>JACVCZ010000001.1:20000000-21250000 GCA_020829145.1 Drosophila nigrodunni
ATGGGATCATAAGACTAAATGCAGATAATTCATATTTCTGAATAAATGATTTAATTTATAAAAACTCCAAACTTCACCAAGTTAATAAATCAAAGGAGTGCTATGATAAATTGGTATGCTCCTGAGGGCTATCATGATGGTTTCTAGTAATTATCAAATATAAATAACCCGAGTGAAAAGGGCTCAATGAATTGTTTTCCTGCACTTTACTGTATATTGTCTATCTATCTGTGCTACATAATAAAAAAGAACAATTTACGCCTAACTACAGTAAAAGAAAACAATGAAAAAACAAGAAAGAAAAGTACAGTCGAGCGCGCCCGACCGTATAATACTCTCTGCATTTGTCCCGATTAAATTATTAAAATCGGTATCGAGATATTACAATGTGAATTACTTGCATTAAAACACGTTGAAACAAAAACAATCTAAGCATAATCAAACACACATCTGTTTGTTTGTATTCGAATACACATACATACGTTTGGCAATATGTATATGATGCAAATATGTATGCATGTATGTGTGTATTCGGCGCAGCCAGCGACCACCGGCAGCGCTGCCGACACACAGGCAGCGAAAACGTTCGAACATGTGCTTGTGTGTTTCTATCTCGCTTGCACCTATGGGTTGGTATTGCGTTAAATTATCAATATTGTAACGCTTCTAGTTTTCTTGTTTATAGTCCGATTTTAATGCGCCTTTCAGTATAGTTTAATATAGTTAGGTCTCCACGCGAAGTAAATAATTACAATACTGTACGATACGAACAAGTTCGCCAAAACCGGCATTGAAGGTTCCAGTCTTTTTTATCAAATGTGGGAAAAGTGGGCGTGGCAGTCGAAAATTTTAAATGGCAATGCAACTATGCCGTGGCTAGGAACCTCCCGTTCCAGAATTGGTGATCCTAGGTGCCATAGTTACTGAGATATTTGCCGAAAACACCAATTTTTTTCCGAGGTGTGTCCAGTTTTTGCTTATTGTGGGCGAATGGGGCGTGGCATCGAAAAAAAAAAGATTCTTGTATTGACTGACTAAATATCTGATCGTTTGACACCAAGCTCGAACTTGTAGCTCTTACCATCTCTGAAATCTGTTTGTTCATACGGACAGACAGACAGACGGACAGACGGACAGACGGACATGGCTATATCGACTCGGCTTGTGATGCTGATCAAGAATATATATACTTTATGGGGTCTGCCACGCCTCCTTCTGCCTGTTACATACTTTTGCACAAACCCAATATACTCTTGCAGAGAGTATAAAAAATAGGAAATAGGAAATGGAGATTAAATTCAGGACGATTGCCATGTATACTCCTACAATGGTCTGTGCTCGGACAATAGAGCCCACCACAAAAAAATAATGATTCTTGCTTTGCCACACTCCATGCTGTTCTCCTTGGCTACTTCTTTTGAGAAGTAATCTTCAAGCAAAACGGAATATGACAAAATAAAGGGGGAAAAAGTCGATAATATAACCCAAAGGCTTCTAAGAAATCAGAAATATATAGATGAAATAAACAGAGCACTGGTTTTCAACGAAAGTGAAATGGTTGTGTGTATTTCTGTGTGTCGGGGCAAATACGTGAACAATGATTTATGCAAAATAAGAGCAATCAGATGGGATTGCTTGACTTTTGCATACTATTAAGTTGTCTTGTTGTAGCAATAACTTCTTGAGATGCTTAAGCAAACAGTTGTAAAATTGGTAGATTACTGAAAAATGTGTGAATATTTGTTATGTAGATAAACATAAAAACTACGTTAGTTTTAAATTTATGACTTTTTAAATCAATTCAATACATAATTGATTTTAAATTGAAATTCAATACTCTAAACTATTTTTGTAAAATCCTTTGGATTTCCCATAAACATAGCGAAATATTTGGTTGTCATTTGGGGCACTTTGTTGTCCGCTTTGTTAGCATTTAGACAGAGGCATTTCCTAATGTCAGAATCAATTTACAAATGGTTATCGAATTTGCATATATTCAAGTTGACTGTCTTTGCCCTTTTTGGCCAACAGCATTGTAAGCTTTGACTTGTTTGTGATTTTGCCAAAGAAACTCACACAAGTACAAGCAACGGAATATTATTTACGAGTGTGTGCATGTGAGTTTCTGTATGTGAGTCAGCATTTAAACGTGTCAACAAGCATACAGGCCACAAACGACCATACTACCTGTCGAGAATTGGCCCGAACACCCAGCCACGTTCCGTTCCGTTCAGACTCGGCCCACTGACACATTAAGCATACCCTTTTTGGCCACACAAAATCACACACACACACATATGCACGCTTAAATGGGGATGTGTCTGTGCCTGTGTGTGTGTGTGTGTGTGTGTGTTTGTGCTGACTGTTATTATTGTTGTTACATTTGGCAGCGAATAAATTCTATTGGCATTGCGATGAAATGACATTCGTTACCAAATTGCTCTTTGACCAAAACGACACGAACAGCTTTATGTTAATAGTTTATTGGCTATACTGCTAGATCCCTCCAAAAACTCATCCGCAACTATTACATCTGTTTGGGCCTTGACCTACACTATAGGCCCGATACGTTGGCTTGGCTTCGTGTGTCTTGGCCTGGCTAGTCTCCCCTCCATTCTCTATCTCCCCAGTGTGAACCTTGAGCGAAATGTATTCCGATTTGTTGTAGCACTTGACTGCGATTACTGTAGCACGCCGTGCACTTTATTGTGCATTAATTAAAAGCCTGTTATGTTGCGCATTAAACGTGACAGCATTTGTGTGTGAGTGTGTGTGTGTTGAATGGCGGTACAGGGTCGATGGTAGGGAAGTAGGCAGAGAGGGAGGCAGCGACTGATGCTGAGGCCACTGTTGTGTTATGAACAGTTTTGTCCTTGTAAATCAATCGATTGTCTGTCTGAGCCTCAACACAAACATTTCATAATTATTTGCTGTGTTTCGGCACAGATTCCATAACTCATAAGCGGGTCTAGAATTGACACACACAGACACACATACACATACATATACCTACTTGTAATATATAGCTGCTGTGTCTAACAGTCTAACTGCCTATCTGCCACCGAATGTTTGCACATTCTTTGGCCAACTGGGCAGCTTACCACAAGTAATTAGGTTGTGGCTACGGCATTCTTTCCTTTTGGCCATGATTCCTTTTTGCAAGAGGCCCGCATGCGGTTGTCAAATAAGAAGTGGGCATAGTTATCTCTGTCTTCGTGTTCCTGTCCCTCTCTGTCATGCTTCACTCTGCGTGTATGTGAGTGTGTGTACGTGTGTGTGTAGACACAAGTCACCTACTTTAGTTTGGACTATGGCCGTTGGCATGATTTAGCAATGCGACCGCAGCAACTTATAGCAACAGCAGCAAAGGCAACAGCAACGGCAACTCGTTGATGATGCTAACGATGTTGATGATGATGCTGATGCTGATGTTGATCATCATGATGATGTTGTTGATGATGATGACGGGGCAACGCCGGCGATGATTGGGTTAACGACTACGTGGCGCAGACATTGCGCCATAAATTACGAATATTTTTGCAAGCCTTCCACTCCCTCTGTGCCCCTCGCGTTACTTGCTTTCTGCTAGACAAATAGCAGCGCAGTCGACGGCGACGTCAGCAGCGACGTAGGCAGCACATGCCTCCATAGTAAGATAGCGCCTGGCCAGCCTTAAAAAAAAAAGAAAATTTCTTCGTCACTTGGTTGACTGTAAAAGCAATGCGCATGTGCTGTACAGCATGCTGCACAGATTCAGCGGCAGCAACCCAAACAGCATACCGACCAGAGCAGAGCAAGGCAGAGGAAAGGGGACGGGTTGCCACCCACAAACGGCAGCTTAAAATTTAGCACTACAGTCGTCTCGCTTGCACGCATACAATGGGCACATAAAGTTGCCATCTGCACCGGAAATTGATTGCTAGGTGAAAAGTTGCTGCTGCTGCTGTTGTTGACGCTGGCGTTGCTGTTGCTGCTGCCGCTGCTGCTGCAGAGTTAACTGCTGCATTCAGCTGGGAGAGCTAAGCAGAGAAGCAGCATTTTACGAGTGCTGCTGATAACTCAGAGTTTAGTCTATAATTGTGCACCTTGCTGGCTGGAACTGTGGCAGTATAACGCGAGCCCTTGCCTGGACAGGACGGGTACACACAACAGCAATAGCAACAACAACACCAGCAGCAGCAGCAGCAGCAGTAGCAACAGAAACAACAACAGCAGCAGCAGCAGCAACATCAGTAGCAGCAACTTCAACACCGACAACGGCTGCTGCACACACACAACACACACTCACACACAACACACTCACACACTTACACACCCAACACACTCATACACAACATAAACGCAAAGTGAGTGTGGGCCACATATCGGGCTCATCCTAGTCGCCGTTGTTGTTGTCCTCCTCGCTGCTGCCATACGGCGCAAGCCAGTGTAAAATACCCCAAAAAAAAGAAAGAAATTACAAAAAAAATGCCAAAGACCCGAAAGAACTGTGAGCTATGAGGCTAAAATGAATGTACTAAAAAACAAGCGAACGAAAACTTTTTAATTTCAAAAGCAAGTGCACGAAAACTTTTGGGGCTCCAGCCAAAGAAATAGTTATCCAACTGATGGCGCACAAAAGTAGGCAGTGAAATTTTGTGGCCTGTGGCAAGCATTAAATAAAAAGGCAGCTAAAAAGCCAAAAACGGAGGCTAAAAGAAAAAAAAGTTAGACTCAAATTGATTTTTACACGACCACATGCTAAAAAAAAAAAAAACAAGAAAAACACACACACACAAGAGGAGAAAAAATCAACTCAAGGCAAATCGTTTGCGAGGCACGCACACACACACATATACGCAAAGAGAGGGAAATTCGCGCTAACACATACGCGTACGAACACAAACACACGCACATACAGAGACCCGGCCCTATGGCGACTTTTTCATGCCATTGAATTTAAGCTCGCTGGTTGCTGCTGCTGATTTTTTGCATATTGTCAGCTTGGTTCGAGAAACAGCAGAGTTTGAGCTATAGCCAGAAATCGGAGCCGTACATATCTCAGTGTATGCGTGTGTGTATTTGTGTGTGTGTGGGAGTTGGTCGTACAATGAGCACGAATCTCACTCAATCGCATCGCTGCTGAGACACGAGGCTGCGAATTGTGAGCTGCGTATTGCGAGTTGCGAGTTGCGAGTTGTGAGTTGCTGCTCTCGTATCGGTGTCGGTCTCATTGTCGGTTGTCGGTTGTCGGCTGTCGTTTGTCGGTTGTCATTGACGGCGTTGCCTTCGTGCGAAGCAACAACCGCAGTGTCTCTAGTTTCGATTGCCTGTCGATGGGCAACCAAGCGAGCAATCGAACTGCCAACAGCAATAGCAACAGCAAACCGCATTCCAAAATCGATTTGACCAAAATTATTATCAATGATTTTGCCAAAAACCGACAAACGAACGAACGTGCTGCAAATTGAATTAAATTAATCTGATTTTATGCTTTGTGTTTATCTTCTTGCCCGAACTTGTTTGTATGTGTGTGTGTGTGTGTAAGCGTGTGTGTGCCTGTGTTTGAGTTTTCGTGGAAATTGAATAAAACTGTGACAGCTGGCTTATTAATTTATAATCTACGCTTGCGGCAAAGTGCTTAAAATGTGTTAAAAATACTCAAATAAAGTGTGGAAAAAGGATTCACTTAATTTCATTATCGATTTTGACTCTCAGTTAAAACGACGACAACAACAACAGCAGCCAACTGCAAATGCTTACAATAAAATTAAATAACAGCAATAACCACAACAACTACAACAAGAACATCAACACAACAACAACGAGTTAGATACGCACAAACAAAAGGCAACAAAACAACAACAACAACAACTATAAAAACAACATTAGCAGTAAGTATGAGATGGCAAGCCAGCAAGAAGCTAGCAGCAACAACCACCGTTCCGTTACACCTGATGACCCCCGCCCCCACCCAATGAACCCCCACCCCTCTAGTTGCCACCACCCAGCCAACAACAGCATCAGCACCACCACCACCACCAAGCAACCTATATAGAATGCCGTCTCATCTCTCTACACTCTGCAAATTTCGTACACTTCACTGCCTTGGCTCAAGCACAGCAAACCCCGCCCCTAGCCCCTTGCTCACCTTTGCTTTGCCCCGATAGCCAGCCTCCGTTTCCTATGCCATTTCCGTCTACGTTTGCCTTATCAAAAAATGTGTGTGTATACATACAAACACAAATACACACACACACAGATACAGTGTCGAACACTTACAGATACACCGTCGAAAAGAGCATTGCAGCAATACTATACACTGAAAATGTTTGGTATCATTTACTTGGCCTCAACCCAACTGCAATAACCGCCCACACAAACACACACATAGACACACAAATACACACACACCCACACACACACACACACACACAGGCAGACAGACAGATATAAAGAAGCGTTCAATCTACATACATTTATATACACATATATTTAGTAGACTTGAGCAACATTTTGTGTTCCTTTGGTTAACTTGGCTCTTCTGTATTAGAATTTCTGTACATTTTGTTCATCTTTATGTTTGTCGGTTTCTGTTCTTGTTTTTCTTTTTATTTTTTCTGAATATTTTATGAATTGAATTTGGTTATTTTATTCGCGTATGTTGCGCTGCAAAGTTTCCTCTGTAGGTTTGCGCATATCCTGCTCCCCAGGCTAAGACCCGGGCGCCACAGGAGTAGACACTTTGGTGGGTAAAGCAGTGAAAAGCTTGGCACGTTCTCATTCAATTATGGTGCGGATGCGACGGGGCCACATTAGCATTCTTAAAATGTGGCAACGGAAGCCGGCGAAACAAACATTTCAGCACCTTTGTTTGTCCGTCCGTCCGTGTGCTTCTAATGTGAATTAGGCTTTCACTCTCTCTCTCTCCCTCCCCCTCTCTTTCTGTCCCTATCTCTGATACCCTCTTTGTCGCTCGGCCTAAATAAGGCTGCACCTTTATAAACATATTATTTAAGCATTCACAATTTGCTTTTAATTTAATTCGAGTTGCCTTTGAATTTTCAACACAAAACTATTTAGCATAAATAGTCTCGTTATTAGAGAGTCGTCGAGGGAAATCGACATTCGACTTTCACCCTGCTTATTGGCCCAGTTTAAAAGTTCTCCTTTTTTAAATTTTTCGTTGCTTTTTTTTGGCTGTTGTCTCTTTTGTGCCTTTCTCAGCGTTTTCCCAAACGGTTTTCGGCTGGCCACTGGACCAATTTAGATACCGCTCATCCCATGGGTATTTTTTGTTGTTGTTGTTTTTTGTTTTTTATCTTTCGAGGCAAAAGTTTGTCGCATAAAATTATATTTTTGTTTGCTCGACAGTTGGCCCATTTCGTTTTCGTTTCGCTTTAATTAAAATTTAAATTGCATTCTACACAATCTTCGAATATTTATTTAACTATGCGATTATTTGGTTTAATTAACATCAACGTCCACCCTTTCAAGTGCTGTGCTACTGAGCCTTTAATCCCAATAATAAATTGTAGTTCAACTGTAGAGATTTTTCCCCTTTTCCTCCCCCCGAAACACACTGTCCATCCACAGATTCCTCAATAGATTCCGTTTAATTTTGAGCTTCTCAACAATTTTCTTTTGCAGAACTCGCATGCTATAAACAAAATTAACAAAAACAAAAAGTCAACTCAAAATTTCCAACTAAATTAAAGCAGAACTTAATAGTGAAATATGTTAACATAAATAAATCCAAACTAAACACAGCAATTAAATACTAATAATAAATAATAATAATAAATACAATTGTGATGAATAAACACTAAAGTCAAGCGTTTAAATTAATTGAAAACAAAAAACAAACACAAAATAAAGCGAGCTAAAGTTAAAATATATATGAATGAAACAAACACTGCACAACAAACCAAGGGAAAATAAATGGCACAACATAAATCAATTAAAAGGAAACAATAATTTTTAAAACTAAAGAATACGGGACGACGACACGACGTTACCGAGGCAGAGTTATAGCGCATATAAATAGTACTTTCATATATACATATACATATATATATAAAGATATATATATGTGTGTGAACAGTGATAGCAACAGAATTTAAATGCAAACACACCGAGAGCAACTGCAACAACAACAGCAGCAACTACAACAGCAACTGCAACTGCGAGCAACGGAAAATGCATAAAGGATTCGATTGTTGTTGTAATTTTAAGTCGCAACCATAAACTATAACCACACACACTCACCTACACATACACACAAATAGTTGTTGATAGTTAAATTGTTGTTGTTAGCTAAGGCTGTGATTAAACGCCAACTGAAAGATAACTGCAAAGGAGATGACACAGGAAAAACAGGAACAAAAGCTGCCACAAACAGACGCAGAAGCAGCCGCAGTAACAGCAGCAATTGCAGCGACAGCAAAAGCAGCAGCAGCAGAGCATTAAGAGAGTGCAGCATATCAGTGAGGCTAAAGCTGTTATCCACGGAACAGAGACAACAACATTTATTCACGTCAATCCTCGCCACCGCCACCGCATCGATTACAATGCTCTGGTAGCCAAGACAGTTTTACCGTGGATCACTACTGTGGCGGCGGCGGAGGCGGTGACACACAGGCTGCGGCAGCAGCAGCAGCGGCGGGAATCGGAGGTGGAGCTGGATCTGGAGCTGGAGCAGGCGGAGGATCAGGAGCATCAAGTGGTCAATGGTCTGGAGCGGGCGTGACATCTGTCGGCGTCGGCATGTGCCAGCATCATGGGCTAACATCACAATCGTTGATGTCCGGTGGCTGTGGCTCGCACATGTCTCTTTTGGGCGGCGGCGGTGGTGGCGGCAGCAGTGGCAGCAGCGGCATGAGCGGCAGCGGTGTCGGCAGCAGTGGTCAGGGCATACCCATAAACCAATGCTCGGCTGCTGATGTTGCCATGCTGTCGGGACATTGCCGTAGCATGAGCGGTCTCAGTTCACTTAGCATGTCAGCGCCGCCCTGCCCCCCGCCACCGGCGCTATTCAATCCCTGTAGCTCGGCGTTGTCCTTGCAGCAAGCGGCCTCGTCGCGCTGGGGACCCCGCACCTCCTGCCCCGTGCATAGTCCATTTCGTGTGCGTGTGCCAAATGGTTCCATATGCTCTGGACATCAGGTGAGCCACACCAACACCCACAACCGACACAGACAAAGACATGAACTCAGACAAACCACTCTACCAGACTGACAAATAAATATAAAAATGAAATGAAAGTAATTAAGATAGCTGTATATATGTATCTGTATCTACCTTTAATATCAATGTGTGTCTAAAATCCGTTAACTAATTGCATTTGACTTAAACAAAAAAAAGAATACAAACGCAGCCACAGCGTGCCACAAAATATTTTGCGCCTTTGAGTTTGGTTTCGTAATTAAATTGCATTAGCTAGAGTTTACTGTACATAATTATTATGTTAAATGCATTTATCTACGAGTATGTACAATCCATACAATGTGTGCATTTGTGCATAAAATTGCTTAACTTATATTTACACACTCTGTTCTGTTCTCTTTCTCTCTGCCACGCCTCTGTCTGCTTGCGACTGAATCTGGACACGTTTACAGGTAAGCAAATCCAACCGGAAACCAAGTGCCCAACACATTTTGGCATTTTACCAAGAATGTGTCAACGACATGTAAGATTAAATCATTTCCAACCAAAAAGAGAAAAATCCACTCAGTTGCACATAGACATTTGGCTCAGAAGGAGTCTTAAATCCATTATGAAATATGAATTTCGTTATCATTTGAATCAAAAGTTGTTGAATGGAATAGTAATAGAATAGTCTTGAGCTTTGAGTGAGTGAGTGATACTGTTTGATATAATCATCTATTTAAACATTTCTCTTTATAATTTGGGGATGTTATTCAATTACATTTATTGTGATTTTCGTTTCGTTTCTTAACTCGCAAAATATTGAAATTTTTGAGTGTTTATTAGGATTTCTGTGTGATTCAGCAAATTTGTCTGACTTAACTTTAAACGAAAATTCTTTAGAATCAATAATGGTTTACGTTGCTTCATGGTCCATGATGCTGATGACATTATTAAACTTGATGGCTAACATCAAACTAAAGTATATTCTGAGCATTCAAACTAGATGAACCAAAAGGGGCATATATAAAGGGGGTATGGTAAAGGGACTGTGACTAACATAAGTGACTTTTCGTTTTCTAATATGGAACACACAACGCGTAAATTTAGTGACTCGCATAGTTGTGCAAATTATAAGGAGCTCGATTCACATGATTGCCCAAGCGGGGCGATGTGCACCCAAGTTTGGGTCAGGAAAACCGTATCCAAAATCAGATTCAGGCGCAGGTTTTGGTTGACTGCTCCTGAAAGTAGGCAGCACAAAGCGTACAGAACAAAATAAACACGCTAGGAAGAGAAAGGAAGATAGGGAGACAGAGACGGAGAAGGAGAAGGAGAAGCTAAAACGGAAACTGAAATATAAACTAAAATAAAATACGAGTAATATTAGCTGTGTGGCATTGAGGTTTATCAGCAGTTTCTCTCTCGCTCCCTCAGTCCCTTTCTCTCTCCACTAAAGCTGTCCCAGTCTTTGCTCTGTGACAATTGCCGTTTAGCGCTGTTTCTACTTTTGCCCCAGCGTCAAATTGAATGTCACTAATGCAATTAGTTCACACAAAATAATTCTCTTCCACTCGATTATAGCGCCTAATATGCCTGATGTCATTTGTATACTTGTATACATACATATACTATTTATAATGAACAATCTCCAAATGCGCACACACAAAAGACACACACCGAGTTGTAAGCAAAAGGGAAAAACAGTAAGAATTTGAAGTTTAAGAAGAAAAAAATTGGGTTACGGACGTCATATGCAAAGTAGGCAACGCAACAAACCATTACGCCTTTCAATTTTTGCGCCAGTCGGGGCAAAATTTACATAAATATTACACAGGCTTGAAGGTGGCTGACTGTAGCTGGCAGTCGCTTGGTAAGAGACAGCTGGCCCAATGATGATGGGGCTAGACTCTGGGGCAGCATTGCAAATAGGCTCGTTATGGTGTCTTGACAGCAGTCGGGGAGTTAATTTGAAGGCGCTCTTGGCCTTTTTGCCAGATCATCCTGCCTGAATATGTCAGCGAACTAGCAAAAGGTGTGGTCGCAACTCCCCCTATCAAATTGGGCTTAAAGCCAACGATGTCGCAGCTTCATTTTTGTACAATTTTTATGGCACTGCCATGGAGATTGTTGAACATTTTTGGTTTAGGTCGAAAGGTTTCTCTGATCAATTTACAAGTAATGAAATTTTTTTGTTGCTTTGATGATGATTACTAGACAATTCACAGAGCTCTGATACCTTTTTAGCCGCTTTAAACTTGAAATTCGTTTTATAATAAAGAATAACAATGGGGAAAGTAGATTAATAGAGAATTTTCTTATGAAAAATACATGATAGAAAGTTATTAAAGGCAGTTAACTTTATCTGCACCTGACTGAAGACATTTCCAACAATTTCTTTTATATTTTGATGAACTTTTCTTGGATTTTGTCATTAGTTCAAAACTAATATTTTTGCTAAAAATTCATTGCAATTTATAACAAAAATACCAATTTATTTTGAACATAGAAACTGGAATGTCTAAAATAATTCTACTTAGAACAGTCGTAATATTTGACTTTTGTGTTAAGTCCAAGGGATTTGGGGCCAACTTTTTAATGGACGCTTGCCAAATTGTAATCGGTGACTAAGCCTCTTTTACATGCACTTGGCCCAATGCAATATGCCGTTTGAGAGCAACTAAAACAAGAAAATTTCTTAAGAAAAAATAAAAGCTGTGAACCTTTTAACAAGCTGAAAAAGTTTTCGGAAGAAACTTCGTCTAATGGTTGCCTAGTTGCAGCATGTGCGTCCCATTTTTAAGTTATGGACTTCCTCTGTCTCTTTGGGAGGCTTCATTATTGGCTTGACATGGCCTCAAAAGGAAAACTGCCTAAATGACAAGCTGAGCGAATGACAGACTGGCTGCTTGCCTTGACACTCTTCATTTGTGAATGCGTTAATTGCGCAAGCAAAGCAAAAGACACAAGAAGACACACTTGCTATTCTCAATGAGTAAGAGAGAGAGCCCATCTCTAAGAGTGTGTGTATGTGTACATAACACATATGTAGATATGTGTAAACATACACTCTCTCCAACTCAGGCGTTGCTGTTGATGATGATGAACAAGCACAATGGCATGAACAAGCAGTTAGAGGCAGTTCTAACAACATCTAACAACAATGGCGATTACAACGCCAAGTGTGTACATTATTTTGCAATTTAGCAGAGCACACACACATACATACATACACACAGATACACGAGTACAGAAATACTGAGAGTGAAAATACACACAGAATTGCTTACACATTCGCACATGCTCCTCTTTTCAAGGCAAGCAAACACAAAGAAGTACAACAACAGTATCAACAAAAACAACAGGCAACCACTGACAAGAACAACAACAACAACAACTGAGAAAAAAGTCAAGAAATAATTAGTTTACTTGTTACAAAACTGAGTTATGGGCCTTTGTGCCAATGCGTTGTTTCCCTAGTTGAAATTGAATGAATGACACACACACAAACACACCTCGTATATCATGTGCAACAAAGACACAATGCGCCAAAAGTGTTGAGTGTGTGATATTATAATAATTGTAATAAAAATATATGTAAAAGAGAAAAAAATGAAGGCAAACTGAAAATGTGGCTGGCATTAAAGCGAGCTGTGCAAAAAAGTGTTGCCTAACCAACAGGCGCTGCACGAAAATGGCGACTTAAGTAGGTGAAAGTGTGAGCGAGAGAGACAGAGTGTATAGTGACTTATGGCTGCCTGTGTGCGTATGTGTTTTTGTGGTGGCTTTCTCTTGATTCTATTTACACACACACACACACACACACACACACACACACACACACACACACACACACACACACACACACACACACACACACACACACACACACATATACACGCACGCGTATCTAGTCTCCTTTGCTTGTCTATTGAGCAACAGGAAGAAGTTGACGCACCGCAGATAGATGGCTCAGATAAGTGCATGATGCACACACACACGCACTAGCACAATGGAAATTTGTGGCCTCTATGTAACTGGGTGTGTGTGCTCATGTGCGTGTTTGTGCGGTTTGTTTGCCAAAAATAATAAGCTGATTTGCAAGCAACCACAATAACCATCGCATCCAGTGAGCCAAAACGGGCAAAATTTTGCCTTTTTTGCCATTGTTCAAAATTTTGTAGTTTCTTTTGTTGTGTGGTCCATGTCGGGCATCAAAATTGAATGATTTGCGCCTGACAGCTCGGGAGTTGTGGTTTTTGATACAGCCAAAAACGGGAGAACGGTACAAGATAGATGAGGCCGCGTCAGCATACACACACAGGACACAGATGACACAACGACAACGAAAACGTCGCCAGGCATTGTTCAACTGATAACGCAGAATTCAACATATTACCAGTGTCAATCAATATGTGCAGGTGAACGTAGAACGATGAACGATGGAGCCACAGGCAACTTTATGACTGAAAATGAGCACTAAGTAAGTTGTACACAGGATGGGATGTACACTGGTCCCTGTCACCCACTTCGAGGGCTGTTAAAAAGGATATGACTTGGGGTTTTTGAGAAACGGCACTGTCGATGCCGTTGCCGTTGCCGTCACCGCAATCGCCGCTAAATTACCGTGACATAGTCGTACGGTGAATGTTGTGTATGGAGTCCAATGTTAACTGTAAGACTGTGTCTCGGTGGTTGACAGCTAAACAACAACACCGCAATCAAAAAATGGAAGTGATATCGTTCAACTTGTTCAACAATAAGTTTTACTCAAAAAAAAAAAAAGGAAAGAAATTTATTTCTTACATATTTGTATGGTGAAAAAGTTTATTCGTGAGTTTTAATATTTTTCTTGTATGTTTTTGGTTGTGTTTGTTTTGCGAGCTTATCAGACGTCAGGAGCAGACATGACAGCAGCAGCAAAAGCTACAGCAACAGCAACAGTCTGAGCACAAACTGACAGCTTGACAGGCGTCTGTTCAGGCGCAAAACAACCTGGAAGAATATTTCATTCCACAAATTAATCATGCATATGATGCGTGCTCATTAGTCCATATGAAAGGCGCGCTTAAACCACATACATTTATATGTATATGTATATGTAGGTTGGTCTGACTGTCTGTCTGTATGTTTGTGTATGTAAGCATGTCTATATGAATGCTGTGGTTTTGCCAAATCTTGCGCCTGGCTGCGTTTTTAAGCCTCTGCTCGGTCGCTGCAAGAATGCTGATAAGGCGCCAAGTGTCAAAACTATGAGAACATGGGACTGGGATTTATTCGGTTGAACTGAATCCAGATGAGGGGTAGTCAGTCGAAGTAGAGCGAGGGCGCGTTGTAACATTCGAAACGTATACGTGTGATTCCCCCATTGCCAGTGCTAAGATTAACTGACACGTTGCCAGCACGTTGTACTAATTAAAATTCGGCATTAATCCAGATGATTCAGCTGTCAACGTCTACCCTGGTGACTGTAGTTTGTCCCTAATGGAGCCTGATGCTTTTATGCCAGCTTCAGCTCCTGCTCCTACTCCAACTACTCCTGATCCACCTTCAGTTTCAGCTCCTGCTTCCACGCCTATTCCCAACTCCTACTGTTGGCACTCTGTGGACAGTGCCACACCGAGACACCCATTATGTACGTGTGTAATTGGAGTGTGGCCTGGCATATTAAAGAGCAAAATAACGCATCACGCTTATCTGTGTTGTCGTTGTTGCTGATGCTGTTCTTGTTGTTGGCACTGACACTGTTACTGCTACTGCCACAGCGACTGCCATTGCTGTGTAATTATTAAAACCAACAAATAAGGTGCATGTGGTCGATGTGGTTCGTTTGCTTGTTTGTTCGTTTATTCATTCTCTGCTCTTTGCTGGGTAGCTTAACGAATAACTGATAAAGGCACGAGCAACCGGTCGACGTTCAGTCAACACTGATGTACAGTGCTGCGCTTTTAGCTGTTTATGGGCGGGATTATCTATTGTTCGAATGAATTGGACTCGATAAACAATTTGTTCTTAAAGAACTGTCTGTCATTAATTGTCAGTTGACAGTTGCCAGGCTGCTGCGGAATTATCAACCCCAAAAGCAATATATCATTGAATTTATTGGCCGTATGCCAAAAGTTAAAAAGGATTTTTCAACTCTTCTTTCTCTTTACCCTCTAATATATATGACCAATATTTCGCATCCATTTTATTAATACAATTTTCCTACTAGAACCCATATTTTTCTTAGATTTTTAAAATTCCAGAAATTTCTAGGAATATTGACAAAATTGTTCTTGTAATCTGTTTTGACTTAAGAACAAACAGTTGACCAACACTGTTTGCCAGTGTCTTAAGGCTTGTTTGGCACTCTGATGCTGGCTCAGCAAAATACACACAGTTACAGTGAGGCAAACAATGAGAAAGTGAGGAGGCGTGCAATATTTCAGTATAAGACGGGCAAAGGCTAAACTAACATCTGCATATATTTTGAGTTGGGCCAGCAGTCAATGAGGAGGGGGTTAAAGGTGAAGGGCAAAGGGGTTAGTGTATAGGGGATGCGGAAGAAGTGGTGTCAGCTGTTGGCCGAGTGTGTGGTGGCAAAACTTTAACAAGCACTTAAGTATTAATCATGGAAATCAAAGTCAGCTGCGGGCCAGCCACACGTACCAACAGTACATATTTGCATTGTGTGTGTATGTGGGTGTGTGGTGGTGTTGTGTGTGTGTGGTTACTGTGTGGCATCATTTGCTTGCCCAGAAACTTTGCTGCTGACGTCGAGGTTGGCTATCAATGTCATAAACTCGGGATTCTGAAACGCTACGGAGGCGGGGACAAAAGCGACAAAGAAAGAGAAAGACAGAGAGAGGGGCGTGGTAAGGAGGCTGGACTGAAGGCGGTAAAATGAAAGAGGAGGTGCGAGAGCGAGAGCTTGCGAGGACTAATGAGGCATTAAACTTAACTGCTCAACTTTTCGCCTGTCAAGCGTTTATTAAATTTACCGTTTTATTGGCCCAACAACTTGGTGTTAACTATGGCCCGCCGCTTGGTCAATGGGCGTGCTGGAGGGGCGTGCTTTAACTGAAATCAGATTACGTTGTTTACCGCTTACTTCCGCCGTCTGCACAACTAACCAGCAGTGGCAGCAAACAGTCAACAGCAACTGCCGTTTCCATAGCCTTCTACTCGAATGCTCACTGTGCCCACTCTATGCTTACTGTGCTTTTCTGCCTGCTGCCATATTTAAATAGTTGCCAACTTCAGCAAATTTTATTCCAAGTACATAATTTCGTTTTCGGAAATTGTATTAGCCATTTATTTAGTCGCATTTTCTGTGTGGTCGCATTTTCTGCCCAACAACGCCATAGGGAATGTAAAGATTTCCATGAGCTGCTGAAACTTCTAATAATTGGATAGAGAAGTTTGACAGGCAACATAGTTCCATGATACTAGGGGCACATCATTGAACACTGAATCTTTGAAAACTGGAATTTAAAACATTTCTATCGTGTCTACCACTTATTTCTCTTCACGAAAAACTTTTATATTTCTCATAATTTGCACACTGGTTTATTTAAAACATTATATTGTAAGCTTTACAAAAACGAGCGTATTTTATCTGTAATCCGATTTACATTGACGTTTAAAAGCTTTTTAAAAATTTAAAGCAATATTATTGTTTTTGTTTGTCAACGAATAATACTTGTAAATTATTGACGTTGACTTAAATTGTTTACCATTATTTCCAGAGATAAATTCCCTTAATATAACATACTTCATTTAAGAGAAAAGTTTGTTCTTCATCTGAACTTATTTAGAATGTCCTATTCCTAGCCAAGAGCCATTTGATATCGTGTTATTGATTGACATTGCCATGGAAAGCACTTATTGTCTCAAAGTACAAAAGCTATTTAAGCATTTCAATTTTAATTTTAAAGCAATTTACAACATTGTTTTAATGTACTTAGATTTCGCATCGATTGCCAGATGAGAGCTACGGCGAGAGCTCACTTTTCAAATCCAATTTCTGGAATTTCAGTTTGTTTTCTTTTTCTGTTGGGCAAAATGAATATGGCTTAAATAACTTGATATGCTAGTTATGTGCTGAACATTTGATTATCGATTAGCAAGCAAATTTAGTTAGCAAACAAATCCTCAAATTCAATCAATTTAGTAAAATTGCTGTTGACCACATGCCAAATAAATATATAAATATCCTTATATGTATGTGGTTGGTGTTTTTGTATATGTGTTTTGATTTACTCTTTTGTGGGCTCGTAACAAATCGCAAGTGTGTTAAAAGCATTATGAAATATTTATGCACACGGCATTGCGGATATTTAGTTTGAGTCGAATACAAAGTGAATGCGATTGTGTGTGCGTGTGTGAATGTGGTTGTGACACTGACAGTGAATGAAATCAGCTTAGAGTTTGCCAAAAGTGGCCCAGCAAAAAAAAAAAAAAAAGAAAAATGTTCTCTGACTGGTAGAGACAGCAATACAGAGGGAGTTAGGGGAAGTGAGCTTGAAAAAGCCAATTTACTTTTAAGCTGCGCCTAAACGAGAGCAACGAAAAAAGAATTGGAAGCACAGTTTCCCTCCCTCTTTCTCTCTCTGTCCCTCTCCGCTCTACAGTTCTCTCTGTCCATTTGGCTGGCTGTCAGCAAATAGTACAAAAACCAACAACTAGTGACAGACCAACTAAAAGGCAACTACGTACGCTTTTGTAATGTTGAGGCGGCGTCAGCGTCTGTAACGGAAATGAAACGTGCAACTCTGTGTGCAAGCGAGAAAACATGTGTACTACGTTCCACATCTCTGGTGGTGTGTGTGAGTGTGTGTGTTTGTGGCATTGAGTAATCATCAACGTTGAAAATTGCGTTTTTTATGGAGATACCCACAAAAGCGCTGACACGGCCCAGCTATATAGCTATACTTAGCATATGTACGAGCAAGTATATACATGTAAAAGTGTGTGTGTTTGCCTCGGTGTGTCTGTGTGTGTGTGTTTAGGTGTGCGGCGTGCGTGCGACAACGGCCACAAGTGACACAGCATGGGCACGCAGTAAAATCCTTTTTTATGGCATTGCTAGCCCAGTAGGACCTTTCTAATATTCGTGCGTGTGTATCTGTATTCTGGTATGCTCTTTGCTGCTGCTGTGTGTGTGTGTGTTTGTGTGTGCCTTCGTCTGTCTGTCACTCTGGCGCTGGCTGCCTTGCGGTTTGTCGAGGCGCCACACAAATTAATTTCGCAGCATATTCAAAGTGTTATTAAACATAATTTATTAAAAACGAAATTGTATAAAGCCAAGCCGTTACCCTCTGCCTAGTACAAGTTGAGGCAACAAACTCCGACGCTGCTGCACTTGAGAGGTTGTAATAAATTTTTGTGATTTTTTGGCAGGTCCAATTGTGGTGGGGGACGCTGGGAAGGCAGCCATCTTTGGGTTCATGAGGTTCATGTGCGTGCCGTTGTCGTCGGCGCTTTAACGGCATTTTCAAAATGGGCGGTTCGTTTTTGCTTTCTCGTTTTTTTGCTGTGCAACAAATGTTGCCAGTTAATGTTGTAAACAAGTTGTATGGATCAATGTGGGTGGCTGAAGGGGTAGGCGTACATATATAGGCGTGGTAAGGGGTCGGGGTAAATGTGCTTGGGGCTTGAGCCCTGAACCGTGAACCCGTGTCTGTGGATGTCTCCTCCTCAAATGTCTGTCACAGTGTGTGTTTTGTGTTGTGGTTATGATATATGAGACAGGCACAGCAAATCGGAAATTTAATTTCCACAGAAAGTGGCTTTTCGGAACGGCTTTTTAGCCTTATAATAACTGGCAGCTTAATTGCCGGCCATAATTTAGAGTGCGGCCTTGATGTCCTTGATGTAGCCACCATTAGGGCCAGGCCAAGACCCATAAAGACTAACTAACCAGCTATGTTTGCATTGTCTATGCTTGTCCCTTTTGACAGGCACTGCTCCATACACACGATGTCGTTGCTAGGGATGTCTACGGCGAGGAGGCACTGCGCGTCACACCGCCCCCCATGGTACCCTATCTCAATGGCGATGAGCTCGACAATGTCGAGGGCGGTGAGCTGCAGCACGTGACTCGTGTGCGACTTGTGCAGTTCCAGAAGAACACCGATGAGCCTATGGTAATGCCAACAATTACTTTACCCATTTACACATACCCAATTTCATATACAATTTACAGGGTATCACGCTGAAAATGACCGAAGATGGTCGCTGCATTGTGGCACGCATCATGCACGGTGGCATGATACACAGACAGGCCACACTGCATGTCGGTGATGAGATCCGAGAAATCAATGGGCAGCCAGTGCAGCATCAGTCCGTGGGTCAATTGCAACGAATGCTGGTAAGACTCTTACCCTTTTTATTCCCCTCTCCATGGTGGCATTTATCAATTTCATATTGCATTTTTTTTCTTCTTTGCAGCGCGAGGCACGCGGTTCCGTTACCTTTAAAATAGTTCCTTCTTACCGTAGCGCCCCGCCGCCCTGTGAGGTAAGTTTTTCCCGCAATATCAAAGTTATTTTTCTTTTTGCAATTTTCCACCATCATCGGCACTGCTAGAATTTTCAATGCAACTCATTCAACTCGCAGTATACTTAAAAGATTGTGCTCAAAAGTAACATGAGTTTTCAATTATTTCTGTATTGAACTCCCCAAAACTGCGCAGAAATCACCTTACAAGGTATCGAATTTATAGAATATTAAAAAAGAATGAAGAGGAGTATAGGGAGTTTTAATAGCACTGTAATATGCTCGTAAGTTCTTTATTGTTTTACACAGTCTCGTAATTTTCTTTCAACTTGCTGATCAGATATCAATTTGTGTAAACTTTTTTTGTTAAAATGTAACCAGAAAATAACTTAAGGAAATTTAAAGGCAAATAAATAATAGGACTGTTAAACAATCCATCAAATTATTTTTATTTTGTAGTTTGTTGCTGGTTAAATTCTGGCTATAAATAATAATAGAAAAAAATTAAGTCAAGTCCATTAACAAGTTGTGTACTTGTTTTTAGTTTATGATGTTTTATTCAAGTAGTGAACAATGGTTGAAAAAACCAAACTAATTTTTGGCAAATTGAGTAAAATAAATATTTTTGGGCATTCAATACGGTAACAATTGAATACGTTAGTGTTTTTGACAACAATACAAATCATCAAAATAACATTTTTTCATAAAGTACACCAAGCATGCGGGTAAAAGTAGCAGAATTTGATTTTGGTTATTTGGACTATTTGGCTGAAAACCGCACTATTATGTAATTAAATTGTTGTTTCACATTAACAAGACAACGAATCATTTTTCATCTACCCCCCTTGAAATGCAACATGCAGCTTTTCAGGATAAGACCCGCTCCAGTGCTTGTAAGTATCACATTCGAGTCATAATTGCAGCAACACACACACACACACACACATGGGACCACGCTAAATATATAGCAACATAAGCACATCCATTTACATTACATCGCAGCAGGTTTTGCTCATTAGAATTCATCAAATAGTGAATTTTGATATAATTAATATTCATATTTGGTTAGTCCCTAATGAGAGCGGGAAAAATCAAAATGGGTTTTGGTTGTTCCTGTCTCTGGTTACAGTCAGTAAAAATCATTTTTGGGAAATACCGCCTGCCAGCCTGGTTGTGGGCGTGGCAATCGCATTAGAATACTCTTACCACCAAATGCACTGTCAGCAACTAAAAGGTTTTTTCAATTTTTCCTTTTTTTTGTTTCATTTTCGTGTTCTTTTCTGTCTGTGCAGATTTTTGTTCGTGCACAATTCGATTATAATCCACTGGATGATGAGCTTATACCCTGTGCCCAGGCGGGCATTGCATTCCAAGTCGGCGACATACTGCAGGTAGGCTACATTAAAGACCTCGATAAAGATTCAATCATCGACAGTGCTCTAATGACTTTGTGCTGTATTTTTTTTGCTTTACTTTGTTTAGATAATTAGTAAGGACGATCATCACTGGTGGCAGGCAAGAATTGATACGGTTGGCGGATCGGCGGGACTGATACCATCACCGGAATTACAGGAATGGCGCATTGCCTGTCAGACGGTTGATAAGACCAAACAGGAGCAAGGTAAGTTCATTAGCACACAACTGCACTTCAGCTACATAATCGACATAATTACATATGTAAACAAACTACTTACTTGTGTGTACTATTTTATATGTGTAATTGGATGCAAAACTATAATCGTATGCTTTATAATTCTATTATAATATTGGAAAGTGTGTGATGAATTCGTAGTTAAAACAGAAAAATACAGATAACATCATGACAGCGCTCCTTCTCGTACTCTCTTATGCTCTCTGACCGATGGCAATACTCAAATTTACAAAGAAACACACATTTTCACACCCAGATACGCACACCCATACACACACATTATACTAAGCAGCTCAGAGAAATGCATGCACAAAACGTAGTTGCAAAATTACCCAAAATTTCGTCTAAACACTTGAAAAGAACATCAAAATGTCTACCCTTTAAATATACACAACATTACGCTCACACACACACACAGACTCACACACCCACACATATTTAAATAAAACTTATGCATAGGTAAATAGTATACTTAAATCAATATTGTGAATCGCATATATTATATATATGTATGTATATGTATATGTATGTATGTAACAATGTAATGCAGGAGAACCGGGTGCTGGATGTTCCGCTCACGCAGATGGGTGTGATGGATCCGCAGGTAGCTAATACTCCTAAGACCCAAACTAAATAAAAACTAAAGTTCAAATCAACTCAAATACTTGACAACAACTCAACTTTAAAACGTTTCTTTCTGAGTTTTGTCTTTACTCGAATTTCTATGATCACCAAAAAGTAGCAAAGCATTTTAAACGGCACTCCCACACCCGATAACCATGAACAATAGCCACAAGTCAGTTCATTATCAACCTGAAGTTAAATCAACACTGTCTTCGGTAGCCCGAAAATTATAAATACTCTAGCAGAGATTGAAAAAAATGTAATTTATTTGCAGAATCTGTCCGATTTGTATTATAAGTATACCCATTTAAAAATCAATAATTGAGTGTCCTCTGCTAGAGTATAGCTTATTAACGATTCATCAAATGCACAAATGATATATCCTCCCTCTATAGCTTTTAGTTAGTAGTTAACTCTATTTTCAGTCCGACTTTAAGCAGTATTCAATAGATTTTTATTTGGCATTACTATAATCTCATATGTAGCATCGCTCTGATATCATAGCTTCGCTTAAATGCCATATTGTAAAAATATCCAAGCAGCACACTTAACACATAAAATCCATTATCATCAGCTTAAGACATCAAGCTACTGCTGCATGCTATATCATCGCAGCGAAATGAACCATCAGCTATTTATAAAATAAAGCAGGGCATCTAAACTCACTATTTTAAATCTTTGGCATTTACTTTGAATTGGGAGCATGCTAAGCCTGTTTTTAAAATATTCAAACTTTAATTGAAGAGTTTAAAAGTATGCAGAGATTTAAAGCATTACCTTCTATATAATCCACAGTGAATTGTTCCATTTTCGGGCGCAAGAAGAAGCAATGTCGGGACAAATATTTGGCCAAACATAATGCCATATTCGATACGCTCGATGTGGTCACATACGAAGAGGTTGTTAAAGTGCCAGGTACATATTATCACAAAGTTTCAAATTGTATGGTATAACATTGGTTGTCTCCTTTTATTAGTGGGTGATCCGAATTTCCAGAGAAAGACATTGGTGCTACTTGGTGCACATGGTGTTGGCCGAAGGC
Organism: Drosophila nigrodunni; assembly: GCA_020829145.1. Taxonomy (NCBI): domain Eukaryota; kingdom Metazoa; phylum Arthropoda; class Insecta; order Diptera; family Drosophilidae; genus Drosophila; species Drosophila nigrodunni. The sequence goes on from JACVCZ010000001.1 coordinate 20,022,926, forward strand.
ATATAAAGAATACTTTAATATCAAAGTATCCCGACAAATATGCCTATCCCATTCCACGTAAGTTGTCGTTACTAACTCTAGTTAGTTTCAAAAAGAGATTTAATTGTATCACTCGATTAACTAGATACAACGAGACCTGCTAAGCCCGAAGAAGAGAACGGACGCAGCTATTACTTTGTCTCACATGACGAAATGATGGCCGATATTGGTGCCAATGAGTATTTGGAATATGGTGCGTATACATAACATAAATGTTGTCTAGTGTAGTTAATACCATCATGTGTACAAACGATAGGAACCCATGAGGATGCCATGTATGGCACCAAGTTGGATACGATTCGACGCATACATACAGAGGGTAAAATGGCCATACTGGATGTGGAGCCGCAGGCACTTAAAATACTGCGCACAGCTGAATTTACGCCCTATGTCGTGTTTATAGCGGCACCATCGCTCCAAAACATTGCTGATGTAAGGGGATAAAAACATTGCTAATACTCTACCGAATTTTATTGCTGGAACATGTGTTTTCATTTTTGGAATATTTGTTTCGTTTTGCAGTACGATGGTAGCTTGGAGCGACTGGCGAAGGAATCGGATATGCTGCGTCAACTGTATGGTCATTTCTTTGACTTGACCATTGTGAACAACGATATTAGCGAGACGATTGCCACGCTGGAAACGGCCATTGAACGTGTACATACCACACCACAATGGGTGCCAGTGTCATGGCTCTACTGACAAGACAGTGAGCTGGAATGTCCTGATTGTCTCGATGGCTGCGATTGCGAGTGGGATGCATACACACAGGCGTCCAATGTGGCGCTATACTGAGTAAACACTCAACTCCCTCAAACACCACACACACACCATAAAAGTATTAACAAGGCACAAATACAACACATGCAATTACAGTGAAATTGGTAGGCGCCTGGCGTCCAAACACACTGACACCTACACACACACACACATGAACACAGCCGCACACTTAAACATATATGGAAATGGGTATTATGGGAACTGCAGTCGCAACGCAAAGACAAAATGTTAATTTGAATATTAATTTCAATTGATATTTTTATGTTAAATGATGTTTTTGTTTTCTACAATAAGTTAAATATTTTTATTGTAATTATTATTATTATTATTATTATTGCTATTGTATTGCCATTCCAGTAAGCTGCCGCCGAGCAGTCTGTTTATTGTTTGTGTTATTGTTTTATCTAGTAATTTGTTTAGTTTTTTTTGCCAGACAGCATTAAACGCTTATGTAAATCCTGCACTTGTTAGTGATTAAGTTTAATTGAATAACAACAACAAGAACAACAGCAACAATAACAAAAACAAAACAACAAAATATAAGCACTCCAACAATACAAAATGTAAAATGTTTACAAGTTTATTTGCAACTTGAAAGTCTTTTGAAAAGCGAGCGTCAAACGAGTTAGTAAATTATAGAAAACTACGTAATTAAATTTAACTAACATAGAACACAAATGAATAAAAAAATAAAATGCAAAAACAAAACAAAAACGAAAACGAAAGCAAAGGTAATAAAAAGCAACAACAGCATTATGAAAATGAATAATAAAAACAAAGTATAATGAGAGCAATTTCAAGTGTTTCAAACAAATTAAAACAATTATACACATCTAAAAGTAAAAAACAAAAACGAAAATGTATGGAAAAGAATGAAGATAAGGATAAATAAAATAAAGAAAAGAAAATTAATATTTAAAGAATATAACTCGAAATGTGCACGGTTTTAAATGCAATAAAAAATACATAATAACTAAATACAACAAATGAAAATGGTAAACACTCACATACACAAGAAGCTTAACCAATACCAAAAGCGAATAAAATTGTTGAAGTTGAATTAATTTAATTAAGAATTTAAAAGGAAAAATGCAATCAAACAATATAAGCATAATTTATTTGCCACAGCGTTATAATAATAAATGACACTTAATTAAACCAAGGCAAATTAAAAGAACATAGAGTGAGCACAAAATACACATACAACACATACACACACACACACAACCACTGACACACACAACTAACAACAATAACTGATAAATAAAATAACAGTAATGAAATTAAAAGTTAAACAAAAGCGGTGAATGGTAAAAAATATACCCTATTAACAACTATTTAGTAAAAATGCAAAACAAGTGTGTGAAGATCAACACACACGCACATACACACACACACACACATACACACGCGAGCGTATAGTATATATTAAATATACACATATATTTTTGAACAACTCAAACTCAGGTTGGATACATTGAAAATCAGACAAGTTATTTAAGATTAATTAACATAGCGAGCGCTTCCTTTTAACCCACAGCCAATAAGCAACAACAACCGACAGCTAATTCTAATTCTAGTGAACCAAAAACCAATGAACCCACAATCCAAATAATTAATGAAAACGAAAAGACAACCTTAAAACCTTATAGAGAAAAGAGGCAAAAAGAACCACCCAAAATAGCGTCGCAGCTTTAAGTTTTTATTGCTATCTATTATCAAGTGGAAACTATGAATACCCTATACAAGTACCATATTTAAATATGGGGATAGCAGAAGCAGCAAATGAAGCTTATACGTTTTTACAGGTATGCGTCAAGCACCTGCTTTTACAGAGTGAAAGTTGCACTCGAATTTTCCCTCCCAACCCAAACAAATTTTATTCATACTGATTTTTCAAGAAGAAAAAAATAATGAAAAACTTGAAAAGAGATGCAGCTAGATCTGAGTTTACTCTGCAATTTCGAGCTATTTTGTAAGATTACTAAACTAATGGATCAACACAGAGTTCAAGCCATGACGTAGAATTGCTACCACTTGTAGACAGTAGGCGACACGTCTTGGGGCAACCTGCAGTTGGATTCCTAATGCTACGTGGAACACTCTTACTTTAGGCCAACATAATAGCGCCAACATAGAACAGAACAACATATTGGGCAAAGACAAAATGAAACACTTAAATTCTTGCAATTAGAATTTAAAAAGAAACAAGAAAAAATTAAAAATAAAAATACAAAAAATGATTAATGAAATGTGAAATGCAACAACAATTAAATTTATAAACATGCAGCAATTTTTGGTGGCAGTCAGCGATTAATCCCACTTAACCCCATTTGAGCCGGAGCTTATTTAAACCACAATTAACCAGAAACATCCATCCACTCCACAACAATAGTTAATATAAAGTCTTATCCACAAGAAGAACTACATGACGAATTCTATGGTTTCAAGATGGTTGAGAACATATTGAGAGCAAACAAAAATAACTCGTATACTCGTTATGTGTGCAAAATGTGAGCTGGTCTAACAATTTTATTCAGTTCTAAGCGACGACTAGCTAGATAGAGAGCGAAGTTGAGAGACGAAGAGCGGGAGAGAAAGTGCAGGCAAATCATAGATTGTATTCCCAAATGAATGATGAAAGAACCTACCCAAAAAGAAAACAAGAACTAATCTACCTAATACCCACGACAAACGCAGCCGAGTGGCCAAATTAACTAAGTAGTACTTATACTTACTTATACCTAAATACCTAGATTGAAAGTGTATTGTACTTGTACTTGTACGTGTATGTATATTTTGCAGCCCACTGTTGGCTGGGTGTGCCACAACACCAATGCTCAAATCAAAATCTTATATTTTACGATAATTGGGTAATACTTATGTATGTGTATGTATGATGTTATAGAATCGGGGCCCCTTCCGGCTAGCAATGATACTATATCTATTTTCGTTTTCTATTCTTTTGTTTTAAGTTTTATCTTTTAATTGTGAGTCTTGTTTATTTATCATTTTTAATCTTTCATAGCGAATGCGAGCAAATTGTAGCTGTATATTAAGAATAATTTCACATTATAATTAAGTAAAAAATTTATTGTTGATATTACATAACTGATAATGGTCAAAATGAAACAGAAATACAAAAAGAAATAAATAAGCAACCCGAGTGAATTAGAATTTTTCTCTAATTTCAAGAGTTGATAATGATAATGGTAATGATACATTAATGATTAATGGCAATGAGAGGATAAAGATGTGCATGTATTCATAATGAAAATACTGGTACTTATGATCCCCAAAAAAAAAAAGAAGATTTAAAAACAAAAATGTCAAATGTCAATATAAGTAATTAGATTGGCACTATTCGAGCTATTTGAGTGAATTGTTATTAAAATATAAATGGATTAAGATCGATAATGTGCAAATAGTTGAGACGTTAGAAAATATCATTTAAAATGAATGATGAAAATGACATTATATATACATAGTTTAAACATGGGATTACAAATAAATAAAAATTGAAACGAAAGGGAATGCGAATTAAAACTCAATAAAAACAAAAAGGAAATAAACACTCAATGCTCGACTTTCTTAATCAAGTACACAAAAACATCAAGTAAAAACAATTATAAAATGAAATGATCATGTAAGTACAAGTATGACCGCAGTAAAGGTAAATAAGGTAAAATTTCAAGCACTTTTTGGACAGATTTTTTGTTGGAAAAGAATACCCGTTCTTAGAAGTTTCTCAAGACAGTTGGAATTCAGCGAAATGCCCGGATGGCCGGATGATGATCGTGACAATCGTGTTATACTTGCTATTCGTAGACATATACACACATTTGAGCTGTTTCTAATTGAAACATTATACAAGACTTCAAATAGCGTCAGCGTTGTCAAAACAGCTTTAAATTTGACCCAAATTGGTTTGCATATTTTTCAAGGTAATGCAAATTTGATACTTTCGGTTTTTTCTTTATCTTTTTTTCTTTCTGTAGGTTTTTTATTTTTGATATTTTGGTTGGAGTGTGTTGACCGGCAATCCCGGACTGCTACTGAAGTTTTTGATTTCAGTTTCAACAGTTGCTTCATAATTCTATTGAAATATTGCGCAAAATTTTTTATTGTTAAACTGCAATCATTTCAATTTATTATGCTTGCTCCCGTGTTGCTTCGACCACAAGCCAAAGTGCCAGGTCCCAGACCTGATCCCGGGTCCCATATATATTTTAGTATGCCAATGTGGAAGCGGCAGACGTGCCGGGAAATATTAATAAGCGGAAAAGCTGTGGGGGAGCTAGCACACACACACACAGACACACGCTAACACACACTGCTTAGACAAGCGAGACATTTAGGCATTTGTGTCATGTGCTATTACCGTTGTTGCGCCCCACTGTGCGTGTATTTGTGTGTGTTTATGTGTGTTGTGGACTTGACAGACGAGCAGAACATCTGCCTGCCAGTCATTGAACTGCAGATGCAGCACAGTGGGCAACCAACTAATTAAGCTATTCAAATCGATTTCGTCTCCAATCTCTGGATTTCCGTTTTTAATTGCTATTTGCGGTAAGCCAACCAATAAAGTTTGACACACAGCATTTGACGTGCTTGCAATATTAGGCTTATAAAATAAGTCATCCGCTTTTATTGGGGTTTTCAATGTTGTGTAATATTCAAATTATTTCGATTTAATCTGTAGAAAGCTCTTCCGCAAAATTTGCTCTTGGTTTTTATAAAGCTTAGAGTTCCGTCTTTGAACAGAAATTATAAAAGTTTGGTAAAAAATTAATTTTTGAATTTGAAGATTTTAATAATGAAAATTTATTAAATTTCGCAAACTTTTCATTAATGTGTTCTCTCCCAAGCCTTGAATCTACAGTTTATAAATAAATTAATAAATTTCTTCCTAGAAAGCTTTCAAATTTGTAAGTGAAATATTGCGTAAACTGTTGCGTAAATATAGATCGATGATAATTATTGTCTTTCTGCTTGCTTTTAGAACTTTTTACAGACTACTTAAAAAAAATGTTGTTTAAGTGTAAACATTTTTTACATTGCCTTAAAAGCCATTCTAGACCACTGTGCGCAGCTGCGTCGCTGCTCGGCTCGTTCTCTCAAGCGATCGAGTTTTGGTAGCTGGTCGCTGTTGTCGTTGTCGATGTCGCTGTCTCTGCCGCTGTTTCTGTTTCTGCTGTTGCTGTTGCTGTTGTTTGGCTGTCTCAGTACCCACACCGGCTGGCAGTTTCAGTTTTGTTTCGAGTCTGCGCGGTGGAAGTTGTGCCGTGTAGTTGCACAGTTCGGGTTTTAGTGAAGTGTGCTCGCAAAGTGCTTAGAGCAGTCGACGTCAGATTCCGGCTTTTTAATTGCAATTGGAAGGCACGTGTGTGAGTGTATGTGTGCATATCTGTCAGTGTATTGTAGGCAGCCGGAATTTCTGAGTATTATTGCTAAAAACTTATAAACAGTGCGCGCAAAACTAAACTAAACTATCACTAAGAAAACTCGGCTCTAAAATTGACCAAGAAATGTAATTTCCTTACTAGTGAATCGCTTGGCTTATCAGCAGACAACAAGTGGCGTCTTGAGGTCGCTCGTAGATATGATTATGGTTCCGTCTTGCCTTCAGAATAATGGTCGACGTTGACCTTTTAACATTGTCCATCGTTTTCATTTTAATTGTGTGTGCTTATTTTTGTGTTGTGCCTGTATTTAATGATGCTAAACGCGATTTATGCATTGGCCCCTGGTGTCAGTTAACAGCGCGATAAGGCAAACCACTCGCTTGGCTAACGAGTCGTCTAACTAAATCAATGTATGAATTTGTGTCTCTCTCTCTCTTCGTCGCTCTCTCTCGAATTCTCAGTTTCGAGCTGTGTGTGCGTGTTATAAAGCTCTAATCTCATCTAAGTGGCATGAAAAGCTGCTTCTGCTAGTTTTGTGAATTCTAGTGTGCAGTCTCTAACAACCACAGCAACTTTTATTTAACACGGCTCAAGGAAACAACACACCAACACACATATACATATACACACACTGGTATCGTTTATTAATATGATCATTTATGGCATAAACTGCAGACCTTATGTGTGCCCTTCGTGCGATCGCGTTCCCAGACTCAGATTGAGACTCGGGTCGGCTAAAGCAGAGCGCATGAACTGCTCATAAAGAATCTCCAATTGAGCTGCCTGATGACTTTGTCTTCAACTTCCAACTTCCATTTGATCCCCTCCACTTGTCCTCCCAGCTGTGATCTGCTTGGCTGACTGACAAAGTAGTCGAACAGTCGAACAGTTCAACGCAATCGTCAACATGGCGCGCGCATTGAATTTTTGATTCATTTCCACGGCATCTACTACCACAGTTTCGTCCGTCTGTCTGTCAATTTGGCTTTCAATTTGGGTCTCGATTTTGGTTTCGGTTTCGGTTTGGGTTTCGGGTATGGGTTTTTGCACAAGGTTATGCGTATGCTGCCATTGTAAATGCCTATAAACGATACCCACATCTCATTATATCATAAATACATTAGTTTACGTCGACTTCTCATTGTCCGTTCGCTGACTCTTAAGCTCTATTGACAATTGCCAAAGAGTGTCAACAGTCGATTGTGCGGAAACATTTTAAATTCAGCATTAGGGGCACTCACTACAGCTCATTAGATCGAAATATCAAATATCATACATTTATGTAGTATATAAAAACATTCCAAATTGTTATAATTTGCTGCAAATCAGTGCATTCTAATTGTAATCACACTTAATGACAAGCATTACAAGGTGATTAAGTTTGGCCATAAATTTCAAAGGGTATATGATATTTTTGAATCAATTTGTCAACAGCGATTACATAAGTTAAAGCAAAATGTTTTTTGTCTTATTTTGTTGTTAAGAAATTCATCTTTTGATTTTGATTTGGTATTGTATCTGGTATTAGCTCAGTGAAGCGCAGCGAACATCTTTCCTTACACAATCTGCGTGTTCATTCTGCTATGCCTTCGGTTAGGGCATTATTTTGGTAGCTGACTGCTCAGGCTCAGCGACTTTGGTTGTCACCTACATTTTATGGTTCGCTTGAGATGCTCAACAGCATTTTGACCGTCGTCATTGTTGTTTGTTACGCTTCAGTGTTGGCAGCTAAACATTGACAGCGACAGGTGTGAGTGAGTCATAAACATGGCTAACACTCGGCTGACTGCCAGTATTTGTATTTTGGCTAACCTTTATGTTTTGACCGGTTCAACACGTCTGCTGCTGCATTTGCTGTTGCTGCTGCTGCTGTTGTTTCTACCTTTGTTGCTGCTGATAACGTCGGTAATTCTAAGCGGTCTTTGCCCAGTTTTGCGCAACAAGTTGCAATGTGGTTAGCAGTTGTCGTCTTGGCTTTGTTGTGCCAGTTTTCTGCTGCTGTTGTTACTGCTGAGGCTGCTGCTGCTGATGCTGCTGTGGCTTCCTCGTCCCAGTCAAGAGATCGGCAAACAGCAAACTGGTTTTAAGTGGCGCGCCAAAACTGTTATAACATTTTGCGAGCCACATAAAATAAAATAAAAACTCATATTTTAAGGAAATAATTTAGCAAGTGGTCCACAATATGACTCAAAGCTCAATCAATTGAGCCAAATTTCATGTGTGTTATTTCGTTGGCTAATTGCAGACAAAAAGACAAAGACCGACACCGACTCTAAGCCATTTGCTGTAAGCTCATCTTGCTGTAAGCTTCACCTTGTGTCGGTTCAAGTTCAGCGTCGTTCGGCTGGTTCAGCTGGTTCAGGGTCAATTAGAGCTCGAGGTTCAAGTCGTTGACAATCTCTCCTGCCCGTAGATCAGCGCTCGTGGCGCATGAGTTATCGCTGGCTCATGTGTGGCTAGAGCGACTAATAAATAAAAACGAGTATAGTTAGTATTACATACTAAGTGCTTGCTGTTGTTACTGCTGCTAAGCTGCTAAACACATTTGTCCACATTTTCTCTATCTTCCTCTCTTCCTCCCCCTCTTAACTATTACAGTCTCTTCCATTTGTTGCATGCCGGGCAACAACAGCTGAGCTGAGATGAGCGTGAATCCGCGAGCGCGTTCACGAACGCGTACTCGTCTGCGTCTCCGCCCTTCACCTGGGCCACGCCCCCGTCAGGGTCTATTTGGGCTGTGCTTGCTGATGTTGGTGCTGCTGGTGCTGGCGGTCAGCGGAAATCGGGAGTCTCAGCTGCGCATTGGCAAGGCAATCAACATTTTCCTGCGGTACGGCTATCTGGGCATATCGATGCGTGTGATACCCTACAATGATAGTGCCGAGAGCGAGCGTTGGATATTCAAGGAGCCCACACGAAATATTTACAAGGTAAGCCACACAATGTTAGCCTTGATATTGAAATCGAAGCAATTAAATGCTAATTGCTTCTGCTAAAATTATATTGTCTCAATTTGGCAATTTGTCAATTTGTCAATTTATGGCAATTCTGGACAATTATGCATTGATCAGGCATTTAGTTTTGTTCTAAAAAATAATTTCAAGTTCAAATGCTAAATTATTCATTCTTCTTTCATACATTAACTGACAACTGACTAAGTCTTAAGTATAATTATATATTCAATGATTTTCAATAAACCGTTAGCACATCAAGCGGCTTATAAACATTTTTAACCAGTTTCAAGCTCGAGCTCAACTCAAGGTTTAAACATCAAATTCATGCTTAATATTTGAATCAGTTTTTAAACAGATCAGTTATATGCATATATATCGAATGCTATTGATTGGGAATATTTCTGTACTGAATTTAATGACATTTCGCAATTATTTCATTGCAGAACATGAGTGCTCTGGCGGAGACCCATGAGGACCATACACCCGGCATTTTCCACGGTGATTTCCACATGGAATTCTGCGAGAATCGTCGGCAACTTTTTCAGGCCTATTTCCGTGACTTTACCATAGATGGGTTGGACAAGCCCTGGGAAGCGTTCACCGGTGGTTGGTTCTCGGACAACGCTGCCAAGAAACTGGGCATCAACACCTCCTTCATACAGGGTGACTACTCGTATGTGCTGGTGCGTGTGGTGCGATTTCACGAGACGGGTAAACTCAACTCTGAGATACCTGTGAATCAGCCGATGGAGCCCGAGGTGCGCTCAAGAGTCCACCAATTTCAGGTGGGAAATCTAACATCGGCTACGCGATTCATGGAATCGTTTGGCACACACTACGTGAATTCTTATACGACGGGGAACTCCCTGTATCAGGTGTTTGTGTACAGTCGCAAGAACTACAATATGATCAAGGATCGTATGAAGAGCAAGGGACTGAATTCACTCTCCAAGCTTGATCTCTACAACTATTTTGCTCCATGGTTTGCCGAGCATCTTGGACAGATTCGTTCCGCCAGCGGAAATGAAACCGTGGAACGCTGGGCTCGCCGCAAGCTGCAATACGAGTACTATGTGGTCAAGTATGTGACCCTTCTGAAGCTGCATGGGAACAGTACGCTTCTTAGGTCATTGGACAGTCTGCTCGGCAACGATGCCATTCTGCAGTTGGATCTGAAGGCTCTGAATGTGGTCTTCAGGGAGCATCCGGAAAAGGAGAGCTGGTTCCACGAGGTGCTCGACAACAACATGAAACTGTGGGAGGTCAATATGCCGCTCAATCATCCAAGTCAATAGGGCAAATTGTCATAATGTTAGGGTACCAAGTAAAGTTCCTGCTGGATGGATCATCTACAATATATCGATATAAATATAAAAACGATTTATATATAGAATTTGTAGCATTTGTACTTGTAGTTAAGTATCTAGCGCGTAATTTGTGTTCTGCCTGTGATAGTTTTTAGATAGTTTAATTAAACGAATGAACGTACTTTGAATATTAATTGTAGTGTACATATTTGTAATTCTTATCGACTCTAGCATTCATGCATTAAACATTTTTAAAACTAAAGCTCACCTGGTTTTTTATTGCCTTATTGACCTTTTTAGTAATGTTTAAAGTCCCTTGTCATTATATATCTACTTTATAATTCCTAACTGACATAAAGAAATAATTAGCTAGAAGTGTATTGAAATAGTTTGGGGCATACTGTTTCAATGATTAAGTAGCCGCTTACAGTTTGGGTGTAGTTGTAACATAATTGTGTTGTTAAAGTTTGAGAGCAAGTGTGTACTTGCTTTATAAGTGTTCCTAGTTTATTAAAACTGCTGAATTGGGAACAGCTTGTTTTAAAACCATACGCGGCTCCTAAGCGCTTGGTGTTTGTCTTTGCTACATTACAGACAACAAAACACAGTTTTAGAGTTACTAACAATATTTTATACACAAACCCAGTATTATTATAAGAATTGAGAGTGAATATTTTTCACATTCAAAAGTTGTAAAAGGAAATATGAAGAGTTTGAAAAAACGTTGAAGAAAAAATAATGTTTTCTTTTTTGAATATTTTCTATTTTCGACTATTTTTTATACATAAAAATTGTTTTACCGTTTAGCTTTAATAAATGCATGCAATTTGTGAACATTTTGTAGACATTTATTTAACTTTACTGAAAAGTATGCTATAATAATTGTATGCAAGTACAAATATTTTCTGTCCTTTTCGTATATTTTTTGTCAAAAATAAACAAAATTTATTTATACAACATTTAAATTTTGAAAATGGTTAACGACAGTTCTGGACGTTTCCAGTAAGCAATAATACAGTACCTGCAAAATGGAAAACAAATGAGCGACAACTGATGGTAGTATCTATTGGTGAGATTAAACCCAATACTCTATGATTTTAGATATTACTCGCTTTTAGGCGAGGGATTTGTATTTGGCTGAGTTGGCTTATGAAATACAAGATAGCCAAAGAGCCGTCATGGGCTGCATTGCAGTTGGGCCTGAAAGCCACAGTTGGACAGATAGCGGCAGGCAAAGGCAATCAGCCAGCTGGCTACGCATATGAATCCAATGATTGGGGCTAGAAGGGGAAAGGGCAAGGGAAAGAAGAAGGGAGGGGAGAAGAAAAGTGAGACGGGAAAGGAAGGCAACCAGAGCTGCGACGTCGACTACGCTGTTGATAAACTCATCCATCTCCAATCCACTTACGAGCGCAAATATTTACACAATTTACTCGAAAACGGAGGTATGAGCATATAATATTTCCAAAAACGATGGCAAACACACACACGGATACAGGGAGAAAGAGAGAGATAGAGAGATGTATGTGTATGTGTACATGGCCGAATGTTTGGTAGTTAGGAAGAGCACAACAGCAACAAACCTCATCATTAGACAGACATATTTTGGGCATTGCAAATCAATGATGATGATTTTGGAAGAGACGCATAGTTCTCTTGTCTGTAGATGAATGAAATCGTAAGCGATGTTATATCTCCATATCAAATGGTCTAAATATTCGCACATGTGTGTGTGTGTGTGTGGGTGGGTGAATGTGTGTGTTTGTTAAGTTCAAAAACTGAGCGAGCAGCAAGCAAATCAACTATGTACATAATACATATAAAGTATGTGGGAAATGGGAAATGGAAAGGGCATTATTGAGTACGGTTTGAGTACGGTTTATACGCCATGCATCCCGTATACACAAATATATATATATACATATACTTATACAGATCGGAAGCAGCTTAAATATATAATGACTGCCTGCCAGCATTTTGTGATTTTGTGTCTGCGTTTCAATCAAACTGGTCAGTCAAATGTCCAAGCGGCAACGGCTACTCAACAAAATTGGAAATGCCAATGGCTCTCAGAGGGGGTTGATGACAGGGAGAGGGGTTGGGGGAGTGGGATTGGAGATATGCTATGGGCTGATTGGTGGTCAATGCCAAACATCAATAATAATTCCATAAATGTAATTTTGCGAGAGGCGGGAGACATAGTCACTTTGATTGAGCTCTTAATTGCACTGCATTGCTGAGCCTGTTGTCCTTAGCCACATATATCCTTATCCATGCTGATGAGCTCTTTCATTTGTTGGAGTGCAAACCTAATTACGTTATAGACCACTGTGGGCGTAGTGATTCAACTAATAAATAGACTGAGTTTACAAGCCTTAAGAAAAGATAAAGATATTTTGGTTTTAACTTATTGGAAATAAAAATAGATCAAATTGTATGTGTTATGTACGGCTAAGAGTTAGTCATTTGTTTGTAAACCAAATTTAATATTTGGCTATTTTTAAATTTCGTTCTTTCAACAAAACTGTAACCATTGCTTAATAAATTTAAAAATAACTTTTCCTTGCTTATTTTCTTATTTTTAATTGAATCTACCATTTTCCTAACAATTCTTTGTAAAACTCGGTTAGATATTGCATATATTATCTTAAAGATTAACTTGTTGATTTGTAAAAGGATTTGGTAAAATATGCCTGGGATGTTGGGAACGCTTCCGGTATCAACTGATTGCAATGTTTGTAAAACTATTAGCAGACAAATGTTTTGTCAAAGAGTCAAGCCAAAACAATAATACAGCCGAGACTAAGGCTAAGAAAATTGGGAAAATCCTGCGCACAATCCGAAAAACACGTTGAAAAGTCAAAAGTCCGGCTTATGGTTAAGCGCAATTAGCGTTAATTGCCCTGGACAACAACAGCAACCACAGCAACAACGGCAGATGAAGAACAACAGCAACAACGACTACTGCAAAAACAAAGGCTAAAACAAGAAAAGCAGTAACAACAACAACAGCAAAAACTGATTCCCACAGTCAACACATGAGTTGCATGAGTCGCGTTGCAGCAGAAACAAGGACCTGCTGCTGCTGCTGGTGTTGTTGTTGCTTTTGTTGCTGCTGCTGCTGTTGCACGCACGCAACATTGCGGCCACTCGAAGTTTAATTTAATTTTTTCTTGCGGCTGCCACAGCGTCGCTTGCTTGAAGTGCCTGCGCCCTGGGATTGGCTGTTGATTGGCGGGTCATTTGGTGGGTGGTGGTGAGTGGGTGGTGTCCTGAATGCCATAGTTTGCAGCGAAATCATCATCATCATCGACTTCGACATCGACATCACAATCATTGGGAGACGCAGCGCCAACACAATCGAAATTCATCAAGCTCGTGTCGCAACTTGCGATGATTGATGGTGCGTAATTTGGAAAATTAGAAGCACATAGAAGGACAGGCGCTAGCAGGATAAAAATACAGAACGAACAGCAAGGATATTTTTTGAGCAACACTCAGTGAAAGGGGTGGTTCTACTTTTCTACTTTTCCTTTTGGGCCATCGAAATGGGAAAGTTTGAATCGCACCGCCCTTTTCGCTAATGTTGTTGGCACAACAAGGTGTGTCCTGCTGCTGGTCGGTTCGATTGTCCTGGCCGCGTGGCCTGACGCGTGCAGCACAACAAAGTTGCGCGTGGTTATTAGAAAACAATTTAATTAAATATTCACTTGAAACAAACACACACACACACACACACACAACGGAAGCACAATGGGTTCAACTGTAACGTCACTTTCTCATCATAATGGACTACCAACAATGTGCCCATCAATATTAAACGATGTCCATTTAGAGTGATTCCTACACGAATTCGCACCGTCTCCACTGGTCCGTGATGTAATGTGAGAAACTTTTTATTTCCAGTGGGTGAAACAAGAGTTTGGCTTAAACCAAGAGCTCCTAGTAAGCACGGGAATGAGGGAACGCCTTTGATCTAGTTTTGAACGCTAAAGTGTGTCCCTGGGCTTGGGGTACATTTAAATTGTTAAACGAATACTACGCAGCTAATTTAAAGAAATTGGTAGTAATTTAATTCATGGGAATTGTGGTAGTAGATTTCTCTACTCTCAGTTTCTGCGTACAATAAAGTTGTTTACATTAATCTGAAAACCCTTAGGAATATATTTTAACTTTCAAATTATAACTACTTTAATTCCGCTATCAAGTTTTCAAGTTTGAGAAAGTTGTGACAAGCTGTCAGTTTTAGCTGAAAGTAAGCACATTATAGTCCAATATTCACCTGGTTTGTGGTGTGACACAAAACAGCTTTGCATGCCACACTGCATTCGTACAATACCCGGCCAAAGCCCGCAGATACATATACACCCAAGCACACAGTTACACACACAAATACAGGCTGAGAAGTCATTGCAGGACAATAGTAAAGTCGTTGCCTGTCTAATTGCATCATCGGCCACGCGTCGTACGCATCTCACCTGCAATTAAAGTGTCACATTAGGAACACACACACAAACAACCAGGTAAGCGAAGGGTGGGTGTGATTACGACTATTTGAGTATTCGAGTATTGCTGCATATGCACAGCGATGACAGTGTCCAAAAAGCGATTCAAACTACATCCGACAGGGAAATAGCACATGTCACAAAAGGGGGTAGCCACGTGGCGGGTGCGGCAACTGCGTGAGCTGCTGAAAGCTGAAGCAAGTCGACAGTGCACAGACCGAGCCTCGGTAAAGGGGGAGGGCGAGCAGCATAGGCAGCCGGGGAAGCCCTTCGAAGAGCCAAAAGTTTTGCTTTGGGATTAGCCGGAGCTCAGAGCGTGTCGTGGATGCGAAAGTTGGTGGCTTTTATGCCGTTGCCTCTGTTGTTGGCTCAGTTATTGGCATTGCCATTGCCATTGTGTTTGTTTACAGTTGCATTTGCGCCCGGCAAGCCAACTAATGAAAGCAAATCTCCGCATTAATTTCAAACGAATTTGTTTTGATGCTGTGATAAGCCGGCAAACCCACAACCGGCAGCTCGACAAGAACACGAAAAAAACCAAAAAAAAAAAAAAAATAACGTTTGCCATTTGGGCGGCAAAGGCATCGAGCCACTGAACCACTGTACCACCGACTCACTGAGCCGCTCAGCTTGTCCCGTTTTGATTTCTGTCAATAGCCCTGCGGGTCGGCACTTGAGCGTAGTCATCACTGCCGTGAACTGAAACTGAATTTCTGCAATTTGCTGAAGGCACTACAAGGCACACACACACACACACATAAGCATGCACGCACACCCACTCTTACACACACATGAGCACGTTTTGCATTACAATTGGCAGACGGCACGCCCCCTTGAACAACTGCGTCCCCCATTTAAGCTGCCGCGCCGCCGGCTTGCTACAGTTATTAATCTGAAAATACACCAAGCAGCAGGTTTTTTGATACTTTCATATGAGTAGTTTATTTAAAAGTGTATAAAAAGTGTTTCGGCTATTAAATACTCTAAGTTTTGTGCTGTGTTTTAAATAAGTATTTAAAATGTTTTTCCCAAAGGGAGTCTAACAAAAATTTAGTCTATTTATAGATTTAATTTTACTGCATACTTTTTGGCGCTTGCTTTAGACGTTTCTAGCAGATAAGTATCTTTGATTGCATGTTTGCACCCTTTTCCTGTAGCTTAGTGTAATTTGAATAACGCGTGTGCCTGCAAGGTAAATGTGTAATTAAAGTAGTTGCGGTTTGTAATATTGTTGTCGCTGATGATGACGATGATGATGGTGATGAGCTGCACTTGTCGCTGTTAAGAATCCACTTGGCCTGGGAAACGATGTCCTGCCACTTGACCAATTGCACACTTGGCCACTTGTAAAGGCCGCGTGCGCTGCACGTGAGTCGCTTAGATAGTGATCTGAGATGTAAGATCTAAGAACTGCGTTATAAACTGTGGGAACGTCCTTTAAGGTTCTCAATAAATGCCCATTAATATCAGTTGTGGCCTATGGCTAAATTATTGATTGTCAACCATTTAACGAATATATTATAGATTCAAACATAATGAGACAATATAAATACGAGCAATAAGTGTATGTATGGTATAAATTTGTGTTATATATCGTACTGTTATAGCTTGGCAGGTATTGTTGTTGCGTCTCAATGTCAAGATTAATCGCCAGCTGTGACGAGGTTAGCAGACTGATCGACTCACTGAAAACAGAGACAGACCGACTGACAGACAGTCAGACTTGAAGACAGAGTCAGGTAAGAGTCGGAGAAGTCAGCAGCTTCTATATGAACAATGAAATATTGTGCGAGTATTGTAAAATAAGTATGTATAAAAAGAAAGAGAAGAAAAAAAAATAATAAATAAATATATATTCAAGTTCGGCAGCTTGTCAAGTGGCACTTGTCGTCAGTTGAACGTCACGGCGTTCGGCCACTTTGTCAATTCAAGTGAAATTTTTATTAATTTCGTCTTTAAACTGCACCACACACACACACACACCCGCACACACATGAGCAAGTTTTGTGTGTGTAGAATATGTTCTCATCGTCAGTTGGAAATTAGTTTGTTGTTTAATGCTAACAAATTGCATGCAATTCATCAGCAGCTCCCTAAAAAATCAACAGTGACTGCGACGTCGACGTCGACTGCGTTGGCAGCAGCGAGAACAACAGCAATGTCTTCTCTGGCGGTGCCTTTGTTTGACCTGTATCCTTAATTCTTAGCCGTTGCTTTGTTGCCAATTGACAGTTGTAAATGTTTGTTGTAAATTGTGCTTTAAAGGTGCTAATAGAGTGCCACCGCGGTGCGCGTTTCTCAACAATTTTTGATTGAGTTGCCCAATGTCCAAACGTTGCCCAACGTTCATAAGAGAAATCAATGAACTCCACACTCCACTACAACACACAACCATACATTTTATGATGCTTTTGGCCGGCTCGTTCTGACCAACATATCGCTTCTCTTTGATTTCGTACCGACCACAGCGAATGATTCACAAGAACTTCACACCAAGTGATCCAAGTGACTATATTGTTGGATATCTACGTTGCTGCAGTAGCTGGCGAGTGCAAACTATTTATGAACTATTTTGTTACAGCCTGGGAAACTTTGTTTATCTAGCAAATTAAATGTGGCTACCAATAAATGAAAGCACAGATATGTGAAAACCTTGCAAATGGCTTGACTTCTCTTTGTTATCACCTCTGACTTGATCTTACCCTATCTCAAACAAGTTATGGTCTAGTAGCAGTTGGAATTCAACGCCGAAACGAGTTCAATAACATTAAATATCTAATTAATGTCAAAAGAAGTTTTTAGAAAAGTAAAGTCTAGAAATTTTGTATTTTTATATTTTTATTAAATTTTATTTAAAACATTTTTACTGTAGCAAATAGCTGACTTCCCAAAAAAAAAAGTCTAGCAACATTTTTATTGATTGAATTTCACTTTCGCTTATGCTTTTTCTATTTGGCTGGATTTTTGTTTGAGAATTTCTATTTGATCAAAGTCATTGACTTTGTAGCTTTGACTTTGGTGCAGCCAAGTGTAACAATTACAAATAGACACCAGCAACAACAACACCAGCACACACACCTCCAAATAAACAGCAACTGTCAAATTTCATATTGCACCAAATTATTGTAAAAGCCAAATTGTATTTTGTGTTACTACACTATTTTTGGCCATTATTAAATTAACGCTTGGCGTCTGCGTTTGCTGTGTCATTGTCCGAGTTCGAGTCTAGCGGGACGGAGCTGCCAGGAACCGAAGGGGGAAAGGAGGGAAAAAGGAGTCGCCGCTTGCCGTTATGCGTCGAAGGATGTTACGAGGTGACGATGGCCGTGTTGGCAACGTTGGCAACGACAGCGGCTAACAAGGGTGCCGCATGTGTCCAGTTGAAATGCCAATGACTTGACCATTTTCAATGGCACTTGGCACGTCAGAGTCAGAGTCAGCCTAAGCGTCAGCGTCAGGCTCACGTCACGCAGTTATGCGGTATGGCCAACCAGGAGAGCAACCCGGCAACCCGGCAACCCGGCAACACAGCTAACCAGCCAGGAGGAGAGAGAGAGCCCAACTGCCAGGGTCCAGATGGATGCAGACAGTATTCTACCAAAAAATATATTTCCTTATCAAAAGTTGTGGACCACACACGCAGGGCTGCACCTTGCGGCGCTGCTTTTAACAACTCCATGGGTAACACATTCTTATCAGGCGTCTTCGACTGGGCCATGATGACTTTTATAAAATGATGAAGATAAAGCTGAAGCGGAGACTTGGAGTTGGAATACTGTAGCTGTAGCTGAAGCTGATGCTGAAGGTGTAGAGCTGGAGCACTACGGTTGTTGTTGTTGTTGCTGTGCTGTTGGCTGTGCACGCATCGTCATGTAAGCGCCACTTATGTCACTTGTGCCGTTGATGTAGAGATGGAGTTGGAGTTGGAGATGGAGCCTCCATTGGGGCAACAACGAGCACTCATCTCACAACGCATGCAGCTCCAGTTTCTAAGCTGCTGCTGCTGCTTTTGCTGTTGCTGTTGTTGTTAGTTGTTGTTGCTACTTCATAATGTGCTGTGTGCTTGATGGGATTAACACAAACGGCCAACACATCTCAAGCATCTAAAGTTGTGTGCCAGTTTGTAGCTGCGCTTTGTTTTTTTTACACAGTCATCACGACGATGATCAACAGCCTCCAGTCATGTGCCCAGCTCCTAAGGCTCCACTGGCAGTGCATAGCAGTCTGTCTTCGTCTACGTCTCTCAGTCTCTATGTCTCTGGGGCTCTATCTCTGCTCTTCAGAGTCTCCAAAGTCTGCAGCTCTTCAGCAGCATTGCTCTCTGCACGCTCAACACGCTCAACAACGCTGTCTGCGCGTTGGCTCAAGAGCTAATTTGCTTGTCAGCCAGTCAAAAGTTTATGAATGATAGCCTCAAAAACCGGTCCTGTTACCCACATCAACAATCAGCTACAGCTACAGATATAGCTGCATATATACATATATGAGTATGAGTATGAGTAGAAATTCAGCAATTATTTGATTTGATTTAATTTGATTTATTTCTGTTTATAAATGTTCTCTCGCACTTTGCGCTGCATTATCAATTAGTTAAAGCTCTATCGCTGTTGGTCATTGTTTTCGGAAGTAATTAAGACCCAATCGATCGACCAGAGCAAACAGCAAACAGAACTTTAATCATATTTGCTTAGGCGTTTCGACACTCCAAAAATCACAACGCATTGCGATAAAGTCGACGTACCCAAGTGGACAGCACACTCTGATAGCTTCTGATAGTGAAACGCTTGTAAATCAATAACTACCGAAAAGCCCATACCCCCAACAGCTACAACAGCCCTAACACCCCATCAGCTCAATGCCCCTCCCCTTAAAAGCCCTGCGGTGACAGAATTTCTGGCCTACAACAATTAATTGAATTGTTTATATCAGCGCCTACATGTGTAGATACAAATGTATCTTTGCCCGTGTATCGTGTGAATGTGAACAAGGCCACTCAATAACATGAAGCACGATAAAAAAACCAAACTATTTTTTTTTTGTTCGACAAATTTGACAGCTTTTGAGCTGCTGTTGCCGTTGTTACCACCACGAATAGTCGTTGGCATTTGGGGATAGGGTCCGTGGGTCTAGGCGTCTTTTAGATAGGAAGAACAACCGAACAACTGAGCAACTAAAACTGGCAGCACTCTTGTTGTCGTCGTGCTCAGCCCGAAAGTTAATTTTTCAGGCAACGAATAAATAATTAACAGACATGTGCTAACTTGCATGAGCATTTTTAAGGGAATCGAATAACTACGCTAAGCCGTGTCCCCGCTCGACTGGCAGAATACTCTGGATTTAAGTTTACACTTAAAGCCTATATATATAAAGATAAACAGTAAACTACTTACGTATATATCTCTAGATTATTAATAAATTCTGATAACATGTTTCTGGGAAAACCATGACGAAAGTTGTTGAAGAAAACTTTAAACAACACTTTACCTTGTATACATTATTTTAAGTAGATTAATTTACAGGGTATTTTTAATCTAACAACAATAAAATAAAACTAACGATGGGAGAAAAAGACTGACGTTCGAAAAAGATTCGAACAACAAATTCTTTCGCATGATCAATTTGGGCAACTTTAGTCTCTCACACGTTTCTTGCTGCGGAAGGTGCGTAAATTCAGAGATGGAAAAGTGTAACCAAACCTGTTCTCCATCATAGTTCATTATTTTGAAATATTATACAAAGTTTACATATTTCCTGCCAAGAAAACTTGCAGCGTGAACTTTTCTTAGAATTTTTAAATTGATATCGTGTACTGTAATAATATTGTCATAAAATGGAATTGGGAGCACGAACAGGCGAGTCCCTGACCTGACTAGGGTGCGTGTTTTTAATTAAAAAAAAAAAAAAAAGTAATATCAACTGAGTTCTCGTTACTCTTAATTCAAAAAGAAGCGTATGTATAAAATAAGGTCGGATGGGTCTTAAAGCGTCGCTTTCAGTGTTTGCACAAAGATAAAGAAAACTTTATGGCCAACCGCAGCAAATAGATAAAATGGGGAAATATTAAGGCGAAAACTGCGACTAGGCTGTGATTTATGCGATTTGAATGTCGTAGGCGGGCAGCTTTCTGATAAGCCACGCACCCAAAACCGACCAAGGCTCTTATCAGTGAAAGAAAGCCAACTGATGGCGTCTGCATTGCAGTTCAACGAATACGAGTTTGACTACTCCATACGTACGTGACGGTCTTGTAAAATGCATTTTCATGTATTATGAAATGTGATTCATGTCGTGCCAAAATTGATAAGACAACAAAGAAAATCACATGTGAAAATGGTGAGCATTTAAATCTGGAAAAACAACAGACACGTGAGCCTAACAAGGCGACGTAAAAATAAAATAAGAATAAGTTTAAGTATAAGAATAGGTATAAAGGTAAGACGAGTACGCGTCGCTGCGTGCTCACAAACACTCGCCAGATAAATTTGTGAAACGGAAATGAAACACCTACGCAAATAGTGCAGGCGACTCGTAGACACAGGCGCAAACAAACAACATCCTAATTTAGATAAGAGCCGCCAGCAGCAGCAACAACAAAAACTACGTTTTTATGGTTAAAAGAAAGTAACCGCCGCCCGAAACCCGCTGCTCTCCTCCCTCTGCCCGCTACCCCGTACCCCTACCCACTTCCCGCTGACCATTGCGTGCTCTAATTAATGCGCGATGGCGACCCCGTTCCCAAAAGCGAAATCAACCCGTAGCGAAATGCAAACATCGGCAATATCCAGTCGCATTCGCAGTCGCAGTCGCAGCTTGCAAATGATTCAACCTCAAACAGTGTCTCTTACTCGTACTCTACCTCTAGTTCTTCACCTTTCCCTTCCTCTTCTTACATCCACCTTTTAGCTATATCTCTGCCGTGGAAGTGCTCTAGTTTTGCTGTCACCTCTTTGTTCTTGCTGCTGTTGTCTGCGTTCGCCGGGATGCTGTGCTCGGACCCGTGGCATTGTCGGCAGCCATAAAATTGGCATTGTTGTCTATTGCAAACACGCGCACAGTGCGGTCGTAAAACAAAAGACGCTTTTATGGCTGTGCTCATTACGACACACGCAACAGATACCCAACCAGAAAAACCAACAATAACAACATCAAAAACCAACAACAGTAAATAGAGCTGGGGTTAAAATCCTGCCAGCTCTAGATGCAGATAGAAGTATGACGTGCTATCAAATAAAGTTCTTATCAATGCAAAATTGCTTTCATTTTGACATAATTTTAATAAAATTATAAAGATAATTCGGTAAGTAACCGCTGCATCATTGCAGATAAATCTGTAACCAGTTCATTACATTTCTACTTAGTTTTTATCGAAAATCAAAGCTTTCCTAGGCTGTACTATTGGTAATATAGTAACCAACTTTCCACATTTTCAGATTATAGTAAAACTGTTTCCCTAAGAATTCAGCTGACAACATTATGGACTTTTGGACTAACCACTTATCAAATAAGTCCTAACTTAACTCTAAATTGCCTAATCAAGTTAGCTGTACCTCAAAAAAAACTGGTTTAAGTATGACGCAAATCCAATTTAACCTATTCACATAAAAAGCAAAATGATAATTTATAGTTATTTTCATTTTTTGTTTCAAATATATTTTTTAAACGTGAATTTTTGAAAATGTAAAAATAAACTAATAAAGTATGCACAATTGGTTAGCTAGCTGCTGGGAGTCTTTCAAAGTGTCATAAAAGTAACAAGTCTCAAATGGAAGAAGTAGTCGAGTGGTAGTTACCCCTTGTTATGATCTTTAGATTAGCTGAGCATATCAAAATACACAGAAGACTAGTCCAACTGTACTTAAATTTAATCATGGTCGTCACGAGTACAGGGTATAAAAAGCTAGACACGTGTCCGCAGATTATAACCTTAATGCAAAATAAACAGAAAAGACTCTAAAATTGTTCTGTATCGAATTGTTTGCACCACACATTAGAACATTGAGCACATTTACTTTATGAAATTTGCCAAACAATTAAATACTCACTAATAAGCTGCGATAATTGGGTTAACTTAAAGTTAAAATTGAGAGCGAGAGGGAAAGACAATATGAGAGAGAGATAGAGAGGGGCGCGGTATGAGATAGAGAGAGATGATGGCGTAAGCGTCAGATTCAGCGTCATTGTTGATTTTTACGTGGCAAAGCCAACGAGTCGGTAAAGTATTTTAATTTGTGTGAAAATATTGTACAAACAAATAAATCAGCAATAACAAGTAATGAAAATAAAAATAAATATTGTACATTTTATACTGATACGCACACACAGACAGATAAACAGTTAAACAGATGGACGGATAAAGCCAAACAGTAGCCAAACTTCATATATCTGTGAAAAGTTGGTCAAAACGGATATATTTTTGTAAAGTCACTGCGCATGCGTCGGTCAAATGCTTAAAACAAACACAAAAGCACAACATTTTAAAGTATTATAAACAGACAAAACAACAAAAATGACTAGAAATCAAATAGATATTTGACATACTATAAATATGAATGTCTGTCCACTTATTGGCTGAATTGAAACTAATTAAAAAGTTTGAACATGGCTTAGAGGCTTTAAACCGAAACGAATCCAAAAACCCGAAACATGACGAACCACAGACCCGAACATGATGAACCCAATTCTAATCCACACTGAACTGAACTGAAATGAACTGAACTTATGCTAATAAATAGATAAATTACTAAAAGGTAAATAAATACTCGCATTCATTTTTTGGACTGCTGGTTACGAGTTACTACTACGAATACTATGAGTACTACGAGTGTTGTTTGCTCTACGTCATCGTCATCAAATCGTGTTGTAGTTGTTGTTGTTGCTGTTGACCTAAACAACAACACTTATAAACACAGGGAAATACAATAAAAATATTAAATATTTAAGCACATTATTAGAACTGCACACAAAAGAGCGCGAACAACATTTCAGTCTGCATCGAAGAACGTGTATCTTTGTTTGTGTGCCCAAAAGATGATATAAATAGTACATATTAACTTATGAGTGAGCCGAGTGTTGTGGATAGAGAGTACTCTGTTGACTGTGTTGATTTGGCACATAAACAGAGCTGTACATTAAATTCATTTGCTCATGATTTCAAATTCTATTTGCATGTTTAACTATTTATTTGATTGTAAAGCGAACACTTTAATGGTTCGGCAAGTACAAAGTGTCCATTAAAGTTCCCATCATATCTAAGGTGAGTAAGAGAGACAGTCGAAGAGAGCCAGAGAAATAGAGACAAACAGAAAACAGAGAGTGAGACAGACAGCAGGAGCGAAATGTGACAGCTATATCGGTATTTATAGACGAATGGTTTGTTATAATATTTACATTATATCAAGGTGTAATCAAAAATATAAATAGTTTTATGCTGTTCTTATCTACATACAATTTGACAGCTGTATCCATTTCTGTTTTGAGAACAGAGAGTGACAGTTTTTCCAATTAATCATAAATAAGAAATCGACGGTATTTTAACATTTACCCTGGTTTCCTGACCTGCATTGCATTGCATAGAGTGAAAACTGATTGTGTTCAATGGAAAAGTATATTAATTTATTGTATTAATCACGAGTTGATTGTCTAATTTGTTACCAAGCCGGACAAAGCTCATTTGAATACTCTAAGAACTTTGATATGACAGACTTGTTATTTAAAAACACCACAACCAACGATCGTTGTTAATACCAACAAAGTTTCCGATACTAGTTCGGCTAAATACCCAACTAACTTGTGAGCTTAAAAAGTGCTGTGAGTACTGGCATTCATACCAAAACGACACAAGCGGATTCAATATGGATTTTCCATATATTACTCATTTTCAGGTAACACATAATTGAGTAAAAATTTTCATTGAAAAACTCGGAAATGTGGGACGCAAATTGCCGTGGTCATAAAACAGTTATGACCGTGATAATGAGTACAAACACACAGAAACAGTCACACACACACACAGACTCATTTGGCACAGAGAGAAAGACACTTTAGCAGCGAAAGGGTTAAACGGAATGCACAATGAAAGGCGTCAAGCGAAAATTGTTTCAAGTTTTTATAACCGAAATTAAAATGCGTTTTATCCAAGACCATAAATGGTAGGTCCGTGGTCTGTCGGTGGTTGGTGGTCGGTGGCTCAGGAAGTATTCCATGTGCACGCGTGCAGTTTTTGCATCAATGAAATGCATCCCAGGTAGGAAGGATGATGACAACGCAGCCAGAACTGGGTCACTTTCGCAATGACTTGCCAAAAAAGAAAGATGCCGCTGCTGCTGCTGCTGCCGTTGCCATTTCTGTTGCTGCTGCTGCTGGCGATTGCTGCTGACGGTTGCTGCTGACGATTGCTGCTGCTGTTGCTCGCGACGCCTCGCAACGAATGTGAATGAATGAGTGTGACATTGGCGTACCTTAACCTCAAATGTGCAAGCTTTAAAAAAAGGAAAAATAAAAAAACACACAAACACACACACACATACGTGCACTAAAACATTCAAACACACACACACACCGAGACAAAACTGGCATTATTAATGTCTTGCTTCTTTGGAGCAATACATTCTTTTTATTTTTGTTACTGTCACAAAAAAGCAAGAAAAATAGAAGAAAATAAAAGCCGTCGACATTCTCTGGCTAAACAAAGCGTCTCAGCCGGCTGGTTGGTCTGCGCTGGGGCTTTGTGTCGCTGCCTGCAGTGTTGGCGGGAGCGGGAGCGAGCGATTATTGATCGCATTAGAGAAAATCGTTAACTGTAACATGGCGTCGCTCACCGACAACGACAACAACTACAGCAACGACAGCAACTACAACAACTACGGCATTTGTTATTAATGCGCTCAGTCTGCTCTTCTACTTGTGTGCAAGTGTATGTGTGTGTGTGTGTGCAGCTGCTCCACACCAGCAAAGAGGGCGTTGCTCGCTCGCAAACTCACTCACACTCACATACGCACCAACACACACCAGCAGTTAGCTCCGCCCATTTGTTGTCTTGGTAACCAGGCGCTGCTCTGTTGATACAAGAGGCCGTCAGCCAATGCGCTTGCGCTGTCAGCGCTGTGTACGTAAGAGAACCAAAGCCTGTCATTGGCAACTAAGCCCAAAACTGGTGGTGTGTCTGCTGGTTGTGTGCGTGCTTGTCTGTGATTGTGTGCGTGTATGTGAGACGGGTATAGCGGACTGAAGGCCATGGGTGAGAGCGAGTCGGCGCTGTGTTCGGGCAATGCTAACGCTGCTGCTGTCGACGTCGCAGTCTCTGTCTCAGTCGCTGTCGCTGTCATCGTCATCGTCGACGACACTTGAGCGCGGCTCGAACAATATTTGTTGGCAGCAAGCGCAAGCCAAATAGTAGACAAGCGTTCCCCTCTGCAAACAGTCACATTCAAGAGCTCAAGCCAAAGAGACACTCGAGCGGACCAGC
Source organism: Drosophila nigrodunni (assembly GCA_020829145.1). NCBI lineage: Eukaryota > Metazoa > Arthropoda > Insecta > Diptera > Drosophilidae > Drosophila > Drosophila nigrodunni. The sequence continues at coordinate 20,049,380 of JACVCZ010000001.1, forward strand.
AACAGCAGCAGCAGCGTCAACAGCTACAGCTACAGCTACAGCAACAGCAACGTCAGCGGCAATAACAGCAGCCTCCAGTTGGCTTAGCAGCAGCAGCAGCAGCTACGGCAAAAGCAATAGCAGCAGCAGCAGCAACCTCAGACTCAGACTCAGTGGCCAAAAAGCAAGCTAACAATTCACGTTCGTGCGTCGGTTCGTTGCGGCGCGGCGCGCATTAAAATAGAGTCATATTTGCCACGTTATTTTATTTCCAAATTTGCACAAGGCATCAGCAGCGCACACAAATAAATTAATCAAAGTGTTTAGCTTCAAGAGGAGCGACAAGTGCACAAACAAATGCCAAAGCCAACAGCGGCAGCAACAGCAACAATCACAATAGCAGCAATTGCTTAAAGAATAGAACTTGCAACAGTTACAGCAGCAGCAGCAACAACAGCAACAACAATCACAACAACAACAAGTGACAAGTGCAGTGCACAAAAATGCAACAAATATTGAAATTAATTAACGCAGTGACAGTGCATTGAACAACAATAACAACAACAACATCAAATATTATTTGCCAAACAAAACTAAAAAGAAGAAAAAAAGAAAAATAATAAGAAAAAACTGGTTTTTCGGTTTTTGCGTTTTTGATTTGTCTCTAACTTTTTCGGACGCGTCACTTTGAACGCGTTGAGAATTTTTGCATAGATTTTGAACGCAGCGCGTTAAAAAAGCCGGCAACATAACGGCGCAACTATTGAACAGTTTTCTCAAGGGTAGTCCCCACCAGACCACCATAGATATAATGCAGAAACTGTACGCGGAGCCGCCGCCTAGCAGTGCACCGGTCAGCATGTCCAGCGCTGGCGGTGCACCACCTAGCGGCGGTGGCGTTGGCGGTGGTGCGGTACCAACCAGCAACAACAACCCGAATCCCACCTCCAACGGCGGCAGTATGAGTCCCTTAGCCCGCTCCGCATACACCATGAACAGCATGGGACTGACAGTCGGTGGCATGTCCTCAGTGTCGCCACAAGGAGCTCCCACCTTCAGCTCCAGCGTACTGGACTCGGCAGCAGCAGTGGCCAGCATGAGCGGTAGTATGGGTGCGGCAGCGGCAATGAATTCCATGGGTGGCAACTGCATGACACCCAGTTCCATGAGCTATGCGAGCATGGGTTCACCCCTCGGCAACATGGGCGGCTGCATGGCCATGTCGGCGGCGACAATGTCAAGTGCTCTGACCGGCAGCTATGCACCGATGCCATCAGGGCCCCGGGAAATGGAGAATGGTTCACCTAATTCACGGCGTGGCATTGATAAGCCAACGACATACAGACGGAGTTACACACATGCCAAGCCTCCTTATAGCTATATATCCCTGATCACAATGGCCATACAGAACAATCCGACGCGGATGCTAACACTGTCGGAGATTTATCAGTTCATTATGGATTTGTTTCCGTTCTATCGGCAGAATCAGCAGCGCTGGCAGAATTCCATACGGCATTCGCTGAGCTTCAATGATTGTTTCGTGAAGATTCCCCGCACACCGGATAAGCCCGGCAAGGGTTCGTTCTGGACACTGCATCCGGATTCGGGCAATATGTTTGAGAATGGCTGCTATCTGCGACGACAGAAGCGCTTCAAAGATGAAAAGAAGGAGGCAATTAGGCAGTTGCATAAGAGTCCGTCGCATAGCAGTTTGGAGGCGACCAGTCCGGGCAAGAAGGATCACGAGGATTCACATCACATGCATCATCATCATCATACGAGTCGCCTGGAGCACCATCAGCATCACAAAGAGTCAGGCGGAGGCGGTGGTGTACCGCTCGCTGGTGTCAATGTCCTCAGCGCAGCACACAGCAAGGATGCCGAAGCCTTGGCCATGTTGCATGCCAATGCCGAGCTGTGTCTTGGCCAGCAGCCTCAGCATGTGGCCACACACCATCATCATCAGCACCATCAGCTGCAGCAGGAGGAGCTGGCAATGATGGCCAATCGATGCCATCCGTCGCTGATCAGCGACTATCACTCATCGATGCATCCACTGAAACAGGAGCCCTCCGGCTATACGCCTTCCAGCCATCCGTTCTCGATCAATCGCCTGCTGCCCACAGAGTCCAAGGCGGACATTAAAATGTATGACATGAGTCAATATGCTGGTTATAATGCGCTCAGTCCGCTAACCAACTCACATGCTGCCTTAGGCCAGGATTCGTACTATCAGAGTCTCGGTTATCATGCGCCCGCCGGCACCACGAGCTTGTGACATCATCAGTATCCGCTGGCTTAAGGGCGCGCGGAGCAGATGCTGCGTTTCGGCGGTGGCGGTGGCGGTAGTCACCATCATCATCAGCAACAGCAGCAGCAACAACATTTGCAGCAACAGCAACACCAGCAGCAACAGCAGCAGCAGCAGCAACAACAGCAACAGCAGCAGCAGCAATCGGCGCAGCAACTGACATCCGCTACAAATACCACAACAAAGGCCAACAGCAAGCCAGCGGTGGCCGTTAACTACTCACAAAAGCTAGCCGCCTCAGTGCAACAGCAGCAGCAACAGCAGCAGCAGCAACAACAACAGCAGCAGCAACAACAGCAGCAGCAACATCAGCAGCAGCAACAGCAGCAGCAGCAACAACTACTGCATAGCCAACTGTCAGCAGAGCTGCAGGAGGATTCATCAAACATTACCAGCGACCTAAGCGAGGAGCAACTGCAGCAACATCAGGCAGCACAGCAGCAGCTCTACAACAACTATCAGCAATATGCGGCTGCTGCCAGTTACCGCAATTGGAATCACAGTTTGACATTCAACAGTGCTGCCGCTTTACAGAATCTGCTGTAGCCCAGCACAAGGCGGGGCTTTGTGTAGATACCGAACTCGAAATCAGACGCAGACTCAGACTCAATATCGAACTAGGTGGTAATCTCGTCGGTCTGTGAGTTTTGGTCGGGTCAGCAATTAGCGAGCGGACTGTTCAATGGCTTTTAGCACCTGGGCGCATCCTTTGAGCTCCGCTTTGAGCACGTGAGTAAGAAGTCGGCTCCTCAAGCAACACTTGTACATAGTTCAATTCAACACTCTTCTGATGCAGGCACTCGGATTTAGTCTTTGCCTTTATGTTTACGAGTGTATCTTTTGTTTTTTGTTTGTTTCGAAGTCGTTCTGTTGAGGAATTCAAGAAAAAAAGTGATGTAGTTGTAAGTGCAGCAAACGGCCACATGTATAATTAATTATGTTAGCCGTTAAGCAAAGATCTTTGTTAACATTTATGTTTGCTAAAAAAAAAGAAAAAAAAAAAAACACAACAAGAAAAAGAAAACTAAAAGAAAATCAAGAAATTCCGTGCCATTTGTTTATCCTCAAAGTAAGCAATAACAATCAAATCGGTTAAAACAAATAATCAGCATTTTAAATGTTTTTGTGTACGAAATGAGAAGAGTAGAGAGAAGTCGTGAGAGAGCGAGCAATGCGGGATTGTGTGTAATGTTCATTTAAAAGCAAATCCTTTTATCCAAAGGCAATCGAATTCGAATCGCAAATGATCAAAAACCAAAAACTAAATATCCAACAAATGCAAAAAGACCCTTAAGAATCTTCAAATTATTTAACTAAGCAACTAAATTTGGCCATGCATAGGAAACGTCACGTTTTAATTAAATCATTACTTATGCGTTACATATAATTTATAAATCTATTGAACCAATTCTTTTTTACACAGCAACATTTTATTTTCTGTTATTGTAAGAATTCGCTTTAGGCTTAAGCATTCTGTAAATAATTAGTCTATATATAAACAAATATATGTATATTTTATTCTAAGCTAATTAAAATTAAACTCGTCGCCCAAAAAGACAGAAAAAAAACACACAACAAAAACAAACGAAAATTTTTAAACTAACTTGAGAATTAATCAAATTGTATGCTACACAACATTAATAAACAAAATTGTATAGCATTTAACATTTAATTAGCATAAATAAAAAACAAACAGAATACAATATGATAAAAAAAAAGGAAGAAAATGAAAAACTGCAATTATTATTCAATAATTTTTAATATTAATTTTATTATTGTGCGTTAACAAAATCACACACACACCCACGCGCATTTTTACATTGAGCTAAGCTAATTGATTAAAATTAATATAAAACAAAAATATAAAACGAAAAAATAGTTTAAATATGGCAACAACAATGTAAAATACACAAACTAAAATTCATAAATGTCAAAAGAAATAAAAATAAAGTAAAATGTGAATCCAAAATCTAAAGCTAGTTAAAATTAATATTATAAATCATGCAAAAACTTAAAAAAAGACTATTTTAATGTTTGAAATATAAAAAAAAGAAATGAAAATATATGATCAATTTGTTTTAACTTTCCATTGGCAAAGCAATCAATGCGTTGACTTTGTTGACTTTAACAACTGACCTCCAACAAGCACTTCTATATTGATTGGGTTGGGCTATCAATGCAGCAACATGGAACGACCGATAGCGCCGATACACCTATATGCCTATACATCTATACATCTACATGCCTATATGGACTGCACCTAACTCGTCTAAACGATTCCAAGAGTTGAGGTGCCTATCTTATCGCAGCTCGGATGCAGAGTGCAGTTTTCACTAGTTTTCCCCTTTTTCCCTGTTCCACACGTTTATTTTTTGTTTGATAAAACTTATCAGAGTGCACTCGTAAATTGCAGCGAAATAACAAGGTAAACAACAACAACAACAACAACAACACGACTGACAGTCCTGACTAACACAACAAAATGACAGTCGCGGCCCAGCCTAGCGTGATACCTATCCCAATCACTATCCGACTCTACACTGAGTCCCTGTTTGTTTTCCCGTAATATACAAATGACACCTAGATGGTTTCCTACAACTTGGGTATCTGATATCTGGTTCTTATCTATGCAATATAAACAACAACTACGCCTGATCCAACACATGTATATATACCTACATACATATATGTATATAGTTATCTTTGTGATTCATTTAAAAGAATCTACAATTTGTCCCGGGTTTCTTTCTCATAAAAATGCCTGGCCAGCTCTTTATTACAAAGTTATCTGTGGAAGTACCAGCGGTCATGTTTAACAAGCTGTTGGCTTTTTAATTAAGCAGCCTAGAAGGTCACATTTAATGCTTGTATGTGGAGCCCTGACCGTTTAATACCTTTTTATGGCTTTTACTTGCTCTATATGGTACTCGTATGTCTATAAAAGGGAACTCATTGTTTGGCCAGCCAGACAAAAAAAGAGTAAAATAAAATAAAAATGGCGCTTCAATTTCGATTTTTCGATTATTTCGATTTGTTCGTTTCTTTCCTTGACATTGCAACAGCGAACAGTTTCTAGAGTTTCTTCATTTTAACTCCCAAAGCAACCCCATCAGAATTGAACTCGTTTCGAAATCTGTGCTTTGGGGTTGCTTCAACCACCACGTCTGCCCCACTCCCCCCATTATTCCACCCACCAATTTCATACACATTTCTAAGCCCTCTCGCTCCCTTCGTTTTTCATGCCAGACATGCGCTCTGCAAAGACGTTACATCCCGAGGGTTCCTGAGCAGGCGACATGGGTTTGTTGTGCTCTAACTCTGCAGGCCAGGCCGTAAGTCTGTCAGCCTGTCCGTCTGACAGTCTGTCAGTTTATCAGGTCGTCAGACTGCCTGTCAGCTATCTATTCATAAAGTGGCAAAGCTAAAGCTGCTTCGCATGTACACGCGATCAATATGTAATTATTTTCGCATATAGACTGCCTTTTCCATATAGAATTCTATTAAAAAAGTTTTTGCATTTTGGGCTCCACCTACGTTATAGCCAGTTCAACAGCCGAATTGTAGTCAGCATACAATTAAATAAATTGTTAGATACGGAATACTTAAAATGCATGACTAATAAGTAGTTACATCAGATAAAATAAATAGTCCTTTAAAAAACTTACTACATCAATCTTAGCTTTAATCATATACTACATTTAAATTTGTGTAACATTTTTAATTCATTTTATTACCGAGTCTCGGCCAAAGTGCTGGCATCCAATTAGCTGGCTAAGCTACAAGTATTTCTGCTACTGCTGGAAAACCACAATCTTGTAGTAATTTTCTAATGGAATATTTAATTTCAAAACGAGACACTAAGAGAGCGAGTCAGCCAAGCACGGCTGGGGCATAAAAGAGTTTTAGCCAGAAAAATGGCAACCCTTTTTAGCCCCCATTCTCTTCTCCTCCATCCTACATATCCTACTGCTGCACTGGCAGCTTATACCGGATGGATACACAGGAAGTAGTGGCACAGAGCCCCATCCCTTCGTCCCTCCTCAGCTGCACAGTGAGACCAAAGACAGCGTACGTAGCAATGGCGGAGGAAACATCGTCGTCGTTGTAGTCACCGCACTTTTTTATTTAGCTGCAGGGGCAAAGCTCGCTTGGTTGGCTGGTTAGCTCCCTTTCTCCTCCTTCCAACCCCTCTGTGTTCCTTCTCTTCTATCTCTCTTCCCCGCATTGCCGCATCTTTGCCCCTTCGTTCGCTTTGTGCACTGCTTTTTCATTATAATAATACTTTGTAATTAGGTTTTCGAAAGTTAATTAAAATTCGGTTATGAAAGCGGAAACTTTCCCATGAACGCTTCCGGTAACGGTAAAATGAAAACGCATGAAGGCGGGGCCACTGTGTTTTTGGGGGCCTGGGATCTGGATCTGGATCTAGATCTGGGCCTGGTCGTGGTCGTGTGTGTGAGTGTGTGTATGTGTTCAAACTGGTGGAATGAGTGCTGGTCTCGGTGTCGGTCTCGGTCTGGGCCTTGTTAGCCAACAAGGAAAATAAAAAGCGTAAAAAGGTTTTCTCTTTTTTTTTTGGGTTTTCCGTTCAGAACAGACAGAGTCAGCGACGGTAATGGAGGCGGAGACGGAGACAGAGACAAATTCAGGCAGCGCATGAAGTTCGAGTTGAAGGAAATGTGGAGGGACAACGCACGGAGCTCAACTTTGTTTCGAGAAATTTTTTGTGCAAACATTTCAGTTAAATTAAAAAATACATATTATATTTTAATGAGCAAAATGGCTGCCGCTGTCATCGTTAACGTATGCCACGTTCTTGATTCTGTTGTTGTTGTTGTTGTTGTCACGTTTAATGCGCGGCGCGCCCATTCGCAAGGTTGGCCAACATTGCGAACGGGATAATTAAAATGATGACTTGAAAATAAATTGCTGTTATCTTTGACCAACAGGCTGGCACTGGGTTCTGCCCGTATTCACAGGTTCCCGGGCGAAGCGAGGCGTGGCCCAGGCCCATTCGATCCGTGCTGTCGATGACGCGTCGATGTCGACAGTGGCCACATCATTATGCCAGTTTCAGTTCCCCCCTGGAGTCTCCCACTCACTGTCTGCTACACAGTGTGTGTGTGTGTGTGTGTGTGGTTGTGTGTGTGTGCTCTATCAGCGCCTGCCGCCGCTGCGTGCTTCTGGGCGACACTTACGGATTAGGCCAACAACAGCAACAGCAATAGCAAGAGCAATAACAACAGCAACACTGAACCCGACTCTGGCTGACAAGTGCCCGTCTTTGCTTGAATGTCCTTTTTGCCGTCGTTGCAGTCGTCGTCGTTTACTGCATTGTGTTTTGTTTATCTTAAACATTCCACACATAATTAGCAGCAAAGCCGCCCCCGTTAACACCACCCAACTCAGTCCAACATCGCCACCACCGCTCCAACTGATGCTGCAAGCAAATTGAAATTAATCCGTGAAACCTTACGTTAGACAAATGCTGGCACGTGTCCTCGAAAATCACGACTGGACCAAAGAATGCCACGCGTCGTCGTCCTTCGTCGTGCTCAGCAATCAAAACATTACAAATCGTCCCTGGTTGAGACGAGTGTGAAATCGACTGGGCATTATCTGAGAATTCGTTGCCATAAGTTTTGGCATGTAGAGCACACTCATATCTCTGGATCTGTATCTCTATCTGAATCCTATGGCCGTCAAGCGGCACACCAAGCGCTTAGCTGCAACGGCAACGCATTAATCACAATCGAGAATCGGCATTTTCTATAGTGGGTGGTGTCAGTCTATCAGTGGGAGTGGGTAGAGGTGGAGTGGAAGTTTTGGGTGATGGCCATTTGTGGTTGGCTGCTTTGGGTGGTTCGGTCTCTGCGAGCTGACAGTGACTGATGTGCAGCCAACAACAGCAACAATGAGAAAGGCCGCTTATCGATTGGAAGCCGCAACACACCTTTATCAAGCAGCTAGCACCAGAGCAGCCGCATTGGATTGGATGAAATGTGAGACGACGCCGACAACGCGGCTAATAACCAAATTGTGTTTTGACAGACGAGCTATAGCCACAATAGCAACATGAATGGTTAATGTGTATGCCTGTGTGTGTGTGTGTGTGCAGCTAAAATCATTAGAATATGATAAATGTAGTGGATCATGTTTGTCTGACAGTCGCCCCTAAAAACAATCAACATAATTTATCCGAGCGTTCATGCATAATTATATAAACATCCGCAAATTGCCAGAGATGATGCGAAACATGAGCACCAAAACAAAAAAATGCAATCAAGTTTGATAACGATTATTTGCAAGTTATATTAAAATAATAGATATTGCATAATGGTTCAATAACACTATGATAAAACTAATCTATAATTTAGCTGTGTGTATAAATGGGAAATGTATACTGATCATGCAGATTAGAGATTATTAACTGAATGGAAAGGTAGAATTAGTAAAAAGCTAATTTTTAAATACTTATAATGACTTGAAAGTCTTGTATAAGTATTTTATTTATTCAACTTTCTTAAACTATTCTAAATTTGTATATAAAATAATATTAGAAACAACTTTAATTTGAATAAACCCAAAATAAAGCGCAATTCTCTAATAACTACTAACAAAACTGAGCAATCTCCTTGATAAAAACATTATTAAAATACATACAATTAGTTTGAGTAACTTTGTAAGTTTAAAAATTTGTCAACATTTATTCAATTTTATTGTTAATTTAAAGCAATTTGAGCATCAAATGAATGAAATGTCAATCAGACATTTAATTAAGTTTATTATATATTTCATATTTGACTGCCGTTTGTGAGTGCAATTCATAAATCAAACAGAACATTTTCATTTAGTTAATGTGCCGCGTAGTATATAAATATTTAGTCCATTCATAAGAGCAACTTTTTCAGTTTTAATTAAAGCGCGAGCAAATTGCAAATTGCACTTGACATATTTTCAATTAAAAAGCAATTTAGTTAATTTAGCGGCATGAACAAAAACAAAAATTGTGTTGATATCAAATGCGATACATGTTTAGCATTTGGCATAAGTCAAATCCAAATCGATGCGTGCTCGTTAAATTAAATTAATTCAATTTATTTGAAAATCTATTTGCACACGCAGCCGAAATTAATGCAAAATAATCAACAACAACCAACGGCAGAAACCGGATATGGGTATAGGGATAGAAAAGGGACAGTAAAAGAGTTAGGGAGGGGATATTTGAAGTGTAGTGGCTCCAATGGCAGGCGACCGCTTCCGGTGAGGACAGCGGCAACGGAAACGGACATGGTCAATGGCGCAGTTGGCGCATCCTCATCCTTCTACGGATGTAGAATAGGGATAGCGATTGTAGGTTAGCTAGGGGAACTAGTGAAGAGAGGAGTGCTGCTGGGAAGTTTGCGCAAAACGCTTCACTGCATAAATGAATGAATGAGCAAGTGAGTGTCTGACTAACTGACTGACTGCTTGACTGATGCTCTGGATCTGAGTCCAATACACACACGCACAAACATGACATGCCAACATTAGCAACAACGACAACGAACAACGAGTATTGACAACAGCTACAACAAGTTCAGTTAAGGCAACAAATTCATGCAATCTAATTCACAATTAATGGCAAATTCCCTGCCACTTACGAGCCTTGTGTGTGTGCGTGTGTGTGTCCATGTGTGTGAAAATATTTGCACAATAATTAATTGAATAATGTCAATAAATTTTCAACACATTTCGACATGTGCACAGTCGCTCAACGAACAAGTGCAACAGAGACAGAGCGATCGAGTTAAACTTTCACACACATGTCCTCGCACAGGACAAACACATTTGCGTACGAGCAAGTCCGGTCCGGTACGGTCAGGCTCAGTCCTGCTCTGTGCTATGCTGCCTGGTTCGGCATGGGACAATACGCAAACTGGACAAGTTTGTCTGCAGTTTGGCTGCCTAGCTGACTCTGATGGTGGTGGTGCGATTAGGCGAAACGAATCAACAAATCAACACACTCAGCAAATTCGTCAGCTGGATGTGGCTGCCTGCCTCCTTGCTGCACATTGTGTCTCATTTCCATTTCCACCAGACAACGTCGACTGCTCAAAAGTTTGTCTTTCAATTTCGAAAATGGTATTTGTCAAGTGGGCGCCATTCCAAAACATCCCACTGCATCCCACTCCAACCACACCCCCTCCAATTTCCTACCAAGCTCCCCTGTCAGTCTGTTGGGCTTTTGGATTTGCATAGCTCAGCAGCAACAATCGCAGCAGCAACAACAGCAGCAGTGTTCCAAACAATGCTCACGTTTGACCGTAGGGATAGGGTCCATGTGTTGCCCAGTGTGTCCTTCAAAATGGCTCAAGTGCCCGAGACGAGCAGCTACTGCCATTGGCAGGACATTCATCCTTTTGCAGACAACGCTCTCTCTGACACACAAACCGCTTGCCCTAATTTTACAATTTTTATACGACTACGAATACAAATTTCTAGCATTGTTTATCTTCCTAGACCACCATTCATAATAGCATGTGCTGTTGTTTTTAGAAACTTTGCATCGAAATAATATCTACAAACAGATACTAAAAGTCTGACTGAAAAGCGGTTATATAAATTTAATAAATAAAAAAATTAATCATACTTTTTCAACGAGCATTTTTCATTATGTTTCTTAAATCTTGCCGCAGGCACACTAATCAGTTTAGATTATCCTAAATATATAATACGCAAAGATACATTAATTGACAGCTCAAAAGGTAATTCGGATCGTGAATCTTTGGCCGGCAGGCAAGTTCAGTTATTTCCAAATTCATGAATGAGCATAGACAGCAAAGACGGGAGAACAGAGGAGACACAGACTGAGAAAGAAAGAGAGAAAGAGCAGTCTCTTAGGCAGCCTTCTGTGCTGGCTTGAAGTAATTGTTTGGATTGCTAAGCCATCAAAACAAAGCAAACATTGAACAACAACAGAATCTTTAACCAATAAAGAAAACAGGATAAGCCAGCATTTCCGAATTGCAAGTCAAAAAGATTTAAGCAGGCGGAATTCCCGCCGAAATAATGAGCAAAAATATAAATAAAACCGGGAGAAATGGAAAACAAGAAAGAAAAGTACAGTCGAGCGCGCCCGACCGTATAATACTCTCTGCATTTTCCCGATTAAATTATTAAAATCGGTATCCAGATATTACAATGAATAGTACTTGCATTAAAACACGTTGAAACAAAAACAATCTAAGCATAATCAAACACACATCTGTTTGTTTGTTGCGAATACACATACGTTTGACAATATATGATGCATGCATGTATGTATGTGTGTATTCGGCGCAGCCAGCGACCGCGGGCAGCGCTGCCGCCACACAGGCAGCAAAAACGTTCGAGCATGTGCTTGTGTGTTTCTGTCTCGCTTGCACCAATGGGTTGATATTGCGTTCAATTAACAATATTGTAACGCTTCTAGTTTTTTTTGTTTATAGTCCGATTTTAATGCGCCTTTCAGGATAGTTTAATATAGTTAGTCTCCACACCAGTTATAAACTACAATACTGTACGATACGGAAAAAACGGCATTGAAGCTTGAAAACTATTTTATAAATTGTGGGAAAAGTGGGCGTGGCAGTCCAAATTTATAGATGGCAATGCAACTATGCTGTCGCTAGGAACTCCCGTACAAGAATTGGTGATCCTAGGTGCCATAGTTACTGAGATATTTGCCGAAAACACCAATTTTTCACGAGGTGTGTCCAGTTTTTTGCTTTTTGTGGGCGAATGGGGCGTGGCATCGAAAAAAAAAAAGATTCTTGTATTGACTGACTAAATATCTGATCGTTTGACACCAAGCTCGAACTTGTAGCTCTTACCATCTCTGAAATCTGTTTGTTCATACGGACAGACGGACAGACAGACAGACAGTAAAAGGAGCATCGGCTGTCACTACTAGCATAAGTGAAAGGCCGATTGTCAAATGCACTTTTGTAGTCATGTGTTTGAGTGCGTGCTCAAACAGTTTTTCTGGCCAATTGAGCAGGGCCAACAACAACTACTTAATACTAGCAGACAGAGACAAAGTGCCGGGGAAATAACATACAAAACAATAGAAAGTTAGTGGCACTCCCGCGCTAAAGCTTACCGCAACACATGTAAATGTCAGAGGGGGCAAATCCGGCGTAATTGATCGATGCACGGAGCGAAGCTTAGCGGCTGTCGCCGCGGGTGCAATGCTAATAAAAACCAGCTTGGCTCGACTTGATTTGGCCGCAATGTCGCCAGGCTAGCTTAAGTACCTGCCCCGTAGCGTAGTCGCCAATTGAAATGTTTTCTCTTACACTCGCTTACAATGGGCACCCATTCATATGGCCTACTGAATGTCAATCATGTCGAAATGTAGAGCTGTCGAGCAACCCCAACCGAATTCTACCAGATGTTCAATGAGCTAAAGATTTTTTATTTTATTTGATTTGCCGCGCCCGAAGGAATGAGTCTAAAGTAGAGACATGCAAATGAAAATGCCATAAACTTTGACATGCGGAATGCGGCAGGTGGAAGGCTCAAGGCACAAACGTCTAGCCAAGTATCACGTAACTACTTCTCTGTGCATATGTGCCAAATGTTAACAGGAGGTCAAATGGCCAAAAGGCCAACTAGGCTTTGACTAAATTTAGTACTGCGCACCCACGCCAGGTGTTGCTGTTATCTTTGCCTAATGTGCTAATATTTTTACAATGTTAAAACATGTTCAACAATCGAAGTTTGACAACTAAATTAAGCCATTTGTCACAGCTTATTTTCACATATGCTGCCATTTAACACGCAGGTTGGCCAAAAGTGAAAAGCAGAGAGAGAGAGAGAGAGGGTAAATGAGGGGGAGTTACAGACTTAAGCGAACTGGGATGCGGTGGTGATTGTTGCCTTTTGATTGGAAATATTTACGTGGTTGTTTCTGGCCAGGCACTTGGCGCGGGGCATTAGAATAACAACAACATAAATCCAATGAAAACAACAACCGCCCATCAACACCCTCGAAACAAATTGCTAGCACATGCTAAAGCCAGGGTGGAGGAGGAGGAGAGAGAGAAAGAAAGGTTGTTCACAAAGTTGTTGTTATTGTTGCTTTATTGATGCTGAGCCCCCATGTAGCAGAGCATTTAATTGAAATGGGCGCGCATTTGTTTCTACATTTTATGCTCACTAGCCGCATTAAAGTGCTAATGCATTGTTGTTGTTCTTGTTGTAGTTGTTGCTGTTGTTCCTGTTGTTGTTTTACAGCTCTTCCGGACGAAACACAGTCAGTCAACCCCATACAACCCCTAAACTGTTCGAACGGAAAAGCGTTCACTCACGGCCACACCAACAATCAACCCCAAATAATAGCAAGGATTACGAGTCCTCTACTGCTGCCCGAATACGGACCGGAGTGCATTGTCCTGAACGCACACACATCAGAATGGTTAAAATACTTTATAAAGACTATGAAATACCCTACAGAGAAATTTAAGAAATAATATTTAATATGTTTGTAAAATATTTGTTTATAGAAACAATTTACAATAATTACATGAACACTTTACTTTGAATTGCAAAAAATTTAGTAATTCAAAAAACCGAGCTCAAAATTAGTACCTTTACTTAGTTTACTTTTTTAAAAAACAACTTTAAGCCCTCATTATTAAAGGTAATATTTCTCTAGGCCAATTTAAACATCTCCTAAGTATACCCGGTTAGAAAATCCATACTCACTACTGAAAAGAATATAAAACGACGTCAAAAATCTTTTGGCAAGCGGGAAACAAGAGCACGAACCAGGGATGCCAACACCGTCGCAGCCCTGTTTCGACAGCGACTGCGAGTGCTCGTCATCAGTTTTTGGTGTATGTTTTGAGGCTACAGATATCAGGGCAATAAAATAATTGCGACAATAAGCGTTTCATTATTCATTTGTGTGACTGCAAGGGGCGAACAATTTGTGAGCAGGTCACAATCGACTGAGAGAGGGCGAGGAAAGAAGAGGTAGAAGGGGGAGGCGAAGAGACGTTGATTGCTGGGGTGGCAAGCCTGCCAGGTTTGATGTTAATCCAAGTGTGCTTTGGGTTGCATGGATTTCATGGGCTCTTTGCCATTTTAGCAGTTAATAGTTTGCCACAAAGGCAGTGCTTTGATTCATTTCGTTCGAAAAAAGGAAACTAAAACTCACTGAAGGAAGGGGAGGTGTCACACCCGTCCGATGATCTTGATTTGATTATTGTGGCGTTAATACAATTGATTTTCCAGTCAGCTAAAACTCTGCTTTTTTTTTTCTCATTCATGTGTAATTGTGAATGGTTTATTGTTGCGGCTTAGCCAAATTGCTGCAGTTGTTGATGTTTTTTTTCTGTTTTCTATTTCAACAGCGCACTCGAATAAAGAGGGACGTCTAATAGTGACATTTGTTTATGTCCAAAAAGCCGACAGGACTAATGTTTTCACTAATTTGGATAAGCCAATTTAAGCTTGAGCTCTTAACATAAGAGTTTACTTAGGCCATCCACTCAATTTTGTTATCTAGTAGTTTTTATGTTATGTCTTATCAATTTCTTGGCCACAACTAACTGCACTTTAATTGCTTGTTCGCTTAATTGCACATTTTAGTAAGGAAAATGGAGGAAATGAAAGAAAAAGCAATTGCTTGAAATAATTTAAATTGACTTTGCAAATACCGCGTGAATACTCAAGTTAAATTGTACAACTTTTTCCCAGTTATTCATTAGCCCGAATTAATTATTCAAACTGAATGGAAATTTTTTGAATTGCGCTTGCATAATTAGACAAATTAATCATGATTGAACTTGGGTACAAAAAAGTAATTGGTAGCAAAAAAGATTTAGTGAAACTGTGGAAGTGAAAACTTTATTTAAATTTTTGTATAATTTGTATTTAATTTCCAAATGTTGATTTAGTATTGTTGAGAAGAATTGTAAGTTCAGGGCTTAAATAATGTCATTAACAATTGCACTGTTAATCCAAAAACATACACACAAAGAAAACACCACCCAATTCTACCGCCGAAGTGTGTATTCAATTCTCATTTGTGTGCTGAGCCACAATACATTCTTCAAATGCGCTACCTTGCGCCTTGTTATTATAGCAAACAAATGAAAGTGAAAGCACAAATTTTGCGATGGTTCTTTTTTATCGTGCTTCTTTTAAACCTACACTCACATATATTTATATTTAGTACCAAAAGTCTAAGAGAGACACGAGGGAGAGAGCGAGAAAAGCGCGACATTTGGTTTGGTTCCAAAATTGCTTCCGAAATCAGCCAAAAACCAAAGCAAAACAGCAAAATGTTCACACAGACATCGAAGGAATGTGTGTGTGTGTCGGCCATGTTGGGCTACTGGGTGCCACAACTAACACACACACACACTCGCATAGAAAAAGAGAGCAAGAGAGAGAGTGAGAGAAAGAGAGAGCCAAAGAGGCGCCCATAGAGCAATCGCTGGAGCTGTCGAGTTTGAGTTTGCTGCTCAAATATTATGCGAACGCAAATATTTTTATTTAGTAAATGTCATTTATTATTTATGTTTATTCGAGCACTTATCTAGCGCTGCTTAACAACTTCAGCTCTAATGCACAGTTCCCCCCATCGATGTTGGTGATGATGTTGGTTCATCATGATGATGATGATGACGTTGGCAAGGCCGTGCCACCAAATTGAAAACGGAATCAACAAGAAATCGAACATTGAATGTGGCATGCGGCAAGTGGAAAGTGGCAAGTGGCAAGTGGAAAGTGTGGAAAGTGCAAAGTGGAATGCCAAACGCCCACGTATTCGTTTCCTTTTTGCCATTTTCCTTTTACTCGTACCAACGTGGCCAGGATGTCAGTGGGAATAAATTTAAAGTCAAACTAAACTGCGAGTAAATAGAAATACAAAAAGGCAAACAAAAACAATGCTAACTGTATGTGTATGTGTATCGTAAGGATACCGAGAAGCCACTGCCAATACCAACACCACTCCAAGTCACAGTCACAGTTATAGTCATAGTCACAGAGTGAGAGTCGTCGTTCCATTCAGAGTCACAGCCACAGTGGGAGCTTGAATGGATTCAGTCCCAGTCGCAGGCAAATTCCAAGTTGAGTGTACACAAGACGCCGTCTAGCGCTTGTCTGCCAAGTGCAAATCGTGGGAATGGAGATGAAGATAGATGGGGATGGGCATAGGGATTGAGGTAGGGATGGGAATGGAGATGGGGGTGTGCCTGGGACAGCCTCCTGGTCATCACCAGCAAGAACAACAACAATAATATGCAGTCGCTTTCTGTGAATATTTGTGATTGTTTCGTATTCGATTTACAAAGTGTTGCAACGTCCTTGAAGCGTGGGAGAAGGACAGAAGTTGCAGAAAGAGAGAGAGAGAGAGAGAGAGAGAGGGGACAGTGGTGAAGACATGCTCAATAGGGGCGCCCTTCTTTGACTATGAATGACTTTTTTATTCTTTATATCAAGTTGTCATTGTTGTCTCTGTCCATTTGTCTGTCGGTTCTTGTTGTTGTGATTATTGTTATTAGCCTAGCAAACAAATTGGTAAATAATAAATATTTTCCAGTTAAATATTGTTAGTAGCATGCCATTTTTGGACCTGCATGAGCCACGGGATCATGGGTGCTTCGGAGCCCGGAGTGGAGCGAGCCTTCTCGCTTCATTTTTTTTTTTTTTTATTTTTTATACTCGCACTTACTTATGTATGTAGATCTTTTGAGGAGGCGTCGCTGCTTCACGTTCACGCCACATTGCCAATGACTTGCGCTTTCGTTGTGTGTCAATATGTGCTCAAAGTATATGTGTTTGCATGTGTGTGTGTGTGTGTATGCCAAGGGAAATTGGTAGCCCACATTTACAAAATCAGAAAAGCGCTTGATTTGTAAAATATTTGCTCTGCACAAACGAACGCAGCAATTGTTCAATTCCATACAGACGAGCCTCAGCCTGTTGGCAGCCAGTCGACATCGACATCGACAACGACATCGACATCGAAGTCGTCGATTTGTTTGAAAATGTTTATGAAGCGACACCTGTAGGTGATAATAATAAACAATCGAAGCACAACTACGACGCCCAATCGAACTACCCTACACAGTTTTGAGTGCCTGCACACACACACACACAGAAGCTGTAGATATATAGTACTATATGTAAATATGCTGACTAAAATTAGCCAACGAATAGGGGACTAGAATTTATATGGAGTGTAAAGTGTAAAAAGCGTTAAGTATAAATTAATTGAGATCACTCTACAGGTCGCATAATATACATAGATTGAGATAACTTGAATACGTTGATGATCGATTAAAATACGAATTTCTACATAGCCTATATCTTATCTTATATTCTTTGCTCGGACATATATATTTTTCTGACTACAACTTTTCAGAAAGCTTCAGAAAATAGTATAATTAAATTTAGTTGTGTATTTCCACAACACACGTATATGTATTAGGTCTCTCGTAGTATTGTATTAGACCCCTTTGGAGGAGCTTTCTGCCTCTGGCTTAAGTGTCCATTACCGAAAGCCCATTTAATGGATATGCAATGTAGCTACATATATTTGAGAGCATTTCCTGGAATTTTTTGTTTTGCTTTTGCTTTTCACACCAATCTTTGGTTAAGCCTTTGGTGGTTTGGTCGTGTTGGTCTTGGCTGACAATATTTGCCAATTTGAGTGCTTTTGGTTACTTTGACGCATTGCTAAAGGTAAAAACGTATTCAAGAAACAAAAATATTATTTAAATTTTATGCCATAAATGAGTCGAAACTTTGAGTGCGACTAAAAAAAGAGAAAAGAATAATATGAGAAATAAAGATATGTATATAATGGGCTATTATTTGTTTACGGCTAATATACTTTTTATGTGAAGCGAGTCTAAAATTGCCCGGATATTTGATGACTATTTGCGAACGCATTAAACGCAGGGGAAGACAACTAAACGGAATCGGAATCGAAGTCGAAGTCACTGTCACGGTTTTACAACCACAGAAACAGAAACAGACAGAAAGACAACCACCGAGATTGTCAGTGTGAGAATCAGTTGGCATTTAGTTCTCGGGGTTATAGTTGGAGGATCGGCTGTAAGGTGTGCTCAACTTAAGTACTTTGTACATGCCCATATATATGGTTGTTTTACAGGGCTTATTAATCGCTGGGCGAGCGGCACAGTTTGTAGATATATTCCTGGAAAAGCTGTAAATTGCACTTTGTAAATAATGTGAGCGCGAAAGAAAGAAGAATGAAATGCTAAGACCCCCACAATTATCTCTTTCTGTGGCATGCGATAAAGTCGCGCTCTACGTTGAATCTACCGCATTATCTGCGACGCGGTACCTGGGAACAGGAAGACGCACCAAGTGTCTCGTATCAGGCGCTTATCTAATCAGACGCTGCATAAATGCAAATAATAAAAGATCGTGCCGGAGCCACTAAGACTGTCCAAGGGATCGGTATCGTTCGCTCTCCCTTTCTCCCTTCCACTCCCACTTCCCTCTCCTTTTTCGGTTCACGTTCCTATTTCGTATAATGAGACAGCGACGGAGTTAGCGATAAGCTGGCAAGAAGAATGCATCCGCCGCTGAGGCGTCAACGTTGAGCGCAAACAGTGACAAGAACAGAGCAAATTCTTTCTTCTTTCGTTGCGAGATAACATGAAGACGGAGAAAAGGTCGAGTTGTAGCTGTGTGTAAGCGTCTATATATAGCCCAGTAAGACTCAATCTGTTTATGCTCTTATCGGTTCCTACACGGACTGCACGGCAAATATGGCTGCTGATTAAGGCGCGAAACAAAATGGCTTTTGGTTTTGACTGATGTACTTTAGTCAGATTATTGACCCAACTAGTAAGTGCCAGTATCAGGCATTTGGGCCATATCCAAACACACAACCACCCAACTATCACCCGACCATTCAACCATCTGGCTTAATTAAGAACAAGTCGACAAACATTGGAGTCAGTGAAAATAGTTGGCCTTGTTTATCGCGCGCCATCAATCAGGCACTTTCCCGCAGGACAATGGCCAACGACTGCTTCGGGCGACCCAAATGAAACTAGGAGCCACAAATGATTACGTCAAGCCAGGAGCGACAAGCAGCAAGAGATAGGGGAGGGAGAGTGGGAGAGTTACGACAAATTCTTAATACTCTTAAAAACAAATATCATAATAAAATAAATCCCATAATTTATAAGTTTTTTTTCTACTTTTGTTAAATAAAATTAAATTATTTCAAAATACTACGTTAAATGTACCTAGACTTCGACAAAAATGAAAACCTGGAAAGTGTATTTATTTTGGTAGACTAGTTTAGGGTGTCGGCCAACAATTGTCGGACAGGTCTATTACGGCACAAACTGTGCCTATGTATGTGTGCGTATGTGTGACTGCGAGTCCTTATGACAATTTGATGAGGACCTTATTTACACTAGTTAAAAGCTCAAACTCCCCATTCCCCCTCATGTTGTTGTCAATAAAACAAAAATGAGGCAACAGCACGGACAGCATAAAAAAACTAAAAGCAACAAAAAGAAAGCAAAAGGAATACAACAACAAAAATATATAGCTCTGAGCCCCTGGGCGCCATAGGCCCCAGAGCTAGGCACTTGCATGACAAGCGCCCATTTTGGTGACCGTAGTCCGTTGTCCGTGTTGTATTTTTCCGTATACGCGCGTATCCAATCAAGCATATATCGTTTGTCTGTACGAATGAAGTCAATAGGTGTGTGTATATATATAGCTAGGTACATACATGCATATATAGATGAATGTGTGTGGGCGGTGCGTGGTGAGCGTGGTCAACATTCGTTGATTACGTATACGACTGGGGCGCCAATCAGCCAAACGTCAACGTCAGCGAAGGGCCATGCGAATTTATGCTGTTGTTGTTGCTGTTATTGGTGCATAGCAATGCTGAAATGTCGCGCAAATAGGTACAACATAGCTTCTACACACACACATACATACACACGCTCACACAATGCGTTCACATTTTTTTACTCGTAGCTTGAATCAATATTAGTAATTTGAATTATTCAAAAGACAAATATGAAGCTTTAATGGCCAAACAGCATGCCTTTACTCGGTACTCATGTCCCACTCCATTTGGCCTATGGGTAACTCCCTTACCTCTCCCCGCTTCCACACCTCATCCCACTCCCTACTGACTACTCCGAGCCTGTTTACCGCTGCTGCTGCTGCAGCTACAGGACATTGGGTATTGAGTATTGGGTCGACTGCAGGCGACAACAACGACAACTCAATAATTTGGCGAGTCGCCCAATTTAATGGCATTGCAGGTGTGAGGAATACAAGTCGGGAGGCATCCAGGGCTGCGTCCATTGTCAACGTCTACGGTGAGCCCTTCGTTGGCAGGTAAATACGTCAATTTAAATCCGTGGATTGGATTGTAAGTCAATGTTTGACTTTTGCTCGCTGATTGATTGCTCAACAGCAACTGCAGCAGCTACTGTGCCAACTACAGCAGCCAATACCCCAAAAGCCGGAATGCCAGGATGCCAGTAGTCAAGAGTCAGGAGTCGGGAGCCAGGAGAAGCAGCAGTGCATTCCGAGTCGCCTGCATATGCATACGGCCTAGGGCTGATGACTCGACCACTGAGTGCCTGCAGCACTTGTGGAAGAGCGGCGGTAAAGGAGGAGGAGCAAAGAGGTACGACGTGCAACAACAGTTTACTCGATTTACTGCCAGTCGAGTTTGCATAGCGGAGTCAACCGTATGAATCAACGATTTTCTGCTGTGCCGTCATAATTTCCAACAAAAAAAAAAAAAAAAACAGAAACTGTACATTCCCCAACATGAAAATTGCTGGGCTCGACTTGAAGGAGCAACAAAGGATCCGTGTTTCCCTACACTTTAAGTGCCAAAACCAACAAATTACCCGAGGAGTTTTCTGGGCTAGATGTGCAACCGTTGTGAGTGCCACAACAACACGTTATATTTAAGTTTAGATTTTGGTCAAGTACAGCACACGAGCATAAGTATATAAATACAGCAAATGCAGTAACTTTCTGCGAAACATAAACGAGGGTAGCTCAATAAGTTCTTCAGTTAGATATATTCCTATTATAAGTTAGGCAAGAACTGGACATATAATTGTCGGAAATCAACTCTTGGAGCTACCCACGCTTATGTATATTTAAACTCAATTTTAGACACATGTGCATTATTGTTGTCTATCTGGTGGACGCTGCCTATCCAGCCGCAACAACAGCGCCAACAACAAACAGTCAAAACCAAAGCCACCGCAACAGCAGCAACAACAACAACAACGGCAAAAACAGCAGCAGCAGCAGCAGTGGCAGTGGCAAATTCAGGGGATCTGTCTCTGGTTGTGGCTCCGTTTCCATTTGGTTGAATGCCTGCCTGCATCTACATTTGCTGCAGCTGCAACAGCAACAACAACAACTAAAGTAGCAGTAGCAGCAGCAGCTCATATAATACCGTTCCGCATATACTTAAATGTGTTGTGCGTGTGTGTGTGAGTAAGTGTGTCTATGTGTGCATATCCTTTGCAGCGTGTAGCATTGCGTTGTTTTGCCGCTCTGATAATGATGCTGGCCAGCATATTCATAATGAAATTTCATTGCAGCACACACACACACACATACACACACCCCCACTTCCACACACTGAGACACACCCATTTGTACGCTTGTGTGTGTATTTAAGTGTGTGTACACATAGCATGAAAAGTGGGCGTATGGAGAGGAGGGGCGTATTCGGTACCAGGCATATTATGTATAAACACAAATTAATTTCGTTTCAGTGGCCCAAACCGTAGTAGCCATGGCCGAGCGATTCCGTGCAATGATGGGCCGGGCATTTGCATAAAATATTTGCACAGCCTTCGTATAGTGCAACGCTGCGGCTGCTGGTCTGCCTTTGCTTTGAGAGATACCCGTGCCCATAAACTAGACAACAACAAGCATATTTTGGGCCCTGATTTAATGAATCAGCAGCCTGGCAAAGCGGGTCAGGAAAGTGGTTAGGCAGGGAGGCATGGGGATACTGGTAAACCATCCTCTTCAGGACGATGACAACAACCTGCCGCATCAGCAAACGTCTTTCAATTTTGAATGTTGGCCCATGTCTGGTTTTAGTCAGTTTTGATAAATTAGCACAAATGCGCTCGCCATTCACTATGCCATATGAAAACTTGGCCTAAACCAAGCACTAACTCAATGCACAGCAAAATTGTCACACACAGAACAAACTCCATATATATCTGACTGTATCATAAATATTACAGCAGCTCCGAGCTCTGATTTATGTCGAAGGCTCAAGAGCTGAAACCCGTTTTCACTCTGTAGTTTTAGTGATTAAATAGTTTGAAGAAGATTACAAGGAATATACAACGAAAGTATAAGAGAAATAGAGTAAAATATAAAGATTTCTAGATGATAAATCCAAGAATAAAGCCTACACTTATCATGAAATGACTCTTTTCAAATATTTGTACTGCATTTGATTAAATTTAACAAAATCGGTAAATTACAAGTTTGATTTAATGAATTTGTGATTAAACCTTGATAACCATTATTACAATATAATCGACAGTTCAACGTTATATGAATAAATAAATAAACTACAGTACTATCTACTTTAGTGTGATAACAAACATGCCTGATTAGCTGACTAATCAAGCTGGGTCTCTCTCTGAATGCTTATTGAAAGATCATTCGACAGATCATGAAATGAGTCTAATCAAATATTTATACTGTTTTTGATTAATGAGTGTTCTAGGCCCCTTGATGAGATACTTGACGACTGTCTGTCTTTCTGTCTATATGTTTGTATGTCTAGATGTAGGCCTAGGGAGTGATATCATATGCGAATACTCCGACTTGTTCAAATTATTCGAATAGCCTTCAAGTTTTCTCTCGGCAAGGAGACCTCGCATCGTGCACTTCCCCACGCTTTAGCACATAATTAACCTAAAAATGTAACTCCATCTTGTTTATCAGTGAAAACACAAAACGACAACCCAGCAATGTGAAGATGGAGGGCATAGAGATGGCGGAGACGTCATAGTAGAAGAAGCAGCAGAAGACGAAAATAAGCGACTGGAAAAAAAGGCGCGCATCTCATTATCACTCGGACGTGAATATCTCGACATGTTTGCCGTTGTCGTTCCTCAACGGGGCAAAGTGGAGAGGGAGACGTGGAACGCGAACGTTGTCACCCATCCACACACACACACTGAGAGTGGATGTAAGTATGTCCGACTGTCTGTCTGTAGGTCCGTCAGTCAGTTCGTCTGTCCGTCCGTCCATCTGTCTGTCTGTCACCTCCCCTGCGCGAGTTGTCGCTCGAAAACATTTAAAGTGAATTTGTGTTGAGCTCACATCGTTAAAATATCCGTCAAAAACTTAAGCAAACAGACATAACTACGTGCATTTTAAATTGAATTCGACAACAACAAAACGAACGACAGTGAAAATTACACACACACTGCTTTGTATCTATATGTATATCTGTGAATGTATCTGTAAGTTCGTAAGTCGATTTAACCTGCTGGCTGAGTGACGCCGCCAAGTCCGCGCCCATTTGTGCCAGCGTTTCTTCACTTTTTTTCTCTCTTTATTTTTTTGTATTATTTGCCAAAAAAATTAAAGACAAGTAAAAGTCGTGATTAACGTTGAATTGGCTCTGCTCGAGCATCATTATCACCACAAATAAGCATCGACAACAGCAATAACAATAACAACATGGAGAACAACAACAAGATCTCTTGCTCCCAAGTAAAGTGCGAGTACTCACATTGTACTACAAAAATGCCGCGCTCGGTTGACTTTTAATGGTGGATGGAGTTTTTGGCTTCGGTTTTGGTTTTTTTTTTGGCTTTTGGTTTTGGTCTTCGACCTGCTTAGCTGCCTCTTGGCTAGATGCGCTAATGTCTTTTACCAAAACAAACAGGGCTCAGACCATAAAGGGTTGCATAAGTTTTAATTGTCTTGCACTAAAGAAGAGCAAAGTAGAACTCATTGATTGAAATGCAAAACATTCCCAATTTAACACTTATTTATGTGAGCTTGAAGAACCCTTGAAGTATGCTACATAAAGTTTGAATTGTGCAGTTGTTTTGGGGCAAAAAGACACAAAATTGTATCTCACTAGTAGTTAAATATGGAATCAAAATAAAGTTTTAATATTTACTTGTTGGTCAAGCTCAGTTTATGTGTTACTTTTATGCTTATTGCTTTATACTTCTCTAACATACTTTAAAAAAAAACAAATGATATCACTATGAAATCTAACAAATTTTAGTCGTTGACTTGGCTAGTTAAATTAATGACTTACTACCTTAATAATAACCAATGATCTAAGCAAGCAACTCATGATTTAAATCTTATGTGCATATAGATAAGACTTACTCTCTGTTTTATCTAGACTTTGGGTCTTTGCGTCTTGTAAACGATGTCAGCTGAATCACAGAGTTCTTCTTATCTATTTAATCAGGTCTGGACAAGATTGTCAAGATACCTAAGCAGTATTTATAGTTGGCCTTATGGCCGACATGCCTGTCCTTAAAGCATCAAATAGAAAGACAGTTCAATTACACTGCTTCCTCAGATGGAAAGCCTTCATGTGCCCACACAAACAAGTTGCGGTATTCCAGAAGGTAAACAATGTCAAGGATGGGATCTGCTTGGTTGCGTCTGGAATCAGAGGGACAGAGGGTGCTGATCGAGGTTGATAGTTACGGGTATGAGTTCGAGCTATGCGCATGTGCGAATTGTTTTACAGGAGCGCCGCTATAACAAGCCAAGAGAGCAAAAGAGAGAGGCAGTGAGCGGGACTTGAAGCTTGCAGCTCTTCTCAATGCTGTCGCTGTGGCATTTCGCGTTAAATATTTACTTATACGCACACAGATACACGCCCAATAAGCAATACACTGCGCAAAGTGTGCCAGCAGCAGCAGCAGCGACGACGATGGCGGGGTCAAGTGCTGAAGCTGCGACAGCGACTGCGACTGCGAGTGCGACTCGATCACTGGCATGACGCGGATGCGAGTGGCAGGCACTTTGCATATTTTAGCGCGTGCATTGCAGTTGCTAATTGAAATAGTGTAGAGTGAGGAGAGTCTTGAGGGGGCAAGCGGAGATTGGATGATCAGCGATCGTTGTGCTGTGCATATATTTGCCAATAGCAGAGATGCGCAACGAAGTGACGACCTCGCCTAGCCCCAGACTAGAAGGAAGGTGCGTATGAATTGAGTATTGCGAAAGACAAAAGGGGACTGTCTGTTAAGGTAGCCAAGGGTGTGTGGCAGAAGCAGGAATAGGGTGAGAGGGAAGGGTAATGCGCACAATTGCATCACAGACGCGTAGCAGCAACTGTTGCAGTTGCACTTATTACTATTGCTGTTGTTGCAGTCACGTAGCACAATCAAACACACATACACAAATGAAGTCCGAGTCGCTCCTTTTGCTTTAGCCACTTTCACGCTTCTTGCAAGTGGATCTGGACACGGACATGGACATGGACGGAGCACGTCATGATTTTTTGATTGATCTGTAAGACACACAGTGCAGTTGGCTTTTGTATTTTTTAATAAAAGTGAAACGTTTTTCATTACGCGTGTGTACATATGAGACTGAGTCTCAGACGGAGCTGAAGACGGAGAAAGAGACGAAGTTGGTAGAGAAATTACTGAAGCGTTGCCTGCAGCGTTTGCTGCTGCATTTTCATATTTATAAGATAATTGAAAGCGGGTATTGCCAAATTAACAACGCTCGGCAAACAAAGAAAGCGGCGACTGGCAATATGGCGGCACACACACACAAATGCACACCCAAACACACACACACACAGAGATATGTACACGTCTGACGTGGCTGAAAGACAGGCGCATATCCCTTGTGTACACAAGCGCGCTTTATTGTTTTGCGCTGGAGCTGGCTTTACTCTTTGCCCGGCCAGAGACCAAGAACCAGAACCAGAAACAGAACCAGAATGAGCACGAGAGAGACAGCGACCCAGAGCCACCCAATAATACCTACGCTGTACGTAGTATTACGTACCTAGGTGAGGCGAAACATCCACCACCAGAACATCGTCTTTGAAATAATTCGCATCGTGCACGGATTTTATTAAATTGCATTCGTAGTTGTTTTGAATTGATTCGACAACGTTGAATTGCCGGCAGCAGAAGCAGGAGTAGGAGCAGGAACAAGGAGTCATCAGTACACAGATAGATAGAGTATGGGAGAAAGAGAGAGAGACAGAGTATAAAAGTGTAAGAGAGAGACAGGGTATACTCGCCCTGTTTTGCCCCTTTGGCATTTTGTTTTACTTGTGATTTTGTTTTATACTTTTATTTCATTTCAGCGCAGTCTGCTCATATAGAGCAGAATGCTAGTCAGTCTGGCAGTCTGGCAGTTTGTCCGTCTGTTTTTCCGTCCTTCTGACAGTCTTTTGGGATGTCAGGCAGGAAGCAGCCTGGCAACTATTACAAATGGCGAACACTTGACAGCAGCTCCCGCTCCAGTTGCAGCATTGGCACTTGAGCATTTTTTGGGGTCGCCGGACCACATCGTTTCTTCTTGCCTCAAATTGTTGCTGTTTTTGTTGTTGTCTTAATATTTTTCTTGAAATTTTCTTGTGCTTTTCTCGGCTTGCTACAAGAGTTTCATTTGTTTTATGCGCTCTCCGTTTTTGGCCCTTTGTTTGCAGATACTTTGTCGGTACTTTTTGGCTACTTTCAAGCATCAGGCACTAGTGGCACAAGTTATTGTATCTTGTAGATACAACGTCAAACGTTGCCATTTTCTTTTCTTTCATTTTCTCCTTTCTTGTTGCTCTCGACTTCAATTCATTTCATTTTAGATTGCAATGCTTTCGTTGCTTCCCCTTAGCGCTTTAAAGTGAATACTTTAAAATACAATTTAAAGCAGAGCAGAGACCCGAAATGATTCCTCTACACACACACACACGCACACATAGAGTGTATACACGCATATGGCGCATCCTGGACATAAAGGATATTAAAAGAGATTTAGCATTTTGTTTGCACACGGATGATGCATTGTCATCGAGCTGGGCCGAGATTTATGATGGATTCGGTTTGTGCCTGGAGTGCGCAAAAATTATTAGAATTTTGCAGGCCCCTTTGTGCGCTACGCCAAATGTGGCAGGCTCTTGTGGCATGCCCAAGTGGATCGATCTCCAACAACAAAACAAAAAAATCCCAACTGCTGTCACATTAGGAAACAAACACGCAACTATGAATGGGAAATCAACTTGAGTTTCCATTTGATTTAGAATCGTTTTAAAGCGCACAATAAATTCACCAATAGCTCAGCCTTGCTGAACTGATTATGTAAACCATATACCTAAATATATATGCATTTACTTCTTTATACATATATCTTTTGTCGGTTCTCTTTTTGGTATCAGCTTTGAAACTCCTTTTTTAATATTCATCACTCGACCTTTTTTGTCGTTGTGGAAAATTTGTTGTGACCGTATGATAAAATGTGACACATGGGCTGGATTTTGCCGCGTTGGCAACTCACTAACACTATCACACTACTCCCAACATACACACACACTCATGCACACACACACACACACTTACACATATAAACACTAGCATATGCAAATGTTATAAATAAAAGATGTGTGTAAAAAGCAGACAAAAAGCAATTGAAATTAAATGCCAACAGACTAGGGGCGTGGCCATTGTTAGCGTTTCCCGGCCAGCATGATAAAAAATTGAAACATAAAATACAATAAACAATTTTTTCAGGCATTCCAAATAAATTATTATGCAAAATTAAATGACCCAAAGGCATGCAAATACGCGCGAGCCATGCAAAAGTTGTTATTTTTATTCCACCGAAAAACAATAAAATCAAATTTTAAATTTTAACTACATACTATGTAGTTGACATGTATCAAGCGTGCAACGTCAACCGTCAGACGTCAGACGTCAACGCCAGCGTCAACGTCAAGTTTAACGTAACGTAAACGTAAACGTCGACATCGACGTCAACGTCAACGTCACCGTCAACGTCGCAGTCGGCGCTTCTATATGCCAACGGTAAATATTTGAAAAGGATTTTGTTTGTTTATTGTTTGCACACACACCTCGCGCGGTGTTAGTCGGTGTTAGCTTTTTAATTATAAAATATTTAACCAAAAACTCACACTCGACTGACCGAACAGAATGTAGTGTTGTGTGCGATTTTTATTAGTTGGCATCATTTTGTATCGCCCAAAGGCAGTCGCCTTTTCATCGCTCACTAAACACAACAATGGCCCTGGCAATTTAGAGCTTTTTAAATATTCACAAACTCAAAATCAAATTGATGACATTCGTAGACTTTTGTAGTCCAGTTTTGTGTTATGCTCGCTCTTCAGTGTCATTTTTATGAACTCAACGAAGCGACTGCAAATTAAACAAATATTTCCCCAGCAGGCAAAGTCAAATGGCTGGCCAGGATTTGCGCCAAGGCAAATAAAAGCCTCGCCTGGCCCTTACTGCTGGGCTGCTTGACTGTTGGCAGTTAGCTGATTACTGCAGCAGTACAAATAAACGACTGGCTTCGCAGGCGACATTGACTAATCGACGGGAGAGAAGAGAGAAGAGAGAAGAGACGGCACAAGGTGCTGTCTATAATGAAATCGTATGTATCTATAACTGGGCGGGGTTCAGTTACACGCCCCCGACCTGCGCCCAACTCCCATAAAAACAATAAGCTGCTTCGCAACGCTGGCAACAACAAACAGTCCAAATTGTGTGTGCAAATAA
The DNA here is from genome assembly GCA_020829145.1 of Drosophila nigrodunni. Taxonomy (NCBI): domain Eukaryota; kingdom Metazoa; phylum Arthropoda; class Insecta; order Diptera; family Drosophilidae; genus Drosophila; species Drosophila nigrodunni. The sequence goes on from JACVCZ010000001.1 coordinate 20,078,459, forward strand.
CGCGAATTGCAGTTGAAAGTCTGGCAAAAACTACGTTGCGTATACGCAGCGTTGCAATCGGAATTTGATTTTTGGCGCTTGACGTTGAGCCGCGCACAAGGCAGCGCCATCAAAAGCATTGTGGAAGGCGGTACAATATTTGCACACCAACTACAATGCAACTTGGAGTGGTGGAATGCAGTGGAGTGACTGGTGGGGTGGTTATAAAGTGGCGCAGGTGGTTGCTTATTGCGAAAAACCAACTGCTGCGCCTTCTAATGCCCTGCCAAAGGAAAGTTCATCGCAAATGGCAGCTAGTTGGTTTATTAAAATAATAAATAAATTTTCTTCTTTACAACAAGTTAATAAATAATTAAAATGACATTTAAATCAGTTAAGAAAACTTCGACTAAAAAGTTTCAGTTAAAATTTGAAGTGTATTGTAAAATTTACTTTAAACCCAATTTCTGTTGTTACAAAACACGCCAACGCAAACTTAATTTTCCCGGCGTGTTTCCATTTGCTGAAAGCCGCGATTTTTGATGGAATTTTACATGTGGCCGCAGGTTTTGAATTCAGTTCGTTATATTGTTGTTTTGCCCCTTAGTTTGCATTAGCTTTGCAGCTCACTATCTTAAAGCTCGAGGAATTATATGTAAATGGAAATTTATTTTCAGCATTGCCAATGAATTTCCATATGGAAAATCACTACTCGAAACTGTTTTTCCCGCTCTTCTATTTGCCAACAAATTGACAATTGACAAATGAAAAATGGCGGCTAAAGGCTTTTTATGCTTGTGCAAATTTCACATTTACAGTTATTGCTAATTGGAGGCTCATGCGGCCGCAACAGCCCCGCCCCTCACCGCCCCACAGTCTCCCCCTCTCGCCAAGCAAATAATGGACGTTAATGTTGTTGGCAATGGCCATTTAATGTTTAATTTTTGCCAGCTCCTTTCATGTGTGCGCATGTTTGTTCACTCTTTAAAATGCTTTCGATAAATAAATTATTATAAAATGTATTTTACAGATTTAACATATTTCTGTAATTAATTTTAAAAATTATTCCAAATACAAATAGCAAGTCGAAAAGCAACCGCAGCCGCAGTTCAAACACGAGCACAAACACAATTTTCAATTCGAAATCGAAATGGAAATGGAAATGGCAATGAGAATGAGAATGGATATTTGTTGGTAACAGTGCAACGTGTAGCAATCAGTGTGCACTGTCAACTGTTATGAATGTTGCACTCAGTTGCCTCACTGACTTGTGGCAATGCAATTAATCCACATTTGGACAAAACGCAAAAACAATTTGATAAAGCAAAGTGATTTAAAATAGATATCATTTGCAATTTTAGGTGATTGTTACCTCTAAGAAGGTATTACTTAAAAGTTCAAGGGAGTTAAAAGAACATTTTAAATTCGATTATTTTCATTACGGATAAATAATTATAACTTCAATCATATAGTTTCCATTCCATTCATCTAAGACAATTTCTGTTTAATTATTAAGAAATTTTCAGTTACCGAATACTCCGACATAGCTTACAATTTAAAAATGTTAATTCCTAAGCCCTCTACTCTGCCAACACCCCATCACTTGCCCCTTTACTACTTGGCCCCAATTAGCTGACCAAGTAAATGGGAGCCGGCAGCTCATTAGCCATGCCAAGAAGCACTTGGCCAAGCCCCAGACGAGCTGCATGCCAAAGAGTCAAAAGCCGACGCGGCTTTTGGCGGCACTTGGGTCACAATGGAGCAAATTTGCATACAGCATCCGCTACTGTTTTGGGACGGAACGTGAGCGCCGTGTAGACTCCACTTAGGCTAAATTCGTATTCGGCTGCGAACGGAAACGAGTAGAAAAGTATTGGTAATAATACTATGAGTAGTATTTCGTAATAATGACGGGCAAATTGGGGAATTTTTCTTACACATAACAAATGTAAGTATTGTCGGCAAAAACTCATAAGATGCCCGAGGCATGTAGCTACAGAAATTTGTCATTTGGCCGGATGTGTTTTGTGTGTATCGTGACAATGTCATGCCCACAGTTTTATTTTTTCTTTCCAATTTCATTTTATTTTGGGCTGACAGGTATTGCTGGTATTTCAGTCAGAGGACCATTGTATTAAATGTGCGGAAGCAGCAGTCTCATTTCTCGCAGACTCTTGTATAGAATTTGGCCATTTGAAATCATTCTGGCCATTGTGAGCGGGCGAGGGGGAAAGGTGTACAAACATTTGACGTGTGTTTTGACGCGAGGCAAGTCTAAGGAGCTAAGGTTTGTACGAGATCTGTACTAATTGTTTCTCGATGCTTGGCGCATGTAAACACAATTGAAGTTGCCTATTATGGTCGTTGATAGAGTATAGATAGTCAAGAAATTGGAACGAATGCCAGATCATGTTTACCTAATGCGACATTGTTATTTCTGTTCCCTTTATATATTTTTTTTTCTATTTATTTGAAATACTGCTACGTCTCACAATGCAACAACTGTGCAAATAGCAGGCGACAACGGCAACAACAACAACAACAACAATGACAACAGAAAAAGCTGTTTGGAAAGTTAGAAACATGACGGAACTTAAGTCATTATCGGTTCGCAAATGATACGAGAGCAAGATCTGTCTCAAGTTTGTATTTTAAATGCCCTAACAAAGGGTATAAGGAACTTTAGAGAAGGGAAAAGAGTAGTAAACTGAAGCAAAAAAGAACGATTATTTTATTAAACTCCTTCTAAGCCAACTAGTGACTGCTTAACTTATATTTTTGATCAGCTAACAAGTTAGTGTATACAATTAGTCGTTTTGAAGTGAGGCTGTTCCTATTTCTATGCACTGGCAGACCTTCTATTTGCTTAGCTGAAGCTGAAGCATACAGATGTACTTATTTTCATTTAGCACGCTTTAATAAAATATTTGAACATGCCACACAGTTGTTTTTCGGGGTAACAATACATTCAATTTTCAACGTTGATAATGCTGCTAACGGCTTTTGTTTTAATTATACGACTTTGATCAGCCATTGAAATCCCATAACGACCCCAAATGACCTTCGCTGTGGATGCGTGTGAAAGTCGTTATAAAGCCAGCATGAAAGTGCAGACAAATTGGCAAAAGGAACATGGCTTGTTGCTAGTGTCCAAAAGGATAACAGGACAACAAACAGCTAATGCCTCAACTGCAACCTATCTATACCCCAACTCTCGTATCTCCACCTCTACAGTCACCGCAAACAAAAGAACATTTATCCCAGGTCAGGCCTGTGCCTGTGCCTGGGCCTGGGCTGACAAGAATCAACTACCGGGTAATTACAGTTAAATGGCTGAGTCGAAAAGTCGTGTAATGCGATTTGTATGGCACAGCGGGAGACACCGACAGGAGGTCATGTCATTACATAAAGAAGATACATTGCATGCCTCATTAGAGGCGCGATCCGGGGGCACCCCAAACACATTATTGCCAAAAATACAAATCACACACACACACACACAACAATAACAAATTTATGACCCAAGAAGGCACAACAATGACGAATTCGTTTTGGTTTTCATTTCCTTTTGGCGCAGCACAGGAAAATTCCTGTTCCTTACATTTGCTGGCTAAATATTTGTAAATTGTTCAGTTTTCTCTGGTTTTTTGTTTATTATAGTTTTGTTTTTTACTATTTCTTGTGACAGTTTTTGTTGGACAGCTGTTGCAGCTCCGTTCCTGGCTCGTACCGGTCTGGCCTGCAGCTATTTGCTGCTGCACTTGGCTTGGACAACTTGGCCGCTTGACATCTTGGCGAATACGCCTCAAATTGTGTTAGGGTTAGGCCTGCATTTATGCTGCAGGCGTTTTTTGACCTGAAAGCAAGTGCTGGTCTGCTCCTGCTCCTGCTGTTGCTCCTGTTGCCACGGCTGGTCACGCTTATTAGGGCCGCGGGCAGCGTTCCTTTTGCCGGCGCTTCTTGCTGTTTGTCCAAATGCTTGAGTGAGGCAAACGTCTCGTCGGCATCCTTCCTTCTGGCTGCTAAACAGCAGCACAATATCCGTCCTACGTTGTGCAAACAGTGGCACAAACTGCGTCCTGCCAAACGCTATGTTGCAACACTCACTGTCACCGTTACTGTCGCTATCGCACTCACTGTCGCTGTAGATGTAGCCTGCCATCTTTGTGCTGATGATGTTTGCTTAGCTGTCTTTGCATCTTTTTGCAGGACGCAGTCAGCTCTAAACGGAAATGATGGCGGCTGCAGAGCGGTCGCTGCAGCTACTGCAGAAAGCTGTGTTTGCCCCGTCGCACCTTTGCCGCGCCCCGTCAGACAATGCAGGACAATGAAATGAATTTTTAAGAATGCCCTGCCCTACATGCGTCGACAGTGAAAGAGGGGGGAGAGAGTAGCAGAGGGAACGGCAGAGGCACAGGCAGAGGGAGCAGCATCAACAGCAGTAACAGCAGCCACTTCAAAGTCATTCGCTTGGCAGCATCTTGAGGCCGCGCAGTTGCTGTGATATGCAGTTTTCCACATGATTTTCCAGGCTAGACTAGGCTACCATAGTGTGTGACAGAGATAGCGCTAGCAAGGTAGACAGAGACAGAACGAACCGAATGTGGACTGTCACAGGCTGCGTTTTGTTTGCAGTAGCATGCAGGTGCACTTGCCTCGTTGCCGCGTTGCATCAATTTGCATTTGCCCGTTGCAGTGTGTGTACATGTGTGTGCGTGTGTGTGTGTGTGTGCATGCTGGCAGTTGCTGTTACTGCTATTTACAAACCGTTTCGTGTGTGCATGTCAAATTCAAGCGTTTGCATATTTTGCAAGATTGTCAGGCACAATTAACCAACATCAGCAACAGCTACAGCTACAGCTACGAAGGCAGCATCATCAACGATGACAAAAAATTATAATTTGCTGTGATAATGGGTCGCTTGTTGGTGGGCGTGGCACGTTGCACAAATTGGGGGCAACTGTACGACACAGAGAATGCGGCAAATGCACTTCAAATTGATTGCTAAACAAACAGCAGAGAAACCTTTTCCATGCTCTTACTTTGTGAAATTTGTACGAGTTGCTAAAATAGAAACTCAAACAATTTCACTGCAACATAACAATTTTCACAGCTTTAACTTTAGTGCAATTTAACTAACTATATGCTTAAAAAAATATTTTAGAAGCATAATAATTAAAATTCAAAATATTTCTATGTGGTGCAAAAAGTAAATATTTTACCACACTGAAAAAGTGTTTAGGCTTTTCATATTTTATTTAAAAAAATAGCTCTATTATTTTATTAATTTTATTTATAAACATTTAAAAGAAATAAATTGTCTCTTGAGTTATTAAAACTAGTAGCCTTAAAAAACGTTTGCTTAAACCGCCAAGTTATTTTATTATATATTATAAAAATTCTATTAAGCCAAACGTATTTTCATAATTAGAATTGCATCACTTTGATGTCAAATAATCACAGTTCTATAAATGAATAAATCACTGACTCGAATATAAAATCCACTTACCATATGGTATGCTCCCAAAAGGTTATACTTTTATCCCTGATATAGCGTGACTCATTCAAGTTGGCAAGCAGCAGTTAATCTGCACTTCGGCCCAAATTGGCCAAGAGGCCAAAGAACTTATTGCTCAAAACTTGGCTCGTAATTGAGTTTCATTTGGCAAATGATGCAATTGAATGCATGATTTTATTATCTTCTTTTTTGCTTTTTTTTTCCATTTTTGCGACACTTGCACGCTAATTAATCCTTACGCCTGCAAAAACAAACACGTACACAAACAGTGAGCGAAAGAGATAGCAGTGTAGAAGAGAGAAGGAGAGGGAGTGTCGCTCAGTGAGGGAGTGAGTTATATTAAACGACTGCGATGTCAAATATGCGCAAATATAAAAAGACAGCCGACGAGACAGGCAAGACTAGAAGATACCCTGCAATAAGTTCCATAAAAATTAAGCAATTAATTTCAGCATTAAAAATAGAAAACTAATTGCGCTTTAAGTGTACAGTTTTACAATGTGATTAAAGTTTTTGTTGCCGACTTTAATCTGTGTCATTTTATCATGCGCCCGTCACAATCTGAATCACGGTCATAATATACCCATTAGCTTATTTGACAGGCTGGCTTAGTACAAACCTTTTGGCGCGTCTCTGGCTTCTGTGATGAACTGAGCAGGAAAATGGGAAATGGGGAAATGCGGGTGGAAATGGCAAATGGGCGTTTGGGGGTGTGGCAGTAAGAGCTGACTGAGCGAGCGACTTGCTGTGTACATATTTGTGCAGTTATGTTCACATTTGTACTGATCATAATGTACACACACACACACATACACAGAGGCGTACTCGTAGTCGTACTCATACTCGTATGTACTCGTATATATGTATATAGATTTCAGTCAAACACTCGAGCAAGCACAGACAAATTCTATTTGCAAACATTTCACTTGATTTGCAAGCGAGTAGCAGAGGCTGCTCTGCTGCACAGTCGACGTCCTCGCAGCGCAGAGCAGAGCAGAGGCAGAGACGGAAGGAGGGAGCGAGAGAGAGCGAGACCAAGTTGAGAGTCCTGTGTATGTGTGCTGTCTCTCTCACACAATGAGTATGTGTGTGAGCTTCCTGTCTATACTTGTGTGTGTGCATGTTTTATCCAACGTATTTTTTAACATTGGCCCACCCAACGACGGCGTTGACATTCGTGTAGGAGACACTGACTGCGACGGCGACAGCGCAGCGACTGTCGACTGCTGTTGGGTGTCAAGGACGAAGCAGGAGCCATTGCTGTTGCTGTTGCTGTTACTGTTGTTGGTGTTGGAGCTGGAGCCAAAAGCGGCTGCCGCAGCGCCAGCCATGATGAGTACGATGAGCGCCAAAGTTGCACTCGACAAATCGAAATTGTGTGCTCTGGAAAAATATTGGCACAAGAAATCATTCGTTCCTGTTGTTGGTGTCGTGCCTGTCCCAGTACCAGTACCAGTCCCTTTGTCCCTCTATGCTCTGCCCTGCTGCTCGTCCTTGTTGACATGATTGGGTGGGCTTTCATTTGCCAACTTGTCGCAAAATGTTTTAATATTTTCAAGTTGCATTTAATCCCCGGCCGAGCGTTCAGCCACGTGAATCGTGTAAACAGCAGCACGCGTTGGAGTCCTTCTTTTCTACTTTTTTTTTAAAGTTCCGTTATCCCTTTTAGGGCTGGGTCCTTGGGAGCCATGTGAAACTGCAATTGCTAAACGAAAATCTAATGTGAAATTAAAAATTTGTGCTGTTGTGCTCTAAAAAAAAAAAATGGGTAAAAGAAACAAAAACACGCGCACGCTCTCGAGTCTGGTGAGAATTGAGTGAGTTGGCGAGTGGGTCGCTGGTTTGGTGGGTGGGTTAATGTTTGGATTGTTCTGGTTGGGCAAACGTGCTCGTGTCTCTGCTTAACTCCCCCATCTCCTTCTCACCTCTCTTCTCTCTCCCACTGCCACTCCATCTCTCTCTCTGCTCTTTGGACAATGTCTTCTGTGCTGTTTGTACGCTCATTTGTTTGTATGTTTGGACTTTCTCCTGTTTCGTTTGCATTTGCAAATATTCCTGCCAACTGGAGCTACGACTTGGAACTGGCTCTTTTACAGATCAAGTTGTTGTTGTTGCTGTTCAGCCATTTTTGCACAATTTGCACTAAAGTCGCCAAGTGATGATGTTGTTGTTGTTGTTGTTGTTTGGGGCGTGTCTGGTTAGTCGAATCGAACAAATATGTTTACATTTAGCACATGTGCAATTATTTGATTAAAACTGTTAAAAGCACACAAAATCAGGCAAAAGTTTACCAACACCCAGCGAGTATAAAACAGAGAGATAGTTGGAGAGAGAAAGAGAGGGAGAGAGAGAGAGCTAGTTACCCAGGCGCGCAAATGGAGCTGCTCCAGAGGAGTATTCCTCGTCGCAGATTGTGATGTAAACTGGGCGTGCAAACAGAGGCTGAGGCAGAGTCAAAGCGACCGATAGACCCCAACGGTGTCAAGGAGGGAGTTACAGGAATAGCCCAGACACAGACACAGACAGAGGCAGAAGCAGAGCAAATGCAGAGACACTGATAGAGACAAGGCAACAACGATGCTTGCCTCCCTCTACTCTCCACTCGACAGCTAACCTAATGCGAAATGAAAACAAATTAAAATCAAACTTTCGAATTACTTCGAGTCTCGCATTTCAATGTAAATTTAAGCGACAACAAAGGGGCAGACAACCAGTTGAGGGGCGGGGCAGTGGAAGGACAGAGAGACAGCCCACAGAGAGATGGGCCCTCAAAAGCTGTCAACGCATTGCCCAATACTAGGCTAGGAGTTGCATAAATTAAGCCATTGACAACACCAACAACAACAGCATCAAAATGTGGCAACATTCGAACAACGACAACAATTGACAGCAACTAAAGTTTATAAATAAAATATTTATGCATTCTTTCACAACTTATTATACAAGTGATTGCCATCTAAATTATTAAGCATGGCATAAATTTATAAACACTCCGCCACATAACAATGAAATACTCTCTTCAATATTTAAAAATCAATTTCAGGCAAACGAATTTTTAAATCTTTTATCAATAGTTGAAGAACAGGAATTGTTGTTGGTAGTACAATTTTAAATGAATATTTGTATAGTGCAACAATGGATTTAAGGCTTGAATGGTTGCTCTCATTGAGTCAAATAATATATATTTATGATTATTATATAAAAAGTAAATGATTTCAAATAATTCCAATGACTTTTTAAGATTTATCTTGTGGTCACTTAATTAAAATTTTAAGAACGAATTATATAATTTTTTAAAGAAATTTTGTATCTCAGAAAATTAAGAATAGTTTTTGTTATACACAGAAATATTTTTAACAAAATTTTTGTTTAAAAGACGGGGAGTAATTTTAATCTATTAATTTAATAAAATTTATTATGTCAAAAATTACATAATTTCGATTTAAAACACTTTGAACTACTTTTTGTGTTATTTATATATTCATATTCTATTTTTAAAGGTTGTTTCCTTAAAATTTAGAATTTTTTTTCATTCATTTTTTCATTCAAAATAGCTAATAAGGAAAATTTAACTTATCACCAAAGAAGCATACATAGTTTACTAAACATACAATAAACAGTTGTATCCAAATTGCGTTAAATTATTTTAAAAAATTTTTTTTAGTTTGCTTCAACTTTTATTTTATCAGACATTAAAGTGCAATGTTAATTTAGTTCATAAAACGAAATTGATTAACATGTTCCGCTCGTAAAAAGTGTATGGCCAAAGAGCTTTTGAGCCGTCTTCGCTTGATTAAGGACTACCATTGTTGTTGTTGCCTTTGTTGTTATAGCTGTTGTTATTGTACCTTATGGTTATTATTACCAGCCCTCTGTTTAGTGCACTTTGACATTTTCATGTCGCAAAGCAATTTGTTGTAGTGCCCGTTGTTGTTATTGTTATTGTTGTATTACTGTGCTTGTAGCCCGCTTTGTGAACCACACGCGTCACCTCAATGAACACTAAGTGGCAAGAGCTGCTAAAGGGTCCAACCAGCCAACCACCCCCCAACCACCAGAGACTGCCCCACTCTGTGCACTGTTTAATTTTCGCATTTTCCGTTACGCGTTTTCATCTTTGATTGACACACAAACAATTTAGCTGAATGGCACTTGAAGCAGCAGCAAAGAATCGCAACAATAAATGGAGGCGTGCCACCCCCTAACCGCAATCTATAGTGCCATATATATATATACATCTATAGTGTATATGTTTTTTGATATTTTGTATTTATGGTTAAGTCTCGGGTCTTGATGTAGTGCCCACTAGAGATGCTCGACCGCGGCTGCTGGTGACAACTGCAAAAACTGTTTGCCCAAGTGCTAAATGGAAACTTCCTGCAGCAAATTAACAGTGAACACTGCGAATGATGATCAGAATGGAGCTGAAGCATGAGTATGAGGAGAATGATGTAGTTGAAGGCGACCACCAGCGTTGATTTTTCCCCCTCCACTTAACATTTTCCTCTTTTCTTTTTTTTGCATCTCGCGGACGCTGAAGCTACGAATCAATCAACTCAAGTGTCAGTGCGAGTGTGTGTGGTCCACTATCAAAGAGCGGGACCGACGCCCAAATGCATTTGTTGTAAGTGGCCGTGTCTATGCTGAGTCCGTCGCCGCACCGCTCCTCACCGCTCCTCACCACTCCTCACCACTCCTCACCGCTCCGCGTACACAGGTGAAATTTCCCACTTCGATGGCTAAAAACAACATTTGAATGCGACATTCAAAGACGTCCAAGATGATTTTGGACGGATGTCGGCTCTACTCTGTGCCTATGTGTGTGTGTGTGTAAACAGCAGAGCCTCGTCTCGAATCGGATCGAATCGTGATTTACCTTTACCTGTCGATACTCTGCCTCTTTCTGTCTCTTCCTTTCTCTGTCTTTCTGGCTGACCAACGAATCGGCAACGTCATATCGCATATGCATATGTGTTTGTACTCAAATCGTCGGTGCCTTTTTGCCTTTTGCCATAGACTTTGCCGCTCTGTCAATATTTTGCTTATGTTCCAAGTCCGTCCTCATGTTGATGACGACTTCCATTACCTGTGCAATGCCAAAAACTAAAAAAAAAAGAGAAGAAGTGGAAAAAAAACTCCTAAAACCCCTTAAGCAGACCCAACGCTGTGGTAGGTGCTCTCAAGTGCCAACTCTGGGAGACAATTTTCCCATCAAGTGCCTCATCGGACAACAGCTTTGAAGTGCAGCGACATTCAAAACTTTTTTCCTTCTCCTCGACTTGATTCCAATATGACAGAGTCATCATCAGATATTTCCATGCCTGCCTCTCTCATCAGTGCCTAATTAATAGCAACTGTACTCCAATTAGAAAGTAGCCCCTAAAATTTGACAATTTCACCCAATTTTACTCAAGTGGTAATTGATAGTTTTATGAAGGTAAAAACGACACTCGACCGTCACCTTAAATTAAGTTTAATTTTAGTTTCAGTTTGTAGAATATTTGAAGCGTAGTTATCTCAAGTGCAAATAGTTATCATATAAATAGATTCCAGTATTTGTGTGCGTAATAGTTAATAGCAAATTAAAAGAGTTTGGAAAACCATAAACACCAAAAGCTCCCTTTCAGTATTTATGTCCGTCCAAGGGAGATGTCCGCCGAAGAGAACGGATTTTGTATGAAAATCGTGCTAAAATGCTATAAAATTCGTCCGTCTGAGAGAGCTGTCCACGAGTAGAGCTTTCACTGTAATTAGTATTATAAATACTATTGTTAAACTAATTGAAATTTTCTTTGATAAAAGTTACAAAACTTTTTTATATTTAATTTTATTGTTAACTTTATCTACATTTGTATAGTATTATTCCTTTCGATTTAATAAACAAACATCATGTTCTTAATCTGTAGTTTGATTTGTCCATTTTTTTAAGTCTCTCTCTAACAAAAGCATTGGGGTTTCCCATAGTTTCTATATATATTTTTTAATTTCAATTAAATTATTGTTTATGTCAGTTAGTCGTCTTAAAATAAAAAACTTAAACTCAAACTATATGTTTATATTTGATCGATAAACAAAGTTGTTCTCTCTTCCGATTATTGCTATAATTTTTTTCAATTAATTAACTCAAATACAAAACTCAACACAAGTAAATTATAATTACTTGGCTAATAAGCAATTATTTAATGTGATTGTTATGACAGAATAAATAAATTACGTTGAAATCCCTTTATAACATAAATAAAGTAATTGTTTAAACAGTAGTTCGAATCTTTATGTGTCTGTGCTCAGTTTTGAGTGTGTTAATAAATTTAACTCTCATAATGAGTTGCAATAATGTAGGAGTTAAGCAAAAAATAAAATAAAAATAAATTCCTGGCCTTATTGCTAATTACAAATCGCATGCTTAGCCAGCGAAATAACCAAGTAGATAAATTAGTTAAATTGATTACGTGGCTGGTGTGATTAACACCTTGCGATTTGCACACACATTCCCATATATTTTTAAGTCGATGGCAGCTGCCCAGAAATTAGCAAAAAAGCAACGAACTGAGAAAGTGCGAGAGTATTTTTTATATTTTATCTGCCTTTTTTTCCAGCTGCCTCTCAATTTCTTCATCTCTGAAAATACATACGTGTCTAGATGAGTGAGTGTGTGTCTGTGTGTGTGTGTGTGCGTACGCATTTGCCTTTGTATCAGATTATGAGCCACAAACATTTTCGGCCATGTTTGTTTACTTAGCTCCGCCTCGTCGGCTTCGCAGTGTGCGCCCATCTCTGTCTCTGTCGCTGTCTCTATGTGTGTGTGCGTGCGTGTGTGTCGCTCTGCCTGCTTCTCTGCTTGCGAGCATGTGCCTCTGCGTGTGTGAGTGTGAGTGAGCGACTGTGCCCGCATCTATCTCTTTGCTTGTGCGTGCGAGTGAGTGTGTGTGTGTGCATCTGTATGTATGTATCCGAGGCGCATCAAAAGTCGCTCTTGCGCATGTCTTCTGCGCAGGCTGTTCGTAAAGTTCGCACAGCGCTCACGTAGTGCGTGTGGGAACTTGTGGTGCGGCCCTCGCATACGCCATTTTCGAAGTGGCCAACTGAACGAAAATCAATTTATACAAACTAAAAGAAATAGAGAAAAGATGTGAATGATAAAAAGGCGTTTTTGATGATGAATTATGCAGTTTATAAACAATTTGCAGGCAAAATTTAAAGTATAAACAATGAAAAGCAGCTGTTAATAAATTAAATAAAACATTTCAATATAAATAAGCACATAAATTGCTTAAATTATGTAGTCTTAGTTAATTTAATAAACTAAATTCAGGTGTATGTCGCATATGACGATGAATTAAATTCTTGTTTCAGTTGTTACTTAATCTGATTGTGGCAAGTTCCGCTGCTATGCAACTTTAAGCAAACCAGCTGCAACTTAAAGCAAAGAAAATATTCTTTCTCTGTCTCACTGCCCTGCGCTGCCAAGGATCTAAGGGATGCAGGACTGCAGGGGTTGGAGGCGCCTGCACCAGGATCCTAATTACATTTTACTAGATAAATTGTAAACTTTTTCTGTGCGCGTTGCCGTTGCAGCTACAGCAGCAGCAGCTTCTTCCAACAGTTATATTTTGTTTGAGTTCCTGACGCTCTCGACGTTGACTGCGCTGCCGACGTCGTTGCTGACAGCGTCTTCGTCTTTTACGCTGCTAAGCAAACAAAACGCACAGCTGGCGCTGGGAATAGAAAGCGTCAGAAGCGGGGAAAGTGGGTAGACAGAGGGGGCAGGTTGTCAGCTAACTGTGAGACATCTTAAGGCTGGAGCACCCTGTATCAAATGCCACGCCGTACGTGCAACGTTTGTAAGCATATTTCCGGCAACGGATGTCTGCAGCAGCGGCAAATGTTGGCTCCGGCCAAACGAGCTACAGTCAGACCTGGTCGCCCCTAGCCCGCCTCTGTGCCGCCCTACACCAGCCACTGCTTCTGGCCCGGATCGTTCTCAGCCAGATACGAGTAGAAAGTCAGTCAGTGCCGGTTACACATTTTCAAAAGTGCTTAGCGCTGCTACAGCTCACTGCCATTAGTCGTTGTCAGCGGGGGAGGGGCCGCAGGAGTGGGTGGGCCAGCCTGATGATGGGCTTGGTGGAAGCTACGGGGGCATCCTGTTCCTGGGCAGCTTTGTGCCTGGCGCTATGTGTTGCACTTCAACTTGGCGTGCGTGTGTGACTCTATCTCTCTCTCTCTCTTTCTCTCAGTCCCTGCATGTGTGTGTGTAGTTTTGCGCAAATATTTGCATCTAGAATATTTGCGCGCTCCATCATAATTCAAACACAGATGCGCTGTTTGTAGAAGAGCAATCATTTTGACATGCAACTCGCTTCAAAACCGAATTAAGTGGCATTCAGTGTCAGCCAGGAGCGAAACCAAGAGCTCGTCCATGTAGGGAATGCCCCAAACCCAATCCCATCATATACACAGACCCAACCAATATGCTGCAAGTGGCTACAAATTTCTGATTGGAATTGATTGACGCACACGCGGCAATTAAATTAGGTAATTTAATTATTAAAATGAGGGATCGCTTTTAATTGTTTATTATAATATCTTAAATTATCACAGTTTAATTCAAAGATGTATAAAAATCTAACTGGAATTAATCATTCAATACAGTTTAATCTTCATCAGACTGCAACAAATCAAAAGGAAACTAAAAGCTTTCGTAGTGCTTTGCAGTCAATACACAAACCAAAGTTCAAAGCTGTTAGTTTGGTTTGTAACATAACTGAATCGGTTATGGTTTGAGTATCGGCTAAGTCAGACAACTACCAAAAACAACTGATATTCTTTAACATTTATGTTATGGCAATGTTGTCTTGCTGTTATAGGCATTGCCCGCAACATATGTTCTGTCAAGCTTAACTGATGTACGCAACCAAGAGGGTACTCTCAATTTTGCCTTTAAACAATAACTTTAACGCAAACAGCTGCTCGAAGACGCCTTGATAACACAATAATATATGTTACGTTAATTTAGTTAAATTGAATAAAACCAGAAACTACAAATGAACAGCTGTTTCCGTAGAAATACGCAATTTGGACATGCCAACCTGTTTTTATTAGTATAACTTAGTTTCGTTACACGGTCACACTGGAAGCAGAACACCTGGTTTGGGCAAAACACGTAAATTACACAACTGCGATATTTTAAAAGAATTCAATGGATTACACATGCAAAAGCAACTAAATCTATTAGTGTATCAAAAATGTTGAAAGTTAATTACATATTTCAATTGGGCAGCAGTCTACGGCACCGACAACTTTACACCGGCATTACGAGATTCAAGCGGCGAAAAACTGCAGAAGAGAAGGTGAGACCAGGAATAACTGTAACAAGGTTACATCGAACAGAAGCAGCTTGCCTTGGCAATGACGTCACAAAATTATGTTATCAAAAGAACACGCTCACTAATTAAGTAGAAATCCCCCAGAATTATAGAATACTCGCCCAAGAAATTGCAACCCAACAATGGAGCGCCCACAAACACAGCCACAGACATTTGGCGATACATGAGCGTATCACAGCTGGCAAAGACATTGCAGCGACCTTTGGGTAAGTTAAGATAGCAACAGTCAAACCAGATCTTAATGCGACTCTTCTCTCTCTCTCTCTTTTTGAACCCTGTAGACGATGTGCAGGAGGCGATGCTCTATGTGCGCGGAGCGGACAACATTGAGGCTACTGCAAAATTGGAAGACCTGAAGATCATTCAAGAAATTGCTAAGAAACTTGGAGTTAAAACAAGAGTTGTCGCTGCGCCTGAAAACACCGCAGAGGAGGAGCACAAAGAACGTGATGTTGCACCAAGACCACCTGCCCCAACTGAACTACTCAAGCAGCGTCCACCTGTAGTCACTGTGATGGGACACGTCGATCATGGCAAGACAACGCTGCTGGATTCACTGCGAGGCGCCGATGTGGCTGCTGGGGAAGCTGGTGGCATTACCCAGCACATTGGCGCTTTCACAGTGACCTTGGAGAGCGGTGAGAGAGTCACCTTCCTGGACACGCCAGGACATGCGGCTTTCAGTGCCATGCGAGCCAGAGGCGCTGTGGCAACTGATATAATTGTGCTTGTTGTGGCTGCCGAGGATGGCGTTATGGCCCAAACTCGTGAGGTCATTCAGCTGGCCAAGGAGGCACAGGTGCCTATAATCGTGGCACTGAACAAGATCGACAAACCCGAAGCGAATATCGTAAGATCTTTAAAAGATTACACTTCCATTTGACTTACTAACGGCTGCACCTCTTTTAGGAAAAAAGCAAACGGGAATTGGCACAAATGGGACTGGCGCTGGAGGAGCACGGTGGCGAGGTCCAAGTAATACCAATCTCGGCTCTTAAAGGCACCAACTTGCAACTCTTGGCCGAAGCCGTCAGCACACAGGCTACACTAATGGGCCTTAAGGCCGATCCAACGGGGCTTGTTGAAGGAATTGTTGTGGAATCCAAGACAGATCCACGACGCGGTAAACTGTCGACGGCCATTGTGTCTCGTGGCACTCTACGCAAGGGTTCCGTCCTGCTTAGTGGCCTCTCACACGCCAAAGTGCGTGGACTTTTTGATCACAATGGTCAGCCCCTGACAGAGGCTCCTCCGGGTACACCCGTGGAAATTCTTGGCTGGCGAGAACTACCGCTTGCCGGAGAGTTAATACTGGAGGTGGAATCAGAGGTAAGCAGTGCAGAGCAGCAAATTAAACGCTGTTATAAATTTTATTCCGATTACAGAAAAAAGCGCATGCGGTGATCAAGTATCGTGAGCATCAGGCACAGCAGGAGAAGATGGAATCGGGCAGCGATGAGATTCGCAAGAAGGAAGAGGAGCATCAGGCGAAATATCGGGCAGAGCGCGAAGCTCGTCGTCTAGCGGGACGCTTCAGGATGCGCGGAGGACAGCGGGTTAAGCAAGTAGACCCCAATGATGGTGTTCCTCGGGTCAGTGTCATAGTCAAAGGCGATGTGCACGGTTCTGTAGAGGCCATACTGGATGTCCTAGACACCTACAATAGCCACGATCGCTGCCGACTAGACATTGTGCACTACGGCGTGGGAAATGTCACAGAGGGTGACCTGGAGTTGGCCAAAGCTTTTAATGCCATCATATATGCCTTTTCGGTGGAAACACCGCAGCCCAAACTAGCCAAGGATGTTACCATAAAGAGCTACAATGTCATCTACCGCCTGATCGATGATCTCAAGGAGCAACTAAGCAGTCAACTGCCTGCCGTGGAGGTGGAGGAGCAGCTCGGCGAAGCCAACGTCCTACAGCACTTCTTCATCAACGAGGGACGCAAGGAGATACCTGTTGCTGGCTGTCGTTGCACCAAGGGTGTGCTCAAGAAGAGTCAAAGGTACCGCTTACTGCGAGACGGAGAGATTATCTACGACGGTGCCTTGGAGTCGATGCGTCATTTGAAGAGCGAAGTGGATTCAATCAAAAAAGATGTGGAGTGTGGACTGCGCTTTAAGGACACGAAAGTACTGCCAGAGGCGGGGGATACCCTGCAATGCTATACCACGCACATGGAGGCACAACAAACGGATTGGGATCCTGGTTTCTAGAGACTGCTGTGCGCTATGAGATGCGTTCTATTGTTGCCGCTGCTTTGTTATCAACACTTTTTGTATAATTTATATATACAGAAAAATATGTGTGTGTATTTGTATATAAAACCGAATCCAAAACCCACTATCCGACTTCCTGTTGATCTTACTGCTACCACAGCCACCCTTCACCCACATGTCCAAGCGCTTAGGATAACGCATTCCGCTGCTGCAGCGGAACTGTCGCCGATAAGCCGCTGGCAACCCCGACGGCGACGCAGACAGCGACTGCGAGCGCCCCTGGCTGAACGTCCATGTGACGGAAGC
This sequence comes from Drosophila nigrodunni, assembly GCA_020829145.1. Lineage (NCBI taxonomy): Eukaryota > Metazoa > Arthropoda > Insecta > Diptera > Drosophilidae > Drosophila > Drosophila nigrodunni. Next base: position 20,095,870 of record JACVCZ010000001.1, read on the forward strand.
TGTCTAAATAGGTCAAAGCAATGCTAATTGGAGTTCACCCACACCAAGACAGCGCCAGAGAATCTAACCAGAGCAGCCTGCCAGAGCCCAGATCAGAGTGTTTTCTTCTAGCTTTTCTGATAAACGATTTCCGTTCGGTTTGGCCAATTAGCGCTTAGTTTCACATTCATGAATGAACGCTTCTTATTTAATCCGCTTCGCATTTTATGCATAATTATATATATTTATACATACTTAATTTAATCTGCTTTATGTTCTAAATGTTTGCCTTGAATTAAGCTCGGGTTTTATTTTTTGCGGTATAGTAACTAGCACTCGTAATTTGCCAGTTACTTTCCCTGCTGCCGTTTGATAAGACAGCAACAATTTAGTTTCAAACATTGTAGCCCGAGTTTAATATACACTGGTATAAAAGTATTGAGAAATTGTTTAAATTTGTCCGATGTCTGTGGAAAGCCTAAATTAATCTAGAAAAATAATCAGCACCTTATTTTATAAACCAGTCTCTGTAGATTCTGTAGAAAATGGTTAGGTAAAAGTGATGTTAGCTCAGAATCATATATTTCTAAACCCAATTGACTTTTTCAATTTTAGGTACAATAGCTCTGGTGACACTGTGCACGCTTAACCAAAAGCCTAAGTTAAATTTCGTGGTTCAAAATCAGAATTAGATAACCATATCTTTAGTCATAGAGTTCTAAAAATATATAAGTGTATAAAAGAAACCAACGGAAATAAGCTTACAAAATTTCAGTGGTCGAGATTCCAGACGCGGAAGTCGAAAAAAAAAAATTTTGGAATGCGGAAATATTCAAAATGAGCAAAAAAAAAAAAAAAATGTATTTTAGAATGAGCAATTTATGAATGGACTTGTATAATTAATAGTAACAGATATCATGCATCAAACTATCTGATGAAATTGCTGAATGAATTTGCCAGACTGCACTTGCACTTGTTCACACTATTTAATGGACATGCAGCTGGGTATCATGTGTCCTGGGTAGTGTCTAAATTTGTCTGGCTTGTTAAAAAATTTGAAATCAAAGTAAACATTCACATGTGTTGTTAGCAATTAAACCGAAATAGCCACAGTAGCTCTGACTAACCAATAAGGACTGAGAAAGGACCCTCGTCTTCTCGATACCATTTGGATGTCTGAACGACATGTGTTCATCAAGTCTGCGCTCATTAGAGGCGTTAAACGATCTTGACTTCAACTTTAATTTCAATTTCAGCATTTCTAAAACTGTCAGATACTTTCAACACATGCAACGCACATACACTCGCATGCAACGCGCGAAGATCACTTGCAAAGCTGCAGAGAGGCAGAGGCAGTAAGTCAGAGAGAAAGAGAGAGTGAGAGGCAGAGCGTAAGACAAAGCGAGGGAGAGAACCAGTTGGAGATTGAGAGTGAAACCCTCGGCAGAAGAAGTGCACCAAAGTCAGTCTTCTGTGTGAAGTGTGCAAAGCCGGTTGAGAAGGATCAATTGCATTGCAAAGTTACAAATATTTCCAATTTCATTAGTTTTTCAAATTCAAATAGTTACTGGTCAAACTCTTTATCTAGTATTTCGGCTGATTAGAGGAGCCAGAACTCACACAACAAAACGGAAACACAATTTCACTATCGCTAGAACACACTGGCGTCCGCATCGACGGAGGCAGCGACCGAAGCAGCAGCAGCAGAGACAGCAGCAGCGCCAGCGGCAGCATCGGCAACGACCAAACAGAGGCCTTGCGTTGCTGGAGCAGAATTAGAGCGATCGTGTCGCGTACAGATCAGTTGCTGGCGTGCGCTCTAACCCTGCGGGTGTGTTGTGATCGTGATCGTGTTGTGCGAAGGATATCGAGTATATCGATAGAGTGATTTGAATTGTCCTACATCTCCCCCCTCCTACACTTAATGAAATAAACATCGTGTCCTTGTTGGCAATGCGCAAGCGCAAAAGTGCAAACAAATGTTCATGTTCATTGTGATAACTGTGTAAAGTAATTAAAACTCAAGTGAGATACATTTCAAGTGGCATTTGGCGTTTTAAACTGAACTGCCATATATTCTATAAATATATATATATAGTGTTATTTGTCCAAGAAATTTATCAAGAGGAGCGCCAAACGCTGTCGATTAATACAAATCAGCGGCGAAATGGATTTATCGAGGCGGTTGCGGTAAGCATCTGACAAATATGTATCCTCCAGATACAATTGACAAACATTCGCCAGCAGTCCTAGCAGTCCCAGCAGCAGCAGTAGCAGTAGCAAGTGAAGCAACGTGTTTGTCATGAAATTGATTCCTTTTGTGTTGCCCACAAATTACAGTGTCAATGCGAATTTTAATTTCATTTGAACTACATGTGCAAACACTTGACTTGGTTCCTGACTGACTGACTGCCTGCATTTCCCCATTGTCCTGCCTCTCACATGTGTGTGTGTGTGTTTGGGTGTGTTTGGGTGTGCGAGTCCTGTGTACGTGCTGAGTGAGCAACAGGCGCTGCGCTATTGACACTACGCGAATGCTATTATCCTGGCCAACATTTTGTTTGCATGCCAAATTACATTGCCCACTTAATTGAAGTTTGTTAATGAAAATTGCAACATTTTTCCAACAATTTTCAAAGCATCCATTTTGTCATGATTGTTGTCACTTCCAGAGCAGCAGCAGCAGCAGATTCGGTTATTAAGTAAATTGCAAAATATTCATTGAAAATAACTAGTTTGAAAAGTTTCAAATTAGATGACAAATCAGTTTGCCAGAATTTAATATACTTCCATATATTCGCTAGACTTTTTATGTGTGCTGCCAATTCCAGGAATTTATGGCTAACATTAAAAAAGCGCACACTTTAATGCCATAGAAGCGGTAACAATTTTATTTTAATGATAGCACAGCTTTAAGCAAACGCTAGAAGTAGAAAGAGCAGTCAAGGATTTCATTTAGTTAATATTAAAGGAATGTTGTGATTTTGAAATATTGCTTGTTGGGAATGTTGATCAAAGTTCTTTAGAGCCCATATTGAAATATCCGGTTAAAAAATGTACTACCCTGTCCACTGGCAATTGGCCAAAAATGCTGTCTGCTGCGTGTTGCCTGTTGGAGGTTACCTGTTTTGTTTTACCGCTGCTTTTGTTAGCTTTAGAAATATGTGTGCGTTTGTGTGTGTGCGTGTGTATGCGAACACAAAAATCAAATCAAAATTTCGTATTGAAATGTAAATATTTATCCCCAAGAGTTGCGTCTAAATTGTGTGCACGGTGTAGGTGAAGTGCGTGCGCTTTGAAGTGCTCCCCGAAAAAAGCCACAGCAAAAGGTAAAAAAGAGGCCAAAGAATGAAAATGATGAAAAACTTTTGTATTGAAGTGAAACAGGCGAACAGTTCAAAGTTGACGTCTTCTCAGATGCTCCATTGCCGTTGATAGATCTTGATGAACCCGTGAAGCAGTTGCGCTCACGCACACGACCACTGGATATATCTTTTCTATGATCTGAAGCGTTTGGCATTAGCCAGTTGGCAATTGCCAGTTGCCAGTCTTCAGTTGACCGCAGCACTGTGTGCGTTTTATTTTTGGCCAAAGTCATAAAGCTGCCAACGTGGTGGCCAAACACATAAATGCCTATGAAAAACTACAAACTCGTTCCCTCGGCCCCACTCTAAGACCAACTGCCAGTTAGCGCATCCATTCGTCAAGCATTTTAAAGTTTTTCGCGAAAACTCTACACAAAAAAAAGGCAAAAAGAAAATCACTTGAAATTCAAATACATTTAAAAAAAAATAGGAAAATCTGTTTTCTTCGTTGTCAACCACCGGGGCCGTTGTCGCTTTGTTTGGCTTTTGGGCTCGCTTTGTTCTGCGGAATTGCGTCAGAATGTGGCCAACACATGACCCGTTTATCGCCGTCTTTGGCCAAATGTGAAGGCGACGATGATACGTGTGTGTTGATTATAGATTCAATCAAAATTCGCGGGAATCTGCTATATCCGTCGAATATTGTCTAATATTCTAGGGAATCAGAAAAATTACCCAATCTTTTCAAAAACTGTAAGTGAATAGACAATTTGGCTGGCCGACTCCATATAACTTTAAGGCCGGGTCAACAGACAGACGTCGCAAGTTTAATAGCACAAACTAAACGTTTTAGGGCACTTGTTGAATGTGTGTGTGCACGTGTGTGTGCCCATTAACTTGGCCATAACACTCGCTGTCTTTACACAAAACAAAACTTTGTGACTCGTAACGTCTTTGAACTTGACTCAGTTCGCGATGACGTTCAAAAACAATTGAGAGATTCGAAAATAATTCAACAAACCAATAAGCAGAATTCTATAATTTATTGCAGTGTATACAAACAGTTGGGTTGGATTATTCATAGGTTGATTGGTATGTAGTTCAAGTTAAGTGCCAAAAATAAAGTCTTACACAATACAGATACTGATATCTCTTCGATTTTATATTGAAATGAGTGTCTGCAAATTGTTTGTTATGCTTCTGCCTATAATTTTCCTTCGAAAAGTACTAAATTTGTAGTGGAAACAAATTGCTGCAACATCAGCAACAGCAACAACTACAAAAACCCAGCATGAATAGTTGGCCAAATTGTTTATTAAGTGTGTTGTGTGCGTTTAACCAAGTATAAACAATAAATTCCCCAAATTGATGCTATGAAAATGATACACACGCACTCGCACACTCACACATACACTGTTAGCCACGCAAAGTTGCTGCCAAGAAGCACGAGGCAAACATAAACACTCCGCTTGCATAATTGAGACTTAATTACTAGAAATAAATATTTATAGGTTTAAATAAACGCTGATCTAATGTTGTAGGTGATCGCCTCAAGGGGATTGCCTTTTTGCTGTTGCTATCGTTTGTGAAATTTACTTCTCAGCCGGAAATGTGCCTCAAATGTGGCAGAAATATTCCTTGAAATTTGATGTTGCGCATGCACTTGCTTAAATTGAATTTAATGTGAATATCGAATGATGCGGCAAATGAGCAACAAATTGTATGCATGTTTTTGGACAAACGATACTCCTTGTTGATGCCACTGGCAGAGCTGCCTCGGATGCCCCATGGTAATCCTTCCATGGCTCAATTACAAACCAAGTTCATGGCGGCAATGCTGCATGCTGCATTTGCAACATGTGTGTGCTTTAAGTCGCATTGTATGACTCCCCAGTGGCAGTGGCAGTTAATGATCATATACATACATATTTATTGTAGAGGCTAAAGATCTGCAGATCTTGTTCCCATGACTTTATGCATTATGCTTAATTAACAAAGGCCGCCGACGTCGCCGCGTTTAATTATTCCATAGTCGCGCACTAAATCAAATGCTCTCCCCCTGTTGCAAATATGTTAATATTTAGTCTAAAAGCGGCACAGATACACACTATCTGTATCAGTATCTGTATCTGTATCTTTGGCTGTATTTGTGCACATAATTATATCGATAGTCGGGCCCAGACATTATTCGGGCAAGAGGTCGACGCACGCTGCAACGCGGAAGATAAAAAGGATGCCCCAAAACTCAACGCACAAAACACGCCGTCGCCAAATTGCAGAGGCTGAAACAAGCCACAAAAAAAGGCAAGAAAAAAAAAAAATAAAGATTGCTTGACGGCAAAAATATCCAAAATTTCTGCAAGACAAACGAGTGACAGAGGGAGGCGGTGGACAGCGGACAGCGGGCAGCGGGAGGGAGACGGGGTCAACGAGATGCGTCACATGCAGCAGCAGTAAATTCTGCCTAAAAAGCTGGGCTGCAGCAACAGCAACAAGTGAAACAGAGAACAGGCGAGGCAACAACAAAAAAAGGGGGAAAATAAAAGCCATAAAAATGTTTTGACTGCCGGCTAAAGACGCGAGCTGCTCGCTGTTCGGTGCTTGGTGCTTGCTGCTTTGCCGCAAGTTGTTGCTGTTTGATGTTGCTGTCGTTGTTATTGTTGCTGGTGAATGTTGCAGACGTGACTCACATACCGATGAAAGAACACAAAACAGAACAGCTAAGAACAGGAGCAAAGTAAAGTCCAAAATTGATTTCAAAAAAGGGACACAAACACTTTACGACAATGCAAGTATGAAGCTGCATCACCTAGTTGCAACATCGTTCATTCATTCAACACTATCCTGTTAGGGACTACACGTAGAGATGGCTTCATTTTCCATAGTTGATGGAAAACACTAAACTCGCTGGGATCAGCGCTAAGAATAACAATTCAAATTCCGTTTGATAATTGCGTAATAAATCAATGCCTGCTCTACATTTTTGGCTGTTAGTTAATCTATCCGTTAGTTTCAATTCAGCTGTGTTCACAAATAATTGAATCTTGAATCAGGTTCCCAAGAGTTTTGCTTAAAAATAAATCATTTTTTGTTGATCTGAATATTAGACAAGCCCGTCAGCAAGTGACTAAGGAAACTGGGAAAGTTTTTCAGATAGAATTTTGTAATTCTTTTTAATTGTCTTAATAATAAGCTGATAAATTGGATTATTCATGGGTTTATCCATTACTTACCAAAGAGATATGCGGACAAATATTTGTTCAGTGCCATGGAGAAAGTTCCTCCTTACACACTCATAAAATGAGGCATTAAAATATTTTCTAATTAAATTAGTTTAATGTCTAGCAAAGTTCTGCAAATAACTTTAATGTTATTTTAGAGTTAAATCAAAAGCATTGTTTCCTTTTCTGCAGATTGTTTTAATAGTATTTTATGGTTGGATTGTTTATAATTTGGTCAGCAATGCACATTTTTAATGCAATTTCTTTTCTTTCTTTTTTGCCAACTACTTTTTATGTTTGTTTGTTTGTTTAAGCCATATTAAAGGGAATAAAATGATTATAAATAGCTCAGCGAGAAGACATAACTTGAAGCATTCTGAGCAGTGTTTCGTTATTATTGCTAAGTATCTAATTTATTAGCTAAAAAATAATGTAAATATCTATAAAAATTCAGCAGGTAATTAGGTGCTGAAATATGCCAGAGCATCGAGCACTGAGCATTGAGCATCCTGTGAATCTATTTTCAGCAACAACTAGTAGTGTTTACTTTAGAGAGAGAGGGAGTACACAAATAGTGAGTACAAAGTTCAGAAAGCAAAAGTTTATGAATTCTTTGCTATTAGTTATGAGTGCTCGAGGCGTAAGTAGTACTCGAATGAGTATTCATATTCACAGGGCACTCCAAAGCTTCAAGCTTGTTGCAATCGTGCACCAAATGAGCTGAGCAAATAGAAAATTTGCCAATGTTTGACTCAAGCTGAGAGTGAATTGTCTGAAGGAGTGGAGACCGAGACATGGAGTGTGGGGAGTAGGGGGCGTGGCCATTATGATGCCTCTAATTAGTTGTACTCCAATGCTGTTGTGGCGTCTCAGTCGCACATATTGCACTTCAAGTGCTTGCTCGGCCGATGCAACATTTGCCATAAAATTTTGTTTACAAGTGTTTGCTGTAGTTGTTGTTGTTGCTGTTGTAATTGGCAAGTCAAACATTTGGCCCGCTCTCTTGGGCCTGCTGTCAAGCAGTGAAATTTATGGGTCAGTAAGTTGCTCTCAAGTGAAATGCAGAAGTCTCTCAAGATGTCTCGCTTTCCCACCAGTGCTTATCCCCTGCTAGCTCTGTCTTTCTCCTTGCTCGCTGTCAATCTTTGACTCTGCTTAACTGTGCATTTTGTTTGCTCATTTGCTTTGCTCGTTGCCTCAAACGCGTGACAAATATTTCATTAGGCATTTATGCAAACTTTGTTGCCTTTGCTGCTGCTGTTGTCCCAAAAAGCTGCAACTTTGTTGAAACACATTCTCGACTGTTGCATAACCTTGCGCTGCAGGTGAAGTCTTCAGGTCTTCACTAAACAAATGCGTGTTTGTCTCTGCATTATAATGTTTATTATTTTCACTACTCAATTAAGTTTAATTAATTTTCAAATTGATAATTGCATGGATATGCTGAGGCAGTCAAAATGGCATCCAGGCTCCGCAGAGACAAAGTCGTGTCTCTTTCTATTTAGCTCCGTGAGTGTGTGTGTGTGTGTGCTTTATGTAAATGCAATTAAAATTTCAACAATGCAAACATTTACATCCGTTGCAACAAATGTCGTTGTCGATGCGTCCTCTCATAGAGTCATCTCCAGGCCTAGTCCCAACATCGGTGGCAACTGCAACGTTAACGGTAACAGTAACGGTAACGGCAGCATTTACCTGGCCACACCTCAGCCACAATTTGGCGTTTCGCATTAGTCTGTGTTTGTCTTACGATAATTGTATGACTATGTAATTGTATTTGCACGTCTCCACGCAAAACTGTTCGACTGTGTGTATGTGGGTGAGTCTGTATGTCTGTGTGTCTGTGTGTGAGTGTGTGTGGCAACGCATCCTTTCAACTAATGAGGCTTAGACAAGGGCTGCTTATAATTGCAGCCAGCTGCCTTGGGCCATACTATCTTGAATGCTGCCGCAATCTAATGAGGCTGATTAAACTACACTGCACTACAGAGTTATGCTTTGATGAAGTAAACATTTGCTGGGTCAGTGCTGTAACTGCGTTTCAATTTGTTGCAATGAAATCAGTTGCAATTCCATTGAACTAAATAAGAAATGCCAACATTTTTCTCAATCAACCGAGCGGGGCGGCATCAAGGGGGCAACTGAGGTCAAATGATTGCAGCTGCCCGCTGAAGGCAGAAGGTGGAACGAGGGCTGGAAGGGGCAGAGCTGAATACAGGGCCAGGGCTGGGGGCAGGGGCATTCCATCTTCATCAAAGGCTCGGTAAATGCAGAATGCGCCTAGGGTTGCTGCCGTTGTGGCATCTGCAGGGTACGCACAATTGTTGCATGCCGCACTTTTCGATTTGCTTTCAGTGCATTCTTGGGCTTTTAAATAGAACAGACATTGCCAGCCTGACCCTGTGGCCCCAACTACTTTGGGTTAATCAAGTGGCATGGGAAACTACGCAAAGTGTCGCTTCTCCGCCTCCTTCGACCCTTGGCCCACTTCCAACCCTTCGGCAGCTTATTGGCCTAAGTGGGGGCGTTTTGCTTGCCACGACCTCGGCGATGAGTCATGTGTGTGTTAGCGTAAACAAATCAAGCGATTTCTATTTATCTGCCTTCTATCTTCAGGTGTGTGTGCTCTGCCTTCAATTTATATTGTTTTTGCTTAGTTTTTGTTGTTTTTTTTTTTGTTTAGATTTCCTTCAACTTGCCACATACTTATTTGTGTTAGTTTTGGACTTTTGTTTAACATGGAATTTAAATGTAATTTGTTTTTGGTCTTGGGCATTAGGAGCTAAGTGCAGGCACTTGTAGAGTAAGTGCTCTTGTTATTGTTGTTGTTGCGCCTCATTAGCTGACGCGTTATTTATGATGGCTATTGCAACAAGAACAACAACAACTACATCCACAACAACAAACTGCACTTGTTGCCACTTGCCGGGAATTCTGAGCACAAGTGTGAGAGCATCTATAGGATGTGAAGTAAATTTGAACAAACAGCGACCCAGTTTCCTCAACTCCAAATATACATTTAGTTATATAAAACATTCATTAACATTGCCACTTGCTGACTGATGTCTCTAATGAAGAGTCAAGAAGTAAGATATATAATTGAGGAAATAGATTTCCAAATGTGATTTGAATGTCAAAAATACCTTAAAATCTCAGCTTAAACTTTAAAATTTCTCTATGTTTTAGAAGCTTTATTAATAAATATATATGTTCACTGACCTGTTTGCCATTTAAGTGTAGATCATATGGTGCATTATATATTTTGTAAGGAGTTCCCAACTTATGACTTGCTTTTCCCATTGTCTGCCTGAGTAGAAAACTAAATCCGCAAGACAATGCAGTCCATTGTTTGATTGTTTAAATGGAATCCTTTCTATTCGGCTTAACTGGGCCTGCTAATTGAACCAAATCTGATGTGCCTTGATCTTGGCCATTGGTGCACTGGCTTGACCCACTTGGAAGGCCATAAGCCAATTGGGCTAACAACAAAGGCGTTTCTCAGCCTGCTGCTGAGATACATTTATTGCCCTGGTTATGGGCATTATCTGATGTTTTCCGACGAATAAATATGTATGTGTTTTTAGCATTTCCGCTATTCGTTGGACATTCTGGGAGGCGTTAGTGTTGTTGTGGCTTCCAATTTGACTGTTTATGTTTGTGTCACGTGGCATCCGCCATATGTGGCAACTACTGACTGTGCCACGCATTCAGTACACAGGAAAAAAAAGCTTACTCAAATGTGTGCCTTAAATTCTTGATTTTAGCTAGCAGCATCTTTAAATCCAGTTTTTAATATTTTAAATTATTATAATTTTTGTTGAAAATTCTCTTGAGTCGCCTATGCTGACATCGTTTAGGATTAATTTCCGTGTACATATGTTTCGCTGTACAATTTATACAGTATTTGGAAGCGCTACACGTGGTGCAGATTTTTGCGTAATCAGCAGCAGTCGCACACATAAAAAAGAGGAATGAAATCACGAACTGGTTGCGGTTTCTGCAACCTCAGCTTATTTCCCAGAACTACCCAATTAATAGCGCGTCGCTTGGTCCAAAACGGAGCAGGAGTTGGAGTCCGCGTAAGAGTCGGGGGCTGGGCTCTGAGTAGGAGTCTGAATATGAGTGCGAGTTCTGCTCGCGTATCCTGTTTGCGTGACGCAATGGCTAAGGAGGCGTCTATGCGACGCCGCCTTGAGCTCAAGGCAACCCCGACTCAATGGACTGTAAAATGTGTGCCTTAACGTTGTTGTTCCTCTGCTTGTTCCTTGTTGTTTTTGTTGGCGGTGTTCTGGCGTTGTCATGGCGCACTTGCCAAAGCAATAGGTGTCCTGGCATTGGTTTCAAAAGGGAAATGCGCTCAAATTGCATTAAAATGCCAACACAGAAGCATAAAAATTATGGCCACACTTGGCGTGCCTCCTGGCCCTGTCATAAGCACTGCGCCCTGCTGTGCCCTGCAGCCCAAGTCCAAGTAGAACTCAAAGTCGGAATCCGAATCGGAGTTGGAGTCGAAGTCGAAGTCAGTCGAAGGCGTCCAAGTGTAACAAAACGCAGGCTCCTTGCACGCAGCGTCAAAAATTAAATTGGCAAGCCACCAACAATGAGTAGAGTCGAAGGGACTTGGGGTTGTGAAGGGAAGTAGGAGTAAGAGGGGAAAAGGAGTGATAGCGAAGAAAAGCAGCAACGTTGCCTGCAACATTGAACGCTTTTGACATATTCACGCAACTTGTCCTCGGCTTTGGTGGTGTCTGTGGCTGTGGCTCTGGTGACTCTGGTGGCTGCTCCGACTGCGGCGTCTCCTTGTCTGCGGCATAATCATATATTCTCTGCTGGCGGGTACTTATTATTTGCTTGTTCTTCCTATTTTCTTCTTCTCCTTTGGCAAATCGGCAGGAAGTGCTGCTAAATTATGTCTTGTTTATGTGGCATTGCATATTTATGACCAACGCGACGGAGCACAATAAAAATTTCTTAGCAAGAGCAATTGCAAAATTTGACTTGACCAAGTTCCAATGCTCCATGTCTCCCACTCCGCTGGGACAATGCAAAAACAAGTTCAATGTTTGTTTGCTTTGACCACAGAGCGAGCAAAAAAACAAAACAAAACAAAACAAATCCAAACAAAACAAGTTCATGTAGCCATTGTTGTTGTGAAGCCCTAGAAAAGTTTATTTGTACACCTTTTGCTGGCTGTGGCATGCCTCTTTGAGAAAGTCGTTGACAAGTGACTGACTCCCGCCTCTTGCTTTTTTAATGAGTCTCTGCGAGCGCCGAAGCATGCGGCAAGAGTCAACAAATATTTGCAACAAGTCAACACGTGACGTCACGGGCCATGGGCTTTAATGAATGACACGCCGTGTGAATTACAGAAATCCCTGTGCAACAATTTAATTAAATTTTCTTTCTTTGATTTCCTTGCAGCTCAACTGCCTTGGTAGCATTCATTGTCCTGATCGGCATACAGAACTCACAAAGTAGATTCGTAAGTAAACAACAATTTTAGTTAAGATGGCCTATTCATGTTGTTTTCCGACTTTAGCCTGGACTACGCGCAAAAAGACAGTATGGCGCGAATTTGTATTTGCCCGATAGCTACGTAACGCCCGGAGGCGAGGGCGACGATCCCAATGAATGGACTGACTGGAGCTCCAACTCCGACTGCTCACGCACCTGCGGTGGCGGTGTGTCCTACCAAACACGCGAGTGTCGTCGCAGAGAGTAAGCAGCCAAGATGCTAGAGTCCTTCCTGCAGATCTAATCTAATCCCTTCTCCCACAGCCACAATGGCGAAGCTATGTGCAGCGGTGGCAGTCGTCGTTACTACTCATGTAACACGCAGGACTGTCCCGAAGAGGAGGCTGACTTTAGATCCCAACAGTGCTCTCGCTTCGACGACACCAAATTTGATGGAGTCCTGTACGAGTGGGTGCCATACACCAATGCAGCCAATCCCTGTGAGCTGAACTGTATGCCAAAGGGAGAGCGCTTCTACTACCGTCAGAAGGAGAAGGTCATCGACGGAACACGGTGTAATGACAAGGATCTCGATGTTTGTGTGAATGGACAGTGCATGTCCGTTGGCTGCGACATGATGCTCGGCAGCAATGCCAAGGAGGACAAGTGCCGCAAATGCGGTGGCGATGGTAGCACCTGCAAGACCATTCAGAATACCTACACTTCTAGTGATCTGGCCGCTGGCTACAATGATCTTCTGCTCATTCCTCAGGGAGCCACAAACATTCGCATTCAAGAATCGGCTCCATCAAACAATTATCTCGCGTGTCGCAATCAGTCGGGACATTACTATCTTAATGGCAATTGGCGAATTGATTTCCCACGGCCTATGTTCTATGCAGATGCCTGGTGGAATTACCAGCGGAAACCCATGGGATTTGCCGCTCCAGATCAGCTGACCTGCAGTGGCCCCATTTCCGAAAGCATCTACATTGTCATGCTGGTGCAGGACAAGAACATCAGCGTTGACTACGAGTATAGCATTCCTGAATCCCTAAGCCACAGTCAACCCGATGCCCATACGTGGACGCATCGCGAATTTGGACCTTGCAGCGCCTCCTGTGGAGGCGGCTCTCAGTCTCGCCAGGTTACTTGCCACAATCGCATCAATTTGCAAGAGGTCGATGAAGCTCTGTGCGACGCACACTCCAAGCCAGAGGAAACTCAGGCCTGTGGTGTTGAACCATGTGCCCCACACTGGGTTGAGGGCGAGTGGTCTAAGTGCTCAAAGGGCTGCGGATCAGATGGTTTCCAGAACCGTACAGTCACCTGTGAACGGATTTCCTCCGATGGGTAAAAATACCAAGGGTTTCCAAAAGTTTCCAGAATTTATTTTTGAATTTTCTAGTACTCATACGGCGGAAGACGATGCCGTTTGCCTGAAGGAAGTAGGAAACAAGCCGGCGACAGCTCAGGAATGCAATCGTGATGTTAAGAACTGTCCAAAGTACCATTTGGGTCCCTGGAAACCTTGTGACAAATTGTGTGGAGAGGGCAAGGAAACCCGTAAGGTCACGTGCTATATCAAGGAAAATGGACGCAAACGGGTTTTGCCTGATGAAGATTGTGTGGAGGAGAAGCCGGAGGTCGAAAGAGCTTGTCTGTTGGCCCCTTGTGAGGGTGTGGACTGGATTGTCTCCCAATGGAGTGGCGTAAGTCATACAAATTTGCATTTTAAACACATCAACTTAGCTATTCCCAAAATTAGTGTGACGCCTGTGGTCAGAATACTGAAACTAGAACCGCGATCTGCGGTTCCAAGGACGGAAAAGAATATCCAGAGAAGTTCTGCGGTGAAAAGGCTCCTGAACTATCCAGACCGTGCACATCCTCGAAGTGCGAATCTCAATGGTTCACATCCGAGTGGAGCAAGTGCTCTGCCGCTTGTGGAAAGGGTATTCAATCCCGTATCGTAATGTGTGGAGTTTTCGATGGCAAGAGCATAACTACAGTAGATAACTCGAAATGCGACGCAGCTACGAAACCAAAGACTGAGCAGGAATGCGAAGGGGAAGAGAAGGAATGCCCTGGACAGTGGTTCACTGGACCTTATGGTCATTGTAGCAAGCCTTGCGGCGGCGGTGAACGCACTCGTGAAGTTCTGTGTCTGTCGAACGGCACCAAGTCCCTGAACTGCGACCAGTCCAAGGTTGAATCGATTTCTGAGAAGTGTAATACTCAGCCCTGTACCAAGGATGAAGTTCTTCCTGTTAGCAGTACCGATAAGCCCATTGAGGATGATGAAGAAGAATGCGCTGATGATGAGTTCGATTTGGTCACAAGCGATGTTACTGATGACACTAAGATTACCGAGTCTGTTGATTTCGATGACACGACTGACGTCACCGACATAATGTCGTCACTAACAACTGACGATCTTATGCTGAGCGATAGTCCGTACACTTCATCGGGTGATTCTTCCGACACAACAGACAGCACTGTCGAGGGTTCGGGCTCTGAGTCTACTTCAGACAGCACTGTCGAAGGTTCGGGCTCTGAGTCCACTTCAGACAGCAGCCTTTCAACTGAAGGCAGCGGTGATGAATCAAGCTCAACCGACGAATCCTCTACTGATGTCACAAACTTGTCGAGTGAACAAACTTCCGATACAACGGGATCAGGATCAACCGATGACTCAACCACAGAAGGATCAAGCGGATCAACAGATGTCTCAGGCTCCACAGAAGCTTCTGCATCTACAGATGTCTCCGGATCCACAGAAGTCTCTGGATCCACAGATGTCTCAGGATCGACCGATGTTTCCGGATCCACAGATGCCTCTAGCTCAACAGATGCCTCCAGCTCAACAGAAGTTTCAGGTTCAACGGAAGCTTTGTCGGACTCCTCAACAGATTCTACTGGTGCATCTTCCGAAACAACATCTTCGGCTTCTGAATCCACATCCGCCTCTGAATCTAGCGAGTCTAGCAGCTCAACATCCGATTCCACAAAGGATACGACAGATACATCAGCTTCCACTGAAAGCTCTACCACAGACTCAACAGTATCTACAGATTCGACAACCACAACATCAACGGAATCAACGCCAGAAACTGATTCAACAAGTTCGGATATTACATCATCAACTGACTCTACCAGTGACAGCACAACTGACTCTACCAGTGACAGCACAACTGACTCTTCAGTTTCCACTGGCAGCACTAACGATGAATCCACTGAAAGTTCTACCACCGACTCAACGGTATCAACATCAACTGACTCTACCAGTGACAGCACAACCGACTCTTCAGTTTCCACTGGCAGCACTAACGATGAATCCACTGAAAGTTCTACCACCGACTCAACGGTATCAACATCAACTGACTCTGCCACTGACAGTACAACCGACTCTTCAGTTTCCACTGGCAGCACTAACGATGAATCCTCTGAAAGTTCTACCACAGACTCAACATCAACTGACTCTACCACTGACAGCACAACCGACTCTTCAGTTTCCACTGGCAGCACTAACGATGAAGACAGTACCACTGAGGGATCAACTTCAAGTGGTGCATCGTCTGAGGCAACGACCGATGGATCAACTGATGGTTCCACCGATAGTTCGACATCAGGATCTTCCGACGTTACAGGGGAGAGCTCAACATCAGGCTCGACTGATGTCACCAAATCTTCTGAAGCTACGGAGTCGACCGAAGTACAGGTCTCTGACTCAACAGAAACTAGCACGGAGGGTGGAAGCACCGACTCTACCACCGAAGGTTCGACCGACTCTACAGTGGAAGGCAGCTCTACCGATGTTTCAGGTTCTACAGGAATTTCTAGTTCAACTGACGGCTCAACTGACGCTTCTAGTTCGACTGAATCTTCTGAAGCTACTGGTTCTACTTCGTCAACTGATGCATCATCCACTGAATCTTCAGACACAACTGGATCCACCGACGTCACTTCATCAGTGTCTGCTGGATCCTCAACAACAGAATCTTCCGAAGCTACAGAAACCACTGAAAGCGGTGGCACTACAGACACAACGGAAAGTGGACCTACCTCGGAATCGACTACTGAAGGATCGACGGACAGTTCTCTGTCTACCGAGGAAAGCACTACGAACGACATCTGGAGCTCTTCCGATTCCGATTCCAGCTCTGCCCATACTTGGGAGACGACGCTTACTCCGAACAAAGACAAGCTCCGCAAATGTAAGTCAAAGAAGAAGAATTGCGACAAGTCTGAGTTCGGTTGCTGCCCAGATGGTAAATCGACTGCCAAGGGACCCTTCGACGAGGGTTGCCCCATTGCCAAAACTTGCGCTGAAACTGAGTTTGGATGCTGTTCGGATGGAGTCTCTCCAGCTAAGGGCAAGAAGAACAAGGGCTGTCCGAAATCAGAATGTGCAGAGACACTCTTCGGATGTTGCCCAGATAAATACACTGCTGCAGAGGGCGAAGACAACGAGGGATGCCCAGAGCCAACAACTCTGCCTCCCACAACGACAACTGAAATGTTCGAAAGTGATTCAACAACTGAATTCGATGGCTCTGGATCTGGTGATACCTCACTCTCAACAGAGGCTGACACCGCTGTCACCTCATGCTCCTTTACTGAATTCTCGTGCTGTCCTGATGGCAAGACTCCCGCCAAGGGTGAGAACTTTGCTGGATGCTCAATGCCCGAACAAAGTCAGGGTTGTGATGCGTCAGAGCATGGTTGCTGTCCAGATCGTCGTACACCTGCCGCAGGTCCCAATGGCCAAGGCTGTGCTGCCTGCACCTCAGAACCCTTCGGCTGCTGCCCAGACAACGAGACGCCTGCCCATGGTCCTCAAGGCGAAGGCTGCTGCATTAACTCAGCGTTCGGCTGCTGCCCTGACAACGTCCAGCCTGCTTATGGACCAAACTTCGAGGGTTGCGACTGTCGTTCCTCTCCATACGGTTGCTGTCCTGACCAGAAGACTTCGGCACTCGGACCACAACAGGAGGGATGTCTTTGCGAGACAACACAGCACGGTTGCTGCCCCGACAAAGTCACCGCTGCCCGAGGACCAAAATTCGAGGGCTGTCCATGCGAAACAATGCAATTCGGTTGCTGTCCCGATGGCCTGTCCTTTGCTAGGGGACCACATAACCAGGGCTGCCACTGTGCCCAGTCGGAGTTTAAGTGTTGTGAGGATGGAAAAACTCCAGCTCAGGGACCAAATCTTGAGGGTTGCACCTGTGTGGAGACCAAATACGGTTGTTGCCCCGATGGCGTCACCAAGGCCCAGGATGAGAAGTTCGGCGGTTGTGAAAATGTGCAAGAGCCCACACAGAAGGCCTGCGGTCTGCCCAAAGAACAAGGCAGCTGCGGCAACTTCAGCGTTAAGTATTACTTCGATACAACCTACGGAGGCTGCGCTCGATTCTGGTATGGAGGCTGTGAAGGCAACGGCAACCGATTCGAGACTGAGGCTGAGTGCAGAGACTCCTGCCAGGAATACACCGGACAACATGTCTGCCTACTGCCCAAGAGTGCTGGTCCCTGCCAGGTCTTCTCCAAGAAGTGGTACTTCGACACCGATCGTAACCGTTGCGAGGAATTCCAATACAGCGGATGCTATGGTACCAACAATCGCTTCGATAGTCTGGAACAGTGCCAGAGCACGTGTGCGGTCAGCGAAAGTGTTCGTAAGTACACAGGCCATCGACTTTAGCATTTACCATTCGCTCCCATTCAATTTAAAAATGTTCGATCTTGTAGCTCCATGTGAACAGCCCGAAGATAGCGGGCCCTGCGGTGGCAACTTTGAGCGTTGGTTGTACGATAACGAGACCGATGTCTGCCGTCCCTTCAGATACGGAGGCTGCAAGGGCAACAAGAACAACTATCCCACGGAGCACGCCTGTAACTACAACTGCCGCCAGCCAGGAGTGCTCAAAGGTTTGAGATTTAATTTAATTGCTTTAGCCTAAAATGGGTAACGTGGCTTTGATATTTATGTATTGGCTTGGGATAGAATTAAGCTTGCGTTTTGAATTTTATTTAAGTTTACTTTATTCTGGTTTCTGGTATAATTCTCCTCACTTTGCGTTTACTTTGCTTGGTTTTTGTTTTTGCATGATTGTTTGTTGCTTGCAATGCCCCTTGTCCCAAAAACCTCTGCATGTTCTATCCACACACTCACAATCCCAGAGCAATGCTCATTGCCTAAACAAACCGGTGATTGCAGCGAGAAGCATGCGAGATGGCATTTCTCGAGCACAGAGAAGCGCTGCTTGCCCTTCTACTACACGGGCTGCGGTGGCAACAAGAACAGTTTCCCCTCATTGGAATCATGCGAGACTCATTGTCCCCGGCAAGTTGGTAAGCTTTAAATGTTGTTGCGTCCGCTTTGAATGTGCGCAAAACCACATCCCACTTGAGTTGGCCTAGTTAACACATTATGATATATTATCTTAGCCAAGGACATCTGCGATATTCCTGCTGAGGTCGGCGAGTGTACCAACTACTCCTTTGCCTGGTACTACGACACCAAGGAAACCACCTGTCGACAGTTCTACTACGGTGGCTGTGGAGGAAACGAGAATCGTTTCCCCACCGAGGAGGCTTGTTTGGCACGGTGCGAGAAGAAACCAGAACCGCCAACACCACCGCCGGCACAAAGCCATGTGGATGTCTGCGAATTGCCGGAGGAGCGTGGAGATTGTGACAATTATTCGCTCAAATGGAAGTTTGACAAATCGTCTGGTGCTTGTCATCAGTTCTATTATGGTGGCTGTGGGGGTAATGGCAATCGTTTTGAAACCGAATCGGACTGTATGGATCGCTGCAGAAAGCAGGAGCCTCAGCGCCGACCTGAACCCGAACAGCGACCGCAACCACAACCGGAACAGCAACCACAGCCTGCTGGAAGCGTGTGCGATCAGCCAGCCTCAGTTGGCGACTGTGATAACTATGTTCTTAAGTGGAATTACAACGCAACCGCCGGTCAATGCCAGCAGTTCTACTACGGAGGCTGTGGCGGCAATGACAATCGTTTCGAGTCTGAGCAAGATTGTACGGCACGTTGTATTGGCAGCGTAGAGGAGGAGCCACGTGTCGAGGATAATACGGTCAAGTGTTCCAGGCCCTTGGATGCCGGAAACTGCAACGAGAACATAACACGTTGGTACTATAACCACCAAGAGGGACTCTGCGATGAGTTTGTCTATTCTGGGTGCGAAGGCAATGAGAACAACTATGCCAGCGAGGAGGAGTGCCAGAACGAATGCCACCCCGTGCACGACACCTGCTCTCTGCCCGCGATTCCTGGTCGCTGTAATGACATTTCCCGTCGCTGGTACTTCGATGAACGAACTGGCGCGTGTCATGAATTCGAGTTCACCGGTTGCCGCGGTAATCGCAATAACTTCGTCTCGGAGCGACTCTGCATGGAGTACTGTCGTCGCGATCAGTTACAGCCAGAACCTGAGCCGGAACCACAACCAGAAGTTCCAGTAAGTCACTAAAATAGTTTCAATTAATTAAGATTTAATTTAATTTGGTTTTTAGTCGTATTCCGTGTGCACTCAACCGCCAGAGGCCGGAGAGTGTGACAACTACAGTACAGCCTGGTTCTACGACAACGAGAGAATGGCCTGTACCGCCTTCAGTTATAGCGGCTGCGGTGGTAATGGCAATAGGTTTGAAACCCGCGATCAGTGTGAACGCCAGTGCGGCGAGTTCAAGGGAGTTGGTAAGTTAAACCTTAAACTAATCAAATTGTTTTCTAGTTGTATTAACGTGTCGTGTTAGACGTTTGCAATGAGCCAGTGACGACGGGACCCTGCACACAATGGCAGACCCGGTACTATTATAATCGCGATAACCAAACCTGTGAGCCCTTCACGTACGGAGGCTGCGATGGTACTGGAAATAGGTTCAATGACATATTCGAGTGTCAAACGGTTTGTCTAGCAGGTCGTGAACCTCAGCCATCATTGGGTGCGGCTAAAGGTAAAAGTTGTTATTGATCTTCTACGAAAGCCGATTTCTTTAATACTATTTCTGTTTTGATTTTGTGATGGTCGTAAGTAGAAATCTGCCGGCTTCCGGTGGTCATCGGTCGCTGCAACGGACCCTCGATTCACGAACGTCGTTGGTACTATGATGATGAGCGTGGCACCTGCGTTACATTTGTTTACTCGGGTTGCTCCGGCAATCAGAACAATTTCCGCTCATTTGAAGCATGTACAAATCAATGCGGAAGTAAGATTGCCAATTCACTGACTGATACTCTCAGCACAAAAGCACCCTGCACACCATTCAGTACAGGCACCTTATCTTGCACCCAGCTCACTTTTCAATTTGCTTGCTAGGCTAAGAGTAGTTGTAGAATTCTTTAGTAGTTTTTTCTGCACTCTCATTAGATTTAACTTTGCACGTGGCATCTTAGATTAAGAACTGTTATTTTTGTCAAGAAACCAGTCTAATTTAAGTTACAAATTTTCACAGATCCCGTCAACAATGAGGTGGACAATGAGATTCCGACCAGTCGCTGCGAGAGCTATGAGAACCAATGCCGTGACCTACGCTGCCCCTATGGAGTGCGAAAAGAACGAGTCGAATCTCAACCAGAGTGCGAGCAGTGCATTTGTGAGAATCCCTGCGAGGGTCATTCATGTCCCGATAGCCAACAATGTGCCATTGATGTTTCCAACACTGGTGATCAGTTCGTGCCCGTCTGCCGTGATATAAACAAGCCTGGCAGCTGTCCTCAACTGCAGGCCAATGCTAGCAACTGTGCCCGTGAATGTTACACCGATGCCGACTGCCGTGGCGACAACAAGTGCTGCAGCGATGGCTGCGGTTACCTCTGCGTTCGTCCTGCTCGTCCGACCCAGCGACCCAACACACCCGCTCCCGCTGTCATCTATCCAGGTGAGGTCAAGGCTACGCTGGAGCCCAAGCAGCCCCAGGAACTCGACGTACAGACCTCGATTGGTGGCATTGCCGTACTTCGCTGCTTTGCAGCTGGCAACCCAGCACCTAATATTACCTGGTCCATGAACAACCTATTGGTGAGCAGTGAATAGTTTTTAAATGCAACTTTGCATGGTAATAATTTCTCTTTTAGATTGATACCAATCAAGGGCGCTATGTGCTCACATCCAACGGGGATCTAACCATTGTCCAAGTGCGTCAAACTGATGATGGCACCTATGTGTGCGTTGCCAGCAATGGCCTTGGTGAACCTGTGCGACGTGAAGTGGCACTGCAAGTGACAGGTGCGTACTAGACGTTAAATTATTAACTTTTACTTAATTGTTTGGTGTTGGCATCCTAACTAACTGATTTTCTGTTTGCAAATATGAATGATGCCTGCTTTTAACCCTATGTGCATGTTGCTTTGGTGTTGGTGTCTGTGTTCTTAGAACATCGCAATATCCCTGCCTATATCTATGGGGACAAGAATGTCACCCAAATTGTGCAACTCAACCGACCGGCATTGATCCGTTGTCCGGCTGGTGGCTATCCGGCTCCACATGTTGATTGGTGGCGCAACAATCGTCGGTTGGGTTTGGGCAGCGAGGGTCGCTGGCAAATGAACCGCGATTACTCGCTGTTCTTCCACGCTATACAGTTGTCGGATCTTGGTTTGTACACCTGTGAGGCCTACAATGAGGGACGGCCCGTGTCATTGCATGTTACACTAAAGGCGGTGGGTCCAGCCCGTGCCATGACCAATGACGATGCCAATTACTTGCAGTACATTATTGACCCTGCAACGGCACCGGTCACTCAAAGGCCAAGCTATCCCTATAGGCCATCCCGACCGGTCTATGTGCCACCTCCACAGGTTCAGAACCCCACAAGTAAGTACGCTGGCATGGTTTCTTACGGAATGGTTTATTTTATTGACTGCGAATCGAGTAAGGAAATCTTAATAACTTTTGATGTCTCCAACAGTCAATGCCCAAGCCGTCATTGGTCTGGATCCCCAAAATAGCTACACACCCGGCTCTACAATTGCCATTGGATGCGCAGTGCAAGGTTATCCTGCACCAAATGTAACCTGGACTAAGGATAATACACCGCTGTACAACAATGAGCGAGTGCAAATCACATGTAAGACATCCACATTTAAATTTTGATCCTAAAATTGACTCGGATTTTACTTTCTTCATAGCTGAGCCACATCGTCTGGTGATCAGCGATGTCACACCCGAGGATACAGGAATTTATGGCTGCACTGTCCGTAATACTTTCAGCTATCACACCAGCCAGGAGAGGGTTACCATTGAATGTGAGTTTGAATTCTAATGAGTCTAAGTCTTTTTAATTAACTAAAGCTTTATCTCCTCTTCTCAAAGCCGTCATTCCGGTGTCGCCCGAGTGTATTGACAATCCATACTTTGCCAACTGCAAGCTGATCGTACAGGGCCAGTACTGTGTTAACAAGTACTATGCCCAGTTCTGTTGTAGGTCCTGCACTTTGGCTGGCCAGATTGCGCAGCCTCATCCCAATGCGCTTTAATTCCATACTACAAAACTATCAAACTATCCAAGCCTAGCATTTCTGTTCGAGTTCTGCATTGAATTGAGTTTAAACCCGAAAATATTATGATGAGCATTTTGACAAGCCAGCAGAGAAACCAAAAATACCGCCAATTTAACAGCCAAAAGAGCAAAAAATAAATAAATATAACACAAAAGAAAAATGAAGAAAACATAATAATAAATAACGAACAATTTACTTAGTATTCCCTATACGATTATTTCTTCCAGCCTAAAAGAAAATAGTATTAGTATTTTATGTTTTTGTTCCTATTTATTCTCGATTTAAATTCAATCCATAGACGAAAGTGGCTAAAACTTTTATTCATTTTATATATTTTTTTAGTGTTTTTTCTACGATATTTGTGCAACGAGTAAAGCAATTTAAGTTTTTAAAATATTTGTAAATAAATTAAAATTATATAATAAAGAGTGCATATGTATAAACAGGCTAGTTGTTGTCACTTACTTTCCAACAGCATTTCAGAAATTTGAAACGCCGCACAGTCTGGCAACTCTGCACATCAAGGGGTTATTGATTTTTCAAAGAGTCGCTGCATTGCAGCTGTTTGCTGGATTCTGCGCTCTGATGACTTGGGGTGGATTGAAGTTCGGAGTGATAATAAAACTTGTTTGTGTTTGTCATCGCGTGCAATACTTTTTTAGCAATATTTATTAGGCAGAGGTGAACGTTTAGAATTAGTAAAAAAATACCATGGAGGATAGCGGAATTGACAGCGAGGACAGACAATCGACAATATACGAGGATGGGGCTGCTGGATTGCTGGTAAGTGGTCAACCGAAAGCTGACAATCGAAACAAAGGCTCATGGCCAAGCCCAATGCAGAAAAGTGCCAGTGGAGCACCGAAACATATGTCGGATTTGGAGTTTGAGGTGGCATTTAGGGGTGCCAGCAAAGTGTATGCGCCGACAACGATAGAAATCGATGACGACAGGTCTGCCCGGGGGACCGAAGGACGCAGCGAACCGCCAAACACCTGCCGCATACTGCAACGCAAACTAGAACTGAAGGTCGAGCGTGCCAGGCGCAACTATACACAGTATCAAGAGGAGCAGGTTCGTAATAAATTAAATGTATACAATCAGATTTTTTAAGCAAAATGAGTTTATTGCAGGCAACAAAGACACAGGCTGCCACACTCATACCCATTAATCGGTTACCCATACCGGGTGAACCGGAGCAGAAGCCGCTGGTCGATTACAAGTCTGAGAGCAGTGATGAGGCCGAGGAGATATCCTTTTTCCCAGCACAACTGAAGCGAGCTAAACGACGACAGCAAAATCACGAACTCACTGATACATTCAGCATACAGGAGATGACCATTGAGTCGGATCTGGAGTCCGATGACAGTGGTGGCACACAGAATCTCGAGCTACTCTTACCGTCTATGAAATCAAATATATTGGATAAGTTCAAGAGCTGTTTCGGCTGCTGGAGACGCAGGTAATGCCCACAGAGGTATTCCAATGAAATACGGCACAAGGCACGTTATTGAAAGGCACTAGAAATTCATTTTTAGACACAATTAACATACGATATATTCATATATGTAATTGCCAATACCAGATGTAATACAGTTAATGAATGCGATAAAGTAAATCTTGTAAAAATGCCAAAATTTGTGTAGTCTATGTATCAGTATTCAATGTCAGGCACACACCCTGCAATATCCAATGACTCAGATCCTCCGACGTGGCCAGATTAGCCTCAAAAACAAGGCCAACTCCCATGGCATTACGACGCAGCGATGTGGTATAAACAGGCGCCAGGAAAGTATTCTGGAAAGATTGAAAAGAGGAGAGTGTAAGTAACGTCTTATGGTATAAACTGATAGATTCAATTAGAGATTTCATTGTTGCAATTCGCCTTTAAATCTCTGTCAAAAACTTAAGCATCCCGCATTTAAAATCAGAAACAATTAGCACAACAGCTGCCCCATTAGCTGTGGCAATGGAGCGGGCAAAGTGAAGGGGGGAGACAAGTTCTTGGTAATTTAGTGCACAGCATTTAAACAAATATCAGTGGAGATACGCCCTCCGTTAGGGACTCTTGGCTTGCATGTGTGTATGTGAGTGTATAAGCGGACAACAACAAGCGGACATTAGTACTTGTCACTTGCAGACGGCGTTGAACCCAGGCTAAAAAAGGCAGACAATTTCCCTTCACACAGAAAAAAATAGTCGTACTATTACTGTTTTAAGCTTAGATTAAATTACGAATCAAGAGCATATTTTGTAAAATTGTATAAAAAAGAGCATTAAAAGTTACTCGGCAGTCAAGTTAAACAAATCATTGACTGTTTTAGAATACACGGAATTACCCCACTACTGCCATCGCTTAAAACAGATTTCGATTTGCAATTTTTGTCTGTGCACCAACCCAACCGGATTAAATATATAGAGATACAAACCTGTAGCTTAAGCCGATGCGTTTCAATGGGCACCACAGCCAGAATGGCCAACTCCTCTACCAGAACTTTGGGATGCGAGCGCTTCAGCTGATTAGTTGCCATATCAAAGCGTGCTCCTTCTATATACAGACCATGCACATAACAGCCCTGCAAAAAGTTAAACGATTAAAATGCAAACAGAATTCTTAATTACAAAATTAGTGCCAGAGGGGAGAGTCGGGCACTCCTTGCTGTTGGTGCTGCTGGTCACAGGGGGCCATAGTTTTGCATTTAGTGACAACTGACTCACCGTCTCTGGACGCTGTTCGACGTCATCGGGTTCCGAGTAGCCGGTCACATACGTGAACAGTGTGGAACGATCTAGAGGCCAAGCGTTCTTGCGACAGGCAATCTAGCAATGCGAATGTGATTAAATATATTCACAATTATATGTATGCACAGTCTGTCTGTCTCACCTGAACCAACGCTGTTAGATAACTCTGTGGTATATGCAGTCCAGACAACCACATAACCAACGGCTCTCCCGAAAGCGACCAGTACTTGTACTGCACGGCCCGATTCTAATTTGCCAGGCGAAATGTGAAAGCGAAAGGTTGATTAGTGGAGAACAACCTTCGTCTGCTTTGACTGATTTTAGCGTCAGTCTGATTAATGAGCAGCGGCTGAAGTCGGCGAAGAACTCACCTTTAAATGTTCCAACCAGCTAGCTAACTGTTTGCATGTGGCTGGCGCCAGTTTGCTCCAAACTGTTGGCAGAAGGCCATTAAATAACGAGTTGGCAACATTGTCCAGCACATTGTCCATGCCGATTTCGCCGGCGATGGCCTGTGGAGAGCATGCAATTAAATTAAAAGGCACAATCTACATGTATGGAGAGCAAAGTTGGGTATTACAAGGCGGGAGGAGTGTCCATGTGGGGGTGTGCCAAGACAATGGCAACGGGTTGACTTCATTTTCATTTGTATATTTATTTTGGCAACAAAACAAAACAAAGCAAATAGGATCGCATTCTGATTTGCCTCTGGTTGGAGGACAATGCTGGCGACCACGAGCGTTGGTCTCCAGCCAACTTGGCAAATGCATAAGCAGAATAAACGAATGCAAAACAAAGCTGAAGGATTTATGTGAGCTGCCAATTGACAGGCGAATCCATTGGCATGGCATAGCTTGGAACGGCATCGCAATCTTATTTTCGTGGTTTACCTTGCGTAGCAGTTCCAACGTTTTCTTCATGCGCACCACCAGCGCATTGAAGCGATCTAGCTCTTGCAGCAGCACAACACCTGTGGGGGACAGACTCATTTGGATTTGCTTTCGTATGCGCCACGTCTCAAATGCCGGAGGTAGTTTTTTCAGTATTCCCGCTGCTACCTGGTCGATAAAGTCATCCCGACTGATGCCACCCGTGCCCTCACCTGAACGACAAGTTGAAGTCGAAGTCGGAGTCGCAGTGAATGTGGATGTCGATGAAATGAAAGAAATAAGTTAGGTCTGACAATGACAATGGTAGATAGAAAATAAAACCGCTGTAATGTATGCAATGCCTGTGGTAATTTTCCCTTTCCCCTTCCATTTCCCTTTATCTATTCTATTGCTATATGGCAATTTTTATTAATTTTCTTTTTTATCATGCTTAAATTGTGCTTATAAAATTTCTATACGCATTCTCTGCTCTATTTTTTGTTTTCAAGTGTCAATTAGCAAAAACTAAAGCTCATGAATATGCAAATAATGTGAATTTTTCAGTAAGCTCTAACGGCATTGCTACCGTTAGAGCGTATTGGTTAGCAAGAAATTTGAATATATTTACATGTAATTATAAATCAAAGCATATATAAGAATGACTATGAATACAAAAAAAGTACAGGTATTTTAAGCTTTTTTGTTGAACTCAAACATGTATTTGAACTGTATAATAAACTAACTTGAAATAGGTATAGGGTATATAGTAAAGTTTCTTTTTGTTATTCTCTATTATGCAAATGTCTCTGTAAATTTATAAAAAATTGTTAAAAATTTTCAACTGTTCTTCTGTAAACATTTAGAGCTTGCACTCATATTTTAAATATTTTTCATTTTTTTGACTATATAATTTTATATGACTATCATCACTAAATGTAAAAACTAATAAAAAAAAATACTTTACCCGTTTTGACATCGTTTCCACGTGACCACGTGGTTACTTAGTTAGCACAAAGGTTTTGGAACAAACAAGAACAAGAAAAGTACACAAATTATATATACGAGTTTGTTATACAGATAATATAAAAAGTTATACAATTGTTGCAGAGTGCGAGGTATATATTGCCATGGTACGATTACATACGACAGCCACTGTGCATATGTGGGACAACTGGAGTGCGGGCTCGGTAAACGGCAAAAGTGTTCTCCGATGGCAGTTTTAACACGTTTAAGCTCGTAACGGTATATTATCGACTTTTGGGTGACGTTTTTACCAGTTTTATTTTTTGTCGGAAAACCGAGGATGATGAAGGCGGTAAATGTGGTCAGGTTTCGATCAGAATTACAGGCGATTTGCAGAGTATGAGAAACGTGGTGTGGCATGGGTGTAAGCATACAAATGAATGTTTGCTGTGTGTGCGTTGTGTCTGTGTGAATGTGTATATGTGGTTGTGTGTTTGCATCTATTTTAATTTTTAATGTATGGGCTGCTTTTATATGCCGGCAATAATGGCGCATGCAATAAAGTTAATTGCAAAACCGCAACTAATTAATTAAATTAAATAAAAAAATTTAACATGCCAAAAATGCAAACGGCAATGAAAATCAACAACAAGATAAAATGTAATAAACGGCTGACAATTGGCACACGCTGCATGTAAATTAAACCATTTACTAGTAATGGCTTCCGGATTTTAACCGAACTGTCAAACACTTTATCGGATAAAGATACATGTGTAGCCTGTATGTAAATGAGAGCATATATTTCCCAATTAGCTTTCAAAGACAAACTCAATTTGTAGGTAATAAACACCTTTATATATTTAAATAAAGCTAAATTTGCTTGAATGGGGGTTACTTTTTAAAGTTAATAGATGAAAGCCAAGAACAGGCTTATTTAAAGAGGTAACTGGGGGTTCAAAGTATTATTATCTCTACAAGTTTTAAGTTAAAAAAGATTCAGAAAGTTATCTAGAAGGCTCAATTAAGTAATGCATATTTTTAATAAATATTTTGTGCAACGAAATCAATGTACTCAATTGTTGTGTAAGCCTTTTTGGCCATAAACTCACCAGTTTGTGGCTGCAACTCAATCAGACTGTTCCAAATATTGCGAGCAGCCATTGTGTAATAACCGATTTCCGCGTTTGGATGCAGACCAAATACATCCGGCTTATTACTGAGCGGCAGTTTGTCAATGTGAGCTGTTGTCAATGCATTACATATGTAAAGAGCTTTTCTCGCATCATATATCGCCGAGACTCACCTATGTAGTCCTCCTTTAGAATGATCTCCTCGTCTGGCAGGCAATAGTCAACATTCTCGTCCTCATAAAAGTGGAACGATTGGAATACATCGAATAGGAAATCACCCATGTACTCATTCATATAGCAGTTGGTAATGCGTCTATCAAAGTCATCGATCACACGCCCGCCGTACATGACCTCGCCAATCAGATACTTAAGACTATTCCAGGGTATTTTGTCTTCGGCACAACGACTCAAATAGTTACGCAGAATTTCATTGCAAACCTCAAAGTCGGTGTCGTTGAAATCGTATGCTATATTCCAACCAAGTTTATCGTATTTGCGACGCTCCTGGAAAGGGAACAGGAACATTGTGGATTAATTGGCAAACGGTGATGTCACAATCAATAACAATTTGTTGAGCAAAGTGCAATATCTGCTCCATCAATTGCCCAACTTTGGGGCAGTTGAGAGCAGAACGCTTTCAACATGCAGCTAAAAGCTAGTTAATTTAATAAATAAAGAAGGGCATGGCTGGAACAGCTGCCAGCTAACAGTATCTACAAATTTGGATATTAGTTGTCCCTAAAGGCACTTACTTGCACTACAGCATGGAAGAAGGCAAGGACATAGATTAAGGAACGATATGCGCGATGGGAACAAGCCTCCAAGCGATCCTGCCGCACTTTGAAATAAGTTGAGCGAAGATTCAATTTCAGGCCATTGGGCGGCTCAGTAACCACTAAAGTTTAAAACGAATAGAGTTAATACGCATAGCTATATAACGATATCACTTACCCTTTAGAGACTTTTGCAGTATGCCAATGGGAAAGGCTGGCGTTGGGTCTGTGGTAATCCATAATCTAAAGTCCGGATGTGGATTTTCTACTTTGTCTAGGAACTTTTCCAATTCTCGCACAAATTTAACCAACAAATGACCGTTTTGAAGCATCAACCATTGACCCTGTCTAAGAGCAGTCTCCAGCATACTCATGGCCGTCTTTTCCTGTCCTTGACCCAGCGAGATGTGACAAAAATTGGACATCCCACCCAGTACAATATCAGCCAGCTTGATCAGATCATTTGTGGGATCTGAACCAGCGCTGAGAATAAAGCAAACGGGAATTGTGCATGTTGTCTGCTCATAAATTCCAGAGAAGCTCACAACGGGTGGCATTATAAAGAATTCATCCATGGTCTCCACAATGTATTGATTTATGCTACGGAAAATTCGATCCACACGGAAACAGCGAAGTAACAGCAATTTCTGTGGCACAAAAGAGGGTGAGAATGAGAAATGGTGAATGGATTCGACTCTAGACATTATAATAACACAATTGACAATCCAGCTGAAGGCTGCTGACGGCTCTCATCAACTTGGTTCTACTCTATAGTTGTTGCTGTTGGTCTTTGCCAGTTGCTATATTGTTGCTGTTGCTAACGTTTTCTGTGGTTTTCAGCTCAACTCAAGTGCAAATTGGGCTCGCTTTAGGTTGAGCTTTTGCCGCTGGTTTCAAGTGCGACTGTGGGCGTAAATTGCCGCTCATCTAATGGTTTGGAAAATTGATAAAATATGGTAATGCACACACCCGAACACACACACAAACACACGCACACACACACATAGACTTCTGGCTGACAAAAACAGGCTGCTAATAACTTGAGCAGAAAATGTGCGCCAAAGTTGCAGGACGTAGCAAAAGTCGAGTAAAACTAAACGGCCAGACTGAGTCTATATGATATGGTGTGCGTGGGGATGTGTGTGTAGTCGGCTTGTACATAATAATCCACTAGAAACGAGCATAAAGTACGAAATCCAATAACGCTCGATGGCAACGGCAGCTTCTGGCAAGGACCAAGCACTCGGACTCCCACTCGTACTCGCACTCGGACCGAGCCCAAGCCACTTGAAGTTGAAAGCATGCAAAGCGAAAGTACACAGCAGCAGCCCTCATCCCCACGCCTTCACCCCCGCCCTAGTCCACGACACCAGCTCTGGACTAGCACTTGCCTGGAATGCATTGCATTTGATGTTATAGCCGCCCGGACATTCCACCTCCTCGGGATTCTCCAAGTCGAACCACTGCACAACCAATGCCATCGTCATCGCCATCGCCATCACCATGGGCATTTCCCGATAAGTGCAAACAAAATGAGCATCGAGCAACGGAAGCCAAGTGAATGCCACATGCCAGTCAAGAACAGTTTTCAGCGACCAAATTGTTGTTGTTGTTGTTGCAGTTGTAGTTGTTGTTATCATTGTTGTTGTTATGCATTTTATGGCGTTGTCACAGAACCAGCAGCAGTTTGATAACAACATTCAAGTTGACGTTGACATGAATATGATGCACCAGAAATTCCAAAAAAAAGGACCATTTGAAATAGAGGAGAAAGTTAAAGAAACATGAGTATCGTTAAACCCATTAAAATTGCATATGAAAGGAAATCCCAAAGATTCCTTGCATGCACTCAAAAACAAGTAATAAATTGAAGACCTTAAGACCGCTTGGAGTATATTAAACACTTTTTGTGTTTAAAATTTTATGATCTTGGAGCGATTACTACCAACTTTATAACAAAGTTGAAATGAAATCAAATTCTATACTGTTTAATTGACTTACCTCCTTCCACTCATCTACATAGCGACTGAAATGATCAGGCAGCGTGCCAAATGTATCGGGGAAATCATTGGATAATTTTAGCAGATCCTCCCAGCTTTTTTCGGGCAACCATTTGGTCGGATTTGAGCGTTCGCTTTTAGTCAACGCAATGCTGCCCTTAATGAAAAAGTCAAGTTCCTGCTGGGACAAAATACCGTCTCGTTGAGCCAGCTTTGCGGCTATCTGGAAGGAGAATAGAAGCTTGTGACGCTCAAAGATGCCCGTGCAGCCATAACTGTAGACGTTCTCGGTTAACGTCTTTATAATGTTGTTAAGCCGCTTGGCCAGCACTGTGTCCGGCACAGCTTTGCGCAGGGAGTAGATAAATAGCTCCAGATATGCAGCCAGAGCATACTGATACATGCTGTTTACGGTGGCCATGTCAGCTAGGGCAAAGAAGAGGACAGCTCCTCGCTTTGCTGCTGCACGATATCCATTACGAAGGACTTCGATATCGGCGGCGGTATCACTGGCTAGCTTAAGTTGTTCCATGACGAGTCCAGCCTTGGATTTGGTATTTTCCAGCGTTTCAATCAGCTCGACATTGTCCAGCATATTTCCTGTTGAAGTCGCCAACTCACGGAGCAGTGAGTCCTCCAGCTGTTGGAGTAATTGCTTGTTTTCGCTCGTCTGTTCTATCAAGGACTCACGCTGCTGCTCCAGATCAGGACGCTCTGTGCCAACAACAACGCTGAGTAGCTGATCCTCCAGACCAGTCTGGGTGACAGTGTAATTGATGACCAAAGCCTTGGCATAAACGGCTGGATCAAACTTGGGATTGGAGAACTTTGTAGTCAAATAGAGTCGGAATTTATGATCCCAATCGACTTCTTTGTCGCCTAACATGGTAAACTTGCGACCGCCTTGAACGCGAACATTTTTCTGAAGAACATCGTCTATAACAGGATCTATATAGTCATCCACATCCTCAAACAACACCGGATTGCCATACATTATGGCCATTTCCAGCTGCTTGAGGAAGTCCGCATCGCTGAAGGACAGAATCTTGAGATTATTTCTATACTCCTTCTTGCGAATCCACATCAGCGCCTGCAGCTGAGGATCTATACAGAGAGGGAAACGCGAAGCTCGCATTGTGAGTATGCCATTTTGCAAGGACAGCTCATCAGGAGGTAGACCCTCATTGGACCATTGCGAAATCTCTACATCGTTGGTCAAATTCACATCGATCTTGAAGGGAAGTTTCACTGGAATTCCCAGTGCGATAATATCCTCCAGCCAATCATCAAAGACCATAGCCTTGCGGAACTCCCAGGTGAAGGCACCAGTGTAGGCCAAAAACGAGGCACTGATTAGACACAGTCCAACGCTGTCGATTAGTTGCTCTCCCAAACTGGCCATCTCTTTGCTCCAACGTATCAGTTCAGAGGTTAATCCACTAATCAATTTATCGGAGGCAATTAAACGTCGTTCAGCCTGTTGCATCATCTCGGTTAAGGCTCTCATTTGCCTCATCGACACGGCATAGTTCTCATTCAGTTGATCCAGCTTCTCTTCCAACTTTTGAATTTCAGAATTCAAGTGACTCAGCAATCTGATCTGAACTTCCTGCTCCTCGACTAAGAAATCTACACGCTCCTTCTTCGGCTTCACCTCCTTGTATACGTCGAAGAATCCGAGCACAGCTCTAACAAACTTCAAGAGACCCGCTCCGGCTACCGAAATCTTTCCCATCTCATCCAAGTTTTGGGTTTTCATGTGAGTACGACAATTTGTGATTTGTTTTTGGGTTAGAGCCTCGCAGTCCATTTCCATTAAACTCTTGAGGAAATTCACGTCGCTCATCATACCCTTGGCGCTCTTCCAGCTGATTTCTTTGATACCCTTTAATATTGCAACGCATTCGCAAACAACCTGCACAGCCGCGGGTGGCGTGGCAAACGAACGGATTTCAGTAATCTGTGCCTTTTCCAGCTCGGAAAGTGCACGTCGAGCTTCCTCTAACGCCGGCATCGCATCCGCGAGAATCTCTTCGGCCTCTTCCTTTTCAATGGCGATTTGTTTGCCTTTGATTTCCACCTCAACGGACTTTTCCGATGCCTCGGCCTTCTTTGTGTTAGCCTTTTGCGTCGATGACTCTATTGTGACCAACATTGCCTCGCACTCTTCCGATGCAACAGCCACATTTTTCTTTTGCTCCGTCACTATGATACGCAGCTCATCAATTTGCACAGATGCCTCTTCGATTTTTTTGATGCCTTCGCCCAATCGCTCCCTCTGCTGTGTTATGTGTTTGTGCTTCTCCACTGCATAACGATTTGTCAAATTTTTATACACTATATTTTTAAGTAAGAAAGAACTTACCCAACAGTCCCAAATATGTATTGATGTAATCCAAGTAGTGCTTTGGAGTAACGAAATTACTACGTCTAAGCTTAGCCTGGTACTCCCTGGAGTAGTCTTGAATAGTCATGTGAACGTGGACCACATGCTCTATGATTGCCTCGCGATGCAGTGCTGGGATCAAAGAATGCTCGGTCAGGAAGAGTTTGGCCACAGCATAGAGCGCCTGCTTGGGCCAGGGGAATACCCAATCTATGTAGGTGCTGCCAATAAGACCCGGAAAACTGCGACAGCGATTTCGCAGAGCATCGCCAGCAGGTGACATGCATAGCACCACGTGCAAATTCTCAGCACAGGTGCGCAGGAAGTAACCCCAAACGGAGTCCCTGCAGGAAATAGTTTAGATACAAAGCAAAGAAGAAAGAGCAATTCATAACAACTCACTTGGAGGCAGATAAGCCCTCCTCTTCGGCAAATTTACGCACTTGATTGACAATGCCGTCCTTGTCTTCATCTGCAAACAGTGCTGGTACTTGTCCCACAGTCAGAATATTGTTGATCAACTCCAAGAAGCCCTCTTCAGCTATCTGCAAGAAAATAGTGGTAGCGCTACATTGTAACATAGGATACTCAATCCACCCACCTGTGCGGCAGTAAACAAAAAGACAACCTTCTTGCGCTTAACGCCAGCTATGTTGTAAAGCACCTTGAGATCCTCTCGGAACGCTGCCTCGTTGTAGCCACGTGAGATGGTAATCTCGAACACCTCACACTCTGCAGCGAAGGATGCCAGGCGTGTAACACACTTTTTACCACAACCACCGACGCCAATGAGCAGCACATGACCACGATTCATGCGAAGAGTTCGATGAACTCTGGTCAAATGCTCCAAGCAATCCTCAAACAGCACCAGGGTCATTTTTTGTTTTCTCTCACAATACTCGTCCAATATCTCGGTGAACAAATGAAAGACTGCGTTGTAATCAACGAGATCCTCATAGTTTCTCGGCTCAGACTCGTTGGTAAAGTTGCGAAAATCGCCAAATACCAGAGGATCACGTAGAACGTAATCTTTGAGTGAAAGTATTGCCTCTGGACCCTCCGCGTCATAGTCCTCCTCGTCACCTTCCTCTTCTTCTCCAGCTGCGGCGGCTGCGTCTTCGGCATGTGCGTCGTACAGCAAACGGGCCTGAGCTTCTGCCGCTGCTGCCTCTAAGTCAATAAAACCATGTTCCTCCTCAAATTGAGGTGGGAAACGTTCTGCGACTTCCACCTCCAGATTGCGGTTTACATTTTTAATGTCCTGAGATGGGAATTTGTACCTGTTTGAGAACGAACAGCTCGATAAAATTTGACTTACCGTTTGAGAAATAAGACGATCGCAAATAATTCTAGTGAATTCGTTACGCCAAACGCGTATGAATTCACGTAGATTCTTGAAGTTGTCCGGCAGAATTAGGAGCATTCCCGCAAAGATACGAGACAGATCCTTTAGATTGAAAATGTAATGGA
The DNA here is from genome assembly GCA_020829145.1 of Drosophila nigrodunni. Taxonomy (NCBI): domain Eukaryota; kingdom Metazoa; phylum Arthropoda; class Insecta; order Diptera; family Drosophilidae; genus Drosophila; species Drosophila nigrodunni. The sequence goes on from JACVCZ010000001.1 coordinate 20,130,696, forward strand.
ACTTTGAAGGCGTCGGTGGCAGATCCACAATGACCATCTGAGAACACACGAATACAAACGTACACACACACGTATATATTCCAGAAGCAATTAGAGCAAACAGCAAACAGCAATGAAAATGAAAATGGAAATGGCAAAAGCCACACTCCATTCACTGGTCGACAGAGTACAACACAAATCAGTTTTATCTCGACTATGGGCAATATGCATTCAAATGTTGGTTTTGGGATGAGTGAAGATGAGGTGAGGTGAGGTTGGAGTGCAGACGCCTTCTTGTTGAATTTACAGCCATTATCGAGTTGCAGTTGCCTCTACAGTGAAGCTGAAGCAACGGCAATTCTATTCAAATAATTCATTTTATTCCATTTCGTGAGACATTAATATCTTTTGCCTGGCGCGTCGAGTGTGTAAAGAAGACATACGAACTCGACAGGCCTTGGATACCCCTCCTCATCTCCCTACTCATGCTCTGCTTACTCTTACTCAGCCACTGCAGGTGCGAGTAAATCATTTTTTCTCTATTTCTCTTTTTTTTTTTGGTTATTGAGCAACTGCTGAAATAGAGAATAAGGAGTTCCCTGTGCTCTAGTTGGTTGTGGCAATTGTGGCGACAAATGCATTTTTATCTGCACGCAATGAAATGCGATAATATTTTAGTGTCAACAATTGTTAAAAGCACCATAAACTAATGCTTTTGCCTTCGAGAGTGCCACGCCTTCTATGCTAAGGGCCATCTGCAGTTCAATACTTGAATATAATCAAATTTTCGATGCTGCCGAAAGACTAAGTAAGGAGTAGAGGAGAAAAATGAAGAAAGAGAGGGAGAAATGTGGTAGTTTAGATAGGCGGAGCACCGGGGCAGACATAGACACAGTCAACTAGGCAGCAGTCGAACCGGGTGACCATTGTATAAAAGGCCAAACAGCAAATGGCAACGACAACGGCACTCAACCTCTATCTCCTTTTCCACCTCCAACGCCGAGACTTTTCCAGCACTCAGTTGTACTCGGAGAAGCAATGGAGCAGCATAAGGAGCTGCAGGGTCGGAGAAGGACGCTGTCGCTCGTCGTGGTGCATTACAGACCATTGAATAATTTCCATTGTATGGCAACGAGGCACCAAAGCAGATTATGAAAAATTGTCGTTATTTGCATATGTAAATCGAATTTCATAAAATTTGTGAGAGATTTTTTTAAAGCAGCCTTCAAGCAGCGCGATAAATTTTCCATGCTGCAAACAAAGTGTCTCAGCGTCTCAGTAAAAAAACTTTTAGCCGAAATAATAATATGTTTTAAAGTGCCCGTATTGAGTTACAAACCTTGAATAACTTAAGTGTCATCACGACTATTATGTCAGCAACCAGCATGAATCGCTTTGGGAATTTGGTATAATTGAGATGACCCTTAAAGATGGATGAATAGATTTGAATGAGTGACTCGTCGTTGGGGAACACGATGTTATAGGTGGAGAACATGCTGATAAAACGTGGATCGACCTCGTTGCGACCACCGCCTGCGGTGCCCATGGCAGCATAGAATGTCATATCCTTAAACTTCTTCCAGTTGAGATCCTTGTCACGGTCAAACATTCCACCCCGCTCAAAGAACAACTTCAGCAACGCAATGGGCTGCTGAGTGCCATAGCTGAAGGTGAGATAGATATATATGTTGGTATATATAGTGGAGGATGGGACACGCTTGACTGACAGTTCATCAGTCTGTCCCTGGCAATCATTCGGTCTCGTTCTCGTGTGCGAAAGTATGAAATACTCACTCATCCACCTGAGGCATGTTCATGTCATCAATAAAGCAGGCAATTTTCTTTCCCATCGGTGGTCCATACGTATCTTTGGTGCGTTTCTCGACCGCAGCCTCTAGTGTCCGCTGCACATCCAGGGACGAGGTTCTTGATGAGAAATTAATATTGAGAATGATCTAAAAATGGATTAAAGCAGCATTATTAGTGCTTAGCTTCACATTTGTTACACACTGTTATAAATTACATTGACACTTGGATTGAGATTACGCAAGTACTGCATGATGGTTGCCGTCTTTGATGTGCCTGCCTCGCCCACAAGAAGCACGGGTCGCTTAATCTGTAGGAAACATTTACGATTAGTTTGTTGAACACTAAGAAACAAGACTCAATTCGACTCACCTCACACATTAGGGTAAGTAATCGATCTGTACGCGTATTATCTACAGTGGGCACTAGAATCTCGCTGAACTTGACGGTCGGATCGTGGGTATAAGGTCTGACCACCCATTCCCAAGCCATCCAACAGTTCTTGCTGATATCCCAAAAGTAATCATAGAGCGTGGGCTTTCCTTGTGGAAACTGTCCACCCATAGCGGGCGATTCAAAAGTGTCCTGCACCAGAGGAAAGCCCGCAATCCGTTTCATATACTCATCGAAGATAATTTGATGTTTTTCCAGTAAACAGGCACCCAGGGATCCATAGACGGCTTGCAGGAAACAGCACTCCAAGCTATCCGTATTGTAGACTTTAAGAACTGGCTCATCGGAGTTCTTGTTCTCGGGTGGACCATACGTAGGCAACAGTGCATCGTAGAGATTGCAGAACTGTGTGACCATATTGAGATCCGTTTGCATAATGACCAATTTTAGGGGATTGCCCTGTGTCGTGCCATCTAAGCCTTCCAGAATGAACGCAATGGCATTTGTGATTATCTTCTCAAAGAAATCATTGAGTAACTCGCGTTGTGCCTCCGGTCGGGTCAACACCCAACGCTGCCAATAGGGACTGTACCGTAGATTCTTGGGATCCACATAGACCATACCGGCACGGGATACTGTTGCTGGCGAGGCATAATACAAATTACCCACCTCAAAGAGGAGAGCACAATAGTTCTCTAGTCGAATACGCTCGTTGTTTGCCAATGTCAGCAGCTTGTTGTCATCCATTACCGAGTTCATGTTCTCAATCCATAGTGCATCGACATCACCATCGAAGCAGGCATAGCGTCGCTCCTGTGTAGGACAGTATTGGATTGCATTAGCCTGAGTGTGTTATTCAATGCCCGCGGATTCTGACTGCAGCTGAGACTGACGATGACACTGTTACTGCCTATAGATTGGGATGGAGAGTGACTGAAAGAGTTGGCTGGCAAAACAGTTGGTTCAGTTTGTTTAGCCAGCAGGTTGTGCAATGGGATTTATTAGCGAATGGCGTGATTTCCGCATGAATGATGCATACCAGCCACCGCCACATATATACATATATGTCATGTAGACCACATGCTATACAGTAGCAGCGCCACAAACTCAACCACATGTCCTGACAGTTACTTTCAGTCAGCTTCTGAAGCTCTCTCGACATCCCTTTTTGCCCCTGAGTGTATTAGTGGGTGTGTGTGGCGGGGAGTGTGCAGGGATTAGCTGCTGTTGCACTTCAATTCAAATGGGATTACTGTAGAGGCGATAACGCGATACATGACCTGCCTATAACGCGTCAGAATCCATGACGACGCCAAGGATATAACTCAACTCACCTCACGCTCCAAAGGTTTATTCATTTCACGGAATATATTTGAAAATAAACCATCGATCCAGTCACGCGTCTCCATATCCAAATAACCATACAATTCAATTACAGAGCAAGCCTGTTAAATTATTACATGTTTAAAAAGATTAAAGATTATTAAAGATTTTAGACTTCTTATATTTTACTGCATTTTGTCTTTAATCCCCATTTAATATTTGCATTAAACACGACTTATCTTTCATATTCTTTCCCTCTCTTTAAAGGTAGTTTTCATTGAAATTGCACAATTTACATGCACTTATGACCTGGCTGAGAGAGCTAAATGCTAGCAACATAAGTGCAGAAAGGAAATGCTGCATGAGAGGTGAACAAAATCGTCTGGGACTTCCCACTGCTAGCCACGCTCCCTTTCCTGTAGTGGGGAAACTTGACACAAAACCAGAAAAAGAAACCAAAACAATTAGCTAGTCTACCACGCACTCTGAATGCTCTAAGAGTATAACAAATGAGTCAAGACTAAAGCGTAAATGAAGTCCACAAATAACTGTAGCATACTTTTTGGTGCTGAGAAATTATTAGCTATTTTTTCTGCAAGATTGATAATTAAGTTGTTATTCCCTGTGCTAGAGCAATAATAGACAAAGCAATTTGTGTGAGTGTAGGAAATGAAAAGGAAAATAAGGATGGAAAGGGAAAAGAGGGGGAAATTGCTGGACCACTTACCTTGGGGTTAAGCACAGTGCACTTGGTGGGCAAGCTCATGTGGGTTTGCGCTTTGATCAGAGCATTTATGACGACAGTTTTGCCACCACCTGTTGGACCCACGAGCATGGTCGAGTGTCGGGTCATCATGGTCTCGTACATTTGCACCACTTTGTCTTCCTGTCGTTGTTGTTGTTTTTGTTGTTGTTGTAGACGTAAAGGAGAAGGCGTTACCATTGTAGGGATTTAGTTGTCATAAATGATGTTGCCCATGGACGACAGCAAGGAGGGTGATGAGAGGGAAGGAGAGCGCCATGACATCAGTTGGCCAGCAGTTGACATTGTGTGCGACATTTGTGTCATTTGTGCAACATTTTGTTTGATGGCAAAAGTGGTGACAAAGGTGAAGACACGAACAAGAGAAAATTGTATTAGTAAAAATTGTCAGGTGAAAGGAGCAAAGTTAAAATTAGATGTAGGCAGACTGCTAGCTGGCAGGGTGGCAAAAAGGTGTTTGGCCCACTGAGCTACGCAACTGGGTCCAGTAAAATGCTTTGTAACATTTCTACCATTTGCGATTATGCGACAAAGCGCAATTTACAAAGTGTCAAAGTGTCAGGGATGACAACGGGACTGCAGCTAGAAAACTACTTCTTTAACTTGGCTCTGTCCGCAGCTTTTTGCTTGTCAGCAGTGTCATGACTGTGCAAAAGCACACAAAAAACAAAAGCTACAACGAGTGGGAGTTGAAAGAACTATAACAGACAAACACACACATACCTGATCAGGCAGCAGGATGTATCCATCGTTGACAAGGACATGACGTACAGCAGCATTGAAGTCTGGATAGCCAATACGTGGGCAATCGATGCCAGGAAACAGATCTTTAATGAGACCCAGGAAAAGTGGTACATCCTCAAATATAAATTTGGGAAAATTCATGTCACGCAGCACACGCATGAGGACCACAGCTTCGGGCAGATCATCCGACTGTCGCTTCATAACACCTGCCATTCTCAGCACAGAGTTCAGTGAACGCAGTCCCCAATCGTAGTGGCACTGCTTCGAAAGCTGCTCCTGGGCCAACGCATATAGTACCGTCATCTTTTTGGCCAGCACCTTGGCCGTTAAGAAACCGTCCGAGAACAAGGAGATGAGGCAGATAAGTTCCAGATCAGGTTTAATACAGGTCACTGGACGGAATAAGGCTTTTACTGACTCTGGCAGCTCTGTGCGACCAGCATAGCCAGGATTCATGGTGACAAAGACGCCACATTTTGGATCCAGGCCGATCTCAACGCCTTCAAACTGTGTGAAGTAAGAGAACATAGATCTAAAGATATCATGTACTAACTAACTTTGTTTACTTACCACGAAACGCTTTAGTTTGCGTATTAATCCGTTTCGAATGGTCTGCAGCTGTGTGGAGATGACACTAAGTACGGATATGTCAATCCGATTGAACTCATCAAAGCATCCCCAGGCACCGCACTGTACCAAACCGGCCAGAATTGTTCCCACGGCTCTAAAGTCCATGCCCTCACCACAATTAGTGACCATGCAGAGCAGTCCCATTGCCTTGGCCAAATCCTTGACAGTCTCGGTCTTACCCGTACCAGCTGGACCAGCTGGAGCACCGCCCAGATTCATGAGCAAAGCCTGGGTGATGGTCAGATAGATACGATCTGTGAGTGGAGTGATGACCAGTCGCCCATTTAGTCCCATGTATTCATAGCCATAGTCAAAACTGCCAGAGCATTGTATGACATGAAGATTATCATAAAATTTGACCCAATAGAAGCGCAGTTGACTTTCCCAGCTGAACTCGCTGGCATCGAGTACATTGTCCCTTACAAAATTATCAATAATATCTCGAGCATGGACATCAATGGTACAGATTGCCTTGAACTTGAGTCGATCATTGCGTGAGAGATTGGAGCGCACTTTAAGGACAAGCTCCTCGATTTGATAGTTGCTCTTGTTTAGGAAATCCTTCATGGCACGCATGTTGCCATGATTCTGTGCCTGATCAAATGCCTCCTCCACTTCAGCTGTCCACCAAACTTGACTTGCGGCCAGTCCCACCATGCCTTGGTAGTTCATTAACCAGTCCGGTCTGTGGAAATCGAAAGTGCCCAATGACTGTCAATTTAATACAATTGGCCATAAATATGCCGAGACATGCGCCACGGCTTATATACAAAATAAAATAATAAATCGCTTCAAATGACAAAATTATACAGCCGCAGGCTCAGATTCAGCCTCAGCCTCAGTCGCAGTCACAGTCTCAGCCCCAGCCAGAGTCTTGGTCTCAGTTTCAGTTTGAGACTCAATGTAAATCGCTGGCCATAAAAGCGGAAGCAGTCCTTTGCGGAAGTCACCCTCACATAACATAAGATACATTTTTATATATGCTCTTTATGGTATTCACTTACCTTGAAATTACCAAATCGGTGCCAAAGTCGTAGATGCAGGTCTTGGTTATGTAGCGATTCGCGCGACGCATTTCATCCAGCACATCGTTCATCCAATGCTCGACTCGACCCAGCGCCCTTACTGTTTTCCGTTTATTTGATTTTTTTTTTCGGTAACAAAAGACAATAACCACATAAATAAACCCCAGTCGCCAATATCAATAAGTGTATACAAAAACAATAAAACTCAAAGTACCAAAATTACAACAAGAACAACAACAAGAACAGTAACCAAAAATAACAACATCAACTGAATGCGCAATCATCTCCAGCAGGGTATAACGCTGGCCACGCCGACTGGCTTCAAATTAATTAAAAGAAATTGGCCAGCCAGTGAGCCAGAGAGAGAGAAATATATAGAAAAAGAATGAGAGAGTAAGCGTGGCGAGAACCATAAAAAAGTTCAATTTTAAAATTGGCAATCAGTGCGTAGGGATTGTTGGCCAATGGAGCAGGGAATAAAGATGAAAAGTGGTGGGCATTGTACTTACTGATATTACGAAACTCCATAACCTCGCCCTCGCTGGATATCATGGCGGTAACAAGTGTGTGACTGCCCTCCTTGACCAGCCGGAGAGACTTGACATTGTCGTACATCTGCGGATGTGGAATGAAAATTGTGAAATCAATGCGCAAAAACATTTTTATTTATAAGCCAAATAAATTCATAAAAATTTACCACTGAAAACTCACAGACTCAGTCTCAGTCCCAGAGTCTCATTCGCTTTCGTTTCTCTTTTCTGGGCATGGTTGCATGGCATGTGTTGCAAAAATTGTGTAATTTCCGCCCTGGACATTGGCCAGAACGCATAAACAGTGACATTAACTTTTATGGCAAGACTCGCTTGCTCTTATACTCAGACACACACGCACATACACATCAACACACACACACACGCCCAGTCATACATAAAAATAATGTTGCTGGCAGTTTAGCAAATCTGTTGTTGTCACACCCATACACCCATACACCCATTCACATACTCACACACTTACACATACTTTGACACACGCCCAGTGAAACTTCAACCCACCTTAATGATGTGGTTCTGCACTGCAGATGGCTCACTGCTGCCCAAAATCGAGAGCAACTCATCGGTGGATATGAAATAGAAACGCGGGAAAATGCGACGTTTCGAGTCCAAATATTCGTTTAACGACTTCTGACAATTTTCCAAGCCACTTCCCAGACTTTGTATATCCAATAAACGTCCCGGGACTGCACAAAATGGCACCACTAACGGATTCTTGGCACAATCAACCATGATCTGCAATGGAAAGCGAACAGAGCGGCAGTTACAACAGTAAATTATTATGAAAAGCAATGAGAGGGAGCTCACACTAACAACAACAACAATAATAATAAATAGAACAAAATATTATCAAAAGCAAGATAAGTATATTGACTTGTCAACATCTTTAAATACTCTTTCTCACTACTAAGTATAAAATAAACGTAACAAGAAATTTGAGTTTACTTAAATAACCATGTATAGTGAGTATAAAATCAAATATTTTTTAAGACTACCATTAATTGATAACATGATAACAAGTATCACTTGACCAGTGTCAGACTTGAGTGTGTCAAAGTAGACAGAATGAACTAACAAATAATGTTATTGAAAGAGTATACACATAATAGGAATGTCGAGAGCAAATCAAAATAATAAATCATTTCATAAATGGCATCAAATATGGCGGCAAATGTTGCAAATGAAACGTAAAGCAAACGAAGCAAGTGGCGAGCAAGGTTAAGTGAAGTTAAGCGCCAAACACAAACACAAATCAACACACACAAATCCGTACAAAGGCACTCACACACATAAGCACACACACACGCAGGACTGTCTACACATGCTGAAGGTGAAAGCGTTTGACTTTGGGTAAATACTGGTCCGGCTGACGGTGCGTATGTGTAATATATGATGTATGAGTTGTCGTTGTTGTTCATGTTCTTTGAGTTGTTGTAGTTGGTGATGGTAGTATTTGTAAGGCAACACAATTACGTATACGCAAAGTGGTCGTTTGCATGCGTATTATGTTTACCGTTAAGTAAGGCGTCGCCATATTGTCGGCGCACATTAAATCAACTCAAATAAATTGAGTAGATATTTTGGGCAAGACAGTGTTCTGCCCGCCAGCCTGTTAGCCTCCCTGAATCAACAACAAACAATTTCGCACTACTTTTTATCATCCTCTACTTCACTTCTACTCCTTGTCTTACCCGACGATATGACTTGTCAATGTCATCAAATTTACGCGCCTCCTCAGGCAGCTGTGTGCGTATATCGCCGCCAATGAATATGCCCTCCAAGTAGAGCCACTTGCGCTGCACCACCAGCCACTCGTCAATGATCTCCGAGATCATTGCCAGCGCGCGCTCCCATCTGTTGACTGTCTCCAGAAATGGACCAATAAATCTGACAAATGCATAGCAATAATAATGAATAAATTTAGAAGAATTCTTGAATCACTTACTGACTTGCTCCCATTGACTGCAAGTTCATGGCATTGTCGTCCAGCACTTGAGTAATATCATCGACTGGTCCCAGTATCCAGCCACGATCTTCATTGCCCTTAAAGTGTTTGTTCACCTTGAAGGTCATGACGCCCCAGGTTTCCTCAACGGCACGAACACCTCTCTCAATCTGCAGTTCCTTGATGGCATTCGTAAGGATCTGCTCGGCAATGTCCTGATACTTATGCAGCTGCATGGCAAACATATTCTCCAGGGTAAATCTCGCTGGTGACATATCAAAGAACTGTCCCGTCTTCTCCATCAATTGATGCCAATGACGTTCACGCAGCGCTTCGTTTTTAAGGCTAACCATCAGTGGCACAGTGGCCTTGAACTGTTTCATATGCAATTCCAGCTGGACGCCAGTTGGTAATATGCGCACCTGTTAACGGTAGTTAAGTTTTAAAGGTGTAATGTGGCATGTTGGGCAGTGCGTATACGGTTAGTTAGCGACGTCAAATCAGTTGAAACAATAGTGTGGTTGCTGTGGCTACAGCCACATTGAATTATGATGAACGCGATGTTCTGCGGTTTCAGTTAGTACCATAGTGGGCCGTGTTGTGTTTGACCAAAAAGCGCAGTCTGTTTACACTGAAAAGCCTGCTTTGTTGCCTCCTCACTCTATCTCTCTGGTTGTTGTTTGCACATGGAAAATTCATGGCAGGACCATCGCTGTGCAGGCATAAATTAAATACCAACTGAGACAACAACAGAACGGCACACAAAGTTGTCAGCGAATCGGGGCATAAGGGCTGTGAGTATTGCTCGATTGGATGTTGCTGTCGTCTGTCGATCGACACCCGCTGGCATTTTAATTATTTTCAATATTGAACAAATTGATTTGCATTTTGGGACACTGATTATTATGCAAGAGCTTCCGGCTAGCTCTATGCTAGTATTACTGCCCTCTAAATATTATGCACGATAAAAACTGCATTAAAATGTTTATGTGTGTGTGTGTCTGTGTAAGTCTGTGCATGTCGACTGATTATATTCAAATTTGCCAGCACACAGCCCTATTTATATTAATGATAAACTAATGAAATAGTTTACACGCTAATCTATGCATGCAATCATCATCCACAGATATGAGAACGCATAAACCCAGTTATACCCTCTCTCTTCCTTCCTATCAGTTGGTCTGGCCACGAGTCACTTGCCAGCAACTCGCTTCATTTGTATGGACAAAAGTTTTTGGCGCGACAAACTTTTCGCTTGGCCAGAGAAATTCCTCAAAAACTTGTTAGTGAAGTAAATAAATCAATTTGTCATAATCAGTTTAGGTGCAAAATTTCCTTGCTGCTAGGCCAAATTTCACTTTTCTTGTTGCGATAAAAGTTTCGAGAATTCGACTACGAGATATGCCTTAGTCAGGTATTGAAATAGTTTATAAAATATCCCAGACTTCTCTTTAACTTAAAGTACATTTAGTAAAATATTAAGACAGTCTTTTCTGTTTCGATGAACCCACCCCATTAGAAATCTAACAACAGGGTATTAATGTCGACTTTACATCAACGCAAAGTGCAGAACTGTAAAGTATTTGTCAGTGTTATTGTTTTTCCGCCTGCGTAATTTTATGAAAATCCAAAAAGTCTAAAACTTTGCCAATTAGATGAAAGTTTTTCAGTTTTTTTTATATCACAAACGCCTTTAAGGGGCACAACTTACCGGCTTAGGCAGTTTTCGAAATTCTTTTAGATAGCTCTCAACGCCTTCAGTAAGGAAATTGGGATCTAAATCCACCCACAAGGTCTTGGCCCATACCTCGCGGCCGTTCTTTTGCGATCTATATAGTTTGTAGATCTGAAAAGCAATTGGTTTAAATACTCATTTGGTAAATGAATTACAAAGTTATTTATAGTACTTGCTGCAATCCCTCAAACTCAGCTTGGACTCGTCCAAATTCATGATAATCGACCATTGGCATATCAAACAGACGCTCGGCATTTGCCAGCTCTTGGCGTCTCTGTTCCCGCTCGTCAATTTTATGACTGTACGGATCCATTAAGCGAACTCCGCGCTCAAGCTCGGGGCCAACAGAGCCCGGTCCGTTTTCATCCCAGTCCTTGATGAATTCCTCCAGCTGAGAATGGGATGACAAAGCAAAGTTAGTGCAGTATACTCGTAAAGTGGCAGCATTTGATTGTTGCGCTTTGTGCAGAGACCCCACTGACAACCACGCCCCCATCATGCTTTAATTCAAATAATAAACACTTCAAGTTAATTCATTTTACGCTGACGACGCCGTTGCCGTTGTCGTTGCCATTGCCATTGCCGCTAACAATTGACAATAATGGTTGAGCGCGCGGAAAAATCCAATTAAAATGCCATTGAAAGGAAATAATAATAGAGGGAAACAAAACAGAATTGCAGAAAACGCAAAATTGCGGAAATGCAGGGCACAGTTGGGGCAATGCCAATAGTTAACTCCCACCAACGAGATGTCCTCTTACACCACCTAATCGTAATTTGCATCGACATCGACATAGGCAACGACAACGTCTCGTCAACTTACATCATCCCAGAAAACGTCGATTTCTCCGGATGTCATCTCGGCAAATTTTTGCTTAATTGGTTGTAGCTTCTCAGAACGATACAAAGCCGATAGAAATAGCCGCTTCCAGCGCTTCTCCAAATGGTGGGCCATCAGCATATCCTCGTATGAGAACTGCAAAATAAAAGAATGAGCAAAGTAAGGAAATGAAAATAAAACGCATTCACATCAAAATTAAGCAATGTCCTTCAATTATTGCTGAGTGCAAATAATAATCATGAATAGTGCCGAATTCCACTAACGAGCAGACAAGTGCAAACCGTTTTCTCTCTCTATCTTTGTCACCCGCAACCGGAAAAAGGAAGTAGAAAAAAAGTAAAGTACAGCTTTCAGGGCCACCGCCGCAATTGGTCGCCGTTGCATAAATTTTGATGTTGCCTTTCCAAATACTCCGTTGTTTGTGTGTGTGTGTGTGTGTGGATGAATGTGTGCATTCATTCATTAATTTATATAAAATGCAAGTTAATTCCGTTTGTCTGGGCAGACCAGGGCCAGAGTAGACTAAGCACCGCAGCCACAACGAAATCCCATCAATAAATGAACGAACCCAAAATTGCTGAGCACAAAGCCGGCCTTTCACACACACTCACGCTTAGACAGTGAACCTAACGACACACACGCTCACCGGGTGGTCATGTGGTTGTGTGGTCGAAATAGCGAAGCGTCCTCGACTGTTGGTTAAATTTATGTAACCATTTCGAACGTCCCAAAATACGGAAAGCCATTTTCAAATGATGCTCAGTGGCCACCAAATATGCATATGTAAATAGTGCAGAGCTGTAGACCGCGTTGGCTTTAGGGGATTTTTATCTAAAACAGCTCATTTGAATACGCAAATAACCGAATTTGGGAACTCGCAAATCGCCAATAGCAACTTGAACTTGAGCAACTCTCGGAGTTGTGCATTTCATTAAGCCAGTGACTAAGGCGATGCTTAACACAAATATCTTGAGTAAGTTTAGAAAGATACGAGGCTCTACATGCACTGTTACAAAAGAATGCTCTTAAAGCTATCATACATTGTAAAAAAAAAACCGTACTCTTTAAATTATTGCTTACCATAATCTGGTGTTCACTTAGCACAGTGAATGTCTCTTGCATCTCATGTATTTTCTGCTCATTTGTCAAAGTAGTCGATTGTATGGTCGCAATTGTTTGCATAACCAACTTAAAGTCTTCCAGCTCGCGTGTGGTTTTGTTAAGATTCATGCTCAGCGTCTGATGTAGATGGAATTTAAGTTGATAACGTACTGTATAGTGTGCCCAAGATGTGTGCGTCCACTCACTTTAATTTCACTGCGCATTGCCCTCATGTTCTCGTTGACATACCGCAACAGTTCCTCACCCAATATGGTACACCATTCCTTGGCGTGCTGCGAGATGCTCTCCAGCAATGGAGTTAAATTAATGCGCACACATCGCACTGTGTGATGTTTGCGCATTTGCTGCAGCGTGGTCACTATGGTTGAGTAGAATGTAAATTTCTCATCGATTTCGACCAGCGTTACTTGACGCTCGACAAACTTCTGACATATCACATCCTTCTCGAAGGCCCACAGATTGAAGTACTTGCGGAATCTGGTACGTATTGAAACTCCATTCAACTGATTTAAACTGATTTAAACTTTGGGTTTGAACTTACTGCACAACAAACGCCTTGGCCTCCAATACAATTTTTAAAGCCAGCTCGTGTATGTTTATGATAAGATTGACAACATCTTTAATGTTAACAACGTCCTCGTAGAAAGTATAATTATACTTCCACTGAGCACCTGCATCGATTAGCGGACAGTTGAGGCAAGTGCCGCTCATCCAACGGGTAAACAATTTTAATCTGTGGGACGTCAGCTATTAATTCCATTAAATACTTAAACACTTTTTATCTCACCGCGTTATGAAATCTTTGGCTGCTGTCACAATCACACTCTGCAGTTCATTCGCCGAAGGTTCCAGCACAATTTCAGACATCAGAAGCACTGCGCTCACCTCAAACATCGGCTCCTTCGACAGCAGTCGATTGATATAACACTTGAGATTCTCATAGGTCATGCTGTGGAAGTAACACTGTAACAATATAAATATTTTATTTAAGAATCAAGTCACCCACTTGACAATACATTTAAAGGTTTCCTCCTCCCAATACTCGTAGTAGTTCCGCATTTTTTCCGATCTACCCGTAAAGGTGCCGAGTACCAAGCTCTCCAGTTTGATCAATACAGGTCCCAAGGAATCATAGAGTTGTTTCATGTGGGCAGCTTTGCGATTACGCGATGCCTCCAAGAGCTCAAAGTAACCTTGGCATTCGTAGACTCCAGTGCCACACGCGAATTCCTCCTGTTTCTTTTGTTCATCGTGTTCCTCTGGTGCCTGCATAATGGTAATATTCTCGCCTGTGCTCGACTTGAAGGTGCGGGTGGATGATCCTTGTTTGAAGGATTGTTCGGGGCTGCTCTCAGCCTGTGCTGCAGATATAGACTCGGCTTGCTGTTGTATTTCTTCGTCTAGATTGAATAAATTATATCCTTTGATTTGATCAATTCGATTGCGTAAGTCCAAGCGAATGAAATTAATCTGTGACACAATTGAGGTCAGTTTACGTAGCTGTGAATTAATCTGATCACAGAATTTGCTTATATTAAATGAAATCCAAGTATAGCGTGCTACGCCCATTTGTATGAATAATTCGGTATCATAGATGTGTTCACGTAAAAACACAACTTCCGACATTGACAAATTGCTGATGATTCCATTGTATCGCTTTATGACTTCCGAGAGCTTTTCGTAGTCCTTAAAGAGATGCTCCTTTTTCATGATCGCCGTACGCAGCACTGTGGGCAAAGTGAAGCCCAAGTGCTCAAATAATTGTCCTTCAAACATCGTGTCAAAGACTTCGCGATCCAAATTAACCACAAAGTTTGTGTCATACTCTATTAACACTTTATCGCCTACAATTTCCTTCCATATCGGCAGCTTTTTTTGCGAAGTGGCGCGAATGAGCACTTAAAAAGGGATGGAGAAACATTAGAACAAACCAGGGATGCAGAATAAAGTTATCGATGTGGTAATGATACAGTGGCAACTCTGTGTCGATAGGTTTTACGATATCGACTATCGATAAAGTTATGAAATACTAGGAAATAATCCGAAGTGTAATTTTGCGTTTTAGATTCCATTAAAAGACTAAAGCTTAAACTAACAATTGTTAAGTTTTCTTCAAATTATACTCACATTCACACACTTGTATACACTCTTTATCCTTTGCTGTAACATCCTTAGCTTTCTTCTCTTTAATGGCATTTAAAAAGGCTATTGCTTTGTTAAGCTGTTGATTGGCATGCCTTGTTTTGCCGACCATCCACATAATCATTGCTGTTAACACTGTGAATCTATTAATTTTGCACAGAAATCCTATATGCGTTGGCTCCACGGCATTCTGCGTTTGATCCTCCTCATCTTCGATAAAACTGGCTTCTGGACTTAAATTTTGTTCAGACGACATTTCATTGAGACTCAACATTTGGCTAGCTCCAAACATTGAGACAGTTCCCTGAGCTATTGAACCCATTTGACTCTTAGCTCTTAGCGTTTGAGAGGCTTCTGATATGTAGGTCACTAGTTTTGAAAAATAATTAAAATTAGTTTATCATTGTTTAAGAGTGAAATGAAAACATACTGGTATCCTCTTTGCAGATTTGTATGTTCAGAATATTTGAACGATTTGTGTGATTTATAATAAATGTTGCGTTTTGCATGTATTTCTCAAACAGCATCTTCTCGAACTGAAACAGAACCGTCATCAGCTCAAAGTATTGCTTAAAAGCGCTGCGCTTGAGGAAACTATTTGCCATTGCCGGATCATTCTCAAGACTCTTAAAAGCCATCACAGAGTTTTTTAACTTTTTGCCCAGGGAACGAACCCAACAAACGGCGCTTATTTTAGCTGGTTGCAGTTTGGGCATTGGTGGCGTTTTCTTATGGCTCTGTAAAAATAAGAAATATTAGCTTTAAAACCTATTTAAACCCAATCTATTAAAACTCAAAACGCACCGTAAAAACTGCTTCTACGTTGTTGATTTCGCTGATGAAGAATCGCAGCAGATTTTCATGTTTAGTGGACACAAACTCTTGTAAAGCTTTCCGGGTATCAATGGCATTTGAATTGGTTAACAATTTAATGCCTTTATCTGCTGAGAGCAACGAGTTAATACTCTGGTCAATAACTGTTTTAGCCTCCATTTCCAATATCTCGAGTCGTTTGTTGAATTGTTCAAGTGAATATTCCCAATTCTCCCAATTGCTGGGTAAGAACATATCATAGTCCACAGTGCGTATTAGATCATCCAACAAGCGATAAATCTTACGCATAAGATTATCCACTATAGCTGGATCAGTAATCAAAGCTTTCAGATTGTGGCCAAATAAGTTTTCGTACTGAATGAAAACACGTCCAACATATGCAATATCCACAGCCACGCGATATATATGATTGACTTCATTGAAAAGCTTAACGCTATCAAATTCCCAGCGTGACCCGGCACCAGACTCTTCAATATGCTGACGACTTATCTTATAAGCCTGCTTCCAGCAACGCAACAAGTTGGCGCAATTATTGGCTGTCTCATATGTATAGGTGGCAGAATAGCTTAAGAAGTATTGTAAATTTCAGTTAGATTTTCTTTTGATTTTCATTTAATTCTTACCGGAAAATGTTGTCAAAGTTGATAATCTTCTTTACCTTCTGCACGAAGACATTGGAGATCTCACAAAGTAATACCTGCATTTCTGGATCACGACAATAGTAGCTGGACATGGTCCAAATGTGACGTAAGCCGACCATGACATTGGGTATCTGCAGCACTGACATTTTAAAGCTGTCGTAGTTGCGAATTTTCTAAGTCAAAAGAAAGGAACACTTTTAATACAAGTAAAGTTTAGCTAATCTCTGACTCACCTCCAAGTAGTCCTTAATGGTGCCCAAGTAGTCAGAGTTCTCCTTGGCCAGTTTGAAGCGATCCTCTGTTTTGCAAAGCACACTGTTCCACTCGGGAAGCACCTTTGATCCACTTGATGTCAAGCGATTGAGCACAGCCATCACAAATTCAGTCTTAAGTTGTTCCAGCGTACCGTAGAGATCAATTTCCATTTTGTGCCAATAACGATACTCAGCCATTGGAGTGAACTCATCAAGTTTGCTGTCTTTTAATGTTTTCATCGTCTTTAGCAAGTACTTAATCCATCCATCGACTACATCCTCCAGCTGCACTTGCGTGTATGTGGGAATCAGATCTAGTTTTTTGGGATCCAATGGTACACGGATGATGGCTTCTTCGAATTCGGTTTCCTCCTGATCGGGCAGAACATACGAAGTGGGTAGATTAAAGGCCCAAACAATGTGATTAATTGTCCAGACTATTTCACTATCAAACTCCTCCATCTCCTTGAGCAATCTACGCTGGATGGGCATAATCTTTGGTTGAGTTGCCTCCTCGGCAGCATGCTCTGCAGCCACCTTGGCTTTTGTGTCATTGAGTAACTTGTCCCAGCGTTCGCCGATGGTTAATTTCTCTGGTTTCTGTTCAACTGTAAATCATATTGATATTGTCAGCCAGATTGGAATCAGTATGTGTTGAGTAGCTTACCCTCTTCCTCGGAGGATGACGGTATATCTATGACAACAGGCTGGGCCTCCTCTTCATCCTCTCCCTCGGCTGGAGCCTCCTGGGCTGCTGCCTGCTTGGCCGCCTGCAATTTCTTGGCCTGAGCCTCGAGTGCCTTTAGTTTTCTGTTATGTTGAAGACGGAGACACAAATAAATAAACAAATAAACAAATAAACACAATTAAAGGCGCTCGACATGTAAAATTAACACAAAGCGTAATGAAAAGCAGCTGATAAGCGAAATGAGCAACAAATACCAATAAAGGACAACAAAGGGGTGGCCAAAAGGACTCTCGACTGCTACCACTGACGAAGGAATTTTTTAATGTACACGCCCAAAAAAAAGGAAGCTTTGGTTTTACTGAAGCTGAAGTGGAGCTGGTCAAGCTGTAGATTGTACAGAAAACTTCAGAACGTGGACACGGAACAAGGATCTACCAGGATGTGCCATAAATGTTGGCTTTCAAGCCAAAGGCAAATGGCCTGAAGACAACGAAGACTTCGGCGATGGACGAAGGGGCGTGGGGCGATGCTGGCGCCGTTGATGGCAGCATGAAATCCGATTAAAAATAAAAATTCTTATCGGATGCGCTGTAATTTATGTGCGAAAAGGGTTATGCAGGATCCCTCTCAAAAAAAAAAAAAGACAAACAACAAAAAAAAGAGAAACTGTAGCCGCGTCGATGGCAACCAGTGATAAACGCAAAACAAAGGGCAAACGAAAAATGTGCACAAAAAAAAAAGAAGCGGAAAAAATGAAAGAAAAAACAACTTGGAAAAATAAAAAGCCAGCGTTCAGAGTCGGAGCACATTCAGCGAACACTTCAGTCAGCATAAAACCAATAAAGCGCGGGTACTCCCCCCGAACCGTAACTGAGCTCCCACACCCTACAATACCCAATGCCAAAAAAGCAGACCGACATCTCTACCCCTTCTCTTAAACAAAACGGAACGGAACAAAACGAAACGAAGCAAACGTTGCGTTGCCTTTGTTAAAAGTTAAATACTTTTGTTGTTTAAGCGCTTTCAAACGAAATTCCGATGGTTTGGATAGCTCCAATAGACCCAGACCCGATTCCTTAGCCTCGCTTGAAATATCCTCCCCGGCATCTCCTGCAGCCCCGCCGCCAGCACTGTTTCTGCCGCCATCTCCCTCCTCATTATCATTGTCCATTTGTTTAATATCCGTGGTGTCCGGTTCGCGAAATTGAAATTGAAAGGCGCTTTTGTAAACCTGCAATAGAAAACAGCAACAAAAATAGTCAAAGAATGTGTATGATAAATCGAGTGTATATACTAAACTATATGGTTATATATATGTATAGGGGGAGTGAGGAGTCTTAGCAGCAGTTTGAGTTTCAGTTTCGCATGTGAATTTGAAGGCATTCTAATTGATTTGGCGCGTTGATTTGCCAAAAACCGATTTTCAGCAAATTTCCAATTTATTTTCATGCAAAAAGCAAATATTATGGCAGTTTGGGGCAGCATGTTTCACCCACAAACCGCAAAATTTGCAAACTGCCAAGTCTTATGAATGGGAGGATTTGGTGGGAAAGCGGTTGGGAGAGTTTCCCAGTCAGCCTAATGGAAACCGCAGCACATTTTGAGGCTATGATGAAGCAATTTGCTTTCCCGCTGTCCGCTGCTTAAGGCGTTCAAGGGGTACGCCCACTGCCACAACGCTCCTCTATCCACTATCCCGTTTTCCCCTCTGATTCATGCCAACGACCGCCTGTTGTGCGCTGAAGCGGAAAAATCTTTTGGCCCAGCGTCCATTTTGATAGATGACTGCCTTGTTTTAGGAATTAATTACAATTCGTCACATTTTGTTTTGCGGTTAAGTATAGACGAAGGATGATGCCGTTTAAGAGTATGGGCAAGCATTGAACAGATGAATAACTTGAATAGAAACTGAAACCGTGTTTGAAACAATGGCGACTGCTTCGACTTCTTCGTCTTCTGCTACTTGTTCTGCTTATTCGGCATCGAAGCCGTTGATTGATTGAATAACATTTTATGGGGTGTGAAATGAGCGAAAGGGCGCAAATTTGAGTGATTTCAGTTGCGGATTGTGTTGTGGCATTAAGTGGTGTGTACACGTAGTGTGTGTTTGTGCATGTAGTGTGTGGTCCCTCCAGATGAGGAGCTTACTAGTGAGGCTTACCACATTTAGGGTGTGTCGCAGCGAATCGATGAGGGAGCCTTGTATCGAACCCAATAGAAATAATAATGGCATTTCGGCAAAGCACTTCGATATATCCTTAAAATAGGCTGTAAAAATAAAGCAAAATTAAATTAAATTAATGACCAATTGTACACTAGAATGCCCTATCACAATAGACAATATGTTCGCATTAGTTCAATGGCTGGCCTCCTGAAAACCTACTTAAACTTACAGTTTTATGAAAAGTTGTTTTATAAACGATTCCAATGACTTACGAATTTCTCTGGCATTTTTGCGCAGAATGTAGACATATTTAATTTTAGGATCCAGATTGCTGGATGACATTTCACCAAAATGGCAATGCAGCAAAGGAGTCTTTACATAAGCAGGAACAATTTTCTGGGAATAGAAGATAATATTTTAATTCTTGTTTTGTATATACCTATTTTTGGCAACATAATAATCCCAGCTTTGAAACCTACCTTTACTTCAACATAGACTGGTACGTAGCTCTTCTTTGCTTTTTGTTTGCGACCTGTCGTTGGGAAAATTTAGATTATCATGGAGAAGTGGGCGTGGCAGATAGGTGCTGAAAGTGTTAAAGTAATGAAACTACTGTGAGCTGGTGATTGACGTGCGGGAGAGAGAAACAGTTTGTGGCATTTGCATTGTCATTGTCTTGGAGCTCTATGGTTCCATTTAAATGCAATGAACGGAATGAAACTTTGCTGTTATCTGTGTGCGGAGGAAAGCAAATCAAATGGGTTGCATTCGCTGTGACTGTGACTGTGGTGTGAATTCAAATTAAAAGTTGAAAAAGAAATGAATATTAGGCAGGCGAACCGAAATGAGACTCTTTAATATTTATGATGTGATGTGGGCAGCGTGAATCAAAAGAAGGACTAAGATTTCCGTTTGATATTAAGTTGGACGGGCAACAAATTTATGCGATGCATTCAAGTGTAGGAAGGGGGGAGGGGCTACCAAATGCAGGGCGACAAAACTTTCCAAATTAAAAATGGCGTAAGGAACAAAGGAAAATTGTACAAGAATGAGTGAAGATTTACCGTTTTCCATATCAGAGCTGGCTGCACCAGAAATTAATGTATTTGACTGTCAGATAGATTTGCAACATTCCTTTGAGGAAGGAACAACTTACGTCTTGAGCGTGCCGAGCTCTTGCCACTGCTCACAACTGTGGCCTCCTCTTCACCATCTCCCTCGAACTCGTTCTCAAGATCAGTTTCAGCGGCCGGACCGTCACCGCCTTCGTTGTCCGCCTGCTCGGCATCAGCGGCTGGTTCCGCATCCTGTCCGCCCTTTTTGCGCCCCTTCCCCTTGGCCGCTCCCTTGCTGCCCTTTTTTTTCTTATCCTTCTTGTCCGGCGCAGCAGGTCGTGGCACTTCCTCTAGCACTGTAATCTCCTCCTCGACCAACATGTCATAGAATGTGCGCCACACATACATGATCACGCGATCTAGATGAGCTTGTCTCTCATAGCGCTTGTTGAGAAAGTCCTCCACTGCCTGTTGATTCTTGGCCACCAATGCATTAACATGCTTGGGATCAAAGACGCCTAGCTGGTTGGTAATAATGGTTTTGAGCCAGGTGATTCGAGGTTCATCCTGTACAAAAGATGCGCCCGAATAATCTGTGGTGACCAGTCCTGATAAATTGGCGGACTTTGCCGAACTGCTTTCCGTTATAGCCGACATCGATGGTGTCTCCGAGGCAGCCCCTCACCCAGGAGTGCTTTCTGTTTGACTTACTGCCTCCCCTTGGCTGTCTTGAATTTATTTGGTTGCAACTCCGGCAAGACGTCAGTGAAATGCTGGTTGCCTTCTTTCACCTATCGAGCTGGATATCTGTTCTTGTTGTTCTTTCAATCAATTTCAGTTTCCGTTGCGCAGTTCGTTTCCGTGTCTGTTTGTTGTGCGGCTGAGAGTGTGTGCCTGTGTGTGTTGTCGATTGGTATGGAGTGTGCGGGCTTTGTTTACTCCCGGGCACTTGGCGTCTGCAAATCCTTTTGTGTAACCTGGGACAACGTCTGCGGCCGCGTTGGATGCCAAGCGTTGCAAACCAAATATAAACGCTTTGAAATGTTGAAAACGCTGCTCAATTTGTAGCAAACGTTATATGAATTTTATTTCATTTCCCTTCATATAATATTGTGCGCCGAAACTGCTTTGATTTTCTTGAAAAAAAGTTGAAGTTTACCCAAGGACTTGACTGTTGTTGTCGTTGCCAGCGCTGTTATTGTTATTGTTGATTTTGTGGCGTTGCCTTGGAACGCTCTTGTTGGCTAAGCAACCAACTCAGCTTAATATAATTTTGCCAGTCGCTTTGCCCTTTTGCCACCTGTCAGCTGCACTTGCAACATGCAACAGCATGATGGCAAAAGTGTTTACCGCCCTCGGGGCTCTTGCGTTTCGTTGCGTTGCGTTGCGTAAACAAAACACGCAGCGCTGACTTAATGGCCATGCACATTAGCAACGTGCCAGGGACGTTGCCAGGCAATCCAGTCCTCTCCCGGTGCCAAGCCCACTCCTTTAGAAAGCTCAGTGCAGGTCAAGTGTATGCAACGAGCTGGTAACTCGTCATTGGCTTAATAAACGATTATGTGAAATATAGAAATAGAAATATTTACACAGCAATAGTAATATGTATTTTTTGCTTTCCATCAGTGCAATTTTCCTAGTAACAGCCTTGAAAGCTTTTTAAAAAGTTTCCTTTGAGTGCTGCAATTGCAACAGGGCTCATATTTCACATCTTGGAGCAGCATAATTAAATGGAAGAGGCCCCCCATAAAGCAAAGCGTCAGCTGTGTGATTTCCACATAGAGATGGGCTCGTGCAAATAGATTTCCAGCTGTAACTCGTGACAGAGTTAGGAAAAAAACACTAACACATCCCTATCTGGAGTGCTTTCCTAAGAGAAGTGCAATCGCGGTCTGTTTGCATTCAATCAAAGTTCGCCGACTTCGCTTAGACAAGCTAAGAAATTATATATGCCAGCATTTTATATAAATATCTTTGGGTATAGCTTGATTTTGCGCTTGCTAGCGTTGGTGTTTGCAAAGTAATTTAAAATAGTTGCAATTTTAAATTGGATTCGATTTCGCTTTGATTAGCTTCCAATAGACACATAATAAAAAAAAAACCTATACAATAATCCCTATCGAACTGAGTATCTAAGCTGTTGAAAATAATACCTTGAGTGTAAATACGCTGTTGACATTACCTTCAGGAGCTGAGATTTGCCTTGATCTATTTCAGCCAACGGCAAAACGATAGGACTGAATGGCAAGTCACAGTTCAATATTAATTGAAATAAATGAGTGTTTTGTCATCGCAGGTTGGTCTGGAATCTGGAGGCTGGATGAAGTGCCAAAGGCAACGTGAGCATCATTAAAATGCATGGTTCAAACTGTGCGTATACTTAATATAGATTGTTCAAACGTTTGTGCCAAGTCTTACGTTGTGGGTGTAATTTTTATGCGTCATGTTTTTATTTGTATTTATTATTGCTCTGTATCTGGTTGCTGGCTGCTATATGCTGGCTGCCTTTGCTCCAAAACGTACAATTTGTTTGCAGGTGAAATGCTTCACGCAGCAAGCGAAATGAGAATTTACTGACTTCACTGTCTGTCGCTCTGCCTATCTCCCAGTCTGTGTGTCTGTCTATTTGCTCCCTTTATAAGTGTCTCTGAAAATGTTTTGCTTCTTCTGTTTGCCTTCTCTATAAGTTTGATACACACACACTGCGGTTGGAACTCGAAGGTAGTTTCTGCTCTGTTTGCATTTACGCTTAATAACTATATTCCCACCGTTGCCAATCATTATAGTAACTTGACAGAGGCATTACGTATACGTCTACTTAATTGCAACTGCAAAGAGGGGGAACAACTCAGGGTTCACACACAACATATTTTACAGTTGTACTCTTTGTTCACATTAAAGTAAATACATGAGGCAGGATTATATTTCCAATTTCTGAAATAATTCTTGAATTTTGTCTCTAGCATACTTTCTTTTAACGTTAAGCATTAAAATAAAGTCAACAAACTGCAAATCCATACAGTAAAGGTGCTTGAATTCATCGCAAATTTGCACAGACTGAGTGAAGAATGATGAAACTGGAAATTCCTTGGGCTTCGTTGTTGGTTTAATTAGCAAATGATTGCAGACACCATTGAATGACCAGCCTTTCACACATGCGAAGCCGTCCAAGCTGCTTATCGGGCGGCAGAATGGACTGCAGGTGGCAGGTTGTATGTTGCATGTTGCACGTTACTGAGCTGTTCTATTCTGTTGTTGCACATCCGTTTCCGCATTGCAGAAATTTTCTGAGCCCAACTGCTTTAGAATCCAAAACACCGAGAGTGTCTTTGTTTTGTGCCATAAAATTTTGGACGGCATGCAGGACGAGTAAATGAATTTTGAACTAGTCCGGTTGCCGGCACAGCTTTGATAAATCCTTGGACACAAGCGAACTTCCCCTGCTGCCCTTGAAAGTGACTGCAGTTTGTTTGGGAAGTAGGCAAATGTGTCCATTAGTGTGCACAGATTTGCCCGTCTTATCTGTCTGCTGGTTGTGGGTGTGCGTATGTGTGTGTGCTTCCATTAATAAGCATAGTCTACTTTGAGGCGACGCCTGCAATGCTCAATTGCAACTGAGATTGGGATTGGAATAGGGACTGAAGCCACAACGATTTCAATGCAATTTCATTGCTGTAAGGGCAACTGCTTACATCGGATGCAGTACTAGAAATACTATTCACTGACTCCGTCATCTAGCCGGGGTTGTGCGTTTTGCGGTTGTGTAATGAGCAGACGCCCGAGCGTAAAGTGAACTAAAACCAAAACGAACCAAAGCAAACCAAAAACAAAACCAAAATTCAAGCCTTAACTCACAGCATTGAAAAACTTCATGTAGTGAAACCCTTTGATCGAAACGATTGCCCATTGCAGCATTTTTGAACTAATAAACAGTGTCCGGAACATCCGTTCATTACCCTTTTGCTGCACTATCCTGGAAAAAGTTTGTGCTCAAATTAAAATCAGTCATCGAAGGGCCAATTATGCGATTTCTATCTGTTGATATATCTGCTAATTATGGTCGAAATGCAAGATAATGAAGGCTTTCTTTAATCCATAGACCACTGGAAATATGTTCAGAGGACTGAGTCATGATTGATGACTGCCATACATAAGGGAGTATCAGACACTGTGTTGCATAGTGTTTCTAAGCGATTTATTGACCTGCGCTTCCTTTCGCATTAGGGATGCCGTTTATAACATTTGCTAATTAACAACGCAGGGATTCTCCAAACTATTTTCGCACACACAAAAAACCAACTCTTAAACACATGCGAAGTCTTCTGTACTTAAAAGTCAAAAGTTCAGTGCAACAATATTATGCAAAAAGCTGAGGGAAGAAGGGGAAAAAAACATGGAACCATCATCAACTTTTCGCAGTCAAAAAAGTTTTCTGACTGCCTCAAGTTTTATCATATTTTTGCGCCAGCAAATCTCAGCCAAAGATTCGCCGTCGTTCAGTTTCAGTTCAATTTGCATACGCACTCTGAGCATTATTTTTATTTACCTGATTCAGCGTTGATTTATGATTTTATCGTGGCAAGCAGGAAAAAAAATGTGGAAAAGAAAATCCCACAAAATTTTGAAAATCGCAGAGCAAAAAGGGAGATGAAGACCCAAATTGAAATGCAAACGTGGGCAGTGAATGGTCCAACAAGAGGGATTGGGGCTGGGATTCATTGTGTATGCCACGGTGTTAGCCATAATTCAAAGCTGAAGCTTTGTTGCTTACCAATTGCCATCGCGTCACGTGTTTTCATTTGGCTTCTACGCTTTATGCCAAGTGCTTGTTTCTAGTTGTCACGTTGTCGTTAAAGCAAATCGCTGGCAATATCATTGGCTCATAAATAAACTCAGACGATGCTGTCGCTGTTGCTGTTTCTGTTGCTTTTCCCCGATGCTGATGAATGCGATGAATTCCAAAATTGAATCAGTTAGTGTTTCGAGGGTGCAACAATGATTCCAAGTAGTTGTTTGCCCAGCATGTTAGCTCAACTGAATGCAACTCGGGAAAGCATAATATTTTGGTTTATGCATTTGACCAAAGCGTGCCTTCATTAGCGTCTCTGTAAAACCACAAAACGTGAGAACAAGCTATACTAATTGTCTTACCAAATCACTTATAATTATCTTCATAGATTAGTTTTGAAGAAGTGATAATTTTTTAGGGAAGAATATCTTTAAACTAGTATCCTCATCAGAGCATGCACATGGCGAATCTGACATCGATTTTCAAGATCTCTAATAATCAGGCCAAGTTATATACAATCTAAGTTCAAAATATTAATAAACTTACTTTTTAACCGCCTGAAAGCATGCAATTCTTTTTGTAAACAAACTTCAACGCTTCTAGCATTTTGAACTGATTATAATAACTGTTTTGACAGATCTAAAGATAAATCTGATAACGCAAACACTGTCTGTTTAGGCCTGTTTAACCCATGAACACATTGTAGGGTTAATCATGCGTTATTCTGTTTGCCTGACAGGTTGTCAGTCAACGCTGCCATCGAATGCAATGACTCGAGATCACACACACCCCATACGCCATGTTCTGGCTGTTGGCAGCCGTCATGTGGTGGATTCATTAAAATATGCAAGCAATTTCGCGGTATAAAAACACTCAAAATTATACAAAGGCGTGTGTGACGCAGCCCCCATGTTCTGCCACACCTCCAACGTCCAGCAATCGCCCCCACATATATACACATATACACACGGATATTTTTTTTTCATAATTTGCAGCGTTTGGAACAGTAAAATATTTTGCAATATTTAACAACATGAAGCGAGAGCCGCAGTGTCTGCCACGTGGCATCGTCAGTTGATGCAGTTGCAGTTGAAGTTGCAGCTGCAGCTGTCAGGCCGAGGCCAGGATCGAGAAATAAAATGGACAACGACCAACCGACAGACGACTACGACGGACGGCGAACACATTGAGAGCGCATTTATTTGTCACTTATCACACGGCTATGCCTCTGGTGGATGCCCCGAGGGGAACTTTATAATTTCCATATATACACAGATGCCAAACCCAAAAAGCCGTTGAAGAATTCAGCTTGATTGTCTGTGACACACACACACACACACACAGATGCGCGCACATCTATATGTATACAAATATGCGGCCATAGCTGTGGCTTTGCCCGAAAGATAACAACAACAATAACAACAACAACGGCAAGGACAACGTTTTATTAATTACCTGCATGCGGCTGTTGTCGGTCATACGAGGCGTATGAGTTATATGCGCAAGACACTTGTGTCCAGCGATGTTTTCATTTAATTTCATGTTTCAATTTTCAAGCAATTAACGTATAAAACTCTTTACTCAATGCTTAAAATGGCCAAGATGGCCAATGGCATCTGCGCTCTTAACAAATAAACAAAATACACCAGAAAGAAAACAATTTAAAGTGAAATGCAATTACGACTTGATTGAAGTCTCAAATTTGGTTTCTTCGTGGCGAGAGGGAAAACAGTGGAGAGAGCGGGAATGGGAGAAAGAATTTTTGGCCTTTTGTTTCTAATAAATGAAGTGAAAATGTTTTTTAGCAAACAAATTTATGAGGCGTGCTATGCTCAAATTATGATAAAAGAATGACGTGCACGTGAACGTTTGAGTGTGTGTGTGTGTGTGTGTGTGGGTATGTCTCTGTCTATCTGTTTGTCAGTGTGTGTGTGAGTTAAGCAAATATGCGCAATTTCGTGTTTTGGCAGTTGAATAAAACGAAGCGCCGATCCAAAAGTGGCGCGTACTCAAATGTAAAATGTTTGTTTGCGGTTGGCAAGGCGGCAGGGGCAATAGCCGTGTCCTCTATTGTACCCCACCACATCCCAACGTTCCGCCCATTTATCTTACCCCTTGAATGCCATTGCTTGCGTGCAAACATCAATCACAGCGGCAGAGCCCATGGCATGGACAGGGACCGGGTAACAAGTCAGTCAGTTTATACATAGCATGAAATAAGTATGTACATTTCAACAATTTTGAAATTCAAAAGATGCGCAATGAATGTAGGCATGTGTGATCTGTGTGTGTGTGTGTACAATCATAACTGCAGTACTGTGGAAAAATAAATATGGCGCCAAGTCGCGAATACACAGTGCACACATACACACACATTGGGAGATTGGGGCACAGTCACATCACACACCACGCTAATTTCCGTCACGTTGAGCACACAAAGGAGCGGCAAGGCACGTGAGGCAGGCAACTCCAACCAAAAATGTGAGTAGACCAGCGTGTGTACCAAGTTCTACTTGGAAACATAAAACTTGCCACATTGCAGGGCAGAAGAAGCAGCAGCGGCAGCAGCAAATGTCAGTGAGGCGTAAAAGGCAGCAACGGGTTCGAATGCTTCACAAAATTGTGTTGCATGCGATTGGCGTCTGCTCTGACTCAATGCTCTCAGTGGTGCGGCCTCGAGCCAGCTTTGGCCCCAAAAAATGTTTTTCTTTTATCTGAAAATGGTTTCCACTGATGACTTTCAGGCAGTGTTTCGTTAAGAGTAGTGCTAGTCATAGTATTTTTTGTATGGACTTCTTAATAATATGCCAAGTTTGCTTTCCAAAAATAGAAACTTTTGTGCACAATTCCTGGGCGAAAAAAGCATTTCCCAATTCAAAACTCGGTATTATTAATGTTATTTATATGATCACATAGAACTCACTTCATAGTTGATGCTAAGCAATTTATTTTTGAATTAAATATATTTTCCTTTGGCCAAGAAAACCCATAAATGTTTTCGTTTGCTTTTGATCTTTCATTGTAGCAGGAATGTGTCTTAATTAAGACAGTTAAGTTGACTGAATCGTATGTATTTGGTAAACAAATATGGCAATGGTCATAAATTAATTGTCTTAACGAATATTTGATATTGTTTGAGGATAATGTTTGACTTAAATAACTATAAAATATGTACAAGTAATTTTAGCAGTCTCTGTTTTCCACACACATATCAGACCACATTCGGTGTCTTAAGGCTGAAAACTAAAGTTGAATTTCAATTTGGGCAAGTTAACCACAAGACAAATGAAGTTAAGCGACCCCAAATAGAATTCAACACAAATTTGCTGAAATCATTGCTCAAAGCAGCCACAGAAGCTGCCTGTGCGAGGCATTGTAAAACAATAAGTGGGAGGCAGTGTAGATGGGGTATATTCAGAAACGGAGGCGTAGTTGTTGAAGCGTATGAAAGGGGTGAGAGTAAGTTCCAGTGACTTTTAGCCGCGATTTTCAACTTAATTAATTAAAAGCAAATTAAAAGTTTTAATCTATGCGCTGCAAATTGTTGCTACAAAAGGATTTTCAGTTGGCCCGAAAATAGGAGAAGGCGGGAGGGGAAATTGAAAGCGGTTGAGAGGGAGAAAATGTGCCTACAACCATTCTATGGGCATGAGGAAAGCTCAGCTGATGAACAAAAATAATAAACTGTAGCAAAACATTGAAAACTGTTGTTGTGGCTGTTGTTAATGCTGCTGGCGTTGTCTGATGTGAAAACAATCTTGAAGATGCCCTCAGCAACAGCGAAAGTAAAAACAACAACAACAAACAGCAACAGAAACAAGAACGTGAACAGCTAAAGAAGAACAACAGCAATTTGTAGAAGAGTTGTAAAAGGTTTGGCTCTTGAGCTGCTGAGCAGTTTTATAAGCCCGTGTAAGCAGATTTTATCTTAATTCAATGTAAAATTAACAACAATTTTCGAAGCCAAACAGCGGCTGACACAACAAGCAAAGTCAATTTGTTTGGCGTAAGATGATTGCCATTGTGATGTGGATAGCTTCTTCACCTGGCGCCGTGGCAACCGAGGCAGACAATATTTGTTATATTTTAAGGACATGCACGAGCGGCCTGAGATTAAAGTCATTTTGTAATTTGCCATCGAAAAACTTTTTACTTTTCTTTCAGCTTAGAATCGCATAGGGAAAATTGTTTACTCTGTTGACAACATTTGTGCATTGAATCCTTTGACGAGCATTATAAGCTGCCAAAATTTGCGCTTAAGTTTTGATGTTTTCTGGATGGCCATAAGCTCAGAGTTCTTAGTTTAAACAGTTTGGTCTTAAAGACATGTGTTCTATATGCATATTGATATGCCTGTGTGTGAATACTCGATCTCCGACATCGATTCAGAGACAAAATCAGAATCACGTAGAATCATAATCACATCTTCGAGGCAGAATCCGTGTTCTCTTGCTGTTTAACATCACTCTTGAAATTTATGGTGCGCTGTCATCGCACCCGCTATTTGCATTCATCACGATGCCTTCAGCTGCATGTCCAAGGCATCCTGCTGGGTGTCATAAAGCATGCTCATCAACAGTTTTGGCGCATCTTGACGGCTAACGGGCTGTAAAACGTTTATGCGATGAATGCTCTGTCAGTTTGTCCTGCCCGGTCTCTAAAGCTGATTCTGTATCTATATCTAGTTGAGATTCTGTTTCAGCTTCCACTTGAAAACGTTCGGCCACGCCTAAAATGATGCAACAAATTCTTGTATATATTTTAAACTGATTTCTTTTACTAATTGCATGGCTTAGCGTAGAACTTGAAATTTATAGGCTGTCTTGAATTTGTTGTGGGCGTGACCAGCGTCTTGTTTTGCATTTACAAATTGAAAATATGTTGGCCAAGAGCTAACGTCGCCACCGACTGCCAAGTGACGTCGACGACAATGGCGCCGCATTTAGTTGCAACATTTTATTGGCGACTTTTTGGCAAAGTTTTTCCATTCGTTGTTATTGTTGTTGTTATTGTTGTTATGCTGCACTGTCAGTGACTACTGTACTCGTAAATGTCAGGCCATGCATTTGCATTTCAATTTCCATTACAATTTACAATTTGGAACGCCATCGCAATGACTGCCGCCCACCTAAAATGCCACGCCCTTGCATCTCCCTTGCTGTTTGGCCGCGATTAGCGCGCTATAAATCTACAAATGTTGCTGCATTTTAACAATGTTTTTGGGGTCTCGCAATGCCAGCCAATATTCTACACAGCCGCATCCCTTTGTTGTTGGTGTGTTGTTAAATGCATGCAACGACCATAAACCAAATCATTCAACGCAGCCACGCCCCATTGAGAGCCGTATAACAAACATAAACATCGCTAGTCCCAGATCAAAATACTCCAAAATATGCAACTCATTTTGCACTCGCTCTGCAACATTTGCATTATTTGTAGCCCGATACGCATTTAATTATAAGCGCAACATTTTTGGATTCATCGCTGGGAATTGATATAACGATTTGTGTACCTAAATTCCCACATCCCCCGGGCATATTTTAATCAATAGCAGTACAGCTCGACAAGGATTTAAAACAACAGGCAGTCGGCTTAAATATTTACAATCAGATAAAAAAAATTTTGATTTAGGTTGGGTTTTTATCCTTAAAATTGGTTAAATAAATCTCAATTGAAATAATTATTTAATATTTATTTAGCTCTTTCAGCCAGTTGAGTGTCCTTAAAATTCATCAAAACTTCACGCTTAAATAGAAAACTGAGAAAAGGGACGATTTTAAATGGTCAAGTTAAAAATTTTCTGTCTTTGTTATCTGGAATTTTTCTCTCTCGTTTATTTAGTCCTTGCTCAAGTGCCTATTGCGTATACGCTCAGTTAGCCGGTTGTCAACGGCGACCCGGGATAAGACTGCTTTTGTGCTGTGTCAGCAAAGTTCACAGACTTCACAGCATGCCGTTTAGAGCCAAACTTCTGAATGAGGGAGAATTCTTTTTCCACTTGTTCTTTAATCCCTGTGTGCGGCAACAACGCGTGGCAACATTTTGCCTTTTCATTTTCGATCCATGTTACGCATACGCCCCGTGTGCGTGTGTGTGCTTGTATTCTTGCCCTGTCGGTCGCGTTAAAATATGCGTACGTGGAAAACTTTAAGCGAGTGCACAATTATGGCATAGTGGTTGTGTGGCAGGAGAACGGAAAATGGAAAAGTGGCTGCCACTCGCCTGCAACCAATGGATCGTAAATATAAGGTTCAGGTAAGCGATAGGGGCTGCAACAGTGTCTATAACTGACGGGCTAAGATGCACCCTATGCGACAGCTAAATGTGGAGCAGACGCAGCAGAGGGAAAACCAGTGCGGGCTAATTAAGACAAACTAACATGCTGTGCGTGTGTGTGTCTGTGTGAGTGTGTTCTCGTGGCTCTGGCCTGATCTGGTTTGCTCTGGAGTCTTTGGCGCCAAATGCCAGTGTCCTTGGGCGCTCTGGGAAGCAAAGCTGCTCAAGGGCGACCCCTGTGTGTGTTTGTATAAGTGTGCAAGCCTGTGCGTGTGCGTGTGAGAGTGTTTTGATATACGGCTTTGTTACAATCACAATGTGTTTACACGGAGCGCAACAAGAGCAAGAGCATGAGCTCGTATGTGAGACCCGTGCGCCAAGTGCACTTAATTTGTTTGCTTAATTTACAAAACATGAGACGACGATAACAGCGTTGGAGGTGGCACAAGTGCTACCACAGGAGATGGCAAATACACACCGTACAGTGCCTGCCAGCAGATGCCTAAGCAACAACTTTGGTGTTCGTTCGTGTTAAGACTGTTTCACTGCATGTTTATTTAGCACTCGTCGTCGTCACCGTCGCTTTCGCCATCGCCATCGCCTGCGACAGCAGATGCCACTGCATGTTGTGAAGCAAATGTTGGGCATGCCAACAAGGCCATCTCTACATTTGGGAGGTCCAAAAACCATATAGCTGAGTATGCCTTTGCCCGGCTTATTGCCCATATTATAGCATACATATAGCTAAATTGTTATAATATCCAGTTCTGATATGACATGGCTTGTTTTGCCTGCACTCTTGCACTCTCAAGAAATTATTGTGAGCTAATTGAGAAACTTAGTAGGCTCGAGTGGATTGTGGTTGCCTAGGGTTAAGCCAGTTATTGGTTTTTGACCAACCTTGAGTAACTTAAGTCGAGTGCAACCATTGCAAATTGAGTACTTGAGGTGAAGTTTACTACCCTTAAATTAAAACACAATTCAATCATTTTGTTTAATATTATTTTATTTGTTTAATTCATCATATAATTTTGCCATTATCGTTTATAATTTTGAGCTAAGTTCCGTACGCATTGGCGTGTTTTTGTTTTTTGTTTGTTTCATTTATGGCGTGCTTTGATTTTCTGTAATTCATTTTGGCTTTCTTATGTTTCATAAATTATTTTTATTTATGTATATTTTTCATTTGTTAATATATATTTTTGTCGTTTTATTTTGTCTTCATTTACGTTTACGTTGTAATATTTGTTTTGTTTCTTTTCCTGTAGTTAAGTTTGATTTTACATTTTTCTATTAGTTTTTCCGCATTTATATTTTCTTTAAAATTAATATGGCTTTGTAAGACTGCAATTATTATTTAATTTTAATTTTTTGTTTTGATTTACAACTGGTTTAGCTTGCTTTTGATTCGGTTTTTTGTATGTCACTAATTTGTAAGTACATATATCTATGGGAGGTTTATGCGAAGTTCAAAGCTCAAAGCTACAGAAAACTGAGAAGGTTTAAGTAAATGCAGGAATTATCTTCTTGTCTGGCAACAAGGATGTCTGTAAGAGGACTTTAGCACTGCGCATAAACCTCTATAATTAATCCTATGTAAAGTTTATTCTCTCTTTAACTATTTTTTTTTATTTTTGTATGCTCGTATTATTCAACTAACATTTACTCACTAAATTCATTAGATTTGACAGTTATGACATACTTTATTTTGCATTTTTATTTATATTTTTATATCTGTTTTTTTGCTTAACGTTAATTTATTCTAAAACAGAGTTTTTCTTATGCAGCTAACAAATTGATTTCACAACAAACAATAAAATTAAAAAAGGCATTAAAAACGGCAAAATAAAACAACAATGCAAACAGCTTAAATTCAATTAAAATAATTTTACTCACATCAAATTATTCATTGGCTTTTAAATGAGTTACGAGTGTGTTATAAGTGGGCTCTCATACCAACATTAATTAATTGTTGATTAATTTATTTAACGTGCCATTTATTATTGCACATAATTATTGTTGTTGTTGCCTTCGTCTTGTTTATGTTTATGTTTTTAGGGTTTGTTTTGATTTCGTTTTTTATTTTGGTTTTTAGTTCTTTACAATTATTATTTACATAGCTTACGTTTCTAGGCTGCGGTCTTGGAGGGTAGGGTGGACTTAGTGTATAATTATTTTATGACTTATTTTAATAATTTGTTTTTATTTAAATTAGTTTGCAATATTTTTAACTTGCAAGTGCGTGAGTTTGTTTATTTTAGTTTATTGATTTTTTCGTTTTTCTCTTTTCCTTCGTTCGCTTTTTTTTTCTTTGCGCATTTTCACATCACACCACGCCCACAACAACGCCCAATTGCGTGTAGTACTACACACAATTTTGTATAATTTAATAGGTATTTATTTTAACAAATTTGTATAGTTGCTGCCTGATTTCGGAGTGCTGAGCGTTATTTATTTACCGCTGGGCTTTGTGTAATCATTTGAATTTTTTGTAATTTATAATAGCTTATTTAAAATAATTTTATTTTAATCATAATCCGAACTCTTTTTTCTGCATGCGGCAGCAAATATTAATTTGAAATACCCGACCATGGCCTCCTTGTTTGTTAAGCATACAACAACAACAGAATCAACTAAAATGCAAAGGGTTTACCCACAAGGACATGCTGCTCCGCGTTCACAACGCATTCAACGCGCCAACGTTTTATTTTTTTTCATCTTTATTTTTTTTGTTTTTTAATTTTTATTTGTAGTTTCTTTACCATTTTGTTTTTATCTTTTTTTTTTTTTGTTTTGTTTTGCAATTTGCTTTTTTATAATTTTGCATGCCGCACATTTGTTCATTATTTGCATTTGTTGTTTTTTAATTACACTTTACGGACAGTTCCCTTCGAGCTCCGAACTGGTGTTCGTTGCTGACCTGGCATTGACTGTGGCAATGACTGTGAATGTGGCTTGGGATGAGGCTGCATCTCGACCATTTGTTTACGGGGTGTTTGCATTGTGTCCTGGTCACAGTTGAGCCGCTGCCAGAGTTGCTACCGCTAGTGTGAGCACTCCGACTGCACTGCACCTGCAATGGGCGGCACCAGTGAGCGCTGAATTATCCGGATCGCCATTTGCATATCGCTTCGATCCTTCGAGTCCCAGCAGATTGGGTGAAATTGTCGTTGGCGGCGCGGTGCTGAGTGCAATGCGCTGCTGCACATTCTTGTGGAAGACATGCAGTATGGAGACCTCGCAGAGTAGCAATATACTGGTCTGATACTTGGGCATCGCCTGGAAGAAACCCTGCAGCACCTGGCTATGCGGATGGATCTCTAGCGAAGAGTATGTAGTCGAACCCTCGAATGCGTCCAGTGAAATGCGTTGCAGTGGAGTTTTGTATACCTATCATGGCATTAATGAGCATCTGGTGATTGTAAATCATATGTAGTGCTACCTACCTTTCGTCCATTGATGTACCATGTTATGTTTGCCGGCGGATACGATGGTCCTACTGTGCACACTGCTTTGAAGTGGTCATTCGCTCCAAGCGTCTTTTTGTCCACCTGCATTGTGGGATCATCTTTGGGTAGCTCAATCACTTGCATATGCGACGACCGAATATCCGTATGAAACAATGGCGCATCCTCCGATACCTCACACTGATAGCTGCCAGTTAGCTCACGGGTGACTCCCTTCAGGGTTACCGAGGTTGCATCCGAGTTCGTTAGCTGCAAATTGTAAACCAAATTACCTCAATTAAAATGTGAAACTCATCCCAATAAAACATATACAATTTTCACGCTGTTGATTAAAATTTAATAAAAATACACTTTTGTGGTGCTCGAGTGTGCATGCAGGGAAGCATTTCAAGTGTCCTTAGCTTTGGCCATTTTGTTTATTCATACACTTGTGCATTTTTTTTTTAGAAAAGGAAACCTCTATTTTTTTTTTTAATTATTTTGCATTCAAGGGCTTGAATGGAGTTTTAAATGATTTGAAAACTTTACTTGTCTAATTTTGTGCTCGGAAATCATTTGAAAATCTTACTTTAATCATTCTGTCTATTTGTTTGCGTGTGGGTTTCCATGGGTTACAACTAACTTAAGTTTAACAATACCTTAATCATTTGTTCCCTACACATTTCTTGTTGTTTAAAGCGCATACAATATTCGTTGCCATTTTTTATTTTTCAAATACTTTTTGGTTATGACTGCTTTGCATTTGTTTGTGCTGATAATTGGCAGCAAACGTTGAACCACTCGAGCCAAACTCGAGTGCAGTTCGCTGCTCAAAATCCACTTCAACAGCAGAAGGTGAAGGTGGCTGGAGAAAGGGGGAAAGTTAAAGTGGGTGTGGCATCAGCATTCGCGACGATTAACATGTATGTGTTGTATCGCTGTGTTGCGGATCTGAGGGCCTTGCATTTAAGTGCAGACAACCCTTTTACGCTTTGCATATGCCGAGCCGTCCAGTGCAGCAGCTGCTTTGTTCATTTGCATCCATACTAATCCGCTGTGTTGTTGCCTTGCTCTGTTATTGGCGCTGCCAGTTGCCTGTTACCAGTTACCAGTTGCCCGATGCCAATTGTGGGTGGTAGCGAACTTTTCATTGTATTGTGCCCCAGGCACCCAACTGCTTTTTACGATTGTTTCAACACTTTAGCGCAATGCTCTCCTGGCTTTCTATTTAGTTGCCGGGCCATGTGTTATGCTGTGTTGTGTTTTGTATTTTTGCTTCACTTTTGCTTTGTTTTATGTTTTGTTGGTTGCTCTACAATTTTGTTAGTTCATTCGTAGATAATACTGTCGATAAGGGCGCCACCTCCATTTCGACTGGTGTTGCCATTGAAAGAGCCACAGCTGATTTGGTGCTCGCGGCTCCTATTTGGCATATTTGGAATTGCTCTAGGGGCTGTGGGAAGTGTGGCGAAGGATAAGAGGGGACAAAGGATAGAAGTGACTATCGCTGCTGGATACTAGTCTCTGAGTTCTGGCTTTCAGTTGCTGGACTCATTCTCCCTTGCGGGCTGTGGTTTTAGTGGCTTTTGGATTTGTCGACGTTGATCTCGTTACGCAATCGTAAAATGAAAACAAATGCGAAGCGTATTGATAACATTTTTCTCTATGCACATGTGTGTGAGTGTGTATACGTTTGTGTGCGTGTACGTGCGTGTTTATGTCTATGTTGTCTGTGAGTGTGTTAGTATTTGTTGGCCACAATGTATGCGAAATGCCACAGAATGCAGCTTAGTATGACTGCAGTTGAGCACAAGTTATGACTGCAACAAATTCGTTAAACTCTAGCATTGAGCCAGAGCCAGGGAGAGAGAGAATTCTGAGAATGACTGGATGAGCAGTGACTGTATGTAATGTGGACAGGATTATTTTTGCCGATAAGCTAAAAATGCCTAACAAAAATGAGTATGCAGAGATTGAATTGGAATTCTGACAATTTAAAGTGGTAATTGTGAAATCAATTCAACCAAATTTAACTGAGATATTTCGCTTTCTATTCTACTCTTTAGTGCTATGTTTTTCTCTGGCTCATTTATTATTTTATACATTATTCAAAGCACTCTATGATGCTAATTATGTAATAAAGCATTCTTCTATAAATAGAATTATACTAATTTATATTTTTATTTGTTTGTTATTGCCAGTTTTTTATTTTATTTATTTAAGTGATCTTCCCCTTCCTCTGCTATTCATGTCTGTCTGTTGTTGTCATATTTATTTAATTGCATGTGACTTTGTTGTGCCGTGCTCCGCGGCTGGCGGAAGCGGAAGTGGCAGCGCCAGGAAGCGCTCCAAACAAACGCAAATGTCTGCCATTTTGAGGAATTATATGGCCGGTCGAATGACACTCACACACACAAACAAATACTCGCACATCAACACATACAAACACATTTTAGTTACTCATATGAGAATATTGCTCTTCCTGCCCGTAACGAGAACTAACTCTAACAGTATAACCCCAACTCGTCTCAACTCAAGTTGCTTTTGTCATGAAAAGTTTTTTGCCGTTTCGTCCCCTTCTTTTCATCCTGTTTTTATTTATTTGTTGGCTTTTAATTTCTATTTATATTTTATATTGCTTTAGTTGCCGCAGCTGCAACAATGTGGCATAAAAAATTATGCTACTAAAGCGCAATTTTGCATGACAAGCAAACAAACACGCACACACACACGCAAACGCACACACGTGTGAGTGTAAGTGAGTGCGAGAGTAAAGTATTGTTTCAATAATTCTGGCTTTATGAAATAATAACTTTACTGCAAAACCGCTTCGCCGGCTGAGCAGCCAGCGTCGAGTTGTAAGAATACAATGAATTTCATAGCCTTGCCCCTTCTGAATACCCCTACCGTACACTCCGCTGGACTAAGAGTCGAGCACTTTTGCAGCTGCAGCCGCGCACTTCTCGTTGCTCGTTGTTGGCTCCTCGCTGAGTTTCCGCTGTTTGTTGTGTAGCCATTTTAATTTTGCCAACGCTGTCGCATGCTACAAACACACGCTCACACATACACGTGCACACATATAATTGTGACTGCATGCGTGTATGTGTGTGTGTGTGTGGCTCAGCTGCAGCCTCGTTTGCATGCAACACTTTATGAATTATTGCTGTATCAACTCAAGTCGCGGTAACCAGCCAGCCACATGCTCTGCACACACACACACACACTCACACTAACATACGCACACACACTCACATAATATGCACACATGCACATGGGCACGTATTATGTCATTCCGAATTTCCGTTGCCTCGAGCTTTGTTGGAACTAACAGCACTAGCGTTGGCGGCTCATTCCCGCTTCCATTCCCGCTTCCACTCCCGCTACCACTCCCGCAAACATTCAAAGTTGCCCATTTTCATTCGAGTTTCCCCGTTGCCAGTTGCAAGTTCCCATTTCCCCGTTTCCCTTTCCTATTCACCCGCTGGCATTTCACAACTTCGACTGCCTAACGCGAACTGAGAGCACAGTACGCAGAGCGACTGGCAAAAAGCGACCACAAATTTAGTGAATGAGATGTTTCCGGTGCGGTTGTTCTTCTTTTAGTTGTTGCTACAGTTGTTGTTGTTGTTGTTGTTGCAGTTTGCAGTTGTTGATGATGTTGTTGTTGTTGCTGTTACCCATTGGCGTTTTGTTGTTGCCGCCGTTGTGAACAATTTTTGGTGTTTGGAAAATGCATGGCTTTTTATTGTGCTCATTGTTGTCGACGGCGTGTGCCGCAGCCATGTGAATGCCATGAGAGTTGTATTGGGATGTATAAGGATAGGGATAGATGGACGGACAAACAGACGGACAAACAGACGGATGAACGGACTGTGAGCTAGTTACGAGTTGGTTATACGGTTATACTATGTATGTACAATTTTCCTGCTTTTCTCGAATGCATTTCGTATTTTTATTTATTATGTTTATTTGCTGCCATTTGTCAAAAATATTTGCCAAGGCCGCCAGACAACAGCAGCCACAACAACAATAACAAATGAAACAGCAACATGAAGTATGTGGCATGCAACTGCGAGCAGCATTTCTCTGAATCTCTGGATACTGGTAATTGCACTCGACAGTCGGCAAATAGTACACACAGACGGCAGATAGTTGCCTGCCATAATTTAATGAAGAGCACTTCGGATCTGGCAGAAAGACCAACTGAATGTAAACGAAATCATAAATGATGACAGTCCATAGCTGTCTACAATATTTAAATAAATAGTTTATTAACCTAATGGATTTCCTTGAATGCGAAGACAAGTACTTATTTACCTACCACAAAAGTGCATTTGAAATGCCAAATCTCAGCAAAATGGTTAATTGCTTAGCAAATTAGTGTTTAGTAATTTAAATCAAAGTTGTTCACAGCTGTTAGCATTACAAGGTTTCCCATTCACATTAAAGGTTTCGAATTAATTAACATTTTTTGGGTGTATAATCTGATGAAGAAGGGAGTATCGCAGTTGGAATGTATCACACTCCAGTGCAAGCCAGTGCTCAATTAAACTTTTGCGACTTACAAGGCCAAAGACGACCAAAAAAGCAGACTTGCCGCACAGTGTGCATCTAATTAACAACAGTCGAAAACTGTGGGTCTGGCTGTCCACACCACGCCGTCCCACCGCACGCCTCTCTGGCGAGTGAGCTAGACGCTGGGAGAGCTGGGCCCAAAGTTTTTTTTGGCCACTTCTGTTTTGCCGGCTTCGTCTTCTTCCTGCAAGCGTCGTCGTCGAGTGCATTAATTTTAAGCGCACATTGCTCTGCATAAATGTGAGTTGGAGGCGTGTCGGGTTATTAACAATGTTAAAAGCAAATGCCAGCAACAACAACAACAACAACAACAACAGCAAGCAGACCAACCAGAGCAACAAAGGCAGGACACTACAGCAGATATTCAGCAGGATACTTGGTGTGTGACTGCCGCCACCATTACCGCAAACTTAATGCGGAATAATTCCTTCCGTGTTGACAGTGTGCAAAAACTTTTCTGGGCACAAATTTCTGGGCAGGCCGACGACAAGGACAAGCAGCAGCAGGATGAGTCGCAGGCCGAGACTCAGGCCGTTTGTTAGGGTACTATTTTTTGCTTTGTATTTTTTTTTATTTTTATTGCTGCGGACAATGAATAAGCCGCAAAACTTTAGAGCACTTGGCATATCCTATTCCTGTAACTGTTTCAGCTTTCATTCCGCCCACAAAACCTCACTCTTCCCCTGTCACCATCCCTACTCTGTCAGGCTGTCAGAATGTCCTCGCTCAGCGGGCGACCCTGGTAATTGTGTGTTTTAATTGAAGATTGCCAACGTGGCTGGCGCTAACTCTAAATTAAAAATTTAATTACATTTAACATGATGATTATTATTTTTATTATAGCGACAGTCGTGTAATACTTCTTGTTGTTGTCGCAATTGACATGTGAAATGTGAGAGAGTAGAGGAGAGCAGGTAGATGGGAGTACGGAGAAGTGAGTGGTGGGAGCTGGCGATATGTGAATAACTTTTGAAGTTTGTTGACGAGTCGTGGGGGTCTGAAATCGCGTGCCTCCTTGTTTCCTGTCTCCATGCCTTAATATGCATACATTTACATTCCAATAACGCTCAAGTGGACGACAGGAGAGCACTTGGTCGGTCGGCCGGTTCTGCCACGCCCCTCGGCCGCCTCAGATGCCGTCCTACGCCCACAAGTGCATTGCATGTCAGCCACAGAGCAGCTGCCATTCAAGTGCTGTCCCGAGAGCGAGTACGAGTGCGAGCATGAATGCACGCCCATCCCTTTATGTGTCCCGGCCATTCGCGCGCACACACACAGACACACACATATGCATGCATTCATATAAATTGTATATACATGTGTATAATCATAATGGCGGCCACGGCCTGAACTTTTCTCATTAGGCGTGTTTAGCTGCTTGAAATGATTTAGGAAAAGTAAAACAAGTCAAGTTATAATGTTTTAATCTCAATTACGGCACTTGCCACAGTTTTTGCCCACACTACACTTGGTCTTCTTTTAGTCTTTAGACTCTAATATGTAGTATGTTCGGTTGCACTTCTTTACACTGCTACTGTATCTAGCACTATTTGCCTTGGCATAACTTAAAAATTCCATTTCAATTTGCATTTGTGGTCTGACTGGCCTTTGAATGTTGCCTTCGTTAGCAGCAGCAGTTGCAGTAGTAGCAGTAACAGTAGCAGTGGCAGCTATCAATGTAAATTAGAAAACGTGATGCTTCATTTCGATTCGTTGCCTTGGGGCCAGCCACGATATAAATGTACATATACCTGTTTTTCTATTTCTATCAAAAGTAGAGCTGTCTTTGCCTTTCAATATGGCCGGCATTTGCTGTGGAAACTGCGAATAACCTTCAAACTTAATTGCATAGTGTACGGTTGCTAAATCATTTGCATTAACTCCACACCGCCCTCTTCCCCTAGTCTTTTACTTCCCATTCACCCCTGTCGCTGTTCTCTTTCTCTGTGTGCTTTTCACCTTTTGCGGTTCACAGCTCATTGCAACTCAAGTAGTTCGCTTTAGTTTCAGCAGAAGCAGCAGCAGCAGCAGCAATAGAAGGTAAGAGAAAAGAAAGAGAGTGAGAAGTGAATTTGCTTAAATTATAATTTACTATTTCCACTTCTGCCGCCATCCCCTAAAAAGTAGGCAACATAATTTGTACCTTGACTCCAATGCCAATGGAGGTTTACTGAATAGTTTCCAATTCGTTGACTTTGTGAGCCACGATATAAAAATCAACTTCTATATACTATAACTTGAAATATTTTTATATATAGGTATGTATATATAATTAACATGCGCTGTTAAACCGCCCAGTTTTGCTACGCCCGCAGCATTTCGCCCCTTTCTCGTCACTTTACTGCCTTCTTTTGGCTTCCGCGTAACTGTAATCGAAATATTTAATTAGTGCGAAAATGCTTTTGAATGCCAATTAGTGGCAAATTAACATTTGAGTAGAGCTTCTCGTGTTCGTCAGTCAATTCGCCAATAATTTTTCCCTTTTTAATTCTCTTTCCTTTTCTCTGTGTTTTTCCTTTCCTTTCTTTTTTTTTAGCTATAGCATAGAGTGCAAATTAAAGACACAATCAGAGCAAATTAATCAAGTCCGATTGCGACTCTCGTTGATTGATGTGACCAGTTCCGTCCGTTGTCCATGACAAGTAGACTCAATAAAGCAAAGAGAACAAGAGCAGGAGATAGAGATAGAGAATGGAATCGATGAAGAAACTGAATTGGAAACAGGGAGAAAATATGTTAGCCTCATGGCAAATAATTTTTACAAGCGCGCGTTTTGCTTTCTTTCGTTTGTGTATAAAACAAACACTGCTCCATCATTCGCCAATGGTCCCTCTTTATGCCATTATTTATTATTATTTAAGATCGCCCTCTTGCGAATTTGAAAAATGCTGTTTGGAGTGTTGGTAAATGAGTTTGGAAATTTTATGTGCGGGCGAATGAGTTTTCAATTTATATTTCGTGTGCAACAAAAAATTGTTCATGGCAAATTCAATTTTATTTATTTATGATTATACGACAAGCGATTTTTTTCCACGCCTTCAACAAATTTCACAGGGTGCTCTGAGGTATGTTTGTTCTACGAAAGGAATGACACTGTTTATACATAATAAATAAATTATTTATTGACATTTAAAAAATCACAAGCGATAGGAAGCATAATGTGGAAAAAGCATAAATAATTTGAATTTAAATTATATTTTTGTTATTTTAGCAAAACATAATTATAAAACAGTAATACATTTGCATAAAATGCGATCTGTCAAAGGTCAGCAGTTGTAATTTAAGGTAAAAATTTGAATATTTCTTTTAGAGTACTCTCAAACCTCTGCTGGTGATTTTGGAAATTCTTTGGCGCGACGTGAAATATTTTGAATGCTGTCCGAAAAATGTTGTCGCGCTGCGCAATTCGCTTTGCACACTCAACCTCAAATTTATTGCATGTTTTAGAGGTTTTGTTTTTATTAATGAGAGTGGAACAAAGCACATTCTAGCGCTTATTTAACACGACTATGAGATACCTAAATCTACGATTGACTTAAATTTAATCAAATATATTTTGCTTTTGATATAGTTTGGAGTGCAACTTGCATGCTGTTACTTTAGTGCAGTTCACCCAATATTTCTCGCAAGCAAGTGCAGGGTATAAACGCAAATATGAATGTGCAGCGTATTCAGCGAGAGGTGGCGTTCGTTCAGTTGCTTCCCAGCCGCGCCATAAACTATTTTGCACATTGCGCAATATTTCAGTTAGTTGTACTCGCACTTTTCAAATT
Organism: Drosophila nigrodunni; assembly: GCA_020829145.1. Classification (NCBI taxonomy): domain Eukaryota; kingdom Metazoa; phylum Arthropoda; class Insecta; order Diptera; family Drosophilidae; genus Drosophila; species Drosophila nigrodunni. The sequence continues at coordinate 20,174,190 of JACVCZ010000001.1, forward strand.
GTGCAGTACAATTCACATGCAAACAGAACGTTGTCCAAAAATTGTAAATAAAAATCATACAGAAATGCTTGCTGAACAGAGAGACAGAGAAAAGAGGGAGTAAGAGAGAAAAAGAGAAGAAAGATAGAAGTGCAGAGACAGCGAGGCATTTGGTCTGCCTGCAGCTTTGTGCTCTGGTTGTTGTTGTTATTATTGTTGGTGTTATGTTGTTATTTTTGTTCTTGTTGTTGCTGTAACTACCCGGGGCTGCATTTGGCGCCGTAGTCGCCATTGTCCACATTTAAATAAATATTTACACAATATTTTTGAATGTTTTCGCAATTCCATTTGTTAAAATGCAAACTTTACTCAAACCGAAAACACATGCGCCGCCTCAGGACGAGGCTTTTTGTCTGATTTGTTCATTTACAATAAATTACAACAGAAAAGATAAAAACAGAAAACACATATTACAATAGTTACAATTTAAAGTGTTTGATCGCCAGACTGGCGCCTAGCATGGAAACCGTTTTGCCAGTACTTGGCTTAAGGTGTGAATGCTTAATTTCACTTACATCAACATTAATGCCTGAGACGGGAAAGACAAATGTGGGCTTCGCCTCGCGTGGCACGAAGCGATAGAACTCCACCTGGTTGAAGTACCAGCGCACCGAATACAACGCAGCCTGCAAAGAAAAAGTCGCGTTAATGAAAACTGTGAATGGATAGCCACCTCAGCTGTGCGACCAGGGACGTGGGATAAAGTACAAAGGACAAATGCAGCAGAAACACTGAAGACTGAAGACTTCAACGACAAGGACAACGAAGACAAAGTGCTAGTAATTATAATAATTAAGCAAGCCGTTGTCGTTGACAATGTCGTCTCCTTGCCCCTTCCATATCCATCTTCATCTCCATGTTCATCGCAATCGCTGACCCGATTCGCTTGTTTTTTTTTTCTTAATTCTCATTCTTTGAGGAAGTCTCACTTACCTGTTCCAAATCATATTGACACGACAATGTCGCTGCGTTGCCCATGATGACAGCTTCCGGCACGAATATCTTCAGATCCTTCAAACCATTTGCTGTACAATGAGAAAGAAATGCACATTAAAGTATGTTGCAGAAAAGTAAGCTGCTTATGCCATTTCCAATCGCATTCACATTCACATTCGCATTCGAATTCGCTTACGCATTACCAAACCCAATTCCATTCTCATTTTTATTGCGAGCCACTTAATGAACTGCAATACGTTGAAGAGGTAATGGCTGCTGGCCTACATTGAACTCACTGAAAGCCGTAGACCGAGCCGACAGTTTGAATTCGATTATGCAAGAGCGTTAAAACTTAATTACATACGTTCAGGCCATCGAGAATTGTGGGCGTCTGGACAGATATACGTTTGCATGTTAATTTATGACAATGCAACGGGCATCGCCAACTTTCTCGTTTCTCGATTCTTATTTCCCATTCCTCGATTGTTAAGTATGTATCGAATTCGACTGAATTTAATAACATTTATTTTCTTTTATTATCTTCTTTCCCCTTTTGCTTTAATTGGAAAACGTGCCACGTGTTGTTCGCACTACATACAGCATTAAACGAGTTTAAAACGTGCATAACACGGCGTATAAGTAATATTATGTAATGAGCCAAATTGCGAGCAATTTAGATGCTTTGAAATTTGCATGTAAATGGGGCTATCAAATGTGATAAAAGCAGATGTCACTCAGTTGTTTGATTGAAAATGTGAGAGATGCATATATTTAATACACAGATTAAAGTAAAACACAGTTATTCATATAAAGTAATTTCTGGTTATTGTGCATATCATATACGCCCTTTAAAGTTGTAATAGTAGTTTTATAAATTATCCGTTTAAAAGCTCAAACTGGTCGGATGTAAGCTCAATTGGTCGGTCTTCATGTGGTGGGCCGAATTATGGCAACTTTAATTGAACAAACCAATATTAATCAAATGCGTCGGTTTACAGATCAACTATATATAATGGGAGTACTTTTCCATATTTTATAAATTGACTGTTTAACGAGGGGACACACACACAAATGCACCATGCGAGTGTGTGGCTTGGCGTGCATAATATTAACGCTCATTTCGCAAATTAAATAATCAATTTTAACCACATTTGCGTACATAGTTCGCATAATAAATTCAATGGCAGATACAGAGCGGAAGTAGATAAACTCTACTTGACCAGCATTCATGTATATGATATCTGTGCTTATACGTAATATGAGCTGAACTTACTTGTGTAAGTCGACTTACCGCTGAGTAATAAATCGGAGATTATAATGCAGCTCAGAGTCAGCATATTGAAAAGTGCGTGTAAACTGGGAAAACCATCTTTCGGTCTGAGTATGCAGGTTCGTCTTCGTCTTCCACCTCCTCGTTCGTCTCTTTCTTCCCGCTCTTCGCTTTGGTAAGCCATTTTTATTGTTGGCTGTAGTTGCTGTTGCTGTTTCTGTTGTGCTGCAAAGAGTTGGTGAAAAAAAGTTGAACGTATGCTTAAGTAAAAGTTGCAAGTCATATTTGAGTTGATGTTATCATGCTTATTGATAACTGGCCAGGCAAGTGCAGCAAATTGAAACGCCTGATGCACGTCCATGCCTTTGTGGCAGTGTGACAACTTTGTAAGGCTTTCAAATGACACGATTGTGCAAGTTTTTACTTGCTGCAGCTCGACGTGCTTAAAAACTTTGAAGTAAGACAAAAACCTTTAACTAAGCTACACATCGAACGAATGCTGTGTGTGTGAGTGACATTACCCATACGCAGCATGCTCCCAAGCTGTTGCAATGGCAGCTCAATTGAAGACGAGCAGCAAACGGTGTGCGACATTTGAAATGGATTGAATGCCAGTGTTTTTGTGTGTGTGAGTGAGTGTAACAAACTGACAGACAGACAGACAGGCGGACTGACTGACAGCTAGACAGACAGCCAGTCTGGAACAGAGAAAGCTGACCACAGAACTGAAAACAATTGTCAGCTGCTGGTTGCAATTGTAAGTTTGCTGACGACTTTGCTGATGCTGCTTTGCTGTTTTCTTGTATCAATTAGACCTCAAATAACAACGACAACGTAGAGAACAAGAACAGCAACTGTAGTTGTAACCACAAAAACAAAAGCTAATGGTCAAAAGTTACAAATGTGGCACATGGCCAACAACAAACAGTATTTGATAATGATATCAACGCATTAACTCAAAGGGACTTAAGAACCCAACTATTGCCCAGGGCATTACTGTAGTTATTTAGCTCTTGCAATTCGAAATTTTCCATTTTGTAAGCAGCGCATAAACATGTGGACCGAGAACGCAGCTTAAATAACATTTCTGGAAAAACACAAGCAAGAAACACACTCACGCATACTATACGTAAAGTGCCATTATACTGGTATCGGATTGGGTGGGGCTTGGTCTAGAATTTGGAATTGGGTTTAAGTTTGGAGTTGGTCTTGGGTTTTGGTTTGCCTCCCATTTGCCCAAGAAGCTCTCCAATCATTTTGTGCTTTTAAGCGAAAGACTTAAAATTATTGTCCCTTTGCCACAAAAACCAAAGGCAAAGCCAAGAGCTGGAACAACAACAATACCATTATCCCAACTAACTGAGCTACGAGTTGTGCATTTTGCAAGCCCAAGACCATGCCCCAGACCATGCCCATTACCAAGCCCATCGAGGGACCTTTCAGCTTCATCTCAAAGTGGAAAGCATACCGACAAGCATATACCGTCTAGAACCATATCGTTTTGCAAATTGTCCTGCAGATTGAGACACAGACAGACATTCTTCGATTTGTTTTGCTCGCACGCTTGCTTTTCCTGCTCTCATGTGAGCATTTAAATTAAATTTAAATATTATTGTAGGCAAGTCGATTAAGTTCGGGTCATCATTTTGACTTTAATGCCTCTGCTTTTATTGTTGACTGTCCGCTTTCCATTGCTTTCCATACTGTATACCATTCCCCACTCATACAGTCATCTCTGTTATGATGAACCAGCCTTTTGTGGTTGGTAAACTCGCTTCAGCTACAGCTTTGGCTTCATTTAACTTTCAGTTTTGGTTGCCAGCATGATTGTTATTGTTAGCTGCTGCTGCTGCTGCTGCTATTGTTATTGCTCATGCCATGGGAATTTCCGAAATTTCTATTACGCATAAATTTTATAACAACAAATTCTCAATTATTTCATTATGATTTTAATTAAAATTTTCGATCACAAACATAAACTTTGCCATTGACTGACTGCCGTCCCTGAGTCCTTTATTGAACCTACTTTAACTCGCTTGCATTCATTTTGCATGGAATTTACTTATATTTTTGGTATCATATTAAATTCTTTTAAGATTCGTTCCAGAGAAGACAAATTAAATAATTCAAATAACTAGCTCTACTACCAATATATTTTTTATATATAACGTGTAGTTCTTTTCACTGGACAGCAGCTCGTTGGGGTTTTCTTGACAAGTGCTGAACTGGTCACGTACTTTGAAAGCTGGATAGAAAAAGCATTCCGTATTTAACAATTCAATTAATCTCGATTTAATTCTATTTGTGTATAATTTTGTTCGTCCCCTTTTGGGCTGATACCCATGTATAAATGCTAAAAGTATAATTAAAAAAAAGTTACGGCATAGCTCCATAAAAGCTATTCTGTGTATGCGTTTATCTATTTGTGTTTCTGTGCCTCTGTCTGTGTGTGTATGAGAGCTTAACTTTTTTTTTTTAAAGTGTAATAAAACAGTTGATTATGGCGTCATTAACGCAAATCCAAGCACGCTAGGAAAATTGCCCCTCAACAAAAAAATAATCAAATTAATTTTTTATGCTTAAAGTTTGCAGTTTACCAATGAGAGGATGGAGCTTATCATAAGCGTTAAGCCCTGGAATTCTGCCGTGGAGCTTAAAGGCGCTCCAAGGGTGCCAAGGATGCTTCCAGGATAGCATTGACAAGGACAACGATAACGATAACGTGGCATATTCAAATGAGAAATTCAATTGAAAGTCAAATCAAAACAAAACAAACGAAATCTCGTGATTGACAACATTTCAACTGATAATGAGGTCTTCCTTCAATAACAGTGTTAAGGAGGGAGTAACAGCGAGAGAAATAGGAGAAAGAGAAAGGGCCAGAGAATGAGTGAAAGATGTGTCAGCACTGATATCAGATTGCAATGAAAGTACGTAAAGTATATATATGTATAAGTATGCAGGAAACAGTCAAGTCATATGATAAAGTGATTCAATACCCTACAAATTATAAAAGAAAAAAGGAGTTTATTGACTAAATATATGAGGTATATCTATAAAAGCTATAAATATAAATTAAAAGTAATTTCCAATATTTTAAAATTTATCTATGTTAATTTCTGCATTTCCTTAGTCTTTTAATATTTTTTGCACTAATATTTTGCTCACAAGGTATGTTCCAGTCAAGAATAATAGACTTAAAGTGGTTTACATGGTTTTGCCTTCAGAATGACAGCGAGACAGTAGCAAGTCAGCTGTCAGTAGCACTTGAATGGACGTTGGCCAGTGTCTATTGCGGATGCCATGACGTGCAACAATGCTGAGACAGCAGAGTGAAGACTGGGGACACGACTGGATGGCAGTGTTGTTCTGAGTTTTCCCTGTGTTGGCGACTATGGCTTTCACTATTGATTTCGGTGCCAGTTTATTTCGTGCCAATCTATGGCATCCAAGTCGGCCACGTAGCCAATTTGCAGATAGGTATCGCAGCTATGAACCGAAATTGGCTTGCTTAACCGTCCGTCTTTGGGTAGGCTTTAAAGCTAAGCAGCCAAGCTTAAGCTTAAGTAAAACTACTATGCTTAAAGTTAAGAAGGTTGAGAAGTGTTGGCAGTGACTGGAGCATTCTTTGGTTCGAGAGCAATCATTCACTTATAAGTATGATTCATTTGTTAATCGCCAGCTGTCAGCTAAACACACACCTACTCGAAAACAATAATCGCAACTCAAGAGAAATCGTTGCCATCATGTATGCACTCATCTCCAATTGTAATTGTGTGTGTATGGAAGTGTATGTGTGTGTGTGTGGGAGTGTGCATATGTACATACAAATAAATACTTATTTATATAAAGCGCTAAATGCGAGTTTGATTGATGCGACACTCGCTCAAGGGCCTCTCATTAGGTTTAGTGGCACACACGATATCGCAATTCCAACAGCCCTGAGACTGTACAGGATTGAGCCTCTAATCAATCAATCAGTGTTTATACTTTGCCCCAGCAACAATGGCTTGCAAGAAAAGAGACGCATAATGAACAAAGCGAAGGCAAAAGGAAACTTTGCGAAACAATTGCTCCAGTTGCTGCTGCGTCGTTTGACGAATGCCCTCAGGCAAATCTCAATCCAAATACAGAATACTATAATCGGTTCCATGCCACTGGTTAGCTGATCCAAGAAATCCAGAGTGTAGTGGAGGGCAATAAAAGCAACCAGCAACCAGCAGGGAGAAGGCAGTTAGAGCCAGCCACCAAATATTCCCTCAATGTTTGCTTTGTGCGGCGTTGGCGTTTTTACAACTTCCGTTCCTGGGACAGAGTTCATCACAGGTTCTCAAAGGCAAAGGCAGATGCAAGGACAAGGGCAAGGACGCTTGATTGCCAATGAAGGATTAATACTTTTGCTTCTGCTTCTGCTGATGCTGCTCTTGCTTCAGTTTCTACTTTTACTCCTTCTCCTCCATTAGCTATTGCTACTGCTGCTGGTGATACGAATCGCTTTGATTGCTGCAGCGTGCCGCTGCAGGCGACATCTTCAGGACCCTGCGGAAGCTTTGTGTAATGACACAAAGGATTGCAAATTGCCAGAGCACTTCCTGTAAGGACATTGATTTCTTTTATGAAAGCTGTGTCACTTTTGTTACATTTCTGCGTGTACACATCACATCCCTTTTGCTTTGGTTGACTTGGTCACCGCAGCAGAGCCCCAGAATGCCAGAAAGCCAGAAAGCACGGACCACAGACCACAATCAGATCTCAAGATGTGACTTCAATTAACTGTGCTTCCCATCAATTCAACCATAAATATTTGCTATCCATCAGAGTACAACCAAATGCCACTTATTGATGCCACAGAATCAATATTTAATCAAGTTCCCCACGCGGTTTACCATTTTGACGTCAAGTTTGACTACTAATTGCATTCCATAGTGATAAAGGTCAGTTTTGGGTATTTTCGTAGATAGTTTATGCCTATAATTGCATTTTGGGCTAATCTCGTAAGCTCCAATGAAGACTACACAATTTTGATTGAAAAAGTTTGAATACAACTATTCGCTCTCTGAAACTTGTTCATTTACCTTTTGAAATTTTGCATTTTCGTTCTGTTTCTGTTGTCGAAAAGTTACAAGTCATTTATCCAAAATGCCAAAGCTCCATATTTCTGTATCTACTTGAAATATATGTTCAGCTTATTGCACATAATCTTACAATGCTTTTATTATTAATTGATATTGTTATGCTCTTTCTTTTGACAGCTCTCGTTATGAGAAGAGATAGTAAGAATTGGACAGAAAATAGATTGTTAATGCATTGGAGAATTGGAATTGGAGAATTTGTGCATACTCGAATGGACAAAGAGTTTTGCTTATTGTGTTGCAAACTGTATCACAAAGTTATTATAACAACGATAGCTAGAAAAAGTGAGCTCAAATGAGCTGACATTTTGAAAGCCAAAAAGTTTCCACACCCACTCACAGATACTAAGTAAGATGTAGGAGAAAAAAGTGTGTGCTTGTTGAAAATGGGACGAAAGCTATTTGAAGTTTGTATTAGTTAGTTGCAGGGATGGCAATGTGTCCAACTGGCTTGCGGCATGGCCTGGTCTGGTTTGGCCTGGCTTTAGCTTCAGTTTCAGTTTCAGACTGAGTCTAACACGGAAAATGCATTTGCAACTCGAACTGTGAACCTCGAAACCGATAAATCACACAGAGAAAAACGGGCATTAGTACATTGCGAACAAAAGAAACTTAAAGGATTCAAACTGACTGTCCTGTCCTCTCCTGTTCTGTCCAATGGCCAATGGCGAATGTTCATGGAGCTAGACAAGAGGAGGCAATGACGAAGTCCAGACGACGCCGGGCCTGTGTTTGCATTTGGCGCTGTCCGCTGCTATTTATGAAAATAGTTTTTGGGGCAAGTTTTCCTCTGTTATTCTCTTTTTCTATTTGCAATCCCAATCCCATACCCATTTCTAGTCACTTACTCTTTCAATTTCTCTGTGTGTCTGTTCAAAAGTTTTCTAACCACTGAAAAGTTGTGCAAATTGTGGCTTAACAATGGACGGCAATGTTGTGATTTCTCGGTTCCAATTTCAATGATTTAAGTTCTGTCTTCAACGTGTTTTCCACTCGAGTCGAGCTAATCACGCTCGTTCACAGATTATCAGCAGGAAATTTAATACCAGTTGTGTACACGAGATCTGCCAGCTTCAAAGAAAACCTAAAAGAGGAAATTATAGCAAAAGCGTGTCAAGCTGCTTAATTAACGCTATAGGCACAATTTGTAGTTTACAGTCTTGACTTGGCTGCGTGAATCTGTTTCATGTATATTAATTTCAATAACTTTCTTTACTTTGCTGCCTTCTTTCTCCATATGAAATTTACAAAATTTGATGTAGAGCGTTAAGAGAATCTTAACAAATAAAAGGCAGTGAACGCACTGGCACTTGGCAGGTTTTTCACTTTTCCAGATATTTATTTACATTGCGAACAGGAAGAAAACTTTGTGCGTGTGTCGTGATGGGCTCAGCTCAATTTAGTTTAACTTAAATAATTAATTACTTGCCGTTGCCTGAGTTATGAAATGCGCAATTAGGCGTATTTAATATTTAATTAAGGGCTTACAGCAATCCAACAACAGTAGCAACAACAACACTAACAGCAACAACAACGGCATTGGCAACATCGAAAAAACGCGTGCTCCGGTGCGCACGCAAACACTCTGGGGATATGTGGACTGAGGGGGTGGGCAGAGGGAGGCGTGGCGTAGCAAGTCGAGGCGACTGGATTAAGTGGCAGCTTAAGCAAAAACAACGGGGGCGGGCAGATGGCAACCAAAGTTGGCCAGAGAATAAGTGGATGAAATATTGCCGGACAGTTGGCGTTCGACGGTGCGTATACTTGATTTGTGAAGATTCACTCGAAAAAGGCGACGTTTATATTAAAGAAATGCGCAAAAGGGAGGGGCGGGAAATGGCCAAAACACAAAACGGATTGATAATGCAGAGCTATGCGAAGAGAAAAAGAAAATTCAATTAGATGAATCGCTGATAGCTGAAATGTTGGCGTAACTTTAAGATTTAACATTTAGGAACTCTCCAAATCTATATATAAACTTAGGTTTGTCTAGTCACAGCATTGATTCTGTGAAATATGTTCAGTCATGCCCATTGGATCGAAAGAATAAGTAGTCAAACGTCAAATTCGTTACTGATAAGTACAATCTAATAGCTGTACTTGAAGTACTTTCTGCTAGTTAAATTCATGTCACAGATCCCATGCGTGTAAACGACTGTCTAAGGGTCTTGATAATTTGCCGATGCTTCAAAGGATGTTGTGGGAGGGAGACACACCCCACAAGTGCAGCTCATACTCTAGCGATTTTTATTTTACACTCATTAAAAGATAAACGAGACAAGCTAATGACATTCAGGCTTAATAGTAAGGACACAGAGCCGGGGACAAAAGGAATTGGTAAGGGAAGAAGAAGTGGCAAGTGATGAAAGCGTTGGCAGCAATGAACTGAAAAGAAAATGGCGGCAATGTCGCCAAGACAAGCCATAAAATTAGAGAAGCCTTGCTAAAGCGAAGAACATAGAAAGCAGTTGCAAAAAGTATGGAGAAGAAACGAAACGAACGAAAGGCAGAAAACAAAAAAAAAATAGAAAAGAGTGAATGCCAAAGGACAGGAGGTGGGCGTTTGTCGTTGGGGCGTGGCCAAATGATATGAGCATTGCCTAGAAAAGGGCGCAGCAGATAAGAGACGTTTATGATGCCAACGTGCCACAAGAAGCATTCGAAGCCATCGTACATCTTTAACACACACTCTTCTAGATGGTTGTGGGTGGGTATGATGGTGTGTATTAGTGTGTGTGCATGCCACGAGACAAATGCAAATCCCTGGGTAATTAGGAGTTGTGTTCATGTCGTCGTGGTAATAGTTTTATGTTGCCACATTGTTGGCGACACGATGCGTGGTAAAGCCAACAACAAGAACAACAATAACAATAACAACAACAACAACAACACTGACAACAACAATGTCAACTGAGATTGAAGCGTGCCTCTGCCGTTTCGAGGTTAATGTTTGTCTTTGCCATCGTTTGCGTGACATGCAAAGCTTCAAAGTAGTTAGCAGCAACTGCAACTGAAACCCAAGCCCCAAACACCAATCCCAACCCCAACCCCAACTCAAACCACAGCCAAGAGCCCCGTGAAGACCCCAGTCAAGACCCCAAGCAAAGCCATAGTCAGGCCCAAACTCTGTGCTATAAGTTTTCTTTGTTTTCTTTCTGTTGGCGGTTTGCTTTTGGCCTCTCATCAAGTGGTTGCATTTAATATGATTTGCCAACGATATTCGCACTAATTAGAGCATTTCTTAATTGAATTTAAGCTAATTTATTGTAGAGAAGTATTCCCTCCTATCCTCCGCTAGCAAATACAAAACTTTTTTGCGCTTTGGGTACATATGGGAAATGTATTTATTGTACTCTCATATCTCCCTCTACGTTTTGGCTTTATATTTACCAGCCAGCTTAAAGTGAAGTTATGTTTCTGCATTTGGCATATTTATTGAGCGAAAGTTTTGCGGCGGCTACATAGCCAAGGATAAAAGTATTCATATTTATTTTATTAGGAATTTATGATTTTGTTTTTCCACATTACGTTCTCGTAGAGTCGGGCATAATAGAAAACGGAAGCGGAAGCGTGAAATGAGCTTTTTACATAAACAGAATGGCAACACACATATACATGCACACACACATACACATATGGCCTTGCAGGTGGCACTGCTGTTGTTGTGGCATTTTATGACACGAAACTCATAACTTTCGGGGCTGCTTATTTTGCTCATAGTTCGCCACATAAATTCACTGACAAGTCGCTGGCGTCGTTGCCGTCATTGCAATTCATATTCTGCGAGTATTCACTGTACTCCGTGTTGTTCATCCACCAATTCTTCTTCTTGCTACTCCCGCTGCACTAAATATACTGAAACTCTGACTAAGGCAGCGCCCGCAAGATAAAGTACCATTTGAAACTTCTGTCAGCCATTTTCATGCATTTCTTCGCGTTTTTTTCTTCACTACTTTGCCATTTCAATTTTTTTTTTTTTTCATTTTTGTTTTGCAACTGTTTTACAAGATCAAGAAATGCCCAGTTTTTATTCTCATTCTTTATGCGACTTTTGTGCTATGAGTGAGTCATTCTGTCTACAAAAGCCTAACCAGGATATAATTCTGCAGTGAAATGCATTTGTTGGCCTTTTTATAAAGTTTTTGTTTCAGCCATTTCAGGTGATTAAAATTGTCAGGCGGCTGACTTGGCTAAATGTTAATGGTTCTTAACGGTTGCGGCGCCATTGTTATAATTTATCGCTTGAAATAATGCGCCATTAAAAGTTTCTGAGTTTTGTTCTGTTCTGTTCTTTTCTGAGCGGAAAAAGATGCCCACGACGAGATCCAAGTGGCGCCACGGCAAAAAGCTGGGAGCTGCCGCAGCTGCCTCTCAACTTTGCATGCACGTGTTGAAAATGCCAGCGATACAAATCTAAGTCAAACTTGTGGAAGATGAGCGAAGGCAGATTAGGAAGAGGCAGAGCGAGTGGAAGAATGAGGAAGACAGAGGGGGCGGGGCATGTAGGGCAGCTCAAAATGAAATCAACGCTGGCAGATAAAAATCGTTTGCGTTGCAAGCTCGTTAATACATTTTTGATGAGACACAACAAGTGGCAAACACTTGAGGGCAGGGCCAGTGGCAGTAACAGAGCAGGGACAGAGGCGGGGCAGTGTGGCAAGTTATGAGCAAACTTCTGAAACATACAGACATACAGTCCGACAGACAGACACACACATACTGACACACTTTCGGCCGTTTGCTTTTGAAATGTTTGCTCGTTGCCTACATAAATCAAAGCAAAAAACTAAAAGGCGGCCACAGGCAAGCGGGGTGAGCACAAGGTGTAGATACAGGTGAAGTTGCGCTCTGTAAGCCAGCAACTACAGTTAAATATGTTGTAACAAATAAAGTACAGCAGTTGGCCAAGGGGATCACAGTGTCGGACTTTCGGTCGGGGGGACTAGGATGGGGGCAAGAAGAGGCTACTTCTGTTACTCGTCAGCTCATTCATATTTATGGCATTTTTGCATTCAGCCGCCATCATTTCGTAATGTAATGTGAAGACCAGTTACAGTAACAGTTACAGTTACAGTGAGTTCTCACTCTCACTCTACCCTTTACTTGTGTTTTGCTACACTCCCGAGGGCCTAAAGGCAATGCGAAATATCCAGGCAATTGGCACGTTGCTCATACGCAGTATTGGCCCATGTTGGTTTGTGTTTGTGCTGGCTTTATGTTTTGGTCATTTATGAAGCTCATAAATTTCACAAAAATTTTCTCTCGTTGGCTTCTTTGGTCGAAAATTACTGGCAAAAAAGGAATTGTCTAATAAACTTTGCAATAAATTCGAACATAAATTTTGTACACAGCGTCGCAGTCGAACTTCAAGCGTTAAAACTATGCCAACAAAAGCCATTAATTCCAGTCAGCAGAAATGAAGTAAAGTGTCAGTTCGGTGGGCAGCCCCTTCACAGACTGAGAATGCTGGGCAGACCGCTCAAAACAGGAGCGAGCGAACGGAGAAGAGTTGAAGCAGCGGAAATTAAATGCTGTTCGCAGGAGCCTCTGATATTCCTCTTATTACCGTGTTTGGTGTTGCTGCTACTTTTGCTTTTGCTTGCTGTCCAATGGTTGACTCATAATTAGATGATTTAAAGTTATCGCAAAAAGTTGCACCTGGCCAGGTGATGGTACCTTGGTTTTGGCTGCTCACCTTGCCAAATGTCTTCCAGAGCTTAATTGCGAAGTTTGCACTGACTGTGGCCAAATTGATTTTGTTCAACTTTGGTGCATAAATTATGTGATTTTTAAATAGCTTTGGGTTAGCGGTTCGAGTGCTCCGATTTCACTTGCACCGTCCTTTGGCCCATGCAATAACACTCGAAACATGCGGTAACGCCGTAGCTTCAAGAAAATAAATACATATAATTTTGCATTAATGAAATTCACTTTGCAACGCCAGAACTTTGAACGAGCCGCGGGCTCAAAGTGGCTCTCGGCATTAAGCAGGACAGGCATACATAGAACCTGGAACAGGTTCTGCTGAAGGACGAAGGGTGAAAACGCAGGAGATGGCAGGATAATGAGCACACATGAGCGTCGAGGCTGATGATCCCTTTTTGGCAGCATGTGAGTGTGATGGTCTATGTTTGCCTGTATGCAGAATGGATTAAAAAACTTTTGATTAACCTTATCAAAAGCAAAAGCAGTGTAAACATCACACAGGCTCAGCAATCAGGACAGACACGCTGGCGTCGACGTCGACATCGCCAATGGAAAATGGAGAAAATGGATGGGAGATGGAAAATGGAGGATGGTAGCAAGGACGCGTGCGTTAGAGAACCAAAAAGTCTCATACAAGTTGTTAAAAGAAAATAAGTAACTTTTTGACAGGCTGTGCTACTCGGCACACAAACTCACACGAGCTAAACTCGTAGCCTAAATGTTTTTGTTGTTTTATTTTACTTATTGTTGTTGTTGCTGTTGTTGTTGCTGATGTTTTTGCTCTTTGCACAAAGCAAAGTATAGCAAAAAGTTTGCTTTTCAAAAAGGCAACTCTCTTAGCCTTTTACTCGAACAAAAAGCAAAAAAAAGAGGCAAATAAATTAAAATAAATGCAAGAGGGTCGCCCAATAAGTCGCTTGAAGCATCTCCGCTCAAAAAGTGAGAAATTGTTTTAAAAGATTTTAAAGAAAGTATTTACTGCCATAAGAAATTGATTAATCAGCTCAAGGAATTCAATAGAATGTTGCTATTTAAACCCTTGTTTGCTCATCGCTGCATGGCAATATATAAGAGTTTTATATAGAAATTAAATGATTTATTTGTTTTTGTTTTGAGCACACTACGAATGTGTTAATTAATTTATGAGTTGTGCAACGTTTTGTTGTCATTAAGACAATAAATTTATATTTTAGTGTTCCTTTGAACTGAACTTCTTCTGAATTTGAGTTTTGGCTGTAATCCGTAAGTAATTGGCAGTGTCAATAAAATATTTATTGGTTCGTTTGTTTATTTGAATATTAAGTATTGAATTGAGTATACTTAAATTTCAAAATGTTTGGTCTTCGTGTGTTTAATTTTCGGCACAATCAGACCATAATTTGGTCACACATGCACACACACAACGGGGCATACTCCACACTTAGATGTGGATGAGTCTCAAGTGTCGCACCTCTTACGTTTTTTAATGGGATTTGTGGGAACCAAACCAAACGAAACGCAAAGTAAAACGAAAATAAAATGCAAAATAAAAGGCAACGGTGTCACGTTTGCACAGTTAAATGTGCTTATCGCCGAGGCGTCGCACTTCAATCAGTCGGTAAAACGGATGGAGGCTGTATGGCTGTACATGGGCGTGGCTGTGTGCTACTGTTTGCTGTTTGCTCTGATGGAATTAACATGTCACATTTGACATGTCTCTCGGCACCCCTTCGCTCTTTCTCCATGACTTTATCACCGGTGTTCGTATGTTTGCGTTCATTTTTTAGTCCTGATTGCCAAATGAGCATTACTTGATTACCCGCAATTGTTGTTGTTGTTGTTGTCATTTCGCGGTACACACAGAGACTGGAAATAGCGCCTAATTGCCGTACATGCGACATAAAAACTCTGATTTTCAGCTCAACGCCGACAGCGCTGCTTGCAGCAAGCAAGCACTTGACATTACAGCGACTGCAAAAGTTTTAGGTCAAAATGTTAAAAAAAATGAAAAACTGAAACCAAATTGCAGAGAGAAATTTTTTAAAAATGTGCAAGTTTATGAGTATGTGTGTGTGTGTGTTCAGTTGCACAAAAATGTTGCAACTGCTCGCAGTAGTTATGCCCTGCATTTAATTACAGCCGCCAAGTGGGCGGGCCACAGTCGTGTGGTAACTGTTAACTGGGCTAAAGCATTTGGAAAACTTTTCACTCGGCCTCGGCCGCTGCAAGTTTCTTGCTTTGTATCAGCTAAAATGCCGAACGCATTTCATTAACACAGAACAACTTTAGCACAACAATGGCAAGACAAATACTCACAAGCACACACACACACACACTCTCCCAGACACACGATCGTTGAGCATTTCGCATTTTGCATTTCCCTTTCTGCCATTGCCAGCAGCAGGCAGCTGAGTAAGCACTTGAGCCCTAAGCAAAAACTTACACATTTACACAGAAACTGAAATATATATAAATTTATATATGTTATATATACGTACGTATATGCATATTTAATACACATTCATGCACTGTTGACGACCTCAATTTCCAGTAAAAAACATTTGTACACACATAAAAAAGCACAACAAAAATCAGTTTTCATTGTGTGACGCAATGACCGAAAAACGTAAGAGAAAAAAATTAATACAAAAATTTAAAAACAAAAATAGAAATGGATAAAAGAAGCGGGATAAAAATAAACTTTTGGGTAAAGGAGGAGAAGAAGAAGACGAGGAAAAGCTGCAGCATGAACTGGCTATAATCTGAAATGATTGCAATTTAAAAATAATTTAATATTCCTTAATTGCCAATCGGCGCACAAAAGCGTGCAACATTTCGTGTTTCATTCAATTTTTATAAATAAAACGCGTAAGGAAAATATGTCTGCAACTTAAATTTAAACAGAAAAGCACATGTGATACCCTGTTACATGTTTGTAGTCAGCAAAAGTAAAGGTTTTGGTATAACAGTCAAAGAAGTGAAGTCAACTACATGAAAATCATTACCGATATCTTTTTCAAATTCAACAAAGGTATGTAGTATACCTCTTGAGTAATATTTCAGAATTACTGGGTATAAATACTCTTAAGTTGCTTTTGTTTGTCCGTAAGCCCACTCGGACCGTCGCCCCGGGTTGGCAACAGAAAACGGCAATAACAACATTATCAGCAAACTGAGCAAGCATGTTCTTTAACTGTTTTTTAAATTTCTGCGTAATAAATTAAACAAATCCGATTTGGGAATACACTAAAAATAAGATAAATAATAGAATTATACTAATGATATGCATTCGTTGCGCAAAATTAACATTCTTCTCGAATAAATGTAATTAATAGCAAGAAATTTAAGTGCTTCTGTTGCTCTACTTGGTCTGGTTAATAATATAATTCTTTCTGTAGTGGTAACAAGTCTTTAATGACGTCGTCAGAGATGTTCGCATTATTGTCGTTGTCAAGATAAAAGGACAAGTTTCTCTGCAGAGCATGATGTTGTTTGTTTACACAGCTACATACAACTATAAGTACTCGATACACATTCACAGACACAGAGGGACAGACGGACAGAGGGACAGCGTGACAGAGGGCAGACGGACAGAAAGACAGACAGAGACCGAAGGCAAGAGAAGAAGCAGATGACAAGCCAATACGCTGTGTGGCTTTTGTTGTTGTTGGCTTAATTGCCTACAAGTTGTTTTTGTACTTGTCGCCGAGTATGTTTATCGTTTAAAGCGGAAAACTGACCCCAGCTGACCCAGCAAACTGGCCGAGTGACCAGAATCGGACCAGGACACTGAACACATTCGACATTTTTGGCCCCAGTCTGTCGGCATTGATTTTTATGGAGCACATATACTATACTCGCACTAAATAGCAGATACTCGACTCAAACTGCTCGTTTTATGATATTTTTAATTACTTATTTTACTTAAAATTCTGTAGAGTAGGCGAATAAACAAATTTTGCTACAATCAGAGAATGAGTGGGAGTTGTCCATAGATTTATAGATACATTTCTCTTGCCCATACTCTTTCAATGTCTATGTGTTTTTGTGTGTGTTTGTGCGTGTGTCTGAAAGGCATACACTGGCAAAAATATGGCTTCGTTTATAGGCAAATAAAATAATGAAAATTGCGATACGAAAATGCTCCCCGAGAGCAGTGGCAGTAGCATCGCCCAGAGTCCTTTGTTTGTCTTTTATTAGGACAGTAAAAGTCTTTATTATTGTTGCTGTTGTGCCTGCTGCTGCTGCTGCTACTGCTGTTGCTGCTACTCATGTTCTTATTGTTGTTGTGGTTGTGAATGTTGTACGGTCAGTCTGTCAGTCTGTTGGTCTGTCGAACTGTCGGTCTGTCCGTTCGTTGGACTGCCAGTCAGCAGCCACTTGACCAGGCTCAACACAATGACGACAATGACGATGACGTTGTGTCGACCTTTTGTCCATCAGGCTTGGTCGGGCAGGGCCGTTGCCCTGGCAAATTTTTATATAGTTTACCATATTGCTTTGCCGTTGCCTTTTGCTGCAAATATATATTTGTATGTATATATTCGAGATAGAATGAGGGCAAAAGGCAAACTCCATGGCATGGCATCATTTGGAGCGCAGAATGTGGCAACATCAACATCTACATTTACATTTACTAGGCTGTGAGTTGAGATGAGATGAGGACATTGACAGGGAGCAGTACAAAAGGTATGCGGTGTGCCATAGAACAGCTGGTGTAACTCAATTCTCAAGAGCCTGATGTTATACTCTCGTAATGCTAGAATGTCTAAATAGACATATGCAATTCAGGACTTGGTCACTTTTTGATTGTCTTCATTAAGTTAAGTTTTATGCTGATTTACTTAGGCCACAGACAGACCAACTGGTAGACAAATATAGCGTAAGCGAGATAGATGAAGGGGGAGAGAAAGAAAGATCAGCAAAAGGCGAACATTTACGACATTTTAACGCCCGAGTGATAAAATCTGAATCGCGTAATACGCAAAACCATGGTCAGACCATAAACCAAACAATACAATGAACCACAATATGGTCAAAATACCAAAAAGAAAACACAGTATCTTTGTGGATTTTCCATTGATTTTGAGTCAGACAAATTTATGTCACATGCCGAATCTTTGCAGTTCCCCAAACAGTTGCTGAACCTTTTCAATTTTCCACAAAACCCAATTTATTGAAAGACCAACGCTGTGTCTCACATTTTGGTGATTGAAATTAATTTCAAATGTCATTTCTCACATCCAAAGGCCGAGAGTCTCTGCCAGAAGATTGCCATGGCGACCCTGACCTGTGTGCTCAAAAGGGGTTTTGCCAGATTGTCTTTGCCACTGCCATGTTATCCAGCTGTCGCTGCCGTGAGTCTAATGAATATTTAAAATCCTGCACGCCCCACACACACACACAAAAACACACACACTCACCGCACCCATACCACACAAAGAACACAGAAAGCGAAAGCACGAACTTTGGGTTGGATTCTTATGCTGGTTGCTGTGGCATCGCATTAAATAAAATTTACAAGTATATTGAATGTGAAATTTATTTAAATAACCCAAAATCGTTGGTGCTTAAATAAATCCAGTTCAAACACGAATGGTTCCCAACAAATAAAATGCATATTCAATGAAAGATAAGAGGACACACAAAACGAGTACTTATGCCGAAGATCTCAATCAAAATCCCATCTGAATGATATTTTTTTACTTACAGCAAGACTTCTTAAGTATCTTTTTATCTGTTACTTTAAAATTGACCAAGCCTTGCGTTTAAAGTAATTAAGTTTGTGAATATTATGCATACGCCACATGGTACGCTAATGTGCTTGGGATCAAGTTGGCATCTCATGCCAAACTCCATCTTCACTCCATTTGATATCAACATTGTTGCAAAAAGTTCCCAGCTCCAGCGACGCCATCAACTGACGACGCGACGGTTGGCGGCAACCGCAGCGGTTTCAGCATTGAAATAGCAGAAATTTTGATTTTACGACCTTGTTGCCGTCATTAACGTTATTTTATGATGACGCTGATACGACCTCAAAATATCGTGGCACCAGCTTCCCCAGTCACTCTAGGACTTGCAACGGCTTAGTGGAGGCTTCAAAGCCACCACCGAGCATCTCCTGCCATTCGTCAAGTTATTATGCTCGGAAGTATAAGTAAAAAACCAATAAATGTTAATGAAAATAGAAAAGACAAAGTTTAGTCGCCTCGCAGCATGTGTGCCTATATGATACCGTGATTGCGATTGTGTGTGTGTGTGTATGTGTGAGTGTGTGCGTGTGGCATCGAACATAAGCTGATAATATTATTGCGCTATTAATGGTCTCCGGTTTTTATGGGACTTTTAATCGCTTTTGTTACAGTTGCCAAAGTCGCAACAATAACTTGACAATACTATTCGTGCAACACAATAAAAAGAATGTTGCGTGTGACTATCTCCCTTCCTCCTCTTTTTTCTCTTTCTTTCATTTCCCTTCTCTGTCTCTCTTGCTTGCATGCGATCTCTTTCTAAGCAGTCAATGCAACATTTAGTTGCGGTCAAAGGCAAAAACTAATTGCAAAGCCAAACGCACAGTCAACTGGTTTTGGCATTTGTTTGTATGTGTGTGTGTGTGTGTGTGTGTGAAAGGTGTGGGTGTGTATGTGTGACTAGCAGAAAAGCAATTTAGCAAATTCTTTGTCGTTTGGCAAATAGAAAAGCTAACAGCGAATGGCTGTTGCCTGCTGCAAAATCAATTTTAATGACACGATTGCGAAGAAGCAGAAGCTTGCTAAAATATATATGTATGTATATATAGAAAACCGCTTAAAAAGCCAAAGAAGTTAAGCAATGGCAGCGCAGAAGGCGACGGTGACAAAGCTCAATGGCACGTCTATAAAATGGTTGCTTTCCCGCTTCTCTCTTCACTCCTTCTGCACACCTCGCTTGCATTTCCCTGCATCCCACTGCCAACAAAAAGACTTGGAGTCGACATATGCAAGCAGCCGTTAACGTGGTTGAGGCTTCAACGACAACCAAAGTCGAGCAAAATAAAAACTAAGTGTGTACAAGCAATTGGAATACCCTAAACAAGTATAAATCAGGAATTCTATTCCAAAATCAATTGGTAAACGGTGTGAAAAGTTCAATGAACTGATCAGTTTGAACTAAAGTTACGAATTAATAGTTTAAATAATAGCTTAAAAAAGAAAATACTAGTAAACGCAGACTTTAGATTTTGACATAAATTCCGAAATCTGGTCTTGCCTTGATTTTTATAAAGTCTTAGAATTTTTAATTAATATTAACACTTTCAACCGTAAATTCATAGTTCTAGGCATAACAATTAGTTGTGAATATTAAAACTTTTTGTGAGTTACTGCGAAAAATTAAAGCGTCCAGTGAAATTAATGTTCAAATAAACCGTTAAGCATGGCAGAGAAACGCACTAAAGGTGTAATGAAGGAGCAGTCAGAAGGTATTTCTTTGTCGCTTTGGCTCGCTACCGAGTGTTGGCTTGTCGCAATTAACGTTCGCGGAAATTCCTGACAGCCAAGCGGCAGAGGCAAGAGCACCCAGAAGAAGGCTGAAATGGGCCAAAAACACGGCAAGAAGGTAACCAGTGAGCCAAGCAACGCGTTGTTGCGTAAATGGCACGGAAGTCGTTGGGTCCACGCGTCGTATACGTGCTTTAAAATGTGACTTGACTTGAGTTGAGTTGTGCAAGTGACCTTCTTTGTATTTCAACAGCATATTGTGTGCTGTTTGTTGCACGTGGCATATAGCATATACCTTATAGCATGTTGCATGTTGCATGCATCGCTGAGAGCTCTGTTTGTGCATTTTGTAAGCTCTTTTTTCCGTGTGACAATTTGGCGGCCTACTTGTCGTTTAGCGTGCCATATGGAAGCCGTACACAAAACAATTGCTGCCATTACAGTTTGTAATTTGGTAATCAGCTATACGAATCTGCATAATGGCAATTGCTGGAGTACAGAAGAAGTAACAGTAAAATCGCTCTAAGCAGCGACAGAAGCTTCGTTCGCTTGCCGTTTGCCATTTAGGTAAACCAGGCAAGAAAAGTTGCCAACTTTTAATTGAAGTGAAAACGACGATAACGACAGCATTGTTGGCATTGCTGTAGCTTTGTTGGCAGCCCAAGGGGATCTGAATGAGGACTCCACATGGGGCCTTAACATACATACTAAACACACTCACACACACACACACGATGATAGTGAGAGTGAAAGAGTGAGAGGCAGAGAGACACACACATGTCGTCATAGCGTGCTCCATCGCAAAAACAGTTGCGGAATTGCTTTTTAAGCCCACAGCGCGGCGCATAAAAAAGCAGCAGAGCCTCACTCTGGGGGCCATGGGATTGAGTTGGGTTGGCTGAATTCAGTCGAGCTCTGCTCTGCCGGTTTGGGTTAGGGTTAAGCCTTTAAAACGCAAAACTTTTGAGCTGCTCGTTGTGGAGCTATGCGTATTTGCCTTTGTGGTCGTTTATTTTATATCGCATTGGCCAATGTGCAACGTTTAATACTGCATGGCACGGGCTGAGCTGAGCTGCGCGATCCGAAGCAATGTGATGTTGCTTACCTGTTGCCAGGTTGGCCAACCAGGCTAACAACGAACTGCTGGCTATCAAATACACTTCATGAAAACGAGGACAGGTGCGGTGCAAGGGGAGCAGCATTGTTTGCATTGCAACACGCAAATATTTCGACTTGCTTCAGCTGCGTTCGAGGCACGCGCCGTCGTGTGACATTCGAGGCGACGCCTCGTAGACCCCTATACATCCTGCCGCACTGTCTGCCAGACTGTCCGCCCCCGTCCACGCCCCTTTTGCATCTCGTTGCCTGGCTTTGATTTATTGATTTTAGTCTTGGCATACACAGCATACAAAATGAGACAATATTTGCCGGCCTTAGTGCGGGCCACATGTGCCAGACTAGACCAGTAAGTTGGCCAGAGTAGCGAGGGTTTCCATTAGTCGATTCCTTCGGCAATGCCGGCTGATATTTTTTAAGCTGCTACATTTTAAATATACCACAAGAACGAGTAGAATAAGCAGCAGCAGAGTGCAGCTGTCTTAAGGGTAATAGAGCGGGGAGAGTTCAATTAAATCAAAGCTCGAGCATATTTCTTACCCGTTAGACAGTTCCGGCGCCAGACGCCGTCTGCTGGCGGCAACGTCTGTAAGTAAAAATGGATAGACAAATTAAATTACATTTAAAGCGTAAGTAAATGGAAAAAAGTACTTGTATACTTGACTTTCTAATGAAAGGCAAAAAATAAACGAAATGAAATTAAAACCATGAAATTGATATGCGGAAGCAAATTGAATAAAAAAAACTTGCTTGAGTTTTACAAAAGTGTCTTTTAATCTCTCAAATATCCTACAAAATTGTTGTGCATTAAAAGGAGATTCAACATGTCTAAATAAAATATTTAGAAAACTTTAAATAAAAGGAATTTATTTAAAGTTTTTTCTCTTTACATCTTAAAATGATTCATTTATGAAATTATGATTTTATCTAAAGGATACACTTCCAACTCGTATGTAATTAGACAAGAATTTCGGCTCAAAATGAATTCATAATGGCCATTGGGTTGGCCCAATTGTTCGGGTCATCTACTCGAATTGGCTGTCAACATTAGCTGGCACAAATATGCCCATTTTTAGCCATATCATGATTACGGAGCATTCGAAAAAAAGAAGCCGCCAAAGTGTGAGAAATGTTGGAGACGAGCGTCTCGCGCAATGAAATGGAATAGAATCAAGACAACACAAAAGAACAAGAATTATAAGGAGCAAGAGAGAAGGAGGAAACGAGAGAGAGAGCGTGAGGAAATGCGAGAAAGACGAAAAAATTGTACACAAAAGAAATGAAATCCATGTGGGAGGACGGCATTGTCGGCATTGGCTGGCCAAATCGAGCCAGAGATAAGTAAAAGAACAAAATTAAATTGGACATTTATCAAGAGATTTTTATTGATGCCCCAAGTGCCAGCAAGAACACACACAAACAAACAATTGCACGCACACATACACACAGACAAAGATACACACGACCGGAGACAAAGTCAAGTGGCAACGACGACAAATGCGGGCAATTATCGTTTTGAGTGAAAAGTTTTATTGGCCCGAAAGGAAAGTCGATTTTATTTAAATGTTGCCACTGGCAATGCCAACAAACTGTGGCAAGACACGCGAGCATAAATTAGATGTATCCACGGCCACCCCGCCACTCGTTTCCTTGCCACTTCTTGTGATAGGCAACTAATTATGGCCATTAGTGAAGCGGCAACAATAACAGGAAAAAACAGTGGCAGAAACAGCAGCAGATACAGAAACAAAAACAAAAACAATTATAGCGCATTTAATCACCTGGTGAAAGTGTAATTGCGTTGCATACTTTTCGGCTGGCAGCCTAAACGTACTCCTGTCTTCAACTAATTACACGGCCAACAAACAACAGAGCCATAAAACAAAAAGCTACTTGGTGAGATGTGAGAAGAAGAGGGAGAGTCATGGGCATCACATCAGACGAAGCATGAATTGTTGGCAACGCGATTTTGAATTTATTGCACGAAATTAACTTTTTACAAAATAATTCACATAACTCGAGGCATGCCGAAGGGCAGCAGTCAAAGTGGCTTAATAAAATAATTTATTGTTCGGCAAAATGCCCATTTTGTCCGCTCACTCCTTTGACTTGCCCTTAAAGCTAACTGTCATTCGGTCAGTCGTTTGGTCTCTCAGTCTGTCTGTCTGTGCGTCGGAATGTCCATGTGCAGTCAAGTGAAAAGAACAAAGCGAATTAATTGCAAGTCAAAGCGAACCTTTGACTCAACTTACAGAACGCACCTTTACATACACTAATGCACACATAAATAGATACACACACAGAGAGAGACGGAAGGACAGACGAATTGTCGAACTGACACACCGGCAAGTGCTATGGCAATGCCTTTATCAATATCCTTTAAAGGCCAGGCAAAGCCTAATCAAATGGGACGGCAGCTGTTTTCCGGCCTGCTTTCAAGGCTGCCCAGTGATGCGTGGCTAATATGCCTTTGGCCATAGACACGCCCCTTTGACCGAATAACTGCGTGTCAGAACGAGGCTGGTTCGTGCTTACCCAGCTTCATCCCATTTCCATTCCCTTTCCCGTTGCCTTCATCACTTTCCCCATCAGAAGTCAGTGGGCTACTTTCTGGTCAGTGAAGCATTCGACGCCTGAATCAACAGCTGCCAAATGTTTGCCACGCAAATTTCTATAAATACTTTGCCCCCAACACACAATTTTCACGCGTTTTTTGTCAACAAATTTCACATTCCATTAGTCTGCGAATATTTTCTGCTTGCATTAATTGAGAGAATGAGATTGGTTTCTGGCAAAGTAAATCATAACTTGTAAGTGCTATTTGTCTCTGATTTCTGTTGCTCTTTTCTTTTTTTTTTTTTTTTGTGATTGCTGTGTGCTTGACACGTTTGACAAGTTGGCGGCTGCTCAAAATGAAAAAATTCTCGTATGATTAAAGGTATCTAGGGGGACTGAGAGCCATTTGAGAAATTGACAAAGGGTACAGAGCACAGGTGAGAAAGACGGCTGAAGTTCCAGGTAGCAGAATAATTCTACAGCCAACACTTGAGCTGACAGTGCAACATGTGCGAGTGTCAACAGCGAACATGCCACAGACAATTTCAGTAAAAGCTTTATGTCGCGGACAGTTGCGGTGTCATCTGAAATTAAACGTTCTTCTTCTCTTATACACAGAGAGACAGTCAAACACATACACATACAGAGGCAGGGAACTTATCCCTATTGGTGTAACACTTGGCACACTGCTTAAGGAGCTGCACATTTTATCTTTAGAGTTGCAGCGATGCGGCTAAGCATCATAAGTCAAGGCAGTCGAGTCCTGTGGCTAGTCGCCCTGTCACTCGAGAAGCGTGAAAACCTGCTAAGATGCTGCTGGAGTGCAGAAGTCATCCTGGGGCGTCGCTGCCAGCATTATGCAGTTGTCCCCAAGCAGCAGATGTTGCAGCCAGCAACAACAGCAACATCAACGGCATCTGGCGTTGCATGCACTTAACATGTTGTACCACAGAATCGTCAGCCATATGCGACGCATATTAATTTGATGGCACTCATATTTATGCCAAAGCAAAGCGTTGTCTCTCTATGTGGTTACCGCTGTTGTTGCTGTTGTTGTTGTTCTCTGCTTGCGACATTTTTTGACAAGTTGCACTCAGAGTCATAGTCAGATTCAGAGCCACAGCCGCAGTCGCATTTGCAATGCGAATAGTAGTCGCATCAGCGACAGAAAACACTGAGAGCCAGTGTATAGAATAAGGGAAGGGAGAGTTGGGGATAGTAGGGGGTGAGGCAAGAGCATCTGCTGTAACTGCTTTGCATATGGACAGACAAGTGGGGAACTTGCCGCAAAAAGCTGCCAAGCTGGCAATACACAAGCATGACAAGCCAAAGCCAAAGCCCAGCCGAGAACATAAGAGAGCAGAATAGGACACCGAAGCAAACTGCAACTTCAACTGCTACCGACCCTGCTCCACCCCGTCCCTTCTTCTACTCCCGTGCAAGCCAGCTGCGATTTTTCATATTTTTCTTCTGCTCTGCGTTTTTTTTTTCTCCCCCGTTTGGATGTTTTTTTGCTTCATTTTGGCCCGGCGTATTCCACTTTAATTATTTCAGCAATGCTGCCGACGCCGTTGGTAACGACATCAAATTTACATACTCAATTTCATTGTTGCCGCAGGATCTGGCCATTGTCGTTCTGCTTGTTGTCCGTCGCGGTCGCTGCTGCTGTCTCTTTTCCTTCATCCAAGCACCATCTCTTTCTTTTTTGCCTCTCTTGCCTCTTGCCACATAACGCATTTTATATTCAAATTTTTTCGCGTTGCAGTCTGGCAGCCATTGCAAATTCTACCAGTAGTTTAAATTTCTTTTTGTTTTCTCCACTTGACTTTTGTACACCAGCCACAACCCCGTCACCGCCATCTCCTGCGGCTGCTTATGTGCTCATAATAATCAGTTGCAGTTAAAACACCACTTTCCACCCCGCCCACTATTAGATTTAGTGTCGATTTTACAGACACTTACACAAACCGACACCCAATGCCAACCAACTCAAACTTTAAGCTCAAACTGAACCTCAGCGAGCTATAACAAGTTTCTGGATGACAAAGGGCATATAAGATTTGTGCAAAACAGTTTCGATTTACATATGATTATGAAGTCTTTTACCGCTGTGCAGCATCTTTAGTTGTCTCCAAATATAAAATGATAAAGACTCTGTTGGAAATCAAATAATAGTTTTATAGTCTGGAATTGATGTTACGTTTGTGCAGTGCCCTTAAGATTCCAACCACTTTAAATGTATTCCATTCGATTAATAAGAATATTTTAGTCATGTTTACTTTTGCATCTAATTAAATATTTTGCTTTTAGTGCAGTATATTTAGCAGTCGGTTTGCTTTAACAACTTGATTTGCATTTTGGACTTTTGACAAATTTGTTTATGAGGTTTGAGTTAAGTTTTTTCTTTCGCTTCCTTTTGGTTGTGGAACTGTCAACAGCTTTTAGGCCTCTTGCCGATGTTAAATGTAGCGCGATGATGAGTCAAAAAATTTGCATTTCCTTTTTTTTTTTTTGTTGTTATTTTGGAACGGCAAATGCAATAAACTGGCAAATAAAAGCGAATAAAAAGTAATCAGAATTTTAGATTTGGCCATAAAGAAAAATAAACACACCGGCTAGCAGTGCCGAAAAGGAATTAAAAAGTGTGCTAAATAATTCATTTTTGAATTAAAATATAAATCACTTTCACACCATTTTGTCGACAGCCGACCATTTCTTCCTTCTTGTTGCGCTGCGTTGTCGTCTCGTCCTTTTCCTTATTTCTTTGCTTCTTTTTTTCCAGGACACTTGTTTATTTTATTACTTTTCAACGCCACGCAATGCAAATGAGCGCGCCTGGGTACGCGAAATCTTTTTAATATAAAACTGAATTACTTTTAGCAGCGATTTCCGAGTATGTCCCGAGTGGCCGAGACATTAAAATTGACGAACTGTAAAGGCGCTGAAAGTGAAAGTGAAGGTGTCAGTGGCCGTGTCCGTGTCCGTGTCGGTGTGGTTGGTCCAAGGAGACTCCTCGCACTGGCCTATCTGCCATATTTGGCACAGCAGGTCGCCCTGGGTTATTAGCTAGCTTATTAACGTGGCCAATAGCAATAGAGACGGCCCAAAGCACAGCCGGGGCATCATTATCGAGTACTTTGCGGGTCCGACAGTATCCTGTAGTCCACAGTCCTTAGTTCTTAGCTCTGAGTTCACAGTCCACCCGCTATGAAAAGCAATTTGAACGCGTTGCGATCTTTTTTAATAGGATTGGGGTCTTGGGGAATTACTTACTCGTACTTGGAGTTAAGACGTGGTGTGAAACTGGAAGCTTTAAGCGACCACAGGAAACGGAAGGGCAGACGGAAATGAAAACGGCAACGGACACTTTTAATTTCTCAAAATGGCAACTTACTGACATCCGGCTGGCTCATTCGATTCATTCATTGATTTAATGCAGAGTAACAGACCGAATGCGGACCACAACCATTCCTGACTCTATATATGCAATGGTCTACGGCTTTTGCCTCGAGTCTAAAGACTGGAGGATGCGGAGAACTGGCTGCTTTTCTTTCATTACCCAGCTTGGCAGCTCGAGAATTATTGAGACTTGTTGCAAAAGTTCATATCGTGCGAAATAATTCAGAAACTGCCACAGACTGTTGGCATGGCCAGAGCAAGTACCGTCCCGTCCCTATGCTTCTTTTGCCCCTTTGTCATCGTTTACCTGGCTAGCTGGGTTACCTGTGTTGTCTGGCTGACTGCATGGGGAGTTCTACTTGCGAATGCAGCTCGGAGAAGCTCTTGTTGGCTCTTGGCTGCTCCCTTGCTTGTCATTTGTGTTTGTGAAATATGCGTTCAATTTTTTACGCTGCATTTTTCGCTTATCTGCCAACTGCCAACTGGCGGTAACTCCCCTCGATTCGCCCCTCTCCCCATTTTGCCAACATATCCAGTCAAGCAAATGGGGGCCCTCGAAAATCAGACAAGCAAGGGCTGTAATGCTCATATCACGTATACGCAATGTTGTGGCTTGTTGGTTTTTCTTTTGGGAGCGTGTGAGCACACTGCAAATTAGCCCGCCAGCTGCAGATGAAGGAGCTGAAAAAGGAGGGGCAGAAACTTCGTGAAGAGCTGCCTCGGGTATGTGATAATTTACTCATTTCATGTGCCATTAGCTGTCAAGAGGCGCTGGTGCCATTAATAGTGACGCCTCCTCTTCCAACTCGCTCTTCATCAGCCCCGCCTCTCCCATACTCCCCCTCAGCCCCTGTTATCTTTAGAAAAGAGTGGAGTATGTGTCATCTCAGGTCGCAGTTTTTAGTTTTCGTGTCGCTTCATATTTATGTTTTCATCTTAGGTTCTACTTCGTCTTTTCAGTTCTCCCTTGTGTCATATTTATCATGGCTCACTTTTGTGGTATCTAGCACTTCAGCCAAGCCGTTGCTCAGTTTTCCAGCCTGTGTCCTGTTTTGGACATTGCATATCTCAGCTATCCAAAAGTTGGAGCGGGAGACAGAGTCAGCGAGAAATATAGAGATAGAAATAGAGCTGTAGAGTGACTAAAGGAGAGCAGGACAATGGCTTTAGCACTTGCTGCTGTTGTTGCCTGTCGTATGTTGCACTTGAGTTCTTCCTGTGGCCTCACACACACACATACACACACAAATTCTCTCACACACACACTCAGCTCAGACAATGGCAGCTGCGCTCTTGCAGACGTTTTTGGTGGCGCTTCCAGGCGCTTCAGCATCCCCGGCTGTGACCTAAATTTTTACCAAATTGGATAAATTTTTCGCATTTTCGCTATACTATTTTTTTGTTGTAGTATTTTTTGCATTGCTGCGTTGTTGCTATTGTTGCTGCTACTGCTGGAGATGCTTCTGCTGTGCTGGCGTTGCTCATAGCCATTCAGCTCGATGTTGTTGCAATTTCTCGCCACATTTGATTTATCTCGCCTTATATACAAGCCAAACAACATGCGATATAAGTACGAGTATGTATACAATATTGTGCCGTATCAAGTTGTTTTTTTTGTGCTGCTGCTCGTATCTTAAACGTAGCTTTTTCCACTCTTCTTCCAGTATGTGTGTGTGTGTTTGAGTGTTTGTGTGTGTAAAGTGAGTCACCGCAGTCGTTGGCTGTGACTGCTCGACTTTGGCGGTCGCGACTGCTTCTACTACTGCTACTGATTCTGCTTCTGCTTCTGGTTTTGCTTTTGCCTGTTTGCCACTTGTATCTCTAGAATTGAATCTCGCCCAGTCGGCGTCCTCGTCAGTCAACAACAGCAACAGCAGCTAGAACAACAACAACAACAAAAGCAGTAAATACGTTGAAAACGCTGCTCGGTTTGTCGTCTCGCTGGCCACATCGAGTTTTTGTTTAAAGTTTCGTTTGTCGGTTGTCCTTCTTTTTTCATCTTTTTCTTCCGTTTTTTGGCCACGTGTTAGGCATAGCAGTAGCAGTAGTTCAGCTTCTGGAACAATCCAGTTTCCAGTTATTCTCTGTGTCGCCCGAAGCTTTTAATCATGATTTACGAGCTTGTCTGTCCGGCTGTCAAGCAGACAGACAAGAGGTAAATATAAATGGAATTTTAAAATGTGATCTGATTTAATTATGCACGACAGCTCCCAAATATATAGGCTGAACGGAAGTCAAGCAAAGGATAGAGTAAAGTTCTTCCTTGGCACTTTTCTAACTTTTACACTGTTTAACAAAATGTGTATGATTTTGATCTAAAAACTGCTAATAAAATATTATTTTTCGAACAGCAAAAGTATTATATTTAAATGGGGTAAATTCAGATTTATTAAACATAAAAAAACTTTAAGTTTAAGTATCGTTTTATAATCATGCTGCCAAGTTTCTGAATCATTTGTTGAAGTGCATTCAATGGAAACGCTGTTCAACTGGGAAACTAATTATAATTGAAGTATCGGTTGATGCCAACAAATGAATTATTCACGTTCACGTGAAAGCCACTTGAAGTTGCTTCTTTTCGCAGCGCATTTATCTCAAGAATAGTTTTTTGCATTGTTTTTACGCTTTCTCGAGAGGATATAAAATACAAATTCCATTGCTATCATACAGCGCACTACTTCAGTTATATATATATTTTTGTATCCCTAGTAAATGTAAAAGCACAGCAAAATTTGCCCCTTTTTATTGTTGTTGTTATTGTTCTTTTTATGCCTGCATGCTTTTTGCACCCTCGTCCTTGGGGTCACATCTCTGGCCTGAGTGGGTTTAGGTTGGGTAGCTCAGACTGAGGCTCAGGGCCGCTCTGGTCTGGTCTAGTCAGCGCTCAGTCTCCACCTCTGTCTCTAGGAATTTGTTTTTGTGTTGCTCTCGGCACTCGCTCCGTTGCACTTTGTTATATTGCAGCCAATTGGCCGTGGCATAGGCAGCCAGGACAAGGAATTTATGCGCCATGTTGTCTATTAGCCATTGAGGTCAATGTTTTTCCTGTCCTCGCATGCCGATTTCATTCCTGTTCACATTCACAATCGCATTGGCAATTTCATGTGGCATTTTTTAGGCGACGCGACGCGACGCTCTACGCTCTACACTTTTAAAAATCAAATTCCAACAAATGTGCGAGGGAGTTTTGGAATGTGAAAACATGATGTTGATGTTGATGTTGATTTTGATGGCAATAAGGCTGATGCGGCTGTTGATGTGCCCCAAACGTATTGTGTGTGCGAGTGTGTGGGTTTGTGTGTACAAAAAAAAAAAAGCCATGCAAATTGCAAAGGAACAATTTCAAATGAGACATATTCTAAAACCGCACACAAGTACACCCAGAATTCTTTCCCAGAAAACACGACGACAATGAAAAAAACAAACTCAAATACGATGCGAAAATGTAGATACGTATAAGTTTATCTCACACCCACTGTATAAGGGCAAATATACATGTATTTACAGTACTAACATCAAACGTTTTGGCTGTCGCAAAAGCATAGCCCCTGTGCTCCTGTTCATCCTGTTCGTCCTTTTTTTTCTGTGCTCCTACCGCCCTGGTCGTTGTCAGCGTCAACGCAACATCAACGACGTTGTTTTCTTTCGTTGACATCGTCATCGCCATCGCCATCGCCATTGCCATCGACATTGCCATTGCCATTGCCATCGTCATCGCATAGTCAATATGTTTTCATTCAATTTGCAAAGCATTTTCATAAAATTTCCCACAAGAAAAACATTGCGCACATATAAATGTAGAATATACATATACGCAAACATATACACATATGTATCTCGATACTTATCATATACCATATGGTACGTATGCGTGTATACACTTGGATACTTACAAGTTGATATGCAAGAATAAACTTGGGCATGCCAGGCACAGCTCGAGCTTTGGCAATAGGAAATTATGCGAAATGTGCTCGATTTGCGTAAACAAACCGGAAATGATGGCCTGCCTGCTGTCCATTTTCAAAATGAATAGTATAAAGGGACACGCAGGCTTGTGGGCTGCCCTTTCCCCCGCAATCTTTAACATCTCGTGTTTTCCTCCTTCCCTCTTTTTATTTTATATATTTTTTTTTTCTTTTGGCAATCCTCCCGCTACTTTCCTCAGCAGGAGTATTTATGCATTTATTTATTTGCCAAAAGGATCAGTCGCGTCTCCGCGCTCTGACTCATTGTGTGCCTATTATGCTAATTGAACAGTAAAAAAATAGAAGAAGAAGAGAGAAAAAAGGGAGCCGAAAAAAGTCGAGCAAGTTTATAGGCGCTACGCGTGCTCTGAGCCCCTAAATAGGCCTATGAAACGGGGCTCATAAAAATTTTACTCGTCGCGCAACTGAAAAGTATGTAAATGTGCCGAACACTCGGCGAATGAGCAAATATTTTTAATAAAGTTCATGTCCTAAGCTGCTTTGCTGACCAAACGGTCGACGCAACATAATTAGAGCACTTTCAAATTGTTGTTCCCCTTCCCGCTTCCCTTCCAGTTCCTGATACCGTTCCCTTTCTTAGTTGTTGTTAGGTCTATGGCTGTTCTTGTGGTTATTGCAAATTGAATTAGTAGAGGCAGCAGAAAGTCGACAGCCAGCAAAAATCCTTTTTGTCCATTTGCCTTTATGCTACGTGCCAGGCAAATCAAAGTCAGGACCGAGCCGATCCAACCATCCAGCGTAACCGCAAAATGGAAAATGCAAATTTTAGCCCTGGCCCACGCGACCAGAGACCAGGGACCATTGTAGTAGAAGTCTGTCCGCACATCCGTGACCCGGGTTCTAGTGGTAGTTACCCAGCCGCGACCCAATGCTGCAATTTAATTTCTTAAGCAATTTTCATAATCTGCTGCAAATTGTTTCTGAATGCTGGCGGGCCTCGCTCCGGGTCTAACTAACGCTGACTGGCCCGTTACATTTTATGCAGTTGGCTGCGGCTGCATTTGAGCCACAAGCCAGCTGCCAGCCCTCTCAGTCGGTTAGAGTCAATCCCCCTCACTACACCGTCATACCGTTACTACGCTCTCCCACTTCACTCCCAAACTCCCAAAGTTCCGCATATTTTCGTAATGCAGCGCTAGGCAAAGTTTTTGCTATTTTATATTAATTTTCACTCGCTGCCTGCTGAGAGCAGGCAAACGAGAACCAGCGACCAACAACCAACGACCGCCGACCTCGTCGCGCCCTTGAGCCAAGACTCACCCATTGACTCCCACCGCCTGCTGCATAATTAAAATTGTAGTTCAATTCTAAGCACAGTGAAAGTCAGTTGACGGAAAAGTAGATACAGCTGCAGTTTCTTAACCATCTCACACTTACCGAAAGGTTGCAATAGGTTAAATGTTATCCAAACAAGCTACAAATATAATTTCAACAGCAATACAATAATTATCAGTTCAAATTGTTATTATTTTTAGCTTCTGGTATATTGGAAATTATGTTTGATATTAAATGTACTAATTTAAATTAAATTTTAAGGGTATGCCTCTGGTAATAATACTGTTTAATCTTGTCAATTGCGTGTAAACGACGCCTCGTGCAGTTTGGCAGCATTTGGTTACGTTTTTTGGCCATGCAATTGCCGCACAATCTGGCATTTAGCAATTTGGCATGTGGTGCTGCTTGTGGGCACTTAACAGCTTTCCCACGCCTACCCCCACTTCTAACCGGAACCAGGCGCTACCCCTCCAGCCCACTCTTTGGCCTATCACACTGACTGCAGCTAATTGTCGCCCCTTGGGTGTCTGAAATTCGTACACAAAAACCAATTAAGACGCCCGCGGCATGTTGTTGCCACTCGAGGGGCTTGTGGGGCATCGGGCGGGTTTGTGATAAATCAAATTTGGTTGCCTTAACAATATTTGCACATACGGCGCTCTGTACAACACAAATCAAATCAAATTAAAACATAAAGCGTGCCTGTCTCCGTGTGTGTGCGTACATGTGGCAAACATGTACATATGTTGGTGCTATGTTGGGGTCTGTGGGGTGGATGACGGGGGTAGGGGAATTGGATATAGTCGTTTATTATTCCGGCCGCATGCAGTCGCCATGTTGAGCCAGGCGACGCGTTTATGACGCTGACAGAATTATGAGGCCTACATGCGTTGATTTCTGATGGCACCGATGGCGCGAGCGGTCCTTTTAAATATTTTCACGCAAATAAACTAAACTGTAAGCCGTACCGTATGCTGCATGTAAGCCGATGTGTAGACTCAAAAGGTTCGGCTCGCAAATGGATTTTGCAGCGCAAAAATCACAAAATCAGAAAATCGCAAAACGTGCTTCACATATTTGCAGAGCATTCACATCGTTCTCGCCTATGCTGTTCATCCCGAACTCAAAGCCAAACTCAAACTCATCCCGAGCTCATCCCAAAAATCTCATTCCCATTCTCATCATAAATACATCAGATTGGGAAAGCAGGCCTGCCAGAAGCACTTGAAGCCAGCGTCACCATTCGCCAGACGCCGCCTGTCGCTGGCAGCGTGTCACGCGACCTGTCAGCAGGCATAAGCTGACATTTTTATTAAAATGTTTGCGCAGCGAACATTAACTGCGACAACTTAGAGAGAGCGAGCAGACCCTGAGGACCATACTCATGCCAGACACATTCTCTTTCAGCCCGCCAAGCTTTTAGTCTGTTGGCTTCTTTTGGCCTTGCAGTTGCTCACTTGACAATCATGTTATTTGTCATTTTCCCAGCTCATCATTGATTGTCCTGCTTCCGGGTCATCATGATGAGCTCTACAGCCAAAGCCGCTGAATAAGTGCTCCTTTGTGCGCCTTTGTCTACTCCCCCTTGCGACTATTGTCCTGCCAATCCACCTGCTATTGTCAGAATGAATATATGTCGTTTTATATATCCTACTCGTCATATTCTTCATGTAATTCCGAGAAAAACTACGTCTAAGAAAAACTTGTTTGAATTATAAAATTCATTTCGTTTTCATTTACAAAATATGCGACTTTAAATTTACTTTTAATAAATAAAAGAAAAAGTACTTAAAAGCAATAGCTGAAAACTACACATGAAAATCTTTCATTACATTCCTTACCATGCCGCAAATGTTTCTGTAACTCAAAATGTAGCACACTTCGCTTTAAATTAACATTTTTTAATGTACTTCTTTTAATGCATAGAAAAAATACTTAATTTTTTTTTTGTAGAGATTATAGCTTATTTTATTTTTAATCAGATTTGTCGTTTGAAAGAACTAAGCGAGTGTAAGAGTGAATGACAGCATTTGTGAGAGTCTTTCAGTTGAATCAGCCCGAAAAAGTAGGCAACATTAAGTGTGCATGAGGCACATCCCGCACACACGCACATGAGCACACATCTTTTTTAGCTTACGCACACCCATGTGACATATTTGGTTTGCTCGTTTGATGCATAAATAAAAAATCAAGCATGATGTACAAATTCATGCAAAGTACATTTTCATGTAACTGACAGAGTCGCTAAATAAAAAACTGAACTAAAGTAGATTCAAGCACCTAAGCCTATGATATAGTATATGTTTCTATATGTTACTTCTAGTCCCGCATGTATATGTGTATATGGGTAAGCGAGAATTGGCGAGTGTGTGTGAAAATCATCAATTTAAAACTGTGTCTGTTCTACTCTTTCAAAGAAAGAGTCCTTTGCTTCTATAAAACAATATACTCTTGCAGAGAGTATAAAAATATATATAAAATATTTGGAAAATACTTTCAAATATTTATAAGAAAAACCGGATAAGTTATGGCAAATATTAAACTGAGAAAATGCTCAAATGTCATTAAATAAATTTCGTAATTTAATTTTATGCTTGGCAAACCATAAAATTTATGTTTCCAATTAGAGCATTCGCCGAGTCGAACTCACGAACCCAAACACTTTTTCGTTTCTCGTTTTCCGTTCCTCTTTATTTTGTTGAAATTTTTTTTTTTTTTTTGCGTTTTTAAATTTCAAACAATTTGGCGGTGTACATATTCTTGTTTGTTTTGGCGCCAGCCGCTTTTATTTTTTCATTTCTCCATTTTCCAATCCACACTCGCGCGCAGCTGACGCAGCTCGAATCAATCAAATCAATGTGTAGCTGTTTTTCCCCCAAACCAATGCTGGGCAATTGGGTTGGGGTTCTGTTTGGTTTATTCTTGTTTTTGTTGCCACCACAAGGAGGCGGAACGAAAATCACAAGAAATGCAATACAATAAAAAGCAAACATGATCTCAGACAAAAAGCATGCTCACAAAGACTCGCACACATAATACAAAGTGGCGTAAACTAACTAAATAACAGTAACAATAACTTAAGTGTGCTTTGTGTATTAGCAAATGCTGCTCGGCAGAACACGCTTTATGTGCTTCTGTGTTCTTTTTCTGTGATATCTCCTAAGTTCCATCTCAGGCATCGCATCCATAGCTTTAGGAGACTGCTGCAAAGTTTTTATTTATACACACGTTCCGTGTGCAACAGCAACACCAATGCGAACTATTAACACTGTTAAAAAAGCGAGTTGAGAAAAACTATTTTTCAATAGATAAGATTGAAAACTACTGTAGTTTTAAACTAATGATAATAAATAATAGATACGACCGAATTTTTCTGAAACTTGTGCACTTTAATAATGAAATCCTTCATAATTTTAAAGTTTGTATTGATTGTCACCTATTCGTTTCTTTGAGTGTAGAGTATCAAAAGGGGGCGGTTTGGGGCGTAGATGGTTTGGCAAAAGCCACGTTTCGTTTGTTACGTTTCGTTCGTTTGTTTGTTTATTTGTCGTTTGCTTTGTTTCGTGTGTTGGCAATCTATGCCATGCTCCTAAATTGACTAGCCCAGGCAACTGGAACACACCATACACCACAGCCCCTCACAGATGCACACACACTCTAACACATATGTGTTTGTAGAAAACTAAAGAATCCTATGCGATTGTTAAAGCTCACGTACCGCACACAGCGACAGCAGCAGCAGAAGCACCGGTAGCAGGGTGACCGATGCGGACCACATGTCGTATACGTAACGTCGCATATCTTTACGCCAGGCATTTGCACGGCTCGAACAACTTGACCCCTCTTCTCCCACCTTCTCAATCTTTGTATTTGCAATCAGCCGCAGTGAGTGGCTCGCCGCGCGCCCATGCGACAAGTGCCCACACTGACACACACACACACACTGGCACACATTGAACTTTCGATACTTTTAATTATTGCGTACATGACCGTAACGCTGTTGCCGGACTTTAGAGGCAACGGCAACGCCAACCTGGACAGTCCGAAGCCCCAGTTTAGTGCACGTATGTATTAATCAGAGAACTGTGAAGTTTTCATTGTGTGTTGTACTTCCCCTATTCCTTCCCATCCCGTCTCTTTTCTCTTTTCTCTCTCTTCCTGTCTCTCAATTTTCCTGGGGACAAGTACAATATGTGTTGTGTGCTAGTTTTGTGACTTTATACCTTTGGTCAAAAAGTTTGGTTCATTAAAAACCCGTAGACGTTTCATATTTTGAAGAACGTGACACAACGTGAGCAAAATCTCAAGATTATGGGGCGTGACAGGGGAACAATTACCAAGGAAAAACCGCATACTCCACTCTATTCTGTATTTTGGACTCTCGTATTTTGTGGAAAGCCCAATGGCTAACCTGATTGACGCATAAACAGGCAATTAAGTGTAAAAAGCAGTTCCAATTGTTGCAATCACCTAAGGCTGGCAAACGCGTTAAATGAATTTCCACGCACGCGTTTCAAATCAAATTTACGAAAATTTAATTTAAGGCTCGCTTTCATGGTTCGGCAAATGTGCGTGCGTGTCCCATGTGATACACACACATGCACTCATGTACACCCACACACACACACGCACACAAACAAACACTCACATATACTGCTAGTGAAATTTGTGGTTCTTGTATGTGTGGGTGACTGTGTATAAGTGTTTGGATTTGGTGTGTCTGTGCCCGTCCGTGCGCTCCTTCCATGACCAGGCCCTGGGCACGTTTCTAGATTTGTTTACTTTGTAGCCAGAGCAACGAACAAATAAATTTCTATAAATTCTTGCGCGGCATTTCATTTGCCATACTCGTTGTCCAAAAATGCCAACACAGTCAGTCACAGTCACAGACTATGTTTCAAGTGTTGTGCTCTTCACACCCTCCCACTATCAGTTTCTCTCGGTCTATCTCTTTCTCGCTTAATGTATGTATACATATCAGCAGGACAATGTCAAAGGGGAGCTGAAGCTGGCACAGGAGCAATGGCTCTGGCTTATTTATTTATTCATTCGCTGCGCTCTCGCAACTCGTGTGTGTTTGTTTGCAATTTTCTGTTTGAAAGGATATTGCAGAATCTGAAAGCAGACACAAAAGCGGCCACAACAGCAAACCCTTAGACAACAGCTACAGACAACACGCACTCTCATTCCTTCTCATGCTCTTGCAAGTCCTTAGCATATTTAGAAGCATAGCTGCCCATAATGTTGACCCGAATTTTTGGCAAACTGTGTACAAATAAATAAAGCAACAAGAAAAATTGAAAACAAATTGATAGTCGAATACCGAATACCCTGTCTACCCAAAAATGAAACTTTAAGTAAGAAATTATCAAGTATTTTAAACTTAAGTATTCATAACTTAATTCATTTGATGATTAGATTTTAAATGTTATTTCATTTATTGTGTTTATTGCATGTGTACTACTGATTCTTTTTTAAGTTAGGGTATAATACACGCTTTAGCAATTGGGAAAGCCACAAATGATGTGCGGGAGCTCTGTGCATTTGGGTCAACAGACGGGTTAAGACCTTCAATATATTTTATCTTCGCCAAGCAACACTCGGTGTGGAAAAATTGCAAACCCAAAATAAATAAGATTCGATTTATGTCGCAGCCCCAAAAACGGTTTCCGTGTTTATTTATAGACGCTCAAATAGTTCGTTTAGCATTCTCGGTATTCGGCAAATCGAGGACTTTTATCACACACACAGAGACACTTATAGAGAAGTTTTCAAGTTCTGTTTCCCTTTTCAGCCCGCAATCATTTTTTTTTTCTGTTTTTATTTGCTTTGCGGATTTGTGTATTGTGCGCCATGTTTCGTTCTTGTGGCAGCAAATTTTTAATGAATTTACACGTCGTGGGTATTGAGAGGACCTTTGGCTGTCCTGCCCCTTTCCCCTCTCTTATATTTAACTGAAGTTTGTCGGGCTCATTTCATATTCAAAACACATTCGGCAAATATTGATACGACCGCAAATTGTTTAAAATGCGCAATACCCGACTACCAACGACAGTGCAAGACAAATTGTTAACTAAAAGCGAAAACCGAAAACTGAACTCTGAAAACTGAAAACCGAAAACCGAATAACGAAAAACGCAAATCACGGGAGACTCTCTGCCTCTAGTTGCCTCTGGCTCCCACTTACAGGGAAAGTTTCCCTTTGACATCATGCGGCGTATACTTGATTATTAGCAATCAGCCGCATTTTCTAATTCCCTTTCAGCCGCTCGGCAAAAAGCAAGCTAATTGTATCATTAAGCCTGCCAACAGCCATCTCAATGCCTAACTTGATCGTACATCGAGAGCAGAAGTTGGGGCAAAAACTGGAACGGGAGCAGAAGCAAAAGTAAATTAAAATTGATGCTGATGCCAATTTTTAGTTAAAAGTTCTTGCAGTTAGCTCCAACCACAAGATGATTAATTATGCCCTTAAAGCACCACGTCAAAGGAGTGAATTTTGATTTTAATTTCCGCAGGGGACGTGCAAGTAGTGTAAGTCCAATAAACCCCAGGAGATTGATGATTGGAGACGGCAGAGGGGAAAGTAAAGGGTGTAATAATAATGCAACCGTATATCGTTGCTGCCACATAAAATTTGTGGCTTTTTGTTGAAAATCATTGCCCCATTGGCGCTTCATTGTGTAAGTGTAAAAGTTTTTCGATTATACAAAAGTTGATGCTAAGCACACTATTCACAGTCAAACACACACATACTCGCACGCTCTCACACTTACACACGCTCGATAGAGCCTTAAGCTAATTTAGCAATTTGTGCTTTGAATGGAAGATAACAAAAGGAAGCAAATACACAAAAAAAATGGAATTTTTAATTGGAAATCTTTGACTGCACATAACATTTCGATTTCGCACATGTGTACGAGTAAAACTAGTATCAAAAGTTGTGCTCAAAACTTTAGATATGGTATAAGAGTGTATGCGGAACACAAAAAGGAAAAAAAAAACTCTGATTGATTTATCTGTCAGTGGATGGGAAGGCAGCAAAAAGTTCACAATGCACAAAGCTGTAAAGCTGCAGAAATAAGAGAAGGAAACGTGAATTTTAAAATTGCAATTGTTAACTCGACTGACTCTACATATTGTTTGTTGCTCTTCTCCCTATCCTATAACTATTTTTTCTGCGATGCTGTAGTGTCTATTTTCTGCTTATTTGATGCTGCTTGTCCATGTCTTTCACTGTCACTTAGTTAGCTTTGTGTGTGCCCATGTGAGTGACTGACCAAGCAAATTTATGCAATATTTTTGGGCCGGACCTTTAAGCTTCCAGTGTGTTTGTGTAATAATGGCCAAAGTTCAGTTAAAACTCAGACATAGTGAATACACAAAATACAAAACACATACAAATACAAATTCAGAAACCATAAACTTGCCACATTTGCATAATATGCTGCCCTATGATGCCACACACAAAACGCACAAAAAGCCAAACCAAACAACCAGTAAAAGTCTCTTGGCACGAAACGTATTTCACCAATAAATTGAGGAAATGTTTAGCTGCAAGCAGAGTCAAGTTAGACTACGTTCGTCTACTCTTGTCCCTCGTCGGCTGGCCCTTGCTCTGTCCAAGTCATAGTTTTGGTCCCGGGGTTGCCATAGTTCAAACCGATGACTTGATTTTTGATTTTGATTTTACCGAACAATCGCTGCTCCTGATAAAATAAACTGAATCGACTTGCATCATAAGCAGAGTGTCTGTTGTGCATGTTGCAATACTCTGGACAATCTCCTATGCCCTTTCAATCCTATTTGAACAGATATTGCTGCCTTTGCGAATGCAAAACTACTTACGTTGCTCTGTTAATATCTTTAACAATGTGTGGCCAAGTAGTAAGACAAATATTTAACAAGTTTGCCAAAGAAACAAAACAATCGACTGCAAATGAAAGGCCTGTAAAGGAGGAATACTATTTCAAGAATTGTTTGACTTGTAGTTCGAAACTATCTATGCCAAAAAAATAAACTACAGCTTTTTTATAGATTTATTAAATAGTTGTAGTACAAGTTTTGTTTGATATTTTAGTGCTGCAACTTAAGCTGAATGTTTTATACAGAAATGAAATAATAAAGAAACAAGGAAATTTAACAAGCTGTAAAAACATTTGGGAAATTCTTTGGGCTAAATATAAAATTGTTTGAAAGAAGAAATATCAGATATATTACTAATTAAAAACTCTTACTAATCAAGTGCAGATTCCGCAAATTTTTCAGAGTGCTTTTTTAAACATTCGCCAAAGCAAATTTCATTTAATCCGAGACTAGCTTGAAACTTTACAACTATCTTAACGCATAGCTTTTCTGCATTTTGCAGGCACGTTCCACGGCAACATTAAGACCTTAAAGCCAAACTCTTAAATACTTTTTCGCAAACCTGCGAGTTGCCGCGAATAGTTAAGTGGCAGCTCGAGCCGTGCCCCAAATGTAAATGCTTTGCAAGTTGTCGATTAATTCATTATTACCGGCCAAATGGACAGAAAAACAGAAGGACAGAAATGAAACGGGTCCGCTGAGCAGTGAGGAGGCTGGAAAGATGAACAAACTGTCAACGTGCGCCAGTTGTCAATGTTGTAGTTAAGGGATTAGTTGTGGCATTAGACGTCGATTTAACATCACCCTCGACGCATTCCAAATACACTGAGTAACGGGAAGTTTTGTGTGTTAAGAGCGCTTAAAAGCGCTTCGGGCCAGGCTTAAACCAACTTATGAATGCGCGTGATCACACTCACACACTCAAAGACGCACACACACACACACACAAGCACTCATACACTCAGCAGCAGTGTCAGGTCGCTGATAAAATGTGAAGCGGATTAAGAGGCTGCTCCTAGAGCCTGCTTCGCCTAAGAGTACGAATTCGAGTGTGAGTTTGAGTTTGTCGCCGTTGAACAATCCGTAAATGGCACTTGATTCACGGCGCCAGTGGAATTTTTGATAACTTAAGCGAGAGCCAAAGTTGGTCAAAAACTCTGACGGTCTCTTTAATGCGTATGAATGTTGAGAGCTTTGAGTTTGCTATATATAAGTACGTATGACTCTCTTCCTCTCTCACTATCTCTATGTCTTTGCCTGTCTCTATTTCTATAGAAGTCAAGTTAAATCCAGTGCTGGCTTTAGCTTTGCTTTACGTGCCATCTTTTTGTCCCGCCGCCCTTGTTCTCGCCTCCAAAACTTTCCTTTGCCTATGCTTTAGGTTTCTTTTCCTTTTTTGCCAGTTAGCCAAAGTTGACAAAGTTTGCAGCTTGAACATTTGCGCCTCAACGCACACGCAAGCACACTCGCACATACACACACACTCCGACACATACATAATTCAACAAGACGCTGGCGACACGTCACACAAATGTCGCCAAAAGCAACTCTCAATGCGCGCCATCAATCTTGGCTTTCTATCCCCTCTGCCTCCTCTCCAGTCCTTTTCCGTACACCCCTCCAGCTGCTCCTGCTCTTTAACAGCCCCCTTGCCTCATCGGCGATACCACTGCTCTGCGCAATTGAATTATTACTTCGGGTCGAACAGCGTTTTGGCCATTGGTCACTTAACCAGCAACAAGAAACAACAACACTGACAACATCAACATCCACAACAACAGCAGCAGTGCCAGCGAAAACACCGAGAGCATCGACACTCATTTGCAGTCATGTTTGTACATGTATATGTCTGATAAGTTTCTCTCCCTCTGGGCAGAGATGTCAGCCATGAAACATGGCCAAAATCATAAAGAAAAAAAATATACACTCATGTACAAACAGATATAGCTTAAAAGTAGCTGAAAGTATGTTTAATCAATAGCTGTAAGTCAATCAATCAGTTAATCATATTGATTGTTTATTAGCTGAGTAGTTTAGCAGCAAATAATGTTCAAGAGATAAGAGTAATAAATAATACTTGAGTATTGTATTAAAGCCAAATTTATTGAGTGAAATATACAATGAAATTAAAAGTTAACAGTGAGTGGACTCTGAGATTTAAGTGAATCTTGAAGCAATACAGCTTAAAGTAGTTAATAAATGTGATGAACACTTGTATGCCAATATTAATTCAACACTTTAATATAATATATATTTACTGAATGGTATAGACTAGAATGCTAAAATTAAGTGCTAGACAAACCTTGTTATCAATTATAATATTATTAGTTATTATTACTAATTCTTTAACGGCTCACTGATTTTCTTTCCCAACCCCTTGCATACTTTCATTGAACGTCTACAATTGGTCAAGAAAATGGCTGATTGCTCAACACTGGCTGAGGACTGAGAACCTTACCTCTGACCTGGATGCTGTCAGAGAAGCTTGTTTATTTTCTTGTTGTACGCACAGAAAATTAAAACAATTTTAACAGCTACTCTCGATGTCGTTTGTCGTTTCTCATTCGTCGTTTTGTTGTTGTTTGTTGCTCGTTGTCGTCTACGTTTGCTCCATAAATAAAACATGTCAACTTGTTATTGTTCTGTCCCCAGACAGAATTTGAGTTTGAGCCTGACCCAAAGATCTGAGTGTTTGCCCTGCAGCCAGGCCATGTTATTGTTATTGCTATTCGAATTCCTATTGGAAATGGTTAAGGTATTGATAATGGTATTGGTATTCCTATTCGTATTTG
Source organism: Drosophila nigrodunni (assembly GCA_020829145.1). NCBI lineage: Eukaryota > Metazoa > Arthropoda > Insecta > Diptera > Drosophilidae > Drosophila > Drosophila nigrodunni. The sequence goes on from JACVCZ010000001.1 coordinate 20,217,723, forward strand.
TATTGATATTCGTTTTGGTATTGGTATCGGCATTGTTATTGAACTATTTACATTTGTTGCTTTGTTGCTGCCAGCTGTTAATTTACGAGACATCCCCTGAAGTTGCTGTCTGGACCTTAAAGCAGCCGGCAAATTGCTGTTCATAAATAAATATGCGGCGCATAAATCCCAATACTATAAACAACAACAAAACCGTGACAAGCATCAAGGCGTCAAGCGATTTATAGGCATTGATTTTTCCCAACACCCGGCAACAAAACGTGATAAAAGACTTGAACCTCGATGAAACAGAAACTGAAACTAAGGGTTCAAAGTGGAACTGAAAGTGAAACTTTTTTGGTCAAACAATTTGCCAGGCCAGCCACAGCACGTTGTTGTCTGTTGCTTAGAACAGTGTAAGTATAAGTATTGGCCTCGACCATTGACAGTTTGTTGGCCGTATGCTGTACGCTGCTGTTGCGCCTCTTTCGGCTGTCACGCACCGACTGACACTTATTAGATAAGTTTTTAGGCCGTCTGCAGATGGAGATGGAGATGAAGATGGAGATGGCTGATGATGTTCGAGCTCATCATTTAGCCATTGGCAATGTCGAAAGCTGACTACGATTTTAATTACATGCTTAGCTAAAAATACTGTAGAACCAAAGGACTGCACTTCAAATCCATGGCTTAGGCGTCCTTTTCTTTCTGCTTGTCTTCAAAAGAGCTTTCGTTGTCTTAGCCTGGCATTTAAATTGATCAAAAATATAGCATAGCAATGCTGATGTGAATTCGGAAGCGAATGCTTATACTCTAGGCAGAGGCTGAGACTGTTTCTTGGCCGGGCCCAGACAATTTCATTCAATCTATAAGTAATTTCGTTGCCGTTGCCGTTGCCGTTGCCATTTTTATCACTGTGCTGAAGTGCCGCCTGGGTCGATTCCAATGCCGATGTCGATGTCGATGTCGATGCCGATGTGCTGAGACCACCCACGTGATTTGAATATTTTTCCAATAAACTTCAACAGCTTTTCACAAGTTTCAGTTTCAGTTCGAGTTTGGGTATGAGTTTGTGGGAAATGCGAGTATATGGCTGCCCTGTGCCCAGCTAGGCCGTCTGTCTTTATCTATTGGATTTAAATTTCCAGCCTCACTTTCATGTCCGGCTGAGTGTTTTTCCTGCTTCGCTTCGCTTCAATTTGATTTGCTTTGCTTTTACTGTTCTTTTGCTCTGCTATGGAAATGGTTTGCTTTTGTGCTCGCGAACTTAAGCTTAATCGAATTTGCCGCAAATTGGCAATAAATTTTAATTCTGAATAGATATCCCAATGCTGATTGAAGTTAATCAAAGGCCAACCGCGATACGTACTTTAATTCAAGTCCAGCCTCAACCTCAACTTCATTTAACTATGCCCACAATGGACTCGACAACTCTCTTCATCCTCCACTCCCGCATTGTTGCAGGTTGTTTTAGTTGTTCTACTTGTTGTTGGGGCAATGCACTCTGCCCAAAAGCCCATTCAATTTAGAGGCAAAAACCATTGCAGTGCAACACAAAAACTATACCAAAAAAAAATAATAGAAAATGAAGCAGAAAACACAGTGAAAGAGAAAGAGAAGAGGTATAAAGGGTGAGAGAGCAAGAAGACGCGAACTCAACGGTAAACAAGTAACCTAGGACGAATGGCAAAAAGAACCCCTCCGCTCACCTTAGCCAATGAATACAATCTTGTTTTTTTGTCGCCCCACCGATGTAGTTGCCCCACTGTTGCCGCTGCTGCTGCTGCTGCATTTGCAGCTGTTCTTACAACCACTTCATCAAATTCATTCAACACTGCGGTACCTCTCTTTATACCCTGTAAACTAAACTTGTGGAAAGAGGGATATGAATGGTTTTGGCGCACAGCTGACTGACAGCTAGTTTATGATATCTAAGAGTCGTTCATTTGTGATGGCCTTAAAGTAGACGAGCCCTAATCAGTTAGAAATGCCTTGGCATTCAGAATACAGCAACAACAACAATTTTATGGGCAGGACTAACGATGGGACGAATGGATAGCGTTGCTGTGGGATATGCCGACGGCAGTCAGCATAACGAGCACGACGATTACGCCCACTTCTGGTCTGTGCTGGTTTAGTCAGGCCAGTGGGTTGTCCTGGCCAACTAGTGCTTGGCCATCACTCGGTGTCATCTCAGGCGTCGTTTGTCTGATGGTCCAAAATTTCAAGAGTTGCGCGTAGCAACGCAAAGTGGCAAGTCCTGGCACTCGCCGTTAAAAATGGAAGTGGATTTGATGAGCGAGTCTAGCCAGTTGCAACATTCAAGTTGCAACGTTTTGACACTAATTTCATTCCGTTCAAGCATTTTTTTGTGGCTGCTTCAAAGTGCGGCTAAGACAACGAGCCGAAGAGCAATAGACTGACAGCAAAAAGGGAGGACGAGAGAGAGAGAGAGAGAGAGAGAGAGAGTGACTGAAAGACAGGCAAATAGACAAACCGGAAAGCAGATAGACTAAAATGGCTGGCACGCATCTGTTTTCGTTAGGCAATGCACAGTGCCTGCAATAAGTTGTAATTAAGTTGCACTACATTTAATTTCAATTTGTTTTACTATTTACAAAGCAGCTGCCGAAGCTGACGAGTGCCTGAAAAGTTGCTCGAGTACGAGTATTTACTTAGTTTGCACAACGTAATTTTGTTTGCATCTCGAGTTAACTGAAAACTGCAAACGGTTTTGCGGCCACAACAACAAATAGACAAACAGCAACAGGAATAGAAACAAGAACAGAGAAAGCTTTAACAGTTACAGCTGCAAATAGACGTTATTGGTTGCAGCCACTTGTTTCAGCTCGTTTAACCAAGTTCTCAAGTGCGTCAGGGCAAAAAGGATTTGCGCGTTTGCCGCAAAGTATGCAACACTAAAAAAAAACAACTTAATTTACGTCATTGCCATGTTGAAAGTGTTGCAATGCTGTACTTTAGTTGGCACAGTCAACATGCACTGAACTCAATTACCAACAACAAAAAGGCAAACAAACAAGCATGAAAACAAAATAAACAAAAGCAAATAAATTTAAAAGATGTGCATAACAAATATTGTATGAAAGTTAACAATTTATTTTTTGAATTGTTTCAATGAATATTTAATATGGAATTCGAGTCCGGGTTTGCTGAATATTCATTGGTTTTTGCCACATGCGAAATGAATGACTCATGGCTGAAAATTGATAGCAATCGAAGGTATTTAGTGTTTGTGTGTTTCTGCAATTGTGGCAATATCAGCCTACCATCAATTTGGGCTGACTTTTCGCAAGTTGCCACACGCCGGAGTGGTGCCTGGTGCCACAAAACACTCAAACACTCCCACACACACAACACACACACTCTCACCCACGACACCTGCCCGAGGAGAATTGGCGACACGACGACTTGGCCAAGTTGGAGCCATGTCTGTAATGCGTTTCCTATATCCTTATGTTGTTCTGTCATCAATTTGAAATGCCAATGCGTATGTGCTACGCTTTAATGCGAAACTCTGATTGCGCTCGAATGGCTTCATTTATTTTCACCAAACGAAAAACCAACAAAGAAAATAAAAAAAAAAAGTAAAGAGAAATAAAAGGAAAGCACGCGAGAAAAACGAAAAACGCAAGAGAAAACAAACTCGACAGTTGTACATAATATTTCACTTATGCATGTGCGCCCCAAGAGCGTGTGTGTGCTTGTATGTGTCTGTTTGTGCATGTGTGTGTGTGAATGTATATGAGTAAGTGCAAAGTAAAATGAATGTATGAATGAATGAATGAATAAATGGCATGCGTAACGTTAGAAAATTTGTTATAGCAATTTGAACTGTCAACGCGAAACCGAAAAAGTAAATTAAGAAACATTTGAAATTTAATTCACTTGCCAAGCGCTCGAACTGCCTTCTGGGAGTGTGTTCTGTGACTGTGACTGTAACTGTGACTATGACTGTGGCTCAAACTGTGACTATAAAATGTGTGTGAGAGTGGGTGAGTTAGTATGAGTGTGTGTTAGTTAGTGTGTGTGTGTTTGATACAGTCACAACTGTAACTACGACTGCTGGCAGTCTGTATGTCTGGCAGGTGTCAGCTGATGACTGTCATGCGACTGCCATGACACAGAGCCCTTGAGCATAGAAGCAGCAACAGAAACAGACATGCAAAATTAGGCGAGTGTCACGAATTTAAAATAACTTTTAATTCATTCTTGATGAGGATGCGGCTGCTGCTGCTCCCCCCTCCCTCTCTTGCTGCCTCTGTGACTAAGTACCACACGGCGTATGAGTGCGGCTGGCAAATGTGCCCTTGTTGGTTGCTGTTGCCACGCCTCTTAAGTGCCACATAACTCGAGCTTAGCATAAACAACCGCACAAGCATAAATGTTCGTTAAACTCAACTCTGCTTCAGCAACTGCCAGCTGGTAACTGGTAGCTGGTAACAGTAATGGAACTGGGACTACCTACAGCAACCTATATGTATACATATATATAAACATATGTATGTACGTGTATGTATGTCTGCGCCATATAATTATTTAGTTTCCAGTTGGTCGGAAATTGCAAGCAGACACTTGGGTATGTAAATAGCAGGTGGCCAAGCATACAGAGACTGAATTGTGGCAACTCTACGAGTTGAGTTCAGTTGAGTCTTCGATTGTCATAAATCAAGATGTTTGGGTTTTAGGACATGCCACTGCGGTGTCAACTGATTGCTGCTGCATGTGTATGGTATTAGTGGTCCAGGAAGGGGACAGTTTGTGACACTGCGACCCAAATATTCAAAGCAAATAAAAGTTGAGTTTGCTCTATGAAGATGCTCTACGGGAGATGAAAGCACAGTCCACTCAAAGCGAAACGAAAACTTTGCTAAAATTATGCGCCATCGCGCGCGAGAACCTCTAATAGCCAGCAGGTGAAAAGGGGTCAGCATGGCAGTTGGGTAAAGGTGGAAAACTTATATAAAAGGCAATATGAAACTTGCTAAAGGTACAACAAAAGCAACAAAAAAAAAACCAACAATACGAACCTGATTTCGAGCTGTTCTTTCTTTGGCTCACGCTGGTCTTGCTGTTGTTATTGTTATTATTATATTGTATATTTTGTTGTTGTTGCTGCTGCTGCTGATGTTTTCGTTGTTGCTGGTTATGCTTTCTAATCCATGCACGTTTTCCTTTTAATATTTATTTTGCGCTTTTTCACACTTTGCTCACACCCACACATAAACACACATACACACACTGGCACACAAACACACACCGCGATGCAATAGCGATTGCGATTCCAAGACTTCAAAGGTCGAGATCTGTGTGTCTGGGTCTATAGACAGTTGCGGTTACTTTGTGGTACTTTGCTTTGCTTTGCTTTAAGTAAGGTTTTGAATATCGATGACGATGCGTACAGATTGGTTTTTATTATGCACGACGGGCATCGTCCACAGTTCATCAATGCAAATTGCCACTGGGAGATGAGTTGATGTAGAAGTCAAAGTTGGAAGTCGGAAAGTTAATGTTGAAAACAGTTGCTTATTCTTACGCATAAAAGCCGGCGCCAACTCTATTGTTGGCTATAACTCGTTAGGGTTTAATAACGAAACATAAAAATACAACAAGTATAATGAATATTTGTTTATGATTTCGAAATGTTATTCAATTATTGCGCACTCTCTTAATTGTTGTTATTGTTGGTTTTTTTACAGTTGTTGTTGTTGTTGTTTACTTATGTTGATAGACGGTTCCCAGTGGGACGAACGCGATTTGGACGCGCATATATGCCGTTAGAATAGTCAACCGAACCGCACGAGGAACATTTTCAAACTGATTTCAGTCGAACGAGCACGCAACCGAAGCGCCTTCGCCGAAAGCTCGAAAAACGAAACAGAAGCTACCCGAACGAACTGAATGCGAAACGAAACAGTATCAACAGCCGAACCGAATGTCTGTGGATGCTGATTGTGAATGTGAATAGGACATGCTCGTGGATTGTGGAGCATTGTGGATGCTGTGTTCCAATGCCAAAATGTTTCGGCTGCTGATAAGCGCATAGTTGTCACCTTTGTCTTGCAATTGGTATTGGCCTCTCAGCTTGACAACAATTTATATTTTGCACGTTGCGCGCATTTAAATGTTTTCACTTATTGTCTCCCTATCTCACTTCACTCACTCTCTCATTCTCGCTCTTCATTCGTCCCTCTCTATTGTGTCAGTTTTTTAATCACTTAAAAATGTATGCGAGTTTTTTTGTCGACACGTGCGTGTCAAAATGTTAACGCTTGGCCAAAGGATTAACATCAAGAAACGCACACGCCGCCCGGCAATTTGTTGCCAACTTTATTACAGTGACAAACAGGTCCAAGTCCAACTGTGTACATGTGTATGTGCTCATGTATGCAATGCTTAAGTTAATGGAAATAATTCAGACAGCACAAGAATGGTCGGAAGTAGAACGGGGTAGGGGTGTGTCAGGGATCAGGTCTGGCAGCAGTTTCTTTTTACGAGCGCGTAATAAGAAAGAGTGAAACGTGCAACCAGCCATGAACCAAACTGAACTGAACTCAACTGGACGTGATGCGTGGGCAATGCCAGACTTAAAGTCCAACCTGTGCACACGTTAACTAAACACACACACACACAGACTCAGCTGCACACACACACAGCTCTGGTGTCACGGATTTGAAGTTAGAAAATTAAAAGCTAACCATAATCCTGGCAAAATTAAAAATACCAGACGCGGGCAGTCAAAGAGCAAAGCAAAAGTGAAGAGAGCGCATTTAAGAGAGTGAGAGAGAGGCATAGTGTGCGTGTGTCTGTGTAAGTAATTTAAAGAGAGAGCCATTTAGTGATAAGCTTATATGCCGGCTTCACTTTTGGGTTAGTGGGACAGCGTACGTAGTGAGCTCTGCTCTCGGCTTTGCTCTTCTCTGTCGCTGCCTCTGCCGCTGCCTCGGCCGATGCTTAAGCCAGCAATTAAAATTGAGTCGGGTCTATGGACTCAGAACACAAACGGTGTTGCAAGGCGTTGCCATGGCATGCGTGTGCATTTCACACCTAAAACCAAAACCGGGGCACGCAGGGGCAGTCGGCGGGGGCGTGGCGATGTGTCCAAAGTGCACTCAAGCGGATGCCTTAGCTGAGGCTCTTGCTCGAGAACTCGGGCTGAAGTGTTTGCCATTTGACACTCTCTTGAACTTGAAGCAGATTCCAACTACAACTCTGACTTTGGCTGGCTGTGGATTGTGACTATGACAACGATAAGGATAACAACAGCAACAACAACAGAAACACCAACAGCAACAACTACAAAACTGAGAACAAGAGTTCGCTAAGTATTTTTCAATTAAAACGTCGGCGAAACTTGCACGCATGATAAGCACAAAAGTTGCTCATTGTCAGCGCCTAAAAGCATGCTACACAATGGCGCCCAGAACTTTGCCTTGGCAAATTGCACACACATACACACCCCCACAGACACATAGCGAAATACTCGACGGGCGCCAATCAATCTCCCTTCACTTTAGCATAACAAAATGTTCCCATTGTGGATTTTGCTTCTTTTTTTGCCACTTTTTTTTGGTTTTTTTCTGGATATTTTTTTATGCGCGACATATTTAAATCAGTGCTGAGAATCACTTCCGGCCGTTTAGGCAGTTGAAAAATTAACTTGTCTGCGACTGACAAGATGACTATAATGACAACTGGCGCCAGAACTTAAATAAGTACAGCTATAACTAGCCATAGACAGCTGGTTTTTACTCAAATCTCGTCCTGGTTAAGTGCTTCTGCTTTGGCTTCAACAATCTGACAATGCTCGGCTGGATGTGAATTGGTTGCAGGCAGAGCAATGGAAATGGCAGCTGTATCATGCGAAAAGTGGTTAACAGAGTGGGAAAGGGAAGTGGGGGGAACCGAAGAGTAGAACTTGGTCGGCAATTTTACTGCCATATGCTGGACAATCAGCTCAGTGCCTGTTGCTCTGTTCAACCGAGCTCGGGATCTGTCCGGATCTGTGGCCCCGTCGCTTTGACATGAACTGCAAAGTGAAGCACGTGTTGGCGTAGCAATTTGGCCAGGACAACAGCCAAACACTTTTATGTGCCGTAATGAAAAACTGTTATCTGTGTGCGCAATTTGAACGCAATTTGGTAACGCGTTTCGCCACATAAAACTTAAGTGACCCGAAACACAAACACACACACACGCACACATACACGCACATAGGAATTGCTAAACCAGAACCCATTCCAGCAGCCTTCTATTTGTCTTCTCACATGCGTTTATGACTCTGCGTGCAGCCTGCAAAACTGTTGACATTTGCAGAAAAGTCAACAGCAAACGGCAAAAAGACAAAAGACAATGACAGTAAAGCTGGAGTCGGAGCTGGCGATGAAATTGGAGCCGATGCTGTAGTTGAAGCTGGTGCTGAAAGTGTGAGTGTGAGTGTGAGAAATGAAATTGTTTGGTGATTATGCCGCATTAAAGCCAAATGTGCTGTGCATAAAGTGTAAACATCCGTTACAAGTCACAGCCACAGTCACTATCACCATCAGCGTTAGTATCACACTTGCACACACACACACACTTCAATTTTATTGACATGCCACATCACTTTACGTCACGTCACGTCACGGCACGCCACGCCACGCCACGCCGCGTCCCGTCACTCCAAACACACTAGCCGCGGGCCGGACCGCTTGAAACAGATTTGTTGCAGCTGGGTTCGCGTTTGCCATGGCAACTAAGCATTAACATGTTGCTCTGATGTTACCTTTAATGCCAAAAGAGTAACGGCAACAAAAAGTTAACAAAGAAGAGGCCAAAGCTTTGCCTCCATATATTTTTTTACGAGTCAAACCTTGACTCCCAGCTCTTGTTTACTAGTAAAATTTATTAAATATTTTTGTGGCTGTTGTGCACATTTTTTGTTTACTTTTTTTCCATTTTTTTGTTGCAGTGCGCCACAAAATTGCTGGCATGCTTAATCCATAAGAAGCTCTTGGCTCACATTTTTACAGTGCACAGGATGCTACTCTTAACTCTGTTTTGTATATATACTTTTCTGTTTTTTTTTTTTTTTTTTAATATGCATTTTGCATAATTTTCTTATAAACATCACTCATACGCCATGTGCAGCGTGCAGAGTAAAATAATAAGCAAAACACAATTTTGCAAGCTTAACACAAATGAACACTTGTGGCGGCTTCACACACACCCATCAACCATCAAACATCATCAAAAAATTTTGTAAGCTTTGCATCCGGTGCGATTTTCTCTTGGCAAACAATGAGATGAGCAACCTTAACTTATTCTCCACACAAATAAGCAAATTATGTGCCCACAACAAACTTTTAATTAGTTAAATTCAAACCAAAATACTCTCAGTTGTTGAACCTTATAATAAGTGCCAAATCAGTTACCAGAACATCAAACGACCATGAAATGGCAACTGTCTCATCGGTTGAATGCAACGGTATTCTACCAGATGCTATTAAAATTTAATTAAAATATAGCAAATAATGAATGCTCAGCTGGAGAGAGAAAATCGCTCAAAATATCTCATATAATAAACTTGCATGCCTATTTGCAACAGCAAAAATGCAAAACCAAAAAAAAACAAGAAAGAAAAGTACAGTCGAGGGCGCCCGACCGTATAATACTCTCTGCATTTGTCCCGATTAAATTATTAAAATCGGTACCGAGATATTACAATGTGAATTACTTGCATTAAAACACGTTGAAACAAAAACAATCTAAGCATAATCAAACACACATCTGTTTGTTTGCATGCGAATACACATACATATGTACGTTTGACAATATATGCTGCATATATATATGTATGTGTGTATTCGGCGCAGCCAGCGACCGCGGGCAGCGCTGCCGACACACAGGCAGCGAAAACGTTCGAACATGTGCTTGTGTGTTTCTATCTCGCTTGCACCTATGGGTTGATATTGCGTTCAATTATCAATATTGTAACGCTTCTAGTTTTCTTGTTTATTGTCCGATTTTAATGCGCCTTTCAGTATAGTTTAATATAGTTAGGTCTCCACACGTATTATATAATTACAATACTGTACGATACGAACAAGTTCGCCAAAAAACGGCATTGAAGGTTCCAGACTTTTTATCAAATGTGGGAAAAGTGGGCGTGGCAGTCCAAAATTTTAAATGGCAATGCAACTATGCCGTCGCTAGGAACCTCCCGTTCCAGAATTGGTGATCCTAGGTGCCATAGTTACTGAGATATTTGCCGAAAACACCAATTTTTTACGAGGTGTGTCCAGTTTTTTGCTTATTGTGGGCGAATGGGGCGTGGCATCGAAAAAAAAAAAGATTCTTGTATTGACTGACTAAATATCTGATCGTTTGACACCAAGCTCGAACTTGTAGCTCTTACCATCTCTGAAATCTGTTTGTTCATACGGACAGACAGACAGACAGACGGACAGACGGACAGACGGACAGACGGACATGGCTATATCGACTCGGCTTGTGATGCTGATCAAGAATATATATACTTTATGGGGTCTGCCACGCCTCCTTCTGCCTGTTACATACTTTTGCACAAACCCAATATACTCTTGCAGAGAGTATAAAAAATTGAAAAATAAATTTATAAAAATAAACCATGGAAACTATGCCAAGCGACTAAATGAAAATATTCGTCATATTACGTGTACGCACACAGATAGAAAAATGTGTATACTCTGTACTTTGGAGTACTGAGTAACGGGTATATTAAAACAGTTCTAATTTAATGGTAGTTTGATATAATTTATGTTTAAATTCAAATTGTTTGTTGAAGTATTAAAGTAAATACATATATTTAGGCAACGTTTATAAGCCGACGCTGTTTCTTATGATTCGATCACATCCTCCTCGTTGATTTAGCCTTGTTTCGATTAAGTTTCTATTGTTTTAAGCAAATTGCAACTTTTGAAATAACAAAATGGTAAACTTATCGTTGCATTTACATTCACATCATACCAAATACCATCGTGTACATCAAAGTACAAAAGGCGCAACCAATAAATTGTATTTAATTTAATTTTATTTCATGTCCATGTTTGTTTATTTAAACATAAAGGAAACTGCTTGGTAAATAAAACCTTGTGGCAAAACTGCATTTATTAAAAATGTCGGAAAATTGGTTCACAATTGAAATTCCAATAGGAGAAAAATGGAATTAATGTAGCAATTAGCAGATTATTTGTCTCATGCTGGATCAAGTCTGGAAAAGGCTGACAAAATGGTATTTTACACATATTAATTGGTTCATTTGAAGCTTTTAATTTCTAATCAGCTTTAACGAACAATTATTCTTTTAAGATTTTTTCTACCTGTGTTTATGTGTGTGTGTATTTATGTTTGTCTTGTATCCTGAAAAACTTTCTCTGGCAGATTGCTTGCAGCCAGTTCAAGGAACTTGCTTGGTAATTAAACGCAGGGAAAGAGTTAGAGCGAACGAGAGAGAGAGAGAGAGAGGAATGAAAAGAGAAATGGAGAAATATTTTCCACTCGCTTGGCTTGCAACCTATTGTTATTGTTATTATTGTAGCTGCTTGTTTGGCTTATAGTTGAGCATAGTTGTGCCTTGTTGCCAAAGCCGAGTCAAAGCCAAGCCACATTCAAACCCAAACCCAAACCTAAAGCCAAAGCCAAAGCTAACGGTAGGTAGACTCTGCTGTTGTTGCTTCTACTACTGTTGTATTGTTTATGTATCTTGAGGATAATGACGCGCTCTTCATTATGCGATTGTGAGAGACTATGCCGCGGTTGCCGCTTCTGCTGCTGCTGCTGCCATTGCTTCGGGCACTTTTGCTTTATTTTCTGTTTTTGTGGCGTTGCTATATTTATTTTGTTTTCTTTTTTTTTTTTTTTAAGTTTCCCCCGCCCGTTGCGTGAAAAGTTTTCGACTCCTAGACGTCGCGACGTTTTCCAGAGATAATAGAAACTCGATACGCTCTGCACATCTAAGCTTTATCTATGGCTGACTTCTTTCTTCTACATTTTCCGCTGTTTTGGCATTGTTATCCCCCGCAGATTGCCTTGTGGTCTTTTGTTTTTATTTGCCCACACCGGCAGGAATACCGGTACCAGTACCAGTACCGCCAGTTTTACCAGGACATCGGCTTTAGTTGGCAGTAAATTTAAGTTGCTACTACTCCCGCTGATGTTGCTGCTGCCCTGCTCTAAGCTGCGGTTGAAATAAAAATGTTGAATCGTCATAAATGGCTCCATAAACTACGTCAATAGTGTGTTGGTGCCCTTAGCTCCCGCCACACTGCAGGACGACATCGCAACCAGAGCTGGTAACTTGTAAGTCTGAGTCGGGAATGAGACTAAGAATGAGAATAAACATAAAAATGAAAATAAAAATAGTTGGCCAGCATAAACGCCTCCGTGATTTTTACATAAGACCAACACTCACCAATCTCTGTCCATCTTCATGTTCACGTCCACGTCCACGTCCGCATCCGTATCCGATTCATGGCCTGAGTTCGAGTCCAGGCACTTGTCGTTGTCGTTGTCGTTCTCGTTGCCGTTGTCCTGCCTTTCTCCTTTGTGAGCATTTTTTCTTTATTGTTTGCATTGCGATGTCATTGCCATGGGCGCAAAATGCTAGCAGGAATTAATTAAAATGAATGAGGGGACATGTCATAAACAAAAGCAGAGTCAACTGTTGACTAAGCGAGCCAGTCAAGTTTTCTGGTGGGGGCGTGTCCATGGCCGTGGCGCATAGATAAAACCACATCAGAGTGAAACCCACAAAAATGTAACCAAAAAGAAACTCCATAAATATTTCAACTTGCTAGCTCGCGAGTGGCGCCATCTATCGATGGAGTGTTAGTGTATGGGCGACTGTGTATGTGTGACTATATGGGGGTGTTGTAAAACAAGTCATAAATTACAACCCAGCACTGTCAAAGTTCAGCTGACTGCGTTGGCCATCCGGCAACTGAGAATCCAAGCCAAGTGCCAAAGAAATGCTGCACAACCAGCAAATATTGCGCATACGCCGCGTAGCTCCTGCTACTTCTGCTGCATGCCGCCGGCTGGCATTGGCTAGTTGGCTCCCTGACTGCCTGACTCCCTGCAGCCCGCCTGCCTGGCTGACAAGTGCAATGAACTCAATTTACGGACGAAAAAAAAAAAGTTATGAGCTCAACATTTATATTGCGATAAAAATTGAGCAGAGTTGCGCGTCTAAAAATGGCCAGTCAGCTGATGTTTAATTAGCACAAAATAAAAACTCTAAAACAAAACAGAAAATCCTGAAAAGCATGGCAAAAAGGGTCGTACACACTTTGATGTGGTTTTGAATGGTAACCAAAGCTAGACCTAAAACCAATTCCATGAGCATTTCCAACATTTTCAGCTATAATTAACCAGGCTTTAAGCCCACGAAAGCAGCAAGTCATCAAACGTGCTGCCCAAAATCTGCTACACTGCTCCAGAAACCTTTCAATTTGGCGAAGCGTAAGTCTAGCACTCAAAGAAAAGGATGACTTTAACAAGTTTGGGTCCATCAGAAAGAGTCGTACACCGTCGTGTCTACACTGAGCAAACTAAACATCAAAAACTAAATTTTTAAAAACTCAATCTGTATTTAAATTGTAAAGATGACATAATTGTTGATAAACACAATTGTTGAGTCTTCAAAAATCAAACAGAGCTTCTTCTTTTGTTTTACATTTATATTATTGGGATATTGGCAATTTTTTTAATAATCTGTTAAGATTAATTAAAGAAGCTTCCGACTTTTATCAGTGCATGACTGGAGCTCTGACATAAGACACAAAATGGAGACAGACTGGGACTTAACTCAACTAAAATGAACTCGACACTCGACTCAACCCAACTCGACTCGACTCACGCACTCAGCAAGCTAATTATGCTGCAAATACCAAAAAGATGACACAGCAGAAGGCACTTAACGCCACTGAAATGTGTGTGTATTATTTCATAAAATATATTTCTTAGCTGCTAGCACAAAAGATCATGTCAAGACATAAATCTCGACATTTCAGTTACGCAAAGCGAGCAAACAGTTGATGGAAACTATGATGCAGGCTTAAGGCAGTCAACATTGAGGAGAGTTGGAATTACAGTTTCCCAAGCCTTCATTTGCCAGTTTGTCAGAGCTCACACACACACACACACACACACACACACACTCATGGTATTACAACCACACAACCACACACACTCAAACATAGAGGAACGTAAATACAAATAATAAAAATACTCGTGGCATATTTTCGTTGTCATTACTTTTGTGGCGCTGACACAGCTAATAACGCGGCGCATGATTGTTGCAAACGCTGCGTATGAGTAATCATAATGATGCCCCAAGCTCTTTCTTATACACACACAAACACAATCTCTAGGATGTTGTCGAATATTTTTGGGCAAATGCGTAAATTATTTTCGCTTTGCTGTGTCGAGTAAACTTTGCCATATACGCTCCAAAAGCAGAACAAAAGAAAGCAAAAGAAAAGCACTGGGAACATAATGAAAAATCGCCTAAATTTTGTAGCTGCAGTGAGCAGAGAATAGCGAACAGCAAAAAAAAGAAAACGCGTCTTTTCCCTCCCCCTTTTGATTAATACTTCCATATGGCAACTGGCAACAAACTCAACGCGTTCAAATCGCATTAATAAAATATAAGAATTTATGGTTTGCTTATTATAAGTGCAGACGACAACAGTCTCACATGAATACAGGGTGCTGCAGAGTTTTAAAAAACTTCTCTTACACTTACAATTAATATGATAGATTACAGCAGTGAAGAACGCGATGCCAGATAGGAAACTGGTTCTATTCATTATTTTTCTTTACGTATGTTCAGTGCTTGCCACAGGAAGTTGATATTCAATATGTTGGGTGGCCGTAAGTGCTGCAATTTCAACGAAAACCATATGAAAAATTTACCTAAACGCAGTTTTCCGTTACATTGACAAAGTTTGCCCAGCAAAGTGCTTGAAATGCCAACAATGAGGACTCGTTTCCAACAAAAGACCAACAACAGGCCACACAAAATAACTGGTACTGTACATTATATAAGTATTTCTTATGTATATTGGGATATAGCAGCTCAGAAGAAGAGTACTACAATTTGAACAGCAAACCTGCTAACTGTGAGCATTTGTTAGACTTCAATGTGGCCCATGGATTTTATGCGGCATTTAATAATGCCAACCCACAAAAATCACATCCGGCAATTTACAACGCAACGCAACCAAATCGAAGCCAGGCAAGTCCTCGAGATTCAAGACTCGAGATTCTCAATGTCGCTGTTCGGGATTTCTTCTCTTTCTTAGTATTTTTTCTTCAATTTTTTTTTTGCCTTTTTTGGTTTGGGAGTGACGTCTACTCATAAGAAAAAATCAGCGAGGACAAACTTTGGCAACAAAGTTGTCCTCTACTTATTTGTTGCCTTTTTCACAATTCATTAAATTTGATTAGAGAACTTTTGCCATAAAAATTACGAAATTGTGCTGTTGAAGGCTCACTTCGTCTCCGGATCAGGCTCAACTCACAAAACGACTGTGAGTGTGTATGTGTGGATGTTTGCAAGTGTGGAAGATTTGTGTTTGTTGTGCGTGAATATGATTTCGTGCATGTGTGCTTGGGACAAGAAAAAAAAAAACAGAAAGTTTGAATTGTCAGGTGGCAAAAGCCAATTGGCTAAGCCATTGGAATTTTTCACAATCAATAGCAATGCCCTTTCTATCAGTCGCATATCGTATTATTTATTTCTGTTTCGTAGTCAGAATTATGATTGCTCTTTATGGAATGACAGCTGGACAAACGATGAAAAGTTAGACCTACTGTTCAGCTTTAATTTGGAACGCTAAACTTATAATTAAACGCAAGCGTTGGTTGAGATTAAGAAAATGAAAACAAGGAGAGCGAATAAATAAAGAACTGGTAAAGGCAATGGCATTGCTTTTAAGGCTGATTAATAATTGAAGCATCTTAATGGACTTGGCCCAAACGAGCAGCAACTCGTTCTATGTCTGCGTCTGTTTCTGTTCCTGCTTCTGTTGCTGCTGACTGGGTCTCTGGTGTCTTTGCGATTCTCTGTCTCTATTGAGTGCATCAGCGTCAATTAAATTAAGTTCCTGCTCAAAGCGAAAAGAGTTCTATGTTCTGTTTATTTATTTTTATAAATGTTTGACAGCAAATTAATAAAATACAAGCAGCGGCAACCACTCATCAGACTCATCAAGGTTCACAGACTTAAGTTTTCCATTTGAGTTTGGGACACTTTTCATTAGAACGTGTAGGCTTGGACTTCAGCTTGCTTATTAGATTTGGCTATTGCTTATTTTGGTCAGCTCAGCAAATTCTTTGACCAAAAATTCAAACACACAAACACTCATACACTTGTACGCAACAACAAGAGGAACACACATGAATGCCTGCATATTTTAGTGGCATTTTCGGTAGGGAAAATGAAAATGAATGCTTTTAAGTTTGACCCATACATAAACTCTAGCTGACCAAGCCCAATGCCATTCCCATTTCCAATCCCGGTCCCAACTCCAACTGCAATGCACCCCTGACACACCACCTCAGGACCCCTGCTTTAAACTATGCGCTTGCTTGCTCGCCATTATAAAGCAGCACTGGGAGAGAGCACATTGAAGATTCTGGTATTCGACATAATGTTGTGGTTGAGCTAAACGACTGCATAGAACAAGCTTTTTATGCTAGCCAACGTCCGTTCGCCATGTCCATCGAATAGGAGGAGAATCAACCCTCACACACGCACCCACACAGGCACACACCCATATGGGATGCCTTGTGGTAGGGCATATGCGATTATGGTCTGACATCTCTTCATTCCACCATTCAAGCCACACTGCAAATGCAAACCTTTTTTCACCAACAGTTTTTATATTTTTGAGAATGCAATCTTATCACATTTTTACCTTTATTTTTTAGAAATAAATACAAACAAATATGTAGGGATTAAACAAGACAATTCAATAATGTAAAGTGAATAATAATTTTGTGTTTTTGAGAAGCTTTTCAGTTTTTGGCTAGTGCATTTTCAGTTCGGTTTTCCACATGCTGTGAGAGTTTCCCCATTGAGTATTCAAATGAGAATTCCCAGAAAAACCATTTCAAGTTCCGGCCACGTTTGACGGCGATGTTGGTTCGAAATTTTGATCGGCTGAACGTCAATGCTGCTGCCGTATTCAAAACTCCATGTGAATGAATACTTATTTCCGAATATTTTTCTGCACATGTATTGCTAAAAAGCATTTATTTCTTTTACCTCCCGCACCGAGCACCGCTTCTTTTGTGTTGCAGGCAACGGAAGTGGCTGCGGTGGCACCCCATTGCGTCATCTGTCCCTGTCTCAGCAGCCATGTTGTTCTGTTACCCAAATCATAACTGAGTTTAAGGCTGCAATTTTGCATCAATTTGAATTTTGTTTAAATACTAAATGAAACAAACCACAATATCCAATTGGAGGAATCTATTCAATTTCGAAAATAGAAAGCACAGCAATCATATTTTCATATTGATTTAAGCAAATATTGAACAGATTGTAGTATGTGTCAAAAACAAACAAAATTTTTGTTCTAATGGGGGAAAAATTAAAATTAAACTGTCACTTCGGTGTATGAAATATATGCAATTGAGTCTGATTTATATTTGATTTATTAGTCAAACATTTTCGATGGAATTATAGCTTTCGACTTCAAAGATATAATTCTAATTAAACTAATTTACGATAGTGTTTTAAATTATCTTTTTTTTAGCATCTGACTCTAAGCTATTTTGATTTTTCTTCCCCACAACTTACTAATCAAAGCACATAAATAAGTTCCTTAGCTCCGTGGCATGAACTCAGTACGGTTGAATATAAGTACACTCAAGCTGGAGCTTTGTGAACTGTTTGCTGAATGCTTTTACCCTCTGAATTGCAAAGTTTACGTCGAAGTCATCAGTGCAGGGATATCAATTTAACCTTAGGTTTGTTTGCTCTGCCACGCACACAAGTCTGATTGATTTTACGGGGTTCAATTACATCGCACATCTTATTAAATGCGGAGACTGTGGAGCCTCTGTTAGCCCCCATCTCCCTACAATTGGTTGGGTCTCCGATTTTGCAATGTATTTGACATGATATTAGCTTAGCAAGTGCTAATGGTGAATACTATTTGCCATTGGCAAATGAGATTCGCCTGCGAAAATCGAATGTAATCGCTAATGGGCGTTGTTATTGGTTGGGCTGGGCTAAAATTGAGAATTCAGAATATTCGATCTAGGATCTAGGGACCAGGATGCCAGAGAGCGGAAGCCAAAAGCCAAAGCATTTGACAAAGAATTGCTGATAATTGACAATACGAGGGCTCTGCGGATTTTCTGCTTATGAAGTAATAATCCAGCCACGTCAACAAATTTGATTGTCAGCATGAAACACTGGCATCGCCAACACTTAGACATCAACAACGAACAGTATGGGAAAGGGAATAGGATAGGGAACAGGAACGGGAGGGCGAGAGGGAACTGGAATCAGAGAAAGCAGATAGGAGATAGGAGAAAGGAGATTTGGATGCCAGACAGTGGGTTTATGAACAAAATCACAGTCAGCAATACCGCCAGTTGAGTGGAGTGTATAACAAAATCAGTTAGCAAATCCACTCAAATATACTATAGCGTACATTTCCATAGACACATTGACAGCTGCCCGCATGCCCCACAAATTGGAGCTCGTATCTTGTACTCCATGCCACCAAAAGTCGCGCCAAAGGCCGCAGAGGATTTTTGGTCGTCAGCTGGCAGCTGCTCATATGAATAGAGTCAGCGGCGCATCGATTTCACTTCATTTGATTTCGACCAGACATTGGAGTGCCCAAACGCACTGCCTGACTGTTTGACTGACTAGCTGACTGATGTATAGATTGAGATACACACAGACAGTCAGACAGATAGATAGATAGATAGACAACTCAATAACAAGTCGTATATCGCCAAAGCCGCGGGTTAGGGGACGGTAAGCAACACATGTTTGTTGCCACTGTGACATGAAATTTTCAATTTTGCGTAGTAACTTAGGCAATTTCGCAGCCAAAAAGGCAGCAAACATTTCAATAACGTCCCTTTGCCACCCAGAATTGTCATTTACCATTTCATCAATCCGTCCATCCATCTAACCATCCTTTTGCTGCATATTGCTGTCAATATCAAGCAGCAAAGTCGTCGAGTGCTTAATTATTTTTTGTGGTTTTTGTCCCCAACTGTGGGTGAGAGCTCAAAGTGGAATTGCTTGAGCCATACGCCAAAATCGTAACCCTAAAACCGTCACTGTAGCGAGAGTCGAAGCTGTAGCTGTAGCTGAAGCTGAAGCCAGAAATGGAGATGAAAATGGAGATGGAGATGAAAACGAAGCCACAGTGGACAAAACCAAGGCCGAGCTGCTAATGAAACCCACGCGAAATTGGATTTTCATGTACATGACAGAGTGAGACATAGATAGAAACAGAGATAGAGACCGTCATTTAGATATTCAGACATTTAGACATTCAGACAAGTAGACAGAGCGTCGCCTCTGACTGATGGACAGGGCGTGCACACACACGTGCTTGACTAATCACAGCTAATTGAGCGCATATACGTAATGCGAGCATATTAATTGTCCAGTATGACTAAGCTCCGAGTATAAATAAATCAACTACTTTTAAAACTCTCTTTACTTGAAAAACTTTAAGCACGTAATGCGCTTCTTAACAAGCTTTGCTCAGAAGTCAAACACAATCTCTTAAAGATACTCTTGCAATAGTAAAAAGCGAGAGGATGAGCAATGTAAAACTTACACTCATAAAACTTAATTAAAATAAAGATTTGTATCTCTATTTGATCAGAATATTTTAAAATAAATATTTTAAATAATAGCACATTACTTTTAAAGTGCTTTCAATTTAAGAACTCCATTTCTGAGACAATGCATTTTTTTTAAAGAAATCCATTGTTTTTATACGTGTACTTTCCCATATAAGTAATTGGCTTAAGGGTATTTAAAAGCCAAGGCAGATTAAGCTATAACCTTCAAACTTGTTCATTAGGATGATCAAGCATGGAGTGGGTTGGTAACTGTAAAATCTTTAGGATTAGATGCAATCAACAATAACAGCAGAAGGAGCTACAAAAGCAGCTGGGTAAACTTTGTGCAGCAAAGTAGTATGTCAATTCTAATTGTCATTACGTATACGTAAAGTGCAGAGAAAAGACAAACGAGTTAGCCACTGATACCCAATGACAGACAGCAAACGAGCAAACGAATAGAAGTGGGAGATGAAATGCGAATGCGAAAACGAAACGAATGGATCTAAAGCATGAGTCAAAAGTTTTTCGGCCAAAAGAAAAATGAAAGAGCCAACAACTTGGCTGTCGATGAAGACAAATGCAAGCATACAAATAAAAACAAAAAGCAGCAAGACACAAAAGAAAGCAAAATAAAAACCAAAAACGAGAGAAAGATGAAGAAGGCAAACTGTTAAATGGCAACTGGCAACTGGTAACTTGTGCATTTTGTTAACTTCAACATGGTGCACCCACATCAAAAACAGGGCTAAACCCTATTGCAATTGCTGCCACCATGGTTAGTCAGAGTTGTAGCCAAACAAAACACTAATGAAGGTAGTCAGCGGTGCAGCAACCACTTGGTCACCACCAAGCCACTCAGTTTTGTGCAGTTTGTGCAAGAACGTCTTGAGCTTTGTCTTTCTATTCTGACTCTTATTTTTCGTTATACTGATGGAGGGCAAAGGAGTGAGTGGCGAGAATGGGGAATGACGACGAGGACGACATACGGCATCGATAAATTACAAAGTTAAACTAAAATTAAATTCTACGCCAAACAATGCATCTTGCTAGGGCCACAGTCAGTGACTGCTTGGCTGGTGGTACTGATGGTAGTGCTGCTATTGCTGCCACTGCTGCAGCTCGTTTTCGGCTGGATTTAAGCTGCCTGTCAGCCAAGGCTCCTGTCCTGGCTTTTATATATAGCATTTCCATGTTGGCGACTAATGCAGCTCGGACGACGATGGCAATGGCGCCCAGTCTCTTTGGCAATGCCATTCATTATGCTGGACATTTTTGCTGGCCATCGGCGACGTTGCTGCTCAGTTGCCAACAGAAACCAATCATTGTGATACTTTCATTAAAAATGCTTCTCCTCTTCGGAAGCATGAGCTTGAGCAGAAGCCGGAGCTGGAGCTGGAGCTGATTTGGCAGCTTTGGCTTCGGCTTCTGCTTCAGTTTCAGCTTTGGCTTTGGCTGTCCGTCTTTTGTTTATTGATTTTAAATGCAATAAACGACATTTGCAATGCTGTCGCAGTTCGACGGCACTTCCATAATTCGCACGCCTTTGGAATGTAATTTAATTGGACATTGTTGTTTTGGCTTTGCCATTGTTATCTTTGAGTTTCATTTGTTGCTGCGTGCAGCGTGCTCGATTTCAGTATCGCCTTAGCTACGCCTTGTTACGCCTCGAGGCGGCACACGTTCATTATGTATGCACAGTGGGTGCCGTAAATTTGATACACTTGTGGGCGTCGATAATTTAAACGAGATATGACCACAAGCGCAACGCATATAAACACAAACATTCGTGACTTTTGGCATAAATATATATGCAGAATGCAATCACAGATACACAGATACATATATAGTAAATACAGATGCATTTGCAACCCATGTACATAAGGACAAAATTACGCCTGAGGCCTTTGTTTGTGGCAAATGATGCCATAACGGTATCTATTAGCAAAAACACCACAGGCAACACTGCCACAGTGCCACTCTGCCACACTGCCACACTTGCCACCGTCAGAGTGAAAAGCTGCCACTCGGTAATTGTGATTCCAGCAGAATGTATTTGCTCGCTTTAATTGCATTTCGATTTCTTGTTTAATTAAATGCACTTCATCGAAGTGCGGGCACACAGAAGACATCTTAATTGAAATTCATGGA
This sequence comes from Drosophila nigrodunni, assembly GCA_020829145.1. Taxonomy (NCBI): domain Eukaryota; kingdom Metazoa; phylum Arthropoda; class Insecta; order Diptera; family Drosophilidae; genus Drosophila; species Drosophila nigrodunni. The sequence goes on from JACVCZ010000001.1 coordinate 20,239,716, forward strand.
GCGAATATGACTCTGTTCTCTGTGATTGCAAAGTTAACAGCGCTGCAATTACGCATTTTACAAATATTTAAAAATTATTTCAAATACATTGAGAGAAATAATACATGGTTGCAGATAGAGCGGAAACATAATCAAAGAAAATAAGAATTCATAATGTCATGTTTACCTTTCCTATGACTTTGTAGTCATTGTTTTAACATAACCGACATTAAACAATTTTAAACAACTCCTGAGACTTTGTATCACTTGCGAGTGTGAGTTTGAAGGAAGGTTTCTAAGTAGCGGTGGCACTAACAACACCAGCCAGCAAGCAATGCAAGCCACAAAAATCCTTCATGCCGCAGTGCTTTATATTAATGCGACGCTTTCTGCCACACGCTGCGCTTTTGCTTCGGGCGGCAACTGCAAATTGCAGCTGTTATAAAAGAGGTTGCGAGCAAAAAAAAACGAAAGAATAATAATAATAAAACTAGTTGGCATTAACTCACAGAAGGTGTGCTCGACGCACAGGTACCCAGTATATGTAGGAAGGGCTCACATTTGATTTCCATTTTAATATGAAATCATTAAAATAATTGTAATATTTTTGAAGACTACACATATACCCCAAAACTTTATTTACACTAAGCGAGGGTATTTAGTGACAACCATGTACAAATTTATATGCTGCTAGTGACACTACAAGGCCGCACTCGCACTCACATTCAACGGCGCACTCATAGTCGGAGTCGCGGACGCGCTTTCCACTTTCCACTTGACACTCGACACTCGACGGCTAACCTTTTGCAGGCAGAGCGTTTTGCAGAGTCCTTGAGTGGCTTTTTTCGGCTGTCGGAGGATGTCGAGTGTTGGCCCAAAAGATAGAGAGAGTAAGTCAGGCTAAGGGAATGAGGAAAAGTTAGGAGAGTTCGGGGAGCTTGTATGCTTTCAACTTTGCACCACAATTTGTGTTGACATCATCAGATTAAAAACTGGGCGCAAAAACAAGCAAAAATGATTTCTTAGTTACGCATATTGTATCTTTTGTTGGTGTTGTTGTCGCTGCTGCTTGTGGCCTGGCATTTAACTCGTTTCACTTCATAAATTCACTTTTACGTAATAAGTTGCCTTATTCCATTCCTTCATCCCACAATCCCACCATTTTTCATTCTTTTTCCGCTTTCCCATGTGTGTGTGTGTGTCGCTTCCGCAAAGTCGCTCACTTTGCATTTCGCGGCTGGCTGACTAACTCAAGTCTGAGCTCCGGTTTCATTCCCCTCCTCCCCACAAACCCGTCTCTTCTATAGTACTCTGGTTACTGCCTTTGGACCAGCTCAACTGGATTTCTATTCTTTATTTGAGTTATCATGACACATTTCGCTGAATTCAGTCATTTCTTCTGTGCTCACTGGCATCTTTGGCGCACGGCTGTCACTGCGACATGGCGCCAACTGACTGCGTGTGTGTCATATAAGTGTGTAAGTTTGTGTGTGTATGTGTGTGTGTATTATCTTTTTGTGTCTGTGTGAGAGTGGGTGGTAGTGCCCACCTTAACAACCCAAAGAGAACACCCCTTACCAAAGAGGCCGAGTCTGTTTTTGCGCTGCTTGGTTGCCTTGCCATTTTAAAGCAATTTTCAAACAAATTTACTGTCATTAACTTAGACAGTTGATGAAATTTATGTCAGACATATCAACATCATGACGTTCCTTCCCATCTTTCCGCCGACCAACACATTCATTCCAGCCCATCCTATCCCATTCCCCCAGCAGCGACCTCTGCCTTTGTCTACCATCAAGGCTCTGTGTGTGGCATGCGCAAGAGTTGGAGCTGAAGCTCAGTTGAGTTTGAGTTTGAGTGAATGACTTCAAAAGCAAAAAGACATTAAAATTTTGTTTACACAAACTCAACGAATCCAATTTAATTCAATTCGTGTGTGCATGTATGTGTGTGTGTGTTGGTGTGTCTGTGTGTGTTGACTGCATGCAACACCAACCAACAACAACAAATCGTTTACCACAGTTCACTGCCTTACATCATAAAACGTCTCGTTCTGAGAGTAAGTTTACCCAATACTGCCAACACTTCAGCATATCTCTATCTATATCTCTGTCAGTCTCTGTTTCCTTTTCACTTCTGTGTCCTCTCCTCTATTCCCCGCAGACAATCGATCAATTGGGCCGCAGTAATTTGTGGGCAAAAACGTAAAGTGTTCGCCAAACTGTAGAAGCATATGCCATATACAGCAACAGCAAGAGCTACAAAAACAGAACTATATAAGAACTATGTGGGAAAAAACAATACAGGCTAGACGAAGAGCTTAACTGGCAACTGTTTAAATCACATTGAATGGTATGAATAATGATACAATAAAATCATTTTCTGCTCACAGAAAATTTAATGAATATGAAGATATTTCAAAACTTTAATATAATCAACTTAAATATTAAACTGAATTTCTTTTGAGCGTAATATGTTTTAATGTTTTAAAATTTGTGTCCATTATATAACTGATTGGGACTGTATTAAAAACAAATAAAAAACGCATTCAATATTAAAATTACAATAGTCATGTTTTAAATGAAGCTAAAAATATTTAAGTTCTTTGCTTAAAATACGCATACGCCCCATAATTCAGGCAGACAAACGATCCGACTTTGTAAAAGTGCTCATTGTGTGAAAGTATATCCAAGAAAGAGAAATTGGTGTGGGAAAGCAAATCGTGTGCAAATTTTAATTTTACGAGTGCCTCAATCACGAATCAAGTTCAACTTTGTTGCGCCGTCTGTCATAAACAGCGAAGTTATACATACAGTCATACAGTCATGTGTGTTCAGTACTCAGTGCTCAGTGTGCGGTAGAGCTAGCATATTTATCTTCTCGTTATTTCAGTTATTGCGAGTCGGGGCAGGAACTGTGTCACGATGCCAATGCAAATTAAGTGGCAGTTATTTCTCACGCAACTCGTCCACAACTCGTGCGAGTATAAACAAAAATGGCCTATAAATGGCTATAGTTCGAATGGTATTTGACGTGACGTACCGTTTGTGTTCTTTCCTTATATTTCCACATATTGCCAACATTGCCATTGTCAGCGAGTCCTTGTCATCATAGTCATTGCTGTTGATCCTGCAACTTCCGCTGCTCATGTTGTTGTTTGTTAATCCGGCATTGTTTGCCTGATAAATGCGTTAATTTTATGACAAGTTCATTTTATTGGTTTTTCTTGTTTGCCATCGTTGTGTTTTCGCATTGGTTTTCACAAGCCAAACATTAAACGACACGAGAAAACGGGAGAGGCAACTGGAAAGTGGAAATTGGCAACAGACTACAGAAAACAGACAAGGAATAAACAACAAGGCAAAACACTCAATTTGATCGTCTGTTAATTGCTTGTTTTAATTGTTGTCTTTGCTCACAGTCCTTGTGTGTGTGCGTGTGGCAATAAACAATTCCCAACGATTATGGTTAAAGCAATTTCACATATAATCTTATCTATATACAAACTACTGACATCAGTTTGCCTGTAGTCTATTGTAATCGTTACCCGTTTGTGAGTTCAATCAATTTTAATTGAGATCAACGTCGTATTAAATTATTTATTAGTTATTTGTAACCAAACAGTTAATTGTGAAATTTTGGCTTCAGCTTTTAAACCACAAAGCAACAAACAGAAGAAACTACTTACATATTATACAAATTTAATCAAATCGAGAGCTGAGTGAGTAGTTTTGGACATCAGTTTCCCACTGTTGACAACGTGGGTGGTTTTTACCAATTATTCTTAATCAAACGCGGCTATAATTATTCGAGTTGGTAACTTTGCCGAGGAGGATTAGCAGACAAGAAACAATCAACTTTTAATTAAAAGCTATAATGTTTTATCTCTTCTTTAGTTTTCGTATCGTTCACTTGCGCTTCTCCCTCTTGACTTTCAGCGTATACACTTGAGTTTTTAATACAATTTTATGAACAGTAGCTGCTGCAGTGCAGTTTTTCCTGCAGTCTGTTTCCGACGCGCTGTCCAATGTTCATTTCTGCGCTTCAACGCCTTGTTTTACCTGACGGCGATGCGTATACGCCATGTTTGCCACACTGACCATAATTAACTGAATTTCGCTTAATTGGTTTAAGTTGAAGTGTCCTCTCACTTCTGCTGTTTCTACAGTAGATGATGATGTTGTTGTCCCTCTTGCCTAACTGCAGTGCAGCTCATCAAACTTACAAATGAAGTCGGTGGAAACTGAAGACATGTGCACAAGTTTATGCCAATCGATTGTGGCACCTGCGAGCATCTACCTCCAGTTGCAGTTGCACCACATTGACTAACACATGCACACACACTGAAGTACTCTCTGGGCGCTACACTGCACAACTGCGCAGTCAATCATGCATGTGATGTCGCCGCCAGGCTCCAGCTCCAGCTCCAGCTTCAGCACAAGCTCCATCCACAGCTTCATCGCCAGTTCCAGTTCCTGCTCTAAGCTTCATGCTCCATTCTCCAGTACAACGACAGTTTTAGTATCGACTGCGTTGCCAGCTGTTTGGAAATAAGCTCGTTAGATGCTTGTATTGGCTTTTTCCAGCTTCATCTCACCCCGTTGATTTTGTTGCTGAAACAGCAAAATATGTGCGATGTGAGTGAGTGTACTGATGTGCTTGAGCAGTTGCCTGCAGGCTCGTTGAGCAAACTGCATAAATGTCAGCTTTTTTTTCAGTTATCGCACTTTCTTCTTATTTCTTTCTTTTTTTAAAGCGCTCGAAAAGTCACTCAGGCGTATTGACATAGAGAGAACGCAACCAAATCGCTCCCTACGCTTAAGCGTAAAGCATTTTAAAGCACTAACATTGAGATTTAAAGTCAGTTGGCTTCAATGTCAAGCTAACTAGGTAGAAAATGTATGTCAATTCAATCTTTGCACTGAATTTTCTTTAAGAAGACACGTGTTTGGCTTTCTGTCTGGTCTGGTCCGCAAGGGTCTGTGCATCGGTTTGGATTATTTTTCATTTGGCAGAGTCTATTTGATATGCGACTCTACGATATAATAAAAAAGAGAACACGAGACGGACCAGGAAGCAGTCGACAGTCTTCAGTCGTCAGTCCTCAGGATTGACATCAACATACACCTTCAATCAGCGTGAATTCGTCAAAAGGAAGCTCTGATGGATTCACTTGATGCAGTTACTCCCCATTGCCCTCTGCCCACTGCCTGACTGTCCACTCATTCATTTATTGTGCGAGTATTTCATTTTATTCCATTTTCCCCCAAGTCCTTTTTACAAACACACACACACATACTCACTCAGTGTAGTAAAGTGACCGAGGCAAGTCGTGAGCCAGTCCCTGGTCCTCTTTGTACGTCGCTTGTCATCAATCTTCCTTAATAGATGTTCACACAATTGAATTATTACATGTGTCCAAGTGGCTGGCAACTGACTGCTTGCTGCCACTGTGCACAGCCAACTGGTCGCACTTGACACTCCTCATATGTGATGGCAACAGCCACAGGAGTGGAAACCTTCCCCACATCCTTCCCCTCCACTCCATGAACTTGCTCTGTTTGCATGTGTCGGACATTAATGTTGTTTGCATTGGACTAAGCGAAAACTGTTTTTGGACTTTTTGCGGTTCAGTTAACAGCATTCAGCAGAGTTCTAAGACTCCACTCATATTTTTCATATAAATAAGCTTATTTGAAAACACGACAACACATGTAGCATTAATTTCCTTTCGTCGTTTTGCCATTTTGCTATTAATGAATTGCATGTTAGTGTATCATAATTAATTCTCATTTAAGTAACAACAAAGTTGCCTTTTTGTGCACAACGTTCAATTAAATGTGATGTAAGTACATGAAATTTCAGCAGACTCATGCGAAATAGTTTCATAACTGATGGAAATGAAAGCAATGAAAGCAGTGTGCAATTTTTATACTGTATATGGAAATTTTAAGTTGGCTTCAGTAAGTTTTTAATAAGAGTGCCGACACCACAGCAACAACTTCATAGCAGCAGACGTTGCAGCTAACGTCAAGTTTTAAGTGAACTGCATTAAAAGTTAGTCAACTTGTCAACGACTTGGGCAGCAATCTTTGCCTCAGACCATTTCCCAAATACCATTTCGCGCAATTGTGCAATTGTGTTTAAGTAGTGAAAGCTGATAACATAATGTTGCTAAAATTCTAGTATAATGAAATAAGTAGTTGAAATTATGAAAAAACTAACTTAAATCAATTTATAGCTCGTACATTTATGAGACATGAGATAAGAAAAAGCTTTAACAATGCAGGTCTATTTTTAATTTTTTATATTGCTTTATTACTTATTTACTATACTATGTACAAATTTCTATCTGGTACGTTTCGTTACTTCAAGTGCAGTTGGTCCATAAAACACAGCTATTTTGTTGTCAAATCTTTTATGCAGTTCCACACTGAGCTTTTCTTGATAGTTTTACAGGGACACCGCCTTTGGGAAGCAGTGGAATTCCGTTGACGGTAAATTCGATTTCGCGTTTCTCCAGTCGAGTTTCAATGTCAAAGTTGGTCAGGATTTTGGCGACGGCGAGCTTAACATTCATTTTACCCATGCGGGCAGCTGTATCGAAAGGTGAAGAATACCATTAGAAGGGAAACCTATTTTGAGGGACAACTAATTACCGATGCATTGTCGTGGTCCCACGCCGAAGGGCATGTAGGCAGCAGGTGTGTAGTTCTTGTGTTCTTCGGTGAAGCGTTCTGGCTGATAGCTTAGTGGCTGGGGGAAATATTCCGCATCACGATGCATGCCTAGCAGCGATATGATAACTTCAGTTCCTTTCTTGATCACCAGATTGGAATTGGGCAGGGGATAGTCCTTGTTGCACATACGGTTTAGAATCGGAAGGGCAGGATATTTGCGAGTGGTTTCTATAAATTCAAACAAAATCTTAGCTTATTTATAATTAATACTCTGGATTTTACTTACCCATGACACATAGTTCCAGATACTTCATATCCTGAATGCAGTCGTAGGTGAGTTTTCCATCATGCTTCTTCAGCGACTGGTTGATATCTTCTTTCAGCTTGGCTAACACATCGGGATTCTGCATCAGCTCGTAAATTGTGAAAGCTGCAGTTGCCGCAGTTGTCTCATAGCCAGCCACAAAGAACAGAAATAGATGTGCGGCAACGTTGTCCTTGGTCAAAGATTTTTTGCCATCAGCCGTTGATTTCGCTGTCCAAACATTGTCATCAGCATTCACTTTTCCAGTGTTGCGAAGTTGCAGCAAAAGTTGCATAAGATCGTGTCTTATCACATTGTTCTTCTCTCTGTAGTCAATTGTACGGGCAGACAAATCGCGCATTCGTGTCAATCCGGGAATTGATGAGCCCAGGCGATTGAAGAATTTTTCCACTCTGAATGAAAATAATATTGAACAATCTATACACATGTCTGCTAGCTGGATTTTACTCACTTGGGATACAAGAATGAAGTTGTTCCTCTAAGAATATTCTTAAATGTGGGTGCGTTGACTTCTCTACTGATTTGAAGGAACTCATTTTCGGGATCAGTAAAACTATTAATCTCAAGCCAAATATTGTTGATGCAATAATATCAATTGCAAAGCTAAAAGTAAAAAAGCATATTCTTAAACATTGTCTTTAGAATTCCTTATCTAATACTTACGATTTCGTAAGACTCTTCATATCAATTTCAGCAGAACTTGATTTAGGCAGTTTTTCGTTTAAATAAGCCAACATCTTATCAGCAGAGTCTTCTGAGGTTGGGTACATTCCTTTTAGCTTGCCCGAGGTAAAGGAGGGTGATAATTTAGTACGTGTATTCTTCCAGTCTTGACCCTCCATGGAGAAAAGATTCGCCGACAACGGATCATGAACCTCATCCACATAAACACCGCGATCGTGGAAGCTGGCGAAGTCCTTGATCATAATGTCATAAACCATCTGCGCATCACGAACCAAAAGAGCTGGTCTCAGTGTCAAGTAGATGCCAACAAAAGGTTTCTTGCTAGCCGTGTACATATCATAGATGGCCATGCCAAAAGATCTTTTGTTTCGACGCACTGAGTCCAAGGCGCCAAAGGGAATAGATGCTGCCTGAGAGGGAAATCCATTGCGTTCCCAGAAACTAAACGTCCATTTCAGGTAGACGTAAAGTAGCGTGACTGCCGTAAGCAAAAGTACTATGAACATCATTGTGCTTTCTGATTGAACACCTTGCGTTTCAAAATATAACTGACCACTGAAATCGGGGAGCACCTTTATAGCAACCAACTTTATCGCTATCAAATGCCGAACATACTCTCGCCTATCCCAACAACACTGCAAAGTGTGCTTGATTCTTATCACTTCTACTGAGTATGAGAATAAACATACTAAACCGCAAATACTATTGATAAGCACTTTGTGGGCTCTAGCGCGGAGTGTGTAATTGGAAATTTCAAAACATTCACTCTGACTCGACATTTTGCGTATTTGCTATAAGCGTGACATCAAAAAATAAAATAGTAGCACATATGACTGGCAAAAATATACCCTAAAGTCGTAGACATGTATAAGAATTTGTTTATTTTTAATGAATTTTAAATGAAACTTCCAGAAAAACTTAGGGTAGAAAATAATATTAATTATGACGTTTAGTTTTGAAGTATACAAATTTAGTTTCTTAATTATAACGGTGCTGTGTAAATTTATTTATTGCTTACATCTGGCTATGAAACTCAGCATGAGTGGGAAAAAATGTATCTGATAACAGTAAGTACAAAACACTGGCAATAAGATTGAAGAGTATTAACTTAAGGTGTGACAATTTAATTTTATAATTTTTATAGTCATTCCAACATGTTCGATCGAACAAGTTTGAATACTATTGATAAACAATTGTCGCTTTGTTTATTAAATGATCATGCAAAATTTTATATGGAAACCTGAAAACTGAGTTAGGTCAGGTATAAATTGGCAGTTTTCAAATAAAAAGCTACTTTAACCTACAAGATAAGGAGACTAACGTGATGAATAAACTTTTTTTAATGCCACTGAATTTAATTTTTTTGGCTTTCACAAAAATTTTTGTTGATCACTTGTCGATTCGTTTATTAAAAAGTCATATGAAAACAAGATAGGTCAGTAATAAATTGGCATTATCGAGTGTGAAATACACATTTTATATTAATAGAAGCTAATTTTAACCACAAGATAGGAAATATTAAACTATAAATAAACGCCCTTGAAATTGTTATGCTGCTATTAGAAGTTTATGTTAATACAATTTTTTTAACTTTCCTATATTTTAATTTTCAGTATATTAAGTTTTATTGATTCCATATTATATATATGTTTGCCATATCGATTTTATTTTGTTGTATTTTGATTAGGCTTAATGTAATTTAACTTTCAAAGTGAAATGAAAATTATTGCTGTGGTCATTTAACTAAAATCAGGTTATCGTTCGAAAGCACTCGAGTTGGTTTAATTAAACAAAAAATGAATTTATTTATTCACGAATCGAATAACAAACACTCGAATGGGAACTGAATGCAATGCCATTTTCGTTATTTTATCTTATTTATTGCTTAAAGATGGTGCGCTATCGCAATTAAGCGCGGAAATGCATTTATTATGCGTGAAAATCAATTTTATTCGGAACTGAGCGGCAAACAATGCCAACAGGCATCCTTGAATACCCTGCTATGCGTTGAAATTAAAATTTAAATTTAAATGCAGAACAGCACCGATGGCATTTAATATCAATAATGTAATAAATATCGCTGAAAATGACGTCAACTGTGTGCCAAGGCGACTATAGATGCATGAAAATAGACGACAGGGTAGAAGAAGGACTCCGACGAGGACTGGGACGAGGACGCCGCAACTTAGGAAAGTATATAATCGTAATGGAGTGTGTGTAACAGGTTCCAGGTGCCATGCATCAATTTGTGTGCTCAGTTATGGCAGGTTTCGAAATGCAAATGGTTATGCAATACGCTTCAAATTTATGGGTGGTTGTATACGTCTGCGTGTGCGTGTTTGTGTGTGTGTGTGTTAGCCAATAAATCAAAATATGAAACTTTAAAAGCATTCTCAGGTATTAGCCACAAGCTGCGCGTAAGCTAAACAAATTTTGACGCTTTGAAAACCTTTTGAAGCCGTCTTTGATGCAAAACCCAACGACAAATGCGCTTAGTGCTTAGCAGACCAGACCAAACCAAGCCAAACCTAACCTAACCAAACCAAGCCCAACAAGACCAGGCCAGGAGAAAATGCCGTTGGCAGCCACGCGATGCTGAACCCGTGGCTCATTATAAATTTGCCAGTTTTGCACGTTTCCGCTGTGTGCGCCAAAAAATGTCACAAAGTTTCAACACACAGGAGAGAGGAGGGGAACGAGAGGGAGGTAGGACGGGTAGGGAGACAGAAAGAGTGAGTGTGCTACACATATACAAAGCTTGCTTCGTAGTGTCTCTTGCCTGTATTTCTCCTTGGGCTAAATGTCAGCTTTTGTCTTGGCTCGCACGCCAAAAAGTATGCTGAAACAATGTCAAGCATAATTTGCATACAATTTTTGCGTTTCCCCTCACCCAAGCCCCTGGCCGCTTGCCACCCCTTTTGCCTTCCTTGTGACGCTTTCCTGTTGTTGGTTGTTGCCTTTGCTTGGTGGTCATTATGTTTGCCGGCCGTGTCAGGCACGCACAGACACTCACTCACGCTCGCTCACAATGCTCTTTTGACACTAATTTAATTTACGTCACTTCATCTCTTTCTCTTAGTTCCTAACTGTCTGTCTCTTTCTCTCTCTCTTGATTTCACTTGTTATTTCGCTCTCGCCGCTAAACATTGAGAGGCTACTCTAAATGCCTTGAAATTGTGTTTAGCGTGTTTCAACGCAATTCTTTTTTTTTGCCAAATATGAAACACAATTTTACTTTCAAATGTCGCACACCCGCAATAGATTTATCATCTCTGTCTGCTAATGGAACTCAGTCACTTGTATTCGAATACTCAACCAGATGAGAACGAATATTTTCAGGTTTGATTTTCTGCCCCTCTTGTTATTTAATTAATGCAAATTTTGATTGATTCTTGACAACGACTTTGATGTTACGCATATCATGTCAGTTCGGTGAATACTTTACATGTATGCTATTCACCGCAATGCGGGTGTTTCAACCAAATAGCAGTGTTTCCAGCTCGACAGCAGAAATAGTAGGCTACTGGCTTAATAAATGGGCAACGAGTTGATTCGCCAGGCATTGATTTACAGCTAAGGTACCAGTTAATTAAAGTTTGATAAGCAGACATCTTTGTTGCATGCAACATTTGCAAGCCAGTGCCGTTTTATTGATGTGTGTCACGTGACATGGAAGTGGCAGAATATTGTTTTAATTGCTTTGCATAAAAATCAAAGCTGCATACATTTATGCAACTTTGTGGCAATTTGTCATATAAAGTGTAACACTTAACAGATGGCACATAAATTAAATGATGGCAATGAAACATTTCAACACAAATTAAAGCTTCACTTTTACAAATTAACACCCTCTCCGCTTTTCCGGCTAATTGTAATTAATATTTCGAGTGCAAGTCCAACCCTGATGGGATATAACACTCCCCATTTCCACTACTACCTATGTCCATCTGATGCAATTAATTAACACGACATATACAACTTGAAACATGTAACGATGATGACCACTTCCGCTCATTAAGCAGTTGAAAAATTTACATTTCGCTATAATTTATGCATATCGAGTTAAGTAAATAACTGTACATACATATATCAAAATTTAATCATAAAAGGCGTGTCTCAACAAAGAAATATGTATCTAAATTCTGAACTACTACAAGAAAAATCAACTTTAACCTCAACCTCTTAAGGTGACAAAATGTAAACTTTGTGTTGATTGTGTTTGCGATTCATTGCAGTGCTTCTCTCGTTCTCATCAAAATATTTCATTTTGTCCTCAAGTTTAACTCAAACCGAACTCAAATTGAGAAATCTTTTTTGTGGTTTGTTCTCTGATAAATGCAGAAGTGAATTCTTGAGTGAAATTTGCAGAGAATTCAGAGACAACTTCAGGGTATAAATTAAAAGGATGGTTTATTAATGAATTCAAGAGAAAATTTGTGAAAGAATTTTTGGAGAATGCAACAGAAATCAATTAAGACATGAATTTAGTAGCGAATTTAGAGATGAGTTTAGGTGTTATAGTTAATAGTGAATTTATATATCGATTTTATGAAATGAGAGATGAATTTAGAAGTAAATTTTGTAAACTAGTTATCACCAAAATGGGAAATACTCACGAGCAATAGAAAATCAGACACTCACGCATTCAGTTAACAGTTATTCAGTATACGAATTTCTTGCGTAAAGGAGAAAAGCAAGTAAGAAAAAACTGTCGAACAAGGAAAGGAAAACTGTGAAGCTCCGAAGCATTGAGATCTGTTTGCATTATTGATGGCCTGGATTATCTTTGAACAGCGTCTATACTATTGACGAGAGCGTTGACAACTATCTCGGCTATGAATTTATGTATGTGACGAGTCCGGCGAAAGCTTAGCCATTCCTGATGATGATGCTGATGCTGCTGCACTTGCTTCAAGAATATTTGCAATTTAATTAATTTAGAAGTGTTTGTTTTATCAAGTGTTGATTGTCTCACTTGTTTGTGGCACTTACTAGCATGCTAGCTGAAAGACAATGCATCCTCCTACAGCCCAAAATCGATAAGCCGCACGGATGGTCAAGCTGTTGCAGACCAGCTTGCAGTCTCCTCTTTTTCCCTATCTCAACTACGACAAGTCTTCTGTCTCTATTTCTCTTTATGCTCTTCAGTCTAGTGGCAGTCTCTGTCCCAATCGCATTCCCTGAGGATTGACCATCGTCTGTTGGCGCCATGCAATGCTTTTTATCTTAATCTGCTGCAAATAGACATTAAATGCTATTTCTTTAGATTTATTCAAACAACAACAACAAGAACGACAACAGGAATAACAACATGGCGAAATGAAACAGCAATAGTAAGCAACCAACATAGCGACAGATTGGCACGAGCGGGCAGCCAAGTGGCAATTTGTGGCTTTGCACGGCAAACCGACATCATCAGCGTTGGATAGAACAAAAGCCAGACAACTCTAGCCAACCATCCAGTGAGATGGAAACTCTACACTGTAAGAAAGATTTGTATAAACTATTTGATGTAAAGAAAGAATTTTTAGAAAATGCCTTGGCCTTCATTTTAGAAGCTAGAATATTTTCTCAGTGCATGAGAAACGACAGGATGTGGGAGTCTATGGGGTGAGTGGTTGAAGTTGTCGGCATTTGTCCCACGGGCATTGCATGTTTGAAGCAAATTTATTACAAGCAACAGCCCGCAGTCGCAGTTGTCTGGGCCATCAGCACTTGGCTTGGCTTGATTCAGTTCAGTTCGGTTCAGCTCAGCTCAACTCAGCTCGGTCCGGACAGTACGTGTCGCTTTGTATTGAGTGCGAATCGGTTGGGTTTGAGGAGGGAGTAAGCAATACTGTCATCGAACTGACCTGAGGCCAACTATCGACAAGCATCTTGGACTTGCTCTGTTGACTGTTCTGTCTCTGCTGACTACTTTGCCACTTATAAATTCCAGCAGTACATGGCCCAAACACTTGTTACATCAATTAGACGGCCACAGAGTGACAAAGTCCCACATATAAATATATATTTGTGTATATATTTATATATATGTGTAGTACGTACTATGAAGCAGTGCTGGAATGTGAATAGAGATTCTTGACTTTGACATTAAGGTATCCGCTTGGGTAGGCGTGACAACGCCATGTGAATATAATTATTAGTTGTTAGGCCAAACGGCAAAGGTTAGTTGCTTTGTTAAATGTTAGGATATGGGTCGAAAAGTTTATCAGATTCTTTGGTAGGAAGGAATATTCAAAGTTGGAGAATAAATGCACTTAAATTGATTGTATGATTTACACTTTTCCCAAACCGATTATGAAGCCGAGTACTTAATGCACTCTTAAATAACATTTATGATTCACAACCAAGCTGAAAATCACTATACAATTCACATAATTATTAACTGCAATATTAAACCTATCAATTATTTTACTTCATGTAAAACTGTTAACATTTTTGTGTGCATGCTGCAAGCATTCGGCTTGTGGTGTAGTCTATTAAGTAGTTAAAGCTAAGTAAATATTGTAGTACACTACAAATATATTGATATTATACGGGATGTTACATACATCTCATTTCTAAGTGTATAGACAAAATATGTATGCATTAAAATATAAAGCAGATTTAAATATTAACTTGAATGAAGGCACTAAGGTATTGAAATAACAGCATAACTTTTCATCACAAAGCTAAATTAAATAGTACTCAAGTTGAAGTACAAACCCAAAATGCAACACTGCACTATAATCAAATATAAATGTTTATAATTATTCGAGTACATTTATACACGGTATATATTTGTATAATTTGTATAGTCTGTAGTAACTTTGCATATGTTTGCGAATTCTAAATGCCGTTTGTAAGTGTAATACAAAATCTGTGCATAATTCAAGTTATTTTGCGTAATTAATTTGAACTGCAATTTGTGTGATTATGTGCTCATTTGGCAGTGACTCATAATTATAACCTGTAACTGAGCATAATCTAGCATAGTGGGTATGATGCGTAATAAATTTACACAAATCAGAAAGTCACTCGGGTATCGTTCAAATTAATTAAGTTAAAATAACAAAAATCTAATTTATTTAGCGATCAAAAATTAAATTATAGTCTATTAAACTTATAGAATATCTTCAAGTCGATCAGGTGTTTGATTAAATATTCAGTCACAATGTAATAAATAATTTAAATTTTGTACCTAAACAATGTGACGTTTGTGCGACCTTACAATTCTGTTTGGCATTTTGCATTATTATTTAATGAGCAGAAATTATTATTTTCAACTGGCAAATTGGCAAAAATTAACATGAAACATATAATTGCAATGAACTTAGGATAAAAAGCAAAAAGTAATTAAAATCAATTAAAATGTCTGCCAAATAAATAAAACACACGAAGCTTAAATTTTAAATATGGCCTGGAAATGCGTAGCTAATATGCTTTAATTATGGAATTAGCAAATGTTTTTAATTAAAATATGACATAACAGTGCACACATTAGTTTTTTGCACACTCTTATATTGATTTGTGGCCAACAGGCCAATAACATTTATCGATATACATATATTAACTTATTTCCAATTATATTTACTGGTCATTTAATGCCATTTGCAGCAATTGCAAAAGCAAATTGTTAAACAACGATTAGTAATTTAAATTATTTAGAAAACTTAGATGAAGTTACTTTCTTTCCCCAAACATTACTCAAATTCATTTCTTCTTAAAATAAAAGTCAATTTTAAACTCTTAATTTTGTGCTAGAAACATTTAGGAAGACACTACTTTAACGCGTACTGTCATTAATTAATTACTCACAAAATAAATTAAGTGTGAGATAAAAGATTTAATTAAATTAGCCATCAATAAAGTTGCTCTTCGTTAATACCTGATTCAGAACTGCACTTCACCATTTTGTTATGCCGCCATGAATGCATCTAGTTCCCTACTGCCTCTAAAGCACAGCTCTAGTTAATCCCTTCAATTAGTGCTGCAAAGACGTGCAGATCAATTTGCCATGCCACAAATTCAATTTCGCTGTCATTGCGTCTCGTTTGAAGTTAAACCAAACTGAAAATCGAGCACTCTGACCCACAATTACTCGCCTCAGTTCATTCCCGCCATCGTTTGTTTGTCGTCCAGTTGTAGCAGGGGAATATTTAATTGGAGACAAAGGGGGCTAGTGACGGGGAAGGGGCTTGTACTGTTTGCTGATTGTATGGTGTGACAGCTTGCAGCAAATGAATATTTAAATCCAATGTATGCAAATGTGCTGCAAGCTCTGCGTTAAACAAAAGAAAAATATTTGCAAGGGTCTTCGGTTAACTTAAAAAAAAAACAATATCTGATTAAGCTGATAAACTTAAAGGCGCCCACGTTAAGCAGAGTTCAAGCTGAAAAAACACAGTTTCCAAAATGCAAATAAAGACATATCTCTATAGTTCATAACTCTACACAGAGCAAACAAAAATAAATACACACGACCTTCGAAAAAAGCTGTCTATACTTTGTGGGTTTAGTAATTGTCTGCCTTTCCCTTAACTAGAGCATAAACGGTGAGAAAGCGCTGGATAAATTTTATGAAGCAACAAATAAACAAATTACATTGCATAATAAAGTGTAATAAATAAACGAAAATGCCAGAAAACTGCACAAATAGCTGTCATTAGAGGCAACAAAAAGCGTTGCTGCGATAGAGAGCAGGTGCGGCATAATTGCCAAACATTTTGCCCGTTAACCTAAGGAAATTGCAAACACAAAAACAGACTCTCACATGAGCCAACAACAGCAAGAACAACGGCAACAAGAAGCAGGAGGGAGGGAGGCAAACGAAAGTAGCAATAAGAACAACAAGCTTACCAGCTTAAAATAATTTATTGTGCTTAAAGTAAGTAAATGGCTAAATGCCGGCATATGGCAGGTCAGCAATCGAGCAGAACGCTTGCCGCACCGCACCGCATCGATTGTTGTTGCGCCATCAGGTTAGCTGGCTCGGTTCGGCTCATATGTGTGGCGTCTGGCACGCACGGAAGTCAAGTAATGTTAATGTCTGGTCAACTGGAAAAACAAAGTAAATTAATTGTAGGTTCAAAGAACGCAGGCAGCCGAGAACTGACCATGTGGCATGCCTCGGCAAACGTAAGGCAATGTTAGGTCAACAGGGCTAAGGGAATGCCGAGCCTGACGACTGCTCGCCATTGCTGATTATCGAGTGCGACGCGGTCACTGAAGACTTCCTGCTCGACTTGAATGTGCCTACTGACTGCCCAAGTCTTTGTGTGCGAGTGTGTATCTGTGTGTGACTTGGTATTGAGTTTTTCCACAAAGTGCAGTCAAGCGAAACCAATTTCCTATACATTGTAACCAGGACAAGCCTTCGCCATCACCATCGCCATTGCTAGTGTCTGCCGCAGTATGTCCGTGTGCGCTTCCTGTTGCAGCTGGCTTTGGTGAGTTGACAAAGCGCGTGTTGATGCGCGTGTCAAACTTGCACTGCCTGCCGGAAGTGCTGCCAACAATGTGCCGTACTCTATGGTAGCCTGTAGGAGATTTAAAGGGCATAAGAAACATTCGCTTTACGGACACGTAGTATATCAATGCGCTTCACTAACGATATTGCTACGAGTCCCTGTCCAGGGTTTTGCTTAGATTCTTTGCTTATGCAAATACTTGGTCAACGCAGAACTTTTAGTTCAAGTTGTAAGCATTAAGCTATAATACTTATTTACTTGGGCCATATGCCATTTATCCCTGCTCAAGTATTAACAGAAAACATGCTCAAACCCAAAAAGTACACACACATTTCTCTGGGTCAACAACACATTTCAGTTAAGCCGATAAATTATGGCCCAACTTGTGTCTTCTATACTACTATACAAATATTACACAATATATGCGAAATATTAATAATTATGTTTCTTTTTTCCTTTAACAATTAATTGTTTTTTGTATTTATTTTTATGTTGATAAATTAAGGTTTCAATTAATATAAATACAAATTTCATCTTGCTGTAGGGGCTTAGAGATTTCGACTTTGCGCGCACCGCTTTTTTTTTTATATTTCCTGTTGGCCATCAACTGCGATTCAATTTTCAACTGTTTGCTTACGCCCCGCGGCCAGGGCAGCAGCTTCTGACATGTGTCTCCCCCTGTCTGTATTTGAGTTCGAGTATGTGTGTACGTGTGTGTGTGTACCAAAAGCCCGCAAGATAAAAAGTCGAAAATAAAATCATTTGTTGACAATTTGCTTAGCTGCTGTTGCCACTACAATATTTTTTCTCTGTTGGTCGGAGAGACGACTTGCAAGTTGTTTTCCTAAATTATTTGGTATGCAAAACACTTTCGGCAAATATTGATTTTGGAAATTTGTACGAGCAAAAAAAAAAGTAAAGCGCACAACAAAGCGACAACGTCTACGAGACATTGTAGCAGCATTAGAAGTCGTCGTCAACGCCGTCGTCGCCGTCGCCGTCAACATCTCCAAAAAAGGCACTAAAATTCGTAGCATACTTTCTTGGGCGCGCGTTCAGCATCAAGAGTTGCACGCTGACGTCATAAAGGCTGCCTTCTAAAGTGCATTGGTATGCAGAGACCTTAACTGCAATGTCTTTGCCATGCACTGCCTTAGCTGCGTCGGGCCCGGCACGTGATGTGTGCCACATGCCACATGAAAGCAACTTTTTCTATTGCAAACGGTCCGCAATGCTTTAAATTAGCTTTAAAAAAAAATAATAACTTCAACCGAACTAACGCGATACCAGAACGATGCGGAAACGATGCACAGCATGCAGCTGTATCATATTTTCAGTGAAATCCCGCACAGTTTTCAGTGGCTGCACAACGCAATTTGGGCTTGCATTTAATTAGCTTTTCTGCGAGGCGCCACAAGTGCAACAACCCGAAAATTTGCATACATAAACGCAGCTAGAGGCTGGCAGGCAGACGACTGAATGAATGCTATGAATGCAACGACCGACCGTCTGTTTGAATGGCTGAATGGGCTACGAGTCTGTTTTCTACTCGTCCGCATAGTCATAGTCATAGTCACAGTCAGAGTGAAAGCCGAAAACTCATGCACATATAGACAGTCCTGTGTCCCTCCTGTAAATGCAAAGTTTTTCGATTTAAGTTCATAATTAAAGTGCGAGCACACAAGCAGCGCAAGCGCAAAGTTAAATTGAGTTTAAATTTCGTATGCACTTGCATTAATTTGGTTATCCACGCAGCGAAGGTCACACGATTCTCGTCTCTCGCCTTTAACCCGGAAGGCTGAAGGCCACATTCCCACATACCCAGATTCCTCAAATCCTCCAGTCGCAAATACTCTCAGCACACATGTGTGCACGAGATAAACTTCTCCTCCGTTTTGGAACGTGTTAAAGACAATAATTTGGGTAATTTTGGGCGGACTAACGAATTCACAGAGTTGCAGCTAACCTGGCTGGCAGACTTCGCATTTGGGTTGACATTTATTGAATAACTTAGTGGGTATTTTCAATATTTGAGTTGAGCGCTAATGCGCCTAAAGTTCGGAACCAAACTGTCAACAAATTTTGGGGGCATTTAAAAAATACAAAAAAAAAATACAAGAGAGTGTTTGCCAAAAAGTTTGCATAGTTCTTCGAGTTGTCGGATTGTTTGAGCCTGGCTTAAAGCAATCCTAGGATGGCGTTGGCAGTGGTGATGACGATGTCGACAGCAACGCTGACATTGCGCAGAAGTTACAAATTTTCGCGGCTTTCAGTTTATGAAAGCTAAAGTCGTGCGACTTGCATTTGCCTCCTTTAGGTTTTTGTTTTTTTTTTTTTTTTTTTTTTTTTTTTTTTTTTGCCAATTAGGCGAAGTTTTGCGAGACTCAAAATTAAGTTGAAGGCAGATGGAACACGACCTTAAAATTTGCATTAGCTAAGCAGAGTGCCACAGGCGAAGCAAGAGACCCAAATGAGTTAACATTCAAGTAATTAGGTAGTTCATTATGTAACTAAAATTCACAAACTGCATTTAAATTTAATATAGTTCTTTACGAATTACAGCAACACTTTAATGGGTTTAACAGTTCAATATTACACATGGGCCACATTGTAGGCAAAGAACTTTAGAGAATTTATATTATAAGTTGGTTCAAAATATCATTACGAAAATTTTGTTATAACGAAAAACTTGAGTGTAATTATAAAGCGGATATTGCACATACGCCACGTATTACTTACAAAGCAACCGCTTTGTTGCGGTTTTAAAATTAAATCCCAAATACCACAAACCTATGTATTTTATTACTAATTGGCTTATCAATGTGCGCTTGAGCTGAGATTTTGCACAATGATTAATGGCCCGACAGAAGTAAAGGCAAAAACAAAAACATTCTTGAGGTTTTTGCATTGTGGCATTTGCCAAGTGCATTCCAGCATCAATTTGCATAGCTTTGAGCGCATCTTAAGGCTATCAAAGCTGAATAAAATTCTATTGTGCATTAAAGTCAAATCAAAGTGTGTCGCTGTGAACAAACAGTTGCAACGATGCTGCTCTTGATGGTGATGCTGTTGATGGTGAAGCTGAAGCTGAAGCTGTTGCTAAAGCTGATGCTGATGCTGTTTCAAAGCAAACAGCAGCAGACTGTAAAACAAAGTGAAATGTTTTATTTATGGGCGTTGCATGGGCGTGGCGTCGAGTGTCATATGCGTTGTAGCAACAAGACAAACAATGAGGCAGTCACTTGCTTTGCCATTGCCTTCGCCTTTTCCTTTGCATTTGCTTTTGCCTTCGCCTTCATCTCCATCACCATCACTATCATCATCACCGTTGTCCTTCGTCCTGTTTTCTTTACCCCTCGTCTCGCCGCACTCGTCCATGGCTGCTGTCGTTATTTGTGTCTGTCAACTGCCAGGCAAATGAACAACTTTAACAAATGCAAGGCGCTGCCTTTACCGGTGACTGTCATGACTTGAAAGATTTGCGTACAAGTCAAACACACTGACAAAGTTGACAACGACTACGAGTACTTATGCTTATATGGAACGGGTATATAGGGAAGCTAACAGATGGAAAGCGAGTTAGCTTTGCCTCACTTGCATATCACACACAAAGCTAAACTTTCTAATGTTATTTAAAGCACTTTAAGTGCCATATTTCCTGCTACAGTTGTCGTTGTTGTTGTTGTTGCTACTGCATTGCCTGCTTTATTTATTATGTGGCGCTGCTGTGCTTACTTTTGGCACTACAGCAGGAAGAATCAAGTAGTTTTTTATGTTTTCCGGCTGAACTGCAATGCCAACAGCCTGAAGCAACTCATTGCAGCAGTCTACTGCCAGGCACTGTCTCTTCTATTTGCCTCATCTCTAACTTCTTTTTCGCTCTTTCCCTCTGCTGCTTGTCCACTGTCTCATCTGACTGACTGGCTGACAGCCTGACTGCCTGCTTTTATTCAAAAGTTTAGTGAGCCATTGAGCGCACCAAGATGCGCTGTGGTGCATGTTGCTGCTGATGCTGCTACTGTTGCTGTTCCTACTGCTGCTGCTGCTGCTGCTCGGGTATCTCGCCAATGTTTGTTTTATGTTGCAAACTTTGGCAGCGACCAGAAGCCGCCGCAACAACTGCAGCACTGCCGCACACTCAACGAACATTGAAGCGGCGACAACAGCAACTTGAACTCTGTTGTCGGGTACCACAATTTAATAGATTTTCTATGTAAGCCTTGAGAGTCGTCTGTGCTTCCCAGATTTGACACCGGCGACCACACACAAACGCCAAGACACACCCACAAACGATTTGCTGCGTAAGTATATGTAAGTGATTGTGTATGTTATGTGTGTGTGTATTGTGTAGGTGGGTTTGTCTACACGCCTACAGTTATTTTGCACGTCACAAGGACACAACACAACTCGACGTTGTGTGAACACCTCAACAACTTAAAATGTAAATAACTTTTCAAGTGGTTTCCTAAAGTTTTTGGCCTGAAGTTTTACCGTCTCCAGCTCCATCTCCTGTCCCCGCTCAAGCACAGTCCCAGTTGCCTGCCTCAGTGTCAGTGTTTCTGTATGTGTGAAGTGGCCTGGCACTCAAGTGTTTCGTTTCAATTTTCACACGAGCTTTGTGGCCACCCCAATTCAAATAGGAGCCAATGTCTGCAAATTAATTTTGTTTTGATGGACTTTCAAGCGTTGGCCAGCTCAGAGTATCAAAAAAAGAAAAATGGGGTAAAAAAAAAAAAAAAACAGAAATAACAAAATAAAAGGGGGGAAAAAAGATTGAAAACAACAGAAGCACACAGTGCGATTGCGTGATGTGGGAACCAAAATTTTACCATTTAAAATAGAAGCAACGCCAGCTCAATGTCAATTAAAATACGCGTGGCGCCTGTTCACAAAAATGGCAAAAATAAAGAAAATTGCACCGAAATGCACAAAACAACACAAATAATGTTTGTGAAAATTCAAATTCAATTTATATGCAACGCAATAACCACAACAAAATGCACATGCTATGTTAGTTACATGCAGTCCTACAACATATGCAGATATTAGAACAATGCATTCACAGTCAAACAAAAACAATGCACGAGGCGTTTTCACGCACTGCTTCACTGCAATCAACGCTCAATTTCAGCAAAATGGTGGTGTGGGAAATGCATAAAGAGATAGAGTGAGAGGGGGAGGGAAAAAGAAGGAAAGAGACTGGACACCATGACGATTTGTGACAACTAGTGAGAGCAGTTTGGATATGACAATCACCAGTTCATCTGACACTGACAGCTCTACTTGAAATTTGATATATTAACAATTTTATATCTAAATAATGTGCGGAAATATTTTACGTAAATGCATTTAAATCGAAAAAAGTAAATAAAATATTTAGTTCAAAAAATGAGTACTCTAACCTTCAATGACAATTAGATAGCTAGCTGTAAACGACTACCTACATATACTATATTTCCAAATTAATTTGATAGTTTTTGGTAGAAATATTTTTTACTCAACATTATTATCCATAAATAATATTAAAGCGAACACTATTTTAGCGCTTGGCTTTTGGGCGGTGTGATTACTTTCAATAGGAGTGGAAAGCGTGCTTGGGAAATTTGCTAAAACGAAAAGTAAGAGCCGCTTAAATCCACTTAAATAAATTGATGCTATACCACTTGTAAAGTTTTGTTCCCCCCTTGCGCTCCATTCATTATGCTTACGAGTGGAAAGCCGTGCAGGCGGGAAAACTGAAACCGAAAACGAAACCGAACTGTGCCAAAACCAAAGGAAAAGCTGAAAAGCTAACGCCTCAGGCGTCGACGCTAACGTCTCAGTCTCGGTCTCAGTCTCAGTCGCTGTCTCAGTTGGCGTTGACGTAGCCGTTGCCGTTGAGTTGGTTGCCATCGCAGCAAATGCGCCACTTGCGTAAATTGGCAGCATTGTAGTTGAGGGATTAGTGCGGCATTAAACGCAGTTTTTGCACATTACACGCGTGTAAAGCACAAATCCACAGTTTGCCGAAGGCGACGCCAACGTCGCAAGTATGCTCATGCTGTGTTTTCCTTTTAAGTAATGCCAGACAGCGAGCACACTCGTATATTGCCTCTGTCTCAGTTTCAGCCTCGGCCTCAGCTTTGGTCTTAGCCTCAGCCCCTGGGCCGTTGAGAATGTTGTCTTGCCAGTTTCTAGTTGGCACTTGGTACTTGGCACTTGGACCGCGCTTTAACACTAAAAGGATTAAGCGACTTAAACATGATGTGAAAATTTGTTGCCTGCCTTTTGTTGCGAATCCAAGCTGATAAAACACGCGCTGTCTTTTCTGTGTGTCGTCCTCGTAAATTGGTCAATATACAAGTGTGTATATGTGAATGTGAGTTTTTTCAACAGTGTGGGAAAGTGTTTTGGGGCAAACAGGCGTTGCACGTAACACAAATTTATCACAAACAACAGAAAATAACCTTTGCGCCTAATGGTATGCTTTAAAAAGACGTTTTAGTCATTTCAATGGACAGCCATTAACAGTAAAAATACGTGTTGGCCCTTAAGATCTGATGCGCCAAAATAACCATTTGAATTAAAATAATAAATGGGCAGTCAGGCTTTTAAGCAGCTCTAAATTTAGAGTGTGCAATAATATAATACAATACAAATTATAAATCAATTTAATGAGAACTGAAGCAGTGATTATAAACTATACAGAAAATCATTTGAACACAATCAATTTAAACAATTAAATTTGTGTTTAGACAAAAATTATAAAATCAATTAAAACAATTAAATTTTTATTTAGTTGGAGAATAGCCAGAACAATAAATAAATAAAATTTATTTGAGAGGCAATATCAAAATATAAACAAATTATTGACAAACATTCGGCCATATAAAAATGAAATTCAATTTTCAACAAATAATCAGCATATAGAGCTTATTTGAAATTATTTCTACAAAATATACCAAATGAGTCTATTAAATATCATAACAGGCAGACCCTGTAGTTATACTTAAATTAAAATAAATCTGAGACCGTTTTGTGAATGGTGATGAATGTTTTTTGCCGTTTAGCGGCTTTGGCGCATATCAACAAGCATTCGTATTGCTGCAAAGCCCAACAAATATTTTAACAAAATTACACGGATTTAAGGTGCGTTCGCTGACGACAAACTTAATGCGGCCAAGAATTGTGTAATGCTTCGTCATCATCATAAACAACAAATAATTTTACATGCACACGGGTACGTGTTAAAGGATGGGCTGGGTAGTAATGTTTTTTTCTGGGGGCAGTGAGTAGGTGTAGGTACACCAACCAGATCAGGCATGTAAACATGTGTAAATTCCAGAAATGAACAATCATACGCCAGTGTAATACATCATGCAGTGCCTCATTTTTGCCACGTCTACATACAGGTATCACATGGACTGACGCAATGACTGAATACGTGGCAGATGGTTGTCTGGTTCTTTGACTCTCTGGATGTTTGGCTGTTTGGTTGTTTGGTTGTCTGCCTCACATTGTTTGCTTGCCATCCTTGTAGTACAACAAACTGGGGGGCAAACTGACAAACGCATACTCACACACAAAAACACACAGAGTTCGGAGCAGAAAACATTTTAAAACAGGCTATTAATATGAAATATATCAGAGAAACGCACATACAGGAGATACGGAAATAGGTGGGAGTCTGTGGCTTACGGTAATTTCGTGCTGCTCACAGAGTCATAAATAATGCAAATGACTTTGCTGAAAATGAAGCACACGATTGCATCTGTGGTTTCAGCTTGAATTCCAGCATTTTGTTGCAGCATTTTTAGAAATTCAAAAACTCTTTGGCAAAGCTTAAAATTAAATATCTTTAAGCAAACTTTTATTAATTTATATTTATATTTCTCTCTGCAATAATTTAAGCAGTAATCAGTTTGTTAACATAGTGAGTGGCGACCACAATTATACGACCACAGTTGTTCAAATCTTTTATTTTTTCATGTTCGACCAGAAATTTATACGTAACAACTTTGTTAAATAATTATTAGTTTGTTCCAAAAAGCTTAAGCAAAAAAAATAAATTAATTAAACATTATGTTGACGATATCATATTGAGTTATTTCAATCGGTTAAATAAAAAATTGAAGATTAACATAGTTTTAATGTCAGCATTTTGTCGGAATAAATTTAATTAAAACACAAAATTACTGTATTGCGACTACAATCAATATTAATGTGATTTATTTATCATCAACAATATTTATTTAGTTATTGTGCATAACTATTTACTATACACAAAAAAGTGCGAAAAAACCAAATGATTGTTTGCACATCATTCGCATTGACAAATTTTACTTTATACATAAACCAATGGAAATAAAAATTAAATGCTACTCGTCAAATGCAGGCAAACCGCATTTTCTCATGCTCTGCATGAATAAATAATTCATAACCGTATTATTTGCATACAAAATGAGTTAGAATAAAAAACGCCAAATAGGAGTAAATAGCGCAAATAGCAAGAGCAGCACAAGAAGAAATACCCAACAAAATGAATGAAGTTTCTGAGCATTTCATTTTTTGCTGTATTTTTTGCACAGCACTTGCTGCAGAGTCAACCTCTCTCTCTGGGCAGCCACACATTCGGTTTTATTGTTAGTGCTAGTCATGGCCACGTTGCTGGCTGATTCTGTGGTCTGGCTTGGACCAAACGGTACCTGTAGCCGCACCTTGGCCGCAGCGACTGCCTGGCCGCAGACAAACGCGTAGGTGAAGCAATTGTCTGCTCCGGAAAATGGTAACGGAAAAGCGGAGGGCACGGTCATGGCACACTGCTGATGCTGATGCTAATGATGAGGCAACGCCGTAACCAACACAACCGGCACAACACCCTTGGGCCAAGCTTCAACGGCATTAGGGATAGCACTCGCGTTGGCAAGAGCACCTGGCCCGGTCCGTTCCAGTCCAAGAGTCCGACAGTCAGCCAGTTCTGGCTACTGTTGACTCAGCAGATTTTCCATCTTTTTTTTTTTAAACATTTTGTTTTCATTCACACTGCACACAGGCTTAGTTAGACTACCTTTTGCTTGTGTGTCTTTATTATAAGCCCAGTTCCCAGGGCCCAATGCTCGGCCACAGTGCCTAGCGTCCAGTCAGGAACTTGTTCATAGATCCATGTTCGTGTCCTGTGGCCATTTGCGGCTCATAAGGCATAAACTTTCAAGTGGCCAAGAGAGCACGCTGTGCGCATTCCAGCGCTATGTAGCTGCTTCTGGCCACCGTGCTGACATGCTGAAGGACAAGTTTTAATTGAGATAAAATGAAAGCGCCCACCATCCAGCCAGCCAGCCAGCTAGCCAACTAGCCGCCACCTTCGCTAAAAATCAGCATCCGAGTAACTTCTAATTTAGTGGCCGTGAGAGTCCAGTTCAGGCAACATGTAAATCAGCGTTCTTTTCTAGCACCTTTGCCAGGTGTAAATGGAAATGTAGATGGAGATGGAGATGTAGTCTATCTACCCTAACTTGTTTGCATGACAAACTTTTATGTTGTTATTGTTATTTTTTCGTGTTGCTGTTATTGTTGTCGTTGTAATTTGTGTTTGCGGCCATAAAGTTTGCCCTATGCCTGGCCACACAATAAAAACATTCAATTTTTATACTTTTTTTTCCTACATTTTGTGTGTTGTTTTGCATTAATTTTTTTATTTTTTATTTATTTTAATATTTACTGTCACGCTTTTGTTGTCCAATTAGCAAACTTTTGACTGGGAGTTGAGTACGTGAAATGATTTTGATATAGTATCCCATGGCAACAGCAAGGCAACACCTCATTAATACACATTCTCTGGCAAACATTTAAGCTCTTGCTGCACACAGTTGTCCACACACCCACACAAAGACACGTATGTGTGTGGGTTATAAGCAATTCAACCGAAATCGTAATAGAAACCGCAGACTTGTGCAGATCTGAGCTGGTCAAGTAATGCGATGCGTGGCCAACTGTTTACAGCGTGTCTGTCATACACATTTCCACACACAAACACACACACACACACACACAAACACATATAGGCATTCACATAAGAGCTTTGCAGAAGACATCACCAGCTGTCACTATGTAATCTCGAAATCCAACTGTAATTAACCAAATGAATTCACACTTATGCTAAGCAGTGTAGCAGCCTTCTACCACGACCAATTATGCTTCATTTAAGCTGCTTTAAAGCCAATTTCCCAAATACTTTTCGACTGTGTTTTTAGGCTTATTTCAGTCATCTTATATTTCTTTTTACAGGATAAACGGTTTAACTAAAACTTATTTCTAATGAAATTACTTTTTTCTGGAAAACTTTCAGTAACCTACTAAAGGTCATCCGGTTAGCAAAACTTACTGTAGTAAATTTATTACAAAAATTCTATGGCGATGTGATTGCAAGTGCAAGTGGAGTGCAATACAGAATGCGGCCATTTATTATCGTATTAAAATTCTTAGGCATCCCCCTCTTATGCTTTTAAAGCAGACGTTGCGGAAATAACAAATTTCTTGCTCGGAAATTAATATTTGCATATTATAGGAAAAGTTTCGCTAAGAGAGTGCATGTGCTATATGTGCATGTATATGTGTGTTTCCAGGGTCAGTTTACAGCTCTGATGTTTTCATAAATTTACTGATAAAAAAATCTTTTTATTCGCATCAAAAATTTTGGGAGGATTTAATTATGGAATTATTGAAATGAACTTTGTTAACAAAAGTGAAAGGATAAGAAATATTCATATAAAGTATTTTCATTTCCATAGCTGGCGGCAACGAAAATTCAACTTTCAGAGCACTCACATTTTGCACCGATGCTGTAACAAAAAAATCACAACAAGAGGCAACAAATACCGGCGATATTGCATCGACTCTGAATTGTGTAGGCCAGCCAACCGATTCCGATGGAAAAGCAAAAAAAAAGTGCTGCCAAAGCCGGAAACTGTTGCAGCAAATTGAAAGTGTGTTCGTACCGCACACACTCACACACACAAAACACCAGCACAGCTCCTATGTAGGACAGCTCACAAGTCCGGGGCTAAGTCGGGAGCCTCGTACCATTTTAAATGTGCAAAATTGACCAGGAATGAAAGTGAGAGCCGCAGGCACAGTTTGCGCCATTGATTGCACTGAAATTGCTTCCTTGGCACGTGTTTCATTAAACAGTAAAAATCGAGCAGCTTTCTTGCTCTCTCTCCTTCTCTCTCTCTCTGTTGTATAGAAGCTTAGCTAGCTAAAAGGGCAAAACAGAAATCATTTATTACAAAGTTGGCGTAAAAAGGGGACTCAGAATTACAACTACTGGCTACAACTAGTCGTATGAACTGTGAGGCATGCGTGAGTTTTTAAGCCGCTTGCTCATAATACCGACGCTTTTATAGCACACACATACAAATACGCACACACACACACCCACGCACAACATCAAGCAGCCGAAAATGACAACGAAGTGAAGCAGAAGGCAATTATTTTTATTTACTGCCCAGACGCGCACTATGGCGCCAGCATTATTATTGTTGTTGTTCCTCTTGTTCTTCTTGTTATTGCTGCTGTTGTTGTCGCTGCGAACGATGCCGCCATATAAGCCGCATCATTGTCAGTTACTCCGCCTCATCAACGACGGAAAAACGCCCCCTCATACGTCTCTATACTCATACCGACTATGCCGAATCCCTTGTCGTGCCATGCATAAGCAAATTACAGTCGAGAGTTAATTTTTCACTTGCTTAACGAGCGGAAGTTACCATTTTGCACTGATTTGAAAATATGTCGCTGTTTGTGGCATTGGCGTCGCCACTGGCAATACCAGCCTCGCATTCTCCTCCTTTTATCCTTGTCCCTTTCCATCGCTCGGTTAGCCCATTTTGCCGAGCAGCCTGCCATCCATTTGTTAATACGCGCATTCATATGTGTAAGTATCTCTATATGTGTATGGATGTGTGTGTGTGGATTTGTGTGTATATTCGCCTATTTCAACTGTGATTGTTTGTCTGTGGCAAATGAATGAATTGCTCGTCGCTTCTATGGCAAATATGCCAATTTTGTGTGGCTCGTTCCCTCGACTCGCGCTCTATAAAAATCTCAGTCTCATTCATTGACATGTGCCGACTATTGAAAGAAAGACTGTGGGTGCGTGTGTATGTGTGTGTTTGTGGGTATTTATTTATGTGCGCCTGTGTATGTAGCGTGTTCACTGTTCTGTACTATGCTCATCAAAATAATCAACCAAAGTTGACGTTCTTTATTTTAAAAACAATTCGCATCTGCAAAATTTATACGACTATAAAAATGAAGTGTCAGGCCCAAAAAACATGCAACATTTTCTATTGTATAAAAAGTTTCACTCTAAACTAGTTCTGGGTATGTTCAATTTATCAAGCATTATGTAAGTAGCTCCAAAAAGAAACAGAGTAAATTTGGTGTGCTAAAAACAATTCCGAAATTTAGTTTGAAAGCTGTTAAAA
Organism: Drosophila nigrodunni; assembly: GCA_020829145.1. Classification (NCBI taxonomy): domain Eukaryota; kingdom Metazoa; phylum Arthropoda; class Insecta; order Diptera; family Drosophilidae; genus Drosophila; species Drosophila nigrodunni. Next base: position 20,269,300 of record JACVCZ010000001.1, read on the forward strand.
TCATCTGAATTTATCGTATACTTTAATATTTTGTGCCATTCTTCTGCAAGCCAATTAAACGAATAAACGATTAATCGTAAACTGATTTGCCATTTAAGAAACTAATTTAATTTTATTAATTCGAACTTTATGACAATACTTAAACTAGACAAAAAGGTATTAATTCGTCGGATTTAAGCTTTTCACATTTTTTATTCGCGGATTTTTGTTTTTATCTGTAAATTTTATGTACGTTATATAATTTCCCTGATGTAAGCAACAATAATAACAATTTGGTTTTGTTTATGTGACACATTTAAGTACTCTAAATTTGGTCTTCAACGAAATTCAGATATCTTCATCTAATCCACTTTAAGAATAGCTACAGCTGTCAATTCATTATAAATTTATGCTATTGTTTAGTTTACTAATTGTCCATAGAGTTTATAATTAACTTACCAAGACTTTAAATGAAGGAGTAAATAAGTTGAAAATGAGTTGAGTCAAACCAAATGAAATTTGTGGTTTGTGAACCATAAATGTTAGAATCAACTGTTGACTCACTTTAATGGTATGCAAAGAATTGTCTTGACAATTTGTTGTTGGTTATGCTCATATCATGAATAAATTAATTTTCTGCTTTTTGAACATAAGTGCAACAATCAATTGTTGCTTGACATGTAGAGATACAGTCCAGTGTTCAATTAATTTACCAGCACCGGTCGATACAAACACCGTTAGCATATCACAACTGTATGCATGTTATTCAAAGTCATACTTCTAGACTACGTACTCATACTCATGCTCACAATCAGGCCCATATGAATGTGAAAATGTATACTATGTTATTTGGAATGGGGTCTGCCTGTAACAATAGCCAACAGGCTGAACTGAATACCTCATGTGTGGCTGATTGTCTCCTGGCTGAGTGCCTCGAAGGCTTGAAACCGACTCAACTCGACTCTCGGGGCGGGAGTCTGGACTGATTTATGTGCTCTACGTGTGCAGCTGTGATCGAATTTCCAATCATGTTTACATACACACACACACACACACACGGTAAAAGTCTGAATGAGAGATAGAAAGAGAGAAATAGTTGCTCCGCTGGAGGTGAAGACAAAATCCATGTTCTGACGATAGACATACCGCCGACTTTGTCGATTCATTGGTCAGCAAACTTCGGTGTTGTCCGTTTCTGTTACTCACTGTGATAAAAGTAGCTACAAAAGCAACAAGAACAACAACAGCAGTACCATCAGCAATACAAATGAACATGAATTGCAGTGAACAGGTGCCGCACATGACTTCATTTTCTCGGTTACATATTCATGTGTTGTTTATTGCGTGAATGGCTCTCGCTCTCGCTCTCTCTCTCCTCTCACCAATCTGTTCACCGTTCACCGCAGCTCTCAATCACTAACACATTTGGCATATGCTTGCCGTTACTACTATTTATGTTTTCTCTAGCAAATTGTGCGTGCTCTGCATTTGCCCAGGCAACAACAATCGTGCATGTGAATCGAAAATTAACAATTGTAAATCAGCATGAAGAGAACTTGAACTTTTCCCTTTCACTTATTTTCCGTTCTGTTCATCTCATTTGCAGCATTTTACACACTAAGCGGATTTTGGCCTTTTTGTTGGGCTGTCCAACAAATTGAAAATTAACCAAGTTCTCCAAAGGGGTTCTCGATGTTTTGCCTTTTTGTGTTGTGGCACATTTTCCCTGCGGTTCTGTTAATGTCACTTGCAATTTTCAGTTTCAACGCTGTGATTGTTAAACGAAAAACACATAAAAGCATATTTTCTTTAAACAAACTTTCCGTATTAAATGCGGCGCATTCTGTAGTTCCGGGACAGATTGCGGAACTTAAAAGAGACTTTGGCACATATATTTTGTGTATCTGTTGAAAACTGTTAAATGTTTTGGCCACATTACTATATTAATTTGTGCTGGGGAATGCGAAAAGCTTTCACGCCAGTTAATCTTTGCCAGCATTCCCTTAACGAAGCGTTAAATGTCCCCAGGCGCTCCCTAAAGGTGTAAAAGTGTTGAGTGCCCGAAAATTATGTTAATTATAAAATGCATGCGGCTTTTATTTAAGGTAAATTAAAACTTATTTTGCGTATGGCATTTTAATTAGTATGCGGCATAAATTTTTATTTCGAATTTCAGCATGGAACAGCTGCTGAAATAACTCGCCTTGCGAACCCTTTCCATTCAGACGCCTGATCCAGTCGAACAGAAGCGTACAACTTCAAAAGCAAAATGCGCTTGGGGATAGAAAATCTATGGCAATGTGTTTCCCATTTTACTCCCCACTTTGTGCTGTCTACAATTCTATTTCAACCTTTTTGTTCTGGCGGAAAATCCTTTGACGCCAGCAGAGCATCGAGACTGGGCACGAGTGGGAAACGAAAGTAAAGTAGAGAAAAAAGTGAAAAAAAACTACAGCTTGTGCTTTTCTTCTATGTACAAAATGAAATTAGTGTCAAAATGTTTTTGCGCTGACTGTGACTGAGTTTTCATGCTGTTTTACACCGGCGCCACGCCCCAAAGCGTTTAGCGCGCCTTAGATCCGAGATGGAAAGCGAATGAGCGAACGGGCGATAAAATGTGCACAAATGTTGACTACAAAACAAAACAACAAAAACGGATGCAAACAAAAACAAAAGCAAAAAATAAAAAAGCACACAAATTGAAAAACAACAACAAAAAAAACGAGCTATTTCATTCAATGTTATTTTGAGCTTAAAGCCAGAATAAAACCTGACACGCCATAGAAGAGCAAGAGAAAGGTGTCAGTTTTTCTTCTTAGTATTTGCTTCCCTTTTTTTTTTTTTTTTTGTTGAAGTGAAAAACAATTTTTTGTGACGTGCCTTAAATGCTTGTTCTACATCCTTTCTCTGTCTACTCTATACCTGATGAACGGAACTTCAGGGCTCTCAGAATTGTCAGAATCCTGCTTTTGTCTTTTATCTTTAGCCAGTCACAGTCACAGTTCCAGTCACAGACACAGACACAACAAGAGTCAAAGTCATCATCATTCTCGACTCTGAATGCAAACTGTAAACAAAGTGCCAAGATAAGCGTAGTTTCAGTACCGCCTGTTGCTCAGTTTTTGGCTTAAGATGCAGCAACCATGTGATTAACACATCTGCTCAATTAAAAGTTATGCAATTGAACACAAAGTGACCGCATCACAACAATTTTCGCCCCCGTTAACAGTCATTCGACTCGGGCTTTGGACCAAATGTTCATTTACATTATGCAAATGCAGAAATCAGAAAGTTGCGTATACATGGATGAATTTTCATGTGGCATAAATAAACATTACATGTTAACCGCAATATAAATATGCTATAGCTTTTCTACGTGCCATTGCACATTGCAGACAGCAAACTACAGGCTATGGACTACGGACTACGGACTACAGACTGATTACTGTGGCAACATGGCGTATGCGTATTAAGCCAAAATTGCATAATAAAGTGACCGCACATGGATTTAAGTTCGTGTTTATGTATACACATGACACATACTCATTCATTCATGCATGTTTTGCTTACTTTTCTATTCTGTATGTGGACATGACTATATGCTGATGATAGTCAGCGCTGACTATGGAAATGATATAAAACATAAAATGACAGTTTAAGATTTTTCTCCAAAGCCATTTTAAGCTTTCTGAAGCATCGCACGTGACATGCAATTTTTTCAAAGCTCTCGTTTTTCCTATTACTCCAAGTTTGCTCTACCAAAAACGAATAAAACGAAAGCAAAAAATGTAATTCCCTTTTTAAAATTTAACAGCAAAGCATATGACTAACTGGGAATACTTTAACTTTAACTAAAGCGTGTTAAATGAATAGAATGTCATAAAATAGTAAGTAGTTAAATAATATAAATGACATCTTTTCATTTAGTTCTTTTAAATAAGAGCATTGACTAATTCGTTAGACTATTTAAAGCAACTTAGTCAATATTTAAATCTACTTTTTGTCCCTCGAGCTACAAGTATGTCAAAGTATGCAAATCACGTTTGTATTTTCCTCACAAATAAACCCAAATAGCAACAAAAAATACACGAGCTCGCCAATCCCATGTTTTCTATGGCGTTTTTCTGTTGTTCAGTCTATTGATTTTATTTGTCGCTTCATTCACGAAGTAAGGGCAATTGAAGAACTTTTTGCCTAAATCGATGACTGTTTCACATAAATCGATGCCTACAAAAAAAGAGGCGCGACAGCTGGCGCTGCATGCAACTGGTTGCAAGTACAATTCGCGCATGAAAGTATGCTACAAATACGTGGCGCCAACTGTGCTCCTGGAGGTGTTGGCTGTAGCGGTGGAGGAGGCAACATGACTGAACTAATATGTACTTTTCTCCGCGCTCGTGTTGGTGAGTGTGTGTGTGAGTGTACTTTATATGATGTTGCTTGATTTTTATTTCGGTTCTTTCTTCATTTGTTACGTAATATCAATAACTCACGCGCAGCTGACACATGTAATAATTCAATCGTGCGGACAACCATTAAACAAGATTGATGATCTCTTTAAAACGAGGGCAAAACTGAGACCCATTGACGCCAAAGAAGGATACGAGGGGCGCCTTTAAAGTTATACGCCTTGTGAAAAATGATTCCTGAGGAACAATTAACAGGCCGGTGGCAAACAGAGTACAAAAATCTTTGTTTATTTATAGGCAACACAAACAAAAACATACACACTTCAGAGCGATAAGCATTTATATGATTGATGAAGTGACAGCCACTGGCTGACTGTCTGTCTCTCTGTCATTTATACATTCATTCGTTTATTGTTCAAATATTTTGATAAACATGGCCAGCCGCAATTCTTTGCCGCAGCCTCCGCTCACATTTTATGGCAACCGCAGATTAGTTGAGATTGCTTTTAGCCAGAGAAAGACAGGCTACAAATTCCGCAGCTGTTAAAAAGCTAACATCGTCACCTTTTGGCCCGTGTACGGAGTATTGTAAGGCATAAATATTTACGGCTAACATTCCGACGGAGGCAACAGGCGTCGCCAGAAGTCGCACGCCAGACAACAACCCACAGAAAACTGACAACTGACAACAGTCAACCGACAGCAGACAAGAGGCAACAGACAAAACGTCAATGTGGCAACTGTTTGAGAAGCTAAATTGAAATATCCTCGGTCTTGGCATTGTTGTGGCAGGCCTTACCCCTGCAAATTCATTATGAAAGGTGTAACAATGCCATGGTAAAGTAGCTAATAAAAGCTCAAATCCCACAGACTTGCCTCTGTCTCTTGACGCCTACAGTTTGCCGCCAGTCGCCTGCTCACAATCAGAGCAAGAAATTCCCAGAGTGTTGACTGCCTGCCAAAGACAACAGCCGAAACTCTCCCCTAAATGTTAGACGATACGGCGCTGGATGGCCAACTCTCTGGCTGACTTGTTTACTGTCATCATAATTATAAAAAGGGTTTTTACAGCCGTCAAACAAAAGCAAACCGAAAAGGGATAAAGGGCAGGTGAGTTGTCGCTGTGGGATTTTAGGCGTTTTTGGGTTTTTATTGTCGCTCTGACACCGTCGCACCCATCAAGCTGTGTTATCATCATTGCGACCTTGGGTCGACAAAGGGATTAAAAGCGGATTATCTTAATATGTTGACAAGATTCTGATTAAAATTGTCTACTCTTGTGTGCTTGAATGTATGATCCTTTGTCTGGCCACCTAAAAACATAAAATGAACAAAATCACCTGAAAAAAAAATAGTATCGTGTGTGACAATCGATTTTTATTTTTTGCCACCTTAGAGCTTTTCCCATTCACTTCAAATGCTTAATAAAATTAATAACATTCTCATGTATACAATATTATTAAAAGGCACAATTATAAAACCTACGTGATGTTCACAATTGAAACTCTCCCTATTCGTCTTTTTATTTATTTATCCATGCAGATGAATGATGAACATAAAGTTTATGGACCTCTATTTGTGTGCTCCGCAGGCTTTAAGCCATGGCCGAGCAAACCGTCCACTTAATTGACTTTTATTAAGTCAAATGAGAAAATAAATTTCATTAAATGGAATAGCTGCAAGCTAAAAATTCACATTTTATTAAATATTTAAAATAGAATCAACAAAGAAAAAGAAAAAATATTGGCAGACGGCAGTTTACTGCTATTTAATAAACTGGGATAAGATATAAGTTGGAGTTTAAAGTTCTATAACGTATATATATTTATTAAAAATGTTTTACATGTTTACAATCTTTAAAGTGATTTAAAAACTTCATGCTCTTGTCAATTGCGTTTTAAATCTTATCTACATCAAATAAGTAGCGCAATAAAGTCTTAAATTGCGCAAAAAATGAACATGAATCGATTAAATAAATATTATTCAAAGTTACATTTATATATAAATGTGTGTGCTTTGTGAAGCTTTTGCTATTTTCATACGTTGCTGTCACAATAGATGACATCACTGCTAAGTTGAGCTAGTGATGCACATGATTGACAATCCGCTGAGTCAAGCAGTCAACCGAAGCCATTTTTTTTTTCAGTCTGTTACAGTCGGCTGAAATATTTAAAGACAGTCAGTGAGTTATATATATGTATTAATGTATATAAAGACGAGTATATGTAGCGAAAGACATTTTGTCTGCAATGTTGCAGAATAAAAATGTTAAAGAAATAAAAATACACATGAAATGAAATAAATTTGTCTGGCGAGTTAAATTTTATGTATCTTTTTCTCTCTCTCCCTCTGTCTCTGTTTCTCTCTTTCTTTCTGACTGTCTCTGTTCAACAGATTGCAAGTCTGGTAAATTGGCGCCGTGTCTGCAAGTCTGTTTTCCAGCTACACTTCTGGGCCAAATGTAAATCGCTTTATTTAGTTTCCCACTTTTTGGTCAATATGTGGCGGTTTCTCCGACGAAATTTTCTCCGTTAGCAGTAAATGTTTGTCAGCAATGCATTTGAAAGCTAAAGATTTTCAATTAAAACTACTTTGTCAATCAGCATGTGAAAGCAGTTAGCCAGACAGACTGCAAGACTCTCCGTATATCTCTCTCATTCTCACTCGCTTTCCTTTTCTCTCTTTCTAGCATAGACTATTTATCTCTATATGTCTCTCTTTCGACTGAGTTGCTGCAACATTGCAACTGTAATTATGAACTTTAATCGAAAAACTTTTCACAACTCATTGCTCATTCCAATGCAACTTGCGCACACACACACACATACACACACATGAACATACATAGACAGCTGTCTATCAAGTCAGTTGCCGAAAATCGCTTTAAGCGCCAACAAAAGCTACCTTGACGAGCTTGCATTTAAAGTAAACAATTTCCTGCTGCTTAAGCGATAAAATACTTAAAAAATTCTCTGAAAATGCAAGCCCTAAAATGGAAAAAACCTTTAAATATGCTTGCATCAAAAAATGAACAGCAGAATTTTAATAAGAGTTTAACTCAAAAACAAAGCAGTCATTGTGAAAAAGCTGACACAATTGTAAAGAAATATGTACTATGATACTTAAAAGATACTTTTCAGCTTGTACACTAACTAACCGAACCACAGACATGTAAGCTCTTTAGTCAAGTAGTTTTTAAAGTTTTATATAAAAATTTGTAAAAACTACATTTTAACTTAATTTTAGTTGAAGACCTCTTAATTAAAAAAAGAAATTCTTTGTGAAAAATTCAAAAGAATTTCAATTAAGTGAATAGTGTTCTGCTATTTCAACTAGTCGATTGTTGGGGTGTTTCCTAGAGTTCACTCCAATTGACCATTTTGGTAAACACTAAAAGCCCATCTCGCTATTGACGCCTGCAGCTGTTGACTGGTTGGCCGGCTTGTCCAATATGTTGACGCCTTTGCCTGAGTAAAAGTGAAAAAAAGCACAAAACTAAAACCAAAAAACAAATACATAAACTAGACTGGCTTTGAAAAACTGCCGAGCAATCCGAATAGCGCACACAAGTGCCTATAGATACAAGATACATTCAGGCCTGTCTGACTGAAATTGCATTCAGAGTCACGGGCGCGTAACAAATAAAATTCCGCAATTTTGTTGCTATCGTTTGCCTAACCTACAGAAACAGGCAAAATGTAGTAAAAACTATGGTTAAACAAAGAATAGCACATTGCCACATTGCCACATTCTACATATGTAGATACAACTATGGCTTTTAGCACTGAGTACATGTCAATCAAGAGTTGCAAAGGAAATTTACCTGATCGCCCACCTTTTTACTTGCAATTCAGTGCCTCCCCACCCCTCTCTTGTTTTTTTTTCGTTGTATTTTTTTTGGTTTATGCCGGGAAAACTTGGCGCATCTATCAAAAGTTTTCAGAACACCCGACGCTTATGGCGAGATGTCTTGGGGAGTCTCGCAGCAGTTATCTGCATTTTATTTGGTTAATAAATTGAAAGTTGCAGGCAAAGTTTTAGCTTTTTGGCTTACGGGTTTCATACACCATTTTACGCTGGCAGGTCAGTGCCAAAAACTGCCACAAATTCACGTATGTTCAAAGCTCTTCTTTCTCCTCTTCATGTATTTTTTTGCCATGTCAACGAATTTTTGAATCCATCTGCCTTTAATAGGCCTCTTGTCAACGTTCTCGATTGTCGGTCAAGAGCACTTAACTGCGTTTAATGGACACGTTTTGGCATTCGCTTTAAATCGCACACTTCCAAATCTCTGAGAATGTGAGAGTGTGTGCGTGTGTGTATAGATATCATGACCGCTTTGACAAATGCACAAAGTTTCAACCTACAGTCTGCGGTTTATCGCGCAGGACAGAACTTGTCTCTGCGAGTGCTGCAGGAACGTGCTACCTTTGCTTAATTACATTTTGTCGAGCAATTAAATGCTCAATAATTGTTTTGTTGGCTCGCTTTAATAGCAGTTATTCAAAGGGCCGCAACATCAGTGGCTACCCAGCAGCAACCACCAAACCTACAGGGTAGTTTACTGCAGTAGTTTATTCAGTAGAAGTTAAACAGTTGATTCCACCTACACAGGGTATTTTAGAGTCCCAGCTTCATGGTTGTTTACTCGGCAAAGGTGCGTCGTGTCTCTGTTGGAATTCGTTCTTGGTGCCTGTGTCCGTTTGTCTGCATTATTTATGGCAGTGTAATAATGATCAGGCATTTATCTTCTTGTTGCTCGGCGTCTCTATTGTGTGTGTTGCTTTTTGTTGTTATTTTTTGTTAACCGTATCGCTCTTAATTTTCATCAGTCGACACACGCAGCGCATGAGTAATATCTTTAAGTTTGCTTTCACTTAATTAATGCGTATACCTATGGGTATATATATATATGTGTATACACTATGTATATTGTAAATTTGCTTTTGTGTAAATGAATATGCTTGTGTTAAACAAGAATTTCTTGAACGCTACATCGAAGCAGCCTTTGACATGTCAAATTTGCGGCCTTGTGGCTGTTATCTCCCGTTTCGTGTGATATAAAGGGCCAGACAGGCGGACAGGTGGACAGTTGAACATTCGGTTGGTTTGGCAGACTGACAGGTGAGACGGACAGGTCCTTTTGTCCATACGCTTTACCCCCCACTGCTTGTTTCGACTCCACTTTAGCCAGAACTTCCCGCTACCTGCTGAGCGACACACAAATGGAGTAACGGCTTGAAAGCCGATAATGCTGTCCTGCCACGCATGTGATAGTCAACCAAAACTTCAACTGCAGTTAAAACAGTGCGTTGAACATGAAATCTAATTGGACTTAACATTTCTTGAATATTTTTACAGTCTTATTATTGTTTGCTAATAGTTGGACAAAAGTCGTTCGACTTCTTGGATTCCATTAGCATATTCGCTGCAACCATTGAATTTATTTAAGCATTGACCATGTTTTTGCATTGATTTGACAACCTTGTGCAGTTGTTTCTAGTTTCACTTTATCAGCTGCATGTATCTGAAAAGTTTTGCAATAGAATTTCACAAAAATAGAGCTCACAACTTTTCTCTTCACGCAGCTTAAGATCTGGTTCATGTGGCGTCTGTCTGTCTGTCTGTCAGTCTGACTAGTTGACTGGATGGTGAAATGGTAGAATGGCTGCTTGGTTGAATCCTCTAGCCAACCGCACGCTACAACAATTTCCCATAAGAAATTTGCAAACATTCAAGGCAATTAAAACTGTCAGATGGCTGCGAAGAGAGTGCGGCCCACTGATAACTTTTGGCATGGCACATGGCCAAGCCGGGCAGGCCGTCAGGCAATAGAACCGACCGCTTCAGCGGGCCATGGCCAACAGTTTTGACCACCAAAAGCAGCAGTCGGTGTGTCCTTCAGTCCATCGCCACTCAACAGTCAACATAGTCAGCTGGCGTTTACTGGCACTCTCTGCTTTGGTCCATAGGCACGCAAAAGTTTTCGGCCCACATTAGTTGGGATTTGTGTTTGAGCTGGAATATTGCGAACTCTGGTTAGAGTCAGATCGGCGCTTTTGTTTTTGTTTGTGTGGCCAAAAAGCAAAAAAAAAAAAAAAAGAAAATAGAAAAAACAACAACAGAAAACAGGCGACGACGAGGACAACTAGCAGCAGCAGCAGCAGCAGCAGCAGCAGCAACAACAAAGGCAAACAACAAGGATGGCACAAATTAAGTGCACACTTCCTTTGCATATTTAAATGCCCCTATATACTTCCGCTTTGAGTATAGCACGACCAGTGTGTGCGTGTGTGCCATGTGTGTGTGTGTAAACATTTTTTTGACCATTTGTTTGCATGTTGAACATGGCCACACACCAACCAGCCAGCTGGGAGGTGTGATTCCCGACTGCCCACACCCCCTTTAGCCCGAGTCACCCCCAGTGTTCCCACTTCTGTTGAATGTCTGCCATTGTTATTTGATTTCTAATGCTGGTCTGTATTTTCCATGGCAACTGACAATAATTTGAGCTTTAATTTCTTTTCCATTTCCATTTATTTCAAAACATTTCGAGCAAAATTCAACAACTCATATTCAAAGCTTTATATATATATATTAAGCCATTAAAATCTTTTGCTATATGCTTAATTTATTTCATTTTTATTTTCCTATCAAACCAAAGTCATTGCAAATACTATGAATTTGATTTAGACTGCCAGAAGCACTAGACCAGACAAACTATTGGAATTTAAATTTGATTTGGGCTTATTATTACGGCAAAGTGCCAACAAGTACTTAGTTATGCTTAAGAAGTGTGCATAAATCAGAAACTTGGCAGCGTTGTGTGTTTTCAATATAACTCAATTGCTGGAAAATCTTTTAATATTCCGGCTCAAGTGCACTTAAATTACCTAGTTTATTTTGGTTATTCAATTGATGATCAAACGAAGTCTGAAACAAGTCATAATATTAAAATAAATCAAAATTAATTTAGAGTCGAATCAATCACATTATTATAATTTTAAACACAAATAAATGGAATTGGCTAAGAAGTTAAAGTTTTAACTATGAAATTTCGATTTCATTCAAATTTGTTGACGTACCTGTAACTATTGTGATTGTGCGAATATTTTAGAATGAATTGAAGCATAAAGATTATGCTCAGTTAACCATGAGGTCGATTTATCTTATGCTGTCAATCAAAGCCAACAATTTGCGTGGCATATCGAAGTGTTTTGGGTCTGTTGCCGTACTTTAATTACTCGCAACAATATGCGCTTGACCACATAATTAACATTATAATTGGGCATCTACAGCATTGAGTCCTACTAAAAGCCGACAGGCAACGCGTGACTTGGCAACATTTTGGAGGACAGTCGAGTGGAGTCGACAGGCGTCTGATGTTTTCAACTGCTTTTAATTACAACGTTGACATATCTAAGCTGCTTTCGATACAAACAGAGCGCGGCTAATAGGATTATGCAATGGCATTGCAGCTGTCGAGATGTTTGACAGAACACCGCAGAGAATCGACAGAATCGAAATCAAGTATACGCCGCGTTACATCAAGATTTATGGCAAGCAAAACTTGAATAGCGGTCACACGGCTATAAAAGTATTAAACTTCTCACATAGAAAAAAAAGTAAAATACAGACGCTAGATTGGGATATTGAGAAATCTAAACACCCGCCACATGGCATGCATACTTATGCAGGCGACTGTATTTAATGGCCACTATGTGCTGCGTGCAGAGAAAAAGGCGTAAATTTTGCTAATGGCCTGAAAATTGGGCAATTTTATAGCCTCATGAATAAAAGATTTTCATTTTGCTTCAATTACAGTCACATACACACACACACACACGCACACACAATCAAACGGAGCATTGAGAAAGGCCAGTGGCAGTCATGAATGAAGCCAAGATAGCAGCCACACACACACACAGTGTTACAAACACTCTCACACATATGCGACAAGTTGGAGGCCACAATCTTGGATTTATACGGCTTTGAGTGGCATCCTTGGTTGACTCGGCGACTGCTTTTAGTTGGCGCTAACAGCGCTGCCTATTTAAAAATTAAGAATATATTAAATTTTAATGCTACCCAGGCAACCATAAAACTGGCAAGTTATTAGCCATCTTACCACCAGGACACAGTGCTTTAGACGATAGGTTTCAGGTGCCAGCTGGGCCAAAATCTTTAGACCCGCCAATCGACCTTCGTCGCGTCGTTGATTACAAAAATTTCCACTTCAACGCATATTTTTGTGATTAATTTCGCTGAGCTATGATCCAAGCCTAAAGCAAAAAAAAAGAAGAAAAAAGGAAAATACTCATTGTGTGTGCGAACAAAGAATATAAATATTTGATATCGCTATGGGTCGTGACATGGCCTGCCAAAAATGTTTGAATGGGAGGCGTTAATATACCCTTGTTGAAAAATAAATAAAAACCAATAATCGCCAACCGCACACAAAGTGAATTTTATTTCTGTTTGTGGCCACAAACGTGTCAGTTTGGACACATGAATGATGAATTATGTTCAGTGGTCGCAGCACAACGCAACAATTTCATGAATATATAGATGTCTATACCTCAGCATCAAAGCCACAGACCAAGCAATAAAATGTTGACTATAATAGCAAAAAAAGCAAATAAACAAAAACCAAAAAGAACGACAGAAACAAATGTGGTACAACGAAGTGCAAATACGCTTCATCAATCAAACTTAGAAACTAAATCAGAGAAAAACGAAATATTTTAAATAATTTAAATTAGAAACAATACACTCTATAAACACAAAAAGCACACAAAATCAATTAAGTAAGCAATCAACTTCTAACTGATTTCCTTTGTCTACGAAAACTTAAATTAAATCGCTTAATATTTACACAAACTCTTGATTCAAAGAGCCACACGGAAAGTGACAGGTAACTAGTAAAGCTGTTGTAACACCGTCATAAAATCAATTTCAATGCCAAAATTTTGCAGCTATAGGTTTTAGTGTGAGTTTTGTACTGCAACTCCATTTTGGCTTTGTTGCAGTTTGGTAACAGAAGTAAAGGGCACAGACTGAGGCCGATGTCTGACCAAACCAAACCGAGTGGCGGTCAAACCGACTGGCGCTTAATTGAAAAACGTAATTAACTTGCATTTTCTGCTTTCGGCGTTTATTGCCGCTCATTTGCAACGGGGCAAGCCAGAAAAACCCCGACTCAACTTTTGTTCAGTTTCAACAGCAGCTGCAGCCTACAGTAGCTGCAGTAACAACAGCAAACTGCAGTTGCGTATTTATTTGCGTTTGATGTTGTACGGGAATGAATTGGGGCTTAGGAAGAAAACTGGACTAACTGGGTAGCGGTGCTCGGCGCTCGGCGCTCGGCTCGGCTTCAAATGATGGACGCTTGTTAATTTTGACCGCAATACGTGCGCCAGCCACTGGCTGCCTGCAATCGAAATCAGCGGACAGTAGTTGCCAAGGGACAATGTGTTTGGTCTTTAATTTGTTGGCAAACTCAAAAAGCTCACAAATTGAATGATAAATTCCAGCCAGACAGCTTTAAATCAGTCTTTTATGTGGGTTAACATTTTCAATCTTTCATGAAGGACGCTTGCTAATTATTTGGGTAAAAAGCAGCAGATGCTCGGATAGATATTAAATGTTACCTGAAAACGCTAGTAATTAGTAATTTAAAATGTCGCACGTGCATGGAATGATGCTTCACTCGCACTCGTACAACATTGATTGAGCGCTTAAGCTCGCTTGTGTAAGGCAAACACGTTTAATTTAATTGTTGATATGGCGATGCTACAAATGAATCAACCACAAAGACAGTGAGACGATGAGACAGACCTGCAGACAGGCAGTGAGCTTTTTGCTATTTGCCATGGGAATCGGCTAAGAAAATCCAAGTTGACTTTCGCCTGCTGTGCGACATTGCCGCATGCTGCGTTCAAATAAGTAAACATGATGGCCCAAACCATTCAACCCAGTCAACAGACGGCCAAAGTTGCTGACTTTACAGCAGAAGCCAGCGACAATCAACAGACACAACAGCAACAACAACAAGAACAACTACAACAACAGCAGCAGCAGCGACGACAGGGATAGAAAATAATCAAGAGCACGATAAGTAATCCCAGATAATTAACTAAATAAGCTAGCATCGCCAAAATTTGCTGCGACAAGTTACAATAAAATGCCACATGCAGCGCTTTCTTTAGGCTAAAACAACGGTGCGTATGCTTAATGCATTTAATATGCGACAAGAAATCTGTATTTGGTAGCCATGATAAATTCAAATCAGCGTTCTGTCAATTAAAAACGTGTTAATCATACGCCCTGTGATTCAACTAACAACCTTAATGACCTTCAATTACAAAAGCTATATAAATTAGCAAACTGAATATTAATTTTGTTAAATATTTTTGTGCCACACAAAATTAAAATTTAATTAAGTGCAAGCTAACAAAAGTGGAGTTAAAACAAAGTGCAAAGATAGAGCGAGAGAGAGAGAGAGAGAGAGAGAGAGAGAGAAAAACTGAGAGGCAGAGTTCATTTATTCATTTTTCAAATAATAATTAAGTGGCAAAAACATAATTTAAATGCATATACGAAGACAACAACAATAAACGCTACTAGGATCTGGCTTGATGGATGTGCAAATAATACAATAAAGTGTAAACAAGCGATGCGTACAACCAGTGGGCGTGCCATGGACGTGGGAGGCTTGGAGGCCAAGCGGCGGGGGCTGCTTGGCCCGGAGGCAGCTAACTAACTGGTCATTGATTGAAAATATTTGAACCGTGCACTGGCTAATAACACAGAAATTATTTGCTAATTTGTTTTTTTTTTTTTATTATTTTATTTTCTTTCTTTTTTTTTGGAGATCCCTTTTGTGGGCAGCTCGCAAATCAGCTTAAAAAAGATTGCTTTAACAAGAATGAAAGCAATGCGTGGAAGAAGCAACAGAAAAGTTGATAAAGCAAAACAAAAACAAAATAATGAGCGGAAAGCAGAATATAAAAATAAAAAGGGAATTGGTTTGGATAAACACTTTAATTGAATGCGCTGTAAAATAAAAGATCTACTACAAAAATAAATTTAATATTCAGATTATGAAATGTGATTAGATTATAGCTAAACAATATTTCTTTTTTTACTGAAAAGTTTAAGAAATTTGAGAATGATAGTCATATTCATTCTGCCTTTAAGTAAGATGTTCCTAAAATAAAGTATAAAATTTAGTTGAACACATTTTAGTTACAGGTATTGTTTGACTGCCAGAAAATACATTGAATGTAGCGCCCTGAAAGTCAACCAAGTCAGGTTGCCTCAGGTCCAATTATTTTGTTGTTGTTGTTGTTGTAGATTTTTTGCTACTTTGCATTAACAATTTCTCGGTTCTTTTTTTTATCCCTGCTCAAAGCTGGATGTGAAGGAGTAGCCAGCCAATTTTCTGCTTAATAAAAATTAAAAAAGGGTTGTGAACGCTGCACAAAGTTTTTCATTAAACTGCAGAGCAACAATAACAACAGCAACAACAACGCTGACGATAGCAACGGACCTTAAAATTACAACAAAAATGCAGCTGAGGAAGTTCAGAATCAGGCAAAAGAGGTGGAGAACCAGAAACAGGCCAGGGATGGCGAACTGCCGCAAATTGTGTAATGAAGATAAATGTTTATCGCTTTTGAACGGGTAAAGAAGGCGTGCGTTGGTCGAATGTTGGACGTTTTGGGGCGTGGCAGGTTGCCAAAAAGTTTATAACGCAAATTTCTACGCTGATTATGCCAATAAAATCGATGATAAGCGGTCTGAGTCCAAGCAACAAGCAGGCTTAATTTGAGTTGGGTCTAAAGCGCGTTGACTGCCAAAGAATAAAAAGTTTTTTTGAGTGCTACTAACGCTGATAAACAAATGAATTGTCTAATGTATTGAATGAAATTGATAGGATCGATGTGATAAAACATGCACAAATTGTTCGAATTTTGCAAAAGTGGGTGGACATACTGATTTTGAGTGTCCAATGGTAACCACGTCCTCGACCAGCACTTTCTGGCTTGCAGTGTCATTAGTGGAAAACAATTTCACATTTTGGCACTAATTAAATTTCATTTGAGTTTCTCTCTTCTCTGTGGGTGTGTTTTGTGTGCGTGTGTGCGTTGTGTGCGTTGTGGCCAAGGTTTTTCACTTTTCACTTTTCGCACGTTTGCATTTTGCCGAATTTTAATTGGTTTATTGCATTGAAATAAATGTAAAATTAATTTACCCCGAGATTCCTATTGCCCACATTGATTTTTGACTCTAAAAATAATTATATTTATAGTAGTTTGTTTTATGTTTGCTTCGGGCCAAAAAAGATTCAACTATTTTCATTACATACGCAGTTTGGGCAACAATTTTTAATGGAATTTCGCTATCAAAAATACAAAAATTTGTTGTTTACTTTTTAGTTTAGTAGCCTCTATCAGAACTTTACTAATATTAAAATACAATTGCTTGAGAACAAAAATTTAAATACAGAGTTACATTTTAAAGCTTGTTAGTTATGGCAGAGTATGTAAAACATTTTTGATTATACACCAATCAAAGTAATTTTGTTTATTTTAAAGTATCTTAACTATTTTATTACTTTTGTAGCCACATTTGGATTTACCGGCCAACTGTCAATGCAGTTTATGTCAGTGGGTCATCGGTCAATGCACTTGGACATGACATGAGGGAAAACAACCAAGACGCTGCACCAAATGCGACAGGTGAAGATAAAAGCAAGAAAATGGGAAAACATATGGAGCCCGCAGCTATGTAGTTATGTGCAGCAGACAATGCAAAGGTAAAAGGCGCATGAAAAGCAGACGAACTGGCAGTAAAGAAAATGCAAGAAAAGAAAAGACATCAGCAGCTGTCAACTGTATGGATAGTCGAACGGGGAGTGACCAAGCAAAGATAGAATAAAGATAGATGGCAGAGAGCAAAAACTTGTACGCGGAAGCAGATTGTCAATGGAAACGCATTTGATGCTTACTTCAAGTTTGATTCACTGTCGTCTGATGGCTCGAAGCAGTACTGGCCAGATTGAATGGCCACGTTTCATGCGGAAGTTTGAGTCGCCTTTTCAAACTGTTAGCTGGTGATTGAGAAGGAGTTCAAGTTGTTTTGTCGTAACTTTGAATACGTGTTGAAATTACAAAAAAAACAAATAATAATAATAAAACAAGAACAAACAAACCTCTTCACTTGTCTACAATTTAATTTGTTTAATTTGCCATATTTACTGCTCTTCACATATGAACAACTTTTTATTTATACTACAAATAGAACAAAACCAACAGCTTTCACTGCACATTTTTTTTTCTCTTCAGCCTTTTTTGTAAAAGTATTGTTTAAAAGTTTTCAGCAGTTATGGAGCTAGCCCTTCGTAAAGTTACAGCAAAAGCACTTAAGCGATTTCATGTACATTTTTTGCACTTTTTTCCCCCGTTCTTTCAATTTTTTTTCTACTTGCGCTCAGGTAAGCATTATGGCAACATCAGTACGGCTGCTGCAACTACAACTATAACTACAAAGCAACCCTGCGGGGCAGTGACTACTCCAAGTCGAAAAAAAAAAAATAACAAAAATAAAAAGGAGCAAAAGCAAAAAAGTGAAAAATAAGGTAAAAGTTTTGCTCTCCTGGGCATTTTATAATGTATATGCACTATGCACGAGCATGTAAATAAGTATGTAAATAAATGTGTATATCTAGGTTCCATCAGTGTAGTTTGTTTAATTTAATTTAGTGTGATGTTGTTGGCCAACAAATGTTTTCCAGCTGCAACTTTATGTAATGTTAATATCCAATTAGTCTGCCACAAATTTTACAGGCTAAAGTAATGAATATTCCTTGAGGTATTTGTACAAATTAATACATAATTTGTCGTCGGGCTGAATATAAAATGGTGTCTTTTAATTTGTTCTTATATTTTGCCCTCAAAATGTTTTTAAATTGTTTAATGGCTTTAATGCTTGTGCAAAATACGTTTAGTTTCTGTATCAAATACTCTTTTTTCCATTCACTTAAAACTTTATCATTATCTTTAATGAATAACATGAAGCGTTCTCCATAATGCACCTCTGCTCCTCGTACAGAGTATCTTTTAGTCAAGTGCACTTAACTGACCTCAAAAAAACGTAATCCGCTTTAAAGTTGAAAAGTCAGAGAGCAATTACTTTTGTTGCTGCCAATATTCAAGTTGTTATGAAATTCTTTTGCAAGTTGCTATTTTGCTGGACGAAGTTTGATGGCAGACAGTGTGATCGCTCTATTGCTAGCTGAAAAATTGTGTAAAAGAAAGCGAAAGCAAAAGCAAATGTTGCGGTGACGTTATAATGTAGGATGCTTAGCGACAAGTGCAAAATGCCATTTGATTTTTGATAGCTGGCATAAAAAATACACGTCAATAAGAAGCGTAAGTAATGCAAAAAAGGAAAAGCGAAAAAAATAAAGTTGTTTGGCTGTAAAAATTACTTGCGACATAAACTTTTTGCCACATAAATTAGAAGTGCGTGAAATGTTGGCATATAAATTTAATATGCCGACAGTGGCAGCGCCAACAACAACAAATCAAAAAACACTTTTAAATGCGCACGTCGCTGCCATAAAAAAGTCAACACATTTTACATACACTCCCCACGTAAGTATCTGTACATATACATATATGCATTTGTACATATGTATTTGTACATTCGTTTATATTTATGTAATTTAGCTGTTTTATTTATTGAATGTTTAGCAGAGGCTCGACAAAATGACAATCAGCATATATTGTTGTACTTTGTTGCTGCATTAACAATAACGATTCACACACAAACACCGACATTTAAGTATAACATACTGACGTGAGGCATTTATGAATATAAAACATGAACTGCAAGAAAAGAATAACTCTGCCTGAAAGTTCCTCATCAAAAACTTTGTAGAGTGATTTCTAATAAAAATTTGTTTAAAACTTGTATGACAAATGATAACATTTTGTATTACTGAATGCAAGTTTCAAATTGTAGTTGTTTTATGCCTTACAATAACACTTCAAATTATGTTAAAGATAAATTTCACACCTAGCTTTCCTAAGCTTTAAGCGAATGTATTTCCATGACAAATATTAAAAATGACAAAGCTTTGGATTATTGATAGAAATACTTAAATTAAATAATAACAAACACGTACCTAAACAGTTTCGTTAAAATGCTGTTCTCTAACTAGAAAAGCCTAACCCAAGACATGACTCTTAATCTTTTAAAATGTACAAAAATAAATTTTTTTTTTTTTTTTGACATACCATTACTAAATTTGCATGAACAGAAATGAAAATGATTATGAGCATAAACGATGTAAATAAAAGTTGAAAGCTTCATAATGATGTGAAATTTCCTCAAAGTCAATGTTTCGTTGGAGCTAAGCTTGTGTGTTTGTTTGGTGCTTTGAATGTGTGTGCGAAAAGTGGGATCAGCTTAAATTTCCAGCAATAACTATGACTCAGCTGTTGTGTTTGCTGCGGGAAAAAGCTGCTGGAAAAGCAGCAGCAAAAGCCAGAGAAACCAGAGAAAAACAGACAATGGCAAAGCAAAGCATTATTTGGCAGATAAGACAAATAGAGAAAGTAGCAGGCTGACTGAGAGCCGAATATAAAGCCGACAGCAACTATTTTCAAGCTTTGAGTGCACTTCACGTTATCGTTCTCATTCCCATTCTCCATCTCTATACTCATACGCATTCGCATTCTCATTCTCATTCTCAGATTCTTTCTCATTTTTGTTGTCGTTGTCATTGTCATTGTCGTGTTGCAGTTGCCACTGCCACTGCCATTGCCATTGCCGTGTTGCAACTTGAATTTGCATGCCACTCAGAACACTCACATGTTCAGCATGTTGCAAGCATTTCGACTTCATGTCTACGCATTCAATTCTTTTTTCTCCTTTTTTGTCCTATTTAGTTCTGTGCTGTGTTGAGTATTTGCTCAGCTCTTTTGCATCATTGTTTTTGGCCTAATTGAAAACGTTTTTTTGTTTGCACTTCATTAAACCCAAAGGCCAGCAAAGAGCAAAGCTATAAATGCTCTGATAGTTGTGTTAAGCAAACGAATGAAAACATTTCGAATATTATAATATATTTCACAATTTAACAATGTTGCGTTTACAGTTCGTGTTGTTGTTGTTGTTATTGTTCTCTTTTAATCCAAAATGCAATCATTGAAATGCATTTTATTTAAGCTGCACTCGGTTATTGCATTTTTGCATACAAATTTGGTAGCTTTTGTACGTAGCACAAACCTCCAGCGACTTATTTTTATATGCTTACAACTATTGTGCTGTCTCATTCAGAGTCAGAGTAAGAGTTTTCTCCTCCTTTAGACTGAGACTGTGTATTTGTGTATGTGTGTGCAAATTCAATGGCATTTTGTGCTTTTCGAACTTTCAGTTGATTCTTTATTGTCAATCGAACAATAACGAAATCATCGGGCAAGTTACGCCAAACGCCGCAGACGCAGCACGGCGAAAACTTTAAGGTACTCCTCGTAGGCAGCCGAATCATACAGATAGACAGACACACAGACGGACAGACAGTCAATGAGACAGACAGACAGTCAGCGTGACACGCCCCAGCAGTGAGATTTATATGCCCAGGCGATGTGACTCAATCAATGGCATTTGTGTTGTGCTACAACAGCAACAATTCGTAAGAGAACCAGCAGCAGCAACGGCAACGGCAGCGGAGTAGCAACAGCAGCAGATCAGACAGTCAGAGTGAGACATGCACAGAATTTTGTGTAAAGAAATCAAAAATTTATACAAACTTTGCACAATGAATAAGCAACAACAAAAGGCAGTCATGGCTGTGTCCAGGCCATGCCCTATCTACAAGCACTGAAAACTCTGCATCGTCCTCGTTTCATAGCAATTGCCGAAAATTGTTGCAGTTCCCCGCTCCCATTCCCTCACACTCCTTGCTCTCTTTAACAGCAGCAATAGCAATAGCAACAACAACAGCAACAGCAACACCAAAAGCAGCAACAAAATGGACACAGGAACTGAACGGAATACTGCAACTTGCTGAGCACGAGCAGTGGCAGGACAACAAAAGGACAAGGCCCAGTCGCCGGACATCTCAGGATGTATCTGTACGATACATGTGTGTGCCTGTGTGTGTATATGTTTCTGTGTGAGTTCCTGTGTGCTTGTGTGTGTAGTAAGCTCTGCTGTGTGCATGTGCAAGAGAATTAATTAAAAATTCCGAAAATATCCGGTTAGCTCTTTATAACAATTTCTCATGTGTGTGAACTTCTTACTCATCTAGGCCAGAAAAATCTAGTTGTTGTTTGTGTGTATACATTCCCATACAAGTAATGTGCTTTAATATACTTTGACTTTTAAACTAAACAGGATACTATTTCCAAGCTATTTCCTATCAACTCTCCCAACCGTCTCTCCCTCTTATAATCTACATTCATAACGTTTTTACTTTGGCCACTTGCCCAGACCAACACACACACACACACACACACATACTCAATTTAAGTCAATGGTAGACGTTGGCGTATACGTAATATTTGATGCTGCTTTAATTGAGCGATTAAAGTTGTACCAAAGCAATGCCGAACTGCAAAATATTTGAAATAAAACAATTTAAAATTTAATTTCTAAGTATGCAAACGTGTCAAACTTTTCCAAATATTTTCTTTATTTCAAGGAAAATATTTAAAAAGATTTAAGCACAAGATATATTTTTTGCTTAAAATGGGATTTCTCAAATTGTTATTTATTTATTGATAAATTATTTGCTGACTGAACAAATATTATGGCAAAAAAAAAACAGAAAATACCATAAAAAAAGAAAATTAGAAAGGTCGGAAGTGCTTTGACCGAGCATGACGAGGCCATTTTTCAATAAAAATGGTCGAGTCGCTCGTTAAAACCAAAACAATTGACCACATAAATTAGCGACATTAAATTGCCGGGTCAGTGAGAAAAGATAGGAAGTTGAGAAGATGGTAGAATGGCAGGATGTGCAAGCGATTGATTCAATTAATTGGCAAATTAAAAAGGGAATTTTTGTGTTAAACGCCAAAGAAAAGGCCAAATGACAGAGGACGTTATTATGACAAAGTTGGAAAATCAAATAACAAATGATTTGTGAGGCCGGTCCAGAATTGGGACAATTCTGCAACGCCTCAAACGGAACAGGGGCGACACAAACACAATGGTAAAAGCCGTTGCCCCGGGGGGAACTCTTAGACACAATTGAATTTATTATGGCATTTCAACTCGACAAGCATCAATTGAATATAATTTTATCAATGCTCGGCCAAAGAGCAAGCGAGTAAGCAACAACACGGCGAGTGCGGCTCAGTTGCAATACCATCATTATTGGACTAAACCGAAACTATTTGCCTCAATGGGCCACAACACGACACATTTGAGCACACACAGCGAGAGAGCGTTAGACAGCATGAAGGAGAGACGGAGAGAGAGAGAGAGGGAATGAGTGCGATAGAGGGAAGTGATTGTTGGTCCAATGCCCTCGGGGTGTATTTTTCGCCACTTTCGCCTGTCGTTGGTCACAAAAGTGTTGACTGTCTTTGATTCTGTTTGTCTGTGTCGCCTCTCTGCAGCTTCTCCCGAACTCATATGCCAACACACATACATACATATACAAACACTTATGTTTGTGTAAGTATGTTGTTACATAACGTGCTGGAACTTTGTCATCCACTGCGCTGTGTCTGTCGCGATTGCCTCCAGAGTTTTTCTATTGGCCAAACTTGGGCATTTAACTCGATTGGCATATTCTCAGCCGCTATTTGTGAGGGGCTTTCAAAATCAGTAAATATTTATGTACGATTTATTAAACAAATAACAAGTTTAGTCGTAAATAAGAAAGAGAAAGCTCAATTCCCTAAGCAAATGCTTAAATACATTTGCCTCAAGTTTCTCGTACAGCTTAACAGAAAACTATAGCATAGTTTTCAGGGCACTAGACTGCTTAACTGTGTTCAAAACTTTAATGGCTGAAATAAGTACTTAAAGAGTTGTCATCACATATAAAAAACTGTGTAGCTTTTAAACATTTTGGAAAATTCGATATTTTAAAAGAAATTAAGGGGTTGGTATAGATAAAATTAGAAGAAAATATGAAAACAAAATAAGATTATGCCTTCATGCCATAATTACTAATTTAAACCACAAAAGATTTGAAACTTTAAAGCTTAAATCAATATGGAAATAATTGAGAAAATGTAACTGCGAGACAGAAGCAAACAACAAGTGAACAAACAAGCAGCAGTCGGTACAAACAAAAATGATATTAAATGGGCCAGGTCCAGATCCTTTTGACCATGTCGTACTTTAATACATCGACTGCACGTGCAGTAAACCGCAGTGTTGTGCGGATAAAACAACTATTACGAATATTACGTATACGTGCGTGTAATGTTCGTACAGAATAAAGGACAACTGTAGGCATGGCAACAATTGGGCATTAACAGCCGATGCGTTGATTTTTTTATATTGACCATGTATTTATTATGTCTATCGTTATTAACATGGCTTAATTAGCTACTGGCTTAAATAACAGCAACAGCTTTAAGCATAATTTAAACTAGTTGTTTAAGCGTTTCACAACTGCTTAATTAAGGGCTGAGGCACAGCTCGATTATACGTTTAACAGCAGTGTGTGGTTGCTGTAATTCCACACTTGCAAATGATTCCAATCTCATTCTTGTTGCTTAAGTTCATTTGAATGTTAATATTTGTTAGAAATAATTTGTTATTTGTTGTTTTCCGAGTTAGATATGACTAGAAGCTCTTGCCTACCGTTGGCTCAAAAAACTCTATACTTCACTAGTACAATGTATCTCATATCAATTCCGTGAAATGAATGACAAACTCTTCGCTCCTCCATGACACTCCCTACAATCGCAATACAGATGGATTTGCATCTGAATGAAGCAAATAAAAGCCGCGTCGAATGGAACAAACGGTTGTGTTAGATGCGTCGATGCTCAATACGCCCAAATGCAGTGAGGCAGGCCGAAACTAGGCGCTGATTAGAGTCCAAAAACAACTATTTAGTGTGTCATACATATATAGCGTGTCCCGATAAAATAGCCCGATTCAATTGAGTCTCTGACAAAGTTTCCGTGGAACAATGCACAAAGATTGTGAGGCTGTGAGCAGAATAGCGAGACCACGCAAACTGTGGCCAGGAGAAGCCACCAATGTTGTGGAAACATTCCACACATAGGAGACCAAATAGCTGAAAAGTCTACCATTGTCCCACGGTTAGCTGCAATTGCAATAGATCTTAAAAATCCTCTTCGGAACTTCCACAACAATGTGCACATACAAACAACTGTCACTCTAAGTAAATGATTCCCAAAATTCAAAACAAAAATAAGCAGTTTAAATTCTAAGATACTTGTGCGTCGGCATGTTGCAACTAGAAATGTGTGTGTATCTTTTCTGTGACTGCTTGCATAGTAGAGCAGATGGCAGCTGTCCAATCGAGTACTAATTGAGACACAAACACACGTATACCTACTCAGAAATGTTTGCTCATTTAATTAAAATATTTCCACTTATAAATTATACGATAATCAATATCAAGAACTGCAGCCAGCATATATTAATAGCTCAAACTCTGCTGTGTACATATCAAATATTTAACCAAAATTTAAAATAGTTTATCAGCAGACAAACTGTTGGCCTTGTGAAGTGTATCAACCCGAGGCTATATTAACAGCAGCAGAAATGTCATTAGCACATGAATTAAACCTTTAATTAAAGGCACACACTCAAGCACACACAAACAGACACACACTCACACACATGCAGCTTTGTGTCACATAATATTTCACACAATTTCATGGGTTTATCTTCATAATTTTCATTTTGGACTAAGCCTTTTCAACTGTTTTGTTTCATTTTTTGTACATGTTGAATTATGCAAATATTTTTGATTTGCTAAATTATTCGGCTTAAAATTCAAATGTTTGGTCATTTTAAGCCATTTGATATTATCGTAATAATAATGCTAAATTGTTTTGTATTTATCGTAACCAATTCTTAGGAATTTTAAGCTCATTTCAAAACTAAAGACATTATGGAATTAAAATTAATTTAATATACGGAGTTCATTGCGTTCATTTTGAAATCAGTTTTGTTTGAGCTTAAACTGAATTATTTGCTGCTTACTTAAAGTAGAGAATTTTATATTTGAGTTGTAATAACCTTTGTGTAAGCCCTTAGAGAGTATCTCATAGTCTGAGGTATGCATTACGTTAAGTTTATATAAACAAATCTAATGATAACATACTGATTTCATCAAAATGCAAATGCAGCTTGTTTTCAGTTTCAAAGTCTTTGCATCTTAAAGATATAAATTTGTAAAGAACAACAACGGCAGCTACAACAACAATAATAACTATAACAAGCAGGACAAAAACTAGCTGAAAATAGTGCGCATTGTGAGCTGCTTACAGTTGTTTGAGCAATAAATTATACTTAATTAAAAACAATTAAAAGCAAATCCAATTTTGTTTTGCATGGATCTGCATAAGGGCGTGACTGCCGCCCACCATTTTCCGGTATAGTTTCAGGATGTGTTTTGGTAGCATGTGAATTCCATGGCAAATATTTGGCAACATTTCTGGCAAAAACTAAACAAATCTTTGTAACATTTCAAATGTGCAAACTTTTGCTCTGTCTCTGTGCCACTGACTCTTTTACTCTCTCGTGTCATCTCTGTCACACACACACTTTCTCTAACTATACACAGAGCTGTCATTGCTTTCACCCAGATTTGATTCCCTTGGCCGTTGATAATCTCAGTTTGTGCCGAGTATTTAAGTTGATTTTGAGAATATTTTAATTATTCAATGCATGGAATAACTTGAGGGCACAACAACAACAACAACTACAACAGTTATACAGGGTGTTGCCGGTGGCGAAGGCCAGATTGAAAAGTAAAGCTCAACAGTTGGCCAAAAACTATTTGGTCAACATGCAATCAGTTTGGCAACAAATTCATGCAATTACTGACTAAATGCAATCGAGCCACTTGCATAAGTGCACAGTGGGCGTTGTACAGTGGGCAGTGTACAATGGTCATGTGGTTGGGTGGCTGGGTGGTTTGAGCGGTGCACAAATTGGAATTAAATGGCAGACGATGTGAGAAAATTTGACAAATATTGACAGCATAATTAATTTGTTCTTTACATTTGTAAGCGCACTGCAATAATATTTGCTGTTGCTTATTTAATTATTAACAATAACAATTTCATTATGCGACTTTTGCATTTTACGGCCGTAATTAATTAAAATTTTGACAAGAAGCCCGCATGGATTTCACAGCAGAGAAAGGAGAAAAGTGAAAGAAAGAGGGGGAGATGGGAAGAGTCGGGAAAAGAGAGAGACATTCCGGCAGAAATGGACAAAAGTTTTCAGCTGGTCTTCGTCTAGGCACATAAAACAAACATTGACACACTGCCACGCCCACACGGCCAAAAGGAGTTGAGGAGTTGAGTTTATATAGCATTTTGTAGCAGAAAACTTGCACGAAACTCAGCTGGCAACTGCCAGTGGAACCTCACTGGGCAGCGGGCAGTGGGAAAGTGCAGAGTGAACAACTGGAAAGTGGAAAGCGTCAGGCGTTGAAACTCCCAAGAACTTTTTTGCTTTACGTGGTATTGTTATTGCTATGCTGATGTTGCTATTGTTCTTGTATTAATACTCTAACAGAACTTGGGGTATTTTAGCTAATTTAATCACTTGGTTACACAGTGGAAAGGAGAACCCTAAAGCAGAAAGCTTGAAAAGATTCTCTTGCTGCAGTGGAAATCTGCAAACGATGTAAAAGTGTAAGCAGCAAAATCAAGCCAAGTTGAAGCTGGAAAAAGTGACTCCAACTGGAGTTGTTAAAAGTAGTGCAACTAAGACAAGATTTAAGTAGAAAAATATAAGACAGCATTTAGTTTAAAGTAAGTTTTAAATAGAGAAATGAAAACAAAGGAAAAACAAGAGGAATAAAGCGTTATCTGACAAGAAAAACATGAACAGAGAAGAATTAAATTATGCGATTTGAAGGACTTTAAAGTATAAAATGTTTACCTTTACTAAAAAGCAACACTTAACAAAGCTTTTATTCAATAAATAATAAAAATTTTATAAGACTTTTATTTATCTAATTTCCAATTAGTTTCAAATTCCATTTACAGCTGCATAGCACTAGTAAACAATTGTTTATAGTGTATCTAAAGACTTCTTTAAGCAAATGCATTTAGTTAAATTTGCCATTTTGTAGCTATTGCCGTTGCTGTTGGTGCTGCTGCAATACTCGGACAGCAGTTGAATCCAAAATGAAATACTTGATTTCAGCCTCCGTGGAATTTGCGAGCGAGTGCAGCAAGAACTGAAGTTGGAGTAGGATGGAAAGGAGTTAGAGAGAGCAAGAAGGCGGGAAAGCAGCAGGAGTGCCAGAAACTTTGCCGCTTGCACAGGAAGTCAAGTTGGCATCCATGCGCCTGCCGACGTCAACGTCGCTGCCGCTGCCTCAGCTTCTGCCTCAGCCGCTGTCGACATGGAAAATGAGAACGAAAATGAAGACAAAGACAAAGAGCAAGACGCAGACGAAGACCAAAACGAAGACGTTGACTGTGGAGCAGTTTACTTAAAATGTTTAGTGGAAAGTGTTTTAAAATACATTAAAAAGTTCACGGCTGCCATGGCACGCATAGAATTTATGCGAATTTGGTGAACTCTAGAGTGGAAACTTTTTACATTTGTGCCCGCCCAATCAACTTAAATATTTGTTTAGCTCAAGCAGCTGAGCCATTCAGCTTTTAAGCCTCAGTTTCACCCACTGCACCCCACCAGCCCAGCACCCCACCGAAAAAATAAAACTGCACATACATATGAAAAGATGTAGATACATTTACAGAAAAAGATACAAAGTATATATGTTTAAGCAGAAATATATACAAGTAACATATAGCTGTAATTAATGCCTGGCAAGTGTACTTCACATGCGTGTGTGTTCAAAAGATACTTTGTACATCTTGAGATACAAATGTATCTGCGTATCGAACACAGTTTTGCCATGAGCACCTTTTCACGATTTTTGCCAGTCATTTAATGAGCTCCAGTTACTACCCATCGCAATGTGAATCTCATATTTATGTTAGGGGCGGTAATGTGGTAGTGGGGGTGGTGGTGGGGGGACTACAAATTTAGATATTCAACGTGGGCCGATGGCTTATTTGCGTGAGCATTTCCGTTCTAACGGCGTGTTTACGTCTCGATTTGTTACGCTTCGAGGAAAACTGTCGAATTCGCTAAAATGACGAAGTCATAATTCATATCTCTTACACTGCGCAAAAGGAAAACGTAAATGAGCAGATATTTCCATAAACAAACAAACAAACGTGCATAAGTAATTTGTTTTTCCTCCCTTTTATAATTTCAATGGCAATCTGAGTGTATGTGCCAGTGTGTGTGTGTGTGTGTGTGTGTGTGTTCGCTTCACCTTTAACACAAAATATATTGTTATTTCTCAATGAATCTTTTTCCATTTTCAATTTTGCGAGCCTGCAGCCCGCAATTTGCTGAAATGAACAGTTCTTATCTGTTTTCATCTGATTTCCAGTTGTCCATGTGACAGTTGTCGCAAAATCGTTAAAAATACACACAAATATATGCACATATAAATATATAAACATTTACATACATATACATATAATTAAAGTGGCACCAGTTTGGGAAATTCAGCGATAAACGACTGAAATATACCCTACTTCAAATTAAACAGTTTTCGAACCCACTTGGCATACCCCTCAGGGCGCACTCTGATTTACAGGGTATTGTCAACAGATATTTAATGCAATTGTTGGCTTAATACATGCATTTAACGCATTTAATTAAATAACCTATTTAAAATATAATGTGTTACAGTAAAAAAGTAAATATATGAAAATACAAATGGAAACTTGAAAGAAATTTCACAATAAATTGATTCAACTAATGAAACGGACGCGCAGCAGCAGCAAAAACAACAACAGAAAAAAAGGAAAAATAATTAATTAATTTAATTTGTGCCAATTGCAAATTGCGTACAATTTAAAAGGTTGTAAAGCGATTCGAGTTTCAAAAGGGATGAGAATAAAGAGAGAGAGAGAGAGAGAGAGACAGAGACAGACTGAAAGAGGGACAGAGAGAAAGATAGAGAGAGTGAGATTTTGTGATGAGTTTAAAACTTACTAAAGTCTTTAAAATAGTGTCAGACACATACTAGATTGAAATAAAAATTATATATAAATATATTATTAAATAAAATACTGTCAAATATTGCTACTTAGCTACTAGATTGCAAGCTAATAGATTGGGCTGTCAACTCCTTCAATTAATCAATAAGAAAATGGTCCTCTGAGTAGAGTAAATACTCATTTGCTATATCCCCTATGTATTTTCAAAATAAATATGTATATATTGGTAATAAAATATTGAAAGAATTAAAATTTGTGATCTGTGGATTGTTTTTAAGGCCTTAATAATAATTGAGTATCTAAAACGAAAACAACAACAAGTTGACTTAACTTTAATCAAAATACAATTTCAAAAGTAACTTTCTTTAATTCATGATATTTTTTATTCTTTACATCTTCAGTTTCTCTCTTATTTACTCTTTTATGCTAAACACCAAATGAAATTTTATTAATAAATTCTCAAGAAAATATGCTGCAACTCATGTATTCACTGCAAACAAGTCCAAACTGCAAAGAGATTTATTTTTTGATAGATTTCAATTAAAATTCTTGACTGCACAAAAGTCAGAAAAATCTTTCATTATCCTTTCCCTCTTTAAATGAAGTTAGCAGCTTTGCAACATTAAGTCAACTTTAGCGGGGCTTAGTTAATAACTAGTTGGGTTTAATGGCTGCTTAAACGTACTGATGTTTAGGCCAAGATGTGGGCCATAATGAAGTAATCTCGCTGTGCTCGTATGCAAAACATTTGCAGTTTCTACCCTAAGTTTGGTTAAAGCCAGCCGAATGTGTCTGAAGCTGGCCAACAACTGACTGAGAAACGTTAGTCAGGTTGTGGCAACAGCGAAAACCGAATAACTGAAACGGAAACGGAAACGAAACAAGAGCGAGCAACTGAGAGAGAGAGAGAGGAAAAATGTTTCACAGTCCAAAACGTTTCAAATGCTCTCTTAACTGAGTTTTAAGAGCGCCTAAATGGACCGGGTCTAAAGGGATAGCATAGTTTGATGGCCAAGTCGCGCTCTGTCAACAATTGCCGCATCTTAAGCATATTTACACGCTTCAAGTATCACCAAATGACAATAAACAATAAGATTGTTTCACACATTGCTTTCGCAGCATCAAATTGAATTAATTGCTGCATGTCTGTTGTCTGTTGTCTGTTTACGCTGCCACGCCCCCTTCCAGCCACTTGGCACACACACCCAAGTGGCTGCCCCCAAGGCGGCTTTTAAATTGGCCAAGATGGCAGGTGTAGCCGTTGGGGCCACAACACCACACACATTTTTGATGACCATAATGACAACAATTAAATATAAATCACCGACCAGCAACAAGCCAAGGCTTTATCCACGCCACGCCCCCCTTACTTCCCCCACTTCCCCAAGGCACCCCTAGCCAGGCAGAGCGCGACGCACGCATACAATTAGCTTTTATGGCCGACAGGCAAAGGAAAATGCCCGGCTTTTTGGCCATGGCCCGTACGCACTTTGCTGAATGGTACTCGTAATTTGAAAATATGGTAATTATGAGGCGGATTTTGCATAAAAAAAACACAGAACAAGATGGAAATATATATGTAAAAAGGCAAAAACAATGGCTACAAAGGCTACAGTCGAGTAAACCGACTGTAAGAGACCCCGCAATAAATCTACAGTAATCTTAATAAAGTCTTGTTAGATATTTTTGGATAACAACAAACACCGTACACATGCCGTCTACAGGGTCTTGGAATAACAAGAAAAATACTGACACCGAGCACGCTGTCTGTTCTAATTAGGAGCACATAAATTCAGCCACAATTCAGCGCAATAAAAGCAACAAATCCTAAATAACAATTAAAACAATTTACAAGATTAAAAACACCTTAAGGCAGTTGCTTTAATATTTTAATTAAAAATTCTTTAGCCGCAATATGCTAGCGGGCAGTTCAAGCAGTTTGAGGTGTGTGCCCCTCCCTTCCCTCCCCCTGCTGCTGTTGTTGTTAATGCCGCGTTGCGCGTTAGCCAAAAGCCACTGGCCAAGTGCTCTGAATGGTCTCCGGAGGCCTATGACTTTGAATTATTGCAGGCCGAGTCATAAATTAAGTGCGTGCCTTATAGGGGACTGTTAGGGGAGGGAGGGGTGGTGCAGGGGTAGTGGAGTGGGTTGAGTGCGGGGTTTCAGAAGTGAGTGGGGGAGCGTAAGTGGGTTTGCCTGCAGCAGGTGCCTAGTTAAACCTTCTTGAGTGCCATTTAGCGCTAAACAATCTCCAGAGCTACTTCGATCGAGTGAATTTAACTTGAATACTTTGATAAGAACATATTCCTCATAACTCATTTACATAAATACACATAAGTAAACCAATTTAAACATTTAAGTATTCAAATCATATGTTGTTTAAAGTAAACAAAACTTTTTAACAGAATTCACTTTCAAACTGTTTAAACCAGAGTTAGTAGGGAAAAGTTTATTTTCTGTAGTTACACTTAAAACAATAATTTTGATTTTTAAACACAAGAAAAATAAAATTCAGTTTAAAAAATTTAGGCCTAAAATGTAGGCCTAAAATGTAGACCTTAAATGTAGCCCTTAATTTTAGACTCAAAATGGAGACTTAAAATGGAGACTTGAATTTAGACCTTAAATGAACACCTAAAATTTGGCTATACATTTTGGACCTACATTTTAGACCTTAACTTCAGACCTACATTTTAGACCTTAACTTTAGACCTGAAATAAATATCTGAAGCATAAACCAAAAATGTTGAATAATGTCAAACTATAAAGGTCAATAAATTAACTTTAACTAAGCAATTCGTTACAATCTTAATTTGTATGGCAAATACACTGAAAGCTCTACTCGCGGACAGCTCCCTTAGGCGGACAGCTCCCTCAGGCGGACAGCTCCCTCAGGCGGACAGCTCCCTCAGGCGGACAGCTTCCTTAGGCGGACAGTTCCCTTAGCCGGACAGCTTCCTTAGGCGGACAGCACCCTTAGCTGGACGAATTTTATAGTTTTTCAGCATGAGTTTCATACAAAATCTGTTCTCTTAGGCGGACATCTTCCTTGGGCGAACAAAAATACTGAAACCGTGGCTGTCCGGCCAAGGGAGCTTTCACTGTATTCCATAAATTGTTTACTATAAACTGCATCTAAAACAGTTTATTTAAATTAAAGTCTTTTATTGTTTAAGAGTTTTCATGGACACACATTTTTAAAGATAAATTCTAAAATAAAAATTGTAAAAACCTTAAAAAAAAACGTAAAAGTTTAAGCTCAAATATTATTTATTGCCAATAAATTTATTTAAATTTTTAATTCATTTAATTCAATTAAAAGCAATTAATCGTGTAAGTCGTAAAACTTCAGATAATAAAATTTGTTTGCCAACAGTTTGAAAAATATGTCAAATTTGTTAACAAAATTGTCGCGCTGAGAACTTGGCCTAAAAGTGCGCATTAGGGTAAAATTGTTGTTTTTTGTTAAGGGTTATTGCCAAAGCCATTTGGCCTAAAGATGCTTTTGAGCTGCACAAATAAAAGTGGTAGCGGGCGAGGGAGGGGAAGAGGGAAGGGAGGGGCAGTGGGAGTGGGAAATGAAGATGAATGAAGTCGAAACTTGTTGCATAAGCTGCGACACCTACTTGAGGAGCTTGTGGCAGCGGCAAAGCAGCAAATACAAACAGACAGACAGACGTAGAGACAGACAGACATACGGAAATATATACGGAATGTGCACGGACTTGTAGGCAAAGCAATTTGAACACAATAAAGCTCTGAACGGTCTGAGCCTGCATATTAAATCGACAAGTACCCGGAGAAGGCCTCCAACCCTCATAAATAAAAGCTAAAGGATTTTTGGTTGCAGCCCAAAAGGAGTTAAGTCTGGCGAGGGAAGGCGGGAGGTATGGAGGGTAGAGAGAAGATGGGGCAGAGAGACAGAGCACCGAACGAGAGACGAGACCGACGGACAGACAGCAAGACAGACAGACGTTGTGGCCGCGCAATCAAATTCAGATACTTGAGGAGAGACGCTCTCTCTTCGCACTAACTCCCTCTCTCGCTCTCTCTCTCTCTCTCTCTTGCTGTCTCTGTCTGCGCTGCTTAAGTGTCGTAAAGTCCTTTTGCGTACAGCAACAACAACAGCAACAAGAGCAGCAAAGGGGCTTTTATGATTTATGCAACTATCGCCTGCAGCGGCCACACGCCCCCACCCTCGACCCCTTACCACTTACCCATTACTCACCCCTACTCCTACCCCACACCCCTAGCCCACTTCCACCCCAACACATTTGCCGAAATCCTTGAGGCGCGCAAAACTTGTTTTTTTCGTGTTTCTGCTTCTTCTGCTTTTGGCCAAATGTCTCTGTCGCCTGCGTCGACGTCGCAGTCGCAGTTGCCGTCGCCGTCGACGTCGGCTCTTCAAATTGTGCAATTTTTATGGTTTGACTGTGGCAAAGGTCGCGGTGTGTGCAGAGCCAGGGGTGGGGCAGCGGTGTGTGGCATTCATGAATAAAAGATTTCCAAGTGCGCCTCCTCCTACCCCTACCCCTACTCCTTACTCCCACCCCACCCCCTATCCACTCCACTCTCGCTATTTTCTCACAATTTATTATGCTTTTGGCCTTGCCGAGTGCAAATAATAAGCAGCAAGTGCACAGCCACGCCCCCCTTAACGCCTCCACAGGCACCTTGGCTGGCAGTTGAGTCGAGTTCGGTTCAGTTTAGTGCCACGCCCACACAATTGTCGAGCACAGGACGATGTGGGAGGCGCATTCTCGTAAAATTAGCAAAGCAAAGAGTTGCAGTTTACTTGCCATTTAAACCCTCCACTCGACAGCTGTGTTTGTCAGTGCCACCAACAATAACAGTCACCGCAACAACAACCAGCGGCTGAAGCAGCACCAACAACAACAATAACAAAGGGATTGCATTTCGTATTGTTTGCAGTAGGCGCTTATTTTTATTATTTGTTGTCTCTTGAGATCGTTTGTTCAGGCCAAGGCAGCAACCAAAATACCCAATTGGCCATTACTTAAATGCAGGTAACAATTCTGGTCTTTAACAACTTGCAGCTGGAAATTTCAAATAATTTGTTCAAAGAGAAACTAGCTCGGGGTTTATTTTCCCACTTTTCTTTCATTGCAAATTTAAAAACATGTAACTTCTGTTGAAACCCATTTAAGTACTTAAACTATTTAGGTTAGCATAAGACTGTTATAACATTCAAATTCAAAATACTGCGCGCCGCGCGCCCAACATTTCTCTTCACTTACCAACACTGACGTTGTTAACTATACAGCACTGGCGGCCTGCGCGGCGTTGCCACTTTTACAGAACAGATATGGAGCGCACTTGTTAAAAATGTACCGGTTTTAAACAATATGTACCAAATTTTTATAAAGTTTTATACATTTGGTGTGCATTTAATATATTTTTAATCACGGAACTATAGCACCATTTAAATATAATTGATATATTGCATTTTTCAATATTTCTTAATAAAATTTCTGCAGTGACTTTTTTAAGCACGTTGTTAGTGGGAAATTACTCCGCCTTGAGCCCTTACCTTGGTTGTATTTTATTTATTTAACACAACAGCTTTTATTACATTACGGGCGCGGTATGATGTATTATTTTTATTATGTTCCGCTTTAAATTTTAGATTTCACTCATTCCAATTGTCTATCGTCCAATTGAAAAACATCCACTGTTATTTAACAGCGATAACAGCTGCTAGCGTTAACAGCAGCGCTGTCGATTTCCCATTCGATTTTAAATTGCAGTCTGGTATTAATCGCCTTTGTCTTGTTGGTCACACCGAACAGTTGCCGAATTGTTTTTGTCGTGAGCGGTTGATGTGAACGGGCGCTGCGCTTTGTAAATTGTGTACGTTTGATTTTCTGTAAAACGCCGTTTTGTGTATGCGCGCCTGTGTGTGAGAGAGTATGTGTATAAAGTTGCTTGCATGTTGCTAGCGAGTTGTTTTTTTGTGCGCTTTATGTACAGTTAATATTCATATTTGTTGTAAGCCCACTGCACTCACGGCAACAAAGTTTGTGAGGGGCAAAATAAAGCGTGCGAAAAAAATGTGCAAACAAGCGACGCCGCTTGCCTGGCTGGTCAGTGTTGTTGTAGTTGGATTTGTAGTCGTGTAGCCGCCTATGACCAGCATTTTGTTGTTGCGCACAGCGCGCAATTGGCTGTGTGAGTTGAGTGTATGTGTGTGTGTGCGTGTAAATTCCAAAACATACGCTTGCACAGTGGCACCAAAACGAGCTCACAATTATTTCAATGCCCATGCCCGGCTTTGGGCGTGAGTGTGTTGGTCTGTGTGCATACGTGTGTATGTGTGTGTGTTTGGGTGTGTCGTTGTTGGCCGTGTTTATTATAATTTTCCTCTTTTTTATTTCGTTGAATTTTTCGACCCAACTGGAGTTTTTTTTTGTTTGTGCGTTTTCGTTGTTGGCCGCTTTTGTTTTTCATTTACGCTTTGGGCCTTTGGTCGTCTTTGACGATTCTTTCATTCCAAGCCTATTCGTAAGCGGCTGCTTCGCACCACAGTCAAGTGTCATTGTGTGTTGTTGTTCTTGTTGTAGCTTCTTTTGGTTTTCTACTTTTCACGTTTGTGTTGGGAAGAAGCAACAAATGCGGCGATTGCCTCGTTCGCGTTGCCAACGAGTTGGCACAATTATCAAAAGCGAAGCTACGTGATAAAATGTGGACAAAGAGGGACAAGCAACAGCAACAACAACAACGATAGCAACAAGAACAACAAATAAACTCGAGTGCCAATTAGAATTTATTATTATTCATTATTTTTCTTATTACTCTCTTTCACGCACACACACCCAAAACAGATTCACACGTACGTACGCGTAGGCCTGAAGTCGGTCTGCGCGCTCGCACTCGCTCATTCTTTCTCTCTTTCGCTCTCTGTAACTCCGAAGACAACAACAAAAATGTAAGGCAAGGACAGGCAGGCGAAGGCAATTTGAACGTGTGCTGCTTCTTCTTCATCGTTTCTGCTTCTGCTTCTGCTCCATTCCTTTTGCTACCTTTTTTCGTAACGCAACGCGAGTTAAGCACGAATACAAATACGAAAGCAGAATACGCGCTAAAGTAAAATGTAATAAAAGCTTAATTAATTGCAGCAAATTTCGTGCAAAATGTGGGCAAAACGTGTACGATAAAAGTAAAACGAGAGTAAAACCATTAAAAGTACAACAAATCAAAGAAAAGGAAGGAAATCAAAAATACAAAAAATAAAAAAAAAAGAAGTGCAGGGACAGCGCAAGCAACAAAAACTGCGCGTGCCTGTCTCTGGTTCTGTGTAAGTGTGTGTTAGTGTGAGTGATTGTGTGTTCTTGTTTGTGTTTGTGTGCGTTTGCAACAGATGCTGCAAACATTACACTAAATGTGTGTGTTGTTGTTGTGCAAAAACAACAACAGCAACAGCGACGCTTAAAACGACTACAACACGAAAATACGTCATCAACTGAAAGCGATAACAACAACAACAACAACCAAGAGGAACATCAGCAGCAACAACGACTAAAGCTGCAGCCATGTTCAAGTGCATTCCAATTTTCAAAGGCTGCAACAGGCAGGTGGAATTTGTGGACAAACGTCACTGTTCCCTGCCCCAAGTGCCCGAGGAAATATTACGCTACTCGCGCACCCTTGAAGAGCTTTTTCTGGATGCGAATCACATACGCGATTTGCCAAAGGTCAGTATACAATAGACATACACACAGATGTAACCTATATGTATGTATGTGTGTATATGCTTAAACGAGTCTGTAGTTGTTGCTGTCCTTAACAGCTGTAAAACATCGTTTACAACCCATTGAGGTGCGTTTGAAATACAGCATACGGTGAACACTCCCTAAAGCAAACTCACTAGTCATTAAGTCCTAAATTTTGTTAACAGTTAAAGCATTAGTAACATAGTAAGTCTTAGTAATTGTATCCCAAAGAGTCTCATACTTTATTATTTATTAGTCGCTTATTGAAACCACAGCAAATTAGAAACTTTAAAAATTTATTGTCCACTGAAACTAAGTTTATTTAATGCTGGTATGACTGTATTTTCTGGTTAATTTTCAAATAATAATTTTGATTACTAAAAAATTATAAATATTATTTTTAAGTCGATAAGGGAAATATACAGATAGTTAACCTTTCCTTCAAAGTATAAACAAATTTCCGAACTTAACTTAAAATAAACTTTAAACGAAAAAGAAATCGAATTTAGTTTGATTTTCTTTAGGAATTCCTTCAAAATTAAAGAACTTTAATCGATTTTAATATTTTAGTTTTTTATAAAAAGTAGTAGCTAGGAGTTTGTTGCTAGCGAGTGACCACTGTAGCTGGCAAATGTCAAGAATTGTTTGTTGCTTGGTTCACTGAACTCTCGTTATATGAAACGAATCTGTTTGGACTATTTCCAGCAGCATCCCCTTGGCTTCTGTTTAGGGTACGGAGAGCGAAGATTTTATAATTTGCAGCTGATATCTTGGCTTATACCTGTCCAGACCAGAAGCTAGGGCTGTTGTTGTCCAACGCGAAGCTCCTCCCCCTGTCAGTTCCCTTGTTCTTTGTATTTCCTCCCTGTCTCTCTTTCCTCCTGACTCCCCTCTCTCTTACCCTGTCGCGCTTAGTGGGCACTTTTATCTGAGGAGCGCATCGTCAAGACAATAATTACAACAAAAGACGTCCGTTGTCAGTTCAGACGGAAGTCTTTAATTAATACGAAGTGGGACGCAGTGGGATGCGATACGATGCTTTCACAATGGTGGCCACACTAGCGTGGTAACACTGTAGAATGTGGCATGCATGCATAATTGATTCTCCAATTACGCAACATAGATACAAATTACACACACACACACACACACACACATACACACATATATGCACAGCTCACATTTAAGATATCGTATCCCAATTATATCGCCGCTTTAAACATCAAAGACGATACCGTCCACAGTTCTAATTAACAATCAAGTGTCGTAAGAGCAGAGACAGAATGCTGTAGACAGTAGACAACAATTTTGGTGCCCACTGTGACAATTAGCAGCGATTAGCAATGTTGGAGCTGCAATTGTGAATCATTTGCGTTGTGTATATGGAAATGAGCTGGAATCGTTTATTTATTTACTTAGCTACGCTGGGCTGACTTCCGTTTTAATGCAGCTGTCGAACAAACAAGACAAACAGAAATAATTGTTAAGCCAAGTGGCTGATGGACGAACAGTTATCCTGTAGGAGCAGTGTAGAGTGTATGAAATGGGTTGGTAAAGGCAGGAAATTACAGACAGTTTAAACCTGGATATTGTTACTTTATGTAGTTTGTTTACCTTAAATAAAGAAAAAAGTTATTAAAGCTGTGAATGATTATATAACTCAAAGAGCGATTGATAAATAATTTATTTAAACTATTTTGTGATAGGTAGACAGAGAGTTATTTAGAATATTTCAGCTAGGAAAGTACAAGTTTTGAACTTAACATAAAAATCGATTGAAAGTCCTTAGAGTGATCAAAGATTCCAGAAAACCCTTTGTATACCCCTTGTAGACATGTTCATAGTTTACAGGGTACACCCGCTTTGCATATTTGCATTGGTTACAGGGTATAGCAACGACAACAACTACAGTTTGTAAACAGAAGCGAACCGTTGACATAGCAACAAGTGGTGGGTGGTTTGAGTTGAGTCGTCTACACCAAATGGGTGGAGAGGGGTGGGTTCCTGCACCCTGGGTTATATAGACAGAATTCTGTTAGTAGTATGCACAGTTGTATTGCTTTTTTGGATTGACAGGCAGACAGACCGATGCATCCCTTCGAGACTTCGAGTGCAATTCATTTGCGGTCAGTCGAGTTTTGTTCCCCTTTTTCCCCGTTTTCTTTTGCTGTTTATTTTGCAGCCGCTTTTTCCATGCTCATGTCTTGGAAATTGTGCAGTTTTTCTTCAGAGTTGAGAGTTTTGCTCCTCTTTTTTCTAGAGCTTCCTTCGCGGTTAGCCGCACTCGCTAATGAACTTCTAATGCAAATTTTTGTTGCCTCGTTTGCATCAATAAAGCGCATGGTAAAAGCAACAACATTTACTGGAGCAATGGACCTACAAGTTGTTATGCCGTTGCTCTCTGAGCAATCGCAACGACAGCAGCGGCAACAACATGTTGCTGACCGATGACAACAAGAGGAACGACGACAATGGGCAGCCCATAATGATGATGTTCTTTCTCCGTTCAGTTTGTCTGAATCTCAAAGCGACTGACAACGTCGGATGTGCTGTTGTTGCTCTTGCTGTTGTTGTTGTTACTTCTGCTGCTGTTGTTGTTTATGTTGCTGATACTGGTAGCTGTGCTCGGACATCAACCCTTTGCCTCTTTTGAAAGTTGCACACAATTTCCGCGTTGTCATAGCAACAATAAACATCAGCTTCAATTGAATTGCTCTTAACTCGGCGACAATCTGCCTCAATCTTTCGCTCTATTCATGTTGTTGTTTAGAATTGCACAGTTAGTTTTAGAGATGAGCAAATAAATCTCAAAGATAATAAACTAAGCGAACAGTTTAAAAATCAGCTAAGAAAATCTTAAAAGAAAATTAATTTCATGCTCACCTGAGATACCTGGGTTAATTAACGGCTGTAGCACCGACATATATTTCAAAGAACAACTAAAGTTTATTTATCTAGCTTTCGTCTACAGTGCTGTGGAAAAGTATGCGCAAGCATTTCAAATAAAGAAAAAAAATTGTAAATGTTTACTAGAATTTTGTTGATTTGTTCCATAGTAAGTCTAGCATTCACTGTAGTCGTTCTCGCCGTCCATCTCTAGTTGAAATTGTGCGTTTAATTGGCAGTTAGCGGTAAATGCCTGTGCCATTTGCATTATGCAATTAAGTCTGCACTTTCTACAGAACCTACCTCAAGTGAATTCCATAACATTTTCGAGCATTTTCATTTGGAGTATGAAATTAGGTTTCTCCACTGCCACGCCTACTAAAGTGCTGTACGCCTCTAGCTGAATTGGGCCAATTAGTCACGCCCGATGATAAGATATCAGGTAATCGGTTCTTATCACCTGCCTTGAGGTCTGTAACCACCTGAGTACCTCTACCGTTTCTGCTGCCTGTTCGCCTTTCGCAACTTGAACCGACGCTTTAGTACATTTTGTTTAATTTTTTTGTGTATTTTGTTATTGCAGGTGCGTTTTTAGAGAACTTAACCGTCTGTGTCTGGCTTTTGGAACACAATACCGAAGCGTCGGCAATGACATCATTTAGCAGCTGCTATGTATGAAAAAAACAGCTAAATAGAATTTAAAATGGCGTCTTTACTTCTCTCTCTCTCTCGGTCGCTCTCTTTCTTATGCTTTTAAGTTTGCTTAGTTAAGTAGCTGAAAGCATAAGCTGATATCAGTCGCCGATGTGCACATATGTTTGTCTATATCTTAAACTAAATTCTGTTGCCAAACTTTGAAATTGATTTTTTTTTCATTTAGCCTTTAAATTGGTCACAGTTTGTTGTATTTTGTTTTGCTTATATAAATTCTACGGAGCTTGCCGCTCTAAACCGGTTTCAGCTATAACAAATTGTTCCCAAGCTATTTCAATTAGTTTTTATACCCTGTAGCGATAATATGAGCTAGCAGGGTATGAGTAATGCTTTAAATAAAATGTATACAAAATTGGTATTGTTAAATTTTAGTTAAGTATTGATAGTGTTTAAATTTAAACAAAAAATTTTATTTAGCCAAGTTTAAAGAAAAGCTATCGATAGTATTTATACCTTTTGTTAGTATTCCCTTGAAGTCGGAGAGTATCTTACAGTCGTTCCACTTTATTTACTTACCTGTTTACTAGCAGCTTAAGTAAATGCTTTAAGCCACGTGACGTCAGGCCAACTGTTGGGTATATTGATGATGATTTTGTTGTACAGTCGCAAACTAAATAAATTGCATAGCAATTGCCAAAGTAGATTTATCGATAATTTGTTTTTATCTGAATTGTGGAACTAACAAACAGATACTTAGCACAGATAACTGTCCGACTAACTGTAAACACTGCCAAAATAATGAAAGTTGTCAAAATGACAAATGCTTATTTAAGTATCTTGCCCCTTTTTGCGCTTGGACACTCTTCCAACTTGTAGCTGCAACACGAACTGCATCTCTATCTCTATCGTTATACAGTAGCTTCTTCTTTCTCCTCATTTTTTTGTTTTTGGCTTATTTGTGTGCGTCGCTAGAAAAATGAAGATGTACAGATTTAAGCAGGCGCACAGATGCCAACAGCAGGCAAAATTGGCCTAGACTC
The DNA here is from genome assembly GCA_020829145.1 of Drosophila nigrodunni. Lineage (NCBI taxonomy): Eukaryota > Metazoa > Arthropoda > Insecta > Diptera > Drosophilidae > Drosophila > Drosophila nigrodunni. Next base: position 20,311,278 of record JACVCZ010000001.1, read on the forward strand.
TGTTTGGTGGCTCTGTGGATGGCACTTGGAGTCGCATCCAAACACACACACAACAAAGATACATAGTTACATGCGAGTACGTGTGCATATAAACGTGTGCATGTATCTGCAACTGCGGCTGTTGCTTTTGCTGCAAATGTGTTGCAACCACTGCCAATGTTGAGTTGTCGTAGCATGCCACAAAACATATGAACATATGAAGATACATATGTATCTACATATATGCCTTCTAGTCTGACTGAAGCTTCGTCCGGTTCGTCAACTCTGGTGTGTGCGGTGTTTGTTGTGTATGTTCTAGCTCAGCTGGTTTTTCGTATTTCCCATTTCGCATTTCGATGCCTTCAACAAGATACAGTGCGAATTGTATCTAGAACTCGTTTTGCCGCCGTGTTTCACCTTTTGCTGCTCTCCCAGTCATTTGCAACATGCACACCACCAAGTACAACCAAATGTGTGCATATATATGCGTTGCGAGTGTGTGACGACTCACAACGAGATACATTTAGCTGATTACACTTGCAGATACATTATACAAAAATTACTTAAAATCAGCGAAGCGCAAGGCATGTGTGTATGCAAGTGTGTGAGTGTGTGCTGTGTGTGTGATTTCCATACATGTTATGGTTCAGTGCAGTAATAAAAAAAACTGTATGAACACCCACAGCATTCTACAAAGTAGTTACCAGTTCAAATGTATCTCGGCCTTGCATCTAAATGTATCTGCATGAGAAACTATTACATTTTTCTATTAGGCCAGACAAAGTGGTTTTAAGCCAACTAATTGCATTTAGACCGCAACCCTTTTTGGTTAATCAATTGAATTATGTGGCCTGGTTTTCCACTAGTTTGATAGTCAACAAACGGGACAACAAGTGCAGCTCACAGCTCTCCACTCGTGGCGCATGCCACAAAAGTGTGTGTGCTTTGTTTGCATCGCATAGCATCGCGTTGTGTTGTGTTGCGTTCTTTGCTGTGCGCTGTGATGCAACGCATACGAAACAAGCCACAACTCGTTGGCCAGGCCAACACACAAACACTGCCACACACACTCGCACACACACACACTAGTTGTCAGCTAGTTCGTCGTTCAGCTGCTGCTTGCTGTGCGCCTGCTCCAACTAGATACAATAGTAAAAGTGTGCTGGCTGCCAAGTGAGTGCATGAGTGTGACTACGAGTTCGAGTGCCAGTGTGAGCGTGAGTGTGTGAGTACTCATACTCACACTCGTATTCCTCGTCGTATTCGACGTGAAGCTACGCTGCAAAGCCGGCCGGCCGGTCTGTAATTTATGGGCATGCAAAAGAGTGACTGCAAAAGATACAACCACAGTGACTGCAGGAAAAACAACTACAACAACGACAACGAGAAGCTATCGCCATCGCGTGGGCTCTGCCTATGGGTGTGTGGGCGGGGCAAGGTGTACTTGGGCGGTTGTAGGGAGCAGGGGGAGCACTTGGCTAAAAGTTTACAATTCGCATTCGTTTTTATTGTCATCACGTCTTGTCTGTCCTCTTTTTCTCTCTCTCCCTTTTCATTTTATTCTTTCTCTTTTTCCTTGCATTGGCGGCCATTGGCTCCCTAACGCCCCCTGCTCGCCTACGCCTCTGCCCTATGGCGTCCACTTCTCGTTTTGCCTGCATTTTCAGGTCTTTTTCATATGCAATTTGTGTGAGTTTGTTTTTTATGTTTTTCCTTCTGTCTTCCTACATTTTTTGTTGTTTCTGTTTAACGTTGTGGCCGTTGTCACTGACAGTTACAACTTTCTGACGCATGATTTGTGGAAAGGCCTTTCGTTTTTTTGCTTTTTATAAATAGCGAAACAGAATCTGGGACATTGTAGGTACTGAATAAAAGACAAAAAGGCAAAAAATGTATGAAAATTAAGCAAAAAATAAGCATGAGGAAAGGGAGCTTTATTACTTTGTGCCTTTTGTGACGAACAAACTGACCGAGACACACACAAATGACACCATTCTTTCTTTCTTTATACTTCGGTCTTTCTTCTCTGTTCCACTGCGGCGCTTTTGATGTACATTTCAATGGGTTGCGGGTGGGAAGAGTTTCCATATAAAGAGAAAAGCCGAAAGGTTGACGAAAGCCTTTCGAATGCAATCTGCACTCACTATTAATCATTTTTATAAAGAAAACTATAAGTATGAATTAACTGACATTTATTTTTGGCTTGCCTTTCTCAACAAGAAATTGTCTCATTCATTTAAGCAATCAATTGATATTAATTAGTTTCAAATTTATTATCATGAATTGGTAGATGAAACTAATTTTTGATAGTTTTAACAAAAGTGAATAAAATGTTGATTAATTTGGTTTTTAGTAATGTCAAACATATATTTATAGACCTGAGAATAAAATGTATTTTCTAAACGGGCTTTCGGAAATGGGTCATTAATAACATCAAGTCACGCCCCCCGCTCGCTACCACTTATAAGGCGAGCAAAAAGAATTTAATAATCTTTTCGAATACAACTACGAATTATTTTCATTATTATTAACGTCGCGACTGCCATTATGTGTATTTATGTGTGTGAGTTTTGGGAGCACTAAGACGTTGACAAGGGGAGTGAATAGGAGAGCGGAGGAGAGTAGAGTAGAGAAAGGAATGGCCGATAAAAATCGCTGCCATAATAAAAGCAGCGACGCGACGCTAACGCTGACGTTGACGCTGCCGCCCCGGTGCGGCTGTTAACCTTGAGGTCTATGACTCAGTGAGTCAGCCACCAGAGGGCGCTGCTTTCTTTTCAAGCTGCCCAAAGATGAGTACGAGTGTTAGAGTGTGAGTTTGAATGTGAATGTAAGTCGGAGTGTTTGAGTATGCTCCACATTTTTGGAAGGTCAGTTTAATGCTTATGGCCGTGATCGGTCTGTCTGTCTCTCAGTTGGTCGCAAGTCGCGACCCTTCACTTTGGAAAGTTACGAGGCGCGCCAAAAATAATTTATTGTAAATCGAACATTAAATTGATGTGATGAAGAAAATCGTGATGATCATAAATGAATTGCTGGCGACATGTCTGACGAATAGAAAGCAACACAGAGACAGAGACAAACTCAAACAGAAAAGGATGCTTGGACCAGGTCACGGCGTTTACAAATGACAAACTCTTTGAAATTTATGACCACGAAAGCGAACTCGCAGCATCGATACATAGACAGCGAGAACTGAGATGAACTGGGCAAATAGCATGGCTATAACGATTGTCTTTTGTTTTTGGCCAGAGAGAAAGGAAGCTTTTGCATTGTGTCGTGCATTTAACTAAACCAAATTTTCATCTCTTCTTTTCTTTTCGTCTCTTTTGCAGAATTTCTTCAGATTGCATCGCCTGAGAAAACTGGGCTTGAGTGACAATGAAATTGGTCGCCTGCCGCCGGACATACAAAACTTTGAAAATCTCGTCGAGCTCGATGTTTCACGAAACGGTAAGTTGGGAAATAGAAAACAGTTGGGAAAAAAAAGACATAGAATACAGAAACCGCAGCTTGGCACATGCAACAAGTGCTAGATAATTATTATTGACACTGATGAATTGTTGGCGTGTTGTTGCTGTTGTTCCTGTTGCTCAGGATGCGTTCAAACTAAACCGTTAACAGGGACAGGCGTCCATCTAGTTGATTGACATTTACCACTGGGAGTTTGTCATACAAATTGAGTCTCATATTGCCTGACATAAAACAATTGCATATCAAGTCTAATTGCATCTTTTGGGGGCGTGGCATGACGGAGGCACAGCACGCTTTTGTGGCTTGTGGGCGAAAGATTCAACATGTTTTGTGGTCGACTTTCTCCCATTGTAATCTGAAAATGGAACAGGGCAAGAAAAAGCCACAAGAAGTCTCATAAGTCAAACATTGACCTCTGTATTAAACATGATTTAAACTTAAACTCTGCTTACTTAATACTTAGTCAAACTTATCACAAACTAAATGAGCTGATTGGTTAACTTGATAAGCTGTTTTTGTTGGAAAAAACTTTGCGTGGTGTTAATGTTGTCGCGACTCTTCAATGCAACACTGCACGCACAAACAGTCAGACAGAGGGAGAGAGAGAGAGAGAAAGAGGGAGGTAATGAGAGACAAGACTGACAGACAGACGGAAAGAGTCAGAGTTACAGTCGGGAAATCGTATACATATTTATTTTCTGCTTAAGCAAGCATAAATCCGTAAACACCAATCGGTAATTGGAGTCAAGTGCAGTTCTCAAAATAAACTCAAAGGTCGTCGAGAATGCTCGACTAGCTGATACTTTACACTCCGTTTCAAATTACCATATAATTGCTTATATTAAATTTGCACTTTATACGAATCTACCCATTTACCTGGAAAAGGCATATAAATCATGACTCACTTTGATACCATTAGGGAGTAAAAGATTGATGATTGAAATATAATGTCTCGCTAAAGCATTGCATGTCTACAGGGTATAAATATACAAAATGTTAACTTCATTTTCATTGAGAGCAGTTATTCATTCATGCAATTTAATCATGTCAAGTTGGACTTTGGCTATGTCAAGCAAATATGTGTTATAAAATTGTTTATAGCTTTGAAATACTAATCACTTAAAATATAAACATGAATTAGATTTTAAGGCTCACCTTTCAAATTATTTGAGTTGAATTAAGAGAGAGTTTAAAGTATTTACTTAAAGCTATTTTTTCTAAACTGAATTTTTTGAGAACAGTAAAACTAATGCACTTTAATAATTATTACATAATAAACCTCTGTTGTCACTTTAAACTATTTTAAACTTGCCTCGAAATCACACACTTTAGGAGTCGAATAATCTTTTAAAACTTTTTAGCAGTGTATTAAACTTATTGCGGCTTCCTATTTCCGTTTTTTTTATTTTTGGGGGACATAAAAAGTATCAGTTAAATGAGTTGAGCTGAATATTGTATTACCAGTTTGCCAAGTTGATTGCACTCATTAACCATATTAGCCTGCAATGCAGTGAGTCTGACTGTGCAGTTTGCTTGATTTGCTTATGCATATGACCCACAAATGATCTGCAAACACACCCAAAAGCAAGCCAAGTGAACGGACTTGGAGTAAATCGTCGCATTGTGCTGGAAACTTGAGCTATTTGGATTTTGGGTTTGGGTGAAAGGCTAGAGATGTGCGAAAGCGTGATTTGTGACTAGACATGAGCACAGATCACAGATATTTTGTGGCTGGCCAAGTATCTGTTATGGTTATTACCTTTTTTGGGATAAGAAAAGTGTTGTATGATCACCATGATCACTCCTTTCTATCTGTGTGGGTGGCTGGAAATCCTTTCACATTCAATTACCACTCTAGTGCTGAAATGTTGCTTTTATTAATGGCTCTGAACTCGACAACTAATAGGAAAAACCACAAATGGCAGGTGCCATTGCACCTTAGAAGAAAGAGTATAAATATATATGTATTTATATTGGCAAAGGTATTTTTATTCCCTCAACTTGGTTGTAGCTAAAAAATAAAAAATAAAATTGCAATTCTCAACTGTGTCGCATTTGGTGCAAAATTAGTGCGCTTGATTTGTGCCTGGCTGCCTGTGTCTGTGTTGTGTGGCCACAACAATGGCAATGGCAGCGGTTGTGCAAGTGCAGGCACAACAACACAACAGCACGGCAAACACACACACATGCAAACATACCAAAGCAAGCTGCCAAGCGCAGCACGCAAAAATACATTACGTATACGCCCGCTTGCACTTGACAAAATAATAGCACGGGGAGCTGCGACGACTTGCGATGCATTTGTAAGTGCTCTGCACAGTGGTAATAATTAATCAATATTTTAAATGATTATAAATTACAGTTAACATGTTCACTTATATTTCAAATAAATCATGTTTAAATTATGATTCAATCAATTTACTGCACTCAGAACAAAGTTTATACAACAAATCGATTTTCGCTGTAAATGCTCCACGGTACAACGCAATCGTCTACACTAACAATGCTAATAAAAACATTAATTTGTATGCCCGATTGTGGTGTACATGTGTGGGTGTGGGTGTGTGTGTGCTGTGCAGGTGTTGTGGACTCTCTGGTATTGTCGTTAGTAGCCGTAAGTTTGTATGTACACATTATTATGACAAGCTGACCTGCTTGCGAAACGAGCACTAGAGGGCGCTGCTGTTGCCGCTATGTATTTCATTATACACTTTACAAAATGTGCTATAATTTTAACACACAATTTGCGATAAAGCTGCAATTTGCCTGAACAAAACTTTAAGGTGTGCTTAAGTATATTTCAGTGTTAAGAACACTAGAAATACTAAAGTCAATTCAATATTAGAGTATGAATATATGAGTTTTTCTACTTGTTGTTGCGCTTAACTACAAATATTTGTTTTCTTTTTATCAGTTCCTTTAATTGTTTGTTTATTTTGCATTTCGTTTTCTATTTCGTAAATTTTGCAATTTATTTTTGGCTGCAGTTTGCAGTCAGCAGTTCCCCTAGCTACTACTGCGACTTCGTGCCTTGTTTATTAATACATAATAATTTGCAAATTTTTATTTAGTACTTATAGTCGCAGTAGAGCCGCACGTTCGCTTTAAGTTTTTGCCGCAGACACACGGGCTGTTGATAAGCTCAGTTTATTTGTCTTTGTGCGGTTAGACAGGAGACAAATAAACAGTGTGTCAGCACGAGAGAGAACTGTTTAGAGTAAATATACGATACGGTGTTGTTTTGCAGCAATTGCATGCGTTGAACACACCAAAACATATCGTGGGGGAGAGCATGTTGAAGAACAAATACTGTAGATAACTGTGGGAATTGATTATGTGATGGAAAATACTTGAAATTCTTTTAGCTGTGGCATGGGAAAGACCTTACAGACGATTTGAGCTTGACAAAGCCTGGAATGAAAACAAATGCATCTAACAAAAAGCCCAATTAAATGGATTTTGAGAGGCCTCCTCCGCTTGCATTTTGTTTGGCCACGACTTGAGCGCGGCAACCTCGACAACTGGGCACGAAAAGTCAATGGAATCTGTGTCATCTTTTTTTTTTTTCTTCTTCTTTTCATTTTCTTCATCTTGTCTTGTTGTTTTTCCTCACTGTTGCAATTGAGGCGTCAACTGGGTCAAAGTTAAGCTGCTTGCTGTCGAGTGCAAGCAACGACGATTCATTCAAGTGGCTTTTTGCTGATTCTTGATTCTGTTGTTGTTCTTTTGCGCTGCACCAGAAGACACAGTAGGTAGAAGGCATAAAGAAGAAGCGACAACTGTTGTCAAACAACAGGCACTAAGCTGTGGAAGACCCACGACCACTGTGATCAAAAGAACTGGAAGAAATACGAGTACAATGCAAAAATCAGTGCTTAACTCTGGCCCCACATTATTAAGGGCCATGACTTTGAAAAATTGTTCAGAAATACACGTAGACACACACACACACACTCGCTCGGTGTACAAGTATGAAAAGCAGAAATTGTTTAATTAATGGCATTAAACAAAAACTATATCAAGAAATCACTAAAATTGAGAAAATCATTTATTCTCTCACTTTGTACTTGTTACACTTGTGATGTGAATTTATGTTTGTAGATTTGTACATATTTCAAATGATGGCAGGCATTGACGTCACTACGAATTGGGATTTGAAATTAAAAACTAATCGACAGGCGGGCAAAACTTGTGTTTCTGTTTGCGGCCAACAAATCAAAAGCGAATACGACATGAACTGCCTACAATCACTGAAAAAGCTATCGAAAATGGCAGAAAAGTATACAAAACGCGCGGAAAAGCAAACAAATCACAAAGCTATGCAATGGTCGACTTGTTAGATACCCATTGATATAGAGTAAAGTCTATTCGTCACATAACGTAGCACATTTCTGTGCATACCCTCCGCCTCTTACGGGGTATTTGGTGTGAGAAAAATTATTGGAATATTGCGCGTGGAAAACGGCAAATTAAGTGAGCCTCTTTGCCTCCACTGATTTTGATAAGCCTCTGGCAGCTGGTGCCGGTGTGATTTTCTCCTTTCTGGATTTTAATTAATTGAAAAGCATTTTAACTGATTGACAGGGATGTGAGCGTTGTATAAATATAAACGTATACGAATACGTATGGAAAGTACAATCTATTATCTTGTCAAACGGCTGCTGCAAACGGCCACTTGAGATAATCAAAATAAACTCACTTCTACTCTACGTACATGTGCTGGAGATAATTGCTGTATCTGACAGATACTTATGCCAAAGCTGTAGCTGTAGCTGTTGCTGCTTCTGGCATACAAATTCTATTTCTGCGGATAATCTTGAAAGCGTTGAAGAAATTATTACAACAGATTTAGTGAAGCATTATACAAATACACGTATTTAGCGTAAAATAAATTTTATTTCTTTATTATGATTTTCTGAGCAGCTTTTCAGTCATTAGTTGATTAATTCGCAGTTCTATAATTGCATTCCTCTTCACGCTATTAGTTGTTAATTGACCCATAGCAATTCAATTTATAGCTGAAATTCTTTAAGAAATTTTTGATTTTTTTATAACCATAAAAATGTTAGTTTAATATTGAATTTTATAGACGAACGCGTGAAGAACATAAAACATGCTCAGCAAAATTATTGATCTCTAGGGAGATAAATGTTTAGCTAATATAAAGAAAATGGAGAGAAAGTAAAATCGGTAGATATATTTGTATATTTATTGAGGCATACAATATTATAGAACAAAGAAAGATAAGATAATATCGTACTGCCCGATAAAGGCCAATTCAATTGCTTGCTTACACGCTCTATGTATATAAAATTTCGATTACAAACAAGATATATCAGTTATCTTTTGTTTGTGCTAAATATTTGATATTATTGCAGATTTGTTGCAGTGGAAAATAGAAGGCTTAAAATCTATTAACTTTTTGTTTTCGCAAATCATAAAATTGTTCTATTTTATAATTTTAAGTAAATGTGGTAAGGGTATTAGCCAGTTAAGCTTTAATAATGCTATTTCATATTTGCTTGTTAAACGTTTTAATTGCATTTAATGACACCTGTTGCAGGTAGTGTTGCCATCGCATCGTTGCATCGTCGCTCTCTACAATTAAAAGCCATTTACTTAGCGCACTCCCTGAAGCGACTTAGCCTGGTTTGATGCTCTCTCAGCCATATTGTTGGATGGCGTCTATTATATGTCACGTCATAAAGAATCCAGGAGACAGCGGAAAAAGCATTTTTATTTCCTCGGCTGCCGCTTAGGGATTATTTTCTTTTGCTAGATATGAAGGATGCTCTGCTCGCTTTCCCTTAACAATGCCAGACATGAGCAAATTGCATGCAGAATGGGCATGAGAACCAGAATTGGAATGAGGACGACTCGACTCCATTCATTCAATATGGCAACGTGCCATAAAAGCTCATCACATAAACTACATTCATAGGAGCTGGCTATGTCGTTAGCTGTGTGAGGATTAGTACAACTTAACCTGGCTATAAAATTGAAAAGTCTGTCTAGGTTTTCATTTCAACGCCCGTGGCTGCAACTGCAGCTCAACATCATCTTCATTAAGTGCAACTCATAGTATTGAAAGATATTTGGCCTCGATATGCAGCTCTGCCTCTTAATGCCTGTGCCTTGATAACTGACAAATCATTTCATTTTTCATAGCCATGACTATGGCAAACAAACGAGAGCAGCGGGAATGACAACGACAACGACAACGACATGCTCTTTAAATATTTGCTCGTTCAATGACATTGAAAAGAATTTTCATGCAAATTTGTCCCGTTGTTGTTGTTGTTCGCTTTCATTGTGTGTTGTTGTCTGGCATTGCTTTTCATAAACAATGTTGACGTCGTTGCTGACGTTTCGCCTGCCTGAATTTTGGCACAGCTCATCAGCAATCCCTCTTACCCTGTCTTTCCTGCTTTCCCCTTTCAGTCTCTTTGCCCTTCTGTCTGCTGTCTGTTTTGTCTGGTTTTATTTTATTAAAAATTTATATGTTTTATAATGTTGTAGGCTTGCCAGCTTGTTCCTGGTCCATTTGCTATTTAAAGCAATTTTGCATTGTCTTTTCCGCTTGGTGTATCAAAATGATAAAATATTTCATATTTTTGGCTACCAAATGGCGTGTGTTTGATTGAGGTGTGTGTTTGTACATTTGTTCTGCTCTCTTTCTCATTGCATAATTGCACAAATTGATTACATTTTGGTGGCACTAACTACATTTCCTTTCATTTCCAAATATGAAAAGCTTTCACGTCCACCTTCCCCAACTTCCACACCTTCCACACCTCCTCGCATAGGTCAATGTATCGTGTGCTGCTGTGCAACTGTCGCCGAACTAATGACCGCCAACTGTGTCGCACAGTTGAGCAGTTTTACTGCCCTAGAGCCAAATTATCAAATGAGTACATTTATGTATCTGAATACGTACATACATACAACAATATTTTTGTGTGAATGTACCCAAATAAGTGGAGCATCATGCTATATAAGAGGGTCCATATGCTGCCAATTGTTCGAGTGTGCGTATGTGTATGTGTGTGTATCTGTGTGTGCCTTCTCGTGTGTTTATAAGATACGTCTTGCTGCGTCCATTTGTCTACAACTGCTTGGGATCATTCTGTGTGTTCTGAGTGTTTTGTGTGTGGGTCTTTTGTTTGGCGCTTCTGCTGCTGCTGCTGCTGCTGCTGCTGCTGCTCTTCACGTTGATGGATCGATCTCGATTTCTTTTTGTTTTCTGATTGCTTCTAGTTGCCAAGCAAAATCAGCCTACGTCAAATCAATGTATTCAAAAAAGATGCTTTAGATTCCATCAAATTTTGATTTGTGTATATAAGAAAGTTCTCAAAGAAGTTTATTTTTAGCTTCAGCACTATTAAAGTTTTTTTTTGCTGTTAACAACCATTCGTTTAGTTTTAAATTAAACAAAAATTTAAACGCTTTGAAGGTGTTAAGTGTTACTTGTATTTATTATTAATAAAATAACTATAAAATTCATATATTTTCTTGCTTGCGAGTCAAGATATAAAAGAATATTATTTGCCAACTCTTTTGTAAAGTTAAATTTATTTTATTGCAATGGAATTTAATATTTTCAAAGAACTGTCTTCGTTTATTTGCCAAGATATCGACTAAAGTGCTTTAATTAAAAAGCCAAATTTGCAATCAAATTGTCAACTTGATTAAAACGTGGTCAAATTGGTTATCCTCTGTAAACCAGCAGAGAAAAGAACTTCACTTTATCTATTTCACATGAATAATTTACAATGCGGCAGACAATAAATTTAAATACGACTGTGTACACTACACGTGCAAGTAAATGCAAAATGAATGCAAATATTTGAATACATATATATTTTTAATTAAATTTACTATCAACGACTGCAGCAGTCGGTGCAGTGTGTCCCTCAAATTCCAGCCCTGATTCTGAGGGTAGAAGAGCGGCAGAGATGATGTCCATTGTATTGAGTGCAGGAACGCCCTTTTGCCATTCACACTAGCTGACAAAAATGTTTGAATTGGTATTGCGAAGGTCTGACTGGTCATATCCGGCAGTCAAAGGGACGTTAAAAAACAATGTACAATTGTTTTCGAATGCAACTCGAACATGTCCTGGACGTTAGTCCTGCCACATGCTATTGTGTTTTGTGTCGTTAAAGTTGTTGGCCTCCTGCAGGTCCCACGTGTCGTATTAGTAACATTAAATGATTATCCACAGACTGGAGAATGTATGAGTGTGTGTGTGGGGGCGTGTGTATGTGTGTGTGTTTGTAACTAGGTCAGTTTACATGTCGAGTCGTGTCGCGTCGCGTCGTAGTAAAGGATTGCACGCCCACCTGCCAGTTTCCACTGCGGTGACCTTTTATGCGAGGCTCTGCTGTGGCCTTTTGTGGGTGTGTTTCGCATAAACAAACAACCACAAGAACACACACGAGCGCACACAAAGTCACTCTCACACACATACACTCAAAGTTAGATAAAGGGATAGATACTGACACTTACATATGTGTGTTATATGGGAACTTGGGCTTTTGCGTGCGCATTTCCGCTTTGCCAGTTGAAAATTTATTCGATCAACAAGTTTCGTTTGTCATTTTACGCCTCGTCTCGCTCTATCTGCCTCTGGTGTAGCAACAATAACAAAAGCCAACGTGGAATGTCTGTATGACTATGTGGATGAATGAACCAAAGGCAAACGAATTGAATAGCTACACAAATACACTAATGAAAACAACAAGTTGGCTTTCCATACCAAAATGTTTTAAATTTCGTAGTTTTAAGCCAAGTAATTAAAGTTACACTGCTGTTTTGCAAATTGAATTATTCTTTTGTGTAAAAGTTTTTAAAGTTGTGCACAAGTTTACAGTACGCTTGGTAGCTGTGGGCTGTAAGCTCATGAAATATTTATAAACGATTTATAAATAATTAGATGTGGATATTGGGGACACCCTTTTTGGCGCAATTCATGCGTAAGCAATATTGCGAGGGCGGACAGTCTTTCGTCTTTCAGTTCGATAATCGATGAAGCAGGTCATTCAAATGAGTTGTTAAACAGCAATAGCAGCAAATAACAAATAAGCAGCATTAAGATAACACTGTTAATGGATTTTGTTGATTATTATTTATATATTTATATTTATTATTCGTATTTGCTTGCCTTGCAGATATACCCGACATTCCCGATGACATTAAGCATCTGCAGAGCCTGCAGGTGGCCGATTTCAGCTCGAATCCGATACCCAAACTGCCATCTGGATTCTCGCAGTTGAAAAATTTAACAGTACTGGGCCTAAATGATATGTCTCTTACCTCATTGCCCGCCGATTTTGGCAGTTTGACGCAACTCGAATCGCTAGAGTTGCGTGAGAATCTGCTCAAGCATCTGCCCGAAACGATAAGTCAGCTAACGAAGCTGAAACGCCTGGATTTGGGTGATAACGAAATTGAGGACTTGCCACCATATCTTGGCTATTTACCAGGCCTACACGAGCTCTGGCTGGATCACAATCAACTGCAGAGATTGCCACCAGAGTTGGGACTGCTCACCAAGCTAACGTATCTGGATGTGTCCGAGAATCGTCTGGAGGAGTTGCCCAGCGAGATGGGCGGACTGGTTAGTCTCACCGATCTGGATCTGGCACAGAATCTGCTGGAGACACTGCCCGATGGCATTGCCAAACTGAGCCGTCTGACCATCTTAAAGCTGGACCAGAATCGACTACAGCGTTTAAACGACACGCTCGGCAAGTAAGTAAAACTTATCTCATACTAATTTTATTTGAATTTATTTGCTGATTAATTATAAAATTTGTTTGCCATTGCAGCTGCGATAACATGCAGGAACTTATACTAACGGAGAACTTTCTTTCCGAATTGCCGGCCTCGATTGGTCGCATGACCAAGTTGAACAACCTGAATGTCGATCGCAATGCATTGGAATATCTGCCACTGGAGATAGGAGAATGCAGCAATCTGGGTGTATTGAGTCTGCGCGATAACAAGCTGAAGAAACTGCCACCGGAGCTGGGCAACTGTACCGTGTTGCATGTGCTCGATGTGAGTGGCAATCAATTGATGTATTTGCCCTACTCGCTGGTTAACTTGCAACTGAAGGCTGTATGGCTGTCGGAGAATCAATCACAGCCGTTGCTAACCTTTCAACCAGATACCGATGCCGAGACAGGTGAACAGGTGCTCTCATGCTATCTGTTGCCTCAGCAGGAGTATCAGCCCATTACACCGGGTAAGTTTGTGCCAACTAATAAACCGATAACTAGTTAACACGTAACTGGTGACTGTAACTGGTAACTGGTGCTTGGTTTCATTGCTTTTGGCAAGAGCCCAGCATTAGTCATGGGCCAGGCCAATATGGGGGACGCTTATCTAACGTAACTGTGGCATACATTCCATTGTGGCCCTATCGTGTTGCAATATCTGGAATCTATGCTTGCCGGATAAGATAAGTGTTTCCCAAAACAATGAGCAAACTTTGTAAAGAATTTTATTTATCCTAATTTGTATTCTGAATTTCACAAGTGTAACTAAATTTAATTTGGCTCTTAAACTAATCAAAATTTAAAGTGCAACTGACAAGCACCAAAAACACACACATTTTTTTAAAACAATCTTTATGTACTTTTTTTAATTCTGTATTTTTTTTTACAACCACACACACACACTCTATACCGTAATGCACCTTCACCTTCATATCTTTTCAAAACAATTGAAAAATCCATCCAATTAAACCCAATACCAAAGACTATCCATCCCAGAAGCTATATAGATCGAGCGAAAAATTCGATTCAATGGATTTCTTCAGTTATCAACAGAAAGGTTTGCGTTGTCTTCTGTTACTTGTACCAATAACAAGCGCTATAAATATTATATCATTCAACTTAACAAGACCTATAGCGTAGAGCTATATATTATCAACTCTACCTATATCTCTCTATATATATATACGCATTTAACAAAAGTTACCCTGCCAAATAGTAACCCCATGCATGCCTAAACTTTAAATATTGGCTTTGAGAAGTCATCTTGGCCAAGTTAAGCTAGCAGCCAGCCTGTTGGCTATTGTTGTTTCTGTTAGTTGTTCAGTTTTTGGTTATTTGATTATTTGTTTGTTCTTCTGTTTTCTGTATAAAATAAAAGAAACCAGTTTTTGTGCCATCAAATGACGTCATATAAATCAAATAACAACAAGTTGTAGGGGCTTGTGTCTTCGGGCGTTGGCCATCACATAATGCTCCGAAACATTGGAGAAACACACACAGCTACACACACACGCACACACATTGTGCGTGTGTTTGATTTGATAATGTTATTATTTGCTGTTTAGATTCCATGCCATTGACAGTCGGGGCTCTAGAAAATATTTCCCATCACAGATACCAATGCGCACACTTGAAAGACTTGTACATTGAATGGAGAATTGGAAATCGGTGTATATATATATATAGGATTTCTAAGTAGTTATAGGTAACCGGGCTTTGATTCTCCAATTGAACAGAAGTCTTTGCCTGTCAGTGGCATCGTGCCAGATCAAGAAAAGCGTCTTTCTCCCCAGGCACAAGGCGTACTCATTGTTTGACTCATTCAATTGGTCGCTTCATGACGTCATGCGAATCTAGAACACGATCGTCATGTCAGTCGTAATTATATTCACGAATAATCGCATATCGCCGAATGCTTAATAATATTAATCGTCTTCTTAAAAAGCGCTCGCGCGACTCTTAACATTATGTATGGCAAGCAGCAGAAAGCGAGCATTGATTAATGAGCTGTCAGATGGCTAACTCAATGGTACAGTTAGGCCTGGCACTTGAGGAACGACAGAAATAGTAAAGATAAGTCATTGGATTAAATTCCATAATCTACTTTAAGATTTGCTTGATTTGGAATTTAGCAAATTCTAGTTACAGTCTAAACTCTGAGTAGTTTAATCATAGTAATTTAGTAGACTGTACTCGTAGTTGGAGCATTTTATAGGCTTCACTGTACTATTTACTACTGACTTTTATTGTTCAACTTGTTGTTATTGTGGTTGACATTTTGTTGCGTAGTTTTTTAGCTGCCTTCCAGCTAAGTCGACAATAATAATATTTTGTAACTGTTTTCCAATCAGAAAACGAGTTTGAAGCATACGCAAATAGCTTCTAAAAATACAACTATAATCTCATCAGTCTTATTACTACTGAGCTACGAATGTTACGCTCATGATGTTGATCATTTTAACATATTTCACACAATTGACAGACTTGTGTGAAAATTACTCAAGGCGATTCATCAATAGAACAACCAAATATGGTCTAGACATCGAGTCTTATAAACTTGTAGTGTGTTTCTCGTTCCATGTAAGTGCTGCGCCCGTTTCAGTTTAATGTTGTTCAAATTATCCAATTAAAGCTCAAACTGACGGTCAAGACACGCACAGACTTTGTATGTTATAGAGAGTAGAGGTTCAAGTTGCCATTATTGCTGTTACGACATGTAGTTTGGTTTTATTTACATAAATCTTCATATAAACGTTGTTTAAGACACAGCTAAATTCACTTAAGTTATCAATGACAACAAAATTGACAGCGATGATGACACCGACACCCTGCTGGGTTGGGTATGGTTTATATGTGTGTGTTTTCTTTTTGTTTCTATTTCAACTATTTTTAGTAGAACGAGTAAAATTTGTTAGTTATGAGCTGACATTGAATGCAGCAGCTACTTAAGCCATGGGCCCTCGAGACCAAACAACTTCCGTCATAAACAACGATTTGCAGTTTGTTTATTGGGCATGTAACGCCCCGATCCGTCCCGTCCCGCCCCATTAAGTGTGTGGATACCTCAAATTGTTGAGGGGCTTGAGTTCAACTGAATTGCCCACATGTTGCAATTTTAATATTATTTACGTTGTGTGGAAATTTATGGTGCACACTCTCATAAACGATTGATGGATTAGAGAGTGTCTGTGCCCCTCTGTCGAAGCAGTGGAAGAAGGGTGATCAGAGGGGCAGTTGTGGGGGGATATTGTTTATGTTATGGATTCGGAAATAGTTGCTGGTGCTATTTGTTGCTTTCGTTGATTTTGTGCTTTGTGCTTTTGTTGCTTTTCAATAGCCGTATTTATTGATTTTATTTAGCCGAATGCCACGGGCCATTAACCGATCTCAATGTAAATATTTATAATCATTACGGACAGCCACTAACTGTAAAATGCATGCGCATGCCGTTCGCTAATAATTTAATTACTTAAACAATAATTAAAACAAATTGATCATAAAAATTCTTCACTTTTTCGTTGCCGTAGCACGCGATTTGGAATCCGATTCAGAGCCCTATGAGGAACGTGAACCTTCACGCACCGTTGTTAAATTCTCCGAGGAGGTGCCACAGGAAAAGGATACACCATTTGTGCGTCAGAATACACCACATCCGAAGGATCTGAAGGCCAAGGCGCAGAAACTGAAGGTGGAGCGCAGTCGTCATGAGGAGAACACCAATTTGATGTCACTGCCAGAGGAGGTAAATGATTCTAGAAGATCAAATGGGCAGGGTCGGGGTTCAAGTTTATGTGTCTACTTCAAATGGCCCTAATTGCTTTCGTAATGATCGTGAACGGGGAATGAAAGGCGGTTCGGGTCTTTAGCTGAGTCAATTCACTTTGTGGTTGACCCATTTCTTTATTGTTGCCTCAATTAATAAATTTATATAATTGTTTTATAATTTTTATATTCGAACAACTTATGTCAATCTCACTAACAAGTATTCCATTTATTTTTATTAGTTATGCAATAAATCATTTTAAGAAGCTAATTGAATCTCCACAGCTAAATTTAAACGCTTAACTACAGTATTACACAAGTATTATATTTTGTATTTCATATTCTTAAGCTAATTAAGTAATAAGTTACTTAAATAAACCTCAATTCCAAATTTAGTTTTAATATAATGCATGCCATAAATTAATCAAGTATTGCTTATGTATTTGTTATTGCTTTAATAACTATTAAATTGTTGCTTAAGTTGTTCTAAAATTGATTTTCATTTATTTTTAACAGAACGGCACGAAGTCAGCTGTGACAGAAACCCCCGCCGAGACACACACCATAGCAAATAATCACCAACAGGTAGCCGTGACAGCAACCAATAACATTGCAGCTGCACAGCCAGTACAGAAACCAACAGCAGCTGTGGTGAATTCGAAAACGGCTACAGTCGCGATTGTCTCACCAACACCTACACCAACGACAGTAGCACAGCCTCAAACCACACAGGGTGACTCAACAGCAGCAGTTGCTGCTGCTGCTGGCGATGAAGTTGATGACGAACAGGAAGATGAATATGTAAGTAAAGCTGTAAATATTTAAAGTACTTAAATTATTTTGCAAATTGTCATTGCAGGAACCCGATCGTCGTGTCGGCTTTCAGGTGGAGGGAGAAGACGATGACTTTTACAAACGACCGCCCAAATTGCATAGACGGTAAGTGAATTGCTACATGGTTAACGGAATCAAAATACTAACGCTTTATACTATTATACCTTAGCGATACTCCACATCATCTGAAGAACAAACGGGTGCAGCCTTTGACCGACAAGCAGGCCAATGAAATATTAGCTAATGCTTTGGCCTCACAGGAGAGGAATGAACCAACGCCGCAGCATTCTGTGGCTAAGGTGCAGTCTCCCATTGAGGAGAATGCCGATGCCGAGCAGTTGGAACAGGAGGAGCAACAGCAACAACATCCATTCAATACCTCGCTTTCACCCATTCCAGCACCCACTTCAGGCGAAGCGGTTTCAGGTAAGTTTGCTGAACAACTCTCTAGAACAGTTTCAACTCAGTTGAAAAGCTTTTCCACACTGCTCTACTCACAATGCAAGTCTAGGCAAATATATTAGTTCTACTCGAAGTAATCAATAAACAATCGATAAATGCACGTATGGCACGAAAGACTTCAGAGTGGGCCGTCCAATTTTTTATGTGCTAGTCGTATATCTCTTAAAAGCGTATTTGTAGCAACACTCAGTTCCTTGTGGCGTGTATGCAATACATGTTATGCCAAAGATTTGTTTACATGTGTATATTTCAACATTTAAAGATCAAGATGGGAATCAAGTAGGTTATTTTATCGTTGATTAAACATGTAAGACTGGCAGATAGTGATGCTTAGTAAATCAGTTTTGATTGTGACAAAGTTTCGCAAATGATTATCATTTAATGTAGAAATCTGATGTGATCATCAGTTTATAAAGATTTATTTTACTCATGTAATTTATAAAATCCATGTTTATGTAATTATTTTAAGGCGCTTGCACTTTACATTTAGTTCAGCACTTACAACTTTCTTCTCACAATTCAGTTTAGCAGAAGGAAATTTAGTTGAAAACTTTGCATAGTTGTGAATTATTAAGAATCATCCAACGAAGTTTATCTGCAACGAAGAACAATCGAGAGTTAACTAGCTCATGTACCATGGTCAATTATGTCAGTTGTATTCTTGTCAGATTATGTTGAAATCATAAGCTGAAAATCTTGTGATTACATCGATTTAATTACAACGGACCAAATTAAAGGGTAATCCAATGGACCAATTAAAAGCGCGTTATGAGAATGCGCAACAGGTAAACAATGGCTACAAATTTGGCCTAAAAATAAAAAACAAAAAAACCAGACACCAACACACACACACACGCAATGCGAGCAATTACAGTGTATGCCGAGAGTAAAGCACCAACAGTTGGGCCTATCAGTAATCGCTATCTATTTGCTGGCTTGCAAAAGCTGATAAAGCAAACATTGAAGGCAAAGTCACAGAAATAGAGCGGGGTAGATAAAGTGCACAACACTCACCAACGGAAAAAAATAATGCTCAAGTACAGAAAGTAAAAAAGAGCCCAAAGCAGAGCAAAAAAAAAAGAGTCTAGCTACAAAGAGCAATAGCAATAAAGAGCGCAACAAGTTGAGAAAGTGTGAAAAAAATGAAATGAAACGACAAAGTGAAACAGAAACTGAAACTGAAATGAGTTTGCCTCATTATGGCAAATACTGTTGGGCTACCTGAGTAAGGTGTAAATATGTGTGCGTGTGAGTGTGAGTGAGTGAATAAGTAAGTGAGTGTATTGGTGAGTGTGCTTGTACTGTATGTAGAGAGAGTGAGAGAGTGCAATTGACAGTCGCTGACTTGTCTCTGGGTTTGGGTCTCGGTCTCATCGTGTTGCCCATTTGCCTCAGAGTTTAGTCATTTTTTAGTTACGCTTGCGTTTTGTCAACACCGCGCGTTACTCGGACAATTCGCGTTTGTCTTTTGGTTGACTTAAAGCTGCTATTTACTTATTGCTATTAACACCAGCTGACTACACACACACACACACACACACACACATTCGCACGCACACCCAACGGGGGAGCAACATAACATAACAATAGCTGAAAGCAATAACAATCAAGCCGAAAACTTCACATACCTTGACTTAGTCATAAGCCCACAAAAAAACAATAACAGAAATCGAAATGGGCAGACTGGAAAAAAATCGCAGTTGATTGTTAAACGGCTGTTTAATTTATTATATTTTTTAAAAGAGAGTGCAAATTTGTTGTTCTGATTTTGTTTTTGTTTCTGTTTCGGTTTCGGATATTGATTTTGTTGCTGTTTGCGAGACTGTCAGTCTGCTTGATTAGAGTATAAAGTATTACATTGCGCATACGCAGCGTATGCCGATGAGCCAAATTGAATTTCAAGTGCAAATAAGCTAGTTCTTGCAGCTCTCCTACAAGGTTAACACGGCATGCAAAAGGCACACAAAATGCCCAAGGTTAAACCGCGGCACATCAGCTGCAGTTCTTGTTGTTGCTGCTGCTGGTGTAGGTGCAGTTGCCTTGTGGCATTTGCAGCTTCCGCTATTTGCATGTCGGTTGCAATGCATACGCAAAATGAGCTGCTTGTGAAAGTACATTTTCGCATGTTGTTTATATAGCAAGACGCTTCACTATATTCTCTATACTATGTATATGTATATATATATACGTTCATATATTTGCACTTGGCAAACATGGCAAGTTTATCTGGTTCTTGCAGTGTGTGTGCATATCCGGTTTCCTGGCATTTTCCTTTCTTTCTTTTTTTTATACATTCCTTTTTTTGTACAGTGTTACAACACTTTGACTCGAGTCTAGCACAATCAACATTTGCTCAGTACCTTTTTTGCATTGCTTTTGGCAAACAATATGCTGCATTTGCTGTTGCACATTTGCCATCAGCATTCATTGTAATATCTTAAAGCGACCTTAGATCAAACTCCAGCCATTCTATGCATTCTAGGGCCAACTGTAAACTGAAAATGATGGTCAATAAATAAACCGTTGATAAGCCCGAAGCAATGCAATTGATTTTGTGTATTGTATTGCTGATTGCACGCACGCTGCGCCCTTATTGAATTTCATCTTTGCGTGTTTGTTTGATTGTTTGCCTGTTTGTTTGTTTGTTGCATTGTTTGTCCTCTGCCCTGTGCCCTCTGCGATTTGTTGGATTATTACTCCACGTTGTTGCTCTAGGCTTCTTTACTGTTGCATTCCTTTTATACTCAAATAGCAATTCACATTTTCAATTTCCATTTTTCTATTAAACAAACAAGCAAACAAAAATATATATTTTTCAAATCTTTAACAATGAGTTTTGTCATTGGCAAACTCTTGGCCATTTCACAGTTGCATGTGAAGTTTGTCAGCCCCTCCCATCTCCTTTTCGTACTATTCTTATTTGACATTCCGGGCGTAGAATGGAAAATAAAAGAAATGCAATAAATGCCAGAGTTAAGCGCGAAAAACACTGAAAAGTGGCAAGAGGCAGCGAAATGGAACTGCGAGATGGTTATGTCAAACGATTTTGCATTACATTTCACAGCGAGAAATTGTTGCAAATGCGCGAAAAACTCGCAACTCGTCGATGGTTGTGGCATGTTGTGTGGCGGCAGGGGATTGGGAAGTGGAAACGTTGGCTTAACGGTTGAATAGGCAACATGTCAGCAAACAAGTGTTGCTTTTGTGTGGTGTATGTCTGT
Source organism: Drosophila nigrodunni (assembly GCA_020829145.1). Classification (NCBI taxonomy): domain Eukaryota; kingdom Metazoa; phylum Arthropoda; class Insecta; order Diptera; family Drosophilidae; genus Drosophila; species Drosophila nigrodunni. The sequence continues at coordinate 20,332,792 of JACVCZ010000001.1, forward strand.
GTGTGTGTGTGTGTAAGTTGTTTAATAGGATTATAGCCTACTCAGACAGTTGTCTGTCTTTAACAGCACCAACTATAATTTTAAGCCAGTGAAATGTTATTTAATTTGTTATGAATCATTTAAATGCGTTGTTCTTTGTACAATTTTGTCTTGGAAGAACTTGTTTCATTCACAAACTTGGGCGATTCGAGCAAATTTAGCGCAAAATTAAAGCCAAATGGGACTATGATGTCATGCCTTTGGCTTATCATTTCACTGTTTACTGTTTACTGTTAGCTGTTAACTGACTGCATGTAATTTCTTAACATTTCAGTATCAATTCTCTTTGTCCGCTATAACTCGATATAATTGATAAGCCAATTGAGTTTGGGCGGTTACGCGACATTACGCATACGACAGGTGGACCAAGGTCATTAACTAACCAACTTGACTTTGGCTCGCCGTTGTAATGCGTTCGCCGTAGGCGTAGGTTCCCCAAAATATATATGTCGCAATGATTCAGTTTTCCAATCATGTTCACTTATCGCATGACTCTCAATTTGTTTTACAACGCGTCAGTCGAGTTTGTTTCTGTTTCTGTTTTTGTTTGTGTTCCTGCTTTGCCTTATCAATTTTGGCTTTAGGCATTCCAAAGTTTGTGTCGTTGTAGTCATTGGTACCTGTACCCAGCTGATAAGATACGGACTCGCACCCCTTTTAGGCAGTATTGCAAAACGAGTTGAGTAGACACCTACTACTCTTGCTGTTGACTCTGTGCGTTGTAATTCAATGTTTTTATGCTGGCATAAAAATGTGATTCATTAATTTTTTGGCTGTGCGGATTTTGATAGCTTTACATTTGCAATTTGTCAAGCGAGTTTCAGCATTCGGTATTCGGTCGCAACAACCATCAACATGACCGGCAATTTATCAACACTTGATCCCCTTTTTCAACGTGCCACATACTCATAATTTATAGGAACTGTTGCAACATGGAACACACATGTGTTCATTGATCGCATCGTGGACTCTTTAAATGCAATTAGGGCACTTGATCTTTAGCTATCGAATGAAATGTGAATGTAATTAAGGGCGATTACTATTTGCGGTCATTGGCATTCGATACAAGACTCCAAATTGGTAGCCAATAAGAACTGGACAGTGAATGGCCGACAGAAGTTGGCATAAAGTTTGTGACACGCGTCGATTAAATTTGCATAAAGAAAATGTTTTCTCAAGTTTTTCTCAAGTTGGACTTGTCATAAAGAGAATATGTTAGTGGCCAGACAGCAACAAGGCAACAAGAGTCAGCCCGGGAGCTGTACAAGAGAACTGTAACATGGGTGTGTCACTACCTTACTCTCAACTCAAGCAAGTCCAAGTGCAAGGCAAAGCCAGAGACGCTTGTCAGCCTGTCAATGGCTGGCCACAGGACATGCATGACAAGGCAGGACACAAAGCTCTTCTGTGTGTGCTATATGAAATATGAGTTCAGTTTTTGACGTTGGCCCCTGTCAAGTTATCTATACACATCCCATTCGAGCCGACCCTTAGAAATCTCTCTTTCCCAACCAGATAATTTACATATAAATAACCAAAAAAAAAAAAACGGAATAGATGTGGAAAATATCGCATTGATTCGGCATTTGGCAGTCAGTTTAGACAGTGAAGACCACACAAATATTTCAACAAAACTCAAGAATTTCCACAAGGAAGAAAAGCTCGTTGCGATATGTATTTTCCTCTCGTTGCTTTTAATGACTTTCTCACACATTTTATGAGTTGTGCCTCATATTTTGTTGTGTATTTAAATTTTAATATATATATATGTGTGTGTATACACATTTATGGTATTTATTTGCTGCACATTACTTTTACGCACTTCATCGGGTGTGCGCGGGAAAACCTCTTAAAAAATACTTCAACTTAAATACAGTCGTTAAAATTTAAATGTTAATTTAAGTGCGTATATGTGTGCCAGACACTGATAAAACTCAACGATTTGGGTTATAAACAGAAGACGGCAAAACTCTTAATGAGAATTCACTAAATTGAGCTCGAAAAACATTTGAAATTTTTACCTAATTTATACAAGTTTAAAACATTCAATTTAAACTCAACTGGCCAAAGTTGGGTAACAAATCCAACTGCTTTGCTGAGTGCCATAAATCCAAACCACGTGAATTTATAATAAATATTCAATTTAGAATTGCCTAAGTCAAACAGTTTCCGCAATCCGAAGCAATCTTTAAAGTAGATGCATGAATTTTGCATTTGTTGCATACTTATAGGCGATTGTTGCACACAGACACACGCACACACAATAACATACTCACACATAAATATCAACACGTGCCCTGGTATTTCTTTGTGCAAAAAAAAAAAAAAAAAAATAAATAAAACAAAATAAGGAAGGAAATCTTATTTTTTTTTATGTCTTTTGTTTGTATTATTGTATTGTTGCTTTTGTTGAGAAGCTCGCCAAAAGATTTCTGCAGGCTTAGCCACAATCCAAACAGATTTATTTTCAGTGTCAGAAAGTGTGCGTGTGTTTCCCTCTGTCTGTGTGTGTGGATTTTTGTGTACGTGTATTTCACGTTTTATGGCTGCTTTTAAAATGCTTTCATATTGCAAAATTGTTGGGCATTTTACACATTTGTTCGAATCGACCCAAACACAAATGCCTTTTTTTATTACCTGATTATTTATCCGGAACTGTTTTACGATTTAAATGAAAAGTTTTGTTCGTATAAATTATTGAGACTTGATGATGTTAATAATAATACTGTAAAGTGTACAAAAATTAAAAGAGAAAAAATGCGAGCGGCCAAACGAAATTGACAGTTAATAATTTATTATATTAACATTCAGAATGACTGCAAATGTGGCATGTTGCATACTTAAGTGAGCAATTTAACTGCGAATTGGGGCTTCAATTAATATGCTTTTCGAGAGTAACAATTACAAATGCGATGCTGTGAAGTCTTTAGAGGGTTGAGCGTGGAGAAACGAAAGCGTCGTTCCATTAGCCATTCCATTGACAGTTATTAAAGCTGAAATAACTTTGTTAGAGTGCCGACGGATTTATTGAATGCAAATTAGCCAAACAACAGTGAAAGCAAGCCAGCAATAGCTGAAAGAGGGGAGAATGAAGACGGGGGCGATGGCGGGGGCGGAGTTTGAAAAAGGGCAAACTTGACTGTACACCTGGTCATGTACCTGCCGGATGGCAGGATGAGTTTGGCCTTTTTGTGGCCATTGCCTGAGCCAAGCTCTTTATTTATTTAATTATTATTCAAAAGTTGCTTAAGGCCATTTCGCTGATGGGTAGGAGGACGTGGACTGAGATTGGGCACGAGGACGAGGACGAGAATGGCAGGTCTATTGTGGTTATCGCTCAAGGTCGTTGGCTTTATGGTCTAAAATGGTTTTGTCTTCTCTCCTGCTGTATTGGTTCATTGGCAGCCGTTTATGGGCTGCTGACGAAACACACAGCTGCGTCTTTTGGCCAACTTTTTCGGTGGCTTTGCAGGAGGACACGACCATTAAATTTACACACAAATTTTCATATCATTAATATGTTATTTATGCAGTGCATAAATTTATTTCTTCAGGCAATCGAATAAAATAAATTGCCATCAAATCAGCACAATCAAAATTGTAATTTTATTTATTTAAAATAAATGAAAAAAGGGAAATCATTTTATTGTGTTGATATTGATATGTGATTTTCCATTCGACTGCGCATGAAATGCAATACAGGGTGCAGTGAAATATAACGGTTTCTGTCTGCTGCTACATATACAGGGTGCTTCTCTAGAAAATATGCCAAAGAGCACATATTGAAAAGTGCATTCAAGTTGAAATTCATTGGGTTTTGGCGTTTGATAAGATCATCGCATCATGTTCAATGTCAAAATCAAAGTCAAGGAGGGCAACAACACACTGCCCCGAAGTGGTCGAAATGGCAATAGTAACGGCTCCATCATTGGAGGAAGTGGACGCAATAGTCCTGCCACAGGCAGTCTACGCAGCTCCTTGGCTTCCTCCAACGGTGGTTCGCTGCGTCGCAAGGATAAACGTGTTCGCATCGTGACCAGCTACGATCCTGTAGATCGGGATTACGAGCGACATAAACAGCAACAGTTTGGTAAAGACTTGTGCATTGTGAGCAGATCTAAAGCTCTTTGAATCCTTTGCTAATCTCTGTACTTGTATCTTTACATCTCTCTTCCCAAATAGATAACATTGATGGCGTTACGGAGCTGCGTTTGGAGCAATATGAGATCCATATTGAACGCACCTCGGCGGGTCTGGGCCTCAGCATAGCCGGTGGCAAAGGTTCCACGCCCTTTAAAGGCGATGACGATGGCATTTTCATATCACGTGTCACCGAAGCCGGTCCCGCTGATCTGGCTGGCCTCAAGGTGGGCGACAAGGTGCTCAAAGTGAACGGCATTGTCGTAGTAGATGCTGATCATTACCAGGCTGTGCAAGTGCTCAAGGCCTGTGGTGCTGTGCTGGTGTTGGTGGTGCAACGGGAAGTCACACGTCTGATTGGTCATCCCGTGTTCAGTGAGGACGGCAGCATATCACAGATCTCGGTGGAGACGCGTCCACTTGTGGCCGAGATGCCAACGATTGCAACACAAGAGCGTTACATTCCACCGCCGATTCAAATAATTCCAGAACAACTGCAGTCTGTACAGCAGCCTGTACAGCCGATTCAGCAGATGGCTCCTGCTCACAGTTATTCGAGCAATGTGTTTGCCACGCCTACACAGCCTGTAGCGAATGGTATGCTGCTGGAGAATGGCAAGGTGAGTGGAAATGGATTAAAATGCTTGCATGTGGCATGTGTTTGAGTGGTGTTGATTGAATAATGTTCTTGTTATTGATGTTGCTCCCACAGGATACAGCACCGCTGAGCTTCATTCAATTGCACACGACGCTCATACGGGATCAAATTGGACAGGGATTGGGTTTCAGCATTGCCGGCGGCAAGGGTTCACCGCCGTTTAAGGATGACTGCGATGGAATTTTCATATCACGCATTACCGACGGCGGACTCGCCCATCGTGACGGCAAAATCATGGTTGGTGACCGTGTTATGGCGGTAAGTGAACCGTAGATACAAGGATAAGTACCTTGTGCTAATAGCATTTCACTGTTCATTGTACACTGTACACTGTACACTGTACACTGTAACACCCAACCATTATCTCTTTGCGCAGATTAACGGCAATGACATGACCGAGGCGCATCATGACGCCGCTGTCGCCTGCCTTACGGAGCCTCAGCGATTTGTACGCCTCGTCCTGCAGCGTGAGTATCGCGGCCCTCTGGAGCCGCCAACGAGTCCGCGCAGTCCTGCCGTATTCAACTCATTGAGTCCCTCCGGATATCTGGCCAATCGACCAGGTAAGTTATCGATTCTAACGCAGTTGAGTCACGCCTTAACTTTGTTAACTCTTTTCCTTACCCTAACACTGTTAGCCAACGTTAAGCGCTCGGTGGATATCAATACCGTAGAGCAGCCTTACAACTACAATCCGCCCCAGGCGATGACGACGGCAACTGGTGTTGCCTACACAAACAGCAACAACAATATTAATACATTGCCGAACAGCAAGACAAACGGTTTTGTCCCAACTACAGCTCCGGTTCAAGTTGCTGCTGCTACGGTTGCTGCTGCTGCTCCTGCAGCTACATCACATATTGACAAATCCACAGGTCAACCAGTGCCAGCCCCACGTCGCACCAACTCGGTGCCTCTGGGCGATGGCGGTGATGGGCCATTGAATGGTGCTGCATCCACCAGCAGCGGTGACTCGGGCGAGGCTCAGGTAAGATCTTAAAATCTATTTACTTTGTAGTTGTTGTGTTAGTCTTAGTCCCTTAGACTTAGTTACCTGTTTAGTTGTCTGCACGTCATTTTAATGTTGCTCATAAGCTCGTTCGTTCGTCGTTCGTTTTGTTAATCATGCTCAGGCTAGTCTTAAGTTAACCTTCAGGCCAAACTAAACTTAAATTCAGGCAACAGCTTGTGCAGCAGCAAAGACTATATAAAGAGCTATTAAGACCTATCCATTGCCTTAAGCACTTGTATATAGTCTTTGGCGACAGTCACAAGGAAGGTAAGTAATAATTGGCATAAAGTTAAGACTGACGCGCAAGTTGGCCAAGAGATTCATGCAAATTGTTGTTGATACACGCATAAACACACTCTTCCTATACAAATACCAACAAATTTATATATCTAATTGTGCTAATACATACTGTATCTGCCAGATTATCAATCTATAACCCTAGCTCTTAGACTACAACTACACACATACATACACACACACACACACATAAACATATAAATTTATATATATACAAATCTCTATTACATTCTATATACATATCAAATTTGTTTGTGTTTGTTTTGCATGTGCCCTGTGCGCGTTATCCTGTTCCTTTATAAAAACATACACACATATATATATAAATATCTATATACATTCTAGCATAGTATCTTATATTCCCCAACATTAATAATTATGCACAAGCAATTTGTGTTTGTTCTTTACGTCCTTGGCTTATACATACAAAATCGTCTCTGCACATTGAATGATGAGAGAAGGGCCCATTGTTGAAGGGCGCAGGGCTAGTTCTAGAGCTGTATATAATAAAGCTAAAAGACATTTTATACATAATCGTAAATGCATTCATTTCGTACTATTTATAGATTTAGTGAGGCAGTTTAGCTTAGCATCTAGCATTGCAAATTCACAAACAGAAAATCTAAATCAAAACAAACCCAAAATGTGTAACGAAATTTACAAAAACCAAACATATTTTTGTTTCTTTTTTCTATAAAACCAAATGTTGCTTTAAAACTGATCTTTCTGCCACCAAAAACCAAAAAAAATACCAAAAACCCAACCAAATCAAATGAAAAAACTTGTCCAAAACCGTTAAAATATGCTGATAAATCAACCCGACAACCAACAACCAACGAAGCAGCCCTCGTCTTTGAGACCGTTGACCAGCGATGATTTTCAGGCAATGATACCGGCACATTTCCTCAGCGGCGGCAGTCAGCATCAGGTGCATGTGGCACGCCCCAATGAGGTGGGCGTCAGCGCAGTAACAGTAAATGTGAATAAACCGCAACCAGATTTGCCCATGTTCCCAGCCGCACCCACTGAAATGGGTCGTGTCACCGAGACGATCACGAAGTCAACCTTCACGGAGACCGTTATGACCCGAATCACCGACAATCAGCTGGCGGAGCCATTGATCAGTGAGGTGACTATCACAACATCACGCATACACTAAACGCAAAATACCAAAAAAAAAACTATGTACCAAAAAAAAACAAAAAATACCAAAAAATGCTGTGTGTAAAGTGGCTCTCCGATCTCCTACGATCCTCTTGCTCTCTCTCCGAATGGAGCCTGCTTTTCTTCTGAGTCTCCAGTGCCAGTGGCGGCTGCCCAATAAGGACGAGAGCTTTTCTTTTCACATACTAATGCACAGCCACACACCCACATACACACACCGCTCACACAAACACACCAACCCACACACACACACATACCACATACACTGTTTAAATATTGATTTACTATTGTAATTGGCTATTTTTATTCTTGGCCCCCATTCTATTTGTTCTTGTTAGCCCTTAAGCACCTCAACATAAACACGCATAAACATATATTTTGATTTATTGTAAATAAATTACTGTGCGCTCCTATTTGAACTCATTATGACTTGCTTCTGGCACGCCCAACGCCTCAAACGATCACTTCGATCGTTGCACATGGTTTAAATAGAAGAAAAATATTTGATGAATTGAAAATGTTAAGCATTATGCAAAACACGCACATCGATATTGAACTAATTAAAATAGTAGTTAGCTATGGTTATTTTTGGTTGATGGAATCATAAGGACACTTGTCAATTCTTTAATCTATTAATACTGTTAACGATAAGATAAAATGGCGGTAACTGGTGCATGCAGCAATTTTGTACTTTTAAAATTTAATTATTTATATTAAAAATCGAAATGGTTTACTAACACACTAAGATTATTATCTATTGGCAATTAAGTAATAAAATGTAACCAATTGACAATTCCCTAAAATTAATTTCATTTGTTATGAGTTTTTTTTAGTTTATTTAGGGGAAGTATTAAAAGTGCTACAGCCAAATTCAAAATCCCTGCCAAGTTAACACATGAATAAGTAAATCAACAAACTAACTGATTTTATGTGCTCAACATTGAAGTGTGAATGCTTCTCGCTACGTGTCCTTTAAATAAATGCATCATGAAAAAAACATTTATTGTAAACTTTATGGTGCCACGCCCATACCACACCAACACACGCTCGCACAAGTGCAGTGTGTCAACGGCAGACGAGCAAGCAAACTTGTAAAGTTTTATCTGCAACTGTCAACTGTGGCAAAAGCAAAGTAAACTTGTATTTGAATTGCAAATAAAATATTTAATTGTTTTTAATTTCACTTGGCATTTCGTTTGTATACATATTGTCTGACAGGCATTTTGGCTGCCATGGCATCGATTGCGTAAGAGACAATTCAATTTGCTTTCTTGAAAAGTTTCTCAAAGTCAGCAGATACATTTTGTTTTCTGGCTAATGAATACAAAACTTGAATTATATATTTGTGACATTTTAATAACAGAATTACACATGCAATCTGTATATGAAAATTCGCGAATGTATGTATGTGGCTGAGTGTGAGTGTGAGTGGGTGTGAGCTGTGTACCAAACCGCAGGCAACTCAAAGCGTCTGTTGTGTGGCGCACACCTGAGTAACCTCATACGCACACAACACACACACGTATACTTGTTCTTTGGGTTTTGAAACGTAGCCGCAAGCTGTTAAGCTCTGACAGGATGGCAAATTATAATTACAACTTTTTGCATGTTATTTAATACACTTGTTTTTATACATATTTTAAGTTATTCAGAATGCATATGGTATTAATACGTACTCTACTATTTATGAGCTGCTGCTACTCAATCCGGTGTGGTCTTCTTTAAGGGATATTTGATATTAAATGCATGGCTTTTGTTTTGGTTATTAAGTAAGCTTTTTGTTGAACTGTTTATCTATGTATTCTTTTGTTTGGTTTTTGTCCTTTTTTTTTCAACAATAAATTCGAAATTTGTTCATGTAAATATCACCAACAATTTTGCACACACTTCACACCTCATATCAGGGCACTCGTTCCATAAGCACCCATTATTCAGTGCTTCTCAAATGAACACAGCAATTATTAGTACTATGTTTAATTATGTGTATATTTTATTTTATTCGAAACATACTAATATTGGATACTCTGTTGTTTCTATAGGAAGTGGTACTGCCCAAGAATCAAGGCTCTCTCGGCTTCAGCATCATTGGGGGCACAGATCATTCCTGTGTGCCATTCGGTACACGTGAACCGGGTATATTCATTTCACATGTAAGTAGCTAACGACAAGTAATGGGAAAAGGGAAAATGTACCTATACTTAAGGGTGGGGTAAACTTTTCAAATTAAAGCAATTGAGGTGCCACAAGTTGTGCATGCAAATGAGTTGCACAATTAGCGCGTAATGCAGTTGACTTAATTAGAGGCATTTAAATTACCCACGGGGTAGCTTTTGTCAACTGAATTTAGCAGACATGTATTTACCACATACCTATATATAAAAATATATATTTACATTATTTATCCAGATTGTCCCGGGTGGCATTGCCTCCAAATGTGGCAAGCTGCGTATGGGTGATCGCATTTTGAAGGTAAATGAGGCAGATGTCTCAAAGGCCACACATCAGGATGCTGTCCTCGAACTGCTGAAGCCAGGCGATGAGATCAAGCTCACCATACAACACGATCCTTTGCCACCTGGTTTTCAGGTAAGCGAAACACTTTAATTTCCAATTAAATTAGCTTTTATTTCTAGTCTTTAGTTTGCCACTTTTAGTGCCGCTTTTAAGTTAAGCTGTAAATAATCTAATACTTGTAAATTTTGTAAATGCTTTGAGAAAACACCACAAAAACTATTTATACTTCTCTTTCCTCTATGCTCTATGAATGCTTAAAAAACATTTACGATGCAAAGCACATAGAAGTAGTTTATGTAGTAACCGAGGTAAGATTCTAAATAAATTTTAAAAATCCACACAACAATTGGTATTGCTAAATGATATACTTAAACCGCACCCAATGACACCCGCATATGGGAATCTTTTATGTCAGTTAATAAATCAAAACAACATTAAATTTTCCAATTAAGTTTTTTTTCCCCTTGTAATAAGATAATAAAACCTATTTATAGCTATTCCCGAAAATATGCAACACAAATTGGGTTTTGGTTTTACAAGTCGGTCACCGACTAATTTAGTGTTTTAAACGCTTTAAAGATAATAATAATAAATATTGCTTAATTTATTTTTTGCGGACGTAGCTTAATAGTGTAATCGAAGTATTTTTATAACATGAAGCAGTAATAGATAAGATTAAATACCACTGCAACGTAATATCATATATAAAAATAAATATATTGTATATATAAATATTTACTATAGATTCAACTTGTATTATATTGCTAAGAGAAAGCATATTTAATTTTTCTTATGGCTTTCTTTATTGTTCAAAGTACATTCCACTTAAGACATTACACTGCTTTGCATAGCGTCATTATCATCTAGACTTAACGCTTATTTATAATTGTCGAGCACTTAAACGAAGCCAATGCTAATTTCTCTGCTACCTTTTGTTATCGTTATCGTTGCTGTTGTTATGGCAAATCTCAGGAAATTCTACTGGCCAAGGCGGAGGGAGAGCGCTTGGGCATGCACATCAAGGGTGGCTTGAATGGCCAACGCGGTAATCCGCTCGATCCATCGGATGAGGGCGTTTTCGTCTCCAAAATTAACTCGGTGGGAGCGGCTCGACGCGATGGAAGGCTTAAGGTAAGAATGGATATAAATTGAGTTACGAAAGAAACTAAACGTAACTTTATCTCACCCCCTAGGTCGGCATGCGTCTGCTGGAAGTCAACGGCCATTCGCTGCTGGGGGCATCACATCAAGATGCGGTCAATGTCCTGCGTACTGCCGGCAATGAGATTCAATTGGTCGTCTGCAAAGGCTACGACAAATCCAATTTAATGCATTCCCTTGGCCAAGCTGGAGGCATGAGTACCGGCTTTAACTCGTCTGCGTCCTGCAGCGGTGGCAGCCGTCAAGGTAGGTTCAAGTTCAATCAAAATGAAGATATTTTTACTGATTAACAGCAAGTTTTTAAGTTCCCATTGACCTGACTTTAATAATGTAATTTTACAGGCTCTCGGGCTTCGGAAACTGGTTCGGAATTGAGTCACAGCCAGAGCGTATCAAGCTTGGATCACGATGAAGAGGAACGCCTACGACAGGTGAGTGCAATAAAGTCGGTCTCTGGCAAAAATTATTCACGGCTTTCAACTGCAGGACTTTGATGTATTTGCGGCACAACCGCCACAGACCGATACAGTTGGCACTCCGGAGCCGACCAGCCAAACAGGCTTAGCAGCAGCAGCAGCTTTGGTACACGGCTCGCCCTCGCCCATACCACCAACCACCCACACACCGACACCGCCTGCTGGGTCCGCTGATTTAGTACAGCCAGACACAGTTGCTGCACAGACCGTGGCGCTCATTCACGCCGAACAAACGCCTCAGCATCAACAGCAACAGACGCAACTGGCAACAATTGGGCAGGAGAAGAGCACACAGGAGAAGGTTAGTCAATGACCTTGGCCTTTGTTTTTGGTGTTATTTCTGAGCCCGTGTATCCTAATGCTTTTCTGTTCTTCTCCCTATTCGTGTTCAATCCATATTAGGTGCTGGAAATTGTTCGCGCGGCGGATGCTTTTACCACAGTGCCACCGAAATCACCATCAGAGCATCATGAACAGGACAAGATACAAAAGACAACAACGGTTGTTATATCGAAGCACACGCTCGATACAAATCCTACTACCCCAACAACGCCAGCAGCTCTGCCAATTGGCGCGGCGCCAGTGCTGCCAACAGAGTCAGCGACCGTTGCACAGACTCAGACACAGCAGCCACAACAACAACAACAGCAGCAGCAGGTATGTACTCGAACGCACGTCTTTGTCCACGTTGATGTCTGTATGTCAATCCTTGTCTGTCTGCTTGTCCCTTTATTTCTCTCTGTGTGTACATGTGTGCGTGTTCGTGAACTTTACCTTTGTTTCACCTCGTCTCTTAACGTGTGTATGTCCTTTTGATTTCACTGTTTTACTCTTAACATGCATACACCCACACTTTTGTACATACCTAAGCGCAATTGACTGTTGCGCTTCCAACAAAATAAAACCCTCAAAAGAAACTTCTCACAAACCTCAGAAACCTTCACTCTATTTTATTTTATGTTATTATTTATTTATGTTTTTTATACATTTTTGTTGCTTGTTTTTCTAAATGTGTTCACTAACGTCTGGCTTATAAGATACGTGATTATATTATGAGTGTGTTTGTATCCCTACCTCTATCTGTATCTGTATCTTTATGTGTATATTTACCAGTGCCTGCTCGTGTTCACATTTTATAAAATTTATACATCAGATTCGATTCATATGCACAAACATGTCACAAAACTTATACCTGAAAGTACATCGTAGCACTCAAACCAACAGAAATTTGCATTCACAAAGCATAAAGTTCATTTCCCCCACATTTGTCGACTCTTTATGCATACAGATCTCGACGTTAACAAAAATTTATATGAACAGACAACAGAAACACTAAGTTTTGATTAATAATTAATTAATTACTTCAAAGACAAACTTATAATTGTTGCTGAAAGTACAAAAGTTTAAGAAAGTACAAAAGTTTAAGTTTAAGAAATGTTTGCACTTCTTAAAATAAACTGACAAGTTTTTGTCAAGGCTGCAAATAATTATCAAGATATTTATAAACATTTCAAAGTAAATTAATATTCAAAATGAATTGTTTTTCTTTGCATATAAATTTTTTTTAACACTTTTAAAGTAGTTGTTGTGAATATCTTTTGCTATTATGTTTTGTTGCTTTAACAAATTGATTTGTATTCCATTTTCCCATTTTCATTTCCACTTAATAAGCTGAAAGCATTTATAATTGTGTTATCAACATTCATTAATTATCGTGTGTTTTGATCAACTTTCATTGTTTTCTCATTATTGCATTGCATTTGTTATTTGGGGAGCGAAGAAATATGAGAAGAGCGGGGAACATTAGTTGAATACTGCGTAGCATGGGGCGTATAAGTTATAAACTCTAGAATTCTAAGTGCATGCGTCCGGTTTTAGTTTCCTTTCTTGCCCGAAAGGGAATTGAACAGTGGCCCAACTTTGTTCACCTGATTCATATTTATTGAAATGACAGCAGGACGATTTATTATTTATTAGCATATTCGTATTGGGCTGAATTCGTTCAGCTTGCTCATTGTTGTTGCTGTGTTGCTGTTGTTGTTATCTTATTTGTGCTACTTACATATTATATCAATTTGTGTTTGAGCCTTTGTTGTTACCTTTTAGATGGCTGGTTGGCTGGATGGATGCTGCTTTTGGTGGCATTGTTATTGTATATGATTGTTGCGTTGTTCTTGTTCTTGTTGTTGTTGTTGTTATTGTTATTATTGTTATTGTTATGGTTGTTGTTATTGCTGGATGCTGCTTACCTTTAAAGCCTGTAACATTTGAATTTGCATTGACAGCAACAGGAAAAAGAGAAAAGAAATACACAAATATGCATAGATGTAAATACATATACATACATACATATATATATATACTTATATATATGTACAATATATATATACATATACATAAGTATAAGTAATTCAAAAACTGCTGAAAGGAATTTCCATTAAAATGTTTCTCTTATCTTCTTCTCGTTCTTCTTTTTATTGCTCTCAATGACGTGCGCGCCGCCGTTCGCTGCTTTTCACCATATTGTTTTTCTTTTTACTTTACTTCTTTTTTTTATGCGTACTCTTTATTTTATATTCCTCCATTTATTATTACTTTTTTTTTTCTGTTCGTTTTGCCATTTTCCATTTTGCGTAGATCTCATTGCAGCGTATTTCTTAACAAGCGGATGTTTCCCACTATAAGACTGAGTATTTAGTATAAAAATACAGGAAAAAAAATACTAAAAATCGAGTATAACTGAAAGAAATGCTAATCAAAGGAATATGAAATAATCTAGGCAAAGATTAAATTTCTTATTAGTGTTAATTCAGTGCATATACTATGTGTATGCACTAAGCCTAGTCGTGTTCAAAAGGGCAAAAGCAAAAAGCATAGTTACTAACTAAAATGGATACACACACTCGATATCCACTCGACAAAGGCAATACCTAATATTTATCTATCTATCACTTGACTTACCAAATGGTTTCAATGCCCTCTCACCGACTCGGCTCTCTCTCCTTCTTTTTGGGCAAGTGAAAGTATATTAAACTGTAAATCAAGCACACACTCAAAGTCCCTCCTGTTACTATATTTTAAATGAAACGGATAGTGAAAATATGATGTTGTTTCGAGTATATACTTAAAAATTGCTGTGCCGTCGTATTGCGGCCTCAAAGCATTCAGTATTCATAATGAAAATACATACTCTGATGTATATTGTATTGTTGTCCTTGTGGTAATGTCTATTATGTATATTATTGCTAAATGTGTAACACTGAAAAAGGTCCAAAATAAGCAACTAAATAATACTCTATTACCAAATAAGTCGAAACAAAACTGTTATATGTTTAACACATGAATGTTCAACAAAACTCTACAAAGAACTAGGCAAAAGTTATGTTTAAACTGCTGTTTAGTTTTGTTATCGTTTTCTATTTTCATTTTTTGTTGTTCGTTGTTCAACACTGTAAGTACTTGATATACGCCTAGGTAAATGGAATTTTTGATGTCAATAAATGAAATCTAAATGTTATTATCGTAACTACGAAGAGAAAACAATTTAACTTATTTCACCAAAGTGTTTTGCTTTACAATGATTTATTTTTGTAAACGTGGCTACAAGGGAATCAATCTTAGGTACATCCACTGTCATTGTCATTGTTTTGTTTATATATTGTTGTTTTTTCTTTCATTGTTCTTTTGCTCACTCTCATTGTTTCTTGTATTATGTCCTTGTCTCTGATTCTGTTTCTATTTCGCTCGCTGTACAATCGTTTCTTATTCGTCGTGACTGTTGTGCAGCTCATTTTAACCATCAAGCAAATTGGCCAGAAAAACGCAAACAACAACGCACCTCATCATCAGTCAGCGACATTGGTAATTGGCTAACAGAGTGCTTTTGCCAAAAGTGGAACAAAAACACCGTAAGGAAGAAAAGAAAACACCAGAAAACCATTTAAGCACAACCATATCAACACATTCAATCCTCAAACATCTCTCACAGAAAAACGCACTTAATTAACGCCGCACATTGCAATTTGTGTTCCATGCTTTGTGTGTCTGAAGCAACCAAAACACAAAACCACATTCCAAACAATAAAAAATCAAACAAGAAAACTAAATGAATACCCCAAAACATCCAAAATCCCATAGCAGCGTGGCACTCAGACGCCGGAACGACTTGCGCCTGGAGCTCGAAACTCGTATCAAATGATGTTGGAGAGCCAAGAGGAGAACAGAGCCAAGAAGGTGGTGACAACCCCCAAGAAAGCCGAACCTGTGTACATCATAGATGATGACGATGGCGACGAGATCGATGCCATTCCCGAGGAAGATGAGGAGGAACAGGATTCATCACCTCCAGCGGATTTGCAATCGCCTCCTTCATATGCAGACACTGACTCCGATTGCTTTGAGCGTCCACGTGGGCGCTACACCAGCGACTCGGAGAGCGATTGTCGTCCCTACAAGCCCTCGCGTTCCGGACGCAGTACACCGGAGTATGCTGGAGGCCATCGGAAGTCCGTGAGCTTTGATCTTAGTGGCGACGAACACTCCAAATCGGACTACGAGCGCTCTCGTTCCCGTACTCCAGATCGCTATACACGTGCCTATGACTCGGAGCAGGACACACGAACCACGTCGAGCAATCGAATGCCACGCAAGGGAATTCTGAGAGCCACAAGCCCTAGCTCCTCGACAAGTTCCACTCTGGAGCGCCGTCCCGAGAAGCTGGCACCAATTGTGCCTGCTGTGGCGCGCATTCGGGAGGTGGAATCACCGAAAATCCAACGTGTGTCTCGTGCCACATCGCCGGAAACATCTGGTATGCTGGAGCGCGATAATCCCTTCCGTTGTACTCGAGCTGATGAGGATGATGAGTACACGCAGATTGCCAAGGCCATCAATAGATCACCACGTTCGCCACGTGAGCAATTCCTCTTTACCTCCACGCGTTCCAATGAAGATTTGTTGGAACAATCGCATTCCAGTGGCCGCAGCACACCCAGCACAGTCATATCCAAGTCCACGGAGAATTTGACAGGTGCTCGACCCAAAGTACCGCCTCCCACATTGCCCAAACCAAAGCTCAAGACAGCCGATCTGGTACGCAACGTGGCCCTCGAGACATTCCAGGCCACCGATGTGG
The DNA here is from genome assembly GCA_020829145.1 of Drosophila nigrodunni. NCBI lineage: Eukaryota > Metazoa > Arthropoda > Insecta > Diptera > Drosophilidae > Drosophila > Drosophila nigrodunni. The sequence goes on from JACVCZ010000001.1 coordinate 20,349,387, forward strand.
GTCAAGGCGACTTTGCGGTCTTCGAACACGACGCCAGCACTAATACAATCCACCAGGTGCCGAAGCTGCCTGTGCGTGTGGTAAACCGCCCACGTGAGAGTCCACCTCCGCCACCTGTCAACTATGCTACGTTACCCAAGTCTCCGCTACCCAAATCACCCACTGTGCTGGAGGAGTCTATGTACATGGAAGCACTGCCGCCTGCACAGCGTCGTCCACATGATTTTGTGCATGAGAATTCGCCGGACAACATATTGGTTACGGCGGAACAGCATCGTGACTTCCTGCTGCGTGAGAATGAAATGCGAAATCAGCTGCGAGCACCCTACGAACCAGCACCACCCATACCCATCGCAGGGAGCGGGAGCAACAGCCAATTTGCGGTAAACAACCCTTTCCTAGATTGTTGCGATACTGACATTGACAGCCTGCCATTGCCACCACCGCCACCAACACCATCACCTCCAACAACACCAATAACAACAACAACTAAAATAACAACAACAGCAACATCAATCAATAACAATCAAGTCGACACTCCTTTAGCACCTTTACCACCTGCCCAGTTCTCACGCCATTTGCATGAGTCGCCTAACCATCGACTAACCGCAGTCGCAACTAACGCATCCACATCTTATTCTCCCATTGCCACCGCTAACTATCTGATGGATGCCACAACACAACAGCAGCCACAGCAGCAGCTGCTTTTGGGTCCAGCGTCGCCAGCTCAAATCTTTCCCACCGCCCAAATATTGCCAGTGCAATATGCAAGTTTGCCACAGCCACAGCAGCCCAATAAACTGAATCTGGGCAATGGTGTGGCCTCCACACAGCCCATTTTTAATTTGGTGCTGCTGCCAGGCGATCAGCGTCAGGTGGTTGCTGCTACCAGCTCAACAGCATCGGCGGTGCTGTTGGGTGGTGGTGCAACTGGTGCGCTTTATTTGCAGGCAACAACACCAACAGCTTCAACAGCAGCTCCATTAATGGTGAGTGAAACGCCCGTTGTGGTAACATCATCATCATCAACGTCGTCGACATCGAGGGTCGCCGAATCGCCATCACCCTCGTATGCGAGCATGAAATTTCCAACATTTTCGGAAATTGTGGTCAGCCCCGACTCAAATAGCAATTACCAAAACATGACCACACCTCGCGTTGATATATCAAATTCGTCGCTGGCCACCAGCAGCTCCTTCTCAATAAACTCGTCCAACTCATCGCTGTTGCCAAAGACCACAACGGCGGTTAGCTACTACGAGGCGGCCGAGGAGATCTATTCAACCATTGACGAGGCAATTTATAGCAATACCGCGTTCTTTGATTCCCGTCGCAGTAGCGACACCTCGCTCAACTGCCGTACCTCGAAATCACCAACACCGCCACCTTTGCCACCGAAGCGACCTTTAAAGCCAACTAAATTACGTACTGCACCATCGCCTCCGGTTGCCCAAAAGCCGCACGGTCTTCGTGGCCTGGCCAATTTCAAATTACGTTCACAGTCGCAGCCACAGTTGTTGGCTGGAGCACTGCCGCCGCTACCGCCGACACCCACGACGCCGAGTGGCAAGGAAACCACTGTATAGCTTTCACCACCATCAACCATCACCGGGCTGTCCACTTGAGTTGGCAACCCTCTGACTGCTAACTGTTGCCTATCTAGGTCAAGTTGGCGACGTTTCTTAAAAGCGCTTTTCCTTTTCCCACTTCCTACTTTCATTTGCCTTTCCTCGTTTTCCTTCTTCTTGCTCTCCACTTATGCAATTTAATTAAAATCCAACACCTTTTTGCCCATCAATTAAAAGAGCAACAGCAAATTGGTCAGCGTAGGTCGCTGAATGTTTTTATTTGATTGACTACTAGTTACGTACATTGGGCACACAAGCACGCACTGCACAGTGGGGGTAGTCTGTCTGTCCAACTCTCTGCCTGTCGGTCTGTCGTTCGGTGCCACATCATCTGTCTTTGCTAATTAGATGCAACTTTTTGTTGACTTTGGCGCCAAACCCACAATGCACCGCACAAATTGACGTCGAAATTGAGGAGGAGTTGCATTCCCCAAGCACTCTTCCCCTAACTCTCTTGCTTTCACCCTCTCTCTCTCTCTCTTTCTGCCTCTTTATCTGTCCATTCGACTCTAATTTGACGTTGATTGAAACAGTTGGGTGCTTGGAGCACTGCAGTTGCCCCATTCGCCGGTCGATTCATTTGGTTTTTTTTATTGCTCCTTTGCGAACACGAGTAAAAAACGTGAAACAACGAGAAAATTCAAATAACGAAAAGTACACACACATACACACAGAGACAAACGAACATGCACACTTCCACAAATATACAAACACATATACAATCACACAAAATACAAATGCAATTCTACAATTTATATAGTTAATTTTTTCCGTAGAGCTATTAAGTTGATTTTAATTCGTAATTTATTTGTTTGGATAAAAAGAAAAACAAGTTGAATATTTTTACTTTAACCATAAATAAACACGCTGTAATTCGATATCTTGATTATTGGATCTTTCATTTTGTATTGTCCACACTTATCTGTAAAACAAAAAGGGCTTGTTATCTTAACCCTTTTTTTTCTCGTATGACCTTGAACAGGCCCATCCAGTGGGTGTAACCGTGCGCCGAGTGTTCCAAACTCTTTGGCACACGGCGCTGCACTGATTTGGGCTTATGGCCAAGTCGCATTTGCCAGTTCTGCAAGCCATCTCGCTATCTAATCTTATCAGTTAACAGTGTTAATTGCCTGCGATAAGCGACTGTATCTGTTTTTATCTCCTCGAGTGTGTGTGTGTGTGTGTAGGTTTGTGTTGATAGCAAAGGGAGTTCACACTAATACACTAACAAAATATATTACTTAGCTAAATATAGAAAACATCACACATACGCCACTTTGTATCTGCTTGAATTATTCAATGGCTTATTGGCTTTTAATGCGCTGACCAGAACTGCCTGGAACCGGCAACTAGGGACTACTGCCAATGCTTCTGCTGATAGTACTTCTGTCTGTTGTTGGCCACTTTCAATTCTCAACACTTTCATGGCTCAATAAATTTCTATTAGCCAGACTGGCAAAAGGGCAGCAAAGGATGTAAAGAAGCTGATTGCAACGTTTCGAGTATTCAGTTTAATTGAAAATCGAAAAATCCGATACGAAATTAATTTCTTTGCTAAATATACAGCTCAGCTCAGTTTGACTTGGGCTACGATACTGGACTTTGGGCTATGTGTATGTGTACTAACGTACTTGACTTTAGCAAGCAGAAGGTAGAAGGATATAGAATAGATTTGCTGATATCGCTTTACCATGATGCTCTTGTCCTTACTGTTTGGCTCTTTTGCTGCACGCCTTCTTTATTTATGGACCTGGCCTTCTGTGTGCTGGCCATTGTGGGTCTTTGGTTGCCATACGAGTTGTAGGATAAGGTTGCAATTTGTGCAGTTTAACGCTGGTTTTTGCTCTTGTTCTTTCCACTCGTCGTTTAATGACTTTGTCGTCGTCGTCGTCGCAGCAACAATTCGCTGTGTTGCAAAACCCCAGCCAGTTTCAGTCCATTGGTTGCCCCTGGCATTGGCCGTCTCATGTTGCCTAAAACGAAGAAATTGCATGAAAGCATAAAACCGACAGTACATGAGTTTGGATGATAAATGACCTGACCCCGGTTCTGTTCGGTTCAGCTCCATTCCCTTTTGGCTCCCACCCCCTCCCCCGCCCCCAATGCTCCGAGCAGCAACTGTAATTTGCGTCCCCTTGCCCGTAAATTATATGTCCTGGGGTGAAAAACAATGCCATACCATTCTCTGACTCGACACATTGAATTGTTGTTGCTGCTCTCTTTATGACGGAAGCAGCAGTTGCCACCACAGCCCACACCCCATCCAACTGGGTGGGGCTGCTCCTGTCGGTAGACAAACTAATGTCCCTCCATCGTTTCATGTGCTTTTTAATAAACTTGTGCAGTGCCATCAATTTTGTTTATGGCTGTTTGAATTTCTTTGACTTTGACTTTGAAAATTGAAGTTTTTTCCGCTCGTTTAATTGAAAATAGACCGTCAAACTCGAGTCAGCGCCAGCTGACGCCTTTTCATATTTTTCTTTTTACTAGTATTAACCTTTATTTACGTTTTTTGTGTTCTGTGGTTTCATATTTCCTTGATTTTTACTTTTTTTTTGTTTGACTCGCTAACATTTGGCGTTTGCATTTTTTCAGTTATCACCTGCGGCCGAAAATGCGAAGACGACAACGTCAGTGACACCCACAAAAGTGCCTAAATCGGTATCCGATAAAAAACGATTTTTTGAGTCTGCCATGGAGGATCAACACAAGCCCACACAAAAGACAGGTAAGCTTTAGCGAAAAAAATAGGACTATGAATAACAAGCAGACTTGTCGGAGTTCAAACACCCTTCCTGCAGTTTTTTAAGGCTGACAAACATTGACCCTGAGTATGATTCTCATTCAAGAGGCGATAAAATAACAAGAGGCTTAAAATCAATTGCTAAAATTTTAAAATACGAGTACTAATTAATGAGAAAAAGTATGAAATACTTAATACTTATAACCTTTAGGAGCCTTTTATATTTTTCAATCATTATAAACGTAATTTGATAGTTGACCTTGGGGACTGACCTTGTGGCTTTAGCTGTCACACCTAAGATGCACAATGCCCAGTGCAAGTTGTGCTCGAAATCCTTATCAGGTTTTAGCTCAGTGGTTTGTGTAATTAGAAAATGAGGCGTTCAAGCTTTTGTAGCTGCCATCCTCACACAGAGTGTGGCATTTGCATGACAAAGACTGGCTGTAGATGGGAAAGCTGAGAGAAAAGAAGCACAGAAAGAGGATTGCCTGCAGTTGAAATGCAAGATTGCAGACAGGGATTAAAGCTAACTGAAAAGTCGCTGTCGAGTGGAATATTTTGCTATTTATTTAAATCCCTAATTTATTTCCACGGTTTGCCAGTTGCAAAGTTGCGATTTTCTTAGCAAACGCGTGGAGAGAAGGACAAGGCATTTAAATGTGTATAGTATTTGGCTTATGGTTGATGTGGACGCTTTTGCTTTTGCTTTTGCTTTCTTCCAGAGAAAGTTTTTTCATTCCTGTCAAAGGATGAAGTCGAAAAGTTGCGCCAGGAGGAGGAGAAGAAAATTGCAACATTGCGTCGTGATAAGAAATCCAGATTATTGGATGCCGCCAATGACAATATTGACAAGGATGATGCCATTCATCCTGATAACGCTGACAACAGCAACAGCAGCGACAATGATGAGGACGATGATAATGATGACGATGACGATGATGAGGATAACGAGATGACCAGTCGTCGCAAGGATGTCGTCGATAATGCCGTTCTAGGGCAATTCGAAGATGCGGAGGACATTAGGTAAGTCTTTGATGATGACTAAAGTCTTATTGGATTATTGGTGCTTGCTCTCTTTTTTGCATTTTATGTTAACATTTCAATGCACAGACACGTTCACAATCGGTCATACCACTGTGCGATTATGATAATCAGTAGACCACACACTCACATACGCACACACAGACTTATACATAACATAGTTTCTTTTAATGGTGTTTGTGCATTTCTTTCATTTTATCCTTATTTTTTTATTCATTTGCTTTTTAAAGTTTTAGGTTTTATTGGAAAAGTTTTATATTCTGCTGCCTTTTTGATTTGGTTTTTTGGTGCTGGTGTCGGTGAAAAATGCTTTGACTTAAATTACTTGTATTTAAAATACATACACACACACATAAACACGTAAACACACTCACTTTAAGTTCATATATTTCACTCCACTTCATGCCACATTCGACAGCAATCTGATGGAGCTGATCATCATCATTGAAATGTAGTTTGTTATTATAGTGCGACATAAGTATATACTACATATATGTATAAGTAGTTATCTAAGAAAACCCTATAAAGTGTACGAGTCGAGTACAGTCCCACACTTGGGCATATAAAAGATGTACGCCGTAAGCGGTTTAAGTTTTAAGTAGCACTTAAGCGTTGTCTGGTCTCGTAAATCGCAGGGCTGCTCTGAGGCATTTTTCCACTTAAAAACATGTTACGCCTCTTTCCTATTGCTCTCAAACTCTTCTCAACTCAAATCAGTAATAGAAAGTGGGAAAAAGCAAAAGCACGCGTACATTTTTAATAACTCCATCTAGTAGGAAAAAAAACTTTGGAGTGAGTCATAACTCCACATTATCTGTAAAGAGGGGAAGAGGGCGAGGAACGGAGAACGCACAAGAGAGTTTGCTTTGTGGCATAGAAAACTGTTACTGTAGATGACTGGTGGGCAACAAAAAAGAGAACCAAAAAAAAAAAAAAATAAACAGTAAAATTTGTTTTCGCATTACGTCGCTTTGGTAGTTAATTTTTTAGAACATCGCGTATACGCAACGTTGTGTTGGCGTTGCCTCAAGCTGCTCAGTTGTCTTCCTTTTGTTCGTTTGGTTGGGCAAAATTGAATCCCCCAGGCAGAATGCCAGCTGGTTTTTGCAATTGGATAACTTCATCATTCAAAACAAACCACAAATTGCGTTCTGTGCGCTTCCCACGCTACGCCTACTACCCCTCACAACACAACACAAGAAAAAATGAGCAAAAGGTCGAAAAGTGGGCGGAGAAAGTACTACAGCACAGGTATAGGCACAGGTACGCATAATTTAGTCTGTGCGCTATGCCTTGCTTTAATATTATTCTAAGAAATTCAATGAATACATACTGTAATCATCTTTAATGATTTCTTTCAATGCGATTCTAATGCGTTATTTAAGCCTTTTAAAATCGTCGCGAATATGTTTTATTTTCTATTCATTGCACGTTGTGGCAATTATAATTAGTGCTTCTTGTGTCACCTGAGGCAGTGTCAAGCGTCTAAATCACTAGAAGTTGCATGCAACACGTAGCGAAGCTACACTGTTCAAAAATAAAATGAAAATATTACGAAATTTCATGTAAAATTAACAGATTAAAGTTCTCTGACTTTTAAATAATATATTTTTTAGCAGTGCAATGCACTGGCGAAACTGTTGCTTCTGCTTTCACGTACATGAATCTATATTTACTCCGAGTTACATAAGTGTATCAACAAAACGAAAGTGGGAACTGTTGCTGATGTCATTCACAAGCCCGTCAGCCCTTCAAGCTCCTCTCCTCTCTTCTTCATTCTCTGTTTCACTCTCTGTCCGTCTGTCTGCTCATGTGGCTCACCTACACACTGTTGCCAGCTTATCAGGCAACGTATGTCTTCTATATACCTGGCACTGTTCTGTACCTGGCAGTGAAATTGAGTCCAAGTCTTAGACTTTGCTTGGAGTCGCAGTGCGTTTTGCCTTCACGCTAGATGTTGACTCTGGCAGCATTATGTAATGAGCAACAACAATGTAATTTAATACAATTTTAGCCCCCACACATAAACAAACACACAACAACAAGCGGTGGAAATTTTAATTTTCAAATAAGGAACGTTAAATGCTCTTACAGAAAGTGTTTAGCTATAAAAATAAAGCGAATCAAATTGACTTGGAATGTAGAATAGGGTATAATTCTGTTGCAAGCTTCATTACATAGCTAAGTGACTTTTACTGCAGCAGGATGTAGTCAAGGCAAGCACATGGAAGGATGACAACACAAGATATCATTTAGCGGGGACAAAACAACGCTTCTTAAGACATCGGAACCCGCAGAGGAAGCTACTGTCGCTGTCCGTCGTGTGTTTGCGAATTAAATGTAAGATGGGGCTATAAAAATATTACATAGACCAAAGAGACTGAAGGAGATAGACAGAGAAAGAGAAAGGCACAGAGACGTTGGTAGAGGTAAAGGTAGAGAACAAAGAACAATTCTGCCTGAAATGTTTATATACATTTCATTACACGAGGGCGTCTCTAACAGGGACATTAAATGATACTAAAAAACGAAGGTGAAACAAGGACTGTAAAATATGATATGCCAATACCAGAAAAGGCACTTGAATGTTGTTTCTTTTAGTAGGAGAAATTCGAGAAATAAATATGGCATATTTCTATAATTTCTGTAATGCCGAATAACATCATCAATATTTCTCACTCAATTTACTTGTTGTAAACAAACAAGATTCGGCTTGTAAGTCGTAGTTCACAAATCAATGTGTTAACCTTGAAGCCAATTTTGCGCAGCTTCACCAACTCGCCCGTACGAGTCCAGCAACAACAAAACCGACCTGGTCCGATACAATCTGTAGCCGACGACTAACCAAGTGGCTTACAAGAAAGATTTACATAAATTTAAATGTGTGTTATTATGTTGCCGATGCGGTGGCCTTGGAATTCATAACGAAGAAAAGAAGATAAACATGTTAATAACCTATTTAAAATTTCCCAGCAAGAATTTCTACTAGTTTTTAACTCATTGTTGTTGTTTTTTATTTTGTGTTATTTCTTTTTTTATCTATGTGCATAAATTTATGTTCGCGCGGACAAAAGAATTTCGTTCAAAGATGCGGTGAGAAGAGCAGCGAAACAAAAAATGAAAAAAATTAAAATAAATAAAAATATTGCCAAACCAAATTAGCCGGCAACGCAATGTTCTCAATGCGATTTGTATTTATATTCAAATTAAACTCGTTTAAATCTATAAAAATTGTGTAGCACAAAGGCTCTCGCCAGATCCGTGTTTATGAATTTTTGTTTGGCTTCCGTGGCGACAAAGTTAAAGTCGAAGTCGGCGTCAGCGTAGACAGCGGCGACGACAGCGGCGACGTCAACGACGACGACGTCGGCGGCAAATCGCAATCGAATTATTATTTGTGCATTAATCGGCTAATTTATTGTTTGATTATTTATGAACTATTTCTAGTTGATCGGCCAACCAAAAGCACCAAACGAAATACGAATCACAATTCGTTTGTTCGCTGCCAGATGATGATTACTTTTGACTCCCTCGCTCTCGCTTTCAATTGGTTTTGACCATTTGACAGTCTGGCCGTTTGGCTTGGCGGTTGCCCTTGAAATCTTGGCGACATCAAGACAATTGGTCAGCTTTAGTTTCTCTGTATATATATTTTTTACTTTATTTTATTTTTTTTTTTTTTTTTTTTGGTTAGTGTTTTTTGTGTTTTAAATTTGATATTTACATTTGTGTACGCAGGTTTGTGACCGCTGCTTCTTGGGCCGCTTTTGTGATTTTATGCAGATGAAAATATTTATGTTTTGTTGATTGCGCATAAATTAATTTATATTTTATGGCGTTGGCGCTACGTTCGTTCCACAAATGGACCGCACCGCTCAGCGCCGCATATGCAAATCGCAGTTTAGCTATCTGTATGTATTTCTGATATAAAAGCATAATTTGACCTTAAGCCAAAATGAGGGCGTTAATGATGCTCTTTATGTGTGTATGAGTGTGTGTCTGTTTTTGTTTCTTCGTCTTGTTTTTTTTTTTTTTTTTTTTTTTCATATCTGAAAACAGTTTTTTGTTTTCCAGTTTATTATTTTACTCTTGTGGCTGCTTCTCGATTGTTATTTTGTATATTTTGTTTGTTGCTTTTGGCGCATAAATATTAATTAAAGTTGGAAAAACCCCGCGACCACATTTAGAGTCACAGTCACAGAAAGTGAGTGTGCAATGAAAAAGCTTGGCAGCATCACCGAAAACCAGAACCAAAAAAACCAAAAAGAAAAAAAGAACCGCAGTACCGGCAGCAGCAATTGAATATTTCTTTGCCAGCACGAATTTAGTTTATTTTCCTTGTTTTTTTATATTTTTATTTTAATTGATTTTTTTCCTGCAAGCCCAGTAGCCGTGCACCTGTTTAATTGTACATCACGAAAACTTTCTGTTTCTGCTTCTCACGAACTTTTTTCAGGAATCCACTTGACGAAATTGAAGCAGTATTTAGAAGCTAAAACTAAACTAAGTCTCTCTCACACACACACACACACAACCCAAATTCGCACTGCAATGAGAATGTGACACGTTTATTGACTAAGTTATATCTAACTAACCAACTAGTTACCTATAAACTATACTATGCGAGAGAATTTGACTATAAGAGACTACTAAAAAGATTAACCCTAAAATGAAAGAAACATTTTGAACTATATTGTCTAAAATTATAAAGCACATTTTTATAAGCAGCAAACTTTTTATACAACAATGTTAACAACTAAGTACGTAAATCTACTACCTTAATATACTGTAGCAACCGCCCACATAACGACACCCACGTCCACGCTCACTTAATAAGCATACTCTTAATTCTTGCCCCTTTTTTCAAAGTCCTTTTATTTTACATTCTTTTTTTTTTGTGCTAAAATAACAGAATGCAGCCCAGTTTTTACAGGCCAGCACTTAAAACGTTTTTCACACTCACACCTACACAGTTGCTGCGTTTTTTAAATACCTACGCACAGCACACACAGGCACACACCTTCCGACTTACACCTCCACACACAAAAAGTCACTTGACCACCCCTTGTGGGCCATGTTATTAGCATATACGACACGGATATTGTTATTTCAAAACAGGGAAAGGAAAAGGGAAATAATATAAAATTAAAATTAATGATTTTTAGAGCAGGACAAGAAGACTAATTACATTTTATGTACTCGTTTATCCATGATATATATTATGTTTCTGTTTTCCATTAAAAAATCTCCTTAGATTTATTCAAGCTGCCTAGATTTACGAATTTTCCCAATAGTTCCATGCGCAGCTCTTTGAGATATTCCTGCATACAGATGCACGTTAAGTTTATGATATGAAACGCGTTGTTGTTGCCAGCGTTAATAACTTTTTATATATTTTATAAATATTTAGAAATATGTATTGTAATCTTAAACAAAACAAAAAAGATGAAAACAGTTGATTTATTCTCAATCCATGTATTAATATTAAGCATATATTCACCGGACATTGGTTTATCACACATTTCCATTTCGAATTTATATTTGTTTACTGATTAACATGTGCCATATAATTGTATTTGTTGTAAGTGCATTAAACAAACAATCACAACGGTTAGAAAAAAAAAGAAGTTTATAAATAAATGCAAAATAAAAGCAATATCAATTTGTTTGCAATTTATTTTAAAATATATTTAATAAGTTTATGTTATGCTCACATCAAACATTTGTAAATTGGTTATGGTAATTTGTTATTTTATTGTATTTTTAACCAAATTAATGAGGACCTTCAATTAGCAACAAATTGAATGCAAAAGAAACAAAACCTTATTCCAACTAAAACCAAACTATTCCTCAAACAATGTTCAATATAGAAAAGTTCTAAGGGCATTTCAAACATAAATCTGTCAATGGCAAAAGTTCAACGCGTTTAAATACTATGTTGAATGGAATAAATGCAGGATTGCTGCAGTGAGAACGAAGTTCATTTAAAAGTCGAAACGACAAATGCATGAATAAAACGGAGCAAATGGCAGCGCGAAAAAACGAGCCAGGAAAAACTATAACAAGTGCAAATGCTGCTCTGGTCCGGTCAAGCCTCGTCGCACTTGGCCTGGCCAAAGTTGCAGATTCAGGTTCTCAGCCATGACACGGAATTACTGGCTCGCTTCTTACACTTTTCTCCTTTTTCTACGGCTATGTGTAAATTGAAAAACATAAATCACTCAAGCAGAAGTTGCAAACCTTCCTCCCAATCCCCCTAGACTGCATGCGAATAATTTCGAATTAAACTTGAACTAAAAGTGTGTAGCAATTTGTTTAAGACAAAAGCCACTCTAAGGATCTGGCAGGAAAAAATCAGGCCACAAAGTTCGTCAGTGCCAGAAGGGACAGAGAGAAAGAGAAAGAAAGAAAGAGACGAAGTGAGAGAAAGAGATGTAAGCTGGTAAAGCGTTTTACTGGCAGATGAAACCTTATTGCAAATAGTTTTGGTTCACTCACTTTTAAAATTAATTTTGCATACTATCTATGCATATCTATGTATATAGAACGAATATATGCTAGAGAGAGAAAGTAAGGCATAGATAGACAGAAACGGGAGAGAACCAAGTTTTACGACTTTGCAGACATGCAACTGAGCACGGCTTATGCCGCCGTGTCTGGCCGGGATTGTCTCGAGCTTTAGCTCTACTCCTTTTGTTACTCTCTTCAGTCCTCTGTCTTTGGCTCAGTGCTTTGGCTGTCTGCCTTAACACGCTAATCTCCAGCTGCCATGTTATTGCACTTGTTGGCAAAGTTGTTCAAAAAGTGATTTTGTCAGTCTCTGGGATTTCGGGGGGACGAGAATGAAAAGTTTGTTATGTGTTTCTTGGTTTTTAATTACAACAAATCTGACTTGTTATGGCAAAGTTTGTTGCATGCCAAGCGGACCCAAAGGCAAACGCACGCACGTTTGCAACTGACTAAAATGAATTAACGTCATTGTTTTTATACATACATATATATTTTTTTGGTAACTGCTCATATCATGTGCTAACCGCATTCAACTCAACACACACATATTCACAACACATTTCGGTTTGTTTGGCCAAACAGCATTATTACCTAATTTGTTACTCTGATATACTTATATGTGTTTTACTTTGCACAATTGCAAACACCGAACAACAACAATTTTGTGATTTCACCACAAACAAAATGACAGAACCGCACAAAGTCAAGCGCAGACAATTCACGCTCCCAGCAAAATACCCAAGCAACAGCGACAGTCGAGTGTCAAGGCCACACCCACACCGCCACCTACGCCTGTATTTGAAACGCCCAAGCCGTCGCTGCTGCCAAAGCCAAAGGTCAAAGTTGTGATACCGCCAGCATTGCAGCAGCGTCTTTGGCAGCAACAGCAGCAGCAGCAACAACAAGAGCCCAATGAACCAACCATACACGAAGAGGAGCAGCCTGTCACGCCCACAGGCAGTCGCATACCAGTTCGCACCCTAAAAGCCGAAAGGCGCGCCCTGGCAGCGGCAGCACGCCAGGCGGGGGTCAGCGTGGAGGCGTATGTCCAGCAGCTCGAGGAGGAGCAGCAGCTGGAGCCAAACACACCCACAACGCCCACGGGCAAGAGTCGTGCTTTGATGAAGTAAGTTTTATGCGTGACGATCAAAAAGAGTTGACAGTCAGGCAGAGGTCAAGAGTACAGGCAACAGCGTAGGCGCAGTCAGGAGCACCCACACACACGCACACTCACCAACACACAACAAACACACACACACACAAAGTGTCACAAGTGAAATACAGTCTTCTATCTGTATACTCTGTATCTATATATCTCAATTTGTGTCTATAAATAGACAAACCATTACATCTTATGTATTTTCGGTATTATTAATTAGTTTTCCGTTTAGTTATGGTGTCTGTTTTAGTCACACTTTTCTGCTGTAAATATACTTGTACTATAAGGTAAATATCTTAAGGATACACAATTTATCTACTACTTTGCGGCAATCAGTGTAGCTTCTTTTATCTGTCTCTGAGCACAGCTGAATTGCAGCTTCTTCTTAATTATTTTTGGTAGAAAATTCAACATTATATTACACAAATGGCTAATAAAATTTGTTTTTCATTTATGCAGTGCCGAGAAACGCGCTTCGTGGCGTGCCGCACGTCTGCGATCCTTGGAACAGGGCGCCGTCGAGGCACAAGATGTGATCAAGAATATGCGCAAAATGACCGACGATTTGATAACACACGAATCGAGAGCCAGCGAGGTAAGTTGTAGTTGAGCATGTCATTCACCTTTTTTGCAGTTCAAACTAACCAACTTTCAAGCGAAAATCCCCCCACAAAAAAATTAAAAAACATAAAACGATTTGTCTGAGGAGTTTGGCTGAGCATCCCAAGAGACCACTCTCAAAATAAAAAATAAAAATCAACCCATAGAGCTACATGGTTTGCTTTAATACTAACCGCAACAAGATTACTAAACGAACAAAATCATAAGAATGTTTCATGCTCTCGCAAAAATAAATGTTACTAATGAAGAGCTAGAGTTCAATCAAAATGTCACCAAAAGCGAAACAACAACAAAATTGAACAAACAATGAAATTTAAATTTGTTTTTTGGACAACTATAAAAAATCATTCATAATTTTTCCCAACTTCTTTCTGCTCTTACTCTATATTTCTTGATCTCTCTTTCTTTCTGTATACCCATTGGAAACAACAGCCGAAAATCGTATTTCCAAAAATTGCCATAAAATCAAGCGATGGTCCGATCATCGTGCGCGAACGCGAGAAAATACTCGATGAGAAAATTGTGAGACGCACTGAGGAGGTGCCATGCCCCATAACGGGGCAACCTCAATTGCGCACCGTCGAGTACATTGAGAAAATCATCGAAACGGAGGTTAGCTAACCCATCAAACGAGCCACACAAAACAATTAAACACCAAAATTATATCTACGTTTAAGTATTTAAATTTTAATTGGCACCAAACAAATTGCGTTTCGTTTTGTAGAAAATGCAAGTTTTGCATTTTACGTACATTTTTTGGTTGAAAGCCGCTTCTGTTCTCTACTTGACGTTCTCAAAGTCTACGTACTCACATTTGTAGCTCACGTATTTTGCACCAGCCAAAAGAAAACAAAACACTTGATATTTTCACTGCACTGTGCACTTAAAGTTTCACTCTTGTCTATCACTCACAATAGCATTGTAAATATAAAACAAACATTTCATTTCAGACACACTCTTAATTAGTTAATAGAGCTTATGATTTTAATGTCCTGTCTCCAACAGATTAGAGCCACTGGAAATAGACTGAGACTGCAGGCAGTCTGCTATGCTAAAGTTATTTTAATATCTTGTAGGTGGCTTGCCACAAATATCTTTTATTCTTTGGTTACTGATGTTGTTCTTGTTGCGCAAAGCAAAGAACATTTTAATATCCACACAGCTTTCAGTTTCACACAGTGACTTTGTTGACATTTCCTCAGTTTGTTAGTGGGCGTCAAAAGCACTCCACTCCATTCCGGCCACATCGCCCACCTGAAGCTGTTACTGAAGTGCAGCGCATAAAAAAAGGACAATAAGCTACTTTTGTAAGGCACCTACGTGAAAAGGTTGTCAGATTCTCAGCGCGACAGCAAAATCATTTCCAGTTATTGTTGTATTTTAAGTGCCGCGGTTTTAAGACCCCGATTTCTTACCCGCCCCACCCTTTTTTCCCCCACCGCTGACGGGCCCGTGTCAGTTTTTGGGCTTAACCTTCAAAGAGTTTCATTGTGTGTTTTGTGCTTTTGGGGTTTGTTGTTGTCACGTGTCCATAAAGAGACGACGACGACGACCGCCACTTTTACGCTTTTTGGGGCTTGATTCTTGATTTATTTTAAGTATGCAAACGCATTATAATGACGCGCTGCTTTTTATGGCCAACTCCATTAAAATTAAAGCAAAAGTTTTTGTTTTGCGGCGCCTGACGTTGCTTTTAATGATTTCGATATCGAAATAATAAAAATAAATAAAAACAACAAAAACAAATACAAACCGCAAACCAAACACGGCGCAATACATTTTATTGTCAATGCTATTTTTAGAAACAAATGCGTGTTTTTAAAACGCTTCTGTTCGCTCGGACTTTTCAATTTGTAGGCGGAAGGAAATGCGACAAACAAGACTCGGACTAAAATGTCAACGCCACAAAGCTTCCGCCTACTCGCCTAACCCACGCCATGCGTATGCTCCCCGCTGATCTCTCTATGCTTCATCTACACAATTTGTGGGTAAAAACTTTGCCCCAATGCTGACCTCAAATGCACTGCAGGGAGCATGCAACGATTTTCTTAGTACGGTGCCTGTCAACGGCAAGCCATAGCTTATCGTCCTTCTGCAATCCGGCCTTTGACGACGCACAACGTGCGACGAGCAAATGCAGGCAATTTTCTGGGCAGTCGTTTGTCAGCGTTTCTCATATCACGCATACGCCCCGAACTTAGCACGCTTTGCCTGCAAAGTGCAGCTACTTTAGAATTTAAGCTTCAGATTTCCTTAGAGGTCGCTTTAGTATTTACTCGTACTTCATATGCCCACACATAAGCCGTATTTCAGTTTCACACTTCACATAAACTTTCATTGCATTGCATAAATTCATTCGTTTTCTTGTAATTTATTCAATAGTTTAAGCAATTTATTTAGCTGCAAAACAGAAAATTCGAAACAGTATAAACTTAAAATAGAACAAGTTTTGATTGATTAAAATAAGCAAGTTTCTGAATTAGTTAAGCGGCTAACGGTTTATACACTGGAATTTCTGACAGTTTTAAGCAAATAAAAATCACAGTTATTCAATTTATTCCGATTTCTAAGATAAAAACGCACAATGTATGAGAACAAAAATGTTAATCACGCATTAAAGTTATTTTTGGCTGTAAACTTTTCACACTAACTGTCCTGTTCGTTGCTCGCTTATGTATATTTTGTGCTTTAGCAAATGGAACGACATTTTTGCACTCACTTTAGATTTAATCTTTGATTACTGGCATGTTTATTTTTGGTTACGGTCTATGGTTTATGGTTTGGTGTGGGTTAATTATTGCCTTCATTAGTTGCTAGTGAAACCATCAAACCAAAAATGCACAACGTATCGAATTCCAATGTATCTAGGTGGAGACCTGCAAAGAGCGAATCATTTCATTGGAGCTACAAGTGCCTGAATCTGACGATGGTTCACTCGACGATACACAGCCGCCTTTAGAATTACAGGCGGATGATGATTTCGATGACGATGACTACGATGATGACGAAGAAGAAGAGGAGGAAGAAGAGGACACCGCCTCGATTGTTACAGTGCAGGCGACCAGTGACAAACTGTTTCTACGCCACGATGCAGATGCCTATGGACCATCGTCCATTGAGAGCGTGTCGTCGGGCAAAGTTCGCATTAAGGCTACGCCGCTAACTTTGCACCAGACACTGGCCAAGGAGACAACCATTGTGGAGGTGCTGAATCCAGTCATTGGTGGCGATGGCAGCGCTCGTACAATCCAAGTGAGTGGCACGCCCTTTGATCACGATGAGCTGGGACAGGGGGCAACAGCCTTGTTGCACAGCGAAACGTTTGTGCTGCCCAGTGGCGGTAAGTCGGAGCTGTCGTTAAATGCTAAAATGAAGAATGTACTTGAGGAGCTGCTGGAGAACGAACGCGTCAAATTGAATTTGCAAAAGAGCTTGGAAGAGGAGGACGGGGAGCGAAGCGATGACGAGGAGCGGCAACGGGAACAGGAGAATGAGGATGAGGAGGGTGAGAATATCTATGTAGATGCGCATGATGATGATGAGAGCGCTTATGGTGATGCCATGGATGATGTTGTTGACTTTGGCATTACAGCGGTGCCTGCAGCTGGTAACAGAGGACAAGACGATGCCAAGAACGGTAATCAGCAGCTTTTGGACGAGCTGATAAGGGACAGTAATCGCAATACTATCATTGGCAAATTGGCCAGCCAATTGGCCGCAAACGATGATGATGATGACGATGAAGAAGATGATGAGAGCAGCGATTCTTCGGATGATGATAGCGATGACTCCGACGAAGAAGACAATGCCGAGGCGCAGCTAAATATTACCTATGTACAGGGTGCAGAGGTAATCGAGAATCTCAATACGGTGGCAACGGGCAGCAAGCTGCAAAAGTCACAGACCTATACCACAATCAAGCAGGCAGAACCAGAGTCAGAGGAGCAAGTCGAGTCGCCAGCAGCAGCTCCTTGTGGTGATACTCTAGCTCAGCTGCAGGCAGAGCAGCGCGTTCTGGCCAAGATCTCAAAACAGCTGCGCAAATCTGTCGAGGATTTACTCAGTGCCGATGACGGTTCTGTGGTGGAAACACAAAGAACCTACACGCTGCCAGCAGCTGGCGACAGTCCAGCCGTTGTCACCGTCACGGAGGTGGTAAAGAAACAAAAGAAATCGGGACGCAAGGTGGCAGCTGGTGAATCGGGTGAGGCTATTTTCAATCGTTTACTTAGCGCCGGAGAATCAGAGCGTCAGATATTCGACCGGCAACAGGGTGAAACCATTACAACAACTACAACAACCACAGAGGCACTTCCAGCCTCCACGGGAGCATCCGCGGCAGTTGTTGGCGAGCCAAGCACCAGCGTGGTGACCACCACACGTACTGTCTCAAATGTTGTCACCAGTGGCATTCCCAGGCTTGAGGCAAGCAAACAGACCACTCGCAGCAGCGGTAGTCCAAGCAACAACAATAACAATGGCAATAACAATCGAAGCGGCAAAAACAAACGCAAAGGAAAGAAGAAATAAACGATGATGCGATAAAACGATTTTGAGAGTACGACAAATTGCGCATACGACACATGGTCTGTATGGAAAATTAAGTATACGCATAACTCCAAACAACTTGCATACTTATATGTACATATTCGTGCATATATTTCACCAAATTCCCATTATCATCAGCATCTCATCCTCCGCTCCTCCTCAGCCCACCCTCCATTCGTCCGACGTCTCTTCAACATAGACTTAGTCAGATCATATCAGCACGTTAAGAAACATTACAAAATGTTACTTTATACTATATAATGTATATCACATATTTATGTATGTACATATGTATATATAGGTATTCAATATGCATATGTATATAATTAATTGTGCAAATAACTTGTCGTTGCATTTAAAATCTCATTTGTTACTAATCAAGATAAAAATGTACGCAACAAGAAGCATTAGAAAGTGGATAAAGATGAGGATGAGTATAAAATAGAAAAAATAGCAAAAACAATTTAATTAAATGAATTAACGACCTTTTAAGCCGCATTAACAACATTTAATCCAAGAACAATGCGAGAAAAACTCAACTCACTAATTGCGATCAACAAAAATCTTATTTAATCGATTTAAATAATTTTGTTTTGTTTTGTTTTTGCATTTACCCGTAACACAAACACACACACTAAACACAAACCAACAACACCCAACCCACATTTCGCATTTAATTTGTCATTAAGCTTCGTTTTTCATTCCTCGAGGCGAATCCAAATTAAATTATTGTGTTTCTGTTTTAGCACAAAAGTTAATAATGGCGTCCAGCCGATGAAAGTATTTACGTTTCGAGGCCCCTTTTATGATTAACAACCCAACCACGAACTCCGAGCATTCCGACTGCCCATCTAGTACTGGGCCTATGTTTAAGGTCTAGCTCCTAAGCGGCGACACAAGAGAACTATAAAACTATAGAAAACACAACCAAATGTTGTCGTTTTTGATATGGTGTTGCATTATCAACTATAAACTATCTATGTATGTAGTTGCTGTAGTTGTAGTATGTAGGTAATATACGATTATATAAAGCACAATTATAATTACAATATATATGTACGTGGTAGTCAGTTTCTAAATGCATAAAAAATAAAAACTGTATAAAACCAATACGAGCAAAATGATGTAATACCTATGATATATGATCTATATAAATATATGTTAGCATGTAAGCGAGTAAAAACCATTTTTTATAAACTGACAAAACATTGTTGCAATGTAATAAACAATTCAATTCATTTTTTATTTTTAAAACCAAATTTTTTACTGCTCCCCTGGAGCGAAATGGCTGCCGATGCTGCTACTGCTGCTGTTGTAATTATATCAAATGGAATGCCACAGCTCGGCATTTTTAAACTGCCATTCATGCAGTAGATTATGAACTGACACTATAAAGTCTGTCACGTGCTCTTGTGCAGTATTTTATTTATCAATTTTGTATGCAGTTTGGCAAGTTATCTGATGAGCAGTAAACTCGTCTGCCAATTCACCACTTAGCTGACGAAGTGGAATACAAATATCACAGCCTGTATTGTTTATCACAGTAAGTATTTTTAGATATTTTCAAGCAATTAGCGAATCGTTTGTATCTCGCTTTGCTCCCTAAGTAAGGGGAGCAAATGAAACTCAATACTTCTTTAATTTAACTAGTAAATATATAAAATCAATAAATATAACAACTCTCTGTAGGGTAAGCCAAGCAATGTCTAAATTTGCTAGTATTTTATAGAGTAAAATCAAGTATTTACTACGATATATTGATCTCAAACCTTTTGCAAGCAGACTACACTCTCGAGCTTTACTTAATCAATGGTGCTTGAGTGGGAAGTGAATTTAAGTCACGTAGTCAGCATCACATATCTTTCTTTCCCAATGTTTCGAATCGTGTGCATATTTTTTTATATATTATATATTGGCTTGCTAGTGGAATATTTAAAGGAAATTAAAGGCAACCAATAAACAAAGTGTATCGCTGGCTACATATATTCTATTCAATACGAGTGGTGTGTCTTGTGATGCCTTGACAGACAGAACGAGGCTGGCATCCCAGAAAGCTGGCTAAATGGCATGGAACGGAAGGCGTTGCCATTTTAGAGAACGCACAACAAAAATGTCTTCCGACGTTGTCTGTTGAGGTAGTCAAAAAGATAGACAGCTGCCGCGTTCTCCTCATGGGTGGATATCTAACATCTACTGTTGTGTGAGTGGGTGTGTTTCGTATGGAGAAAGGCAGTGGGCGGCTGCTAATGTAAAAATCGTTAAAAGTTTGTTGTGCGCTCAAAATACACACACACACACACACACACACACATTCTATGACAACGATGCAAGTTTCTAACGGAAGAGCTTGACACCGCCAGCATTGAACGATGAGCGTCACCGGGCTCACGTTGCGTATGTGCAATGTGCATAATTCGATTTCAAGTGCGCTCCGCAGTCTCTGCAGCAGGACTGCCTCTGGAATGTATATGAAATGCTCTTGTTTGTAGCATTTCGTAGATACCTGCGTCAGCATTATAAATATTTAATGCCAACCAATTGAATTACACGAGGAAACTAGTCGTCAGGCAGAATAGTCTTAGTTTGATGCTGTAGTTGCTGTAGATGTTGCTGCTGCTGATATTTTTGCTGTTGACGCAGAAATCTTTATGCATGTGGCAAGTGCACAATTCGTGCAACGGGCAGTGTTTCACTGTTCACCCGCTGCACTGAGCAAGACAAATGAATGCGTCAACCTCTGTCCTCCTCAGAACCAGCCTCATTTCACCTCCGGTCTATGCCTTATGCCCTTGAGTCCGCCTGCATTTGCATTTGTGCAGCACTTCAACAGCAGACGCTGCGGGCATTTCGGCAATGTCGCATCTAATGCCAGTAGAACAACACAGTGAGCACACTGTGGTAGAACCACTGCAACAACAAAATGCACTGCGCATTAATCAAAATCTCATTTTCATGCTCGTTGCTGCCTGGTGTTATTGTTATTGTTATTGTTTTGCATTGCATTGGATTCCATTGCTTTGGGTCAAAAACAAATGCAGTTTGTCGCGCTTTAATGCACTCCAACGATCTAACAATGTTGCTGACGTTGCATTTCCCCCTGTCGGAGTGTTGGGCAGGGGGGCAGTGGTGAAGAATGTTGTATACTCATTACACGGTCTGTCTGCGCCAAAACGCCAACCAATTGTCGTCCCCTGTCACATTTAATAGGATTATGCTTGGTTAAACACAAAATGTCCTTGCCCACGCGACACAATAAACATGATGCATATACACAAGCCGCGTATGTATTTTTTATACCGTGGAGGGGGAGTGTAATAAGTGTGTTAAGGGTATGCAACAGAAAATGAAATAAGTTGGGTCACTAGCATGTATCAGTAATTTGACAAACAAGTCACTGAGTAATTCACCCATAAGTGGAAATTCAATAGAATTCTTTTACTCAGTGCAGTGTGACAGGGTGTACTTCTGTCTGTTAAGCTCGTCTCTTCTTTTCTTTCTTGATTGTATTATATTTGGATAGGGCGTAGGGGTGTCACACAAAATTTACAGCATTTGCTGTTTGAAATTTTTCACATTACACACATAAATTGTGTAAAGATGCTTCTTGCTGTTGCTGCTACTGCTGTTGGCAGTCGTCGAAGCTGGTGAATAATGTCCAGTGCTTGTTTGTGCAACACTCACACACTCTTACACACACACACATGCATGCCAGCAGGCAGGTGTCCTGGTCGGTTCTTGGTCCCAAGACCAAGTCCTTGGGCATGCTCGCCGTGCTGTTTGCCACCGCCAGTCGCTGAGTTATCTGGCAAATAATGGAACGTGCTGAGCAGATGATGCGTTTTCATAAATTTTAAATAAGCGCAGCAGCTGGCACAATAATCGCAAAGGAGCAGCAAACTATCTACACCACGATCCTTGATGAACCCAAAGCTGCGAGTGTGAGACTGCATAATTTCATCGTTTTAGTTAATAGTTTTGCTTTACGCAGAACGCACCTAACTAGTCAGCAAATTAGTTGGCTTCCTCATTAATTAAAAGCTTTATCAACCACAATCGAATTAATAATAATACCCTGGTTTTGATGGAAGTGCCAGTTTTCGACACCCCCATGGCGTTTATTTGATAAGTCGGGTAATACCACAACATTTATGCAAATACAGGGCTTAATATTTAATTCCTGCTGTCATCAATTATTTATGGGTCAGCTCAAGTTGTGATTTATTAGCTTGAATTAGAATTAATTAATTGTTGGACTATTATATTTGTGTAATACTTTAAATGACAACTATTTAATTTCCTGAAAAAGTTTATGTCGATATCAATAAAATTTTATTTTTAGATAAAATGCTTTTTTTCTGAACTCATTGAGTAATAAAATAAACTATTTTCCATAGATATTCTCTGCTTAAATATTCAAATGCCACTTTCATGTGCATTTTCAATTATTTGTATCTATCAGGCAGCATATTTATGTAAGTAGTTGCAGTACATAAACCAAGGCATCTATAAATATGGGTTACAGGGTACAAGGACAGTGAACAACCAGTTTGACAGCTGTGGCAGCGCATAAAAATGCAATTCCCGTTCAACAATTTAGATTGCGCCTCCTGAAAGCCTCTTTGCAAAAGAGGAATGCTTCGGCTTGAATGTTGTTGTTGTTGTTCCGCATTCCTTTTAGCCTGTTGCTGTTGGTGTTGCCAATGTTGGCACGGCGCATGCGTTGGAATGCTACGCAAATTGTTGCAGTTGGCAGGACAAAACATTGCCCCTAAAAACGGGCAGTTTTATCCGTTTGGCTTATCCAAAAAAGCAGCTGCCTTTATTAGCTGATTGTATGGGCCATGTCCCCAGGGCAGTGTTCTTGTCATCGTCGTCGTAGTATCCTCGCCTGGAAGGCCTACGCGAGGTTTTGCCTTTTATTGTTTCAATGCCTGGAAAACTCTGCTTTTCCTGCTCTTCGAGGCTTTCATTTTTTTCTCTTTTTCATTGGTGTAGGTGTATATGTGTGTGTGTGAGTGTATATATTTGTGAGCTGCTTGCCGCTGCCATTCGCCTTAGCTTCGTCTTTGCTGCTGCTCTGCAATTGCAATTTTCAAGGATAAGGATATGCTCGAAACAGATTTATATGGAGGGCTCAGTACGTGCAAAATTTATTAATGCTAGCCCACAGCAACTCCGAAGCCTTATACGTTCGCTTCACTGGCTAGCCAGTATCGGGTGGCAGTACAAAAACCATAACACAGAAGCCCCACCGGGTTACATAAGACTGTCTGTCTGTCATATTGAAGTTTGCACATCCCAATTGATCTGGAAGTTCAATCTGCTGGTGGTAAGCTTGTTAGCTCGTCATTTAAATTACTGGAATTCAAGTGGAAATAGACTACTTGACGCCTTTGTTGTTTTAGTTTTGTTTCGACTGTATCGATGGGCTAAAATCCAGAGACTCGGCAGGTATGGATTCTGTGAATCTGAACAACTCTCACGTATTCGCATTAACGAACTTCGGTGCTTAAAGTGAAGTCGAAAAGCAAATGCCACCGAAAATTTCACAGAATGTGTGAAAGTTTATTTTTGTTTGTTCAAACTTTGGTAGACTGAACCGAGGCACTGTAATGAGTCTTCAGAAATAAGTAGAGATGGCAATGAATATGTATTTCTTAATTGGATCATTAATGAATACACATAGCAAATAATCGACAGAGCTGTATACTCTACACTACTAAAAGCTGCATTGTCTTTAATCCAACTGGTCAATGATTGGTTTAAGATCAGTATTAAAGTAAAGCAAGAGTATCCACAAACAGTTGCTGTCTATATAAACTTATCTTATTCTTAATGACTGAAATTAATGAGTAAGCAAGAAACTGTTGCTGCCAATCGCAGTCTCTGTTTGAACTTTATGGTGGAATGGACGCAGCTCTGGAATATCTTTCAATTATCCCATATTAAATTCCTTCAATTACATTCCAGTCAAGCTGAACTTCAGTTAATTAATTTGCATGCAAGTAAGTAAGTTCAGATGGATAAGCCCGCACATCACAGACAGTCTGAGTCTGAGTATCGACAACAACTACAGGAATGACAACAACACAAAAAAATCTGATTAAATTGGTTGGCAAGTGCAGTAAAAGCGTTGCGGGCACAATTTGCATACATTTGGTTTGTGATTATCAAGGACCACAGATTTAAATGAGGATGTGCTGCGGCGATGTGAACTGACGAGACCAGAAACAAGAGAGCCGAAGAGATGTGAATTCTGCTGTGATCTACTTGGTCCACATCCACATGCATCCTGCCATTTGTGGCATATTGAGTGATGCGCGCTCATTAATATACGCCCTGCGCTGCCGACAGCAACATCATCATGGACAGCAGCATGGATAACAGCAACAAAAACAATAACAGTTCTGTGATATGGCCAAAACCATCAGCGATGGGCTGATGAGGAGCTTGTGGTTATTTAGCCCCACAGTGGTCGCCCTTTGGCCTTTGTCAGCTCAATGTAGATTGTTTGAATACGTCGCGAGTGAGAGAGAGAGAGAGAGAAGCGGGCTCAAATAAATTTAAAAATGATATACCATCATTTTTACTGATTGTTTTTAACTTTTTTAATTGAAACGTTATTAATAGCGCTTACAAATATGAGAAATGTGTTGTATTTACCTTTCAGGTTGGTATATTTAAATCGTAAAGCAAAATAAATTTAAGTGACATTTAAGCACAGTTTTTAAAAAAGTACGTATTACATTTAAAAGCATTTAAATGTCATTTAAAGACTGATAGAGTCACACAAAAAACTGTGAATAAATAAGAACAATCTACTAGATTAGACTTGTTTATAATGGATAGCTTATGCACTATAATAAATAGCTTTAAGATATCCCTGTCTCATTGGAGTTAAAGATGTGCAGCTTGGCGTACATGACGTATGCGTAATATGTTTTTCTATCAAACATAAATGAACTCAAATGGCATTCCTGTCGTGCTTTGGTATTGTTAAGCTACTTACAACAGCAAAAACAATTGATGTAACTGCAACCAGCATTAGTTTGTTATCAACGCTCGATTGCTGTAGAAAATTGAAAAATATTGTCGCTGCGCTCGTCGCTTTTCTCTCAAAGTGGATACAGCTCAGTGACAGGAAACAGCTGCTGCTGCTGCTGCGGCTGCTACTGCCACTACTGCTGGGTGCTTCTGTGCCATGCTGCTACTTGCTTTCACTGCCAGCATCTTTAGTTACTTCCCGCTGTTCGTTGTTGGTAATGATGGATTGTGCTCAGTGTGTCTTAAGCTCACACGCAACCCACAGCTAAGGAAAAGTTTGCACTCGCGGTGCCTACGCAGGCCAAATACAATCCTTTGCTATATTTTTCATCTTCTTCTTCAAGTAACTGTACAATCTGCAGCCACTCCCATTTCTCAACATCTAAACTTTTTGTTTGGTTTTGCATGCCACCAGCACCAACAGAATCCACCTCTCCCGTCCCTTCAGCAACTCCAATGTGGGTCGAGCTTGCTGTGACTTGTGCCGGTTGCCTGAAACACAGATAAGCGCACCGCTTCCCCCACCCCTCAAAACGCCATTAAGTTTGCTAGTTTTTTTCGGTCGTAAAATAAATCATTTTGATCGAGTGAACGCTGTCCTCTCAAGTATTAAAGCGTGCGAAGTAAAGTCACAGTTTAACAACAAAATTAACAACAACTATTGCTGCATGTTCGAGTACGTTTAACCTTTCGCTGAGGGAGATGTAACTAAACTATGTCACTAGATTAAATGTCAAAAGTTGCAAATGTGGGTGTTTGTATAGTTTTTAAATTATGACATTTACATATTTTTCTAAGCTTAGACAACCTAAGGCGTTTTCTCCAAATTTGGAGCGTTGTCAAAACTAAAGCTTTTGAACTATTTAATTTAATAAAAGCAGCATAAATGTCAAAGACAACTGCTGCCTACACTTAAAATTCGCATAGACAAGGAGTAAGCAAAATTCAGACAGTATTTTAAAAATGTTATAAACTGTACGGAGCAGCTGATGTTCATTTTAAAATTACTCTTACATAAAAGAATTAAAAACCGGCTTTGTCATTTTAACTCTTAACTAAAACCCAAACTAGTTTAGTTTAGAAAAAATGCTTATGCTCTAAAATGCTGCATACAAGTCCACAGCAAAATGCATGTTTCCCATTCGTATATTGTAAAATGTTGTTTAAATTAATGACTTTTGGCAGAGGTTAGTAGGCGGTGTAAATGGCACTTATATGGCAAGTGTACAACGAATTTATTACTTGTTGCACCTTCCCGGAAACATAATTCATTAGTCAACGAGCCTTGGCCATCTTCCCGAGCCCAGGCACGCTAATATGGTCAATGCCAACTGTTGCCGGTAGTAGGCAGAGGAAAAGAGTGAGCACGAGAGTCAGAATGTGTAAGGGGCATTCAATTGCAGAGGATACCGGTTGCATGAGTCTATAAATGCATCCGCCCCCTCCCTGATGGCCGCTTCTTGCCACCATAAAAGTCAAGTGCATGTTGTGCTGGCAGTGTTCCAAACGGTTGCGCATCGGCAGCGGCAGTGGCAGTGGCAGCGGAAACGGAAACGGAAACGCGCAAAAAATGGCAATGGCGACGCTGCCACCGACTTCGTCTCTATCATCGCTGTCACTGTCGACGTCGCTGCCTCTCAACTAAGTGGCAAAACATGAACAAAAACTTTGCTCGTTGTGCGGCCGACAAGTTGAAACTAATGACAATTTTGTTGTAATTAGTTGCGGCTTTCGTAGCGACGGCAACAAATAAGTTGTCAGAGAACTTAAGTTAAGCAATTTTCATAGTTTTCGTCGCTAGCATTTGCGGCAAGTAATCTTTTTTCTGCGTTTTGCTCGTTGTACAAATTTGCCGGAAATGAAATTCATTTGTTTTCCTTGCCAAGATTGTTAAAGCCATTGCGGTTGCGTTACTCGAGCGTGGGCATGGACATGGGCGTGACCATTGTAGTTGCCATTACGTCCACTCTGTTACATTCTGCATGTGCTGTCGACTCTCAGGCATGCATTCATTTGACTAAGGCCAGTGCTTTCCACATATTTCATACCTTGGCCAAGCTGCTGGCTTTTAATTATTTTAAATTGCATGCAGCTGCTCCTGACATGGCCCCAAGCACATTTTGCCAATCCTTTCCGTTTTTCTGTCCAGGTTAGGCTAATATGCAGCAACAGCTAGCCTCAAGTCCGACCTGCAACTGACACCTTCCGAAAAAAGTGCAATTCATACATATACTTTAAATGCAAAAGGTTTCCTTCTAACAAAAACAAAGTTGGAAATAATCTGAAACTGCTGTCACTACACGTGACGAAGGTTATAAAAATTAGTGCGTTGGTTAGTTTTCTCCAAAAAAAATATGTTTGTGATTATTATTGTGCATAGTTGTAAAAGACAGTAGCAGATTTTATACGAGTTATAGCATACTAAAGAGCAGTTACTGTTTCTGTAAATTGATAAGTCATAAGCTGGATTCATGTTCAGCACATTTCTGTTTAAACTTCTACTCAAATTAATTGTTTCCGCATTACATTTTTGACTTTTATGGCATGCATGCCACACACAGTTTGTAAAGATAACAGTTTCACAAAAAAATGTTAATGAAAATTTGCATATGACCGACCAGGAGGAGGTCCAAAATAACAGCGGTCCATACTGAATGGACTTTACGCGCATTGCGTGCAAACATTTGCATATCATAAAAATTCATTTTGTAGACATTTTTGGTGTACTTTTTAAATTGAGCAACCGCAAAGTTTTGCGTTGCATTATAAACAGCAAGTTGCCTCCATTAAATACTTGAATGTAAAATTTTGAAAAGTGCTATGCTATGCTATGCTGTGTTCTGTTCTGTTCTGTTCCCTCTACTGTGTTCTATTCTGTGTGCTCTGCTTCAGTTTCGATTCAATTCACTGTCCTTGCCCAGTTTGTCTCTCAATGTGCTGTCCATGTCTGCATATAAATTACGCCCTCTTGTAGTTGTAATTTCTCTGCACGTCCCAGTTTGTCATGCCCGCCTCATCTCAGTCCCAGTTCAACCCAGATTGTTCTAGCTTCGTCTCGGCACACACATAAAATACATGAATGCGTCTGTAGTTGCTGTGGTTGTTGTTTTAGTTAGAGTCCAGACAAGTGGAGTTTGTGGCAAGTCGAGACACAAAACAAGCACCAACAGTGGCCAGCTTGCTGCTCAGATTTAGTGCCACTTATGACAACTACTTGAGTTTTTCTCGGTTTTCCACTTCTTGTGCTTCAACTTTAAGTTTGACTGTGTTACGTATACGTTATGTGCTAGCTTGAATTTTTAAGATAATTGAAACTGTTGGAAAAAATTAATGATGCTCTTTATTTTTTGACTCCCCTGTGGGTTTCTCCTTTAATGACACAGAACCAGAGACATTTACAAACGGGAGACAATTTGGCGCCATTGTTCGGCCATTAGCTTTATTTTTATGTGGCTGAACGCATGTTGAATTATTGTTTGTTTACTCAATTAACGCTAATTGCTTGAATCAATAAATTTTTATTTACCTTGCTCTTAAAGGCGATAAACCAAAGTGGTCTAACAGGTTGGCCAAATCGAAATCGAAGCGTGTCTTATTGAATCGAGAACTGAAGACATGGGAAATAAGGAAGTACTGGTAGGACAGTGCTTTATTGACATTCCAGAACAGGCAAGTAAGTAACATAAGTCGCAATAAGTCTCAGATGGCATTAATAAAGTCATTACCGTCTGTCAATCTACCGGTTTCACTTATCAAATGCTTCAAGCTACATCAAATTTAAATGACAGAAAATACGAGCATAATCGCAGCTCAGATTTTCGACGAGCAGCGCAATAAATTTTGGCTGCTTTATCTGCAGTGTGACAAGCGGATATTTCATTACCAGTTCCACTTCCACGTTTTGTTCCCGTTCCAGCGCCCATAAGTATGCAACACATTTTCTAACTGCTTATTAAACTCGAGTGTGTCACGTAGGCAAAGTGAGAGAAATGGAAAGAAATCGCCACAGATTGAACCAAATAAGAGAGTGAAAGAGGGGGACACTGAGCACAGAGCTTTAAGTTTAAGTGGCTACTTTACAAAATAGCGCTGCATAAAATAAATTTCCTTTATGTACTCGCAAATTGCCAGCCAAAGTTTTCATATAAATAAATAGAAAAGCGCTTCAACGACCATAGCAAAACAGAGCTAATACAAAAGAAGAACCGAACATGGCTTAAAAAAGAAGAAGAAGAAGCAGAAAAGAAGCACGCAAAATACAAAATGCCATTGCGGCTACTTGTAACAAGTGTCAATGTGGGGGCGGCCACTATAAACATAAAAATTTCTTGCCTCAAAGAAAAACACAAAATTTTGTTTAAAAAACTTTCCGAGGCATGGCAAACGCGTTAGGCGTGCTTATTGTTCCCGCTCAATGTTTTTCTTGGTTCTTGGCCGTTGTTGTTGTTGCTGTTATTGTGTTTTGGGGAAGCTTAACGGCAATTGAATGCCAAGTTAAGTGGCAATGTGTGCGAAGGCGTTTTGCTTTTGCAATTTGCAATAACCAAAGCAAGCCCATAAAAATATAGTTGCCTCCGCTGTCAGCTGGAGAGAGACAGATAGAGTGAGAGTAACTGCCAAATGGTTAGAAAGAGACAGTCTCACAATGAGTTTTTGATTACTTTGGAATTTCTTATTTGCCTTTCACAGAGTCTGCCAAACTCGCGTCCTGAAACTGTGCAAATATTGATAAGCGTCCTATTCATACACTCACTCAGTGAAAGACTTGAATTTTGGGCTTAAGTACATACCCTGTAATGTGTCGACGCTGCTATCGGTTTTACAATCAAACAATGGGATTTGGTCTAGCTCTAGAAATATTTTATGTAAGTCAAAGATTTGCATACTAATTTGAATATAAGTTTCGGTGAAAATACCCTGTAAAAGCCGGCCGCTGTAACTGTTATCGAATCTTATTTAGTAGGCATATCTATTTAACGATTCGTATAAATTTTCTGTTCAACCAAGCAAATGAATATTTAAATTTGTAGAATTATATATTAAGTGTATAGACATAATGTTGTTGTCTCAATTAAAGAGGCACTTTAAAGTTTTTTGTTTTGTTTTTCACGGTTATTTTTTTTTATTCTTTGCAAACTTGGCCTCCACTTAAACTGAAACTGAAATGTGCTGTCAGCATGTGGCACTTGCCAAATGTTAGGGATGTCGCGTCGGGGAACGCGGTAAGGTGTTTACGACTATAGACAAGGAAGGCCCGCTAAATTGAAGAATATTTTGCGTAATAAATTTGAAACGTGACGCATGCTAAAATACGTTGAAGCCAACTGTGACCCTGAATGAAGCTTATTGATAGAGCAAAAAGTATGCAGATACATACAGAAACAAACACACAGAAAACCATGGAACACCACGAACCGCACACTCAACACCTGGTCTAGTACTATGCGTATATGGGATGCATAGATAACTGTCATCGAGGCGTGGGCTGGAAGGAAGGTGGCAGCTACTGACTGACTGACAGCTCTGTCACCTGCTCACGTACGCTCGCAGGCAGGTAGAAGAAATGAAAAAAATGGAGAGTGTAGAATGGGGAACGAGAAACTCGGAAATAAAGGGAAAAAATCGAAAAAATATTTACCATTTGCTACTTACACGGCCTGGGTCATCAAAAGATGATAGGTTTTTTGCTGGCAAACAATTTATGAATTTTCGAAGCTAGGCTAATCGGTTAAGCCACGATTTCCATTTATTTGCCTTGGGCCAAGTTCATAAATTATCCAGGCTTAGTGGAGTGTGTGTGAGGGTGAGTGTGTGAGTGTGTATGTGGTCAGAGAGTGAAGCATGTGCAAGTTTCGCTGATTGATTAAACCGCATAAAGATCAACAGCGCAGCATTAACAAACTTCACAAGGGCGGGGTACAAGCGCTGAGAACGTTTCAGGAATTGTTATTACATCGTTTGCTAGTTTTTCCATTTTTCGCACACCTCGGGACGGCCAAGAAGTTAAGGACAAACGGTGGCAAGTTGATGCCAAGTGGACGGCACACGTGCCAAAGTCACTTTTGATATAACTACAATACATGGCAGCACTTAATATGGCTCTCAGTCGCCTAAGTTTTGGGTCTGCCTGTAAGTCTGGTACTGGAAATGGGTCTGGGTCTAGGGCCATGTCCGTCTCACTTTCGTTTGTTCCTAGACGTGACGAGTGCGGGTAATGCGCGCTACGTCCTAACTGAGAATGGAGTTGGAGCTCATTGTCATGTGCGGCGCATAAACAGCACGGGATCGGATTGGAGTTGTGGAGCAAAAAAAAAAAAAACAAGTATACCCAATACGACTATTTGACTGATATATCAAGCATACGCAGTTAATACGAACACGTTGAGGTGAAAGAATCTGAAAGCTGTCTACCACAAGCATTAAACAAAGCACTTGCTTAGGCACTGTCAGGACACTTTAAATTCACATTGTTGTCAACAGACAAACAATGTCAACTCACAGCGGGTGGTCCCCAGAAAATGAGCTGACACAGCGTGATGTCTTCACCATTATTATTTTGTCTCCTCAACTTAATAAAAATGCAACAAAAATATTCTAAATCTGCTAACAAACTTTCCGACAAAGCGATGCTAACAATTAATATCGTCGGAATATTTTGAAAAATATTATTCAATTTATGTAGTTAAATTTAAATGAAACTGAAACTGAATAGCATAATATGCTAGTATTTATTTTATTGTGAAAACTATAAAGTTATACAATAACGAAGAATTTAAAGATTATCTTTTTATACTTCATAAACTAGAAACAATAGCTTTCCAAATGAAATTTAAACCCGTTCATTCTAACTCCTCACTTTCAATTCTATTGTCGTCTTCGCTCAAGAGAAATATTTTTGAACATTGGCCTGCAGTTAAGTTCTCGGCTTGAATTCATTATAAATGCAAATGAATATGGCGACATCTTCAAGTTCAATTCGGCGATAAAATTCATAGCGGGTGTGCGAACGTTGAAAAGGCCAACAAACCAGGTGATAGTCAAGCCAATAGTTGTCTAGTTTGTTAACCCGTTTTATGCCTGAGGCCAACGGCCAAAGAGTCAAACAGCCAAATGCAGCAACTGCCTGTTTAGTTATGTCATCTTGTTTTATTTTTATTGTTAGTGCGCTCAACTCAACTTGACTCGACTCGAATGCGTATACGTTATTTCATGACGTACCGCGGACCAAATTTATGACATTCAGTGAAGCTGGAAGAACGAATACGTGTGTGTGTGTGTGGGTGTGTGTGTGTGTATGCGTGAGTGGGTGCTTTATTTTCTAATTACAGCATGTGCTTGTGTGTGTGCGTGTAATTAGTGTTTTGTATGTTTATATTAAAAGCTTTCGCATTTGCTGCTTAATAAATTAAACGACAATTTGCACATGCAAAAGTCGCTTGTTGCCTGTCAATGTTGTTGTTGTCATTAGAAATACTGTCTGTTGTTGTTGTTGTTTTTGTTGTTGCTGCTATAGTTGTTGTTAATGCTGCCAGTGCTCGTAAAGTGCTGTTAGATGTTGTCCTTATTCAGCAATGAGTTTGAAAAACATTCGCACAAAATGTGGATGCGGACGAGGACATTATGTGGGCATTATGTGTAGGCATGTTTGCAATTAAAATAAAAAGCAGGGCACAAGTGTCAGCTGTGACTGTACCACTGAATATGGATGTGGTATTCTCACCTATACTATACCACCATAGGCACATGCACGTCCCAGCGCTCATTCCCATCCTGGCAATACAAATAAGTTATTGCCTACTTGTGGGCGCTGAGACGCTCACAATAAGCTGCGAATTTATGTGCGCACTTTTTATGTTTTATGTGACATACGCTTAGATCACGCTGGGTATATATACATTTTCATTGTGGACAATTTTACTAGTACTTTTCGTTGTTTGCGTAGGGTATGAGACAGTTGAGCAATGAAGAGAATCGTTGTACTTTTATTCGTTGTAAGCTGCAAGTGTTTTGACTCTGTCATCAATTTGCTGCGGTAATCTTGGCGCTTGATTTGCTGGCATTAAGAGTTTCTAGATACATGACCAAATCTTATCTTTATGCTCATCTACAAAATAAATAATTTTACGTCTGTTTGCTTAAATCACAGCAGCTGCCGTCCAATCGTCCGGACACAGCCAATACTTGATTGTTTACACAAAACGCTTTGACCGTTTTGGCAAATTGATAAATAAATTGGCCAGAGTGGCAATAATTTGATTTATTTATGCTTTTCTCATTTCAATTTTTGCATTTTTTCTTTTGGTTAGTCGCAGGTGACGAGTTATTAAAATTTTATATTTTACGAGCTTATCTTTGGATTTAATTTTCTGTTTTTTTTTTTTTATTGTTTTATAGATTTGATTTCTGTTTTTAGAGCTTGCAATAATTGCCATAATTTATTTGCATGGTTGAATGAGAAAAAAATTTGCATTTTTTAAAGTCAGAGCTTATGTTGTTAACTGTTTGTCTTTTTTTGGTATGCGGAAATATTTTCGCCAAAAAGTTAGATCGCATAAAAAAAAAGTCCTTAACAAGTGGTGGCAGCGTCGCGTCGTCGGCATTTATGCAAATTAAAAGAAAGAACCTAACAAACTTGTTTAACTGGCACTGACGAGAACAGATTGCAAATTTGCAAATTTTTAAGATAAACTTGATGATTTAGATAGTTAACTAATGCTCCAATTTATGGCAAGGCGACATATTCAATCTGCTATTTTAAAGGCTCCGCCCAAAATCAAGCCAACTGACCGAATAAATTAAAAAGGACAAAAGTATTTTCCATATAGTGTTTCGGTTGAAAAAGTGTCTACTGTTTTTTTGTTTTCTTGTCTGTTTCTAAATAGATCGATTGACCAGGCTGACCTGACTCTCTGGGGGCATTTACATAAAATGCTGCTCTCAGCTCGATCCCGGGTCTGGTCGAATTTTATTTATTTATTGATGCGCCAAACGTTGTCCGACCGCTTTTATCATTTGTGGTTGACGTGGTGTTGCTGTTGTTGTGCGTGCGGCACCCTCCGCTATTTTGTGACTGTTTTTTTTTTTTTGTTTTTTTGGTTTTTATGTTGCTGCTGCGTGCATCTTTTATGAGCGTGTGGCGCCCGAGACCTTGAAATTGTAGCTGGTTTTATTATACTCTCTGCAAGAGTATATTGGGTTTGTGCAAAAGTATGTAACAGGCAGAAGGAGGCGTGGCAGACCCCATAAAGTATATATATTATTGATCAGCATCACAAGCCGAGTCGATATAGCCATGTCCGTCTGTCCGTCTGTCCGTCTGTCTGTCTGTCTGTCTGTCTGTCTGTCTGTCTGTCTGTCTGTCTGTCTGTCCGTCTGTCCGTATGAACAAACAGATTTCAGAGATGGTAAGAGCTACAAGTTCGAGCTTGGTGTCAAACGATCAGATATTTAGTCAGTCAATACAAGAATCTTTTTTTTTTTCGATGCCACGCCCCATTCGCCCACAAAAAGCAAAAAACTGGACACACCTCGTGAAAAATTGGTGTTTTCGGCAAATATCTCAGTAACTATGGCACCTAGGATCACCAATTCTTGTACGGGAGTTCCTAGCGACAGCATAGTTGCATTGCCATCTATAAATTTGGACTGCCACGCCCACTTTTCCCACAATTTATAAAATAGTTTTCAAGCTTCAATGCCGTTTTTTCCGTATCGTACAGTATTGTAGTTTATAACTGGTGTGGAGACTAACTATATTAAACTATCCTGAAAGGCGCATTAAAATCGGACTATAAACAAGAAAACTAGAAGCGTTACAATATTGTTAATTGAACGCAATATCAACCCATTGGTGCAAGCGAGACAGAAACACACAAGCACATGCTCGAACGTTTTTTGCTGCCTGTGTGGCGGCAGCGCTGCCCGCGGTCGCTGGCTGCGCCGAATACACACATACATACATGCATGCATCATATATTGTCAAACGTATGTGTATTCGCAACAAACAAACAGATGTGTGTTTGATTATGCTTAGATTGTTTTTGTTTCAACGTGTTTTAATGCAAGTACTATTCATTGTAATATCTGGATACCGATTTTAATAATTTAATCGGGAAAATGCAGAGAGTATTATACGGTCGGGCGCGCTCGACTGTACTTTTATGTTTACATTTGTTTAGTTTGCATATGACATTGCCACCAGCAATAGGCGGTGGCAGCAGCAGCAGAGACAACAACACCACCAGAGGCAACAACATCAACACAGAACTGTTCGATGGGCTTGTGAACCTGGCGGATCCAATAACAAAATGAAGACAAATTATATTTGACTTTAGGCCTAGGCTGTGAGACTTGATTGACAACTTCAATAGCGTAACTTTGGCAAACGCTATTTTGATTGAAAAAAGCCTGAGAGAAAACATGAATTAAGTAGGCTCATCAGAGCAATTCAAGAATGAATTGAAAGCTGTCAAAATTTGAACAATTTTTGTATCGATTGCCAGCTAATCTATTATGATTAGTCATAGCTAAACATATCCATAATCAATATGCAGCCGTATGGCGCCAGCCATTTGCCATTTGCAAATCAATTCGGTTATCTCAGTTATGGATCTAGCAAATCTCTAATGCTGAAATCATCTGATTATGCAAATCGATTCAACATCAAATATGTTGTTGGCATTTATTTATCTTTATCTCTATGTTTTTATCTATGTACATATATTTGTATCTATAGCAGTGCTCAAGAGATCAAAAAAAATCAAAAGAAAAAAAATTGAAAAACAATAATTTTTATGATATCAATAAAGCATGATGAAAACGTGATAATCACTGATCAGATTAAATGGTCACCTGGCGCCAGCTGATTACCGTCACAGCATCGCTTCAGGTGACGAACAGTTAAAACGTCAAGGTCGCAACGCTTGTTAACTTTATTGCTTCTATTTTGGCAAGCCACAGCGCCACACAGTCAAACAAACAAATCACGCATTCGTATTTAATATCTACAAAATATCACAAAGTAGATACGAAAATTGATTTCTATTTCTGGCCACTTTTATAGACATTGAGGCCATTGTTTTTGTTGAAAACGCACATTCCTTCGAATGTAACTTGATAAATTTCAGAGATCGAAGTCCCATCGAATAACACAGCCATAGTTGAAAACTAGACGGCACCATCGTTTGGGAATTCCCAAACTAGAAATCTGCGATCAGGCAAAATGAAAAAGAAAAAAACAAATTCGGAAAAAAAACTGTATTGAAAACCCGACTGGGAATTTTAAATATCGCCTCGAACTTGTTTTGATGCGCCGCCAATTTGAAATTGGTATCAACATCGGCACCTACTCAAAATTATACTTTTTAGCATAAAAACATTAAGAAAATAATTTCTAACATTAAAATCACAAAAAAAAGTCAAATACATCGATATTGTTTTTTTTTTTTTGGCAAACTTGTTTTTACAAATCTGAAATGAGCCTGAAAATCAGTGTCTGACCAATGCGACTTGCTCTTGAGTAAGGGCTCAGTCACATTAGCATAATACCAACACCGATATTTGCCAGAATAGGCCGAAAAGAGTCACCGATGCGCTTTGAATGCGATGTATGCGATGCTCACATGTTGATGGCATTGTTTTTATTGCTTCGGCGACTATTTCAGGGCTTAATATCAATTCAATAGACAAAAGCAGCAAAAGAAGTTACTACCAACACCACCACCACCACCACCATAGTCAGCAGCAGCAACAGCAGTCGCAGCGACAACAACAACAGCAACAGCATCTCTCAGTGTCTTTGACAGCAGCAGAAAATGCTGCGACCATCGCGGCTCTGTCTCTGCATGAACTTGAGAGCAGTCGAGTGACATAGTTTTGTGGTTTTCGTATAAATAGTGGACCTTTTGGTACCTCAAACGTCAGATACAACCGAACAGTCAAAGTTAAAGAACTTCAGTTGAATTCAAAATGCGTGCATTCATTGTAAGTACCAAGTCGTCAATTGCCATCATTATTCAGGATTACTTCATTCCCTTTCTATTACTTACATGCAGGTTATGTGCTTCGTGGCAGTCGCCTGTGCCGATAAACTTGGCTACAACTACCAGCCCGTTGGTCACTCCGACGCCGGACTGTCCTTCAGCCCAGGACACGGTGGCGGTATTGGTGGTGGTTCCATCGGAGGTGGCAGCATTGGAGGTGGTTCCATCGGCGGTGGCAGCATTGGCGGCCTCGGTGGTCTAGGCGGTCTTGGCGGTGGCAGCATCGGCGGTGGCAGCATCGGTGGTGGTTCCATTGGTGGTGGTTCCGGTCTGGGCAGCCTCGGTGGTCTGTCCGGTGGAAGCTCTCTGGATGCCCCAGTCTCATACAACGCCCCTGCCCCAGCTGCTGAATTGGAGAAGGAATTCTTCACCTTCACCGCCAACGAACAGGACTTCGATGAGCCCCAATCTTTGGAACGCGTGTCCAGCTCTTTGAACAAGGGTCTGCGCGTTGTCTTCATCAAGGGACCCGAGAACCGTGGCTTGGAGAACGCTGCCCTGGCCCTCGCCAAGCAGGCCGCTCAACAGGAGACCGCCATCTATGTCCTCAACAAGCAGGCCGATATTGGAGATCTTGCCAACAAACTGAATGCCATCCGCAGCAACAACAACAACAAGCCCGAGGTTCACTTCGTCAAGTACCGCACCGCTGAGGATGCTGCCAACGCACAGCGCGCCATCCAGGGTCAATACGATCAGTTGGGAGGTTCTTCCCAGGCTCACAATGGTGGAGTCGCTCCAGTCCTGAACTTCGCTTCCCAGGGCCCAGTCCGTCAGGCCACCGCCAAGTCCCCTGAGAACGCTTATCTGCCCACCTCAATCTTCCGTCGTGTCTAAATTTTCAATTAGACTTAGATCATATGATTGAACAAGCCAGCGATCTTTGACTGATTTTAAACCTAGTTATTGTTGAATAATGCGTAAATAAATTCCACATATTACATATTACTTAAAGAGGACTTTTTATTAACTTTGATTAAAATACATTTTTTATATTGATATATTTATATTGATATGTAAACACAGTAAAGAACTGAAATTGGTTGTTAAGCTTCTGCAGCAAAGTCATTTCATCCAAAGAAATATTCAATAACGGAAACAAAAGAATAAAATTCGATAAGCTATTAGTCATACTTTATTGTTATTAACTGCATAATAATATTGGTAAAATATTTCGTATAGTTTTCAATAAAACATCTTTCAACCTTCGACTTTTAAATACCAAAATGCTCATTGTTCCTCCTTTCAATCAAATTCGCAGAAATTATGGAATGGTTTTGTTTCGCAGAATAAGTTCGGAAACTGATATAAATTAACTATTATTTTGTTAAACTAACCTATTGTTTCAGTGGTTTTCAGTCTACTCCTTGTT
The DNA here is from genome assembly GCA_020829145.1 of Drosophila nigrodunni. Taxonomy (NCBI): domain Eukaryota; kingdom Metazoa; phylum Arthropoda; class Insecta; order Diptera; family Drosophilidae; genus Drosophila; species Drosophila nigrodunni. The sequence goes on from JACVCZ010000001.1 coordinate 20,388,094, forward strand.
TATGTCACAAAGTTCCTTTCAATTTAATTGCATTTTCATTTCATTCATTTCAATTTAATAATTTAATTTATTTGCAGTACAAGAAACAATTTGAAATGCATTTCATGAGTTTTAAATACAAAATTCGCCTTCTTTCTCAGCCGTTGAAAAGAATTAAATTAAAGTTAAACGCATGTGTTTCGTTTTCAAAAATCAATAAAGTTTAATGTATATAAATCAATCAACATTTTCTATGTAACTAATTAGTTTTAAGATTGTCTAATTATTTCTTATAGCGCAGGCGTCGCAGAATAGATGAGGGCAGATAGTTGCTGTCGGGCTCTTGGACGTGTCCAGCATGAGCAGGAGCAGCGGAGCGGGAGGCAAAGTTGAGGGCATTGGCCACGCCTCCATTGATGTTCTGGCTAGTGCCACCCAAAGAGTCGTACTGGCTCTGGATGGCCTTCTGGGCGTTGTGAGCATCCTCAGGGGTACGATACTTGACAAAGTGCACCTCGGGCTTGTTATTGGCATTCTGGCGCACAGCATTGAACTTGTTGGCCAGTTCGTTGAGGTCGGGTTGTCTGTGTAGCAGATAGATGGCTGTCTGCTGCTCAGCAGCCTGTTTGGCCAGAGCCAGAACGGCGTTCTCGTATCCACGGTTCTCAGGTCCCTTGATGAAGATCACTCGCACGTTCTTTTGAACAGCAGCGGCGATCTTACGAGCTGCATCGGGATCCTCAAAATCAGCTTCATTGGCGCGGAAAGAGAAGAACTCCTTATGGACACCGGCTTGTGGTGCTGCATTATAGCTAACTGGTCCACCGAGACCATGAGAGATCGAAGCTGGTCCAATACCACTTCCAATGCCATCGCTACCGATTGCACCAATCTCTCCCGTGCTGCCGGCTCCATAATTATAGCCTAAACGGCCGGCACTGACAGCTGCCACCAAACACAAAGCAATCAAAGCGCGCATCTTGTCGTTCTATACTAGTCTAATAGAATGCTGGCTGTGTCTATATTAACTTAGCTTTTATACCGCCAACGCTGGTCTAAACTATAATTAGACCAGTTGGTCTAGTCGAATTAAGCCGTCGTTCTGCCTTCACTTGATGCCCCACGGAAGACTCCGCTTCGGATACCGACTCTGACTCTGACTGTGGCTGTGACTTCGTCCCCGGTGCCGACTCCGTCAAACACTGCGACAACTATCACTGACGACCGGTGATTGGCTAGCGGGTTTTTGGAATGCTGTTAATCTGTTAACATAATTTCGCTCTTAACACATTTAACACATTGTTTTGAGCAGCTTCAATCGAGCCGCCGACGCTGTCGCGACTGTTTCCGATTGCCGATTGGTTGATCGTGATTCACCTATAATTGGCTTATAATTTATGCATAAAAGTCACCTCAACTCAGCACAGCTCACGCAACCCCGAATGACAGACTTTTTCGTTATATTTGGAATATACAGAATCGCATATTTGTTAATGATTTCAACAAAAAGTGATCGTCAGCTCAATAAAATTAATGATTAGATTTGTTTTTTGTTTTATTTTTATTTTTATTATTTTGTGGTCTTCTTTATGGCAAATCAGGTTTTCAGCAAACATAAATCTTACTACTGCCCCCATCCGTGTGTTTCCTATCCACCTTTGTGTGGGTTGCACTTGAAATTCCTTTCTAATTGTACGTGGCACACATCGAGGTGACAATGAAAATCAGGTCGACTAACGGTTTCTGAATTCTCGATAACCTTCACCTGGCTCGCAGGTATAATTTATCACAGCACAAATTAGCCGAATCGAATTAAGTATCAAGAAGATTGTGTGTATGTGAGTGTGTCTAGAATAGAATAAATTTATTCTAAATATAAATCGAAAGTAAAACGATTTCGTTTTATAGTAAACTCTTCTCTTTCTGAGGAACGCTTTCACTTTTTGTAGAAAAAAGAATAAAATATGATAATTATAATTCTCTTCTATCATAATACTAATCGTTATTCTAATTTGAATAAAGGAATCAACATGAATTTCTTGCTTAAACCATCATTAAAAGTCGTTAATTTGTTTCGTTATAAAATTATTATTTCAAGTTCAATTTGGAAATTATGCATTAATCAACAATGGGTAACAATACAGATCGATTCTTTCGTCAACATATACTTAAACTAAATATACATATCCTTGGAGCTCTTTAAAGACGGAAACGACGGAAGACCGATGTGGGCAGGTATGAGTTGTCGGGAGACTGAGCAGTAGCCTGACGCACTGGACCCTGAGAAGCGAAGTTCAAGGCGGGGGCAACACCACCATCATGAGCCTGGGATGAACCTCCCAACTGATCGTATTGACCCTGGATGGCGCGCTGTGCGTTGGCAGCATCCTCAGCGGTGCGGTACTTGACGAAGTGAACCTCGGGCTTGTTGTTGGTGTTGCTGCGGATGGCATTCAGTTTGTTGGCAAGATCTCCAATATCGGCCTGCTTGTTGAGGACATAGATGGCGGTCTCCTGTTGAGCGGCCTGCTTGGCGAGGGCCAGGGCAGCGTTCTCCAAGCCACGGTTCTCGGGTCCCTTGATGAAGACAACACGGAGGGCCTTGTTCAAAGAGCTGGAAACCTTCTCGAGGGCCTGAGGCTCATCGAAGTCCTGTTCGTTGGCGGTGAAGGTGAAGAATTCCTTTTCCAATTCAGCAGCTGGGGCAGGTGCGTTGTAGGCAACTGGAGCACCCAGGGATCCGCCGGAGGGAGCGCCAAGGCTGCCCAGACCGGAACCGCCACCAATGTTGCCAATGCCGCTGCTAAGTCCACCATCATAATCTCCGGCACCGCCGCCGAGTCCGCCCAGTGAGCCACCGCCCAGGGAGCCGCCGCCCAGAGAGCCACCGCCGAGTCCGCCCAGAGAGCCGCCACCGAGGCCGCCAAGGGATCCACTGCCACTACCAGGAGCGAACGATAGTCCTGAGTTGGAGTGTCCTACGGGCTGGTAGTTGTAGCCAAGTTTGTCGGCGCAGGCAACTGCGACCAGGCACATAACCTGGCAAGATGATTGATATTTAGCTTGTTTCAGCATCTTTGATGGACATCCTTGTACTTACGATAAAGGCACGCATCTTGATATTGACTTCTTGATATGTATTTTTGGTTCTTCTGCTTCGAGTTACGAATTGCTTCTGTCTTTTGCTTGGAGCGATCTTTATTATTTATACAAATCCATCTTCGAGGCTGATAAAAACAAAACCGCCGCCTTGGATTCGCTTGCATAGAAATCGCTTTGATGCCACTGTGTTTTGCCGCCTACAAAGCTTTTTGGCTCTACAGTTTTATGGTCGATTTGAAATTTTTGTTGCGTTTCAATGGGCAGCGGCTGCGACTTCGACTGGGTTTGATTGTTTTAGGTTATTCAAATTTTCGTGGTTTTTTATTCAATAATTTTACAAGAATTAATATAAAGTTTTAAAATTAATATGTGGCGAGCACATTGAAATACGTTCATATGCATATTGCTGTCATAAAGATGGGTCATAATTATCTATAATATATATTAAACATTTTTCTCAAATTCTTCGGCAAGGCTACAAGCTTGTTTTATGTAGGACATCTGCAGTTTGGTTTTTTCTTCATTTTCTAATTTATTAAATACCTGTTCATATAGTTTAAAAATCCCATATAGTATGCCGGTTGACAAGTGCTTAAGATACTGATTTATTGGCATGACATCAACACAACAATTAGGGGTACATTTAGTGTCTCTTTTTTGATATGCCGCTTATTAATCCATTAAATATATTCTCAAATTTTAAATAATAGGAATTTTTATTATAACAAACTAATCGACCGTTTTTCTTAGTTAGCCTAACAGAGAAAATCTTAAATACAATCGAACAGCCCCAAAGAGTTTAGAAACAATACCAAATTAAGTTACCAACTTAATGACTTTAACTGACATTTAGTTCTTGAACAAAAATAGTTTTCAAATCGTTCTAGACATTTAGATAAATACATGACATTTGAACAAACTAGATGCTCATGTTCTTAATTCAAACTGATCCTCAACTTCATTGATAAATAAATTGATGTAGTAAAGATAACCAATCAATCATCCTCTTCGGCATCTCTTTCGTTGGTGACTGATAACTATCCAGTTTTGCTTCAACTTGATGATTGTTGAGCCAACCTCTTTAAGACGTTATTACGCAAATGCTGAAATGTCGTTAAGAGTTAAACTTCAGTTACGAAAGACTTATCTTAAGTATTGCTTTGTAAAATTAATTAAAGATTGTGATGATGATTGTTAAATACATTAGTCGTTAACATGGAAGATTAACTGAAAACTCAAGACTTCTTTGGGTGTTAGAAAATAGGTGTACAAGTCTTAGGCTAAGGAGTGTTATTTGAAGTATATGAGTTTGTTACCATTAAGTCAACAATACTATCTTTTCAATAATTGCTAGCCTCGAAGCCTCTAAGTTTTATTTTTAAGGAACTTCCAAAAAAAGAAAAACTATTTGTCATTAAATATACACAGCTAAAAGCAGTTGTCTATTCTATGAGAGTGTACGCTCTATTCCATTAAGATGAGGAACATTTTACTTTTACTACTTTGGCCACTCATATCGGAATACATAACAATGAGTTACACTAAAAATAAGATATTGTATCGATGCAGAAGATGCAACAACCAAATTCCGATTGGGTCAAATATATTTCTCTTTGCTACTACCTCTTTGCCTCTACTACTTATAAAGAAAGCAATTTAAAATTTGGTTCGAAAAATAATTTTATTCAGTTACAAATCAACAATAAGTAGAATTACTCAACAAGTATGCACTAGAGCTGTCATGTTCTAGTTGTACAGTAGGAACTCTTTAAAGACGGAAACGACGGAAGACCGAAGTGGGCAGGTATGAGTTGTCGGGAGACTGAGCAGTAGCCTGACGGACTGGACCCTGAGAAGCGAAGTTCAAGGCGGGGGCAACACCACCATCATGAGCCTGGGATGAACCTCCCAACTGATCGTATTGACCCTGGATGGCGCGCTGTGCGTTGGCAGCATCCTCAGGAGTGCGGTATTTGACGAAGTGAACCTCGGGCTTGTTGTTGGTGTTGCTGCGGATGGCATTCAGTTTGTTGGCAAGATCTCCAATATCGGCCTGCTTGTTGAGGACATAGATGGCGGTCTCCTGTTGAGCGGCCTGCTTGGCGAGGGCCAGGGCAGCGTTCTCCAAGCCACGGTTCTCGGGTCCCTTGATGAAGACAACGCGCAGACCCTTGTTCAAAGAGCTGGACACTTGCTCAGCGGCATGGGGCTCATCGAAATCTTCCTCGTTGGCGGTGTAGGTGAAGAATTCCTTCTCCAATTCAGCAGCTGGGGCAGGGGCGTTGTAGGAGACTGGGGCTTCCAGAGAGCTACCACCAGACAGACCACCGAGGTTACCCAGGCCGGAACCACCACCAAGACCGCCGAGACCGCTGTGGCCACCGCCGATGAGTCCAGAGTCTAATCCACCGGCACCGCCACCAAGACCGCCCAGGGAGCCTCCGCCCAGGGAACCGCCGCCGTAAGATCCACCGCCTAGACCGCCCAGGGAACCGCTGCCGCCCAAAGAGCCGCCGCCGAGTCCTCCAAGGGATCCACTGCCACTACCAGGAGCGAATGATAGTCCTGAGTTGGAGTGTCCAACGGGTTGGTAGTTGTAGCCAAGTTTGTCGGCGCAGGCAACTGCCACCAGGCACATAACCTGATAGTTTTAAATGGTTATTGGATTGGTTAGTTTAGAATATCCTTTGGTTGGTTGAAGAGGAACTTACGATGAAGGCACGCATTTTAGATTCTGCTGATGAGGTTCTCTTGGTTTGACGCTTGTTTGGTTTCTGTCTAATGCTCTGTCAACGGTTATTATTTATACAAATCTGTCTTCGAGGCTGTCAGCGCGGCTTCTCATTAAATACAATGCGACGACGTCGCTAAATGTTTTTTCCGCCTACAAAATAGCAGCTTTGGTCTTTTGTGTTCGCGTTCGAACCGACAGTTCAGCTTTGCATAAATGTTATTATATGGAAAATGATAAAAATCAAAATCATGATCATAAAAATGCAATATCTCTGCACAATGCGGCAAGAAACACGGAAAACAATAACGACATTTCTGTAATTTTTTGGGTTTACTTCAGTTTATCGATTTTATTGTATGCTCGAAATAAATGCAGAAAATAACAATAATCGGTCCAGCGACATTGGCGAATTCAGCAAAAAACAGCATCACTTTCCTCTTAACGAATACGCAGACGGCGCAGAATGTTGGCGGGCAGATAGGAAGAGCTGGGAGAGCTATGGGCACCGATGTTGCCATTGCCGTTTCCATAGTGAGAGGCAGGAGCCTGGGAAGCGAAGTTGATTGCTGGAGCAATACCGCCGTTGAAGTTCTGGCTGGGTCCACCCAGAGAGTCGTACTGGGACTGGATGGCACGCTGAGCGTTAGCAGCATCCTCAGGTGTGCGGTACTTGACGAAGTGAACCTCGGGCTTGTTGTTGTTGTTGTTGCGGATGGCATTCAGTTTGTTGGACAGATCTCCAATATCGGCCTGTCTGTTCAGGACATAGATGGCGGTTCTCTGCTCGGCAGCCTGCTTGGCAAGAGCCAGGGCAGCATCCTCCAAGCCGCGGTTCTCGGGTCCCTTGATGAAGACAACACGCAGACCCTTGCTCACACTGTTGGCAGCCCTGTCGCTGGCAGCTGGGTCATTGAAATCACTCTCATCAGCTTCGAATGTGTAGAATTCCTTGTTGACACCGGCAGCTGGGGCGTAGGATGGTCCGGCGCGGCTCTCTTCGCCGTTATAGCTGGGTCCGGCGGATTCGTAGGCGGGAACGTTGTTGCTGGCAGAGCCGGAGTTAAGTCCTTGTCCGTAGTTGTATTGGGCACATGCGGCGCCAATTAGGCAAAGAACAACGAGGAAACGCATTTTGAAGCTAGAAGGTGATGTGTGTACTGAACAACCGATGGTTTAGACTGAATCCTGATGCTGATTGGACTGACTTTTATACACCGACTTGGTAGTGGGATCGGTGCTTAGAACAATAGACATTTGGTTCTTTACGGGCACATAATTCAACTAGTCGCTTATGCAAAGTAGTGCGCTTAGAGCTTATGATATGATTATGCAAAACTATCTAAAAAGACAGGCTCTTCAGCTTTCTGTGGGAGTGCAGACGGGAATGCGTGGACCGGTTTCCGCATCCAGTTATCTCTTCTATGCCCATAATATTTAAATGTTATAGTGAAATTGCTGTGAAACTATCGGACTTGTTCTCGAAAAACTTAAAATAAAAATATCACCGTGTCCAATTAGCACATACTGATCATAAATGCCATATTCTAAGCAGTTCATACCAGTATCCGCATTCAACTAAAAAATACAAAAATTCTAATAAAAATAAAAATTAAGAAAGGCAGAAATTCGCTGATGTCTTTTGAATCAACCGCTAATAATAAAATATGCATGACGAAACAGCACTTTATTCCAAAATACTCAGTTGCCGGAAGAAATGTTTCATCTGTGAATGAAGCAAATCTACTCTTTATAGCTCGGTTATTGCCCTGAGTCCAAAACGAGTTCCTTCTAGTGATGGACTTTAGCCGTGCTCCTTTTTTAATCACGGCATTGCTCGACTCTTTTGTGCTACGTTATTTGATATTAGTTAAACAATAATTAAGCAAATCTCACATAAGCTCTAAAATATGCCGGCTCTGTCACATTTTTTCTAAATGTATAAGAATTTGAATAAATCATATTGAATTAATATACAAGACAGTTAATATGAAGTTTATGTTTAAAATCATTTATTGTTTTGTTCTTTATTTGCTTTAGGTTTAAATTCTTTGAAAACTGAAAGTTTCATAAATTTTTTAAATCCGTCAAAGATAGCTTAATTTTCGAGCCTGATTAAGATTTTATTAAGTCAAAACCAAAACAACATTTTATTTTAAGCCGTTCACAATACTTGCAGTTTATGCTTCGGGTAATAAAAATTCTATTGATATTATTTAATTCTTTAATTAATTTAATGGCTGTTCATTGAGCTCTTAATCCAAGAATTTCTATTGATATTATTTAATTCTTTAATTAATTTAATGGTTTTTCATTGAGCTCTTAATCCAAGATTTTCTAAATCGATTGGAAATCATGATTTTCTAAGCGGACTTAACTTAAATTCTTTCTATATCAGCTGACATAACGAAGTTTGTGTTTAAAAATAAAATACAATAAAGAAACATTGAATATTTAAACATATTTTTTTTTATATTTATTTATGAGTAACAAAAGTTGTGGTTGTAACAATCGAAGAACGAATTAGAAACGAAGGCGGCGCAAGATGTTGGCGGGCAGGTAGCTTGGACCGGGAGCGGTAGCCTCAGCATTTTCGCGAACAGGTGCTGGTGGCTGAGAGGCAAAGTTGAGAGAGCTGGCAACACCACCATCATGAGCCTGGGATGAACCTCCCAACTGATCGTATTGACCCTGGATGGCGCGCTGTGCGTTGGCAGCATCCTCAGGAGTGCGGTACTTGACGAAGTGAACCTCGGGCTTGTTGTTGGTGTTGCTGCGGATGGCATTCAGTTTGTTGGCAAGATCTCCAATATCGGCCTGCTTGTTCAGGACATAGATGGCGGTCTCCTGTTGAGCGGCCTGCTTGGCGAGGGCCAGGGCAGCGTTCTCCAAGCCACGGTTCTCGGGTCCCTTGATGAAGACAACACGGAGGGCCTTGTTCAAAGAGCTGGACACCTGCTCAGCAGCCTGGGGCTCATCGAAGTCTTCCTCGTTGGCGGTGTAAGTAAAGAATTCCTTTTCCAATTCAGCAGCTGGGGCAGGGGCGTTGTAGGCGACTGGAGCTTCACGAGTTTCACTGGGTGCACCACCAAAGAGACCACCAGTCTGACCAGGACCGCTAGTTAAGCCACCGAAGTTTCCATTGCTGGGGGCATAGTCTGAAGCGGCAGGGATGCCAGCAAATCTGCCAATGTTGTCACTGCCTTGGCCTGAAAGAGGTCCTCCCAACTGACCACTACCAGGAGCGAACGATAGTCCTGAGTTGGAGTGTCCTACGGGCTGGTAGTTGTAGCCAAGTTTGTCGGCGCAGGCAACAGCCACAAGGCTCAGGATGATGAAAGCACGCATTTTTTTGATGATATTAAATTGAGGTATAGGTTGAATAGAGCGTTAATGTGTATCTGCTTTGATGAATCGATTGCTTCACTTTTATAAAGACAAACTGCAGATGGCAAATCGTATCGACGTGGTAAAATATTGCAAATTCAAAAAGGCGAAACAAAAGGCGTGCAGTGCATTGAAAGAAGGCAAGTTGTGAATTTGTTGTCAAGTCCATCTATAGATTATAAATCTGTTTATTAAATTAGGTATAAATAATAAACTAAAATGAGTGGTGTCATCTTTATGATTTGCACATTGTGAATGCAGGTTTTTGCATAGCATTTCAAGTCAAAAGATGGAAATGCAAATGAGGGAAGTACAGTGTAGTGTTGACTTTGATTGCCAAATGAGCGGCGCCAAGTAATTTATTAAATGTCCAATTATCAAATTATCTCATTTAGTGCTGACATCGCGCTGCAGTTCGTAGGGGTTAATTAGCAAATCGATAGCAGCACACAATACAAAAATAAAAACTGCCTCGGATAGAGTTTATTTTTAGCGATGAAATCGCTTCGGCACTTCCGGCGCCATTCGATATCCATATCCAACAAGCAACATCCACATCCACTGCCGGCTGTGGAAGGTCGCCTCCACCCGCAACATTTGCATAAAGCAAACGTTTAAAGCCAAAAAGCCGCGACAAAGCCTCGCCAATAGGTAATAATAATTTCGCGGATCGTTAAAATATGCTTTTCGACTTGAATAATAGGACTGGGCACGTCTCATTTACATATTTGCTTGCTTTTCGATCGATTTTGGGTAACACTTTGCTCAGTTCCCGGCCATCTTCAACATAAAAAGCATATTGCACATATTGGCAACGCTGAAATAGTCATTATAATGGGCAATTGAATCGCACCCAATTCGATTTACTGTCCATCGGCCAACATTCCATTCGTTATGGCCAGTTTTATATTGATTATCGATATAAAGAGATACAAGATACAGAACGTCAAGGTTTCCTCGATCGAAACGGAAAAGATGAATAATGAAAATGATTGTTAAATGCAGAATATTGAATTTAATATGAAATTTATAGCCAAATCCAACGATGGCTGTCTCGTTGTCCAACTGATATTAATATCAAGATCTTCTGCGTTCACCAGTGGAACATATCTTGCCATCGTGATCAAGTTCTTCTGCTGCATACGTAATTATCTTAGCCGGTAGTCGGCTGACAGTAGGTAGATAGGAACTAAACTGTTGCATAATCCGATCATTTTATTCAGTTGTTTTGCATAACGGTAAATGCTCCACATGGACCCATCGATGGCATAAAAACCATCAAGTTATCTGTGCAGATCATCACATTCCACAGTCAGCTCTCAATCTCCAAACATGCGCAGCTTTTCTGTTCTCCTTTGCTGCTGCCTTGCAGCTTTGGCCACCGCCGACAAACTTGGCTATAACTATCAGCCAGTGGCTCATTCCGGTTCGGGACTATCATTCGCTCCAGGTGGCTCGGCCAGCAACCTGTCGCCATCGTTTGCCAGTGGACCCAGCTCTGGACTCTCATCCGGTTTCCCCTCAAGCGGTCAAGCCAGCAACTTATCGCCCTCGTTTGCAGCTGGTCCTTCGGCTGGTCCCCTTGGCGGCTCCGATAACTTTGGCACTGCTCCATCTTCGTTTGCTCAGCCCAGCTTCCGTCCAAGTGCACCAGTTGCCGAGCAATCTGCCGATGCTCCGAACTATGCCGCACCCGAGCCTGAGCTGCAAAAGGAATTCTTCACCTACACCGCCAACGAGGAGGACTTCGATGAGCCAGAGGCTTCCGAGAAGGTGGCTACCACTCTGAACAAGGCCCTTCGCGTTGTCTTTGTTAAGGGACCCGACAGCAGTGGCTTGGAGAACGCTGCTCTGGCTCTTGCCAAGCAGGCTTCTCAACAGGAGACGGCCATCTATGTCCTGAACAAGCAGGCCGATATCGGAGAACTGGCTGGAAAACTGAACGATCTGCGTAGGGCCAGCGGCGACAACACAAACAACAAGCCCGAGGTTCATTTCGTCAAGTACCGCACACCTGAGGATGCTGCCAACGCTCAGCGTGCCATCCAAGGACAATACGATCAGCTGGGAGGTGCATCATCTCACCAGGATGGCGGTGTTGCTCCCGCTCTGAACTTTGCATCCAGCGCTCCAGCCCCAGTTGCCGCTGCCGCCCCAGTTGCTGCTCCAGCTTCAGTTCCTGCTTCTTTCCCCGCTTCCTTCCCCTCTGCATCCGACTCTATACCAGTTGCAGCGGAGCCAGCGGCCACTGACGCCATCTCCTCATACATTCCTCCAGTGACTCCCGGCAGCACTTATCTGCCAGCAAATATCTTGCGCCGTCTGCGATTCTAAGATCGTAAACTAAGATCAAGACTATGTTTATCTAATCGATAAAAATATCGTTGTTATTGTTGACTTATTGTTTCGAAAATAAAATTGTTTACATAAAATTTTAAAATACCCATATCTTTGGCGGATGTCAGCTTTTAATGCCCTAAGTCCACTAAAATGGCAAATGGGGTATATTGACCTTCAGATTATATTATATATTTTCTTAAGTCTTCGCAGATTACTTTTATGTAAAACAATACCCATATTAACCCAAAGAAGTAGGAACGTTTTATGGGCTGAGCGTTTGGCGGTCAATGGGAAAGTGTTGAGATAAAACTCGTAAATAATTTATTAAAAACAAGCAAATAATTTGTATATACATATCAGTAGTTTTTTTCATGAAGCATACAGGTTGCTACAGCCAAAATTTGTATATTTTTATGAATATAAAATAAGTAAAATATATATTTATTTTTAACATAAGACATTACTGATTATTTTTCGCACAGGGTATGTTCTTTTTAAGACTTTGGTAGATTCAAATTTTGGTTCACCCAAATTCTTACATAGTTTTTTTTTTTATTTTTTTTTTTGCATATTTTTTGAATGACCATTTTCTGGCTTAGGAATTTTGGCTTTATGAAAATGATTTGAATTTTTAAGTTGGAAACGGATTTGGGTTTTTTTTTTCTTTTGTCTGGCAAACGAGTTCAACGGGTTAAATTAGGATGCCAAGTCAATGGCTATTTATGAAAATTTGCAAATCAGAAATTTAACAAGTTCTTTGATAGCATTTTATGTTTCTGTTATGTTTGTTATTCGAAACCGAAACAGAAACATAAATCGAATTCAAATTCGAACTTCAATACAATTGTATTTTAAATTTGTTTGCCTTCCATTTATGTAGTTTGTTTATATCAACAGATGTCGGATCATCCCACGCATTTTACTAAATTGATTTCGATCGCATTGACTGACAAATTGCATGTAGCTAACAACGAACAATGGCCAAAACTGTAGCGCCGAGCAATTTAATATTATTAAGCTCGCATATTGGCCCAAAAATATTTGTGGCCATTAGCCAGAGCTTCACTTTCAATCGTTGCCTGCTCGATTTGCATAACAAAATGAGTGAACAAAAGAATTTAGCTACCGAACAGCTAAACAATTTGGAGCTGTAGCTGTCGACGTCGCTGTAGCTGTAGCTGTCGACGTCGCTGTAGTCGTCGTTGTTTCTGCCGCAGTCGCTGCCGCTGCCAACTTTGACTGCGCTGTCGGCGTCAAGACCCGTTGACTTATTTGCATAAAAATTTTCTTTGTAATCCGAAGTTCATCAAATTTTAATCAACGCCGCCGCCGCCGACGTCATCATCATCATCGACGTCGTCATCATTATCATCGCTTCGGTCAGGCAATAATCAAAGAGGCCAAAAATAAAAACATGTTAGACAACATAATGGGGCAGACTTTATCTTGATCTCTAGCATAGTTGTTAAACACTTGTTCTGGGAGTGATATTCATGTTGGTAAGCGATTCGTACTATAAAAATGGCACTTCATCTCTTGGAACCCATCATTCTGTGCTCACAGCTCCGAGTAGAACTAGAACCCAAAGATGCGCGCTTTCATTGTCTTGTGCTTAGTGGCCGTCGCCTCAGCCGATAAACTTGGCTACAACTACCAGCCGGTAGGACACTCCAGCTCAGGATTGTCTTTCGCTCCTGGCAGCGGCAGTGGCATTATTAGTGGTGGAAACGGCGGTGGTTCTCTTGGAGGACTTGGCGGTGGCAGCTTGGGAGGACTCGGTGGTGGCAGCTTGGGAGGACTTGGCGGTGGAAACTATGGCAGCCTTGATAGCGGTCTGGGTGGTGGCTCTGGACTCGGTGGCTCCGGACTCGGAGGCTCTGGCTCTGGACTCATTAGCTCTGGACTCGATGGACCCGTCAACTACAATGCTCCTGCCCCCTCTGCTGAGCTGAACAAGGAATTCTTCACCTTCAGTGCCAACGAGGAGGACTTCGATGAGCCTCAAGCTTTGGAACGCGTCTCCAGCTCCGTGAACAAGGGTCTGCGTGTTGTCTTCATCAAGGGACCCGAGAACCGTGGCTTGGAGAACGCTGCCCTGGCTCTTGCCAAGCAGGCTGCTGAGCAACAGACTGCCATCTATGTCCTGAACAAGCAGGCCGATATTGGAGATCTGGCCAACAAACTAAATGCCATCCGTAGCAACTCGAACAACAAGCCCGAGGTTCACTTCGTCAAGTACCGTACTCCTGAGGATGCTGCCAATGCCCAGCGTGCCATCCAATCCCAGTACGACTCTCTGGGTGGATCCAGCCAGTCCCACAATGGAGGTGTTGCCAATGCTCTGAACTTCGCTTCGGCTCCTCAGTTCCGTCAGCAGAATGCTCAGATCCCTGAGAACTCCTACCTGCCATCGTCCGTTCTGCGCCGTCTGCGTTTCCGTTACTAATTTCATGTCTATCCATAATTAATATATATTTTTGTTGACTCTGTGTTATCTATTGATTTGTTCAATATTTCAAATACACTCTTTATTTAAAATCTATATCTTAAATGGTGTTTTTTCTTTCTTTGTCTACTTTGTATCTGGGTTGTTTAATGTGTCAGTCAAGCTCAAAGTAAAGTTGTGAATACATTTTCCATGCTTCAGAGTTGGGTTGTCAAAAATTGCAGCATTCAATGTTTAGTATAGGCCATAAAAATTCCAGCATTGTGACGATAACATCGATGCCAAGTGGAAACCAATAAAAATTTACATTTTTTCTGTGTACGAGTATTTTACAAAAGGCGCAAAACAATCAACGAAATTTTTTGATAATAATTAAAATGTTAATCTGCGTGAAGTAAAAGGTTAGACAAACTATTGGCATCCAAATTTATGGCAACTGCAAGACGGAACTATCTTGACTAGGCCAGACAAAGCCAGTTCGATACATTATGTATGAATGATAACAGAGCGTTCAAAAAGATCCACCAACAACTAACAACCAATACTCAATAGCCAATAATAAAACATACACGCACACACACACACACACACACACATAGTCACAACATCAATAGTGATCAGTACAATAGTAGCTCCATTCAAGAGCACCCACTACCCTCAATTTGCATACTCAAAATATACACAAAAATACAAAACAAAGAGTTACTCAGGTTTATTGGAAAAATCATCATCATTACCAAAATATTCGCCAGTCTCTCTGAGCCACCATAAAATATGATTCGAATGAACGTATTTCTAGGTATCTGTAGAAGTGGTCTAAATTTCCAAAGATATTTGACTTCAGATAAATATTTTCCTAGAATTTAAAATTCTAAAGAAAAATCTGTAAGCAAGCACTGACTCAGACCAGATTTAAGTTCCTTTTCAAGCATAGTCATCGGCTAAAAAAAATCCAATTTAGTGGAGTATTTGAATAATAAAGCGCTGAGAAATTTTAATATATTTCTAATAAGAGCTTATTTATGGTTTCATTTGTTGATATTTTCATATAGATAAAATGCTTTATATTGCAAAATAATTAATTAATTAACTTCGTTTAGAATAATTGTTTTAGACACTTTTATATGCAAAGCAAGAGTTTTTGCAGCTATGCACATTTATTTAGACTGCCACGATAATTAAGAGTTCAATTATAGTCAACCAATCGTATAACTATAGTGCCATCGAAAGACTTTGTTAAACAAGTTTGCGATTTAGCTCTTTTATTTATTGTAAACAAAGTTATTATATTTTGTTTCGAATTGGATTAAGATAACACACGACTGTGCATTTGTTATAAGTTTCGCCAAATGATAATTTTTCTTCTTTTTTTATTGTATTTAAATAGTGGAATAAATATTTTTAAACAAGCTTAAGCTATAGGATTGCAGTTTTCTGCTGTTAACCCTGAACACAGGTAGTCCAATGCAGATAACAGCCAAATGAAGAGGTGAATAAAAAGAAAAAAAAAGAAATAATCAATAAATTGGGCTAAAAAGTGAGCAGCGAATTGAAAATGACATAGTGCGATGACTGCGAAATGTGGTGCAGCGACAGGTAATAAAAAATCATTGACTAATTAATCGTTTTGCGAAATTTTAAATCAATTGGATGCGATACAATATCGCATAAAAAGCGTAGGTGTTTAAAGAGTCAACAGACTTTAATTTGGTACGGCTTGCAGTGTACAAGTATTATCCTTAAACATATCACAAAATGCGTGTCCTTATTGTGAGTATCAACGATATATAAAATTGAAATATCCACTTTAACAACTGCATATTCTTATAGAGCTTCCTGGGCCTCCTCGCCGTTGTATGCGCTCAACGTGCTGGCTACAACTACCAGCCTGTGGACCATTCTAGCCAAGGACTCTCCTATGCTCCCAGCAATGCCGGCATTCCTCAAGTTCAGGACCATCCCGCATACGCACCAACCCACGATAGCGGAGTCGTCAACCAACAACCCACCGCAGATCAGGCATATCAGGCTCCCGCTGAGCTGACCAAGGAATTCTTCACCTACACCGCAGATGAACGTGAATTCCAAGCACCCGAAAATGCCGAGCAGCTGTCCAACAATCTTCGCAAATCTCTGCGTGTTGTGTTCATCAAGGGACCCGAGAACAGCGGAATTGAGGATGCCGCTTTGGGCTTGGCCAAGCACGCTTCCGAGCAACAGACCGCTATTTATGTCCTGAGCAAGCAGGCTAACATCAACGATCTGGCCAACAAGCTGAATACCATTCGCAACAATAACAACAACAAGCCCGAGGTTCACTTCGTCAAGTACCGTACTCCCGAGGACGCTGCCAATGCCCAGCAGGCCATTCAGGGACAATACGATCAGTTGGGCGGAGCTGCCTCCCATCACGATGGTGGCGTTGCTCCCGTTCTGAACTTTGCCTCCCGCGCACCTCAGCCAGCTCCAGCTCCAGCTCAGGAACCCTTGAACTCTTATCTGCCTGCATCTCTGCTGCGCCATCGTGCCTAAACACACTGATCTGATCAAACAGACTGACCATAACTGATTCCTACGCATTCCTATTATTGTTATCCATTTTTGTTAAGTTAGTATTGCAATTTTTTGAAATAAAATAAAATAATATAATAAATTTAACACTGTGTTGTAATCTATTTGGCTGTGCTAGTTTTGTAACGACAACATTGAACTATATACCTTTTAGGGAAAATCTGTGTCATCCCAAAAAGGCTTGGCTCAAAAATTTTGCAAAGATTATAAAATGCTCGATGATCTGCGAAATGCTTGACAAATGTGTCTGGCTCTTTGTGGCGATTACAGCATGCAGCTAATTGTGGTAAGATCATTAGTTGAATTAACGAAAAAGGAGACTATGATTTAAAACAAAAGATTTTTTAGTTTCTTGCTTTGTTCGCTTTCTGCTCGGCTGAAGTGGGCTACCAATATCAGCAAAATGGACCAGAATTTGGCTACGAAACGAATGCAGGTCTGAGCAATCAACAGTCAACTGATCATTTCCAAGATCATGCAGGTTTCCACAAACATTTCTATGCCTTTGAAGCACCCTACGACTCTGTTGAGGAGACTGATCTTGTAGAGCAAAAGATTGCGGCTAACACCCAAAAGAATCTACAGGTTGTTTTCATCAAGGCACCGGAAAACAAGGCAGTACAGGGTGCACTTAATGCTCTCGTTAAGCAAACCACCGAGGACAAGACTGCTATCTATGTGCTTAACAAACAAACCGACTCCAACGAACTGGCAAGCCAAATAAACTCACTGCGAACACAAAGAAAACACAAGCCACAAGTTCACTTTGTCAAATACAGGACCGATGCAGAGGCTGCGCATGCCCAGCAGCACATTCAGGCGCAGTACGGCGGTGGAACGGGTCAAGTCTCGCAGCCATCATTGGGTTACTTGCCGCCTGCAGAGTTGCCACAGCAGCCGCAGGGCTACTATCCGCCAGAGTTGCCACAAGCACCGCAAAGCTACAATCCACCGGAGTTGCCACAGCAGCCACAGGGGTACTATCCGCCAGAGTTGCCACAGCAGCCACAGCTGCCACTGCAGGGATACTATCCAGAACAGCAGACACAACAGCCACAATCATCATCGGGTTACTTGCCACAGCCAGAGTTACCAACTGTGGGCTACTCACCCCAGCCAGAGTTGGCACAGTCGCAACAGGGTTACTATCCACCCCAAGTGCCCCTTGCACCACACTCAAGCTACCTCCCGCCACTGCCGAACTATGTCAGTGCAAACCAGGGCTACAACAATGCAGAGCTGCCTGTTCTGCCCTTGTCACAGCAGCCGTTGGCTACCAATGCCTACGACCTGGATGCACGCACTGCTCGATCCCGTCGCATTGATTTTCGAGTTAATGAGAGACATCGTCCTGACAGTCGCATGGTTTTTCCCACTGATACTCCAAGCAAGAGGTATTTGCCCGTCGAGTCGAGTGGCTATTTGAGAGCTCAGAAGCGTCACAGACGTGCCCACTTTTAAGCCCTCAAGCTGAACAAATTAAGACATTAAAATAAATCCGTAAGACTGTCATAGATGTATCTAGTTTTCGACACAGCCCAATAAAGATCACCATAAACGAATAGTCGTTTTTCTCAGTATTGCTTCATGCAAATTTTAGGGGACTACGAGCTGTAAATTTTAGCTAAACGTCTTATCGGATAAAATCTGGAGCGAGGCTCGCCAGTTCGTAAGCTCGTAAGCTTATTAAAAAACTTGAAAAAAAAAAAAATCACAAATGACGTGTAAATTAACACAATCGAGAGCCATAAAAAGCGATCATAAAATCGTATTCAAGTGAAAGTATAAAGCATTTGATTGTGGTGGTGGATGTGGTTTGTTGGTGGTGCCCTAATAAATGGCTATGACTATTTTGGGCGACAGCAATCGCATATGAAACAATTTGATAACTAATTCAAATTGGGGGCTCATTTGTAAATTTTATGCGAATTAATTCAAGTTCAAGTCGCGCTCAGGTCAAATTCACATGCGTCTTTTGGCCTGGCTTTGTGTCTGCTAACCAAAGAAATTTGCATTTCAAAATTGAACGACATTAACATGGATAATCGGAGCAGGCAAACACAAAAACCAGAGCAAAAAGCGTTTGCAAAAATCTTTTAAAAGTCCATAAAAAACCACCAAAATGACAAACAGAGGAAAACAAAGACTTCGCATTCGAGAAGTCAGTTTTGTTGTTTGTGTCGTATATAAGGATGGTTTTGTTGCTGTGACTAGATTATAAACGAGCTGAGCTTCAAACACTAAAAAACACGACGCTGCAGGCCGTCAACCAATATCGAATCCGAAATAAAACTTGGATACGGGGATCTGAAGATCCAGCCAAAATGCAAGCCTCAATGGTAAGAAAGCAGAAATGGAATAAACGCAGAATCCAGTTAATAAAATATTTTATCATACAGATACTTTGGCTTTTCCTGTACTTCAGTCATGCCCTTGCTCTAAACAACGCCTATTTACCAGTCAGCCAAGACTACTCACCTCGCAGCAATCTCGCCACGGAATACTTCAGCTACGGTCCACCACCGGAGGAGGATCAAACGCTGCCCCTTCAGGCAGCTCGTCAGCTGGCCAGGGCATTTACACCTCCCCAACAGGTGGTCTTTATACGCACGCCAGAGACAAATCTGTTTACCCAAACTGCCAAACAGTTGGCAGCTCAAAACGCTTTGGATATTTATGTGCTGCAAAGGCAAATGGATGCGGCGTCATTGGAGCAACAAAGAGCAGCTATTGAGCAGCAGGCGGGACACAAGCCCACCGTACACTTCGTCAAGTATCGCACACCTGAGGATGTCAGTCGTGCGCTGACTAGCCTGAGGAACAGCTATGATCATCTGCCGGGCAGAACCAGCATTCATGCCGTAGAGACGGCAAAAGTTATTCAACTTAATCCGCCTTCGGTGTCACTACCAGCACCCCCTCCGCCACCACCAACGCTGCCAGTGCAGTACCGACAGCAGCCGGAGAAAGTTGTGTTCAAGATACTGCCCAAGGACGGTGACGAGTACGAGACACACGAGCAGGTGAACGAGCTGGAAGCTGCCAAGCTGCAGGCACTCTTCCGGCAATATTTGCCACCTGGACAGAGGCGTTAGGGCTAAGTATAAATGGACTAGTGCCAAAGACTGTTAAATTAAAATAGCAATAAATGTAAATAGAAAATAAATGTTTTCAATAATTGTGATATGCAGTTTAAACTCGGGGGATTAAAGAGTTGTCTGGTTGCTTATTTTAATTACATTTCACATTTCAATTAGTTTTTGTTTTTCCTTTTGAAAGCCGAACTGTTTCAATCAACATACTCTTACCTGACTTTATAATTAAAATACTGTATTATCCATTTTAATTATATTTGAAGTGACTTTTGCCTTGACATTTCATTTGCTTTGCTACGTGATTTCAAAATATATATAAATTCAAATAATGTAGACATTTTGTGACAGCGCTGACAGCTGACCATCTGCATCTATACCTATACCTATGGTCTGGTATTATGAATAATTAATGATTGTAGACCAAGTAGAAGCTTTCCTTGTTGCGGATTATCTTCAAAGTATCTCTTAGATAACCACGAAAGGTGGGGGTGCCCGCCTTCCCTACCCAGCCCCAGTCCAACCTTCAGTTTGGGTTGTATCCACATCTCTCTGTGAACAGATCCGGGTCCAAGCAAACATTTTCTTGAGCAATGTGTCTGATGCTGTCGACGTTGTCGCTGGCAAACTTTTTAATGAGCTATGCGCGAAGTTGAGCCTGCCCAGCTTCCACTGCCTCTGCTTCTTACTCTATCCCGCTATTACCATCAGAGCACAACGCCTATGTATATGAGTCCTTCGGCCGTCTGTCCCTGTGTCCGTTAAGTTTAACGACAGGCTTGCTTTAAGAATGTTTCGACTAAATTATGGCAGCAGCACGACACTGACGACAACACTGTGGCTGACATCATGTTGCTTTGCAAATTGTTTTAGTGTCAAAGGTCACACACACACACACACACACACACACACCAACACACATACACGCACTCTCGCCATGTGGCACACTGAAGTGCAGCCGTAAAAAAAAGGTATCCTGGCACTGCAAATCTGTTGAGCAAGTTTTAGTTTGAGAATTTTTGAGCAACATGAGAACCTGTACTCATACCCAAAAAACGAGAACGTTGCTCGTTAGTGGCGCCTGCCAAAAAGTTTGCCAGTCACGTCAAAGCTGCCAGCTTTTTCTACCCTGTACCTTGGGAAGCACTGCAAGAATCGCGGCTGCTTTAATCCTACCTGGAGGCTCATGACTTGCTCCTGCTGCAATTTTCACACAGGTGTGTCCAAGGTCCAACCTTACCATCATCGTCTCAAATTCCAACGCCAGATGCCAAGTTTGCGTGTTGCCAATCTTTATTTTATTTTTCGTTTCTTGTTAGCTTTTTTGTTTTTGTTAAATTTTGTTGTTGGGCCTTTTGTTTAGCTTGGCTATTGCCACATTAGGCGTTTTTGGTTACAACTTACCCTCTCTAGCTCCTCTATTACCCAGAAATGAGTAACACAGCGAACAGTTAAATTACATAATTATGTCCATGACTGTCACTTCCAAACAATTAAAGACACGTAATTAAATATTATTATGCATAACTCAATAAAAAAATTTATTATACTGTGATTTATTAATTTATTATGATGAAAATACTCTTTTAACAGAAAATTAATTAAATAAAAACAGAAATTTTCTATAAACGATTTTTATTTATATATAGTATTTCAATGGATTTATAAATCACATACAGTAAAGTTAAAGACTTAAGTGAATTGAAAGTATTTTTAATACCATTAAGAATTAATAACATTACTCAACACCGAAGAATAGGGGTCAGAAATCTAGAGAGTTCCCTACAAAAATAGGGCATCAGCAAATCGGTCATGCATGCAGAAAATTAAATGTTGTTGTTTGTGGTTGTTGGTGGATGGCGAACCGCGGATGACAGAAAAACAAAGTTTAAATTAGTTAAGAAAGTTCATTTGCGGGTTCACCAGAATATATTGAAGATAAAAGCGAGGTTTTTGTGGAAAATTATGAAAATTATAATTAAGAGCTTAGCGTTGACCCAAAGCCAGTATCACGTTATCATTGGCTTAAATCAGTAGCTGTTTTTTGTTTTGTTTTGTATTATTTTATTTTTTATATTTTTTTTGTTAACCACAATTCAACACTAGTGGCTCTGTTGTGCGTCTATTTGGGCTTAAAGCGACCAAAACATTTTGATTTCGATCAAAGGGGAAAGAGACAGTGCTACAAAGCATCGCTCCATGCATATTTATATGTGTCGTAAAGTGCATTTAAATCAAAATCAAAATGCGACGGCGTTGAGGCCAAGATAAATGGCCCTAAATGCTGATGCTAGGCCTATGCTGTATGCTTAGTCGTATATTTAAATGTGTGCCGCTCTTTAATGACATTTGGAATGGCATAAAAAACTAATTAATATCGCATACGCTGTCAAGGTCGTCAGATGTCCGATATCAATTTAACAGAGGGTGGGGATCGGGCGCTTTCCATTTCGATTGCAACCGTCTGCGCCTATAAAAGCAGCTGTCCATCCAATTCCCAACATTAGTTTCAACTGCCAGCTTCAGTCGTGCGTTCAACCAACAACAAATAACTAGACATGCGTGGACTTATTGTAAGCTTCAAATTGCTACCAATTTAGTTCCCTATTAATTTCTTCCTTTCGCTTAGCTCATTTGCCTCTGGGCAGCTGTCTGCAGTGCCGATAAGCTGGGCTATAACTATCAGCCAGTGGCTCATGCCGATGAGGGATTGTCATTTGTGCCCGGCAATGGGTTACAGTCAGTTGATGCTGGAGCCATTCCAGTACAACAACAGCATGGCGAGGCTGAGCTCTCGCTACCAATTGAGCCATCAGTTGCTGCTCCCATTGTTCCACAAGCTGCACCACTTATCGAGGAGTTCCAAAAGGAGTTTTACACCTATGCCGCTCCCGAGGATCAGTTCGATGAGGGTGTTAACAATCAGCAAATCGCTGATTCACTAAAGAAGAACCTTCGCATTGTCTTCATTCGCACACCTGAAAATCGCGGCTTTGAACGCGCCGCACTGCAGTTGGCCAAACAGTCGGCTCAGCAGGAAACTGCTATTTATGTGCTGAGCAAGCAAGCGGATGTGGCTAATTTGGCCAAGCAGCTCAATGCACTCAAATCGACCTCTAGCAATAAGCCCGAGGTTCACTTTGTCAAGTATCGCACACCCCAAGATGCGGCTAATGCTCAGCTGGCCATTCAAAATCAATATAATCAGCTGCCCGGAGTCTCACGCATCTCCAACGAGGGTAGCGCTCCAGTATTGAACTTTGCTTCTCAAGCACCTGCTGCTCCCGCTAGTGTGAGCAGTTCGCATCTGGCATCGGGACAGGACTACCTGCCACCTGCACTGCGCCGCTTTCGCGTTAAGTAAACGATGATTGCAGCCCTACGACGGTAACCTATTCCTATTCGATCAAATACTCACCTGTTCTTTCACCACGCCATCAAGTTAACTAGTTTGTAAATATCCATGAAGGAATTAAATTTGTTAGCTGACAAATTTCAGTCTGTACTCAATTGGTTTCGGTCGCAACGGTCCCAATGTGTGGGCTGCCATGTGGGACGAGCTAAAAGCTCATTTCCAGCAAACTTTCGTTGAGTCCTAATTGGGCATCCTTTTGTGCTGGACATCCTTTGCTCTACCCCACTCCGTCTATTCGAATCCCATTTGCTCGGTTGGCTCGTTTTATGTGTGATTTGTTTTGTAAAGCAAATCCTAGCCAACGGCTATGGCGTCAACTGCGGCGTCGTCGTCAGCGTTGGCTGCGAAGTCAACGTTGGCGTTAGTGTTAGTATCGGTGTCGGTGTCGGTGTCTGGCTGCGCATTCGTGCGTTGTCCTTTCACAGTTAATCCTTGAAATAATAGCATGGATAAAGCGGTAGGCATGTCATAAAGCCCCGCAACAAGTTGAGCCACTAACACACATACACAAACAGACACACTCACACACACTCGTACACACAGTCCACAGACAATGGGACTCTCGTATGCACAATGGTTTTAAGCAACCGCCATTTGTAATTGGAGTTATTAGAATCGAAACGAAGCTGCCACATTCAGGCAATGGCCGGAACACAGGCTCATTGCCATCAGTGGTCGGAAAATAGGAAATGTTTCGCAACAGCGACGAATGGACCTGAGTTCTGCTGGAAAGGTGATTTGGACTGCACAACGCACAGAGTGTGATTATATCTCTCTGTGTATGTGTGTTTGTCCTGATAACTTCCTGCTTCCGCAGTAGGCAAACTCATCATATGAATAGCTGCCTCTCTGACCCTTTCCCACATACACCCCTTTTGCACATAGATATAACCTATGTCAGTGGATTTGGAGCGTTGTTGAGTGGAGTCCTTAAATTTCACTTAGATGTAACATAAAACCGGCATAAACGCAACTCAACGGCGCATGTATTCATGGCCATGACGCTTGTGTGTGCGTTGAAATCACACGCTTATCAGCAGTCAAGTGCAAGCTGAATCCGTTTGCTACTCTGCAAGTACAGTGGCAAATCGCTAAAGCGTAACGGCAACGACAATATGGCACGTACTTGGCAAAGGGATGGGTAGTGGGCATGGTAAAAGATGGCCAAAGGGGTTGAAGCGGTATGGCAATGACAGTCCAAGCATAAAAGCCGTTTGCCTGCCTTCCATTTGCCGTCTGACTGCACCCAGACTGTTGCCTGTAATTAAGGTGATATGCGGCAGGCAAACGGACTGACGGACCAACCGACAGACAGACAGACGCAATGCAGGCACTGCCAAGTGCGTGTTTTGTGCGTGTCACACGTTTGAAGCTCCATGTCCCATGCCCCTTGTACCCATGTGTCGCACAGTGTCAGGTTGTCTACTAAATGCTAGCAAACATGAATGTGTTCTCGAGTTTTTCTCTGCATGTCTGTGTGTGTGCGTTAATGAGCAGCCTGCTGAGCACACAAAATAAATTATTAAAACGGCATTCAACTTGTGCTCAACTATCAAAAGTGTGAAGAGTCTTCAGCGACACTGCGGGATTTCAGCGATTTCAAACTTTAAAATGCATGGCTTTGAGAATGAAACGTTATATTAATATACACACACAAATAAAATTAATGTTTCAAGAACAACGTGAGTAGATCTATTTCTCTCCCAGCTTGCTGTTAAATTGTGTTTTAACTCATGCATTATTATGTCTCTAAAAAGAAGTCGCGTACACGAATAGTCGATAGATGTTTAAATCTAAAAGTATTGCATGCTTTTGGGCGGATGTTAAAATAGAGCTTTGAATGGTATTGTGTTGGCAGTGCTGCCAGACTTTCTCAGGCTGAAATGCGAATATACAAAATTTAGATTAAATTCTACCCAAAAAAGGGGGAAAAAAGCTAACCAAGCAACTCTGTTGGTAATCGCAATCACTATGCATGCAGTTCCCAAAGAGAATGCACAAACACCATATACTATTTGCTGTGACCAATTGCAAATCGCTAGAATTATATTTTAGAAAAATGAGACTGAGAAGAAATGCGAGCAAACATCGTGCGACTCTCAATCACATGAGCTGACAGTTTGCGGTGAGGCAGACACATCCGCAACAGACTGCAACGCATTCTCCACACGGCAAAATAACTAAAAGCAGAATTTTTGTGTGTTTTCAGTTTCAGTTTTGTGCAGTTTTTGTGCCGGTTTTTGCTGTTGTTTTCGTTCTCTCAATTGCAATAGCGTTTCTAACTAATATTTCTTTTCAATTTTGGCGATTGTGCAAAAGTTTTGTTGTAAAACTAAATATTTTGGCTTTTGTGTGCATGCAGCCAACAATTTTGCGCGTGTGCACGAATTCGAATGCGAAAACGAACGTATTTTTGTTTGTTTGGGGCACAAATTGAAATGTTCCCGAGACATTTTGTAGCTGTTATTGTTTTGCCTCAGTGTCAGTGAGTGAGTTTCTTTGCCCCACAGCTGCAGCCACTCACTGCTGTTAATTTGGTAAACGCTTCCGGCAGGGCTGTTTTCTCCTCCCCACTCACTCTCTGTTACTCACATATGCAGGTGAAAAAGAGTCAAGTCGATGCACAAATGCAGTTGGCAGTTGTACGCCATTTTGTCGCTGTCAGAAAGTTTTAGTTCGCCTGTCGCTGCTTCAGTTACTGTTTCTGCTTCTGTTTCTGCTTCAGTTGCGGCTGCTGCGGGCTCAGTTTGGAATTTGTTGCAAAAAGTGTTTATTGGTTTGCCATGTGCAACAGCCACTCTATGAAAATTGAGTTATTCGTTTGGCTCTTCAGCAGCCCCCGGGCATATTCAGTGTTTGGCATGCAAAGCAACCGCTTGACTGCTTGTCGAAACTTGGCACACATGCTGCTAGTTTTGGCTCATTAACTGTGGCACTCTTGGTTCGTCTGTCCTTCCATCCGTAGGTCTGTTTTCTATCCCTTTGTCTGTGGGGTTTGCTTGATGTTGCATATCAATTAGTCGACTTTTAGGCGCTGCCATGTATAATTAAGCAACTGAGAGAGTGGTCCAACTCATGGCAAAAGAAACCACTTCCTGTTTGCCTCTTTCATTTACAGATAAGGCTCATTAACAGCCACAACATCACCAACATTGGCATCAGCATCAGCAAAAGCTGTGCAGTCAACTACGATAGGCTAATTTAATATTTATACCTTAATCAAGACACCAAGCTGGCAGCCCTTTAGACGGTTCCACAGCTCGACAGGAAATCAGTTGATGCCCAGGCGTTAATTGCCCATTCCCATTCCCATTCAAAGTTGCCATCTGCCTGCCTAACTGCCAACTGCCTGTCTCACTCTCTGCCTGTCACACAAAAATTTTCAATCGATACAGCACATCTGTGGCCATACACACATGCTGCTCATGTATTTGCTCAGCCCACGGCTTTGATTCCGTAATGAGGCAACCAGCCTCGTTGCACCTTTGTATCGCCCTGGGCATACGTAACGGGACAAGCTCGACAACGGAGAGCGCCAACAGAGAGACGGACAGGGAAAAAGACCGATGTGGATAAGAGATGAGAAAAGCACAGAAAAGAAAGAAAAGGAAAAGAAAAGAGCAGAGTTGCGATGAGCTGAGCATAGCAGCGCAGAGCAGAGAAGAAAGAAGCATCAACTTTGTCTGTGGCCCTGGCCGGATGTGTTTTATGGCCAAGATACCCTTGATTCGCCATTTATTTCGTAGTTTATCCTTTCGTTGATTATTGCACAACATTTGCTCGCACTCTGCTGCTGGCTTTCCCTTTGTAATTTTGTCAGACTTTTGACCTTATGTGTCCTTACCTCCTCATGTCCTCATCCAGTTTTGTAGCGTCCTTTACGTTGTTTGCTTTTGTTTACGCATTTCATTGTTGAGCTCCTGCTTCAATTTCCATGCACATTTAAAAGGATTAAAAGGATATTCATCAAACTCAAAGTTTCACAAGTTTCTGTGTATGTGTGTCCCCAAGCCGTCATTATAGTATCCCTCGTATACTCACCCACCAACCCTGGATCCTATGTAACTGTTTGTGTATTGTGTTTAGCTGTGGTTGACACTGCTTATTGTTGTCTCTTGTAAGACTCTTCGAAG
This sequence comes from Drosophila nigrodunni, assembly GCA_020829145.1. Classification (NCBI taxonomy): domain Eukaryota; kingdom Metazoa; phylum Arthropoda; class Insecta; order Diptera; family Drosophilidae; genus Drosophila; species Drosophila nigrodunni. The sequence goes on from JACVCZ010000001.1 coordinate 20,415,290, forward strand.
GTCCTTCAATAAAACTCGTTTCGCCATTCAGTTTTCAACATTTATTTCGTAATGTTTAGTTCCATCATTTTACCACAAATAATCATATTCGTAATTTATAAGTAATATTTCAATTTTTCTGTGTATAGTAAACTGACTAGCCAAGCAGTAGGCGTCATATTTAGAGATGAGTTTTAATTTATTACTGTTTGTCTGTAATTGTAATTCATTTGCTTGGTATTTCTTTGTTTCTTTTGGTTTGCCATTGAATTGTACACATATTCGTATATTCTACGCACTTAATAATAATAAGTACATACATACACACAAGTTACTCTTTTTGCATATATATATATATGTATATAAGTATTTATTTGCATAGGTTGCAATTTTTACAAGTGTATCTTTGATGCGTTGTTTGTTTGGTATGCCTTTATCTATAAATAAATATTCATTCATAAAGTTATTTATTTAATTTTTATGTTATTATGTTACTTGTTATTTGTGGTACAATAATGTCATCATTGTATCGCTTAGCTGATGCCATTTAGTAGCTATTTACCTATAACTTATTTTATAGTACAATATTTATTACAATACGTTTAACAAAAGGTAAACTCAACAGATTAATATAAATTAATGACTTTACTCACATGTGTATAAGCATGCATATAAGTATTTTTATAAATATATTTATTTTATAAATATTTAATAAATTATATAAATGATTTATGTCTGCGCAGTTGTTATTTTGTTCATGTTTAATTTTACTCTGTGTGAGTGTGTAAAACAAACACTAAGATAATTGTTTTAGCTAATTTAATTATAATTAAATGTTGTACACCATTTACACATCAGATATATTTGTATATATGTAATTACGTGTTTTGAATTAATACGATAATGATATGTGTAACTGGAAGAATTTGATGCGTGTTAGTGAAATGATGTAGGTACCAGATGTTTCGATTATAAAAATATAACCCGAATGCACTTCAATGTTTCCTTTTCATACTCTAAAATACATGTATGTGCATGTATAATTGAGTAAATATATATATGTGTGTGTATATCTGTGTATATAAACTAGGCATTCAGGACCTCTGAAGGGTGTTATGTTGGTATGCGTGTGTGATTTTTTATGCATATCAATGTTGCAGTGAATTAAATTATCTTCAATGATTATTCAGCTTCAATTTGCATATAATGTCCGTCTTTATTGTTGCCCATTCATAAAAAAGGGAGCACAATTAAACAATTAAATTTGTATTAAATTATGCTAATTGCATTTCGCACTGTTCGCCATATTCTGTTAATTGTTGCAATTGTCTCTCAATTGTGGTTTCTGTCTGTTTCAGATTAATTTTACATATTTTTCTAGCATGAAACAATTTCAAGCTTCTCTTTAATTCTTTGATCTGTTGAATTGGAATATTTTCTCAAAGACACCTATAAAGGCATGAAAGTAAATTGTTTATCTTTACTAGTTTTTTCTCATTTATACTTTTTTTTTAGCTTATGTTTTCATTTTTTCCACTTTAACACTGAAAATTGTACAACATTTATGATATGTTTTGCGAATTGCTGTGACATTTAAATTTTGAAATGTTCATTGAACATTTGTAACAAGTTATCGAACTCTTCATACCGAACATACACTTATGAATTTATGTAGTAGTAGTTATTATGTATATACATGTTCAAGCAATGAAACTAGAACACCGGAGAGATTATTTTAAGAGACTATGTAAACTCAAAAATGTATAATCTAAGAATATATTTGTATCTATGCTGGCGACCCGTTCCCATGCTTGGCAACGAAGCCTGAGATAAAAATAGTTCTAAATATAAAACCACGCTCTATCCTGTGCGTGGGGTACAACACCAAATTCTTAGAGGAGAGCTGTACTCCGCTGTAATTTGTAGCTATATAAGACCTAGGATTTTAAGGAATAAAGTCAGTTCAATTTTTGTGCTCAACCAACCAAGTCTTGATGTCCATTTATTCATTGGTCCTTCGAGCATTCTGTTGTTTTCCCCACCAGTGGTAAGAGACACAGAATTTTAAACCAGCACCTTATAGTGAAATACTTAAGGTTGCAAAATAAATTGGTCTGTTGCTATCCTCCACCAGTGATAAGAAGCACAGAACTGATTGCTCTAGTTCTCCATGTGAGACAGAGATAATAAATATCCGAAGAGGATTAACAAAAACTCTAGCGCTCTAAAAGAAAAAGAGGCAGGGAATAAAAAAAAAAAAAATTTTAGTGTTTCCGAGGCTTTACGTCGGAATTGTGTGCGGTAAAAAAAAAAAATATAAATCGACACGAAATTATTATAGCGTTTCCGAGGCTTACATCGGAAAGTGAAAAAAGAAAACTACGAGGTCGATTCTAAAGCAATAGAATCGGAAATCGGAGTGGCTAGAGGATTTACAACCCCAAGAGCCAAAACAACGTCCGCAAAGACAGCAGCGACAGAGTCAACAGCAGCAGCATCAGCGACATAAGCGTCAGCGTCAGCATCGTCAGCGGCATCAGCAGCAGCGTGAGCAGAGGCATCAGCAGCAACGTGAGCAGAGTCAACAGCAGCAGCATCAGCAGCAGCGTCAGCATCAGCATCAGCAGCAGAGTCAGCTTCATCACAACATAAGATAAGTGCATGAAACTTAAGTTTTAAAAATATATTGTTAAAATGTTGTCAGAAGCAACAATTAATCTGCTGGAAAAGCAAGCAGTAATAGTTAAAAAAGTTCAGGAGATTGAAGCTGGAATTATTTCCAGCCAATCTATTGAAATATTGACAGAGTTGAAAGACAAATTTGTAACAAACAACTCTATTCTTTTAAAAATTGGAGCAGTCGATCACGACTACTTCAATAAAAAAAATATTTGACAAAACAATATTAACAATTAAATCAATTAGTGAACAATATATATGTTCGAAGAAAATTATTGATCCTGGAACAGAAAATGTTCCAGAAAAAGTTGAAAATAATAAGATTGCAGATAAGTTAGACGAAAACTTGTTGCAACTTAAAAATTATATTCAGGAAACTGAAAAAGAATTAAAAAATGCTACTCCGGAATGGAGTAGCATTAAAAAAAAATAAAATTAATTTTCTCTGGAATAGAATCCAAGAAAAAATTAATTTTTTTGAAAAAACAAAACATCCAATGCAACGAAGATGTTTCTGAATTAGAGTTTGATGCTAACAATATGATTGACATATTGGAGCATATAAGTCTCAACAGTAATAAGGTAACCGTGAAGACAGAAGATCTTCCAGCTCTACCTAAAATTAAGGTACCCACTTTTTATGGGGAACCCAGAGAGTGGGATTCATTTTTTGAATTATTTATGGAAATAATTCATGATAGAGAGGACCTAAGTCTTTCGGTCAAATTTAATTATTTAAAATCGGCTTTAAAGGTGAAGCCAGGAGCATGGTATCACATTTGCTCACTGGCTCAGTAAATAATTATGATGTTGTGTGGGAACTGTTGACCAAACGGTTCGAAAATAAAAGGAAAATTTTTCAGATCAATTAAATAGGTTAATTGATTTACCTTCACTAAATATTGAATCTGAAAAGCAGATAAAAATTTTATTGATGCTAGCAATGAGGCTATGCATATTATAAAATTAAAAGCAAATATGTCTAATGAAATAGACAGTATCTTTGCGCACATTATATTGCGTAAATTTAATAAAGAGACACTACAACTATACGAATCTTACGTCAGAAAGACAAAAGAAATTCAAGAGTTGTCAGATGTCAAAGAATTTTTGGAACAGCGATATGGTTCCATTAGTTCATTAAAAAACGATGAAAAGAAAAAATTCTAATGTTCAGCAACATAGAATTGAAAACTGCCCGATATGTAAGAAACCTGGACATCATGCAGTACAGTGCTATACATTTAGAGCCATGAGTCCAGTAGAGAGAATCGACGCAGTAAGAAAAGTGCAATTATGTATGAAATGTTTAAAATTCACGAGGAATAAACGATGCTCGTGTGAAATATTATGTACTATTTGCAGAAAATCACACAACACAATGTTACACATTTCTAACGAGAAAGTGAACACTTGTGTTGCTGAAAAGCAAGCACTATTAGCTACAGCAATAGTGAAAGTGCAAACCAATAATGGTAATTTTGAGCAATTAAGAGCATTAATCGATAGTGGATCGCAGTGCACTATTATTTCAGAAGAAGCTGTTCAAACTCTAAACTTATTTAGAATTAAAAAATAACAAAAATAAGTGGAGTTTCAGCAAATAACTCAAGCTCATCAAAATACAAGGTCAACTTGTGTTTAAAACCATATAATAATGAGAAACAAAATTTTTACACAGAAGCAATCGTTTTGCCAAAATTAATGAAAGCGCTGCCAATCCAAACAATAAAGATAAATAAAAATAAATGGCAGAATTACGTTTTGGCTGACCCACATTTTGACAAACCGAGCAGAGTAGATATGATAATTGGAGCCGATCTATATTCACAAATAATGAAAAATGGCATTATTAAAATAGACGGACTCCTGGGTCAAAATACGGAATTTGGTTGGGTAGTATCAGGCTGCACCAAATCAAAGGGAAATTCTGTAATAACAGCAACTACAATCGAGGTTAAAGACATGGATCGATTTTGGGAATTAGAAGATGAAGATAATGACGACTTAGAAGCAGAATATTGTGAAAAGAACTATATAGCAACAACTAGAAAAGATAGCAATGGTAGATTTATTGTAAAAATCCCATTTAAAGAAAATACGAACTTAGGAGATTCTAAAACGCAAGCTTTAGCACGTTTTCACAATTTAGAAAAGAAATTTAATAAAAATCTAAAACTGAAAGAAAATTATATTCAGTTTATGAGGGAGTACATGGAGTTAGGACATATGGTTGAATCAAACGAAGTAGGAAAATATTATCTTCCTCATCAAGCAGTACTAAGGGATAGTAGCTTAACAACAAAATTAAGAGTTGTATTTGATGCGTCAGCAAAAAGTTCAAATGGGAAAAGCCTAAATGACATCATGTGGACAGGACCAAGAGTTCAAAGAGATATTTTTGATATTCTGTTAAAATGGCGTAAATGGCCAGTTGTAGTCTCCTCTGATATAGAAAAAATGTACAGACAAATAAATATTGATGAAGATGACCAAAAATATCTCAATGTATTCTGGAGAGACTGTCCGTTGGATAGATTAAAAACTTACAAACTTACAACAGTTACTTACGGAACCGCATCAGCCCCATATTTAGCGACCAGGACTTTGTTAGAAATTGCTTACAAATGTAGCAATGAAAACATTAGTGAAATAATAAAAAATGATTTTTATATGGACGATCTAATGACAGGCGCTAATACAGTACAGGAGGCTAAAGAAATTGTAAATTTAATTTCGCGAGAATTAGATAATGTGGGATTTAATTTAAGGAAATGGATCTCCAACAATCCAGACGTTGTGGCAAGCGTAGAATGTACTGATGATAAAAAAAATATTAAGTTTTGAAGAAAATGAGTCAGTCAAGACGCTAGGATTACAATGGGAACCTGTAAAAGACGAATTTAAATTTAATATTCATTGTGAACAAAAAAAGAAAATTAATAAAAGAACAGTATTGTCTACATTAGCGAAAATTTATGACCCTTTAGGTTGGCTATCTCCTGTAACAATAGTCGGTAAAATGTTTATGCAAAAACTATGGTTAGGTGAGCTAGAGTGGGATAAAGAATTACCAATAGACGATTCAGAATACTGGGAAATATTTATGAAAAAATTAATAACATTAGAAAATCTCAGAATTCCTAGATGGCTAAAAATGCACAACGATGTATTGGCCCAAGTACATGGATTTGCAGATGCCTCCGAAAAAGCATATGCGGCAGTTGTGTATGCAAAAATCGGAAGTTCAGTAAGGATAATTACTAGTAAAAGTAAAGTTAATCCCAAAAAGAATAGAAAAACGATCCCTAAGTTAGAGTTATGTGCAGCTCATCTGTTAGCAAAACTAATGGACTGGACCTCATTGGTTTGCGAAGTCAATTGAATATTGGCCAAAGGAAGAAAATTCTGAAAATGAATTAGTTTGCACAACTATTTTGAATAATAATTTGATATTATTCAGAAATTAACAGATAAGTTTTCCTGTATAGAAAAACTCGAAAAAGTAGTTGCATATGTTTTAAGATTTATTGATATGAAAATTAACAAAAAGTATTTCCAGCGTATTTAACTGTAATGAAATAAAGTCTGCACGCTGTTTAGTAATTAAACAACAGCAGATTATTTATTTCGATGCAGAAATTAAATGTATAATTCATAAAAGAGATATTGACATAAAAAGCAAGATACTAAGTTTAAACCCATTTTTAGATGAAAATGGGTTACTTAGAGTTGGTGGAAGATTAAGGAACTCTAATGCATGTTTTCAGGTAAAACATCCTTTAATTTTAAACAAAAGTCACTTTACGGACTTAATAATAAAAAAGGCACATAGAGAAACATTGCATGGTGGACTTAACCTGATGAGAACTTATATTCAAAGACGATATTGATTTTTGGACTTAGAAATAGTTTAAAGAAACAGTTGAAAGAATGTATAAAGTGTTCAAGATATCGGCAGACGACAGCAGGACAGATAATGGGAGACCTTCCAAAATATAGAATTACACCAGATTACCCATTTCTAAATACTGAGTAGATTACGCAGGGCCATACCATATAAAATGTTCTAAAAACAGAGGAATTAAGTCATATAAAGGTTACATAGCTGTGTTTAGTATGTATGGCAACCAAAGCTATACATCTGGAAGTTGTAAGTGATCTTACAACTGATGCATTTTTAGCAGCCTTTAAAAGATTCATTGCAAGAAGAGGAAAATGTGCTAATATTTACCCGATAATGGAACAAACTTTGTGGGTGCGTCACGAAAATTAAATGAAGATTTTCAAAAGCTATTATGGATAACGAAAAAAGTAGCTCCAATTTTAGAAAGCGAAGGGATCACTTGGCATTTTATCCCGCCGGCAGGACCGCATTTCGGTGGCATTTGGGAAGCGGGAGTTAAATCGGTGAAATATCACTTAAAAAAGAACAATTGGTGATACGATTTTAACTTATGAAGAGTTTGCAACTCTGTTATGCCAAATTGAAGGAGTGCTAAATTCTCGTCCCCTATACACTACTGGAGAAGATATTGAGGACATGGAGATATTAACGCCGGGACATTTTCTGATTGGTAGACCTAATTTGGAAGTAATAGAGTCTATAAATGAGGAGAAGATAAACAATTTAGACAGATGGAAATTAATTAAAAGGATTAAAAATGAATTTTGGTTAAAATGGAAAGAAGACTATTTACATACTTTACAGCAAAGAAATAAATGGAAACGTGAAAATAAAAATATCGAAAAAAGGGCAAATAGTGTTAATTAAATCCGAAAATTGTCATCCAGCGAGATGGCCCCTAGGGAAAATTGAGGAAGTTCATAAAGGCGCAGATGAAAAAGTTAGAGTAGCGAAGATAAGAGTACAAGAAGGATTGGTAACGCGTCCTATTAGTAAAATATGTCCTCTAATTGGAGTCCAAGAGTCAGGAGAAGACTCTAAAAATGAGGAACGCTCAACTAGAGGAGGTAGGCTTTCAAAAATCGGATTGTATTTAGCCATGATGATGTTAATGCTGATTTGTCAAGTATCCAATGCGGTTCCAATTAAGACCGAAATAAAGAAATGGACAGTTGAACAAGTCAACAGTACAGCATCAATATACTTGATCCGATGGGTGACGTAGAAGTAATAACGTCATCATGGGATTTAGTTGTGTTTTATGATATGGACACTTACTTCGTTATGATAGAGAAAGGGAAAGAAATTATACAAAAGATGCGAATGATTTGTAGAAAATTGCATGATTTTGAGGAGCAATGTAATTTGGTACTGAACAACATGCAAAGACAAATCGATGATGTAGAGGAAAACAATAGCCTTTTTATGACGCAGAGAACTCCAAGACAGAAAAAGATCACCCTTAGATTTCGTAGGATCTTTATATCATATGGTATTCGGGCTCATGGATGCAGATGATAGAACTCAAATGGAAGAAAATATGATTGTGTTGTTAGAAAATCAACATAACATAGACAATCTAGCCAAAAAACAGGCTTCCGTAATTGATTCCACTGAAAACATTCTGAAACAAACAATAGACGAAGTAAATAAAAACTTTTACAGTATGAATCTACGAGTAGACAACATGACCGAACTTCTTAAGGAAAGCTATTTTGTATATAAGGAATCAATAAAGTTCTTTATGATAACAAAACAGTTGAACTCATTGATTGATGAATGTGAAAAGGTTCAAGCTGGAGTAATCAGCTTGCTTATTGACGTCAATCATGGAAAATTAAACACTAATATATTAAAACCAAATCAACTAAAAAAAGGAAATTAGTTACATTAAAGACAAAATACCTGATACACTTGTTCTACCAGGAAAAAAGAACTGGTGCGGAACTAAAAGAAATTTATACTTTGCTAACTGCAAAAGGGTTGTATTTAGACAAAAAAATAATAATAAATGCAAAAATACCTTTATTCAATAGACATTCATCTCAGGTATTTAAAATTATTCCCTTACCAATTAAAAACCAACAGGGAATAATAATTGCCGATCTAAAGTTCCCATACATAGTGTATAACTTTGCAATTGATTCGTATAATTTAATGTCAGAAGTAGCGCTAAACAAATGCAAGCATTGGCAACAAAATAAACGAATTTGCGAAGGAAACTGGCCATGGAATAATGCAAATGATGACTCTTGCGAGGTCTCACCTTTTAAGCCGAATAGACCATCGAATTGTGTCTATAAAATGATATCAACTTACTCAAACTATTGGGTTGAATTAAATAGAAAGGGTAGTTGGCTTTTTCAAAGTACCAACTAATACTAAAGCAAATATTCAGTGTAGCCATACTCACCAGGAAATTATTGACTTACCGGAACAAGGTATATTATCTATTAAGTCAGATTGTACTGCTAGAACAGTTGATAAAATTCTAGTTGCAAATTATGTAATTCACTCCGAAAGTTACGAAAAATTGTCACCTTATTATATAAGTAATGTAAGTGAGATACCGAAAATTATATGGGATCCATTGAGATATCCAATTATCAACCATACAGTAGAGATAGATCAATTAAAGAATGACCTATATGACATTAAAAATCATCATTTTGAATTAAAAACCTTAACTTTCATCATGTATCCGGTCACCTATCTTTAGGAATTTGTTTGATAATATTGTTAGTTATAATTGTATACATAATAAGAAAAATAAATGTAACAAGAAGACTACAAACGATCACGTTTCCTCACATATAAAAATAAAACAAAAAAATAAAAAATGTTTACTCTAAGGTTAATATGTCAATGCCATTGTATTTAAACTACCACCTTTTTGTGGCCCTTGGCAGAATGTTCAAGCAATGAAACTAGAACACCGGAGAGATTATTTTAAGAGACTATGTAAACAAAAATGTATAATCTAAGAATATATTTGTATCTATGCTGGCGACCCGTTCCCATGCTTGGCAACGAAGCCTGAGAGAAAAAAAAATAGTTCTAAATATAAAACCACGCTCTATCCTGTGCGTGGGGTACAACACCAAATTCTTAGAGGAGAGCTGTACTCCGCTGTAATTTGTAGCTATATAAGACCTAGGATTTTAAGGAATAAAGTCAGTTCAATTTTTGTGCTCAACCAACCAAGTCTTGATGTCCATTTATTCATACACGTCCACCATAATTATAGACATAGATATTCTTGTTCCGTCATTTAATTAGACAAGTACATATGTGTGACCAGTATATGTTTATATTTGGATTAGTGCATGGACTTATTTTTGTTGAAGTATGAAAGCATTAATACAGAGTTATCGGTTGAATGGATTCGAGACACAACACACAGATTGACAGGTATGTCTTGTAGATAGATATTGAGTAATTATGATAGGTCTAATATTAGAACCAGATATTTATTTTGAATATGTAAGCATTGTGTGTATTAGTATGATATGGATTGAGAGATGATGGAGTGTAAATTGGATATAGATTGGTGGGAAAGAATTGCCCGTTGAGGTGTAAATAATACAGATATTACATTGTAAATCAGTTAATGCTAAATTGTAATGAATTGACATAAAACAATGTGTTTTGTAACTCAAGTGGAAAAGTAAAAGTCCATAGATTCTCACTTAAAATAAATCATTTATAGTTAAAGCTTATATATTTGTTGTATAATCTGAGTGTTCTCTTTCGCCCATTCTTGTAATTGTATTCATTTTTTTTAAACACACAATGTACAATATTTAAGTACTTAGATTTGCATTCATTAAAATATACCTAATAGCTAATTAATTAATGTATACTATATAAATGTTTATGTTTTTTCAATTGTTTGTTTACTTGTTTAGTTAATAATAGACAGCGTAGCATAGGAAGACGTCAATACCTGCATAAGACATTTTAGCCATATCTTTAATATATAATATGAACTTTGTTATACCATTTTGTTTGTATGTAATTACGAGTATATATTTTTCATTTATAAAAAATTGTTGTATTCTGATAAAGCATTCGGTACAAATCAATGCACATACTCTGTTGATACTTTGATCTGAAACTAAGGGTTACTTTTTTTTCTGCGTATTCATATTTTGGTTTTTGTTTAAATTTTGTTTTTAAACTAATGCTTTTGAACAACCGTTTGAAAATTTTTCAACTATTTTTGCCAGAATCTCTCTGACTCTATTAAATTTCATTTAGCTTAGCTATTTCATTAAACTGTAGGAAAATGTTTGCAGGCGTAATAATTATATTTATATATAATTTACACTTATAATTGTTTAACTGTTTTGTTGTCATCGATTTTTGAATTAAAAATATTTGCCTAAAGCTAGTTAAACACTCATATACACATGTTTGCATGTACATAAGTGCATACATGTTATAATACAATCTAATTTGCTGCTTGCTTTACATATATTTACTTTGCGCTGTGCTCTTTACATTTTTTCATTAGTTTCTTGTTTGACTTATAAGCTAGACATAAGTGTTTAATAAGTTACAATGTATGCTATGCGTTTACAGAGATTTTTCATTTAGCAATAGACACTTAAAGCCTCTTTCAAAAGTATTCTAAGATGTATTCATACACATTTATAATTATATCTTAGCACGACAAAAAAAAAAGAAAGAAACAGAATGAGAAACAAAACTTGGTACAGCAAATGAAAATAATTTCCTAGCTACTCGTTCCCTTACCTATTAGACGATCTATTTCAACAATTACCATTAAACATTTACAGAGCGCAAATAAAGGCTAAATGAGTACAAATAAATAAGCAGTGTAATTGTAAATGTAAGTGTAGTAAATGAGTGTGTCTCCCGAACACGAGGACATCAGGACTTTGGGACACCAGGTCACAAGGACACGCGGCTTTCGAGTCATAAGAAAGGGAGTTCAGCCATTCGAATTGACCCTTTTTAGATTTGCCACGTGCCGCAGATTGCGCCCATTTCGACGCCTTTATATTTCATTTCATTTATTTTCTTTTCTTTTGTTTTTAGTTACTTCTTGTTGTTGTCTCAAAATGTTTTCAACACTGATTGTATTTGTAAGCTTCTTGGTTTAACTGTCTAATTATTTTACATTTAAACATTTAATTTTCCTTTTGGGAGGGGTTAATTAACTTTTTGTTTCTAGGGCCTAAATTCATTTTTGCCTTTAACTTAATATTAGATTTGCTTTCCTACTCTCCCTCTCTGTCCCTTCTCTCCATTTCCCTTCCTCACTTCGCAGGCAAAGCATTACAACACCATAAAAATATCATTTTTCTGCATAACCTTTTCTGCATTTTAGGTACATTGTCCAAAACAGTCTGGCGGCTGCTCAAGTTCCCCTAAAACTTTTCTTTTACCTAGTTTTCTTTTTCAGTTTTTCTAAATATCTTCTTACAGCAAAAATATCCTGGAAAGGCCTAACACGCTCTACACAATGTCAAGCCAACTGCATCCGTGGCTGACCTTCAAAAACAAAACTATTCCCTTATCCACTTTTGCAGTTCTCACGATGAATCCTTCGGAGTACTTGCACGGGGCTTGCACGGGGAATGCTCAAGAGGCTATACAAAATTTCGCTATGCTACAAAAATTGTCTTCTTGTAAGAATGACTGCAATTAAATTACAAATATTTCTTATTTTGTTTTTTTTTTTGTGCTGATTTCTAACCGCCTTGCAATTATTTACAAATAATCTGGTGGAATTAGCTTGTCAGAACGAGCCGAAAAATAATTATTGTTTATGCACTCGCTCTAAACTTTTCTTTTTTATGCCTTTCCTTCTCAATATTCTGAGTAATATTTCTCTGTGGAATGAATGAAAAATTGTTGAACATTTGTATGTGTTTTTTGTTTGGTGTGAAAGCTAACTTTGCATGCGTTGCCCATTTCTTTTGTTCTCGATTATGCTGTTGCTTAAGTGGTTGCTCTTGGTTTTGGGATTACGGTACCTTTTACTATTTCGGTGGTCTTCTCTCCTCCAGTTTGAAAGCAATTACGGCTTCAGGTGCTCCTTAGTAGCTTAGTGACAGCATCACGAGTAGCAGCAGTGGCGCCAAAGACCACAAATGCGTTAGGACCTCTCCCCGCGCCCTCCAGCCGGCTGAAGTCTCGTTTCCGTGTCCGTTGCCGTTACCGAGCGCTGCCATGCCAATGCTTGGCGGTGCTGTGGACGTAGAGGATACTAGATGTCTTTCTACCTCCACTGCAAAGGTCAAACAAGAGACGAGCATTATAAATAAAGCTTTAGAAACTATAAACAATGCATGGATCTCTGAGAAAAATGTACATTCCGGGTACAACGGTCAAGGTCTCAAACCAAAATTAATTAAAGTAGCTAAAAGTCAAATGAAGAGTACTGAAAAAAAAAAAACACATGAGATTGGCAGGGAAGAGATAAAGGATGCCCATCTAAATAATGAAAACGTACAAAACTTTTTGTAAACAAGTCCTGAAAAAAATAAATGCAACAAAGTCAAGTGAATAACAGAACATAGAATGTGGGAAATAGAAAAATTAGGGACAGGGAATGGTTCAATGGTTAATCAAAAGCAAATAGGAAAATTCATTGTACAGCCAAAAAAACTGCTTCCTACTTTGAGATGAGTTCCATCTCTCCTCTTCAAATAGTCAATTACGAGCATTTTTGGGTAAAACAATAGCGTAAATGGCAAAATGATGGCAGGCCCTTAAGGCTGCATAAGAAACAATTAGGGAGTGGAGTACTCTTGGCTGTGAAGTGGCCAAAACAAACGACACACTTCACGCAACATAAATAACACGCATACGCCCCTTGGTTCACAGGACAGTTAACAGCCGAGCAGGCCATGAAAACAGTCCGTGAATAGTCCGTGAATTCTGTAAGCAGCCGCTGGCGACGGCCAACGACCGTCTTAAGTCATGAGCCTGGTAATGTGTAAATTATTTCATACAATTTGAGACAATTTACAACACTGGCAGAGTCAACGGCTTTTGCTGGTCACATCGCGTAGGCAAACAGAACAAAACAAATAAATATACAAGTACATATATAAATTAAGTTTTGTTTTCCAGCTAGGTAAGGGGAAAGCTGAGCGAATATTAAACGTAAGCAAACAAAGTAGGCAAAGTACACGTGGCACGCCCATGCGCCCATATGTCTGCGAGGGTATGACTGTTAAGACTACGACAAGCACACAGACATAAATTACGGCCGCTTTTCAAAATGCCAACAACACGTCGTTGACTTTTGTTTTTGAATTCAATGCGAGACTGTTGACAATATGCGAGCTGCGAGTCATGCCAATGGGAGCAGGGGAATATGGCTATAACAATGTCTAACCCAGCTGCAATACAATGCTAATTTATATTGTGTGTAAATTCAACCGAGATTCCGTTTTTAAATATCATAATCCCAAATTCGGTGGAGCAGACAACGGAACATATGCAAACGAGTCGCAATTTTGATGAGCTCATTGCTCAGGACTTTATGAAGCAACACCCAAAATAAATATTGTGTTTGTCTGACGTTATACATTGCGTAAAGTAAATATATAGATATATTACATACATTTACACATTTATTTTATATACATATATGTGCTTGTATGCATATCACGCATACGCCGCACTGTGCAACTCACCTTTGACCGAAAACGTTTTGTAATCGGCATACTGCTCGCCCTGTCCAACAGTAGCTGGTATCGTGGAGAGGCATGTGATCTCCATGCGTCCATTACTGCCCACATGCTGTTCAGTTATCTCCAGATTTAGCTGACTAATGCTATACATGCCCTTCTCCTGCTGCGCAGCGGTCACTGCAGCCGCTGCCGCTGCCACACCGCTGCCACCGCCAGGATGTGAAAGCGGACGTTGATAGCCAGCGGCTAACTGATTCATGGGTCCGGCATTTGATGGTATGCCCAATTCCTTATTCATGTTAGGCGCCTGAGGCCCAAAGCCGCCGCTGTTCAAGGTGCTGCGAATAATGCCCAACGCATTCTCATTGATATGACGGCGGAATTTTCGGTTCGAGTTTCTGCAAAGTAAAAGATGCCAAGAGGTCAGAAAAATTCGAAAAAAAAAATTATTCTCAATTGCGAGTCATGGCAGCTCAGAGTCTGGAGCTTAATGTACCAAACACCAGCAATTTGCACACAAATAAAATCGTAAATATTTGCATTTTATGATTGATGTGAGTAAACATGAACATGAGCCAAACAAGGGAGAATTTTCACATTCTGGACACGCACAAAATCGAATTTGAGTAGACACACGAGGGTGAGGACAACTGAATTAGTTGGGAATGAGTGTAGACATGCCAAACCTCAAAGATCTGAATACTCTAATAATTATTATGGCCATATTTTAATGAATATTAAATTGAAATTCTAAATCAGTTAATCATATATACAACGTACTAATAGAATTATTTCCCTTTAATTGAACAGAAACAATTTAAATGCAGACCTATGAGCTATGTTTTCAATATTTAGATTTTAAAGTTGCCAAGAACTAAGAATTAAGTTTTGAAATGGTTTCGGGCATATCTGGCTGATTAGTTTGCATTATTCAAATGGCAGCCACACATTGTGCAAGTAAGTCCAATTATCCTTTACGACTTTGTTTCATATTTGATAAGAAGCCTGAGCGGCATATAAATGAGTTCGAGCTGCTCGGTGAGATTTTGGCGGATGCGGCCTCGTAATTACCTTTGCCGTGCGTGCCATAGAGCGTCGTCGCCGTCGTCGGCGTCTGTGACGACGTGTTGCTTTATTACAAATGCAAAATGACTGCGAAATTACCTGGGCACCCCAAATATCAAAATACCCTGACAACCTTACACTCTTTATAGCCGTACTTGAAACTCACATGCACAGTGCGTGTCTTGGCACTTGATAAAATAATGTGGGGACCATAAAGCTTAATGCTTTCAATGTGCTGGCAAACCAATTGTCAGCTGTGTTAGTTTAAACCCAGAATATCGCATAATGGCACATTGACATTGGCATTCCGTTTGCCAAACAGTAACGGCTTGCCATACTAAAAATTCCGGGAATGACATTACGGAATTATGGCATTAACTTTGTTTCGAGTGAAAACAGTGCATTTCATGTTGCCCTATTTAAGCAATTAATTCATTTGCATTGCGAGACTTATTTAAATGCCAAAGTAAGTGCTTTACAATTTGTGCAAAATTATATTTAAATATTACATTGCAACGATGGCAACAACCCAAGCAACTGCAAATGGCAACAAAGCTCTAGATACAGACAACGGAAGCGAGTCTCAGGAAAACAAGCAAGGTATCAGCAGAGTGTATTTATAATGCAAGTGTGTATTAGTGTGCAGTTGATATGTGCAACTGTGTGTGTGTGTGTGACTGTCAGTTTTCTACTTTGAAATTCCTGGGCAAATGGCACACAACCACGGTCTCCGATACACTACAGTGCCATGGCTTGGAAAAACCGAAGGTTACACTTAGAATTACTTAAAAAATAGTTTTCTTCTATGGCGTGTGCTCGTTAAATAATAGTCTAAGCTTATTCACTTTCGGGTACCAGTAAAATACTTTAGTCTTCAAGCGCTCGTTTCGCACGAACTTCAATTATCTACAGTAGATACCGAAAGTCGCTTAGACAGAGTCAAAATTTTGTTGCTAGTGTGTTCTTACTAAGAGCTTTCTCACGCACTAGAAGCAAACAATGCCAGCATATTGCTGGCAAACTTATGCAACGGAAACAGTGAGAGAAGTAATACTCACAGTAGCAATGAAAGCCAGTTTCAGAAGCAGAGTATCAACATCAAACAGTAAGCTAGTTTAACTAAGAGCACAAACAAATGCCGGGCAAAATTCAAAACAAATGCACAATATCCGCTTAAGCCTTCGACAGCATTGCGTTGACGAGCAAGAGACAGCAACAATAGCAGCAACTGCAGCAGTTGCAGCAAACAGTAATAACAACAACAGCAGCAATGACGACAGCACCAGCTGCAACAGCAACATCATCAACTTGGTTGCTGTTGCTATAAGCATTACTGTTGCCGTGCTTGTTGTCTTAATCAAATTCCTTATGCAGCGCACTTTTCACAGGAAAAGCAACAAACAGCAGCGAAAACATCAGGAGCAGCCGTGGCAGGAAGCTCAAGTTCAAAACATAACAAACTTGGAAAGCAATGCAAATCAAGCGGAAATGCGGGCACCGGCAAAACAGTCTTGAAATATTTTTAGGTACATCTTGTGTTCAAGTTATGAAAATTCTCTCACTGACATTTTAAAGTCTAGATACAAGTTGAATATGTATGAAAAATATCTTAACTTGTCGCTGACATGCAAAATTCTTATCGCAGTCTCATGTCCAAGGCGATAATATGAGAAATACGCCTAATTAATTGGAATATCATAAAGTCTTTGTTGCCATTGCTACTCGATATCTGTTTTTTCTGTCTACTGGCTGTTGTCTCTTGTCTCTGATGTTGCTGTTATTGGCTGACATTTTATGTGTCTATCGACCGCAAAAGCTTCTGCTTAATTTAGTTTTCGAACGCAAGCAAATGAGCTCAGGACAGAGAGCGTATCACAGCAAAACCTTTTAGGAATTTATGACTAAGAAGCGTCGGGCAACAACACGCACTCACACAAACTAAGGGTATACATACAGCAACTCAATATACTTACTAACCAGGCCCATAGCCAGCCAGTCCATTTTAGCAACAAGGACTCTTACGAGAAACAAGAAAAGCAACTTAAGTGGGCGCAACGCAACAACGATGGCAACGGCAACGGAAAAGCAAAAGCAACAGCTACGTGCCAAATGCCATGAATTTCTAATATTAAAAGACCTTTGTAATCGAAAACCGGAAGTTGAACTAACCTCAAGTTGGCAACAGTATTAAGAAGTGGTGGTCAAGGCAAACACCAACCAACAGATTAGCAACTCAACTTTTTGCAAAGTTTGTAATGTCTGAAAATCAATGCCTGGCTCAAGTTAGCCAATGAAATACTCCTGCTTGTGGCACTAAGGAATACTAATTTTACAGCCAAGTCATTATTAAAGCTAATTCATATGCCTATTGTATTCTAATACTAAGTCAACGCCAAGTGAATTAATTATGAGCGCGGAAAAGTATGCTATGAATTGTTTAAATTTAAAATTTGCTTGACTGATTGTACGGCGAGGGGAAAGAGTGATTCGGGTTTACCAAAGGCAACAACAACGGTAACAGAAATTTCTATATAGGCATGTAAGGATAACTGACACTGACAGCAAAGGCTTTTTATGTCTCGTGGCGGTATTTCAGTTCATTGAATAATTTATGCACTGTAAAGTGCTTTCGCGTGCCAAGAAGCAAAAAGCAGACAGCCAAAGTACGGTCTTGTCTCTACTCTACTCTGTTGAACTCGACACGGTAGCTCGACAATATTGCACCGCTATTAAAGCCCTCAAATATGCATGGCGATACTCATATTATTGACGAATTTGTGCGATTCAGAAAGACACTTATCACAAAAACGCACAGCACTACACGTCGCAGTGTTCTCGAATTCGATTACTGTTCCTCATCTGTGAATTTGGCTTAATTGTTTTGATTAATTTAACAAGATCCTTTACGGCACAATATTAGCTTCAATATTAAATTTATTCAATCATATTATCGTTTCAATCGTTGGTATTTCAAACTCATTATTTCCACTAAATTGAAAGCAAATAAACCCTGAAATATATAATTATTTCTTGGTTTAAGTGATTGGCTAAAATTGTTTTTGTTTAATACTAAATGTATTTAATTTGACAATTAAATTATAATGACCACATTAAGCCACTTTGTATAAAAATAAAACCGTTGTTTGTTAATTTCACTAGCTCATTAATCGATAATAAATATTGCATCAATTGATTTCTCTACCCGCATTGTGCGCAATGTTGACAGTCGGCCCCAGGCTGTTGTCATATTTCCTGCAATTTTGCAATAAACGATTGTTTTGTCTGCATCCTCGTTGTTGTTGTTGTTGGCACTGCTCAAGTTGTTGCCTGTGGCCGGCAATGGGATAATTTGCTTAATTGCGCATTTATCGTCAATCGTCAGCCTGAATACGCATTCCCGCACTTTTCCTTCTATTCACATAAACGAGTTTGCCTGTCTCTCTTGCTACACAAGCGAACGTTGCTCAGTTTTCAAGCACACATGCTCGTGATTAAGTTAATTGCATTTCTATTGATTTTGCTGGCAGTAGTTTTCAACAGCGTCAATAACTACGTGTTAACTGTTCAGTGTACCTAGCCTTGGCATTTTATATTTGGGATTGTTCGTTTCGAGTTAAACGCACGGCGCTTATTGTAATTTAAAATTGAATAAATGAGTCACCAAATGATTTTCATACATAGTTTAATAAATAATTATTAATTATGTGAAGCCACTTACTACTAGAAGTCACTGTGCGACATATGGAAGAATGTACCCTAAAGTATGAAATAATATTTTGTAATTCAAAAAGCTATTAACCAAGTGCAACTAAAAGTATGCAACAGTTTGTATTGTGAAAGAAACATCTCGTTAGCAACGTTAAAGCTCTGCTTGCCGAATGACATTCGTGTTTTCATTGTTTAAAGCATATAAGCAATCTTTACACTGCTTAAATACAAAGGTTGTTCGATTATGTATTGTGTGTAATCGTATAATAAATTAGTTTTACATTTTTAATCTTTATTTATAATTTGAATAACAAACAAATGTTTTCGCTCATTGATCGCATTAATAACTTTAGCGAATAAAAAAATTAATTTGCATACAAATATAA
Organism: Drosophila nigrodunni; assembly: GCA_020829145.1. Classification (NCBI taxonomy): domain Eukaryota; kingdom Metazoa; phylum Arthropoda; class Insecta; order Diptera; family Drosophilidae; genus Drosophila; species Drosophila nigrodunni. The sequence continues at coordinate 20,434,687 of JACVCZ010000001.1, forward strand.
GATTTTCTGTTATAATTAGTATCATTCGATGAAATTACGAGCATCTACTTAGCAATCATTAATAAATCAACCGAGAATGAGATGAGCAAAACTATTTTTATTTGCCGAAAAAAATACACGCAAAATGTTATTGTAAATTTCCATAAACTGTGTCAGCCGCTAATTAAATGCAAAAATAAAGATGCTGGAAGCACGACTACTAAATACCCACTGAGACTGACAGCAACTTTGTAAACAAGTTAACAAGAAACGCATAATTTAATCAATGGAACATTAACATTTTCAAACGTTACACAACATTTTGAACTGACGAAATACCCTTTATGATTTTTTACGGTTAGGGGGTATCAAATGCTGAAATGATGCTAAACTATTAAATGCCGCAAGCGGACCTTATTAATTTGCATAAATACACTCTTTGTTTGCGATTGCCTTTTTTATTATATATTATTTTTTGTGTTTTTCTGCATGTAATTTTACGAAATGGCAATGTTATCTGATTTGGCCAACTGAAAAATACAAATACTGTTACAGTGGTAAAAGCTTAAACGAAACTGTTTGACATTATACTGATTTGTGGTGTTTGAGTGCCAGCTCCACTGTCAAATCACAGTTGTGATGATAATCGATGACTATCATTATAAAATATTTAGCCAGCTTTCAATAGATTTCAATTTCCGAATCATCGAATAGTGCGCTTCAATGCGGTGCTGCAATTTGTATTTAGGTAATATATATTCTCAATTTATATGTTGATATTTATAATTAATTAATTACGCAGCCACAAAGTGACCAACAATGCAAATTTTTTGGCTAACCAAACGAAATTCCAATGGCTTTCTGGCATTGCCCCACATCGGTAGCCTAGCAGTTTTGCCACAATGACTAAACCCACAGCCGTCGTCAAATCGTCTGCATTTCCATTTTCATTATCATTTCCATTTCGTTTCATTGAATTGATTCAGCGAAATTTGCAATAGGTTTTTGATTTATGCAAACTAACTCGCTGGCGGATATATTTGGCCGTTTTTTTCTTGTTTGCATTTTACGTCACTTTACGATAGCCAACGATGAGATAGAGGAATAGGCAAGACACGACAAATGAACCACAACGGCTAGGAGACTGCGCAATCTGTGGCTCAAACGGAGCTTGAATAATTGCTACGGGTTATAAAAACGCCAATAGATCGAAGGGCCAACATCATACGCCTTCCACACCTCGAGGCGTATTCACGCAAGTTGACAAACTTGACATTTTCGACACTTTGTGGGAATACAGAAAATGCGGGGATTTATTGTAAGTACATCACGGATAGCCCACTTAAGACTGCTCGGCCTGAATCTCAACTCTCTTTTTTGGCAGGTTTTAGCTCTGCTGGCAGTTGCCAATGCCGATGTGGGTGGCTATAACTACGGCGCAGGCATTGGAAGTGGTTCGGGCGGTGGCTCCCTGTCTGGCGGTTCTCTATCCGGTGGTTCTCTGTCTGGAGGTTCACTGTCTGGCGGTGGCTCGTATGGTTCATCGGTAGATTACGCCTCCAACAGTCAGCCAGAATATGCCAACACAGAGTTCAACAAAGAGTTCTTTACTTATTCAGCACCCGAGGCTGATTTCGAAGATAACAGAAGTGTTGGTGACTTGGCTGCCTCTCTAAAGAGAAATCTGCGTGTGCTCTTCATTCGTGCCCCTGAAAACAAGGGACTTGAGAATGCTGCATTATCGCTAGCCAAGCAAGCGGCAGAACAACAGACTGCCATTTATGTGTTGACCAAGCAGGGAGATCTCTCTAGTTTGGCCAACAGACTGCAGAACCTCAACCACCAGAGTGCCAAGCGTCCCGAGGTGCACTTTGTTAAATACCGTACAGCAGAAGATGCCATCAATGCTCAGCGCACCATTCAGCAAGAGTATGATCGCCTGGGTGGCACATCCACCTCACACAATGGCGGTGTTGCTCCCGTGCTTGACTTTGTCTCCAAGCAGGTGGTGCAACCACAACAGCAGCAACAGCAACCCCTGCTCATCGATGAACGCAGGGCGGGAGGCATAAGTGTGGACTCCACGGGTGGTGTGGGAAATATTGTCGCTGAACTGGAGGCACCTGCTGCTTACATTCCACCAGCAGCAGCGTCGCCTAGTGCCACTTATTTGCCTGTTAACAAGGCCAAATAGGAGCGTTCCTCCAAACAAATTAGCCAAATTGTATTGCTTAGTTTTCTCTGTTATAAAACACAAATTTAATTTTAATGTTAGCTCGTTGCATTTGTTGTTTCTCTCTTGAAGTGATTAATGGGGCACGCCATTTCAGCGTCTTGTAGCTAGCTGGTATCAGCAGCCAACCACTTATCCTAGTCCCAGACTCCTTCCCTGTCTGCCCACTTTCCCAGCAATTAAAACTAAAAGCGCGCTGGCAATGCCACTGCCACTGGCTCGGTCTCTGGCACGGGCTCGGGCACAGGCTTCAAATTAAAGCGACTTACCCTGTAGCAGACTCTTGAAGAGCCTAGCTGTATTTACCCCACCGTACACAATTAGTGGCTCAGTTTATAGCACGTTCGGCACGTCGGCCACTGTTGACCCACCCAAAAGGATTACCGCCACACACGCGATCAGACCAGAGCAGACCAGACCAGACCTGTCCAGACCTGAGGCCAACTAATTACAACCACACTGCCACTCTGCCACTCTGCCATAGAGCCAATTTCTTGTGCCTCAAGTCGGCAGTCGCGACATTTAATGGCCGCCCATTTGAGGGTCAACTCGGTGGCCATTTTCAGCAGTAAAGGAAAAACGAAAAACAAAAAACAAGCAACCCAAAAGCGAAAGCTACACTGAAAATTAAATGAAAATTACAAGCTGCATTTAAGGGTGCGCCTTTTAAGTTCATTCAACGAAAGACCGCCAAAAAATCCAGCACACTAAAACAGTGGCAAAAAAACCGGGACAATAAGGAAACCAACAAGGCGTGGCTTACCACAGCGTATATATACTCTTGCCCCAGAAAAAGTAGAGGAATTCTAGTAAACTGCTGTGACTCCAGTTGCACTTAAATTGATATTCGACAGAAAGTCTAGCAATATTCTACCGTTGACAAATATTTGTCTGTGCTTTGTTTTTTTTGTGTTTTTGTACGCAGATAGTCAACAGAAAGCATTGTACACACAATTGCAGTATAAATGTATGTCTAGGTACATTTGTGTTACATACTCACGTTTGTGAGTGTTTTGTGCTTTTATTTCCAAAGGCTTGTGTCTGGTGAGAAGGTCTTACGTGTTGCACAAACATAAATTGTGCAACAACGTGTAAACTACTTTTTGACTGCATAAAATGCCCCATTCATATGCCCTTGGCTGGCTGTGTATTTCCTGTATGCTTGGTCCCGCCTCCTTCTGCCTTCTCTCCACCGTTGTACCACTCACTTACCCCTTTCTCCTTGCTCCTGACCTACACAAGTGCACATTCTGCGCTACGTGTTATGCCTTTTATAGCCGAGCTACTATTGCTCCTACTGCTGTCTTTATTGTTGTTGTTGCCATTGCTGTTGTTACTGTTGCTGTTGTTTTATAGTTACACTTATTTCAGTCTCTTTTATTTTTGTTTTTGTTCGCCTTTTATGCTGCACTATTTAAGGTACGTATTTCAAGTCAAAAGACCCAAACAAATGGCAAGCATTCTGTCTGTCAGTCAGCAGTTTAATTGCGCGTTACGATGCGGGAAGGATTCAAAACGTGTCAGGGCAACTATTTAATCAAATTAAGCGGTTAATTACAGTGCATCAGCAATGACACACATGCCGTATACTCAATAACCGTACTACTCGTAATTCCCATGCAGTTCACAAGTGCCGCAAGGTCGCTCCAAAGGGTTGATCTACATTGGCATGCCATTTGCATAAAATAACAAGCATTACACATGTGTCTGTGTGTGTGTATGTAAGTCAGTGAGTGTATTAAGCATAAACTTAATAAACAACGTGGCACACATATGCACACAGAGAGAAACTCCTACACAAACACAGCTGAATTTATGCACATTGCTGTAAACATAAACGTGACCGTTACTTGATTCCTACTAGTTGATGCTGTTGTTGTTTGTGTTATGCTGCTGGTTGCGCATTTTACAGTTTTGTACTTAGTATAGGTTTGTTGCATAAATAAGCGCCAAGTTTTAATAGTAGTAAATTTTTGTGCAACCTGTATTGGAATCCATGAATAAAGTCAGTAAAGGGTGTTCTGCTTTGGGTCTTTATACCCTACAATCATTTGTTGGGGGTATGCACAGCCACCTTAGTTTTTATACTATTAAATTTTAACATTTTTATAGTTTTCACCGTCTCTTATCTAACTGCTGTTCCCTTTCAAGCACTCCATTATGTAATATGCTAATCAGTTAAGCAACTCCATGCTTCAACTCTATGTTGGCCACACCCTACATTACCTTTCAGTCTGCTATAGTGTTGGTAAGGTTATTTTCAAGGCTGCAGGTCATGCACAACCCCAGCACACATACACACACACACACGCACACACCTGGCGCCTGGCTTATGCTCTGCCATGGGCAACTCGTGCACTTTGGATATAAATTATTGCATATTAACGTTAAGTTTTCAGCGAAATTAGTTTCTCACAATCTCACACACTCATTGCATTTTGAATTGTGGCAAATTATTTATAAAATGCTTTTTGCTTTTGCCTTTAATTTCGTCGCTGCGAATGGAGAATGCAATTAGAGCGCCCCGATTGCCTGGCAAGGAAATGGCGTGTGCGTTAATCATGGTTTTCACTAGCGAGAAAATTAACTAAACACGTCACACCACACTTCTTCGGGAATGCAAAACAGTTACTGCCAGGAAACAAACTCGATATTTAATGCCAAATATGAAATTGTGCGGAAGGGAAAACGAATAACAAAATTAAAATGCAAATAGCTGCAGTAAGTTCAAAACAAATTCCACTAAAAAATGTCAACTGAGCAAATGTTGTGTAGTTTCGTGAAATTGTTTTTCAGTTGCCATGTATTACAGAATTTCCCAGCTGGCCTACGCTGCTCTCAGCAACGCCTACCACGTGGCGTATGTGTAATGTGAGTGCTTCGCACGACCACACAACTTCAAAGAGCGTTAGAGGCAGTGGCAACAGCCAGGCGAATTGTGGCGTTGCCTGTCATTAAACTGGCACCACTACCCTCTTTCCCCCTCCCCTAGACATTCAAAGACTGAAGCACATACACTTGTTAAGCAAACACACAATTTCACACACAGAAGTGTGTTCATGGCTTTGAAAGTTACGCTGAAAAAGTTGGTATATTGGAAAAGTTTTCCTTCTTGATTTTTAATATCACAGGTGAGCGTAAATAATTTATTGCATTCATTTACGTTTCACTTCCAATCGCGCCACGTAAACATTTCCAACAGCAAAACAGCCAGCGTGGCAAAGAATTTTCACAGTAAATGGAAAGGGAAACCTTGCCACAAAATTTATTTATACGCTCCACAATAAAAGGCATAAGGCTTGCTTTCCTGGAATAAGCAACGGCAGCATGTCAGCTAGAACGTTTTAACAATGTGCCAACATCGCAGTTCAGCCCGAAGCACAAGCACAAGCCAAATCCTTTTAGACCATAGATAAGGAAACTTTAATAAACACGCCACACACGCAACCTGGGGAAATTGATAAGAATATGAAAAGTTTGTGCTGGGCACTGAGCAGCTGGTTCAGTAAACGACAGCCCGACAGTCAGACAAGCGCATAGAAAGACTGAAAGACGGACAGACAGACCAACAGCCCTACAGGCCCTATATCCGAGAGGGGAGTAACAAATTCCTGTGGTTTTCTAAAGGTATGTGGTAGGGTGCAAAACTTTGCGCATTGCATACTTTTAGGAGCTGCTCGATGGCTGCTTAGTTAAAGGCTAAAAGTTGCAGCTTTTTAATTTGTATAGCTCATAAATAAAATTCAGTTTATACCAAGCATCCCATGGGGTTGTCTCAGGGTCTGGGATTGGCTTGATTAATGGCCCTATGCGACCGAGACTAACCTGTGCTTCTTCAACTCCATCTGCTGCTGTTTCTTCGCCTCCATGTGCTTCTTTGTAATTTCATAGTTCCGTTGATGTATCTCATGTATTTCTCCAATGTCGTGGTAATTGGCCAACGAACTAAACGGATTGTTGTAGATGCTGCCAACGCCTCCGCCATGATGGCCATGTCCATCGTGTCCGTGATGCGGTGCAAAGTGGGAGAAATCATCTGCAATGACAAAGTCACCTGAACCGTTAACAATGCAGTTAATTAAACTAAATATTGTTGCAGCTGCCAGCTGCAAACGAACCAGCTCACAAGTGCCAACTACTAATGCTGACTTTCGAACCAAAACCATTACATTATTACATGAACACATATTTGCTTCACTGTCAACTGACTGTTATCCATTGTAAAGTTTTCACTGTCCTTGTCCACCAAAGAAGAAAGACAAGTTTTAAGACACTGTCAACGTACTACTTATTTAAGTGTATTCCAAAAGTAGGTCACATATGCCTGACGCTAAGATACTCTTTAAAATATGATTCATCAATCATACGACATGTATATAAACAATTTGCTCAACTTCCCCCAAACAGCATTTGTAACTCAATCAAAACTTTTGTTCGTCTAACTTTTATTTTCATAACTCAAATTTCATCCTAAATTTAACATTCCTTAAATCGCTTTTAAACAAAAACACCTACACTTCCTAGACTTTTGACTTTCGTAACTTTTTCTAAGCTTTGCCGATTACTACAGCCCTTGGCGCTGACTTTCTTGTGAGAGCAATTCTGGTACATTACTTAATTGAGTTTGACTATTGGAGCTGCTTATTGTAGAATTATTTTATAGACTTCTATGAGTTTTTGGGCGTAAATGAAGAACTGAATATTTATTAAAGTACACGCAAGAGCCCATAATAAATAAGTTGATTGAGTTTTTCAGGTTTGTGCAAATTTTTTTATTTTAATACTACTTTTGTGTCTATAAAGTTACAAATTCTTCAATCAATCTGTTTAAAAGAAGCTTAAGTACTTGATGCATCAGACTTTGCTTTTGTTTCTTCGTAAAAAGTGTAAAGATATTTAGTGTATATTGTGCTTACCCCCAGGACGAGCTCCTCCCCATCGCAAGCTCTTGTCGTAGCGGTCGATGTAGTGGGGACCATGATATTGGGGCTGATACTGGTTATAGTATTGCTGCTGATAATAATGTTGCAGCTGCTGTGGAGTCAGCTGTGTCTGCTGATGTTGTTGGGTGCGACGCTGGTGCTTGCCATTGAATGAATAGACATGGTGGGTGCGAATGTATTTCTCCTCCACCTTAAAAAGGGTAGTGATAAAAAATAATGAATGTTAAATGGCAGTGTTAAATAAAGAGCGGATAAAAGTCAATTCAATGTCAAACTTTTGCATACGCTGGCAAATTAAAAATGGATTATATTACAGTGGGTAAGCCCCACCCAACTGACTGCCTTCACACCCCTATGCACCGCCCTCATCTCTTCACAAACACACACATTCTGCCCGGTCAGTTGCTGGTCGCCAGGGTGCGCGTTTATGAATAAATTTCATTTTAGAGTTTTCCATATTCTGTGCGCCAGCGGCAGATATAATAAATTTATTTATATTTCATTTCCTTTTCTCTTTTACTGCTGTTTTTGTTGTTGTTGTTGTTTTTGTAGCTACAGTTGTGTTGCTGCTTTTAGCAAGGAACAGCTGCTGCTGTGGTGCTCTGGCTGCGGCCGAGAATGGCCCTGGGTTTGGGTTCAGGTTTGGGTCTGAGTTTTGGGTCTGGGTAATTAAAATGAAAGCTCCATGAGCCGCGCATGTAGGCCATAATTATAAAATGGCTTAAACTGATGTTAATCTTAATGCAATCCCACTGACATTTCGACATCCCCTGACAGCCATTCTATATCTTTATAAGGCAGCACTGGCCGAGCTTAATGCAATTTGGTTTCAAATAACATTTCTGATACATAAAATTCAATCACGCAAACCAATGACCGTCTCGCACATTGCCCAATAAAGATACTCAAACTATTCAATGATTAGATATCACGCATACGCACCTTTTTCCCATTGATTAGCCAGGTGATGTGTGGTGCAGGTCTACCACGTGTCGTATTGCAAAGGGCAAAGAGCTTCTCTCCAATTGCAAAAGGTGTTCGTTTTCGAAACTTGATGGCTGGCGGAGCTGTCTGAGGCACTAAAAAAAGTAAAACACAAGATAGAAACGGCAATTAGAAGCTGTTCTCTTCTCAAATCAACAGACTGGAATTACGTACAGAATACACTCATCAGTTCATCGGCGCTGGCTTTTGTAAAAATGGGCGTATCTGTCGAGACTTCACAGTAGAACTGCCCCGAAAGGTCGAATTGCACATTTTTTTCAAGGTCACCTGCGTCTCATTCGAGTTTTCCCACTGCCAAAGCAAAAAGAAAGTCAAAATATGATTATAAATTTATTATTGGAAATTATTATTACCGAAACTTAAGAAAAACACCTTCGGCCAACCTTTGCCTGTTTACCATATTAAGTAGTATAAGTGTATTATAATTAATTAAAGCTGTTGCCTTGGGCTCGATTTCATTAAGCAAACGTTGTGGCCAAAAATAAACACCATGTACATTTCTGTGCTCTGACTTTGAGTGGACGTTTTGCTCTTAATTATTTACTTACAGTTGACTTAATTAATTCTTCAAGAAATGCGCTTTGTTGATTAAGTATTATTGTGTGTCAGAAATGTGTGCGCAAATATACCATTAAATAATTCATGTTTACTAAAGTACTGGAATCTTTGACAAACAGCTAAGTGACACATTTAGTTGCTTTTAGAATTCGTCTTGAATAAGTGCATTAGTGAAAAAATAGCATCTGACCCACATTTGGTTTGTATTAAATAAAAAATTTATTTGAAGCTTATAATAGCTTAGCTATTTGCAGATCGATAACATCAGACAATTTGAAGTCATTGTGAGCTGAATATTTAAAGGGTTTTCGGTAATACTCACATCAATTTCAGCCCCTTCAATAGTTGAATTGCGAAAGGGCGGGGTTCGTCCATTTATAAACTCGAAGAATTTGCCCTTGTCAACCTTTAGCCATGTCACCTGCAATCATACAAATTCATTTGGTAATATTAAAAAAAATGATCCATAACTGCTCACAGTCTGGTTGTTTATGACAGTGATTGAATAACTGACTCATTTTTGATGTCGCTCGTCACTCAATGCGTTGCATAAAGGTAATCGTAATAACCAGATAATAATTGAGAATATTCCGAGAAAAAAACAATGAGCAAAAACATAAAACCCAACGACAAAAAAATGTATATGATTTTAATAAATAAATGGTATTTTAATGCAATTTAACTTTGCAACAAGTTGGGCAAACTTTTTACAATGCGACAATTAAATTGCGCGTTAAACTGAATAACAGCAAATAATAGAATGTTTTATTGAAATGCCAAAAGCAAACAGTTGGGGACATGAGGCGGCAGCCACCAGTTGCCAGCATTTGACAGTGGAGCAGTGGGATTTCTTGTTGGCTGCGTAATTAAAAACGAGATCTCTGAAAGCGACATGAATGTGCGACTATGACAGAAAAAGTTGCTGTCGTTGTGGCTGTTGCTGTTGCTGCTGCTGAAGCTGATGCTGATGCTGCAGTCAACAGTTGCAACTGGGAGCGAGGGGAGCTTAAAGCAGTGCAAACAAACACAAATATGAAATGCAAATGGAAATTAATTTTCATACACAACTTGAAATTGCGAACAAGTTTCCCCCAAGTTCTTCTCTTTTTTTTGGGGGGTAGGCGATAGACCGCGAGATAACCCTTGAGAGCGATGCATGTGAAGGGCTTTTAATTACACACAGTTTTTATTTATTACACTTTTGACACGAGCCTGAACGTCATTTGGTTCAGCTCGATGGTAAATGTTATTTTCGTAGATATAATGCTTGTAAGTTAATTAAAATCTCGAAACGAAAGTTGCGTGCTGAATTCGAAATATTTGATTGACTTGCTTTCCACAAATTGCATCGATTGCATGCAACTTAATAATGTTAATGTAGTTTATTACAAAAGAACTTTGCGGTATGATGAACGGCAGGCAGACGCGGCGTATGCGTAATTTGGTCGCCAAATGTCGTCGTTACTCACGCATGTATATTGTGTACGGTTTGTATACTGTGAACAATCGATAAAACACACGCTCACAAAACAAACATAAACATGCAACCACAATGGTCGTAACCACGTTCGTATTTCCCACATTTCCCCCTTTCAAAATGCGCATCAAATTTTATCAGCCACTTGTGGAAAAAAATATTTGAAACAATTCCCCTTCGATATGTGATACAAGTTAGATAAGAGCATATTCGGTGCCATGTCTGCAATCATAATACTTAATAACTAAAGTGTGTACCACAAAGTAATCAAACTCTGGGACGTTCTCTCCGCCTATCTGACGCTCGCCGTGGAGTGCTGTGCCGTGGCGTGTTCTGACCCAACTCCATAGGGATCTCATTTGCTTCAGCTAACCACTTCTACTCCCGCTTCTTTTTTTTTTATTGTTGTTGCTCAGGCAGGCATGAGATTGGCATGTGTTTGCTTTGGCGTGTCCGCTGTGCCATGGTTTGACTTTATATTTTGTTTGTGTTTATTAGTCCGCTAACAGTCAGCGCTCAGTGTATTGTGCCCGTACAGTGCCGTCAAATCAAAAGCTCATTAATGTGGACCTGGGACTCCTTTTTAGCCCAACCTGCCATTTGTAGCGTAATTAGTTTATTTAATTTATATATATATATGTAAAATTCTCTTTTTTTCTCGCGTCGCTTTCATACGCCCATAAGTGTGCTTCAACATGTGTAAGTCGAACGACAAAAGCCCACAGTTAGAGTCAGGGTACCTGTACCCTGTTGGACTCCCTGTACCAGTCAGCGTTACAGTGAGCCCTGCCTGCTGATGGTTGCTGCTGTGTAGGTCTGAGTGAGTTTCAGTGTGTTCGCATTTGCGTTTTAATTGCCTTTTTAGTGCCACTTCCACACAATTTGCCACGCTTCGTGCAACAATTCGAATCAAAACGAGTTGCCGGAGTGAAGCTAACGCACTCGGTTATATAGTCAATTATACTAATTAGCCACAGCAACAGCCACAGGCACAGGCACAGCCAGAGTCCAAGTCAGAATTAGAGTCAGAGTAAGAGTTTGGGCTAGAGTCAGGCACAGCGGCAGCAAAACATCCAACGTCCACAGTCCAACGTCAAACTGGTCAAATAAACTAATGTCTACATGTAAACACGGCAAACGCTGCGCTTATTTTTCCGCCCAACTAATTGGTCTCCCTGTCCTGTTACCTGCCTTTACAGGTGTATCTACAAGTTTGTCAGCAATCAGTATAATGCCCTTATATGAATTTAAATGAGCTCATTCTGTACAAATTTTCGCATGACAAACACTTTAAGCTCTAAATCAATTTTTGGAATGACACCTAAAAAAAATTTAAAATGCTTTAATAATAAATTAATTTAGTTTATTCCACTTGGTGATTTAGTTTTCGTTTTGAATTTATTACAATAAAGTTTAAAGCAAGTGAATTGTTCTCTCTTTGTTTCATATGAATTTTGTTATTCTCTTTGAGGTTTTTGGTTCGAGTCTGAAAAATCAATATATTCTGCGGCTCTAAAACACTCAAGTTTGTGGCATTTTTGCGCCATAAAACTTGTACGCTTTTATGGTACTTAAAATGAACAAAACGACAACCTCAAGCACAACCACCACAGTCAATTTGAGGAGCCATTGGCGGTGCTTATGTCTGGGCTTGGCCTTGAATTTGTATGCCACGATTTGTAGTGCCACAAAGTTCGAAACTAAGCTAAAACTGAAAGTATGCAGGCCCAAGTCTGTCATTGCCGCTGGGGTCAATGTGGCAGGAAAACTAAGCAGCTCATTTGCCATAAATTCAAAGGCGTTGCCTCTGGGGCACTGTGCGTGTTCCTTGATGTTTCGTGACAGTAATAAGAGACTTGAAGTGAAATTAATTGTCGCAACTGAAACTGAAACTGAAACAGAAACAGCAACAGTAGCAGAAACAGAAGCACAAATAGAACGAGCGGAAGCGACAGTCTGGGTTAGAGTTGAAAATGGAATGGATAAAGCAAAGAAAATCCTTTTGATTGAAACTCTTTTACAACAGCTGCAACTCCTGACATTGCTGTCTGCGTTTTGGCCCCAAAATGATGGCATGCAACAACCAGGCATCACCTGCTACAATTTAAGGCCAAAAGTTTTCGTCTAAAGTGGCACAAGGTAAACAAAGTTTCCAAATCATAGATGCATTTTCAATTTAAACTTTTAAATCGCATTCGCCATTAATGCAGCAAACTAAAGTAAATACAGGGAAAAGGGAAATATATATTAATAAATAATGATGGCCTTACCTTGAATAGTATTTCTGGTACCACGTTGTGCCTGCACTTGAATGTGGCACTGGAACCACGCTCCACATATCTCGGCACCACCAATTCCACATTCACATCCGATTGTCCATCTGCGTGCATCGCAAAAGAAATAAAAGAAATACACACACATTTTTAATAGCAGCAAATTGACTCGACAAAACAACCACAATAACAAACACCATCGGAGAAAGGATCCTCCTCTGTGCTCAATTGTGGCTTAATTGAAACGCCATTAAAAGGCAAAAGTAAAATGAAAAATATTAAAAAAAAAAACAAAAATAAATATTCAACAAGAGCTCGACCAAATATGCAGTCAATATAGGGCTGAAACTCCGTTGGCAAACAACCTCTTTTAATTGCCAGTTTAAGGGGCGTTGGCCCTTCTCTGACCTACAGCCCCAGCTCGATAAATCTTAATTTGTTTGCCAAAGTGCACATGAGAAATTTTTCGCCTGCATTCCAAAAATACTTCTCCCAACGGCTGTCTGCATGTATATGTGTACATGAGCAGCCATTGAGTGTCAAATATTTGTAGGGGTGTATGCAACTTCGGCCTCCCTGACTGACTGGATTTACGAGCAGCGGTTTCAGGCAACATTTTTACGATGATTTTATATATTGTTTTTTCATTCAAGCGACACCTGCTCTTGAACACCTTTTTCAAGTGCAGGCATTGAATAACCGTTCCAAAAATCATTTTATTGGCCGATGAATTAAAGAGTTGCACATTTTAAGTTATTTAAAGAGAAGTTAAACATTATTATTTGTGTTTAATTACACTTGCCTTAAAGTGTAATTAAAAATTCAAAAATTCAAATATTAAACAATAATTCTTCCAATAAAGCAAATAAATCTCATGCTTCCGGCGGATACCGCGTATGTGTAATATATTTGTAAATTCAATCAGGGCGTGATTTAAAATTTATTTTATATGCTTACATTCTTATTTGTTGCATATATGTTAACTTTTGTGAAACTTCAACTAAAATGAAATTCATATTTGAAAAATGTTGACATCTGGCAAAGAGAAAACTTCTTCTTTGACAACAGTTTGTAATAATTAGCAAATGGATTTCCAAAGAAAGGCAGAGAGAGAGAGAGAGAGAGAGAGAGAAATTGAGATCGATAAATTGAGTTGTGAGCGTTTCCGCTATTTCCAATCATAATTAAGACACCAAAACGGCAAAACGGCAATGGCAAAAGGCAAACACATTGCCCATTTTGGTATTGGAGGTGGGGAGAGCCTACAAAGTGGCGCCAATTTCATTTTCATTTATTCACACCACGCGGCTGTCGTCAGTCACGCAAAATGTCAACGACTGAGTAAGTAAAAAACGTGTCAGGCAGCGCGAAAAATATGGTGAAAAGCGGAAAACAAGAAAACCAAATGAAATGAAGCACGTCAAGTGTATGACAGGCAGGCAGCCAGTCAAACATTGGAACATTTGCTTGTTGCCCGTTTGGTTGGCAACTTGTTGCAATACACAACGAACATGCCAAGCCTTCATTGGTTTTGTGGCATTCCCTACAGCATATCGTCTCAGCCTATGCATGTGTTTGTGTGCGAGTGTGTGTGTGTGTGTGTGTCTATATGTTCGTGCCACACGCTAACGAGCTGTAATTCACGAAAATTCAATCATGCCCAGCTGGCCAAGACTTGACAGACAAACCGCAGCCTCCAGCTTCCAGTCTCATCTACCATCCGCCTCCCCCACCAAATTCGATAAGGGCCAAAGGGCACACAGTGATGACACGAACTCAAACACAAGTTGGCTGACTTTTTGCCACTGCTACTGTAACGGGCAGCGAGCCCGTCGCTGCTTTGGTAATCATGACGAATATTTGGTATTAATGTCGCCACACTCAACGTCAATTCCTCTGACCAGACTTGGCAGCTAACCAATACTAAATGCTTATTAAAAAAAAAATAATAAAAATGAAAACTTTACAAGGACTTGACCTCAGAGTAGATGTTGGTTGGCCGCAATTATTCGTTAGCTCCCTGCCAGCAAAGAAAAATAAAAAATGTAACAATTTTTTGCGCCAAGACCAAACTTCTGCCATCACAGTTGGTTAACTGGAATCTTTGCGCCTTGTTGCTTCCAGGAACCGCAAGGAGCAAAAGAGAACAACAACACAAAAAAAATGAGCTCACATTGACAACGACAGCGCGAACGTTTTGTTGTTGTACGTGGTGTACGTGTTTTACAAGCGGAAATTGATGATTTTCCACAAGTCGAGCGACAATAAAGCGTGCAACATGTCAGCAAAACGCAAATAATCAATCAATCAACATTATCAAGGAAGAATGAGGATTAGACTGCCTACGTCTACAACTGTTGCAACTGTTACCCACAGTGGGCTTAGCCTGGCCTAAGCCTGAACAGCTACATCAGCATTTTTGCTACGGCTGAAATTTGAATACTCAACTGGAAATTGAATTTCAAGTAGAGAATTATACTTTAACCTAAAGACTCAGCTTGAATAAGTTTCAAGCAACTTTTTAAGCGCATAACTGTGAAGCTTTTAATAAAAATGTTTTTTATTTCAAGAGTGCTAAATCCTTCGCTAATTCCAAGCAGAAATATTCCAAAATTAATTGAAGGTTTTCACAGATTCATTTTGTTAATGGCTACACTAAATAATCACTCAAATGAAATACTCATAAAATACAGTGAGTGGTTGCAATGGGTAAACAGCAGTTGAAAATATGAAAAGTTTTGTCTTATAGCCAAAACTGTTTACAGTTAACTGTCCGCTGGTTAACACTAATTGCAATAACATCAATAAATAAATGATTGTTGCAAAGACAAACAGTTGGAAGCCCAACAACAGTTAGAACAACAGACTGAGCAAAAGACCATAAACAGCATTTGCTGGTCGTCGATTGTATTCATATTTTCAATTGATTGCTAAATCAATATTTGAACTTTGGCAGCTGCTCAACAGTCACAATTCGCCTAAGGGCATAGACCAAAAAGAAAGTAGAAAAAGAAATGTGGTAAGCGAATAGAACGAATAAGTGATCCACATTTGTGGCTGATGACTCGTTGGCTCGCTCGATATAAGGTATATGGTAGGTTGGGATACATACATGCCACGCCTGTTGCAATGACAACGCAGAACGCAATTATAGTCCTTTAGCTGAAGTGGTAAGCACTATGTGCTGTCTATTCTTCCATAGTCTCTATCCCCCATTCCTCACTCGCTGCCTCCATGTCCAGCCATCTGTCAGTTAGGTTACTAAAAGCTGCCCAGAACTGACAGAATTTCCGACACTCTGTTGCTTTTCGATATAATGTTGAATCATTATGGTTGATTGGCAGACCAAGCAGGTTCCCCCCTTCCCTCTTTCTCACTTCTTTCTCCACTCACTCTGTCTTTCCCAAAGGGCATTACTTCTAAGCAATATGCGCACATTCTGCTCAAGTTCATTAGTTCACACAGAGACAGACCGTCGGACTGACTGACGAACATACATTGTCTTCTCATGCCGTTACTATTTTCCTGCTCATTATTGCCATTTGATGTGGCCCAGTAACTTTTCAGTTCCAATATTGTGCGTTGTTGTAGTAGATACAAAGATACAACTACTAATATCTGTGCTTAATTGATTTACTTGACTAACTTTGTGGCTTTTCAATTTATATTTATGCTTGATCGACAATGGTCAAAACTAATCAATGTGGTTGCCCTTAATATTGGGAAACAAACAATGGGCCAAAAAACATTTTCCCATAACTTCTCCATAAGCCAACATAAGCAATAATGACAGAAAACAGTTCAAGGAGCTGTGTTTAAGCAAGTCGAAAGGATAAAGCCATAAGTCGTTATGTAGGCTGGTTTCGGCTGTTGTTGTAGACAGTAAAAAAAAAAAGAATTTTTGAAAAGACAAAGGAATAGGGAAATGGAAGTAGAAATGGAAATGGAGAAAAGTAAGCCAAAGTTAGGTCTGCTAGCAAACGTGTCGGTGGCATAAAGTAATTTTATAGAACAAATCACAGGCATTAGTGGATATAAATCCCGTTTATCCTTGCTTGTGTATGCGCGCGTGAAATTTAAATATGTACCGGACGCAGCAGGGGGAACAGAAAGACAGGAAAACGAATATAACAATAGAGAATCCAAGGAAAATGGTCGTCCTTTTAAAAGAAGTGGCCTCCACGGTGCTCGAGCAAGCTTCGGGTGCCAAAAACATAATTTAATACAAACCCTCAAATACATTTAAACTTAAATATAAGAATTTAAGCTATTGTTTTTATGCCAGCAGAAATGTATGCTTGATGGATCCATTCAAGTTATTCTATCATCCAGTGAATTTTAAGTAGTTACTGGCCATATATCAAAGAGAGTTATCTAATGGGAGCAATTGTTGAGCTGATTTGAAACACTTTCCTTGAACTAAATGCGACTTTATTGAAAGCATTTGATTTTCAATTTCATATTTATTTTTTATTACATTTCGAAAATGAAATCAGATTTTTAAAATCACAAATCAAAGAAACTAGCCAGCGTGAATGCCTTTCAGGTGCACACAGACATACACAGGCAATCCAGTGATGCCAGAATTAGAGACCATAACAGAGAGAGAGAGCCTTGTATATGACCGACAAAAAGTAGCCGAAACAAGCAAGTGCCAGCGCAACGGGAAGTAAACATCCCGTTTTGAAAATTTTATCTGGCCATCCGGCAGTTCTGGCAGTGACTACACAGCCAACGGACCAGCAATATTCCTACCTCTCTCTGCCGCTGTCCCTACAGATTGTAGTTGTAACAAAAACAAAATAAAAAAAAAGGAAGAAGAGAGAAAAAAAAGAAAGAGAATCCGTTTATAAGTAAGTACATAAGAAAATGGCTTCAAGGGCACGCTCTGGTGGCTGCACAACCACGGCACGCCCAACTACATCCCAGCGTCCGTCGGTGCGCCCAGCACGTAGGGCACATACAGCACGCCCAGTGCCCATTTACAAGGCCGTGGAACAAACACATGTAGGCCATGAATCTCATAACGAGTGTTAGTCATGCGCCACGGGTTTCACTGCCCTACCACTTCTCCCTTTCTTTCTCTGTGCATGTTTATGTATATGTATGTGTGTGTGTGTAGGTTTGAACATGTGTTTGTGTGGCGAGTTGCCCTCAGTTACCGGTCCAGTAAGTGCGACCAGAAGCAGGACCAGCTCCTCCCAGTAACTGCCTCGTCAAGATGAGGACCATTATAGAAATGAAAAGCAAACGCGATGACGACGACAACGTTGGCAAACACATAAAAGTGCTTAAATTACTTTTAAGCGAAATTATGTTTTATTAATGCGTTGGCCAGCGCCAAAAACAACATCAACAACAACAGACCAACAGACAGACAGAAACACAAACAAACAAACAAACAAATATTGCAAATTAGTTGCGCGAATGGTTTCGTTTTTGGTTTCCGTTTCTGTTACGTTGTCGGTTTCATTTTCATACAGTTTTAGCTGTTGGCCAACACGGCGAATGCGCAATTTTATATGTAATTGCATCATATATGTGTGTGTCCCTGTGTGCCTGTGTTCTGTGTGTGCGTGTGTGGTTGGGTGTAATATAATTTTAATGCCTGAAACTGACGCTTTTAGAGCTTGACAACTTCTCATTTGTGGCAACAGCTGCCTGAACACATTTATTCATTCATTTCCCTCTAAAGGATTTACCAATCAATTTTGGAAATTCGCTTAAATCATTAATGAAAAATGCCCGTAAACCAGTTAAAGGATACAACAATTCGGTTGACAATTTTCCACATATTTTTCACAGTGGTCGAACGTGCATTTGTTTATTTCAAAATCTGTTAAAACTCTCAAATAAATAAATGTTGAAACAAAACCGAACTGAACCAAACTGAAGTGACAAACAGCAGAAAATTATTTATTATTTGAGTGTGACACACAGCTGTTATGAACAAAATTGGAATTGAAAAACTTCCAGGCGGTTGAGCAAACTGCGAATTCTTGGAATGGGCGGGTAAAGTAAGGCGTGGCAACAGCTCACCCACCTGGACAATTAATTAAGGCCTGTCATGGCTAGCGAAGTCGGGCTGGGCGACCGATATCAAAAAAACTGAAATTCAACACCGTATACAACCACAGCTGCAATATTTGTATAACGTATACGTAATTTGCCTAAGCAAATTCTTTGCGCATTGCCCAAATACCAGAATGCCAGTATTTGATGTTGCCCTTATCTCTAATCTACACAGGCATTAAGCAAGCGACACAAACATGGGCCAAGCTAAAGCCTGACAATCGAGGAAGGCAAAGGACCTGCGGCAATTTTCAGAGCCCTCTGATGATATTGACATTTATGCTCGGCACACAGGCCACAGCCCGCAGTCCTCAGTCCACTGTCTGCAGTCCACAGTCCACAGTTGTCCCCGGCTCTCAGTCCAGTTCGGTTTGGGTTGTTGTTTTTTTCCATTTCCTTTTGTTGTTGTTGTTGTTGGCTGCTTCATCTTTTTTAACAAAATGTTGGGCACACTTTTTGATGACATTTGACAGCACCTGCTGCCAGCCAATGTTCTTGGCTTGTTTTGACACACAGCCCGCAGGCAGTTGGCAGAGAGACGAGGCAATGTGGGAAGGGTATTAGCCGAATCTTGTTTTGCTGTGTGTGAATTTAGTGGATACAAGTATTTGGCAGGTAGAAATGATTTGCCCTGACATTTGGCAGATAGCTTAATGCGTATTACATGCGAGTTTTAGCCAACAAAAATTACGCAGTTTGCAGCGTCCAGCGCACACATGACCACAATAATAAAGACATATTTGTTTAGTGCCAATAAAGAGCTGACCATGGCTGAACACCCACAACTTGTGTGCAAAACAAAGAGCCACAGAGTGTGTTGGAGTGTTTGAGTGTGTGTGCAAGCTCTAGCTTTCCATAGTCCTTGTCCAATCAATGCCAAGCATGGCTTTTGTTTGCATTCCAATTTTGGTTGCTGCCTCGGGACTGTGGCGCCATTTAAAAATCAACGCAAAGTGCCTTCATTATGCGACTCGTGACCGTACCCAGAACGAGAACGAGAACCAGAACCAGTAACGCAACCAGCACCAAAAGTCGAACCAGAACTAAACCCATACTCATACCATTACCATCTTCTTGCCAAGGGCTAGCATATTTTTATATTCAGCCAGGCGGAGAAAACACTCACAAAAAGGCGTAACAATCAGTCCGGACGATCATAAAATCTATAAGAAGTCGGGGAGGGTTTTTGGCTTCTGGTTTTGGTGATTCTAATCAATAATTTACGCATTTTCATTTTGCTCAGCCCAAAGGTGGCATTAGCATTGGTCCCACAATTACAACGACAGACAGACAGATAGACGGACAGGCGGACGGACGGAGAGATAGAAGTGCCAGCCATTCAAGTGTGTCCCATTTTAAATGTGTTGTGTTTGTGTGTTTGTTTGTGTTTGTTGTCCTTCTGGTTGTGCTTTCTTTTCCAAGTAGCACGAAACATAGCCAAACTTAGTCCCGAGCCTGTCTGATCCTATTCCCAGGCGCCCATTTTCTCAGCTCGACGCTGCATAAATTGTTGCTGGTGTGTCTGTCTTTTTGTTTTTAGTTTACAGCTGAAAAAGTTTCGACTCCGAGGTTCTTGAGTTCTTAAAGTTTTATGTGATAATTTGCACATTTCATAATATCTCATAATATGATATATTATTTATGCTTAATTTTCGCTTATTTTTTTGCATCCGCCGGCACTAGCATTGCCAAAGCAAATCCAATTATAACTAAGCAGCTACGATTTAGAGCCCTCCCCATTTCTCATCTCATTTTGGGCTATTACTCTGCGGGTAATTCCTTAAGGATTGTGTTTACTTGAGTGCGCATGTGGCTGCCAATTGACGCATATTTGACTTTCTGCTTTTCTTTCTTGTTGTATATTTTTTTTTTCCTTCTGCTGTATTTGAGTTAGCAACATAATACACAATTATTGAGCAGAGCTGTGATTTGGCTTTGGTCTGCCATCGTGTCGTTGATTGCCATCTCTTGAGCTCTGGCAATTGTTGCGTGAAGCACCACAACAAAAAATAACAACAGCAGCAACAAACGAACAGAAAAAAACAACAACAAATAAAGCAGCTAGAAGAATACTAAGCAGCTTTGCTGCCATTTTGGCATTGAGTTTGGATCAGAATTTTAAATGCTCATCCAGCCAACCACAAAACTTCTAAGCAAATTCAATGAAACGCGTGCCTTGAGTTTGCCTTTTGAATTGGCTGGCGTTAATTAAAGCCAGACTTAAGCTTAAACTGCACAAATGTGGCAATTAATAAAGCGACGAAATGAGTTCAGATGGAGTACGCACACATACTGTGTGCACGCATTACGTATACGCCACGCCACGCCACGCCGCGTGCTTCATGCTTTAGGCAGCAAGTCAAGTATCTTAGCATGTAGGTGGCAAGACGAATATTCATAAGCTTCCTACATTTATAATATTAATTGAATTTGACGCATGAAATATTTTATTCATACACAATCCTACAGAGCGTCTGTGTGTGTGTGTGTGGGTGTGGTTGAGCATAAGGATAAGGCTAAAATAATGGTAAAAGTGTGGGCGTGGCACCAGCTGCTAAATCATCAACTTATGGCCTCATTAACAGCTGTAGCGAATTGGCAGTAGGCCCATAGCTGATTCTGACTCAAGCATTGCGTCGAGTCACCTGCCGCATATTAACTGCAGGCATTAAACATTGTTAAGAGCCGCAAAATCATCACAGTTTTAGCAAACACACATAGCACACATGCCAAGGCCCTGGCACTGGCCCAGTCCTGACAATGTCCCTGTTCCCTTCTATGCTCATTGCACAGTCGGTTAGATAAATGACTGGCTTTCCACAAACACTCATATATACATACACCCAGACTCACTCACACACTCTCTCACATGTAAGCCGCATCATTAGGAGCTAACTACAAGAGAAGCATCTAAACATTTTCCATGAAGAGTCAGTCAAATTAATTAGGCAGCTGTCAGACTTGTCTTCGTTTGTAGCGCCTTCCAAAGCTCAGCTGTGTTTGCATTCCCTGCCAAGTTAACCCAAAATGTAGTCACTACCAAGTGAGTCTCTATAAGTTTAAAAGATATATGCTTTGAATGCAAACATATATCAGTTTAATGCCAAAGTAATTAGAGACAGATTGTTGGCTCAATTGCAGTGCATAAATATGTACGATAGGAACTGCCTTTCAATTAACTCTTATTCCTAGCATAAGATATTTGACACGAAAAGTAAATCTTTCCTCGGGTATCTAAGAGGATTTATAATTATTTATTTGTAAACACTTTTACCCTGCTTATAAAAACCCAAATATTTTTAATCATTATACACACATTTTAAATGTTAATATGTATTTTTAAAGAACGAAAAATGTCATGTTCAGTTGTTATTTTTATTTTCGTTCACATTCATTAAGTCGAGTTGAGTACGACTCGTTTTTGTTGTTTGTCACACTCAATTCATGCGGCTGAGTCAATTTTCAGTAATAACACTTTATTTGTCCCATTTTAGTTGTTGAACGACGAGTGTGGAAGGGGAAGGGGAAGGGGGTAGAAAAGCTTTGGAAAAAGGACAGACAAGACAGCTGCTTATTGTATGTCATGTGTTGTTTGTGGGCGTGCCTAGATTTCAGCAGCTACAGCTAGTGTTTTATTGCCTACTTTAGGGCGCACTCACACAGAGACACAAATGGAGGCGCAGTGAGGCAGTCGCTTCGCAGTCCTTTATGCGACCCGTTAACAATACATACTTTCAAGTGAGCACACACACAGACACACACGCACACACTTGTACACACACACACAGACCAGCAGCCGAGTGGAAAAACAAAAACATTTGCCTTTCATTTGCGTCCCCTTTGCATAATAAAAATGTGTAGTTTACTTTTTTTCTTGCTTTCCACCCGGTAGGACCAAACTCTGCCGCAGTCTCAGTCGCAGTCGCAGTTGCAGTCAGCGTCGCAGTCGCAGTCAGCTTTATCGTGAGAAAACTTTGCTAGCCCTTTGTTTTCACATTTGCTGTCGTTATTGTTTGTTTGTTTGTTTGCCAGCTTGTTATATTCTTGTGCTTCGCACTGTGTGAGTAAGTTTGTAAGTGTGTGAGTGCGAGTGTATGAGTGTATGTGTGGGTGTGGCTTGTATGTGTGACATTTCCGCCTATGTTTAACTTTTCACTCAGTCTGCCTGCTCTACCCTATCGCTAAATGGAAGACTCTATCCTTTTTTTTCGGCCATTTTATGTGTCATTTTTTGCTTCAGTGCCGAGGCTTAATAAAGTTTTTAGTGCCTAGACATGTTTTTGTTTTAATTCCCACCAAACACAGACTTTCTCTACACAAACACACAAACACACACACACACATAGTCGCACACACGCAGAATCACACAGTCATTGCGTTTTTAATTAATTTTGCCTTCTGCTGGCAAATTGTTTCGTTGTGTGCGTACCGTATTTATGTGCTTGTGTGTGTATGTGTGTGTTCGTAATAGCAATAAAATAAAATACGTTTTGCAGAGAGTCGAGTTGGAAATTGTTCTATGCTTTGGCAGTGATTAAATTGTTATGACTATTTACAATGGCTCCTGGAAAGCTTTTGAAATGTGCTAAAAATATTGACAGCCTGGGGAAATCTGACACCAAAACCAAAACCAAGAATCGACTACTGATTTTGTTTAGACTCAAGCTGGAGGAAGGATAACAACCACATTTTGGTTCACGCTTTGTGGCAATGCAAAACATTTCCATTTCACAGCTCGGGTCAAATTTAGCATGTGAATATGAACGCAATGAAAGGATTTCATATGCTCTTAAAACTTTAAAGCTTACATTTACGTTTTACGATTGATAAACCAGCCATAAAATGGCTGATTATAACCAAGCAGCGATAAACAGCGAAACCACACGAATAATTCAAGGCAGCTTGACAAAGGGTAAGGATTTGGTTTCGGTTTATAGTCATATTATATATCTATCATTGTCATTATTATTAAGCCTGATCAACTTAACATTCTTGCAGCAAATGTGTTCCTCATTTCAGACTCGGATTCACATGAAATTTTCATAAAATAATTAAGAGTCATACAATAACTTTCGTTTTTAAGGCTGAAATTTAACAGGATTCTGTACTCCGGCCATTTAATTATTATCTCAAACTTTGGCAGATGTGAATTTCGAGTCAAGTCTTTTAAATGCTTTTGCAAAGAAATATGATTCACATAAACTTTGGTTGTAACTTTTCTCGATGGTTTTAAGTACTGAAGAGCTTAGACACCAGACACTCAACATGTGTAAATATTGAAGTATGGTTTCTGCATAAATGACATTGGGGTGCTCTTTAAAAATTGAACTTTGCACAGTGCTGTACCGAATTGACAATTATTGTTGGCACTATTAAGGCAGTTTTGTCGTTTACTTTGTTGTTTTCTCGTTTTCGTTGCCATTGTCTTTCATTTCGTTTATTTTGCTTGACCACAGGCCACACTTGTGGGCAAAGTATTTTCAGATTTTTGGGCACAAATTTATGCGTCATCAATTTAGCCTTTGAACCAGGTCTACTTGGTTACTAGAAAGGTTGGTTGGTTGGCTCGTTTGAAAGTTGGACCGTTGGTCGGCCTGCTTTGGCGTCCGGCTAAATCCCTTAAATCCCAAACTTGTCATTGCTAACCAGCAGGCCTCATTCATTTTGCATGAATTGCCGGCAGCGTTTGACTTTAAAATGCTCTCGACCTTTGTTAAAAGTTTTCATGCCAAAGCCAACAAACTTTAGGCCAAAAATCAAAATGTGGCCAGTAATGAATGCGTCGGATAATTTGTCGGCTTATGCACGGTTCTCCGCTTAGATTTCGACTTGAATTCCAGATTTGGGCTCCAAAAAATGTTGACCAAGTCCAGTGTAAGTAAATTCTGGCGAATAATTAACGCTTCGCTGCACAGCATCGAATCCACTTTTGAGCACATTCCATGGCTGTTTGTCATTTACCAAGGGACTCAATTTACATTTGTCCAGTCGAATTCGATTTCACAGAACATTTTCGCATTGTAGTTGTTGGTGTTGTTGTTGTTATTGCTATTGTTGAGTGTTTGCTGACCCATTGCGTGCCATTTGCCGATTTATGGCTTTTTGAAATTTATTTGGGGTCTGCAAGTTTCAAATGTCTGCCGGCAATGCCAACGCGTTTTTGTGATTTGGGTTGAATTAGCCAAGATTTATGCTGCAACTGCTGTTTGGCTTATTAAGGTTCATTAAAACCCACAAGAACAACATCAAAGCGGCGCAGAGCGGATTTAACTTTCGGGAAGCCGCATCCTGCGGCAGCAATCAAATAAAAATCTCACGACGTTTTTCTTTTTTTCTTCCTTGTTCATTCATCCTTTATTCATCTTATATATTTTATATACGACGAGAAAAAAGTGCCCTATCTACAAAAAAAAAAAAAAAAAAAGGCTGCAAGGACAATAAGTGTGGCTCTTAATAAACCCATAAATTTAGTGAAAAATGGTAAATCGATTTCTTTTCTTGCGTTTATTGTTATTACAAAACTGTCAGGGCAACTAAAAAATGTAAAAAATCGTCTCGAGCGAAACCAAACGAAGCGTGAGGCAAATGCAGGCATCTCTTTTTGGCCACACCAAAGTAAATCCTTTTTGATAAAGTGCTTTCATTCTCTCTCCACTCACGCTCACACTCACACTCACACTAACACACTGACACACTGGCACAACAACATAACTGCCAACTTCCGAATGGCAACTGGCAATTTTCGCGCGCTTTGCTTCAAGTGTAGCATTATGACC
Source organism: Drosophila nigrodunni (assembly GCA_020829145.1). Classification (NCBI taxonomy): domain Eukaryota; kingdom Metazoa; phylum Arthropoda; class Insecta; order Diptera; family Drosophilidae; genus Drosophila; species Drosophila nigrodunni. The sequence goes on from JACVCZ010000001.1 coordinate 20,460,003, forward strand.
ATTTTCACTGGAAGCGCTTCGTTGGCTTTCGCAGTTTCCTGACTATTCTCTGGCTGAGTTCATTTTAGTGTCGGATTTGGCAACGAGATACCATCAGATTTATGCAACTTCTGCCATGCGTAATTATTTGCTGACATTTTAATAGTTTTCAATTTTGCTTTTTGACTTGCCAGTGACTCAAATGCTGTGCTTTGATAAAAAGCAACGAATTACATTTATCCAAGCCATTTTCTAATTTGCAAAAGATTATAAATATAAATTGGTTTCCTTGTTGACTTATTTTAAAGTTTTATTTAAAATGCAGAAAGGGCACAAAAATAACTGGAACTCATCTCTAACATATTTTAAGATATTTCCGACTTTTTTATCGTTTCTTCCAAGAATGCTTGTTATTTTTGTACAGCTATAGAGTATCTATTATTTTTACCCACACGATTCGAGCGTTCTGTTCACAATTATGGGTCAAATTCGTCGTTTTTCAAATCGTGCTCTCACTTTGGTATGCCTAGAAATTCTTGTCAGCTTTATAAATATTTGAGGGGCCGCACTTAGGCATAATTGTTTTGTTGGAGTTTTCTCTTTATTTTTCTTTACCGTTTTTAGGCAGTCTGCTCTGCGCTCACATATACTTTCACACACACGTATATACACTCTGGCATTTTTAATGTCTTCAGTTTAACGACATTACCCAAGACATCATAAATAATACAAATAATAGAAAACGTTGAAATATAAAATTCGTTTCTCGTGTTTTGCTTCCGTTGTCGATGCAGTGACAATTTGTCGTATGAGCAACTTTTTGATAGGCTCAGTTGTTGCTACGTTTTGTTCACCGATAAACTTCCTACATCTGTGTCTCCCCCTCATTTGTTCTCTTTCTCTGCTTGCCGAAGGGAATCCTGAATGTCCTTGGTAAGGCGCCGCCACCCTGGGGCTTTTAAGTTTGACGCTCGTTTATAGACTTTGCACACTTTGCATTTACTTTACGGCGCCGCTGATGCGGCTGATAATAACACCACGTGGCGTATGCGCAATGCCAGCCCAGGTACAACAAGCGAGTGCCAAAGAGAAAAAAACAAAAGTTCCCCCAAAGTTTTTACAGCTCGCTACACACACACTCACACACACACACACGAAAACAACGGCCTCCTTGCGTACACGGTCTTTAGTGTTGGGTGTTCCGCATTCCGTATCCCATTTCCGCCGTAGTCGTAGCTCAGCATCATTTACGTCTTCCCGTTTGCTGCTGATTTGGCATCTGGGCTTTACCAAAAATTTCGTCCGCTTCTCATTGTCTACGTTTTGCCGAAGCTTGTTTTATAACTTTTTGATTGTCTTTGCGCCAAATTTGTGCGAAATTGTTTGAGTCGTGTGGCAAGTGCCTACTACCTGAGGCCTACTACCTGTGCAAATTGTATGCCGCGCATTACCGCACACAAACCTTGCTGTCATGTGTAATATTTACTTTAATCTGATTTCAGTCGCTCAACTTAACTGAAAGTCTGCCAGTCTAACGGCTGGCAGTGAGTGGGGAAAACTTTGCCCTGGGCGCACATATTTCGGCAACAATTTATAGACATTCCATAATGCTTATGTATATATACATATTGCCAGTGTCAAGTTTTAAAGTCACAAGTACATTAAAGTGTGATGGCAGCTGCATGTTAGCCTTTTTGGCCAAAATCTTTCATTAGTTATGCCACAAACGTTGTTTTTTTTTTTCTCTTGCACAAGTCAAAATCACGACATGAGTCAACGGGAGGCGACGTGCGATTGTCAAAGTCGTCACATGTCGCCTGGCAAAGAGCTAGACAATCAGACGAGCTCTGGCTGCTTTGACAACTCTGGCAACTCTGGCCAGGAAGAGTCACGCAGTCTGGCAAACGGTTATTCAGGCAGCCAGTCACTCAGCCAGTCAGTCCGTGAGTGAGTGAGCTCGAGGCTAAATTGTCTTTCAACCCACCGTCTTTGAGCTCGTCTGTCCAAGCGTCTGTCTTCCGTCGACTGTCGTCCCTCGTCTATAGTCTGAAGTCTGTCGTCTGTGTGTGCACAACTTGGGTTTGCCGTTGGCAAGACCTGCCATTGAGGTTGCACAGAGCACACACTTACTTGCCTTGTTGTCGTTGTCGTTGTCGTTGTCGTTGTCGTTGCCTCTTATAACTATTACATTTATATGGACATGTGCGCACATTAAGCATACGCAATGAAGGCCAGCTTTGGCCCAAAGCTACCGATGCCACTGTCACCACGTTGCTTGCCCGTGGTTGTCATAATATTTGTTTAAATGTAAATTTCATGAATGCAGTTATGGTTCTTTCTCGCTCTTTCTCACCCAATCTATTTTTCTTTTTTGTCTATGTTTATGTAGTCAAATTGATTTATGTTATGTTTAAATTAGCAAATTGAATTTGACATTTAAGAGCTAAGTAAACAATCATAAATTACGAGTTTTCCCGTCCATAATGAACAAATAGTTGAAAGGTTTCATGTTGAATGATACAATACAAGTTGGCTTCTAGAAACTGGCTAAAACCACAACGGCGAGACCATTTGCCCTTAAACCGTCAAGTAAATAATTCAATTCAAATAATTTCAGCAGAGAAAATCAATAATAATCGCATTATTTGTTGCTGCTTTACTCGTCGTACGTTTTCTTTTTTCGGCTTCTTTAAATTTTGAAGTCACACAGCGATCAGAGCTGTTAATGTGTTGGCGTATGTGTGTGTGAGTGTGGGTGTGTGAGTGTGGGTGTGTGGATGGAAAACTTTCACTTCCGCCAGTAGAAATTTTGCTGGAGTAAGGCAGAGCTATCTCAGTCTCCCTTTTTTTCTCCCTCCTCATTTCGTTTAACGACTTGAAATTGATTTTACTGTGGCACCAGCGCATTTTATATGATGCTGCCTCGTATCTCAGCCATTGGCGGTGTAATATTGCCCAAACGTGCTTTACGACATTCACCGATCCTTGTTGCTTCATGGTCCTTGATTGTGCTCCTTCAGCGCCCGCATACTTCCTGCTCCTCTCACCGCTCCATTCACTCCTTGGCGTATTAATTTTTCAGCGATTTCGTTGCCTCGACAACGTGTAATAGATACGAGGTATTTGCTCCAAGGTATAAGCTGCTGTTGTGGACTGTTAGGGGAGGGGGGAATAGAAGGGAAGGCTGTTGTCTTTTACGAGCTGCTCATTGAGTTTTTGATTAACTTTCGCCCCCAAATGAAGCTGTAATTAAATTTAATTTTGTGGCATACTTTTCAGCATCGTAATTAATGTGCACAGCCAAGTCGCTTATTGGTTCGGTAATCAAATCAAATTACCCATATCTACATACATGTGATATGCTGACAAACTGATATACTGGTATACTGATACACTTATATTCTGATAAATTGCCAATGCGAATGTGTGTGCCATTGGCATTTCCAATTAATCCAGTGCAATCAAAGACAGAAACCGTACTGTAGTTTAATAAATAACATAAAAGCAATACGAGCTCTTGATTTAATACACTGTGCGCGTTATTTTGTTATTTAGTAGGCGGAAAGTGCAAAATGTTAGTTCGCAAAGCCAACAATTTATTAAAATTAAAAACTTGTACTAGTCATAAAACAACAAGATTCTTCTAGTACACGCTAAACACACACACACACGCTTTCAGGTACACTCTCTGGCATGACCGTAGCAGAATGTTTATGAAGTAAATAATCGAAGCGTGCGCTCTGAATTATTCATGAGACTTATGAAAAAACACAGAGGACTTCGTGGAGCAGCAAGAGCAGCAGAGACTGGAGTCGGAGCAGTCTAACAGGAAGCAGCTGTGGAAGGTGCTCTGAGGCTACTCCTGACCAACTGCGTGACATTCCATTGGCCAAGGTCGCTAGCTTTTCAAGAAAATCAACACGTCTGTAGGTGAGGGGATTTTTGGGTAGCTTACATGCCTGCGCGCCATTTGCAATTAGCCAGGAAGCGTTGTTTTTACCATTTTTTGTTGTTATTGTTTATTTTTCCTTATTTTTTTTTTGCAGCATATGCATATTTTAGCTTAAATGGCAAATTTTATAAATAAATTGTTGGCCAAGATGAGGTTGTACCGGAAAACCAAAACTATATGTATTCCACACTGGTCATGCCAATTTAATATTCAAAGATTGTTGCTAGCAGCTTTAGGGCAACTTGAGCTTTAAGCAATTGCATAAATTTTCATGTCCAACCCCAACCAGTTATGCCCGATACCATCGTATTTTTGGCATACTAATAGTTGTGTAACCCCAATCCCATCATTATACACTTCTCTTCAAGTATTTTGTTTAGTTAAATATTTAAGTTTCTCTCGATTTCACGTTGCACTGGTGTAGTTAAAGCCAGTGACAAGAACAGCTCTGACTTGGCGTATAGTATAAAGACATTAAACCAACATTTAAATACTAACAAGTATGACACAATTTACAGTATTTACTTGTTAATTAACTAAAGTTTACTCTTTTTTCCAAAAAACAAGTTTGACATCTAGTACACAAACAATTTATTTTAATTACAAACAAAACTATGTAATTAAGAACTCGTTTGACTTACTTATTGGCTTAGTTCTAGTAATCCTACGCTTAAAACGATTATCCAAAAGTAATACATATTTGCTGCTGCCGTTGGTAAGGGTTTAACTTCTCTTTCGCTTGGTATCGATTTCAGGATTTTGTAATTCCAAAATGCACAAAATGTAGTCGAAAAAACAATAATACGATCTAAAACTGATCTGTTGATTTCTCGCAATGATTATCTTCACAAAATTCAAGTTGGGCCAATAAATGGTTATATATTGAATTGACCAAATCGGTGGCGTTGCATTTACAAAGGACAAATGATTTCAGCTTTGGCACCAATTTTTACATTTAACTGCACTGCACACAATTGAAATTACAATTTCAGGTGGTTTAGCACACAAATTGAATGAATTTTATTTGATTGCCGACATTCAATATTCAAAATTAAATTCAAATATTAGGAAAGTTACATTTTTGCAGATCCGTTAATTAAAATCACTTTTCAAATAACTTAATTTAATCGCGCGTAAGTAAAGCCAAGGGATCTATGGAGCAGGTGTCAAGCGCTTTATTGACGTTTTCTTTACTTTCTTTTTTTGTCAATTTTACACACTTGCACTGAAACACTCACACCTGCATTGCACTTTCCCTTTCTGCACTGCACTGCACGGAACAGCACACACACTCTACACTACACTACACACTGGCAGTGCAAGGGTTCGGCTCCTTTTGGGACTGACACTACAAATGAAAGGCTCCAACTGATCCTGGGGCTGTTCACACGCGTGCACTTGTTGTGCCCGTCGCAAGCGTTTATCCTAGACTGAACTCACAGTGCCGATTTAATGCGAGGCTGGAATACTGACGATGACAGGATACACCTACACCACGCACGACCGCGATGTGGGAGTAACATTTCCACTAAAGCACACGACACACGAAGGCACAACGAGAGCGAAAGCTTTCCAAAAAATCGAATCGAAAAGCTTTTGCTCTCTGCCTCACTAGCCAGTCTCTCTCACAGTGTCACTCTCTTTTATCCGGCCAGTTGTTGCGCTACCGCAACAGGCTTTGGCCTACTCCTAACTGGAACCGGCACGCGTGGAAATGTGAAGCAACAGGCTGTCTTAGCCTCATGGATATTTGTGTTGGCCTTTTGCCTGCCAATGGCCACACATACACCACCTAACAACCTTTCCAGCGTGCAGCCAAAGTGGACGCTTTAAATGCATTAAATGTGGCACCAGCAACATCGTTTTGATAACCATTAGACTTGCCACAATGCTTATTTTTAGGCCAGTCAATCGCATTAGAACGGCAATGAAATTACAAGTGTATTACACCCAACTGCTGAAATGTTTGTAATTAATTTGTAGGCATATAATTTTAATTATGGTTCTGGGACTTTAACTCAATTTGTTTGAGAAGGAAATAAAATTAACGACGATAAAGTGACAATATAAATACCTTTATTTATTTTTAAGAATGTAGTGACAAAAACTCCAACTTAAATAAATATTCTAGTTAGCACACAGGTTCATTGAACTTACCTAAATGGATGACTCAGGGGAAGAAAATAGATAAATCATAAATAACCACAGAGTTTCAGCTCATGTACATTTTTATTTGTTACTTGCTAAGAACTAAGGACAAAACAAATTAATGGACTTTTGTCACTCTTTTTCGGCTCGCCGTTCTGTCTTTTCTGTACAGCAAAAGTTAGTCATAGTCAATTACTTGTAGCGACTAATACACATGTTGACATATGTCTATCTTTTGGGTGTAATTTTGTGTTTAACTTTAAGTATCCGTAAGTCCCTAAAGTTATTCCCTTTGGTGAAAGCTTTTGACACTACGGCGTATCAATTAGTCATTAGGCGCAACGCAAATAAACTGCCTTCTAAAAAGTTTGCCAAAGCCTTCGGGATTTCATTTAGCCACACGCCTCGAATATCCTTACATTTTCGACTAGGGCCTGGCACGTATTGAAGTCCTTGCTTGTCTGCAGTACGCGTTCCTTTTTATTAGATTTCTACTTTTTAAATTAAGAACAGGAACTGGGCACGTGGCCATAAAGTTTTATACGCATCTTAGCCAGCACCCACACACACCCAAACAAACACATTCACAGATCCTACAGATAATACTTGGTGTGAGGAAAAGTACACAGCGCTAACTCTGTATATTCTGTAGATACTCATTTAATTTTCGTTGGGTCCACTTTTAATTACAAACAATCAAATCAGCTTGTTTTAGACGCTCCATGTCGCGTTTCCAGTGCAAAAGTCACAAGTCCACAAAGCACACACACCCTGAAAGAATCCGGATTAGAGTACGGGTTTGGTTGGTTCCGAGCGACAAGGACAGTTTGTGCATTTTGCAGTGACGGACAGACACCGACAACACAGAAAGCTTACAAACACACACACACACACAAACAGAATAAACACTCTGTATGTATGTGTATTTCTGTTTTGGCTGGCCGACTGTCATCATTAGTGACCACAACAAAAGTTGACAGTGCGCTAAATGAATACACGGTCATGCCGCCTGTCTCTGTCCTCGTGCTCGTCTTCGTCTCTCTTTCTCTGTGTCTGACATACATTATTTTTTGTAAGTCAGCACATGCTATTAAGTCATAAAAGGCGTGGCTGTGAGGGACAAGCGATAATTTGCTGAATGTACCTTCTTACTGCATCCTCCTACGTCCAGGGCAGCGGCAATCGATAAGCTCAGTGCCAACATGGCGTATGATAAATGTCAGACGCATAAATCGGAGCCAGCCAAAGAGCACACACTCAGCACTCAGTACTCGGCACTCAACCCTCAGCGCTCAGCACTTGGCCATGTCACATTCAACAAATACCGTGTTCCTGTTATTCTTCCGGCTTGATTTTTCATGCATAAATTTTGTGTAAAATATCTAAAAATATGAATACCAACCAAACGTGGATAAACATTTGTTATATTTGTCGCACACCATGGATTCTCTGCCTCTCTGATATTTGTTTATGCAAATGCAAAATGTAAACTGTTTCTGATAAGCGTGTAATATTTGTATTCTCTGCTATTTTATATATTTGCCATTTGGTAATTAAATTTCTGAATGCTATCACAATTTCAACATCACTGCGGAAATTTTCTAAAATAACAATATGGCAAATTGTGCAAATGAATATATGAATTAATCATACACTACGTTCAATTCTATTATCAAAACTGTCAATCGTTCAAATAAAATACAGAAATAAATTCATGTTTTTATTCAAAATATGATTGACAACTGAGTTTAACAAATTGTAAGGATATGAGACTATAGAAAAGTTATCAGGCTTATAGTTAAGTCTTTGTTGGCTTAAGAGTTTAACTAGATATGCAAATATTATAAGTACTTAAACTTTTGCTAAGCTCATTAACTTATTACTCAAAGCGAGCTGTGGAAGGAAAAGACAAGAGTTTCGCAGTGAAAACTGGAAATAGCGTGGGTCATTGACTGCAGGAAGTCAAAGTTTTTTCCAGATATGCGAACGAACGTGTAGAGGCCTTGTTTCTAAACGCTTTCTTAGCCACGCCACGCATACTCTATGCCTGCGGTAAATTTCCAATGTGCAGCCACAAAATTTGCCTCGTTGATGGGTCGTGTCTGACGGGAGGAGGGGTTTATGGTGGGAATGTCCTTGCTGAAATGCAAGCTAAGCCTATGTAAAACAAAAAGCTCGGCCGCTGGCTTTGCCTTGTTCAGTCGACCAAAGCAACAACAACAATAACGATGGCGACAACAAAAACAAGAAGTAAAGCAAAAAATAAACGAAAACACCGCCAACAACAACAACAACAAACAAAGCTCATTTACACGGGAAATAGCCTAAGTGCAAAAACCATTTAAATGCAAATTAAGCAGCAAGTGAAAACATGTGAACAAAGCTGCCACACATACACACACTGTGCATGTGTGTGTGTCTGGCACACATACTGCTACATATGCATGGAATGCACGCGGCTGGCGTGTATGTTATTTGGGCGCAGAACTCAGCTTTTGGCATAGGTTTCAACATTGCCAGAGCCTGTGGCTTTGGTTTTGGCTTTGGCTTTGGCTTTCCCTCTGCCTCTGACTCTGACTCTCACTCTCTGCTTAAACGTGGGCTAGAAACTCTGGGGTTTGGGTCTGCTCTAAATGCAAAATAGTTTAGCGCCACAACAAAATGCCTGACGGTTGGTGGTTGGTCGTATTTTCCAGCCAGCCGATACCCATGCTCTGATTTGAATAAATTCATATGCATAAATGGCCATAGTTTACAGTGATTATACTATGGGGCATTGCAGACAAAAGCAGTCAACTGCACCTGATACACACAAAGCACACACAAACACATAGCTGATTGCCCAGTTGCTAATTGAGTCTAAGTTTTAGTCCTCTCTCATTCACTCTGTCTCTCTTTTCAAGGCCTTCCAAGCCATTGCTCTGTAGAATTTCTCGAGCAAGCACGTCGGCCTAATGAAGCAACGTGCTGCTGCAGGTGATGGTTTACCTGGCTTACCTGTCTCACCTGGCTTACCATTCAACGCGCCCTGACTGACAATGTGTCACTTTGTCAGCCAGGCATTCAGTTAACTTACTCGCTCCAGATGCATTCGTGTGTATGTTCACTCGGGCGCCAATAACCGACAATTGCACTCACCAGTTGAATAAGCCCAGTCCAGTACGACGAACAATGGCCTATAGCCCGAGCTGCAGGCAACATGTTAGACCGTTGGCCAACTTGCATTTAAATTGTTTCGAGTCCGATATGCGATAGCCTTTGATTACGTTACACCAGTCGAGCCGGCCGAGCGTCCAATGTGAGTAAATGTGTGTGATTGTGAGTGTTGGTTTTATTTATGTGAGCAAAACAAACATCCAGGCACGCACAACAATCAACTCATCTAGATCTAGTAGTAGAGTAGTCGGTAGTCAGTAGTCAGTAGTGAATTCTCCATTCTCAATAATTTTCACAAATCAAGTGGAATGAGAAATTGTGTTTCGTTGTTCAAACATACCACTTTCGGGTACTTTTCTATTCACTCACATTCAGTATTCATCCAATGCGGTGCATGTGTTTGTGTGCCTGTGTGTGTGCCTTCCCTCTGTGAGTTAACAAACACTCAATTAAGTGCCAAAAACCAATGATTACATTTCGTTTCCATTCTGATAAATACAAAATTATTGTTTAAAGTGATATTTAGCTCTAATAATAGGTAATCATAGGATATATGTGGAATATAGAACCATCGATATCAAGTGTAAATAGTAAATTATAGTTATCAAATGGGGCGTACATCATTGCCACTTTCTAGTCGACTAGTAAAGCGATTGTAATCTTTCTAATGGTGAGAATAAATCACAAAATAATGACTCTATCAAAACTGAATGTCGTTTAATCCCTTAGGAATATCCAAATAAACAGAACGTTTCTAAAGGAATTTAATTTTTAATTAAGGAGAAGGGTTTCCATGACTTATCGCTTAAAAAATTTAATTTAGAGTTAGTAAATAGAATTTTATGCTGGAATCAGAGCAAATGGAATTTATATGTTAAATTCTCCATTCAACTGTCAGATTGCTCTTATGTGTGCAGCATACGGGAATGGGTAAAGTTTTGTCCTGCCGCAGGACCACGGGCACATCATGATTGTGCTCACAGTTCATTTGATATTAATATGGACACTCGTTTCAGCTGTTGTTGTAGCTATTGTAGTCATACTTGTTGTTGTTGTTGTTGTTGCTGTTATTGTAGTGTGTGTGTGTGTGTGTGTGTGGTTGCTGCTGCTGCTTTTACCGCTACATATGTTTTCATTTGTTTGACGCTGACGATGACAACCCTCATCAAAAGTTGGTCTGATGACCGCTCGATTGTTCGGCCAACTGGTCAACGGCTGTTGACAGGCCACTTTGACATTGTGTGTGTTTTTGTGGGTATGCCGCTGCGTGTGTGTTTGTGTGTGTATCGGGTCTGTATTTGAACGTATGTGTGTGCAGATAGACAGTGACATATAATTAAAAGTGTGGTAAGAGGGACGTGGGGAGAACGTCAAAGGCTAGCCAAACTTTTGATGGCACTCACGCACAATTTAACTTAATAACAGAAAGGAACAAAAGATTGCAACTTTCAACATTAAAGTAAACAAGTCGCATTCAGGTAATTCATTAATCAGCTTTCCATCCTGCCTCTCGTGTGTAATTTTCAATAAAGAGTGAAAAGAGAACATGCCACATTAGAGCAAAGCGATTGCAAAGGAAATACAAAAAGTGAAAAATAAAAAAATGGTGGAAAAATTCAATGAAAATCAAGTGCTGGAGAGAATTCAAAAGCAGAAGCAAGCTGTATGACGATTGGGAGCAACGGAACACAGAGCACACAACACACTCACTACACATACACCGATGTCATTTGTAGTAATTGAAATGCTGTCGAACAAAGCAAAAAGCGCGGCAAGCGAGAGACTTGGGTTCAAACATGTTGAGCAACTATAGAAAGGAGCAAAATGCCAAGGGGCTTTAAAGTTGCAGCTAGGCGTTGACGGTCGCCAAGCGCCAGAATGATTTCTAGCTATACAAACTGACTTCCGCAGCGGTTGCCAGGCGAACAGACGATCAGACGAGCAGGCAAGCAGTCGAACAGCTCTGGCAATGCCAACAACAATGGATGCACAACAAATGTATCCACCATTCAGAGACAACATGTCGAGCATGTGTTGAATACGTGTTTAACACGGCCAAACGGCAATAGCAACGACGCCGACGACGACGACGACGATGCCATCACTTGTGCTTGTACTTGTGCTAGTAATTGTATTGTATGCCATTTGTGTGCACCACAGTCGAAATCAGCAACAACTTGCCGCCGTTGTCCGCATTCAAGTGTGGGTTCCGTGTGCAATCGTGCGGGGTGTTCAACAGGAGTGGGAGGGATTTGGAAAGGGGCTTCCTTCTGTTGCAGGGGCTTCGTCTTTGGGCATTAAACGCCCTCGCGGCTTAAATGTGAATTTTGAATGACGTTAATACGGCTTAGCTGGAATCTGCACGCATCACACACGCTCTCACACACTTGTATGCAAATAGACAGCCACAGGCAAATACTACTCTCCCTATATACATGTATTCCCTTTTTTTTTGCTTTGTATAGGTTTATATATTTGCGTGTGCTATATTTGCATGTGTTCTGTGTTGCACATGAAAGACTTTAAAGCCGCAGGCAATAAAATACGCACGCAATCGTTTGGCAGTCAGGCAACCGGCGCGGCAACACCTCGTATACGCAACTTTAGCTAATTGCTGTATTTATGTGATTGCCATTGCATGTGTGGCAACATTTATGACTGCCTGCAGGCGATTAAATAGATAAATGCATGCATTAAGGTCATGTGATCAAGTGCAGCACTGCAGTTAAAGTGTTAAAAATAGCGTAAATAAATTATAAAAACATGCATGAATTGCATTCAAAAACAAAACTGTCAAGTCTATTGTTTATTGACGATTTAAATTATGTATATGTACTGTAAAGGAACCCACATTCTTTATTTATTTTGCTTTATGTATTATGTACAATGCTTGGATTGTAAAAATGCCTGCAATTTAATGCATGAATTCCTGCTCGGTATTTGAAAGCTTTAAATTGTACACATTTCTTTGTCTGACTGCAACTCTCGAGTAGCATTTACTGTTGCTGCACCTCCTGCTCTACCCCAGCTGCAGTTTATAAACTTTAACAAAAGTTACACACACACACACACGCACGCACAGCATTGACCAGCATGTCCCTTTGGCAATGGCTTTGGTTTCAAGAGATTCAATTCGATTCGCTTCGGTTTTATTTCGTCTTTTTCGAATGCTCACTCCTTGTGTGTGTGTGTGTGTGCCTATGTGTTTGTGAATTGAACCAGACCTTATGTCCATATGTATTCAATGCCTGCTGGTGTGCGTGTCTAGCACAGCTGTCGCGTGTTGCCTTTATTTTACGTTAATTAAATAAATGAAATTGAATTCAAACCAAATCAAACATATTCGCACAAATAAAAAAAAAAAAAATGAAAAAAAAGAGGTAATAAAAAGCAATAAAAATGTATACAACATGAGCTGTACTTGGCTGGAAATGAAATCATTTGCGGCGAAAAATAAGTATTATTTACCATTTGTTATCGATTTAACTTTATTTGAAATGTTTACGTTATTCGTCATATTTTCCAACGCTGTTTAAATCGGTTCTATTTATAACTAATAAATGAAACACAAATAAATGCACTTTGTTGTTTTTGTATAAATGCATAAATTTGAATTGATTCGTTAAAATCACTGAAATATCTTTATTACATTTAATCGTCGATTTGATTTATTATCAAACAATAATTTAATAGGTAAAATTAATATTAATATGTACAAATAATTGAAATTCGAGTTTTCCCATTTAAATTTAAGTAATTACTTTTGTTGCCCTGCTGTGGTTAAATAAAAGAATAGTTTAAATATTATATAAATTGTATATATACTATATGCATTTATTAAATAAAGATTTTCTGCTTATTGTTTCACTTAAATTGACATTTAATTTGGCGTGGCAAATTTGCTTTTGGCCACAAATGAAACGTGGCAATTTAATGGTTAACAGCATGCATAAACATGAACTTCTGGCTATAATTTGTGCATTATGCCAACTTAAATGCAATTCGTAAAGTTGTTGCCGTAATTTGAGTTACCAATGCACAGCTGCAGGCGAGTGAATGTGAGTGTGAATACGAGTGCAACTGTGTGAATGCTTGAATGCACTCAAACACTTTTGCTGCTTCGACGGATTTCAATAATGCAGCGCAAACGTTGAGTGCAGAAAATGTGAGTAGAGTGGAGAAGAGTAGAAAATAAAAGCAAAATTGACTAGTTGGTCTCTCAAATGCACCAACAATTCGCTCCTGTTAGCCATGGCAACGGTCAGATAGACAATTGATGCCGTGCATGGGTTAGCATTCATGTTAAATGCTGCCAGTTGGCAAACGTGACTCTCCACTTGGCCATTGGACCTTCCACTTCGATAAGGCATTCAATACTTATGTGAGCACAGTCTGTATGGGTGTGCGACTGTGTGTCTGGATGTGTGTGCGTGTAAATGCACACATTCAATTGGTTATTCAAATAACTTGAAATCGCATTTGTCTGCGCGTGCAGGTGAAGCTAGCACGTTCACATTCTGCACTTAAAGCCAATGATTTGGATGAGTTATTTGACGCTTAAGTAAATTTAATAAAAGGCCATATACGAGTATGATTACGAATGAGTTCAAATGGACATGCACAGTTATCGTTGCCCCTCGTCTCGTTTCAAATACGTTTCGATTCGATTCGACTCGCTTTGCCCCGTTACTGTCACAGACAGAATGCCATTTGGGTTTTCAATTAAATTTATGGCTAGCAAAAAGCCATGAACGCCTCACCGCTCCACTTTAATGCCACACAAACACACACGAGCAGCGACTGGCAACTGGTAACTGGCAAAGTTCATTTTGGCGTAAAGGACGAAAATCGATTAGATTCAAATCTTTTAATAAGTTTCATTTCCGTTTTGTGTTGGCTTTCGTTCATGCGCTGTCTATGTCGACCCAACTTTTCCGTCCCTCACACACACACACACGAGCACACACTCGCACATATGTGTGTGTAAGTATTTGCTTTGTGGCTTAAAGTTTTTGGTACAGTCTATTAGCTGTATGAGGAAGTGTATGTAACTTATTTGTTCGCGATATGGAAATTGTGGTTAAATTGCTGCCATAAATGTTTGGGGCCAATCGACCGACCATTGTCGACATTCAAGTGGTTGCAAAGCAAATTAGGCCAACATAGTAATATGGCCAACATACCAACAAACAAACACAAACATACAAAGTAAATAACGATTGGCTAGCCGAACAAACAGAATCGATTGTTGAATATTTGGTTATTCGTTTGCCGCAACACAAATGCGATAATGATTATGACGCTCTTATTTGTCGCTGTTGCTGTGTCCGTGGATGTGGCTGTTGCTGTGTCTGTGCCTGTGGTTGTATGCAACACCAACAGATAATCAACGGCTACAAACACTTGGAGCTCTTGTTACCTCGTCCTTGCCCTCAGCCGTGCTTCCATTCATATTTGATAGGCCTGACAGGCGGTAAAAGCCACGTGTGCCATTTTCAATTTCCAAACAGTCTACATGAAATATAATTGCCTCCAAGACAAGACATATAATTATTCAATCAAAGCAGATATATATATATATTGTTGTATACTATATACCAAGACATGTGTGCTTATTTCTATATGGGCACAGTTATGAGCCTTGGCTAGATCGACCACAATTAGCTTGACAGCTGAGCAGAAAATCACCTTTCAAAATCAATTTGAGCTTTGGCAAACAAAAGGGATAATGATACACAGAATCGGGCTAGTATATACAAAACGCTGTCAGTCCATTACAACACACACCCACTCACAAAAGCATATACACACCCACACACCCAGACACACATATAATGTTGCTGGTGTTGTTGTTCACACACATCCCGAACAGACATTGATTCTGAGCAGCGCTTTCAACGGTTTTTGGTTTGTCTTTTTGGTCGTCTTACGGCCGTGTGGCCTTTCATTCATTTCAGGTGGCTTAATTGGCTGTGAGATGACAAAAGCACCACAAACACATCCACACACACGAGCCATTGTAGACACACCTCTGACAAAATCAGAGAATACTTCTTTGTTAAATCATTCACAGTTCTTGTAGGAGTTTGTGAACTGAATTAAAAATTTTCATTTTATTAATTTTAAAAGGTAATAATTATAACAACAATAATATTTGTGTTCTGCAGCAATTAATCTGTACCTAATTGCTTCTTAAATACTGTTAACTATTTATACTAGTTAGTTTTTAATAGGATTTTACAGCCAAGCGCTTACATAAAATCCTTTTACAACATTATCGATCGCTTTTCCACAGTGAATGATGTCAACAAGCAGTGCCAGACCTGAGTTCTTAGCCTAATTCTGATTTCTTTTGTCACTTTTACTCCACTTCGCACTTTTGTTTAGCTGCCGTAAAAGCTTTTGTCACATTAACGACATAAGCAGTGACAATTGGAGAAGTCAGAACTCAGGACAAACGACACTGGACACAGACACAGGACACGCGAACGTACTCGTTGTCCTTTAACTGGCCTGACCTGCCTTTAATCTATGTTCTTTAATATTCTTCTCCCTGGTGACTTGTCGTGCACTTTAATAGATATATATAGCATATAAGTTTGTATATATATATAAAACGATATTAAATAGCAATTAAAAATAATCGATATGCTTGTCTAAAACGGCAATGAGGGTTAATGTTAACTCCATGCTAGACAAATTAAATTTAGACGCCAAAGTCCGGGGTCCCAAAACAATAACAATTATTCACAACGGATTAGAGCTGTTGCCAACACGTCGGCACTTGGCCAAAACATTTTTGTTTGCCACTGCAAATTACAAATCGCGTTGACCCATCATTATTGTTGTTGCTTTGTGCTATTTTCCTTGAAACCGCAAAACAAAACTGTTTATTTAATTAAATTGTAAATGGCGAAAGAGAAGCGGAAAAACAGTTTACATTTTCCAGTTTCACTTCAACGCGAATGGTCAGAGATTTGGATGGAAAAATGTATATAAATTAATTGAATAAGAATTGTACTCGAGACTTTTACAACTGTCTATATACTCGTATATACGTTTAGTCAGCAATTTAATAACACTCTTGTCTAGTCTTCTCAAACTAAGACATGTGTTTGGTGAGCCTGCAGATCCTTAGCTGTCCCAGTGCCATTTTCTTTTATATCCGAAGCGTTTTATTTTTATTTGCGCCTGCGTTTTATTTTCATTATTTACTATTATTACGCTTCTCTTTTAAATTACGCCACCGCAATACGTGTTGTGCTGTCTTGTAGTGGCAACATAATTGCAAAGCCACGCCCACTAGCGCCCCCCTAGTCGGCTATTACCACGCACGCTGTGGCAATTGAAATTGAATTTGCTTCAGGTAGCAGCTTTGTTCTTCTTGTATCCATAGATGTGCTCTAAGCTTTTCATCATTTTCACCTTAAAATGTGTTGAACTCTAAAGATATCGTAAAACTCCTCTTACTTTTGAGCTGAGCATTTATTGAAATCAATAACCTGGCCTCGAGTCGATTATCAGCACAAAAAATCCATTTGGTTTTTGGCATATGGCTATTGTCTGAATTATCATTCAATTAAACAAAAATGCTATTAGTTTCAACTGTTTCGACAATTTGGACGGTTATCGGCAAACCGCAAATCCATTAAAAATGAATTATGATAAAAAGCAATCTCGATTGTCATTCTTAGCTCATTTATTAATAATTTTTCCAACTGAGCAATGGATTAATATATTATTAATGATTATTTACCCATGGAATTTAAACCAGAATATCAAATTTTCAATGGCTCTGCTAAGTTTGTTTGCATTTCCGTGTACACAGTTATTATAAGTATTTCTCGCTATTTTATTTAAGCAGTCTTTTGGCAGGATACAAATGTTCAAAGGAAACCACGCGCTCTTCAGGACAAATCAAGTTTAAAATTACGACTTTCGCCTACGGAGAAAAGTAGCAATTCCTGCTACTCCTGAGTGGAACATCCAACCACTTTTTTTGCAGCCATTAGCAGATAATATTATGCTTTGAGGGGAAATGCAATATAAATAAGCAGCGAGATAACTCGACTAGGAGCTGCGTGTCATGCATACTCTATTTTCGTATGATAAACCAGAACCTCAATAAATAATTAAATATATTTCAATTTCAATCTTTGCTATTGCAGTGGGCCAAAAAAAAAAAGCACGGAAACGCCTACGTTCTAGCCTCAAGCAAGTGACCTTTAAAATAAAGTATACGCCCAGTTGTCGTTTATCACACAGAGTTCTTGGAATGTCTTTAACTTCAAAAGAAATGTAATACCCAAAGATATTCCAGGCAGTGCTAAAAACAATTTGTAACAAGAATCTTATTTTATTAATATAAACGGGTATAAACTATCACTATGCTATGTGACTAAGGCAACCTACTTAGGAGTACAATAAGTAAATGTACTACGCCACAGGCAAATACTTTGGACCGGAAACAGATTGGGATTGGGATTGGGATTGCCCTTTGCCCGTCTCCGCGACAACAGGCGCTGAGCTAAAGTCTAGCACAGGGGCCACACCCTCATCGGAGCTACGTGAACTGCCACCCAGAGCATCAAACTGTTGCTGTATGAGCTGCTGAGCACGCACAGCATCCTCGGGAGTGCGATACTTGACGAAATGCACCTCTGGTTTGTGGGACTGGCTCTGATTTTCGTTCTGCAGACGCTGAGCCAACTCACCGACATCAGCCTGCTTGGTCAACACATAGATGGCCGTGCGCTGCTCACTCGACTGTTTGGCCAACTGAAGTGCTGCATTGGTGAGACCCTGATGCTCTGGTGACTTGATGAAGAGCACGCGAAGATTACGCTTCAGCATGTTGGCAATGTTACGAGTAGCCTCCTGATCGGCAAACTCCTCCTCGGGTGCAGCATAAGTGAAAAATTCCTTGTTGAACTCATCGCTAACCAGCTCCTGTTGCTGCTGCTGCTGTTGTTCTTGTTGCTGCTGCAGTTGCTGTTGCGGTTGTTGATGTCCGTCCCTGGCACTGAATCCTGTTGCCTCGTTATCAATTAGTCCAGCAAAACGACGGTCGCCAGCCGATTGGTAATTGTATCCAAACTTTGCCGCGCTTACAGCAGCAATCAACCAAAGTAACTACAAGATACAAGATACTTCAGCATTTTAGCTATAGTCCACAATCCCTGGTGTCGGGGATTTTTGGGATTTGGGTTTCCCATTTCCCAATTACTTACCAGAAATCCACGCATCATGAGCTTAAATTGGTTGTTGCTGTTGGTATTGGTAAGAGTGGATCTCCTCTGTGCTACACTAAGTTGCAAACTGACGTAGAGTGTTAAAGTCTTGCTGATTTTTATACGCGCATTTAATTTGTTGAGCAGCAAAAGTTAAAAAGTGAAAATTCGTTAAACTATAACTATGATAAATGATGCGAACTCTTACAATATGCCAACGATTTGCCTGAAGATTCGGTTTCAGTTTCAGTTTCGATTTCAGCTGTTGCAATCCAGCCAGAAAACACAACAGCAAACACAACAAGCCGCAGTTAATCAAAGATAAATGAGCATTTAAGCGTTAACACTACGCCTCGAGGCTGCCTCATTGGGGCGTTGGTTGCCACTTTGTTACATAAACTTTAACTCGGCTAAAACTACTCGTGTTTTGGCGGTTAAACTACAAAGCAACTGTGTGCCACCAAAACTATGCGGAAATATGCATAATTAATTAATTAGTCAACCAGGCAAAACCAACAAAATCATTTTGATATTGATTTTAATTTTGATTTGAACTTTTTTTTTGTTTTTTTTTTGTTGTTTTCTTTTTGCATTTCTTTCGCCAATTTGCAACAACAAAGGGCTCAATGCTACTTGTAACCATTCAAGCAACAACAAACAAATAAACAAACAAGCCAGTATGTAAACCAAAGTGCCGAACCAACTTGTCTTGTTATGGTCAAGACAACTGGCTGAAAGCAACAAATTGGCACATTGTTTTGGCAACAAATGCGTTTAAATTAGGCGTAAATAGCTCCTTGGAGACATGCACTACATAAACACAACTGCATAAATAATATTTAGCAAAGAGCAAGATAGATATAGAGACGAAGAGGGTGCGAGAAAGAGAGGGTAGAGACAACAAAAGCACACACACTCGAGTTGACTCTGTCGGCTGCTTAATATTGTTTCCAGGCTTTTCTAGGTAATTGTCTTGATTGCCACACATAAATCTGATAACGTTAACATGTATGTGCGTGTCTAAATGCCTTTGTGTGTGTGCATGTGTGAGTTTGAGTGTATAAACGGTGCGCTCTAATTGATAACGGCTTCGGACAGAGAGATAGAGAGAGACCACAACCAAATAGCTACTTAGCTGTCAATACGAATTCATCATAAACAAGCCAAGGCAGTAGAAGACTGGCAGCAGCAAGAGCAGGACTTAGCAGGACATGTCTGCTCAGATTTATGGTCCCAAATAAGCAAACAATTCTATCATAGTCCTTTGCCAACAGGAAGAGCAACAGGCGAGGCAACGCCAGGTCAACGCACAATGCCTATTTATGCACATAATGAGATGCCATGTATTACAATAGACGCAGCAGCTGATGCTCTACAGTGGGGCAATGTGTCAAAGCGAGTGTCAAAAGTTTCAAAGCCAAAGATTTTACTGAATTGTGATTAAGCAAAATAAACAATAGCAGTTGCCAAGTAATTATAAAATTTAAATAAAATCCAGTAAAATATTCTAACCTAAATTTGTTACGAAAAAAAAAAAAAAAAATAAATTTATAAAATAAAGAATTTATTCATACAAAAAATAACATGCAACTTTAAAGTATTTCATTCCATGTACAATTTGAACTCCAGCTAGTTTAATTCATCCCACTGTACATTGGCGTGTGTTCATTTGTGGGACATTGTGTGCACGGTTGTCAGTTGCCAATTGCCTTTGGCCATTGGCGCAGCATTTCCATTTATAAATACTTACAATTTGTTAAAATACAATATAATAAGTAAAATAAATTTTGTCCCAGCCTCGCGGCGAAACATCGCTTAATTTAATCACTTTTGTTGCGTGGCAGCAGCAAATATAAGATCACAAATAGAATGAGAGAATTGACAGCCGCAAACAACATAGAAACTTTTGCCGAGTAGTGAGAATTTGGATGGAGCCAGAAAGTTTTCGTGACCGTTGTTTTGGGACACCTAGTATGAAGGCATTAATATGAATACCCGCCAAAAGCTGTGTGTACAAAGTTAAATAACATGGCCTAGAGGGTCACGTTGCCAGGTGCTTGTTTTTCACTCTCCCTCTGTCTCTTTGTCTGTGTTTTTCTCTTTTCTTTGCTCTTTGAGCTCTCACTCCAGTTGCTTGTTTATTTTGCTGCCAAAACGCAAACAAAACTAAGCTAAAACAATAATAAATCGCAAACAAAAAGATACAAATTTTTTCGATATAACGAAAAGGAAATATCCTTACT
Organism: Drosophila nigrodunni; assembly: GCA_020829145.1. Classification (NCBI taxonomy): domain Eukaryota; kingdom Metazoa; phylum Arthropoda; class Insecta; order Diptera; family Drosophilidae; genus Drosophila; species Drosophila nigrodunni. The sequence continues at coordinate 20,480,711 of JACVCZ010000001.1, forward strand.
GCCCAGAAGTATCGATTGTAACTTAAATATTACAATGAATTAACACCTGTGAATAAGCGAATTAATTGGTAGTGTTACCAATCTAATGACAAAAGTGGCATGCCCTCAGTGCCGGAATGTGGCAGAAGTCAGAAGAAAAAATAGACGAGCGTTAAAGTGAATTAAAAGATTTTCTTTTAGGCCAGGCATATTGGCTGTCTATCGATTCAAATTCCACACCGCTATGGACTGGGTAATTGATAGCGGCGTGTGCGGTGTTAATTAAAATTTTAGATGCCACGCGTAGAGCTGCGTCGGCCCGGCTAATAAATCATGACATCAACAGCAACAGCAGCAGCACTAGCAGTAGGGCAAACAACCACAGATACATACGATACTATACAATACTGTATATATAGCTAATCATGGCAATTACAGAGACTAAGCACATAAACCATTATCGGCATTAAGCGCATGCTTTACGGCCAAAGGTTACCAATTGCGCCATAATTGCACAAACACATATTCGGCTGGCTAAAACAATTTTATATGAATGACTGTGGCCACAATTGTTTAGAGATGTGGTTTGGCTTTACTCTCGGGTCTGTATCGCGACTCAATTAAAATGCAATTATCAACAAATTACAGATGACCGACGATTGACATTTGTGTCTGGCACAGGTCAAAGAGCTTTAGCCCAATTTTGTCATGGCGAAAACTGGCCAAAAGTAAAGCATTAATATTAATGAACTTCTCGCGTCGCGGACTCGGACTCGAACTCGAGCTCAAGCTCGAACTGAGACAACGACTGCGAATTTGAGTTCGACTGTGACAGCAGCTCGACACACGCGACCTCAGGCAGTTCATTAAAGTGTCAAATACTTTGCCTCGCAGACATCTCCACTGCCCCAACTCCAGCGCCCCCTTTTATTGGAAAAGAGAAAAAAGTTGTTTAAAAGCAAACGGCAAACAGCAAACAACCAACAACGAAAACGCAGCACAAAAGAAACAGAACGACAAACCTGTTGCCTGTTGCTGCTGACGACTATCAACTGTCGACTGCCGTCTGTGAACTGTCGTCTGTTGACTTCTGGCTGCTGACGCCTCGATCTGACCCAGACCAAGTTAACTGTCATTATTAACGTGTCATAAATCAAAAACTTGTTACTTGTTGCCAACTTATTTGCATGTCTGTGGCGACAAAAGTGAACCCATACTTATGTTCAACCACTTTCAACTTGTTACAAGTAATAATCTTTGCTATTAAAGTTTAGCCATCAGTTTAATTGCGCATACGCAATGTGCTCCTTTGTGCGTGTGTGCGGCCAGTGGACAAGCTTCTTGGCTAAATATGATTGATGATGCAGCTCCATATACCAATTACAAATTGCAACTGGTCCCAAACTTTTGACCAGAAACCATCCACTTAAGTATACTTTGCTATGAGCTGAAATTGCCATTTAAATGGTTTGAGCCAAATGATATGCAAAAATTTCAGACAGACCAAGTAAATGAGTAGCAAATTCGTTTTGTTTTCCATTTCACTATTCATTGGCATTTTACAAACTGTGCCTAAAATTATGCCAGCCCAAGGCTTCATTGACAGACCAACATCATCGTCAGAGCCTACGCCAAAGAAATTGACGTACAAACAAAAACAAGGGACCAAAAAAAGAACCCAAGACATTGCCGCCTACGCCTGTCCTAAACGCTAAAAACAATTAGTATGACAATTTATCATATGCCCGAAGCCAAATGATTTATGAAGACCCAGGCTGCCTGTTATCCTACTGGTACCAATACTCCCACTCCCACTTCCACGCCCACTCCCACTAATACTCGTATTTTACCCACTTTTTGGCCCCACAAGCATTTTGTGTAGGCCGCATTTTTATTTGTTTTTGTTTTTTGCGGGTGCGTCCGATGTTTGCTCATTTCCTTCCTTCCTATTTGCTGCTGCCCTTGCCGCCCTTTGCGTTGTGCAATTTATAGTTAATAAACATTTCCGGCAACTAAAACTTTTACGCGCCTTTTTAGCTGCACGCCCCCAGGGCGAATATTCCCCCAGAATTATCTTCACTGTCGTTTGGATATTCACAAGTAAGACTATTTATGGCGTCATTGCAAACAATTTTAAATAAATTAATACAACATTTAAAGAGCACATCAAAGCGATTTTAAAGGGTGGTATGAAACTTCTGACTGAAATCATTATCAGCTTTAATTAAAATCTAAAAATAAAATGTATTTAAATAGAATTGTTGTGGTTATTAGATTACTTGGCCACCGTTTTAACCACAAAACTCTGTAGTAGTACTTCAGAGCTGTTTTGCTTGAGAATAATAGTTGAATTGGTCTGTTTACTATAATTGTAAAGGATGTAATACCCTTTTTCTACAAGCCCATAAACATTTTTCTTACGTTCCGCAGTTATTCTTGGTCATATGTCACAAGCACGACATAATACATCCATTTAGTTTTGGCATTTATGTTTTCTACTGCTTATTATTTGGGTTTAATTAATTAATTATATTTTGTCAGCACCTGTTGCATAATTAATTGCTTTGACTAACAACCACTAACCTCTGCTACAAACAAATAGAAACACATTAGTGCTCAAGTGGTGCATAAAATGGCTAAAACACTCCAAAAAGCTAAAAGTCATGGGATTACTTTGGAGAGCTTAGCTGCGAAGCTTTTGTAGAGTTTATGCCAAATGGTGCGACTCTTGGCTGAAGCTTTCAAAAAGCTTTAAAAAAAAAAAACAAACGAACTTAGCTACAATTCAAGCTAGAGCTAGTCATAAATTAAAATTCCATTTTGGCCGTTTTCCAACTTTTATTTACAAAATTAAATTGTTTTATTTTTCTTTTTCATTACATGAGAATTAAAGAAGCCAAAATTATAGTCATGACAATAAGAACTGAAAAATGTTTCAAAAATCAATGGCAAATTATAACCAATTGATCAGTTTCAACATCTATTCTAGACATTATTCAATTTTATCAATTCGCAACTGTATTTGTGTATCTGTGTGTTTTTCAGTATTTAGTATCTACAACATCAAAGGTAACTTTACATCAATACAGGTTAGTTATTCTGATGATATACATATATATGTTTGTTTATACATTTATATATATATACTATATATTCTCATGTATGTGTATGTTATCGTATATAACCACAATTTGATTCTCTGTATATCTGTATATTTATTTGTTCATATATAAGTATTAAGTTATTATGTTGGGCTTTGGTTTATCATCTTCTCGGTTAATAATTACACATGTTATGTACTGTATATATATTTAAATATATGTATGTATTTATGTATATATAGATATATGTATGTATATCATTCCTTTTGCACTTTAACCCATGAACTTTAACAAGATGCTTAATAAACAAATCAATCATCACTCTTCACCTTCTTCTGCTACCCTTTACACACACTCAACACTCATTTGAATTGTTTTGCACTTGTACTTTAATTGTTATCATTTAGTTTTATATATATTCTTCATTTAGTTTCATTATAAACAATTTAAGCAATTATGCTCGTTAATTTTATTACTTCTTTGGCCCCCGAAAGAAACTAAAAATTTGTGTATGCAAATGCAATTTACACGCACGATTCAAACAGATACGAAACTTAAGAGAACGTACTAACAAAACATAACTACTAAGAGATACAATTTGGAAGCAGTGTGCAGCATTTGCATTCTCCTCATTATTAAGTTCAACATTTTATGTTTATATAGTATATATAATATATGTATATAGAGAAATTAAAATAGATTTAAATATTTAAGCTAGATAATGTTTAGAGTCTAAGAGCATAGGACACAGTTTTACATATATATATTTAGATGTATATATAGATATAGATATAGTACATTTACAAGAATCATTTAGGGATTTTGGTATAAGTATTGTGTACTCAATGATTCCCTCTCTCTGTCGCTCAAATACTACAGTAATACACGTATGCTATACCTGTTTCAGATTATTCTTGCTGCTTATCTTTGATAGTTTCTACGGGTCTTCTTCTCACCAACATAATTTAGTTCCAGTTACTACTCTGATCTATTGTTTTCTTGTGGCTTTGAAAATAGTTGGCATGTGACTAGTAAATATAATGTGCGCTTGAAAATCCGACAATGCATTTCTCCTACTTTCTCTCCCCTCTCTCTCTAATTCAAAGCAGAATTCGTTCAACAAAAGTAAGTTTTTTTGTTTTATTTCAAATGAAGCGAAATGAACTTTGAGTTCAATTTGTTTCATAGAAATTAAAAGGAATGTTGAAAGTTGGCTAAACATTAACTCAATTGTTTAAAATATAAATTCATTCTCGATCAATGCCATTTTAAAACAAAACACAGCCAGCACATTTCTTGTACTTCATACTCATAAACTCAAAGTGGTAAAAGTCAAGGTGCCTAATGGACGACATCGGTCATGAATTTGGACACCATTTACTTCATCTTCTTATCCTCATGTGCCTTCTTGACGATGGCCAGCTTCGAGTGCGGTGAAGATGGTGAGAGTGTGCGGTAAGGTGCCTCCTTGGTGCCATGCAGAACCAAAGACCATTCGATCAGATGTCCCAGACGGGTTTGAGCCGAGTTAAAGCGTGCCTAGAAGATAAAGACAACATTTGATTATCTTCTTTGAGTGAGAGTTTCATAAAACTAACCTCCAGTTTCCATGTGCCTTGTGGATACTCGCCCCAGGAGTGTGTAGTCATAAACGGCCACTTGGTAAACCCATCACGATGGTCATCATCATTAGCACGACGCGATAGAATCATGGATCTAAATAATCAATGAATTAGTGTCGTACTACCATAACTAATCATCTTACTCACTTAGTGCCCATGGGAGACGTGAGGAAGAGCTCCAAATCACCACGTCGTGAAGCATTTGCGGTGATCACTGCCTGTACATGCTCCAAATAATTCACTTCCGTATCACTGCCCTTGCAGGCATCCGTTTTAATCTCCCAGAACAGTGAGCGTCCCATAATAATTGGCCTGTAAATAGGTCAAGCGGTTAACACAAATCTGAGTCATACATATGTAAAACATCTAAAGCACTTACTGGGCCTTGTTAATCTCCCCCGCCTCACAGTGATAGCGTGCTGGCACCGAATGCCATTGCTTAGCCAGGGTCACCATAGCACCCGCATCAAGCACACCGAACCCAAAGAGGTGATTGAACTCTAAGCCAACTCCGTTCATTGTCCAGTAGAAACGATTCTTGGCATCGAACAGCGAATTGCGCTTCGATGTCAACACAGTCAGATGCTGAATGTCGCGCCAAGTCAGTTGAGGGCTGTTTGCCAAATTGGATAGAAGATTAGCATAAATTGATGTAAGAGCTATTCTAGTTGCACAGAGAAAACAGTGACCGACTGCGAAAGACCCAGAACTTATTGACAAGTGTGACAAGTGTGATCTTTAAAACACAGGAGCACCTGTTGATGCAGGTCATAAACGTATATATCTAATGGAAGCAAAGTGTTCTGATAAACAAATCTACTTCAATTTGATATAGTTCTGTCTTACTGCTTAAGTACAGGGTCTAAAGTCACTCTTTCATTGCGTATGTTTCTCTCTGCTTCACTTACTTTGCCTCCAAGGCCAGAGCGAAGACACCAGCTGCTTCGGGAGCAGCGGCACTTGTACCCGAATGAGTCGTCGTACACTTGCCATAGAGGTCAGTGGTGGCAACACCAGTATTGGGATCCTTGGCACCATTGCTGAATGTGGATGCCAATGTGGAGCTGCAGCTTTCGTCGTAGTGCGCATTCTGGCCATCATTGATGGCGCTGTTAATGGATATGGTCCACATAGAGGCGGCATAACCATCACAATTGCAATCGTCCTCTTCACCGCCATCACCCGATGCCCAGACATAGATGTTGCCCAAACCATTGCGACCCTACGGGGTGCACAAAAAAATTAATGAACCTGAAGAGTCAGCGCTGTGAAAGCATTATCGTACCTCATTGACACCCTGGACAATGGCACGCATTGTGGCATTGCGTGGCCCATCCACCGTCTTGCCATCATCGGTGGGTCCCCACGAGGCGCTGTATATGTGAATTTTATGCGGTTCATGGCCCATTGAATTGGCTTCGATTAGGTCGGTCATATAGGGCTGATCCAGCATGCGTATGCCTGTGGAGTGAAGCGATAAGAATGCATTAATCTTAATGGCGGAAATTATAAATCAATATTTATAATGCCACCCAACTGTCGCTGTACTCGCTGGACGCGTTTATGGCAATCGTAAAACGCAAGGCAGGACATATCAAATATACATCCGATTTTCACTTGATATTTCCCAGCCGTGTTGTAAAAATGACAGATAACATATTTCGGATTTATGTGCACACTTGTTGAGCGTGTTTCTACTCCCCTTTCTACTCAGCGAATTGGGGGAAAACAAACAGTTTTCCTTCTTTAGCTTATTTTTTTTAGCAATTCTGTTCGCTTTAATTTATGAGCCAATTTTTGCGACAGTGGAAACCAATGCGTATACATAATGCAAGTCCTTAGGCGCTGCTTTAGTAACAGTCTCGAGAATCAAGTGTTTGTTGCCCCTTTCAGAAAACCACTTACCTGCGATTTTGCTGTCATAAGCAACGCCCACGCCACAAATTCCATTATCTCTGGCAGCAGCCACTTCGCCAGCGCAGCGAGTTCCATGACTGCAAATAAAAAAGTGAGAGATCAGAAAGGAGGGAAGAGCAAGATTTAGGGAATTGTAGAGGAATGGCAACCATGTCATAAATATGTTAGTCAGATTCCACGCATTTCTGTGTAGTACTTAGCAATAAAGGGCTTTGCTGCCATTTTGCCATAAATGCGATAAGCCGCAAGCAGGCAAAGCAAACAAGACATTTGCTAAAAAAAAAAATACCCTTGAATTATGTTAACTCGTTGGGTTTTAAACAAATAACAGCTGGCAAAAAACAATTAACGAAAACATAACAGTTGAGTATAATGTATTACATGAAAGAGAAGCAAATGAGTTTTTTCACACAGCTGCAAAGCCATTTACGCATCAATCCATATTACTTATTTTGCGACATTGCCTAGGGCTGGTTATTATACCCTCTCCTCGGGCTTGGCACTTAGCTTAAGCCCCAATGGAGCTTAGGCCTGTCCCCACTTACCTGTTAAACCAATCATCAGTGTAACGAGGATAGGGGAATGGATCATTGCTGCTAAAGTCGTAGCTGGCCTCTGCGTTCTAAAGAGAGAAAGGAAGAGAGAGAATATGAGAAATTGTGCCTGTCTGCCTAGTAACTAGTTTATTGGTACGAGTCCTAAGTGCAATTTGGTGTCTCCACGCACCCATAAAGGTTATTAAAGGCTTGCTGTCACATTTCCTAAACGCATAAAGCGAGGGTTGTACAGTAACACTATAAAACTACATTAAACACTTTAAAACTTCTACTATTTTTATTTAAACTTTGTCATAAAATTGTGCACATAAAAACAGAGGGGTTTAATAACATAACAGAAACTATTTTTCATCAGATTTAAATGTTTTTGCATTTAATTGGCAAATAAATTGCATTCCATTAAATAAATTTATATAATCCTATTATGAATTTAATGTTTAATCGAAATGAAAGTTCACAGTGCTATCAATTCGAACGCACAAAATAAATTATCTCTGAAATATATTGCAATTAAATCGCTTATTAAGTGCAGGCAACAAAAACTAATTTACAGCGACTCCACTTCAAATGCACTTAACTAAAGTGGGTAAATAATACGAGTCTTATCAGCCAACTCTATGTGGATATTTTAATTAAAAGCAACTGCTTCTAATAGAATTCAGAAATAGCTTTTGGAATTGGATTGTGGTCAGTTGATTATTTGGTCAAGAAACACACTCACTGGGTAAATATAGTTTTGAAATGCAACAGCACACGCACAAGTTTTATAATGTATGAGAAAAGCAGAAAAGTTACTCACGTAATTGAATTTGAGATCCGGATGCATGTAGTCGACTCCTGCAAGTTTTGCACAGTGGGGCAAAAATTAAAAATACAAAAAAAATAGACCATATATTAAGTAGTGTTTTCACTTGGTTGCTTTAATGCTGCCTACCGTCATCCATGATGGCCGTTGTCACGTTCTTGCCCGTAATTCCCTGTGCCCAGGCAGCCTGCACATTCAGATCCAGTCTGACTTTTCCGCCATTTTGTCCGGTGTTCTTCAGATACCATTGCATGGGAAAATATGGATCCGTTGGCTCGACATCGACGTCATTCGATTCGCCCAATGTTGCCGCATAGTGTAGGCCATGTATGGCCGGAACCTGCGGTCGTAGTCCACGTTTGACACGCCTAAAGCCTGGTTGTTGTACGGCCGTATGCACCTGATGAAATGCCAAAATATTCAAATGTTAAATGAATATTCATTAAGAATGTGGCAATAAGCAAACCAACAGCTGTCGATTGTCTGCACACAACCCACATCTTATGATTTTAGGTCAATGTTATGCGTACGTGTCATACAAAAATGTTAATTTTGCTTAACAGTCAGGCAAACAAGCACAAGCTCCAGCTCCAGCTGTTTGCCACGGGGCCTGGATATTGACAAGGGCTGGGACATGCAAATCAAACTGAACTGAAATCAGTGTGCGAGTATTTTGCTGCTCGATTTGTCATTTTCCATTTCCCATTTTCCAATTGCCATGTTGTGTGAATTGCGCTTTGTTTGACAACTGCGTTTTGAATAGTAATTATCGACAATGGTCCAAAAGCACGTTTCAGGCAGCACAATCAGACTAGGAACTATCGGACTACCGACAACAGACACCGCACAAGGCAGATGTGTCCAATTACAAATGCAATCAATGTCGTTGTGCATTTTGCAGTGACAGGAATAGAATTTTCGCAATCACTTGCATTGCAACTGGAGCAGCTGGATACAACGAATGTTGAATAAGATACAAGTGGTTTAAACGAACTTTGACATTTGCCAACGGCAAAACTACACTGACAACAAATGGAAGTGCTTTCAATTCAATTATGGCATCATTACACATAAATTATGTCTATTTATTTGAGCAGGAATTTCAATAGAATTCCATTTAGGTTTAAAAGAGCTTCAGCACTTTAGTCAAATTTATTCCACTTTCTCAGTTTTTTTATCAGTGCACAATTGACAGTCGTTCATGCATTTCAAACAGGTTGTGTCGACCATAATGTTGGCAATGATTTACAATAATACTCACCGAAGGATGACTCTTAAGAGCGCGCGTGTGCGTCAAGCTGCGACGTGATCGAGCATGTGGCAAAGTCCTGTGCTTGAAATGATACTCCTGTCCATCGGCGCCTACCAACTGTATAGGAATAGCAGAAACAAAAGCAAAAACAAGTGAAATATTTTCATTAGATGCCAGCAAACTCATTCTAATTGAGCTTAACACATTAATTCCCCGCTTGAAGCACGAGTAGCTGCGTCAGCCATAATTGAGCTATAATTGACTTTAGCTGGGATATTCCCCAGTCTTCAAACAGTCTTCGTACAGTATACCCTATAAGTATGTGCCTTGGTGCGTGCCAATAATTACGTTTTAAATTGCCAGTCATGGTCATCAACTTCATCACTGCTGTTTGCCTTGGTAAATTGAGAGTTTACACCATGGCTCTCTAGTTATTTGCCAATTTTGCTCGAATGCGTTTCAAATAAATAGCATATCTGGTTGCTCCCGGTACAATTCCCAACACACTGCTGTCCCAAATCCCATTGGCATCGAATACTTGACCAATCGTTCACACCGATAGATACCCTATAAAAAACTCAATCGACAGACAAAAAAAACAGAAACATAACCAATTACTCTTTGAGGATACTCGAGCAGCTTTGGGAATTGGTTTTGCTTTCGCTTCGAGCGTATTATATTTTTTATTTTCCAGCCAGCGGAGTCTGATCCTGGCATTGTCCTGCTGTTGACCTGCTCCCTGTCATCGGAAACCCGTGCAGAAATTGAACAGCTGTTGCGTATTGAGATATCAAATGGATATTCAACGGATTATGAATAATTACTATAAGTTTTGAAAGCATTGTAAAGCGGATTATCTTGTGCACGGACTATCATCGCCATACGCTGCAGTAATTAAAATCTTAACCAAACAGCTGTTGGGCTGCCCACTCACTTTTCAATTTCTAGCTCAGACCTCGTAGAGCTTCAGCTGAAAACCGCGAGGTTTTCAAAGTTGCAGAAACTTATCATCTAGCTGTGCCTATTTTTAGATGAAACCTGACTGTAACCTGACCAGCTGACAGACTGTCAGTCGGCTCCCACGCGGCTGATGAAGGAAGGGTTTTTTGTTTGTCAGCGCTAGGGCAAATTCTTCTTGCCAAATTTTTCACTTAGTTATGCATTCAAATGTTGCTCAGACAGGCAAAGTCTCATAGGCAAATTGCCGCGCAACGAAAAAGTAGAAAAAACGATGGCAGAAAAGTTAATAGTGTTTCCAAATTCTCTTTGTACATTTCCATAATTCAGAATTTCGAAAGGGAAGTTGCAAATAGTATCTGTCAACAATTGAGTCACTTATTATTCATGAAATTTTCTGGCAGGCCACGTCAGCAGGAGACAGGACATAGGACACAGCACAGTGAACACAGGATACGGGTTCAACGAGTGGCACGCTCGACACTCAAACCGCAGCACGCTTTTAGTTTATTTAGGCCAAATTATGAGGAAACAGAACAACAACAACAGCAGCAGCAGTGACGACGTTGCTGGGTTAAGTATCATCAATCCACCGAGGTCTGTCAATCATAAACCACTGTCAGTTTGTCAATAATCTAGAGTTCTCAACCCCGTCGAGTGTCCTGTCTATTTTTATGCCCTGTTAATTTGTCCGTTAAGTACACTGGGTACTGCAACAGCTGGCCAGCTTGTCAGCTTTTAGCTGTTGCCCTTTAACTCACTGGCAAAACTTCGGGCTGCTTAGATAATAAAAACATTACGCATACGCACAGTGGGATTCAAAGCAAAAAGATAGATATTAATAAGGCTAACAACTAATCCCAGCAGCCCCATGTGGCAAAAATTGAGTGAATATTTTTAGAAACTTGGTATAATTTGTGCATTATTCCTAATAAACGAAACATATGGCAACAAAAATTTGCAAAAACAACACAAAAATGAAAAATAAAAGAAACAGCAAATAAAGTTGATGCCTGAGCTGCTCTGAGTGGGTTGAGCTAAACAAAAATAACCAAGCATATAGCAAACACAAAGGCAGCTCTACTCAATGAAGTCATTGTTGTTGTCATTGTATCTGTGCAACAATGTGTGTGTGCGCGTGTGTACGCATGTGTGTGTGTGTGTGTGTATTTATGTGAGTGTACGTATTATAAATATAATGTGTCACAGCGGGTGATAACGCGGACAGCAGCCAGCTGAGAGTAAAGTAAAGCAAAGTCAGCCCTGGCGAGTAGACACTTCATGACATGTGTTTCCCCTAGAAACCAACCCCGCTACCCTCTGTTCTATGCCCCAAAGGCGTCGGTTCGTGTGAAATACTTAAACTAAGTAACACCCACGCGCATTTATGGCTGTGTGTGCGAGTGTACAAGTCTGTTGCCAAAATGGCGTCTGTAACAAGTTTCATTTATCGTAGATTACAGTTCATACGCGTAGCTTAATAAAGAGGAGTTGGGCAGACTGGAGGAGGAACAGAGGAAGAGAGTAGCACACTTGTTGCTACCAAAATGGAAACTTGCTCGAAATAAAATATGTTAATTTCATATGCCCAGCAACAGCGCAAAGTCTCAGTGTACATACACTGTTAGAAAAAAAAACAATTATTAAATTTTGCTGCCCATAAGATTGTTAGCTGAAACTGGACAGTTCTTTAAGACGTACATATACGTTTCAAGCAGATAGACATTTTTATCAGTGTACTGACATATGTTACAGCAGACGGCATCCGTTGGGCTGTACGCACTGCGTGGGCAATGTGAATACTGTTGTGAATACTAAGAGTACTCGTTTCATATGCTACCCTGAGCTGTCGTCTCTCAAGCGCTGTCAACGCCACAAATTTATGGATTTTCACTCACTGTGTGCTATCAACAAACAACAAACAACAATCAACAAATGCAACAGGCTCTTGGCTGTGGGCTCTGGGCTCTGGGTTCGGAGCTCTAGTATGCACAATGTGCAGCAAAATGTACATACAAGTGTTTGTTTATTCGTTTTTACAACAGCTTTAAAGGAGAGAAGCAGAGAGAAGTGCAGAGAGGCGTAGCCATACAACTCAGGTGGCCTTTTGTTAAGCCACAAGCTTAAGTAAGCCAACAACAATGGCTTAAAGCCGCCATTATACAGAAGCTCTCGTGTATTCACGCTGATGGAACACTCCATTAGCTGGCACTGTCTGAAAACTTATACACGCTCACAGGCAGACATTAATATAAATTAGCTTATACATGTACTATGGCATCAATTGAAAATATCGTTAATTTATTCAGCTCTGCAGCTGAAAAGTATGCTATACTTTGTGCGTTAACTTGTATTCATTACGCAAAAGGCTTTTTATCGCTCTCATTGTGCCATTTGTTGCGTGTTAGACAACTCTAATGGCTTTGCCATTTATCAAAACTATAAGTCTGTGACAGACTCTGTCGCTGAGCTCAATGGCTCTTTATCAGTGCTTTAGTTGAGTTTTGTCAACTCTTCTGGTAGCATTTGTGCAAATGACTACTGCTATTCGCAAAACAAATAGATAAATGAATAGATACGAGTGCTCTAGATAGCAAATAAAAGTATCGCTAGGTAACTAAGTGTGTGTAAATGTTTTAGTTTGCCTGCTAGCAAACCACTTTCACTCGCAAATATTTTGCAAATTTTATTGACAGCTTTTCATTTGGCAAACAAAAGCAATTATGCAAGAAATCAATCAACCATAAATCAAAAAACAAACTTTTTGCATACACATGAGTTTCACAAGTTTATGATATTTGCCTGCCTTATCATTTCGTTTATTGGAAATGCGAACTCATTGCGATTGGCAGCTGCTCAGGCTTTTGATTTCGGCCTCTTTTCTCTCAGTGAAATTTAATTTCAAATGTGGCAGCATATGCGACCAGTATTCCTTTCCTTTTTTAGCTGGATTTGCGCCACAAAACAATGTAAACACACAGAAATATTGATTGCCAGCTGCGTAAGCTATGTAAATCTCAGTCACAATAAGTGGCATCGAAATGGTTCTCAAAAAATTCACAAAAAAAAATGAAGGAGAAAAAAAATTGGCAGGTGGCAAATGAAGAGAATGAAATGCAAATGAATGGCACGACCTGCTGAATAATTCAACAGGATGTGGCATGAAAGCAAAGCCAAAGACAAACAGTAGTCACGGCTAATAGGCTTTGATTGAGGCTTCTGCAATGCCAATCATTGTCCTGGCCAGGCTAATACAGCTTTGATTTGTTGGCCTCAGCTTATGCGAGTTATCCAATAACTCGACGTAGTCGGTAAATTTACAAACTAAATGAAAAATAAATGAATTGCAAGTGCAGCAAACGACAGAGAAAGGAACACAACGATTGGGCGTGTACCAACACGCCCCTTTTTAAGTTCAACAGCCAAACAAGGTAGTTTTTAATTAAAATAGAAAGGCTGCAGCAGCAACAAGAAAAGTGGTAGTAAATGTTAGACAGTTTAGCATGGCTGAGTGAACTCATTTGCAAGTGGGTCAAATGCTTTAAAGCCACTAAACTAAAGGCCAACAAAGAAACACACAGCAGAATGAGTAAGAGAGTGTACGAACCCAAACCATCATAATCACATAAGTCCGTTTGCTATTTGGAGCAAAGACGACGACATGGCAGCCCACAAGCCATCCCACAAGGCAGCAAGAAAGCAAGTAAAATAATTATCTAGCACACTGTTGACATTGACATGATGTTGGGCGCATGCTGCGTATGCGTGATTTTCAACAACATCTCGGCACAGCACAAACAGGAGCCAGCCGCCCGCTGGCTAATTAAATTTAATGATTTTATCTCATTTTCCTGACTCGACTCTCCCGTTCTCTCCCAGTTTCAACAACAATTACAGTGAAATGTAATTTGCCGCATGGCAAACAAAACTTTCTCGTCTGCACTTTGACATTTTGCAAGTGTCGCACGCAAAGTGAAATGTTTACAAAATAATGCAATAAGTACGTTTTAACAATGTCTGAGTATAGCATATAGCCACAAATCTTGGCTTATCCGTTTTGGATTTGTGTTTCCAAGTAACGAAACGAAAACGGAAACTTTAAAGATATTTCTTTGAAAGTTTTTGCTGTTGTAGTCAACTTGCGTCAGGGCAATTATGGTTAACTGATGTCTCCAAATTATTGGCAATCAAATTGAAAAGAATTTGGCTTTTAGCATATCAAATAACTTAATTGAAGGCTAAGCTGTTGCTAATAACCAACTTGCAAATTAACACAGAAACTACGAAATTTGTGACTAAAACTAGTTTGAAACCGAATTAATCTGCTTCCTGTGCAATTAGTAGAAATGGAGACCCGAAAACTTTGTAATAAGCATTAGTGCTAAATTAGGGTCGTGCCTTTTGGTATTAAGTTTACATTACATTACTGTAAACTATGCAAGAGGAAGAGCCACAACCAGCAGTCTACCAACCAGGGTCAGTTCAGCACGTGTAAACCGATACCGATGCCCGACATGCTAACGAGCAGCTTGCAAATATTTGACAAAAGTTGGCTTTGCCATTAAAAGTTTACCAACTGTCGGTCATAAAGCACAAATGGGTCATGAGCTGGAAGCTAAGAAGCAACTTGTTACCGTCTTTACTGACATAGGTGAGTAGCTCTTTGATGCATTTTGAAAGACAGAGTTCGTCGATGCAGAATTAAGTCTTTAGAATGTGATATTTTAGAACAGCAATCGAAACAGTTGACCTCTAATCTAACTGAGCCACATACTTCAAATAAACCGCACACTCTCACTCCCACTGTCTCTTATCCGGTCAGAAAGCAATTTATATGAAACATCGAACTCAACTCGTGTCCAGCAAACGCTGCGAGCTCCTATACGATTCTAAAAATAAATAATGAAATACGAAAAAAAGGAATGGAGAGGAAAATTCTCATCGACTTGTCCCACAACGCTGCGTATACGTGATAATGTTTTGTGTGCCGTTGCCATTCTTATTGCGTGTCTTTTCGCTCTGTCTCTGTCTGTGCTTCTCCCTGTCCATATGTGTCTGGCTGTGTGTGAGTGTGTGTGTGTGTGGCTTGTGTGCCTGCGGTTCTTTTTTAAGATTTCTAGCAGAACCCTGCATGTGCGGTCTTTGGTCCGACGTGCAAGTCCTTTGTTTGTCTTTTATTTGCCAACATATGTTGTGTTGCCTTGAGTTACAAATTGCTGGCAGAATGTCTGCTGCCGTTAATTTGCAAGCAGCAAGAAAAGGCCACAAAATTTGTAAACTCGTTTTTCATTTCGCATAACAAATGAAACGAAAACATCCAACAAAATACAGTGGCTTCATCTACATCAACTTCTTCAAGTCTTTTGCCCCCACCGAGTTGAATTTGACAATGACATGACCGACTTCAACGCCCACAATATAAATCTATCTCTGACTCTATCTTATAACTAGTTGTAGTTCAAGTTATAATCTTTAGATTATGCGTTGCAAATAACTGATGAACATTGAATACTTAATGAGCATGAAATATTTGCAATGTACTCTCATGCTATACATATTTAATGAGTGCCGACATTTCCAGAAACTTTTTTGCAATAATATAAAAGTTATGCAGTTGCTCTCATTCTGCCAACATCTGTTGAAGGACTCAAACAAAATACGAGAATTAATTTAAAGACAAGTTCTATGTTCTAAATTGCAAAATTCAGTTGTTACATTCTTTCTGTCAGTAGAGAAATTCTAAACAAGAATTTCAATTTTAATTTTGGGAAATTGTTTAAAATTAAAACAAGAAACGCAGCGAAACTCGAAGATATTTTGATTTGCAACTAGAGCTGGCAACAGACTTAAATACATTTAAGTATTATGTAAATAGAATCAAGTATTTTGCGCTGTTGGATTTATGTTTTATCTCAGCACTGTTGAGCATAAGAGTATTACAGGTGTGGAGACAACAAGTTGCTCGTGCTGTTGTCGTCGAGGCTTAGGATTGCTTGGCAAACAACAACTTAACGCTTTATGCAAGGCTTTGCGGTAGAGTACACGATGATAAGCAGGCATGAGCGGGCATAAGGCAGGTGACAGGTGGGTTTGTTAGCTTTTTAAGTTATTGCACACACCAAAAAAAAAAAAGAAACAGAATATAAAAAAGTACACACACACACACACGGGCGTTGTATGCCCAAAGGCTCAACACAGCAGTAGTAGATGAAAACTTTTAAGCACCACAAAGAAAAAAATATAAAGGAGAGACGCTTTGAGGCATTAGCCAGGACTCAAAAGAAACAGGAGTAGTAGCAGCAGCAGCAGCAGCACCTTGTGAATTTTTTAGCCATTTTTGCGGTCCGTCAAAAGTCAGTGAGCAGAAAATTGCAGGGCAAAGAAAGCAAAAAGTCGAGGCTGTTGCGTGGGCAAAAACAGTCCGTCCAGCAGTCCAGCAGCTAACCAAATCAAAAACATATGTATTTACCAAAGCACGAAATTGAATTAAGTATTTTATTATATTTAAATTGTCAGCACACAAAAGACAACAACAACAACAGCAATAACAGCTATTTGAGCCTACATAAATGCATGAGTATTTCAGTGCAAATGGATGTGTTAGTCAGTGTGCGTGTGTGTGTGAATTTGTATCTAGGTTTTATTGGTGATAAGGCCATAACATCAAATGCAATAAACTCTAAATGTAGCCCCAGCGCCAGTCCAAACAGATAAAAAAAAATACAAAAACGTTCTGTAACGTAATACGCGGCGTATACGCAATATCGATTTAGGCAACCAACAGAGCATAAGCCAGTTGTACCCGTGTGCCTACTCACCACTTTATTTTTTCTCTTCTTTTTTTGCATTCACCAAAGTGCTGCCCTTTTTTGTGTGTTGTATGTTCTGCTGTCAGTTGTGATTTCTGTGTGCAGATAGCGTTTGACGTAAGAGCAACAGATTTCTTTTTTTTTTTTTTGTACGGTCTACATGTACGGCAATTTTATTACTCAACGCCCCCAACAATAACGTTTTGATGGACTTTTGGTGTTTATCTACAGAACTTGGCCGGAAATCCAGCCAAAGCCGCAACGAACACCAATTTCTAATTAAACGTTGGTCTATATTTAAACCCACCCAAAAAATTCAGCTCATGAATATGAAATGTCTCTCAACATAGCATGGGAATTGATTTGGTATCACTAATGCAATTTAAATTAAAGTAAAAGAAGACGAACAATAAAATTGGGTTTATTTCTAATCCCACATTCAAATGAAGTCAAATGTGTGACTGTCAAGTCAGCAAACAAAATGCTAAAGTATTTTGGGAAATAAATTTTGCAACGAGTGAATTTTACATTTGATTGCAAAAGAAAAATAGAAAAATGGCTACACTTTGGCTTTTAACACGCTTGCTTCCACCCGAATTGAAATGGGTTTCATGAGGGTCACGTAATGACTGACAACTTGGCAAAACGAGAGGCAAATAGACCATTAATCAGAGCAGAACATTCAGTGGGAGTTTAAGCAAAAGAGTCAAACTTAAAATATTCATAAAACTTGACGAAAGGATAAAGATACAGACATTCTTAACCAATATTTCTATGGAAAAGTATTTGCTTAGCAAGAAACAAAGACACTTGAAACAGGTGATTAAAGCTAAAAGGTCTGACATTTGCATACTAAACAGGTTGTTTTTTTAGATGCTTTAATCAGGGACAATGTGGGTTGAGCTTTAATAGGGCACGGCTCCTAAGTAAAATTAAAAAGTTAATTAATTTCTGAAAGGAGAAATTTTCCTTTTTTTATGGAATGCTAACTAGCTAAAGGAATTTTCTTCTGAAATTCAGAAGACAATAAGCGAAGTAAAGAAAAGGAAATGAAACAAATTCAGCAGAACTTACAGTTCGCGCAGTTCTAGGTAATCTCACGCTGGCAAAGAGGTTTTGCATCAACACGTAATAATTACAGGCAAAAGGATTACATTTATATTGATGCTTGCCTTACAGCACAAAGTTGTGCAATGCGCTATGGTTGCCATGGCAGACACTTGACCCTGCTGGTGTTGCAGCTGCAGCTGGGACCGTGCCACAATAAATGTTAGAATAACAAGCGGTAACTTCTGGATGTTTTTGATGGGGTGTTTCTCTCTCTGTTTCTCGCACACGATATACAATATCAACTTACAAATAAATCAGCAATTTATATAATAACCAGTGGCTGGTAATTGGATTTAGCGCCTGCTTCATATTTCTTTATTGACGCAATCGTTGACCCTGATGGAGTGTTATTGACGGCCTGCTAGTAGCTACCCAATTAAGCCAGAATGTGGGCCTAATTAATTAGCCATAGCAGCGCGTCTAACGATGTTTCGATGACAACAAACTGAATTATTAGCTAACACATAACATGCAACAAGTGTGCAGTGAATCAGCAAATAATGCCTGTCAAATGCAAATGTCTGGCTTGAACTTTATTTAACGTATTATTAGACACATTACGTTCAACTGTCAGTTGCAAAGAATTGCTTTGAATTGAGTCAAAATGGAAGTCGTCTATATAATATGTCTGCATTCGTTAGTTTGTTTGTTTGACGTTTATATACCTGCTTTCTTTTGCTGTGCAAGTAGTTGTAGTTGTTGACCTTGCGCTCGTTTTTAGCATGTAAACTGGCATATACAAAATTTCAGCGCCTAGACGTATGCAATGGAAATTTCGCGCGGCTAACGGAAGTCGACTAAAGTCAATGGCAGCCATATAGTGTTTATATATATCGTATGCTAGGCACGCGTCCTGCCACACACACACACACACACAGCCACTACCACACACTCAGGCACACTCAGACGCCCAGAGATACACCCACTTAAGCAGTCACAATTAGCCAGACCCTTGTCGTGTGTAGATTGTTGTCGCTTCTGTTGGTTGTGTCTTTAGGCTGGAATTGTGCCCACGCTGTCGGACCATTAAATAATTGATTTTTCACAGCCAACAAGCAGCCACCGTTCATAGTAGTGAGTTAGATGATTCGCTCTCTCTCTCTCTTTCCTACTCACACTGCGTCCTACATTACTTACCGGTCCCAGGTTGTCGAAGCCATATTTATCGGCCACCTTGTGGGCGAAGTCATTGTCAACGCCCCGACGGAAACGCACAAGAAATGAGCTGGTGAACACCGCCTGATTACCCAGACCGCCGGTACCACCGACAGCGTCCGCCTCTACCACAAACAGTGGCAGCAGCATCGCTAGTGCCAGCATAGCAATGCACAGCAGTCGCCATGAAGCAGCTAAGCTCCATGCAGCTGCTGCAATGAACATTGCACGCGTTTCTCTTCAAAGACGTTGTCTCGTTCCCGTTCCCGTTGCCGTTCCCTTTCCCTTTCCCGTTTTCGTTCTCTTTCTTGTTGTTGTCTTACTGTTAGCTTGTTTTGCTTTCTTTTCCCCTTTTCGATTTGCGCTTCAGCTCACAATTGCGACGATGGGGCAACGCTGGCGCCACAAAAAGTCATGCACACTTTTCCGCTGTATGTTGAGTGTCAAAAATAAAGGCCGCGCTTCACTGTACACAACCCAACGTTCATTTGTTTTCTCTTACTCAAAAAGCCGAGAGATAAATCAGAACTTTATGCGCTGTAATGCGAGTTTTTAAATTAATTGAAGTTGTTCTTTAATTCGGTTTCTTTTCGGTGCTACAATTTTCACTTTTCTTTTTTGGTAAATTTTGTTTTTGTCTGCGCTGTGTGCGAGAATTCTTGTTATGCGCTGCCACGAACCTCACTTTGGCGTTGCGCGCAGAAAACTGTTTGCCAGCCTCGTCAATGGACGCCATTATGAATATACGAAAGGCGCCGCACCATTCAAAAGCATTGTGAAAGCTCTTTGAACAAAAAAAGCTCCGCTAAGTGCTCACACTCGCACACGCACTCTCGTCGCCCACACAGTGCATTTGGTTCGTGCTGGTGCTGTCGCTGCTGCTAGTGCTGTCCTGGTCACACGCCCAGACGCTCCTTCGCTGTTGGGCCTTAAGCTCACTTTGCCGTTCAGCTTTATTATTACTTTTGCAGCTCGCTTTGCGCTTTGCGCTTGACGCTTTGTAGACGTCACCAATTTGGTTGACCTGCTGCTTTCGTCTTTTGTTTTGTGTATCCCCAACAACACACCCCCCTCACTCAATCTCCGCTCCTTTGCTTTGCTTTACTGTTGTTGCTCATTCTGTGTTTTGTTCCTTGCGATTGCTCGGCTTGTTGCTCGGTTGCGATTGGTTTATGCGGCGCGTCGTCAACATATGGCAGCATACTTTATGTTACAGATTCATTGCATTTCATAAAAAGCAAATGTACACATACACATACACTTCCTAATAAACGCATGTGTGTGTGTGCTTGAATTGCCTTTTACGCTCGAGCATAATAGCTGAAAAGGGCTTCAACTTTGACCTTAGCCCAAATGAAATGGGCTATGACCAAAGCGCGCATTAAGCCTTTTAAATGCATGGAATTGTAAGCCAACGTTAAACATTAACGACCGTCGACACACACACACACGTATACACAAGTACACACCTCTTAAAGCTTAAATTAAAGTTAACTTTATATTTAAAACCACAGTACTATAACGTAACTTAATAACATAGCTTATATGACTACCAACTTATTTTACAATCATTAATACACAGATTTAATACTTTAAACAAAACATTCATTTGGGTTATGGAAAACTTTTAAGAAAATTAAACATTCTATATGAATTAATAATTCGCCGAGACGTTCGATTATCCGCCTTGACTGACGTCACGAAGCGATGGCAGTTAACACAGAGCAGGTATCCTTAACCTGAGTAGTCCCTTCTACCTGAGTAGTTCCTTTTTGCTTACAATGATGAGCATATGGCGAGTCGGTCGCCCGCGCGAAATGGCCGTAAACAATGCACTTAGCGAAATGGCAGGAAGAACTTTAAATTACAATTAATTTTTAATTGAGCTTAAATTCGAATTTCGTTAAGTCGCTTAAGCGCTAGCTATATGGATTTAATTGTCGTATACATTACACTGATACCATAAGCCCAGCGATAATGGAAACAATGGGAAAACTCTGCGGAAAACTCAGGGAAAATTCCACATTTAACGCAACACATGCGAGTAGGTGGGTAGCCGTGTGGGAACATGTTAATCCGGGCGTAAACGCATTACTTCCGCCTGCCAAAAAGATTGTTACGCGCTGTATAACAAAATATATAGATTTAATAACTATATTCTTCAAAAAGTAATATGAAAAATTTCCGTTCGCATCACTTACCGTTTAATGTGGCCGGAGATAAGGCGTGGGAACTGGCATGACGTT
Organism: Drosophila nigrodunni; assembly: GCA_020829145.1. Taxonomy (NCBI): domain Eukaryota; kingdom Metazoa; phylum Arthropoda; class Insecta; order Diptera; family Drosophilidae; genus Drosophila; species Drosophila nigrodunni. The sequence continues at coordinate 20,502,221 of JACVCZ010000001.1, forward strand.
TGAAGCCCGGCGTGTCCATTTTACCGGCGTCCATGACAGACACGGAGGTCGAGCATGATGGCTTCGTGGAAAGGCTGCTACTAACAATCTTGTTACTAACGCTCGTTTCCGCCGTCGAGTTGCTCGGCATCGATTTGTAGCGCTGCAATGAGGTACGTGGCTTCTTGGGTTGTGTAGCTTCAAGCATCGCCTCGTCAAGGGCAACAAACCAATCTTCGGACTCGCTTTCATCTTCTAGGAACTTCATATAGAACGAGGCACGTTTCTCCTTGTGGCTCTTGGTCTTGTGATGGCTGGTGGGCGTGGTGTTCACTGACGTCTTCTTCAACACTTGTTTCGGCGCCAAGTCCGTCTCTAGCTGTTGTGTGGCCTCCAGCAGAAAACAATCAGTATCCGAATCGTTAAGAAAGTCTGCCAACGTGGGATCATCTGTAGCTGCGGGGGTTTCTGCTGCGGACGTTGTCTCAACTGGCGGCGTTTCAACTGGCGGCGTCTCAAATGACGGCGATTCAGCTGGCCGTGGTTGTGGTGGAGGCGGTGCTTCCAAATGCTGATCCAACTGTTTGTGCAGCATGTCACATCGCTTCCGCAGCAACTCCTGATCACGTATCTGCTGTGCTCGCCACTGTTTGTGCTCCAGCTGCTTGCGACGCTGCTCAATGACAGCATCCACTCGCACCTGTTTCCGTCGATCGATCTGTTTAAAAATACCCGGGCCAAACTCTTCCGAATCGAAGCCACTGTCTGACGTTGTGTTTACCTTATCGCCACGCCCTTTGCCCTCAGAGTTCCAACGCCAGCTGACCTCTGGGCTGCCCGTGACGAGCGTCTGGGAGAACAAACAGCTGGGCGACAAATTGTTGTGTGGCGAGAAATCCAAACTGTCGTCCAAACTGTGCATCTTTTTGTTCGGTGGCGTGCTCTCAACAATGCTAACCGATGGTGAACAAGGAATATCTTCATCTTTTGCCACATCCTGTGTTGCGCTGGCGCGAACGCGATTTTGCGGCGAGGCTGCTTGAGATAAAAACAATTACAAACGCATGTTTTGTTGTACTTTTGTTGCACTGAATGTTTCCTTACCACTGTGACGCTTCTGCAGCAAGCGACTGCTCAATGTTAATGAGCGTCTTTTGCTCATAGTCGATGTGTTTTCCATTTAATTACATTTATTATTTATTTAAAATCTTCGCTGCTAGCGTCGTAGAAAGCGCTCAATTTTAAAACGCGTTTTGGTATATTTTAGTGCTACCAAGTTGTGTGACTATCGATATATCGATAAATATTGAAAAACAAAACATCGGCTATTGCAGTCCGTAAATTTAAAATTTGTGTCAATTTATAAACTATCTTTTTAATATTGTAAATACACACGTGCTTTGATGTACTTCAAACGTTGAGAAATGTAAGTGAATTCATTCAACTATGGTAGCTCCAGGTAAGTTACAAAATGCGCCGTTTACAACACTGGTACTGCTAGTATTTTTCTGTGATTATTAATGAGATGACAAAAAGATGACTGATGTGAAACTGCATAACCGTTGACATATTCAAAGGCAGTTTTAACACTCCATAAAATTCATTTATTAACAATTATATATATGATATTTCTGCATAGCTTTACATCACATGCTACTTGTAGGTAAATTGTCGCGACTCCAGCACAGTGTACAACTAATTCATATTCAAATAAATGAGTTAACTTAATACAGAACGCACACAAATAACTGCAATTAAATGCTAAAAAAGAGTTTCTCTAAATGCACATTGAGTTAATAAATTAATCCCATTGAAAAAATTATTGTCTCACGTAAACCCCACTAAAATCGCTCTACAATCCCTTGTTGTACCAGACGGTCTCCAAGTCCGGATGTTTCTTTTGTATCGATTCGCTGACTTCCGGTTCCAGGGAGCTCACCTTAATGGCCGCCCTCTGACTGAAAAAGGCACAGCCCAGGGGTGTGGCAAAGAGCAGAACAAAGCCGCAGAAGACGGTCTGAATGGGCGCATTGAGGCGAGGGAATCGCTTGAGAAAACCGCGCTTCTCCAGATTCTCCATCAGCAAAGGAGTCAGAGCTAAGGTAAGAAAATAACTATTTTTATAAAAGTTTTAAAAGAAATTCTGGTAGACTTACTCATGCCGGGCATGGCCATGGCGATACGGCTAACCAAAACAGCTGAAATGCCCACGAAGGCAGCTTTCTTCGAGATTCCAACCTCATTGTTCTTCTCATCCAAAAGCACGACTCCATTGCGCAATTCCCTAGAGAAAGCGTTTAAATATTTAATAAAATTGATATAGAACATATACACCCATACTTACTGCATGCGCATGCAGGGTATGTTGATGCAATTGGCAGCTGCCACTGCCACAAGTGGCACTAGACGACCCACCAGTGGATTCATGTTCTTGACCGCCCTATTCAGGCTAAGAGCGGTAGCTAAAGCGCCACCCGTGGCCAGGCAGTATGAGGTAAACAATTGCCTGCAAGACAGACAAAAGGTCAATGTTATGGCACGGTCTTTAGGTGGCGTGGAGGAGGGAAGATGTGACCCACGTTTGACTAATTGGTGTTGTTCCCGAGCGATTCGTATAGTTGACGATGGCATTAAAGGTCTGATTACACCACTGCCAGAAGACAACGGCCGGCGTTGTTTTGTAGAAGGTCATCATGCCTAAATGGACAAAATAACAACAACAATAACGTAAACAACAACAATATTATTACTTGTTTATTAATCAAAGCGCGGAAGCAAATTGTTGAAATTTTCAAACGAAAGCAAACGAAAACGAATTATGTAGAGTGTTTGAGTGTATCTGTGTGTGAAATTGTATCTCAGTGTGCTTGTGTATCTCTGTGCGTAGCGTACTCACCGGCTGTGATAAACATATTCATTGGCATCTGAGCCGACATGCGTCCAATGAGCAGCTGCTTCTCCCCCGTCTCTGGATGGAACGCCGAGTCATAGAGATACTTGGCCTTCCACAGCTGCTCGACGGTCTTGCACTCGGGCACATCCTGGCCAGCACGATACTTTTGTACTATCTGGCGAGCGGATTCAAGCTGATTTGAGGTAACGAATAGATTCAACGGGTTGGTGACCAGAAAGAAATGTTTGGCACGCCCCACATACGTGCTCTGATCGAATTTGGGCTTATCAATATCAACGCGGGGCATCAAAGCCATTTTGCAGTTTTTCACTCTCCTTTCCCTTTAAGCCAAATGATAAAGCTGCTTTGGAGGCAAAGAGAATAAAGTGTGTAAGATTAGATATTTCTGATGGCAATTAAAAAATTCTAGATTGCTTAATTGACTCAATGTATCAGCTGCTTGGTTTCACAATACTTTATAATAAATATATACGTCTACTTATTTATATACAGTCTTCAGTCGCTAAAGCGAACGGGCGCATAAAATTCGAACATAATGAGAACTGACCTTGGGCCAACTGTTTAAACAAATAAACAAATTAAGCAATATATTTTTATATTTTGTTTGTATTTGTTACTGGGGCAGTTCGTTCACTGAGCTTTCACTGTACTTGTTGTATTCATAAACATGATTGCGCCCGGGGAGACTTATCAGCGTTGACCCGACTGATTCGTCGCTAATCATCTGTAAGTTAACATTCATGTTTCACTGCAGTAAATTCTACAAATGCCAACAAAAAACACTCACACACACATTGGGGTGTGTGTTTGTAGTCTGACGAATCTAAAACCGTTCGATTATGCAGTCATAACAAAAACAAAATGTTCATTTATGCTACATTATATAACTGTAATCTACGATATTATGTAGAATTGAAAAATCCATAAATCTTATCGGACGTTTGCCGGTCGCACAGCTGAGTTGATTACAAACAAATAAAATTTTACATAGCTGCATAGCTGGAGAACAGGTTGCGATACTATTACTTACACACACACGTACTAAGTTTGTATGTATGCGTGTGTTAGTATTTGAGTTTTGGTTCCTGAATAATTCTCCACGCGGACAACACCTACCCGCACAAACACACTCACACACACGCTTTCACACGTACACGCACGTCCGTCCAAGCGCCCTGCCTGCTAACAGTTTGGCAGTGAACTGACGACTAAACCGACAGCTGAGAGCCGCGGTCGACGACACCGCTGCCGCTGCCTCAGCCGCCGCTCCAGAGAGCTTTCATGTTTGCCCTTCAAGAGAGAGTATTGCTCAAGTTTCACTCTCGTTGTCACGCGCTACGAGATAAATTATCGACTCGGTTAGATAAAGTAATTTAACACTTATTGCGACTGTTAAGTGAATAATGTGTGTAAGACAATAATACTCTTTGCTTTACATGTTATTTACATTTTCATAAAATAACAATAAAGATACCATTGTCTTGGAAAGAGTATTCGAAAGTTAGTCTAGATAATAAACACTTCTACTTTCTAGTATATTTTATTACCTTTCATAAGTAGAAACTTTTTTGTGGTAAGTGACGACAACTTTGCAGAGGCAGCGAAAGAGAGTGGGAGAGAGAATGAGCGTAAGCAAGAGAGAGCTTTTTGCTTATGCGCAGCATTTTAACAGGTAGGCTTGCAAGTTTTTGATGCTTTTAAGGCAGCCTGTTGTGCGCGTAAGTACTGTGTGTGTAAGTATGTATTATCAGTGTTCAGGTTTAAGCACAAATTAAATTTAAATTAAAAGCGTGAATCAATTTTATTTTGTATACATTGTATGATCAAATACGTAACTCAATGTTCTACAAGCCCTTATTATACCAAACCGTGTCCAGGTCAGGTCTACTCTTCTTGATGGATTCTTTTACCTCGGACTCCAGCGAATCGACCTTGATAGCCGCGCGTTGACTGAAAAACGCACAGCCCATGGGAGTGGAAAAGATTAAAATGAAACCACAGAAAAGCGCCTGAATAGGTGCATTCAAGCTGGGATATTTCTTTAGGAATCCGGTCTTTATCAGATGGTTAATTAGCACAGGAGTTAAAGCTGTTTAAGACAAAATAAATTAGAGCAATTTTTAAGTGTTATTGAGGGAATACAAACTCATTCCGGGAATGGCCATGGCAATTCGACTGATCACCACAGACGAAATGCCCACAAGGGCGGCTTTCTTCGAGACGCCAACCTCATTGTTCTTCTCGTCCAGCAATGTTATGCCATTGCGCAATTCCCTAAGATGGAATTGTACATTAAATCAATATTTAAATATTTTTATTAAGGTCAACAGTACTTACTGCATTCGCATGCAGGGCAAATTGATGCAGTTGGCAGCTGAAATGGCCACAAGTGGCACCAAACGACCGATCAAGGGATTCATATTCTTCACGGCGCTGTTCAGCGTTAAAGCGGTGCCCAGTGCACCACTCGTGGCAAGCAAATACGAAGTAATCAGTTGTCTTAAGGAAAAGCATAAGAAGTTTAGCAACAACCCAAATTTCCTTTCCAAGTTAAACCTACTGTGTACTTATTGGAGTTTTTCCGGAGCGGTTCGTGTAGTTGACGGTGGCGTTAAAGGTTTGATTAAACCACTGCCAAAATACAACGGCTCTCGTGGTTTTGTAAAAAATCATCATACCTTTATGAGATATAATATATTTAAAGCATCTTTAAGATAGTTGTCAGCACTTGGCTTACCCGCTGTAATAAACGTATTCATTGGCATTTGAGCCGACATGCGCCCCACTATGATTTGCTTCTCTCCCGTCTCTGGATGAAACGCTGAGTCATACAGATACTTGGCCTTCCACAGATCATCCAGAGTTTTGCGTTCGGGAACGGGTTTGCCAGCTCGATACTTTTCTACAGTTTGACGCGCTGCCTCCAATTCGCTGTCGGAGGCGAATAAGTTCAGGGGATTGGTGATCAGAAAAAAGTGCTTGGCACGACCCCAGTAAGTGCTCTGATCAAATTTGGGTTTATCTATATCCACTCTAGGCAGGGACATTTTAATTATTCTACTTAATTGGCCGCTGTTGCTCTCAAATCAGAAAAACAAGCAAAGCTGTAAGGTGAATAACTAAATTAAATAAAATAAAAATTTTAAATATAATGACAAACGTTTTGCTTAAAACAAACCAGAAAAGTGCGAAATATTTCAGCGGTCAAGGATTCAGAAAGTGGGAAGACCGAGAGCAAAAACCTTTGATTACAACATGATAATTTTGACAGCGCTGATTTAAAATTCAAAGCCTAGTTTTTTATGAAAAAAACATGAAATCAGTTTTTAAAATTTAATTTACCAGAAAAATAACTTAAATAGATCCCCTATCAGTTGACCATTTGTGTCCAACCCCTCGAATTGATTATAATTAAGTTCCAAATAGGACATTTAATCTGCGTGTGTATATTCATTTATTTTTGAAATCCATTATTAGACTAAACATAACATTCAACAGTTGTGTATAATATAGCAATAGTTATAATGGTTTTAATCTTCATCAAATAATTGCAATTGTTGTTTAATATAATATTATGTATATATGTATGTCGTAAATAAATATTATTATGCATATCAGAAATATCAATTAGATTTAGATTTAGATTTAGATTTTGAAAACAATTATAGTCATAGTTAACACAAATGATGGATGTAAATACATGTATTTGTGTAAATAGATGTAACAACATACTATATGTAGTATATATGTGTATATATATGCTATGTTATGGTATGTAAGTAGATGCCGTTTATTGTACATTCTTGTATGTAAGTATATCGTATATGTTTATGTATGTACATATTTATGTAGCATGTGTTTATGTATGTTTAAAGCATATATTTGTATATATATGTACTTGTGTGTGTGTGTCTGCTATGTATAGCTATGTATTACATGCATACATCATTTATTGTTTAGATAAGTACTTATTAAGTAATATTAGATACTTGTACAGTCAAAAATAACACGAAATATATATATTAATGTATTATTATATATATATTTGATTTCATTTGATTTAGTTGAAGATATTTGTTTTGGAAATAAATTGAATAGAACACTTCAATCGTATTTTGTACGTCCGATAAATTTGCAACTGTTTTATGTGTCTTTATTTAATATTTTAGTATTTGTTTTGAATTCAACTGCTAATTGAAAAAGTTAATTGAAACACTTAACGTTTTGTAACCATTTAATGTTAGTTCTTGGATTGTAGTATATTGTAAATATGTATGTATGTAGGTATGTGAGTATGATGTATTTATATGTATAATTCAATCTGTTCTCAACTTCCATGCGAAATTTATTCTTGCATACTTTTAGGGTACTCGAGGAGCTCAACTGTTTCCTGTATTTCAAAACCAATATTGTCAAATTGGAATATGTTAGCGTGTGCTATAAGTATAGAGTATGTATATAGATATATTGGTAACTGGCATATTTCTTTGAGTGGGGAAGAACCTTGTATTTGAGCAATGTCACAAAGGACACCACATTTGTAGGTATGTATGTATGTTTGTATGTATTTATATGTATATGGCTAAGTGGGAATTTTCTTTAGACGATTGTTCGTACATTTATTGTATTGGTTTAACATTAGTTTACTTTTTATTTATTTAGTTTCAAGGAAGTTGGCTTGATAAACTGCAGGGAAATCAGTTAACTGGATTTCATATCGGCGCCTTCAACTAATCTTAGCCCTGTTTTCTGTCTCCGTTCAAAGTGTTAATAAGTTTTCTTTTGTTTCTTGTTAGTTTATCTATGTATGTAACTATGTTTTTTGAGCGCGTCCGTCTTTTCGTTTTTGTTTTTGTTTTTTTAATAGCAGTGCGATTCTCACTATGTAACTTTGTTCATTGTTCCTTTATGCTAAATAAATGTAATTATGTATGTATGTGTTTAGTTAGGAGTATGTTTTGTCTTACAGTTTGCTTGCAGCTAAATTAACATACTGATTCAGTGTCATGTCTAGCATTACCTGGGTCTAATAACAAGTGCCACATGTCGTGTATTGCTAATAATTCTCTACCGAAGCCAAAAACCTAACTGTTTACGCAGCATTAGCTTATCTTGGTCTGGAACCAAGCAACCAGCTATGATTGTTAGTTCGAATAGTCTCAACTATTCTCTAACTAAATTATAATGCAAAATCGTTACAATATGACTATTATAAACATTTCTTTAAAGTTAACATTAAATGCACCGCCGTTAAACAGCATTGAAGCAACCAAAGTTTGAAATAATAATTATATGTTTTTTTTGGTTTTTTGGTTTAAGAATAATCATGTTGTAAGCCAATCTCAATACTTGAACTGTTGAACGGCAGTATTTTGTTATAAAATTAAAGTTAATCTGGAATTTCACAATTCATAAATATACATACACATAGTCTATAATAGTTTATATATATGCGTGTATGTGTGTGTGTTTGTATGTGTTGTCAGGTTTTGTTCCTAGTTCCACTTTCAAATACATTTTTATAGCATACTTTTCGGCATGGCTTCAAAATCTTTGAAATACGGCCAAATGTACGAATTTTAGAACAATTTGAGTAAAATGTATATGATTTACGTAATGTTTGCGTACTTTAATCCAATTGAAAAATTCTTTAAAACTTGCGCAATTTTCTTGAAAATGGAATGTTGTCGCAATTTGCACCACAAAATTGACTATAAATTTATATTATTTGATTTACGAATTTTTTGTATACATTTAGAATAAATATATATATATATTTACAGTAAAAAATTGACGTCATTAATTGCCATAATGTTAAATATTTTTGTAATCGTTAATTGTTTATATAGTTGACTCTTAAAAGAAGAATTAAAATAAATGTTTGTTTTATGTGGCTAAACTTAGGACGTTTCCGTTGAATCAATGTGGCTATTTTATAAATATATTTATATATATATTTAATTGTACAAAATATACATTTGTTTGTATTTGTTTATGGCAAATTGTGTTTAAAATATCTACATAAATATTATTTGAAATTGGTATTATCTCGCTGCTTGAATGTCATAAGTATAATAAGATGAAGAAATAATCTAACTAGTCGTAAATGAACGACTAGATGATACCCTGTACCTATTAATGTTGATTTTAAGCAATTATTTGTTACTGCAGTTTTTAATTTGACTAGAGACAAGCAAATTTTTACTCTTCGGTACAGAATATTTTTAATACAAATGTGTAATAATAAATTATATGCATAATTCGTTGATCTTATTCATTGTTAAAGTAAAGTATTAACTAAATTAATGCGTTTTCCATCAAACAAGTGAAAATTTCGAGTGCGAAAATGGGAAACTTACAAACCAATCAACATTCCATAAATATGTATAAAGTTATAAATAACGTATAAATCATTGCCTAATTTAAAACATTGTCAACATTTTTTTTGTGGGTAACCATGTGTTGAGTGTATATGTGTATGAGTGTGTGTGTGTGTTGGATGTGTACATTTTGCGTTGTTCCTTTTCTATTCGTGTTGTTCCATAAAACCGTGACAACAAATTCCATTGATTTGCTGTATTGTTTAAACTTGTACTTAATTAAATACATTTCACCCTATCTACAGTGCTTTATATGCTTATATATGTTCTTGTATATGGATATCATTGCAGCTATATAGTATATAGTATATATATGTATGGTATATATAATATATTCATTCAATTTGGTGCATGTAAAAATCCATGTAAAACGCGCTTTGAGTAATAAATGTTGTCCCCTTCTGTTTTTTTATAACAATAACATTGAATTTACATATAATTTATTTATGATGCTTTTCTTGTTGTTGTTGTTCATGTTGTTGTTGTTGTTGTTGATGGGACATCTATAGTTGTTGCTGCTATGTACTGCATACATACTTATTCTTATGGAATTCATATAGTATTCATAATCATATTCGTACTTGGTGCTGGTGATGCGATTCTAAGTGCGTCGGTTTATTCGATTTTCTTGTCAATAATTTAGTAGTCACCTGTGGAAATAAATATATGGAAAGGTTACAAAGATGATCAGATAGGGGAACATCTATATGTTTTTGATCCTATCGACTTTAAGTCCCTTTAAATAATATATAGTCTAGTAACTCGCTCATTATACTCACTGGGACACTCTGGTGGATTCATATAGCCAAAGACATTCAGCTCATAGAGCGACGCCAGCGTGATGAAGAACAAATACCAGAGCATCAGTATAATGCCCAAACGTTTGTCCAGCTTCCAGCCATTCAGATGGGTCGATAGAATCAAGAAGACGACGGTGGAGAAGAGCGAGAGTGTTGAGTATGCCAAACCTAGAAGAATACAACTCAAAAATTAAGTAAAGTACATAGAGAGACACTAGCTAGTTAGAATAACACGTTAAGACACACATGCCAGGCATACCACACAAAACGACGACGATACAAGCACTAATCAAATTTTTTTGGGGGATTACGTAGGGTGTACATAGGTGTAGTTGGGTGTATGGAGTCGTTTGAGCTGTGATACATACCCTTGGATATGACATTGACGTGCGAGCCGGGTGCAATGATGGCCGTTTGTATGAACCATGGAAGACCTAAGCACACTAGTATATCAAAGACATTCGAGCCAATTGCATTCGATACGGCCATATCGCCATAGCCCTCTTTGATAACGGCTATTGAGCTTAGGGCATCCGGTACAGAAACGCCAGCAGCTACGAACGTCAGGCCCATCACAGTATCGGGTATGGCCAATGTGGACCCAATAACGGTTATCATCCAGACCATAAAGTACGAATAGAATGAAATCCAAACCATCGAAAGCAGAAATGTGAATGGATACCAATTGCGATAGCGATCCTGTCTACAGTCCGGCATTGTCAGTTTGCACAGATAGTGAATGGGGTAAACCACACGCCAGGCCACCAGTGCTGGCATACCGCCCTCCGTGGGTCGCATCAACGGATCCGGACGCTGTTCCCGTTGTTTTTCTGTTGACTTGTAGAAATCAGCACCAGCTGGTTGTGCTGCCACTTGAGTTTTAGCTGTGGCAGTCACATTTTCACCTGTTACCACCGATTCCGGTTGATCGCCATGATAGCCCATGTTCTCCTGACCTTGGCCCTGATTAAACTGGCTCATGCCCCAATCATCGACCGGCGGTTGGCTGCTTCTAGCACTGGTAGCCATGGCCATTGGTTGTGGCTTACTCTGACTCTCCTCTCCCCAGGCCGCATTTGGATCCCAGCTGGCATTGGGATCATTATAGCTCTGATAGTCACCCTGTGACAAATCTTGTTGCTGTTGCCGCTGCGCATTCGCTTCCGTTTCCTTTGTCTGCGCCTGTTGTCCACCATTTCCTTGTGTGTAGGAACTTTCGGGCACATTCTTGTAGGTCACCAGTGCCGATTGCTCCTCCTTACTGGGTAGCTTAAAGGGCAGATTCAAGCCCAGTGCCCAACGCTCCAGTTCCGTATTGAAGTGCAACGCAATGCAGTAGCCCACGTAGCAGAGCAACATTACCACCGATTCGAACTGCATTGACAAAATTGATTAATTTAAATGTTTTCAGTTTAAATTAATACATTAGTTTGAAACTGATTCAATGCTCAACTAAAATCACAGTTTTATATACTTATTTTCTATTAAACTAGGAACACAGCTTTCAGTTCCCTAAATGCTATTGGGTTTTCATTAAACTTATTTGCTTTTTACATAAAATATATATTAAATATAAGTGTGTTCATATGAAACTTATTTAAATTTTGCTAATGTTATTTAGTCTCTGTCAGTTTCTAAACGAACTTAAGTACTTGTTTTTAGTTCTTTCATACAAATATATCGGATTTTAAGCTTCAAATTTCAATATTTGTTTTCCTTATCCAACTTCCTGAAAAATCGTAAAAGCTAAATCTCAACTATTAAATTATTCTTCAAGTGCGCATATTCTAAACAAAAACCCATAAGTGTGTACAATTGTGTTAAAAATCGCTCTAATCAGAGACACGAGTACATATAATCATTGTGGCACACTGACTCCTGCTTCATTCACGCACCACAAAACATTTTTCTTTTAAACAACAAACTATGGTGCCAATCTACATTAAGCCGGCACAATCTTTTGCATGTTTTGTTTTTGTTTTTCATGACAGTAGACAACAACAAACTTTTAATAAAAATAAACTTTTATATGAACCGCTCGTTGTTGCTTTTTTTGTCACATAAAGCAAAATAAATATAGTATTTAAACTAATTAATTAATAATCATAAAAACTATGACATTTTAACTCGACATCCATTGTAATAAATAGGGTAGGTCTTGGCAAATCGGTAAACTTACGCAAGAAATGACATCATTGAAGATGACTAACAGCATGACCAAAATGGAAACGCAGTAGAAGAAGCAATCACGGACCAGTGGCCACCAGTTGAGCTGGCAGACGGTGCCGGAGCACAGAGCACACACCGAGATGACGAACATGATGTTGAAGACGGCGGAGCCAATGACACCACTGATGCCGATATCATCCTTGGCAAAGAACACGCCAATCACGACGGTGGCCAATTCGGGGGCCGAACTTCCGGCGGCCATGAAAGTGGCACCAGCCACATCCGGCGACAGTTTAAGCTCTGCAGGAAATGGAACTTATAAATTTCTATCTTTTTGAAGTGGAATGTGTTGCTCACCCTCGCAGAGTCGATCCAGACTGGCCACAAAGTACTCGTCGCACACAATGGCCAGGCCAAAGAAGGTGTAGATGGCCACCAGAATGTGTATGATGAGTCCGCCGTGCTGTCGCCATGTTTTGTTCATCAGTGGCTCCGGAAACTGCTCAATGGCCGGAGGCGTGCAGTTTTCTCTTTTGCGTCGCCAAAAGACTAAGTCATCTTTGGACGTGACCATTGTTGTCATGGGCGACTAAAAGATACAAATATATAAACTTTAACTAAAAGTCTGACATGTTAATCAATTGCACTCACCTCGCTGGTATTTATATAGAGTGGATTCGGTGAGGTGTTTATAGGCGTGTCCTTCCCATCTAAGGGCACATCGGGATTTTCTGATTCTGGCAGACCGCCCACGTCTCCGCCGACAAGCACCGGCTTGTCATCAGCCGAATAAACACTTACACAGTAGTAGATCAGGAACAATAATCCCATGTTCCACATCCGAGCACGGTGAGATCGTCGACGTGTGATCTATGCGAAAAGAAAATAAGGCAAATGAAATGAAAATAAAAATGAAAGAAATTGTTAAGCGTTTCCATTAATTGCCACTTTCTCCCCGACTTTCTCTTAGCCCACCGTCATTGTATTGCCGTAGGAAACTTGAGCCTCAATCTAAGCACACAAAGCGTGCCAAAGACAAAGCTGCTGAGACTTTGCGGCTTATGTGCTCTACTGAGACATCGCAATGCCTGCAGGCATCGCGTCACTGATAAGGTTTTATGTACACACACACACACACCCCTAAGCACACACACACACTCATAGACACATAGAAATTCTCTTGTTATTGTACATAAATGTACACAGCAAAAAGACAATTCTGTTAGAAATCAATCTGTTGAAAATCTTAAGCTTGAATTTTTAAAGTGTAACATAGGCAATTATTTCCCAAGTTAACAAAATTTATATAAAAAAATGATAATTTCATTACTCATCTACAGAAAAATAAAACTTAAGTAGTTATTCTAAATATCAAATTGGTAAAGAAACTGGATTGTATAAATATTTCCCTAAAAATCTTGAATTTTGGTGATTAACATCTTTAAACATAAAATTTAACCCGGTATCACAAATTTTTTTGCTGTGTATGTGCTATGCAATAGGTAAACAAGTAATAAATTGAAATTCAAACTAACAGACTTACAGATGCCCTTAAAATCAATGTAGTTAATTAGAAGATTAAATACGCTTGTCTTAAAAATCTAAAAACTCATACACAATTATCGCTGCATTAGACCTAAATAATGCTATTAAGCATCCTTTATATTTATAATATTCATAACATCCCAAAGTATCTGGAATTTCATTCGGAATCCATAAAATTCTTGAGCCAGTTCATAATTTCTATCAACCTAAAAAAACTTCAAGTAAATTTTTGTTCTATTAGAGAAGCCATAAAAACTATTTTACTTTTAATCTGGGGAATACTTAGCACCATATATACCCCTTATTTCTAATCCCTTGTGTAGGGTATTCATAGACACTTATGCAGTAGCGTGCGCATGTATAAACATGTTTACTTCAATGTGTCTGAACAAATAAGAGTGTTGTGCTTGAGGCAAGCTTATTAAGTTTATTGCAACTGCGTTTGCATTAACTTGGTTTTGTTAGCTGCTTCTGGCTGCTCGCTGCTGACAGCTGACAGACTTTGGCTGAGACATGAAATCGGATCTGCACAAGTAACAGGGCATTGCTGGGGGGGCCTGGCCCTAGGCCTGGGTTGAAAGCAAATGGGAAAACAACAAAACAACAACACAGCAACAACTGATACCAGTCGAGGTGATAGCCGGCATTTGTTGGCCAAGAACAACGCAGTTGTGGCCAATTCTATTATTCACAGTTATTATGAGGTCTCTTGACTGGCTATTTTGTAGCTAGTTTAACTGGCATGAAATGCAATATGAGAAATCCGTTGTCGCAAGCGACAAACAAGTGTCAATAACCGAGGCAACTGAAATCCAGTTGGCCAAATGCGCATTCAAAGCGCCAAAATAAAAACAGTTGGCAAATTTCCAAGTTACCTAAGTTATTTTAGGCACATTGTTTATCAACGCAGTTGTAGAGGCGAGAGTGCAGTCAAGCTGTGTCATGTTGATAAGAATGAACGAAATTTGATATCAGTTTAAAGCACAAGAACTACTGCATACTTTCCAAGGCAAGTCACAAAGAGATAGAGATACAAATAGAGATACAGCTACAGTTACAAATATATACACACATACGTACATATATATGACATCATATGCTCAATTCTCTTGACAAAATGCGCAAATCGTGACACAAACTACATAAGCTACAGCTACAACAACCAAAATAAATGTGTTTGCATAAATTTGAGCAATATTACAGACATTTATTTGCTATTGACAGTGCTTCACTGCTGCTGCTTCTTCTTCGTCGTCCTCTTCTCCTACTTGCTGTTGTTATTATTGCTGCTGTTTGCTGTTTCTGTTCTGATAACAGCGCAAAATTGACGCAAACGATGGCAGCGACACAGAGAGAAAGAGAGCGAGAGAGAGTGCAAGAGCGGCAGAGCAAAGGAGCGAGAGCAATTGAAAGTTTTCACCACAAAAGACGAACACAAAATCAACTGCCGGGGTGAGAGCACTAAAAGGAGCAGCGACGCGACGCAACGTTGGCGGCAATGCCAGCGTTGGCGTCTGACTGACTGGCAGCAAAGCCACCACACTAACTGCTTGCTGTGTGTGTGCCAGTGAAAGAGAGTGTGAGACTAAGAGAGGCTGCTTCAGTTTCACACAAGCCAAAACATACTACACCGCCTTGTGGGCCAGTCGGTCATGCCGCACAATATCGATTTGCAGAGTGTCGCCCCACACTACCTTCCTGTCCCGTATGCCCACTCTTCGCTGCCCATTAAGCTTTTGCTCACACTCACGCGGTTGGCTAAGGTTGCAAATGTGTGAAAGTGTGCGTGTGTGTGGGGTGTGAGGCGTGTGGGTGGGGGAATTGTTAGTTACAGTTACAGTTATGTGTTTGTAGTTAGCGTGGATGCTGCGGCAACATACTACTTATTATAAAAATAAATGGCTCTGCTAACTAAATACATATGCAAGCATATGTGTGTGTGCGTGTGAGTGTGTGTGTAAGTGTGTGTGATTGTGTTAAGAGCCGACAGGCAGCAGCAGGCAGTAAACGTCATTGTCGCTGCTGCGCGTTCAAGCTTACATCATATTTTTCTTAAAGACACAAAACAAAGGACATCGCGTTCTCGGCTCTCCCCTCTTCTCTTCCCACCACCCCCGCTCTTCCCACTCCTCTTCGCCCCAAGCAAAGAAAAGCAAAAGTGTTGTTGTCTGTTCCGTTTTGGGCTTTTTGTTACTCGGCGAAAATTGCAGACAATTGAACATGTTGGCAAAAGAAAAATGCAATTGACTTGGACTTGACGTAGTAAACAATTTGCACAAGCTTAAGCAAATGTCGCACACTAACACACAAACACACACACACTCTTAGCAATTCACACACACTTATGCAGCAAAGCAATTTCATAATCACTATACGCATAGAATATTTACCATTTTTGCAGTAGTTTAGTTTGGTTCTAAGAGCTTGTCCTCAAATTCTATCGTAGATGAGCAGCGTTTTAAGGTTTTAAGCCTTAATTAATTATTTAATTAATCGATTTGTTATAGAGTTTTGTGAAAATTTGTTCGCCTTTAGCTACAGTTGTTAGTACGAGTATCTTGCAATGTGGGTGTTACGGAAAACAGATACAGAAGAAAACCGTTTCATTGGAAAACATGCGACGATATTGGCTTAAACATAATTCTGGCCCATTGCCAGCAATCGCATCACTTTCGTTTCATTCTTCACTTTCTCAGTTAACAATTTAATTATTTGAAATTTTTATAAGTTTAATACGAAATTCTATTTTGCTCGCGCACCACACACGTTTGTCGAGTGCGTGTGTTTTTTTGTGTCCGTGTTCGTGTACGTGTATGTGTGAGTGTGTGTATGCGTGAGTGGTGTATGCGATTCGAAACGCGCACGAGCAAGCAAAGCTTGAGCTTTTGCTTTCGCCTGGCGAGACGGTTCAGAGCAAACTGACAACAGCGTCGTCGTCCCAAAGTCTGCAAAGTACATTTCTGCTTCAACTGCACTGCGTGAAAAATCCAATGCTCTTTGCATCTATTTGCACAGCATGAAAGCGAACTCATTGTCGTGGTTATAAATAAAACTAAGCCAACTGTGATAAGTCAACTTAAATTACGTTTACTTAAGCAAATTCATATGTTAGATTATTTCTTATCAGCGATTAAAATAAACCAGTTTATTTACTTCTTTTATTTGCTTATTAAAACAGAGATTTGATTAATAACATCTGTTTTTCGCAGTGTATTGAGGCGATAAGACAGCGGCACGAAACTCACCACACTCGTGACACGAGCGGCAGCAGGAAACTTACAAGTGCGGCGCCTAGGAAGTACTCGAGTGTTTGTGCGCCGCAGTAGCGCCATCTATGAACAGCTTATGGCATGACTTATGAAAGTTGATTGAAATTGATTAGAACTTTCACAGACAGAGAGAGAGGGAGAGAGAGGGAAACACACACACACAAGTGTACACGCAGCAGAGCAAAGGTAATCACGACACACACTTGAGGCTTTTTGAAAAATTACATTGGAGACAAACAATGAAGAGCGTCGCGTTTATATTTGTTTGATTATTATTTATATGCGCCCTCCCTTTGGGCCGCAAACGTCAAGTGTGTGTTTGAGAGAGAGTGAGTGTGTGTCTGTGTGTGTTGCCTGTGCAAACACAAAAACAAAAAAAAATTGTCTTGTCGCGGCATTTGAAGTGCCGCAGCCAAAGATGCCTAAGGACATCAATTGTCAGGATTTTGCCACATTATCCTTTAGATTGCGGCCGAGCAGTCCAAGCCGGTCTCTTAGATGTGCAACGTGACATTGCTACATGCCGCATCCTCAGATCTAGCCGCCTTCCATCACATACACAGCCTTGCAAAAACAAAGCAGGACACTCACATTTTTGGGCATATAAAAAATCGGCAAACAACAATGACGAATTTACCTGTTGACACCTTCCACAAAATAGACAATTCGGCCAATTAATAATGGTAGTTGGTAGCTGGCAACTGACTTCAGTTATATGACGGCTCTTCAGCCATTCAATTGTAACAGGTTATACGACATCTCAATCACAGTCCCACAGAAGTCAGTGCGAAAGTTAAAGGACTTCTCGGGAATTTTAGCGGCTGCAATCGATTGAATTGAATTGAGTTGAGTTGAGAGTCGGTAGTAAAGCGGAATTATGACTATGATTCACAAATCGAAGGTGTAAATGAGCCGCTTAGTTCTGAAATCTATTGTGAATTGTCGGCAGTTTTGAAGGTCCTTCTTGTAGAGGGCATGGGAAAATCCTTGAGCTTGTTTTCCATCAGATTGGGACTGATTATTGAAGTATTATAGCTTAATTTTTGACAGACGAGAGTGAAATGTATTAAAGGGATTTTAAAAACTAAAGGATTATTAAAAGGATTTAAACTGTTTATAGCCCAGATTTATATAGAGTCACGTCAATGTGTGTTTAAAGGATACTCAACATTTTAGTACAGTCCAATGTCCATAAAATTATACAATTCAATAATTTTTTTTTAAACGGATTATAATTTTTAATTAAATTATTTATTAGAATAATTTTTTAAAATTATTAAAATTATGGCCAACAATATTTTTTATTACCAGTAAAACACAAAACTGCCAGCTTTGACGCCCATAATAAAACTTCTAATACAACAGATACACTATTCAATACATTTTAAATGCCACCTTTAAAGTCTCACTTCGCGCTACTCCCAATTATCATTAACCAATCCATAACTAAACTGTGTGACAGTGGAAACCCTCAATGAAATCTCGAGCTACGTTGGTGGCAATAACTCGACACAACTTCACGCACGCCACTTTGTTAATGAATCGAGCGACTTTCAAATTAGTTTATAAACTAAATACAAATATTGTAACTAAAATGCGTTGGCTAATCAATTTCATACGCTCAATTTGAGCGGCGACCGAGCGTCTGGCAAGGGACGACGGGCGAGCAGAGTAGAGGAGAAACAGAGAGAGGTAGGGACAGAGAGGGCAGTCAGTCAGTCAGTCAGGCACCTTGGCGACCGCAGTTAAAGGACATTGTTAGAGCCAAGTTGCCTGGTTGTCTGGGCCATACAATACAGACCGGGAACACAATAGGCCAACTCGACTTCACTCCTGACGCAACGGCCCAAAAATTGGCTCGCTCATCATTATTTATATGGAAGGTTCTATTGAATAGGAGAAAAACTAAACCAAACCAAACCAAAAAAAAAGGTAAATGAAGGAAAGGGAAGGTGTCAAGGCAAAGGTGTCGGGACTGCCTTGCCACAGATGCTTTGGTTGCTCGGTAACTTGGACGCAATTCAAGGCGAAGACGTGCCACAGTTTTTCCCCCGTCTACAGTCCTCCATTCTCCCTCCGCCCTTTTCCTCATCTTCTTTCTACTGGCTATTGTTTGGCATTGTTTGTTGTTTCGCTGAGTTGAGTTGAGTGGCAAAATGCCGTGGTTTAAGTGTCAGCGGTGGCGGTGCCAATGCCAATGACGATGGCGATGGCAATCCTTTGTCTATTGCGACTCAATAAAGAACTTATTGTGGACAAATTTCGACATTTTTCAAGCGCTGTTTTTGGTTTTGTATCTGTTTGTCTGTCTGTGTACAGTTCCCTCTTCCAGCATCAGACTTCAAAAGGACATGCTTGACTTTTAACAGGAATCAATTTATTTTATGCGAAATAATCGTGTTGATGGCTGCGTGCTCGCCCCTTTTTTTCCTTCTCTCCGTTTGCTTGACGTTTACGTTTTAGGCCTTTTGGCTTTCGGCATTCCACTTTTTTTTTTTGGGTATCTTTGTATCGCAGCAACCCCAGTGGGCCAACCCTCCGAGCAGCACTGAATGCCCGCGACGAGGGCTGTCATTGGGTTTTGCCCTCGTGGTGCGCCTATGTGAAGAGGGGTGGAAGTAATTTTAATTTATGATGTCAATTTATACTAGTTTTTGCGGTTTCTCAGCCGACACTACACAACTTTACATAAACTGAAGACGTGCGAATGCCGGAGGTGCATTTGAAAGTCAGTTAAACTACATTTCAATAAAGGAAAAGATTCAGAAATTAGGGATATAAATTCTAAAAAATGTAACTACGCCACCATTGAACAAAGGTGTCAAAGCGAAGAATTCTGATTGCGTTATGAATAAAATTTTAAATTTTCTAGTCACTAGAATTATCTAAAGGAATTATAACCATTTAAATGCTAAATTGGTTTTTGTTTGGTATAAAAATATCAAAACATTAGTTAGTCGCAGCTTCTCTTTGTATTTAGTTTTCTGTCTAGATTTCAAACATTTATGCTAATAAGTAAGAATAATTTTATGTACAACTTTAATGTTTATTTTACAATAAATATATCTTCTTCATTGTCTTGATTTTATAACTTTTTTACTTTATCAGTGTACTCGGTATTTATTTATCATTTGAGCAACAAACTTTGTTTGAAGCACCATCAAATAGAGCCCATCCATCAAAACTGACATGCGCTCATTATTATTACAACATTTTTATTTTTACTTTTTTTACGAAAAAAAATTATTTTTTTGTGGAATTATTTGAACTATTTTTGGCATTGAAAATCGCACGAGCGTAACAGGGCAATCAATTTGGAGCGATCAATCAAATCGAATGCAATTTTCCCCCGCAACAATTGCACAGAGCCCTCAATTGTACCGCGAGCATAGCGATTTGGCCAGATTTGTGTATCTGGCAATGAATGAACACCTACAAGAAGCGACAGGAGCAAAAGGACAGAGGCACTTCAAATGCAGTTCATCATTCAGAGCATTCATGCAACTGTTCATTCATCACGGAGAGGGAAGACAGAACACAGTCGACACAAACAGACACTTGACAGCTGACCAGAACCTCGGGCTGTTAGGTAAACATGAATTTATCGGTTATTATTAGCACCTTTTCCATCATAATTGCACCATAGGAGTCACAGTTTGCAGTTGCAATTTAAAAAAAAAAAATTCATTCCTACCGTTTACCGTTGCCTTTCGCCTCCTTGCATCCTTCAATTGTTTTCATTCAGCTTCTCCGAGTCCATTGATAAGTGTGAAAAGGCTTTTTGGCCAAACCTCAGTAGAGAATACTTTTGTGCATATTCCAAAGAACTCACCGTGTCATTGTTCCACTTTTCGAACATTTCAATTTGCATTTGACTTTCCTTTTAGGCCAAGCCACTTATGTTTGCCTCATTTCTCAACAGGAAACCGGTCTACTAAGGATCAAGGAGCGGCCAGCTCAGTCTATCCAGTCTGCTGGTCAATGGCCAAGACAAGGTTTGTGGCTCGAGCAAAGCGTGTCGACAATTGTTACCAACTTTCGTCTACTTCTTGCGCCTTGCCTTGCACACGAAATCTGTGAATCCTAAGACGATTTCCAACGACAAATCTGTCATAAGCCGTAAAGCGTGTCACGGCGCAATTTGCAAAAAAAAAATCCATTGTCACTTCAAACGGAAATCAATTGCTAGTAAAATGTTGAGAAACTACAAATTTGTTAAGTATTTCAAGCTAAGAATATATATATTTAAATTTTTCTAAAATTTTTAGTTTCATTTCATGTTAAAAAAAATATTGTAAATACATTTATAAAGTAAGAGCAAATTATAACCTGTTCATGAAATATTAGATACAATTTTATTGGACGTTTATCTTTTGTTATTTCCTTATTGAACCCTTTTTATTTTGATCCAATTCAAAGTTATTTGTCGCTGTGTTTCCAAGTCCATTTTTAAATAACTTTAAATATTTTGTAGATATTTGTATCTACTTTGATCATCATTTTAGGTTATTTTCATTCAATGTTATATATTGACATTTACTTTCACTTCTAATTGATTAAAATTTCATAATGTTTTCAGATAAATATCTTTCAATACGCTATGTTTGTGTCCGCTACGATTTTAATACAGTTTGGTATATTAGTTGTGGTTCTATTCACTGGTAGTATTTCTCAACTTTTAACTATGTGTATATACACACATATTTTATTACAATAATTATAATAACAACTGTTTAAACAATATTTCCTTTTACTTCCATTTTGATCCAATTTCATGTTTGCTTTCAGCTATATTTCCCAACATTTCGATTTGCATATACAGCGCTCTGAAAAGTGTTGTAAGCCTCTAAATCCAGCTAATCCAGGGCAGGTAAATCGTAGCTAACAAACTAGTTGGTAGCCAAAATAGTTTGATCTGCCACTGTGACATTGTTTGAAGGCAAATGTCCATTAATAATAGAACGATTACCCGCCGAGGTCAACACTTTACAAAGACAAACATATATGTATATGTAGGGTATACCCGCATAGGTATTCAAATTTGAAAAACGCCGCAGGACATGCACACAAAGATCCTTGGCATGGACATAGGCTACTGCCTATTTTCAATACGTATATATATATTTTGAATGAACTTGCATTACAAGCGGATTATTGGATTTGAGGTTAAGTGCATTTGCAGTGATTGCAACTGTAACGAAAATGAAATTTCAACGAGGATTTTCACAACTGTTTTGACTTTCCACAAAAATCTCCTAAGCTGATGGCGACAAAAAACGCGCACAAAACGCGCACGGTAGGCGGAGCGACACAGACACACACAAACACATTCAAACACATACACAAACGCCATTGCTAACAGGCTGGGCAGCTGCTTACGCAGAGAGCGTGAGTGAAGGAAAGCAAGGGAGAGAGAGCGGGAGAGTCAGCTGCCTATGGCATGCTCCAAAAAAGGAAAGAGAGTGTGAGCGAGAGTGGGAGAAGCGTGCGCCAAGCGTTTCTGGCTAAGCAGACGCTCGTTTTAGTGGGAAAACTAAAACTCGCATTTGATCATGTGTTTGGAGTGGATGCGACTTAAACGCGCGTGTTGACTGTCGCCTGCCATTGTTGTCCAGGCGGCCCAAGAGGAGGAAGGGGAAGCAGCAAGCGAATAGAAAGGAGAAGGGGACGATGACAGTGCCGGGGTTGGTAGCTCTTTGTGTGCCCTTTAATGGACCAACGGTCGACGCGGTTTTTGTGGCGTTGTGTCACGGGATAAATATTAATCGATATCTCTGTTGCGTATACATATCTATGTCTCGCTGTTTGTATGTGTGTTTCTGTGGTTATAGTATCCTTTTGTTACTCTTGGACCCTTGTTTTCGCTGCTCACACTAAAATGAACAACATCCGCGCTCTATACTCGTACCTTGCCACGTTTGCCGCTCGAATTAGTCGAGTGCATTCACTTGAAAAACTAATTTGATTTATGTCTTCGCGTTAAAGTGCGGTTTTCCCATTCAGATCCGCCATTCACACCCATAACACCCATGGCTACAGTTCATCTGAGCATCCAGCTGCTTTCGCAACGCCCAGAAAAGCGCCTTTTTGCTGCCCATCGCCTCACTGTGCCTCTTCTCCTACTCTCCAACACGGGGGCTTTGGATTTGTATAATTAATTTTTGGGAATTGAAACGTCGTAGTTGTTTCTTTCGGGGCATATCCGACTAGAATTATTTTAAATATTTGAAAATTATACACTTGAGTCAAATATTTTAAATAAATTTATTTCTTTACTTTTCTTCTTAACTTAATGTTTATACTTATTATTTTTCCTAAGTCTAAAATTAATTCTTACGCCAAAATATGAATCTTACAGGTCTTTATTAAATTAATAAATATACAAAACTCGACACAACTGACTAAATTGATTTTACTCCCATGAGCCATAATAAAATGCAACAAAATAATTTCAATATAAACTTTAGTAAAAACATCCAATAATTTATAACAATTTGTTCGTTTTAGTTGCGTGGAACGAGTTTGAGCCAAAAACCAGTTTTGGGCTTCAGTTGGAAGCCAGCGGAGCTGAGAACCAATGGAACTGAGCTCTTCGGAGATGCGGCAATGCGAAAATCACGGAGCATATAATAAATAACAGCCTTGGCTTCCAGCAGAGCAAAGCGAGAACCTATGAAGATGTAAGAGAAGGTCAGTAAGAGACTACATTTAATTAAAATATTAATCGGACTTACCTATGCAATTGCGCTGACCGATGCCAAAGGGATAGTAGGTGAATGGTTGGATTTTATCCTTGTTCTCCTCGCTGAAACGCTCGGGATCGAATTTCTCGGGATTCTCAAAGTATTTGGGGTCACGATGGAAGCCACAGGTGGGCAACCAGACGGCTTCACCCTTCTTGATCTCTACGTTCTTGCCATCTACCACATAGGTAATGTCCTTATTGCACTCCCGATCAATGGCGATTGCAGCGGGCCATTTGCGTAGCACTTCATTTACAACCTGATCCATATACTTCATACCCATCAGCTTTTCGTACGTCAGTTGACCGCCCTCCAGTTGGCTGTCTACCTCGACTACCTCCTCATAGAGCTTCTTCTGCACATCTTCGTTCTCCATCAGTTCGTGGGCAGTGAAGCACATGAGCGTCGCCGATGTCTCAAAGCCGGCAAAGAAGAAGACAAAACATTGGGCTACAATGTCACGATCACTCCAATGCTGAATAGCCTTGTCTTTTGTCTTGTCTGACTGCATCATGCCACTGGCCTCCATGAGCATGTTGATCATGTCTGGTCTGACAATATTGTGCTCCTGGCGATACTTCATGGCATCCAGCACCAGGCGTACAAAGTATTCTGTACTCTCTCTATCAAACAGGGACAAACCGAGTAGCTAAAAAAAATGAGAGGAATTAGTTTCGAAAGTCACTAAGTTCTGCAGCTCTCACTCACCTTAAACAGCCCCTTGGCACTGGTGAACAACATGAACTTGAGGTTCATTTTTGCCGAAAAGTCGGTGAGTTTCTTGCCCAGCATATAGAAAGTATTGGTACGCTCCTTGAACGAGTTCACCTGCAGTCCAAAAGCGGTGGAGGCAATCACATCATTGGTGAATCGTGTGCAATAATCTTTCATGTCAATTTCGAGCCCAGTTTTGGGAATTTGATCACGTTTCAGGCACTGCACAGCCTCGTTGGCCACCAGATCCATCAGTTGGAACATTTGACGCATTTTGCTGCCCGTGAACGCAGGACTCAGAGTGCTGCGCATGTCCTTCCAGCGTGCATCCCGCATGGAGAACAAGGAGCTGCCAAACAGATTGTCCATGTTGTTGTGCGCATCTTCATCATCCACACCAAAAATATTGCGATGATTCACAAAGTGATCGAAATCCTTAATCGTTATCTGCTTGAGCAATTCCGGATCACGAATCATCAGCAAAGGTTTCCGGTTCTCAAAGATGCCGTAAACTCTGCGAATAAGTGCATTAAATGAAATAATTTGATTTATTCAGACCTTGACCGATAACAAGCCAAAAGTTCAGTCCCCACAGAATTATTTGTTATCAGTCTTATCAAAGCAAGAATTCTAATAATAAAATTATCTAAATATTGAGCGAACAATCTATGTATTTTAAACACTTTTTACTGCCGATATCAACACAACAGTATTTATCTTTCTTAAGATTAGAAAACAAAGACAAACATTTTAATCTATATCAGGTGCATAGTAAAACTTAAGTTATATACAAGCTGTTATCAAGTAAATCAAGTACAGCGCTGATTCACTTTTGAACAGGTTTTTATAATCTGTTGAAAAGTAGTCTCTACTCTCAGTAGTCTGGTGTAAACAAATGAATGTTTATAAAAGCATAAATCACATTAAAGAGTATTTTAATATCGGTGCTCTATAAATAGCATTCTATTTTTATAAAAACAAAGCAACAAGCGTTTGATAAACAAGTTAAACTAATAGTTATCAGCTCAATTGACAAAACTTGGAACGCTTCAGTTATTTTATTAAAATACATAGTACTAACTCGACAGCAAAAGACTCTGTAGAAACAAACGAGCCATTTAAAAATAGAATGACAACGTCCAGATAAGCCTATTTGGCTCTCGACCAACTTATCAGACTCTTTGCATTTTTTAATTACCGGGTTCAGTGCAATTAGCGATGCTATCATTCACAAATAAAATACTATATACAAATTTTACGCTACATGAATTGAATTCCATCGCAATATTCTATAGCCCCACACCCAGTAAGCAGATGTGCGTAAAATAAAATATATCAAAATGACATAAGATTTCCAAAGTACAGACAACAAATCTAATGACCTTCAAAAGATTACAGCGCAATAAACGATTAGATATAAATACAATATTTTAACTTACTTGCTATCGCTTGACATGTACAAATCAACGACTAAATCAAACATTGATCTCTTTCTCAGAAACATTTTCCACATACTGCCCAGGAAGGGGACTGGTTTGTGATGATCGATTCCACGCTCCTTGAAAAAGCCATAATTGGCTATTGACCAGCGGTATGCCAACACCAGCAGCACAACAAAAATAGCTAAATATTCCCACAACATTTTTGGAGAATTAAACAATTAAAACGACGCGAAACCAGAAACAAAAGCAAATACGGCAAGAACACAAGAAATTACGCTCAACAAGCGATCGGAGCGTACTGAACTCGACTAATTGATTTCCACACAAAGTGAGTGCCAAGAAAGCTTCGGTTTCGCTGGACAGAGCTTTTGATCGCATGCAAAGCTTTTGCATTTCATAAGGCAACGCTGGAATTGCGTGCGTGTGTGAATGGCTGTGTGTATGTACGACTATGCTAACATAATCAAACCAAAAGCTATCGACGAACGCATCAACCAATAACAACATCAATATAAACAGGTTGACAGTAAACTTGATTACACTTTTTACCTGTATTTCTGAAACCAGGCGAAGATAAAGCTCACATTTAAACATTTCATGAAATTTTAATAACAGCAGAACTTAAACATAATTAAATGCAAAGTGTTTTTACGTAAAACATTTTGTCAGCCAAATAAATCATTAAATATAAATATTTTTATCGGCATTGTGTTTATAGATAAACAGCGGTAGGGCAAATAACTGTTATATGCAGATTAACAATTTATTATCTTTTTGTATGTACTTCAAGCAAGATAGTCGTCTAAATATAACCTACCCCACCAACAGATATTGATAAAAAAAATCACGGCAAATAAAACTTTTAGTTGAATGTTTTCATTAATTTGTTTTTATTTAAACTATAAAAGCGTTGATTTAATTATTTCAATAAATCAACTAATTCAATTATTGACAAATAAAATACTTATTTTAAAAAATTAGCTAGTTAACAATGATTTTACAAAATTTATTTTGCATTTCATTTACTTGATTAAGGAGTTGATAGCTTAAGAAAAATAAAAAAAAATTAAATTCTTTACGCAAAAAGTTAAATACTACACACAGTTTAAAACAATTCCTATTTTACCTTAATTAATTTTGTTATAAATTCGATAGAATTTAAAATTCATTTAAGAAGCAGAAATCCTTTAAATTTCTTAACAAATATAATGCTAAGCATAAAATCTTAAAAAGTGAAAACAGCTAAAATTTTCCAGGACTAACACTAAAAGTACTCGTGGTAAAATATTTTATGGAAATTAAATAAGTCTTTTAATCAATTTCATAATAATAATTGTATAATAATAAGCCATAATGATAAACGTCAGATAAAGTAAAAAAGCATTGCAAAATTTTAGCAAATATTACAAAAGAATAATTTTGTGATGAGGAAAGTCTATTTACAGGAACACCTTTAAGAGTGTGTGCTGATACTGGCATTAATCGTTTGTTATGCGGTATTCGACGTTCTTCCTCTGAAGTGGACGCGTTATCTACAGATACGCGCAGTATGCGTAGTAGTACTGTTATTGGTAGTGGTGTTGGCAACTGGTGCCGCTTAAGCCTACCGCTGCGTCATTAGAAACAAAAGGGAAATCATTAGGATTAAGTGCAATCGCTTTTGTTCTCGCAACGCTAATGAATGCAGCGGCTAGATGGGATTGGATTGGGTTACGAGTAAGGTCGGGTTGGGTAGGATTGGGTTGGGTTGGGTTTAAGGGCTGCGCTCGTAGGTGGTTTTAGTGCATACCATAAAACTGCTCGATAGATGCGCCAGCGAGAGATTCATTCACTAGTCGCCTCAGCTCATTCATAAATACGTTTGGTGCCTGGAAAATAACCGAGGAATCTTTTCCGCGAGCAGGTAGATCTGTGGGTTGTCAGGCGTCCCGAGGTCCCTGAGCTTTATTTGCGTAGGCATTGCAGCCGCCCGATATCTCTGGGACTTTCCCAGCGTATTTGTCAAATAACGAGCGTAGGATTTTCCAGCCATTCGCTGAGAGTAGCGTCGGGTTCGCGGCGTTATAAAGTAGCACCTACCTAAACCATAAATGGCTGCAAGCGGTGCTGTAAAATAATTAAATATAGAAAATTACTAGTCGCCTAAAAAAGAATTTTCATTCATTAAATGTCTGGAACTCGTTCATATCTATAGACCTAATTATACCTGCACTGCCCAACAAAACAATGCGGATATAAGGATATGGCGTCATATCGATACTTTGATTAATGAGGAAAATTTATAAAACTCGCATGTAAACGCACATGTTGCACATGGAGTAAGATGCCACGGCGCCTCATTACGTGCTGTTGGCGGGGAAAAACGCATCCGAACACATCCTAAACTAACGTGTTTATCGCCACTCAGATAAGCTAAGCATTGAGCATTGGATTGAGATTAGTTCGACGCTTAAAACTTCGCGCTGAGATCAACATACATCCGGCTCTATGCCTAATCACAAGATGTTCAGTTCTAGCGGGGACTATGCTCAATTTTGATCACTCTCTGGTAATGGACTAGGTGTGATCTTAATATATCGTAAAGTAACTAGATTAACCATTGATTAGCGCCCGATTAATGCGGGCTTAAAGGAAGGCTTGGATTATCCAAGGCCACAGATTTGGATTATCAACTGGATAAAAGACAAACGCCATTTGTTAAAACTATTTGTAGTTCATTTTGACTGTTCCAACTGTAGTTTTCACTGGCAATTTAGCAGAAAGACAAACGCCTTTCTCAGCTGCCAAGTAGCCAACAATTTATCCATGTCATCCCCCTGGCGCAGCTCGGCAATAAACTTAAAGCAAACTGTACCCATTTTACAAGCTCAAACCTTAGGCTCAAACCCCCAAAAAGAAAAAAAAAAGCACACCATTTCAGGCATATAGAACTTTGTTTTTACATATATTTGTATATATACTTGATACACATTTTGCATATTTAAAGCATACAAAGTGCAAAAGACGAGACCAACCCCCAAAAAGCAAGAAGAAGAAGGAAAAAGAAGCACTTAATTCAATAATAAATTGCCACCAAAAGAAGGGCAGCAGCAGCAGAGCAAGCCCCTTGGTTTTACGAGAGAAACAACCCACAGATAACCAAGTTATAGCTTAACGGGGGGTAGTGGGAAGAGATGGCCAGGGGGGGTGGGGCAACCAAGCCCAGTTTGCGCCTTTGAGACAACAACTTTTATCAAATTGCGTATAAGAGGGTTTGTCGGTAGGTAAGCGTAAAATTCATAATCATGAATACTTTTGCTTAAAGTTCCACCCCGTCGGGAGAGACAAAACACAGATACACACACACATACACACAAATATGTATATAAATATATATATTTATATGTGTGTATATCGAATAAATAGTGCTGGGAATACAAGCATTAAAAGCGAAAGTCAAGGAAGCTGCCATTTCAAGAGGCGATTAGATTTGCTGGCATGAACACACACACACACACACTAGCACACCTTATATACCAGTCTGTGCATGAGTTTGTATGTGTGTGTGTCTCTGAGTCTGCGTGAGCGGCCATTGTAAAAAAAAACCAACCCTGAAGCGTGCCTCTCGCTCTCACAGACAGATAGGCAGCAAATCGATGAATGAAGCAGCCCAAGGCAAACCCTGTGTGTGTGTGTGTGACGTGCGTGTGCGTGTGTAGGTAGGCCGCTGCTAGGTAGGCCACTTTTTGGGCCAGGACCTTTTTCAATGAGCCGCATCTCTTTAAATTCTGCGCCGCTCAGCCGAGAGAGCTCAGTTCGAGTTGAGATCTTGTAACGCACACATCAAGTGTTCCGCCCAAACAGAAATCATTTATATACAACAAAAAATTCATTTTGTGTTTTTAACGAGTGTTAAGTACGAGAAAATGTCGACAATTAACTTGCATCCACCGCAAACATATTCGCGTCTGTTCCGTCCCTGGGATACGCAGCGGCAGACGCCTGCGCCGCCCTCGCGGCCAGTGAAACGTGAGCGCGAATCCGAGCCAGAAATGGCAGCCACTCCAACGGAGCGCGTGAGCATCAAGACGGAGTTGCCTAGCAGCAGTTGCTGCTTTGGTCAGGACAGCGATCGTGAATCTTCCTCTTCATCCTCCGCCTCCAACTCTTCTGCGGCTTCAACTTCATCCTCATCCTCTAGCTATGAGGATGCCCTCAACAGCAGCTACACACGCACCTCCACACCTTTGCTGGATGTGACACCGCAGCCCGCGTTTTCCGGCTCCTCGTTGGTGGCACCACAACAGTTGTCACCGCAGCCCGCCGCCTACATGCCCGCCAGCGATTTGTATTACGCCGCCGCTGCAGCAGCCGCTGCCGCTGCCAGCACTCCGACTGCCGCTGCCTTTGGCATGGATCCGTTTACGCTGGGCCTGATGGAGCAGGAGTATGCTCGTGTCATGGCTGAGGATGCACAGCTGAAGGCGCTGAATGCTCGTAAGCAGCGACCAAAGAAGTTCAAGTGCCCGCACTGCGATGTGGCCTTCTCCAACAATGGCCAGCTCAAGGGACACATACGCATACATACCGGTAAGTTAATCCTCGCCAGAAATCCCAAACTATTTTACTTACAAGTCTTTTTCTTTCTCTTTCTATAGGCGAGCGTCCCTTCAAGTGTGATGTGGAGACCTGCGGCAAAACCTTTACACGCAACGAGGAGCTCACGCGCCACAAGCGCATCCACTCGGGTCTGCGTCCGTATCCTTGCAGCGCCTGTGGCAAGAAGTTCGGACGTCGTGATCATCTGAAGAAGCACATGAAGACGCATATGCCACAGGAACGCCAGCTGGGACCGGCCATCTTTATGCCCATGTATCCCTACCTGTATGGCTACTAACTGTGCTAATCTTTGACCCAAGCGCTTGCACGCTTTAACTACGCAACAACAACAACAATGAATACAGCAACAACAACAATCGAACAACAACGAATTCGTACCACAACAAAAAAGCAATCGAATGCCGGCCAAAAGTATCTTTATCTGAAAGCATCTACCTCAGGCGTACCTGGCGCAAACTGGCGCACGACAAATAGAACACACACACACATACACACAGTCTACCTCAAAAGTATATGCAGACGTTATATGCAAATATTGTGCTATTTATTTTTTAATGAATATTTACACTACCATCAATACGTGACACGAAGAGGTAGAACCAGACAAAGAAGAAGACAAAAAACAAGTACAAGAAGAAGAGCAAACCCCAAACATGTGTAAATAAATCCTTAAGTGATCCTTTCTCCTATGCTAAGCGTTTAAGAAGACATACAAATAGTTGTTTAAGCGATATTACTAAGATTACAATCTATATATATATATATTTTATCAGATTTTTATATGCCAGAGCAATACCATGATACGATTTACATTTAAATAACTAGTTAAATATTCTATACGATTTATGTTTACACACCCAAACACACAAAAAATAATATAAAAACTAAAAAAAAACAAATCATTTTTATTTAAACTCTTTTGAGTAAGAATTTCCTCTTTCGATACACATTTCAGCTGTAATTTTCTTGCAAATTTTCCTTAATTAGCGTCGGCCATTTTGCTTGCATTTTCATTAATGACACTACACAAATCAATTGGCGAATTTTCCAAAGTCATGCCGCCTCAAAATCAAAGCGAAAATCTGCAGTTTGCATTCGTCGGCACATTTGGCAAAAGTAAAAGGGTTACAAGTCAATTTCCACTAGTCATTTTTGGGCCAAAATCAACGCAAACTGCAGAAATTCATTCAGAAAACTGAGAGAAAAGATATACAGGATATGCATGAATCCATTAATTTTGCCGCAAGTTGAAAATAGATCTTAACTTTGCAGTCAGAACCAATCGATTTGTTGTACTAAATTTTAATGGAATCCGATCGATTCACAGTTTTCTCACAGTTCTGCTCCATAGTACTCGCAATTGTTCACGTATCCTTGCCATTACTCAGCTGACAACTTGCGTCATTCAATTGAAACAATGGGGTTTTGGCCCACCTGAGCAACGAGTTTGGCTAAGAGACACAATGTCTAGAATTTATTAACACAGTACAGTGTATCCCTAGCCAAATATCAATGTGACTTTTACGTGTGCACAATAGCTGCAATTTTCCTAACCGTTGCAGACCGATGGGCACTACAGAAATCTTTTTGTCTCGACCAAGAAGTCAGAGAAGTTAGACAATAAGGCAATAAGGTTGCTTGATAGGGGCGTGCAGGTCGCATATCTACCTAAACTACCTGTGTAACCTGTAGCTGTGTAGCCTGAGAACATTTTTGCTGGCAGACACTGTGTCGTCCGTTGTAGGACAAGTGCCACAATGTGATCTACTGATCTAACTAATAATGTTTGTTCCATTGATTTCTTTCGATTCCTGTCTGTTTGCACCAGACACAACGGCTACACCTTGTGAGCCCTTTTGAGCACCAATTTTTTCATTCCAGATACTACCAATTTTTCAAGATGATATGCTTTTCGTCAGCATCACACATTTGATGTTTGGTCCAGCATTGTCCTTTAATTGCTGCCAATTAATTACACTCCTTGCCAAGATCTCAAGTGTGGGAAAGCTAAACTCGTAAAAGAAATGGTTATATACCTTTTTAAACACACATTACTTTATAAAGTACTTTGTGTACTTATGTCAATCACTTTGACAACTCTTAGCTGAAGAAGTATGCCAGATAAATATGGGAATTAACACACACATAACTCAAATTCAACTTGTTTGTTATCACGTCATTTTTTTAGAGAGAATTAAAATTTGGTTTACAAATTGCACTTTTTCGTGTTGATTCATTGTTGATTAATCAGTTATCAAAGTGGTACAGCTGGTCAAAGGAGTTGTGCTTATGAAATCTTACTTGTTTTGTCATGGATTCAAAGATCTTATAAATTGTTGAACCCACTTAAAATAGGGGTAATTGTTAGTTTATAAGGAAATTTGTTTCAATTTAAATTATGGCATAATTATATAAAGTAAAACACTTAAGATGTCGTCTGAAATAACATAAAAAACTTTTATGCTATATACTTCAAATAAACTAGATACTAACCCACCGATGTGTTGCTGTTTTATAAGTTTGATAATTTAAGTATGATTACAAATATTTGATACTGATTTACAGTTGCTTGTTTCATAGTAAGCAATAATTGTTTAAAAAATCTTATACTTTTTGAATCATTTCTCTAATTCTCCTTGAGATGAAGTTCATTATATTGTTATTGGAAAATAAAGGACATCCGTCTCATCTTCCATTCGATTATCAGTAAATTTATTATACTTATATTATTAAGCTCTGTAGTCGAAATAGAACTAAAACTTCTTTTTGGAGTAACAGTACTATACCTTCGATTAACATTAAATTATGATAAATAATATATTACCAATTTTAATATTTAAAAAGATCAAAATATTTTTTTAAGCATTATGAAAATGTTTTAAAAATATGCTTCTAAATGTTGTTTAGACATTTGGCAAGAAACAAAAATGTATTTAAACCTAAACGCGAATAAATAAACTATAAAAGATATTAAAATTGTCGAGGAAATCATATCAAACAGATAAAGATAACCGTTAATGTCACAACTCAATCGATGTGAACAATTTCCGAAGAATTACGATTGAGGCAAGAAATATAAAAGTCAATCCAGAAGAGAGTCGATATTGTTGGCAAACAATATAAGCCAAGTTACTTGCTAACAAGAAAGTAGTTTGGCTATCAATAAGCCAAGTGAGCCGAGTGAGGTCTTGAGACAATTGCCATGTAGGAGGCACTGTCGTAGCTGGCCATTCATGACCACAAAAAGGCCAAACAAAAGTCATCGGGTGGTCCATAAATTTCGCAACTAGATAATTGGCAGTAACAGGATCGAGATCAGCACCAAGTTGTGACCACACAGCGAGTCTGGCCGGGAAATTGAAATGTCTTTTGTGCGCTAATAGAGAAATATACGGGCAGTTATTTCGCAACAGTGGGAGCAATTGAATGAAAAGTGCAAAAAAAAAAGGAGAACACAAGAAAAAACACTGCACGAAAGTAAAAAAAAAATGGAGTTTCCTGAGTCTCGTTTTGTTGGGTATCAACTGCTACCTTTCACAGCGCCAGTTCTCGACCAAGCAAAGTGCATGGACGGGTTTCAACCCCTCGAGGAACAACCCTCATCCCCTATGCCCTCGCACACACACACACACACACACAAACAGGCACACACAATGCCAGGGGCTGGCAGGGGGTAGACGCAGTAGTGGAAGCTGAAATTCTACACAAAGTGTCAGAGGATCCATTTAATTGGGAAATTTATTGGCCAGTCGAGAAAGAAATGAGAATGGAAATGGGTATGAGAATTGGGACTAGGAGACAGCCTGTCTGGGCCTAGCCCTGGCCCTCATGTTGGCTTGCTTTGGGTCGCATGTTTGCGGTTTGCTGGAACTGCTTTCACACTAGAAAGTGGACCATTAAAAAATGAAAGAAAGAAATATAAAATATAAAAGTAGAATAACTAGAGACAAATTCGTGTAAAGCAATGGATTTGTCTGCTGGTGTAAAGTGCCACCGATTCCAAGACACAACGTGTGTGGCTAACATGTTGGTATTTCTATTCATAACTATTGTATATCGAGTATTACCACATATGACTGATATATACATAGAAGTATCTACACGTACATTGTATTTTTGTGCTCATTCCGATTATGAGACTTTCCCGCTAATTATATTTGTACAGGCGAGCTGAGTTTTTAAAGCCAGACATTGCTCAACATTTTCCAACTACTTATCAATCGTATTTTCCGTATTTCAGTATTTCGTCTCACGTCTAATCCTAGGCGGAAAAGTGGGTATGTCCCGACACACGCTAAACGATGAGTTTATCTGCATAAACACTCATAATAAGTCGATTGTCTGCATTCTAATCTCTCTTCCGTCTTCTGTCCCACTCTCCTTTTCTCCAGCTATCTCCCTCTGACTATTTACTAATGACCAGATCTTTCATGCAATTGCATTGCATATCCTAACGCCGGGACTTGCACAACGCTACGTAATGTTCCAATCCCCTGGTTAGTCCACACACATGGCACATGATGAGTCCTAATCTGTTTGGTCAACTAAGCCACAGACTGATAAAAAGGAATATGTTCAGAAATCAAGAACACGCGTGTTAGAAATTGTCCTTAAGTATTTAAGAAGTGGACTTTTAATTCATAAATAAATTACTACTGTGAAATGCTTAACATTTTACTCTAAAAACGATTATTCTAACTTATTTTTGAAAAATAAAATTAAAACGAAATATAATTCCCAAATGGCGTAAGTCTTTAATAACATAAAGCTTTGATCGGCATATAAACCAGACTTGTGTATTAACATTTAAAATAGTGAAGCTTAACATAAAAAAATATATGTTTTTTTGGAAAATAATTTTGGTCAAAAAATTTATTAAAAATTTCAACATATTTTATTTAATTTATTTTCATGTTAGCCTTTTTTCTTAATAGAACAAAAAAAAATATATTTTTTAAGAAAATAGTTCTGAGTCTTTATTTAATTTTTTTTAATTTAAAAATATTAATTTAATTTAATTTTTAATTTATAATAAAATGTTATTTTACTTTATTTCATTTCACTTTTATTTAAATCGGCCTTGTTACATTTTTTGTAAGTTTCTAAGATTTTTTAGAATAATTTATTTCTTTACATTATTTTTATATTTATATATTTATTCCCTTAAATTATTTATAATCTAATTTTTTTTTTTTTTATAATATTGAGATTAAATCTATAATCTTAATCTTAATCCCTTAAATTATTTATCATCTAATTTCATTATTTTTTGTTATAGTATTTAGCTTAATATTAACAACTCTTAAAAAATGAAAACTTTTGGGTCTGCTTTTGGATGCTTTTCATATCAAAATATATCTTAAATTTTTAATACGTTTCTGTCATTGTCTTGATCTTTGTTTGAAGCACAAAATCATCATTCTACAGCATGACAAAGGTATAGATATACGACATATTTACCCAATTTAAGTGATGCAGCCAAAGTACCCGATTTACCCTCAATTAATAAGACATCGATCAACTAATTGTTTATTATGCAATTGCAAACGTAACCAGAAATCAACCAGAAACAACACCCAGCTGGACCCAGCCTACCCAGAAAGGTAAACAGTAGGTGGTGGTGCCTACTGCCGGAAGTGCCACAAGGAATATGAAAACAAACAATTATAGATGTGTGTACGATATTTGTAGGTATTTCGTGCAGTTTCCCATCAACAGGAGACAACAAACTAATCAAAACTAATGATGACATAATTGGCTCGATCGGGCCAAAAAGGAAGCAGACCAATGGCTCTGTGTGTGTTTCTGTGATGGGCATGAAATCATATAGGAAAACGACTCAAAATAGGAAGTGTGCGAAAACAAAGCTGCATACAAATTGTCCCATCAAGGAAACACACATCAGTCAGGGGTCCTTACACCTCACACCAACGGAAAGAAGTTAAAAAAGACTAAACCCAAGGAAAAAAAAAACAAGCTAAAGAAGCGAAAAAAGGTAATTGATTTGTTTGCCAAATGCAATGCGATGACACTTGGTTTTGTCCTGTTCCTGTCCATGGTGTGGTCCTGCACAGCAATTAGCTGGAACGTTACACTTACAATGGAGAAATTGTTGTGACATTTGGGTAAAAGTCAAAATCAAAACTGCCATTGAGTAATTCATCAATGATGATTGCCACACGGGCAGTTTTCCACCTTTTCTTGCCTTCAAATGAGTTTTCCTGCAAGTTTTCCTTAGTCACTTTTTGTTGACACGGATGTGACCCCGCGGCGTAGCGTGTGCTACTGTGCATTTTCCACTTTCCATTTCCCGTGTGGCCACAGTTGTGCTTGCAGTGGAATTTAAGTGACTAGCTATTATTCTGTAGTTGTCTGTGTTTCTTAATTAAAGTGAATCATAAATTTACCACCAACAACATTTTATCTTAGATCAGTTAGTCCCACATAGCTGATGTGGTCACCTATCTTTTGGTAGTAAGAAAAGGTTTCTTGGCCTTTTACTTTCAATAGCTCTAATGCTTTCTAAGATCCTATAGTGCATATGGAGAGACGCACATAAAGACAGACAGCGATTTTCTGTCGTCCCCAACGCCACTCATCAAAATTTCCCACTTAAACTACCAATAATATTCACAATTCATTTGTTTATCTTAACAATGACTATAGATTTATTTGTATAAATATATAAAACATAAATAGCTGTCCATTAGCAGCACATCAGAGTGTATATAAAAATAGAGTATATAAAGTTCTTTCGAGTATAAAAATACAGTACTTAAGTAGTTAAATTGATATCGTGCAGTGGTTCTTATCAAGTTTTCTTGTGCTATCAAAATGCAACTTCAGACTTGACCATAACGTACAAAAGTTCTGGACTTAAAGACTATGAAAATGATATGGTAAATTATTTAGATACAAATTTCGTTTTGTATATAGAGTTAAGTATAACTGAATAAAAATATTCCATAGTTATCGTGTGGCATTCAAAGGGCGCATCCTTAAGTAAGGCACAAACATGTGAGCCGCTGAGATAAATTGTTGCTCGTCCTTACCGCATTGAACATTCTTCACTTGAGGTTACATCAGGATTATATAGTTAATGTTTACAACTGGCTAATAGAGCATTATGGCCGCTTGGTTTTTATCCTTGCTATGCGGCTCCAATGGATGGCGATCACGATGCTCACGTCGCTTGGCGTACAGCAGAATTGTGATGTTGATTAGAACCACAATTGTGGATAAAATCACCAAATAAAAGCTATAGCCCAGACTGGCCAAACCAGTGCTGGTCCAGTGCTGTTTCTGATGCTCCGTAAGAAGCACGTTGTGAATGAGATACTGATAGAACTGCACCAGCCAGGCCAGAAAAGCGATCATCTGTGCACCGGCTGCTGAGATGTTGGCGGCCAAAAGGAGCACCATGGTACCGCCCTTTTTGGCTGCTGAGGCGGATTTCAGCACAGCTGCTATGGCAGCCACGGCACAAGCCAGCAGTCCAAAGCCAGTGCCCAGTGTAGTCATTAGCCATAGCCAGAAACTGTTATCTCCGTGCTCCGTGCGTATAAACGAGTAAACTGCAAAGAAGTTAACCATCAATTAATAAGTGTTAATTGAAAATGTTTGCATAACTCACCCTCAATCGGATGACAACGTTCACCGATGCCCAGATTGAGGTACTGACTGCCATAGAACAAGCCAAAGTTAACATCTCCCTTGGCCTCCGTGGAGTTGATGCGTCTGGGATAAGCACGAACCCAGTGATTGGTGGTCACGCTAACCAGCAGCAGGCCTATAGCCAGACAGCTGCCAAAGAATGTGGAGAACACAAGCGCACGCGTTCGTATGCTCATCTTGACAGATCTGCGTGTAAATAAATACATATATGGTATCAAAAGACTTAAGGTGCAAACTGATAAGACGTCACAAATCTGATGTCATTGGCCCGCGTAGTGCGCAACCTGCCAGTTCTGCTCACTCTGCGCCCGCGAGTACAACAAAGAAAGTGCAACAAAAACAACAACAACAATGGCAGTGGCAACAAAAGCGGCCCTTGTTTCTCTTGACTTACCTTGCGAAAGTGGCGCTGCGGGAGACGACGCCGTCTTCGTTATCGTTGTTATCGTGGTCTTCGTACTCAAAGCAGCTTCGATTCATTTGCACTTTGCTTTTATTTCTTGTTATTTGTTTATATGGTTACAACCACTCTCACTAATTTTGGCTCTTGCTTAAATTGCAATTTTCCTTTATTTTCGATGATTTTGTTGTTGTGTTTTCCCTGTGAATTGCACAGTGTTGTCTAACACAGTGTGTGTTAAAAACATCGCACAGAATATCGGCATAACAAAAAATTTGTGTGGCAACGCCAACAAAACTGACTTGCTGACAATATATGGCAACGCTTCATACAAAAATAGCGCGTAATTTGTGCGTAACAAAAAGAGAAATTTTAGACCAAATATGAGCAGCCGCAAGCACCGAGGAGCCGAAAACATTGAAAATCTATGTCCAGTAGCCAGGTAAATACATGCAAACACCAACATTATATTTCCGAGCATTGCAATTGTGCGGCCTGCACAAAGTTCGCCAGCTTGCAAAAGGCGCGAACTATTCTAGTGACGTCACATACAATTGCAGGGGCATAACGGGGCCAAGCATATCAATTGAAAGGTGCTTGACCCGTGCTGACCAAGCGACTGCTCCTCAACTTGCATGCCGAGCGTTTTTTTTAATGAATGCCCCCGTCCACCGTCCCCTACTCCTCCATTACAGAAAGCGATCGACAAGTAAGAACAGCGCAGTCGGCGCTGTTGCCACCGTTTCCGCAACGAAAACGTCGATATACGAATACGCCTCTTCCCCCTCGGTGCTCACCTTCGAGGCACTCGAAGAAATGGGCATTGGGATGTTGGACTCCGAGGAGAGCAGTTCATCTGCCATGTCGGCAATTGCACTCGCCGTGAGCGCAACCAGCGATGAGAACTCCAACGAGACCACGCCCTGCACAACAGCGGGGCGCATATCGCATCAACACACACAGGCGCGCCTCAGTCTCAATTCAACGGCATCCACGCTAGACAACAGCAACGTGAACAATACCATCATTGAGATCTACAATGAGGATGCACAGGAGCGTCCGATACTAACACAGTCGGCCGAGAAGCTACACGCCCTGGCCCAGGCCAAGAGAACCGCACTGGGTGGCTCCGAGTGTGGCAGTAATTCCAATTCACCAAGTAAACGCACACGAAATCCATTGGCCACCGTCACGTGCAACAGCCAAAACGAGACTCAGTCACTGTTGCCACCACCGCAGATCCAACAGCAACTGCAGACGCCACTCAGCCTGCTGCCCTCCACCAGCAAACAGGCACTAATGCGTCAGCAAAAGAAGCCCACGCCTCAGCTGACCGCTCGCTTTGCGCCCACAGAGAACTTCTTTGTCTATCGCACGCCAACGATGGCTGCCCATCTTAACAGTGGCATCAACTACTTTGAGAAGCTATCAGATGAGATCTTATTGAATATCTTCAAGTTTCTGGCAAAGAAAACCTTGTTGCGCATCGGTACCGTCTGCCGACGCTTCAACCGCTGTGCACGGGATGAAACGCTGTGGACTCGCTTAGATCTGGCACTGCGCACGCTGCGTCCCAATGCCTTGGAGCAGGTGGTGCGACGTGGTGTGCCCATACTGCGTCTGGCACAGGCAGAGGTAAGTGAGCGCTTTTATTTACCGCTAGAGAAACTAATGTTCCTCCCCTTTAGATACATGATCCCGCATTTACCTATGGTCCCACTGAGGTAGATTTCCAGTCACGTCTGCAGTACTTGGACCTAAGTCTGGCCACGATTTCGCTGGTTTCACTGCAAACATTGTTTGCCCACTGCCGACAGCTGAGGAAACTGAGTCTGGAGCACACTGAGCTCAATGAGGAAGTCTGCTTTGAGATTGGTCAGAACACATTGCTAGAAACCCTCAATCTGTCCATGGCCAGTGGCATCAATGCCAAATCTATACGCAACATGATGGAATCACTAACCAAACTCAATAGCTTGAACATTTCATGGACTGATCTCAGTGCCGATGCTGTCACTGCTCTTGTCACCCACTGTCCATCCAATATCATACGCCTCAATGTCGCGGGCTGTCGTCGCGTGCTCTACGATACACGTAAGTAAAGACAGTAACTGCTCTGGGGTAGTGTTTAATGCCATTCCCGATTTCTTGCAGACGTTGTGACCTTGCAAAAACGTTGCACTCAACTGCTGGAACTGGATCTATCCGACTGCAACAGCCTGACACCAGCAGCTCTAGATGCTATCATGAAATTCAATAGTCTCGAGTATTTATCCCTTTCCCGTTGTTATCTGATTCCCGCCACGAGTTTCATGTAAGTAGTGTCCAGTGGGCATGCCAAAGAATCTTAACTATTTGTAATGCTTTTCCAGAGAGCTAAAGACCATGCCCTCTCTTACCTATCTGGACATCTTTGGCATGCTGTCGGATCCAGCCATGGAGGTGCTGGAGAAGCAGATGCCCAAGATTGGCATCAATAAGTTCATACACAGCTCGGTGGGCAGACCAACTGTTGGCAGTCGTCGCACCTCCATTTGGGGTCTACGTACACGCGATTAAACGCACTTCCCTACAGCCCCTACAGGCCACACCCCCACCACTCCCCTACCTACCCTGCCAGCCACAATTTAGACACTTTAAACCATTATTTAATCTCCCTTTTTGCGTTAAGATGTCGCCAAGCGCAGTTTTAATATTCAATTCATTGACAATAATTAAATGTCAAGTGTTTAGGTTTTGTAATCGAAATTTTTTTGATGTTCATCGGTTACTCTTCAGCACCTTCCACCTCGCTAATGGGTGCCACTGGCGTCTCCCACTTCCAGTCAGCCCAGGAAACACAATCCTTCAGGCTCTCCATGAAGCCGGTGTCTACTGGGCAACGTGCCTTGGCGGCGGGCTCATTCAGATTCTCGCACTTCCAGTAGGCTGTGGGATCCCAGTTGTCGCGGAAGACGCCAATGCTCAACTCCTCCTGGGTCTTGCAACCCGGCTGACCATCGCCGTTGTAGGCATTGCTCAGACAGCAAGCAGCCAAGAGAACCAAACCAAATGTAAGCTGTAGTTTCATTGTGTCACAACTGATGGCCTTTCGCTGGACAAGTTTGATCTTTTATAGCAAACTTTTGGTGCTCCAATGAGTCACGTCAAGTGCAAGCGACAATATCTGAAAATGCTTTCAGCAAATTGACTGCAATGCAAACAATGTAAACTAATGTCAAACAGGAGAGAAGAGAAAACCAAACTGATCAAATACTGTTTCAACAAGAATTTACTTATAATTATATAAATTGTACTTCCTACCACTAAAGGGAAGTTTTTGTCTTACATTTGTTTCCTACATCGAATGGACCACATTAACTATTGTACACATACGTCTACAATTATTGTTGCTAAGAACCCAAATTCTTCCAAAACTTGTGAATTACAATGTTTATAAAAGAAATTTTATAATAAAATTAAGCAAATCATTATTAGTTTAATTAAAACATTTAAATTGTGTTTCCTTCAAGCATAACTGAATTCCTATCAAATTTGAATTGGCTTTTTGGTCATCGATAACACGCGCCAAGTTGCACAACAACATCGTCACAGCTGACGCCATTGCTTGCAGCGCCATCTCTTGCCTGTTAGCGACAAAACATCGCAAATGCGTTTGCTACAATGTCATAAATAATACCAAAAATTACGGCACTTTACTTTATTTTGATTATAGTTTTATTCAGACGTCAGACGAATTTGGCTAGCGCTGCGTATCACATACAATTTCTTATCAACATTACATTTACATAACTTTCGACTTAATTTTACAAATTTGCAGTACGAAATTTTAAGTGGTTTTAGCCCAGTATTCGCAAGAAGAAGAAAATAAAAACAACAACAACAATAAAGCAGACAGAACAACCTGTAAGACCTTGAGCTTTCACAAATACTTGTGTGTGTGCCAATAACATTGACCGCGAGCTTTCCAGCGATCTTGGCGTTCCAGCTTTCCAGTCGTTAAGTCGCAAAAGACCATTTAAAATGTCTATAAGACGCACAATGTCCACCACCTCCTCCAAGGAGTGGAGAAACTACTTCATGAGCACCCACTTTTGGGGCCCAGTCGCCAACTGGGGCATTCCCATTGCCGCCATTACGGACACGCAAAAAAGCCCCAAGTTCATCTCCGGCAAAATGA
This sequence comes from Drosophila nigrodunni, assembly GCA_020829145.1. NCBI lineage: Eukaryota > Metazoa > Arthropoda > Insecta > Diptera > Drosophilidae > Drosophila > Drosophila nigrodunni. The sequence goes on from JACVCZ010000001.1 coordinate 20,545,029, forward strand.
CATTCGGTAAGTCTGTCTCTGAGAACATGTTTAACCACGCGCGCTGCTTAACTTTCCCCTTGAAAGCTTATCAAATCTGAGCTATTGTGTCTGGCAGTGCTTTATGATTATATGCTAATCGGCGCACTAGACCCGATAACGCTGATAAGACACAAGTGCCAAATTTGAAGGGCAGTCAATTATCTTTATCTGCTATGCGTATCTTTTATTTGCATCTCGTATCTTATTGACAGCTTTGATGCTCTACTCGTGCATCTTCATGCGTTTCGCCTACAAAGTGCAGCCCAGGAATTGGCTGCTGTTTGCCTGCCATGCCACGAACGCCACCGCGCAGACCATCCAGGGCATTAGATTCCTTAACTATCAGAGAACTGAAGGGAGCAATGCGTAATCAGCAGCTGTTATCATTATCATCATTATATCGATTTTGGTGCGGCTTCAACGCGCAATGCTATTCAAAATATTTGCACAACTAATGAGGCTCAACGAATGTACAACGAGGAGTAACTAGAAGCAGTCACGCAACTGGTGCTATTGTAACTAAATCTTACCGCTTTAACTAATTGGCTGAATCTCAATTGGTCACCACAAACACGCACACACACACACAACGCCTGGAAACTCTTTCCGGGCTTGTTGCTCCCTTTGATTCCCCCCTCTGGATGGTTAAGGCGCCTTCTTTTTTTTATCCAATTTGATTGATTTTAAGCACCAAACTATTAATTATTTTTTCTTTAGCAAATTGTTAACGTGCAATAAATTTTCAATAGTAATACACGAAAAAGGTTTCTTTGATTTGGGCATGGCAGTTTGGGCTCACGCGCTTTTATTTAATTGATTATTTGTTTATAACATAAGGCTAGGGTATATAATCATATTTGTAGTTATATGCATAATTATTCAAATATTTAGGTATACATATATTTTTTTTGTGGGTTTTTTTTTTTTTGTAACAATTTGATAAAAGGAAAATAAAAGGACATTATACAATGCACATGCCGCGATAAATGTTAAAAGTAATAATTGAAATTACGTATTTAACGAATTGTGTACAATTAATACATAAAACATAAACATGTGGATAAAATTTGGCAATGCAATTGCAAACACATAATAATCATATATAGTATAAAAAAAATGAACAATTTTTAAATTTTTCGCATTTGTGCGTATGGGTAAATATGCATAATAACTAAGTTTTCATATTACAAAATAATTGGATTTTTTTTTAAATCAATTTTCTCGAAATTGATTTGATGTTTTGTGTTTGTTTTTTTTTTTTGTGGCTCCTTTTTTGAGTGCGGATGCCACTAACTACAGCGACTTAACGTAACAATGGATACAACTTTTAATTTAACAACTACAGTAATGCATCGCAATATGCGACATAAGAGAGGTACGACAGTTTGACTATGGCATGGCTATTGAGAATCTTAATGCTGTGGCTCGGGCTTAACATATGTGCTCTTCTGATGGTGTCGCTGCATCACATGGCTCTGCAGCAGCTTCCTGTCAGAAACTACCTTCTGCAGGATCGCACTCAATTCATTAAATTTACTCAATAGCTCCTCTTCCTCCAGCTTTTCGGCTTCCTCGCGGTCCTTGGTCTTTCTGCGTGACACACGACTCGCCTCATTATTCCTAATACGATCCTGGTACAGCTTCAGGTCCTCGCCCGACAAACGTGACATGACATCTGGATCGGGTCCATCGGCATGCTCCTTGGCGGGACGTCCTCGCTTGCGCTTGTTGTTACCGCCATTGCTGGTCGAGGGGCTGAACTGGGATGTGCTGGTTGTGGAAAATGCTGGGGAACCGGGTGCGGTGATGAGGCCACCAAAGCCAGTCTGGCAGGTGGGTGCATGTGAGGTTGAGGTGCTTACTGAATACGAGCTGTTGGGTGTATTGGGCTCGGTAAAGTCTTGGTAGACTGTATAGCTGCTGTTCTCCTCGGTGTTGAGAAGCTCCTCAAAGATACTGTCGTGGCTGGAGACGTTGGTGGCGGTGTTTTGCTGTTGAGCGAAAAGAAGATAGTCAAAATTAGTTGAGCTGGAACTTTTCCACTTTGTTGTTGCTGTTAAAACTTACCTCGTCCAGGTTGAGAACCTGCTCGATAATGTCTGGAGTGTTGATGTTATCTGGCTGATTAATCAGTGATTTGTTGATGCTTAGATTAAGTTGGCAACGCCTCTGTGGCATAGATTCGGCAATGGGTGCAAGTGCAGCTGCTGACGCGGTACGCTTCAATCCCACACACGATGTGGATGAAACATCCAGCGAGAGCAGACCGACACCATCACTGGGCAGATCCAAGTGACTGAAGCCAAGTGAAGCCTGGCTAGCACCGTAGTAGCTATCCTCCATGCTGTTCTCGTCGCCCAACAAGGGAAGCTCGTTGATGAATTTGGTTTGGCTTGATGTGAATTCAGTGCCTTGTGATAAGTTACATAGCATTGGGTTCTCAGAGCTGACCAGCAAGTTGCTCAAATCTGTATCGTGTTGAGGATTAATATCGATGCCACCGCACATAATGCCAACGTCAAATGCGTCCTCTCTCTCCTCCAGTAGTTGTGAAAACTGTAGTTCCTCCGTTGTTAATTCGTTGTTGATGTTGTCGCTGTAAATGATATCCATGTTCTGACTGCACTGATCCATTTCCTTCCTCTCAATGAGATCCTCGGCAATCAAGTTTATATCAAAGTCAAAGTCAAATATATCCGTCTCACTACACTCTTTTCCGTTCTCTCCTTCAGTTTTGATGCTGTTGCTGCTCGTTGACGATGTTGCTTCTAGGTTTTGCAGGTATTCTATGGAAAATACAAAAGTTTTGTTAGTGAAATCGACAAAAATCGAATAAGTTTAGCATGTTATGATTGTGTGTGTGCGTTTCTAAATTGTTCCAATAAATAAATTGAGATTATCCTTAACTTTTTTGCAAATGACCACCAAATTATTTTATTCACTTCATATTTTAAATAATTTTTGAATTAATTATCAACTCAAAACAATGTAACATTAATTTTATTTTCATTTCAATTTGCTCTCTTCACTTTCAAACTCATATTAAACATTTCGTTGCATACTTTTAAGTGCTCACTGAAAATAAGACAAAGACAGTCAGAGCTACAAACTCTGCTGACTCACTCGCTATCTCGCTCGTTTCAAATTTGTTGTGAAATTCAAGCAAAAAAAAAAATAACAACAAAAATGAAAAATTGACAACGCAAAATGCAATAAAAACAAATTCAAAGTAAATGAAAATGAAAGCAAAGAAAATTTACCTATTTAATTAAAATTATATATAAAACAAAAATAAATTCCAATTGGAAAAACAAAAAGTTGCAGCTGCAAATCAGCCGGTTCCTATAGGAAATGAGGGAGACAGCTACAATAAAGAGAGGGAGAGTCAGAGAGAGAAGCAGTGAATGAGAGTCGCATGCGACACAAACACAAACAGGCAACTGTGACGTATGCCACAATTTGAACATGATCGTTCATGTCTGCTTTGCTTAGCTCTGGCTGTAGGTCATGTTGGGGGATGAAACAAAACGTTTAACGTGTTGCTTTGATTTTGGTTCTTTGCGGCAAACATTTTGTGCACTTCGCAAATAAAAAATCATTCACAGACACACAAAAACAATAATTTGCAGATTTGGGTATTTAATTGGTTGTGGGTGACTAGAAATTTTATGCTCAAGTTTCGCTTGTGGTGACTAAAAAAAATTAAATTATTACATTTTATGCTCAATTTTGGATATTTAAAATTGCATGATTCACACTGCAACAATAGATAAAATTGAACACACTATAATTTAAATGTTTATATTAATATTTTATATATTTGGATATTTTTCAAAAATAAACTAAATGTTTTGTTGTCATTTTGCGTGTTTTACCGAGAAAATAATTTAATTTGCTTAAATTATGTTTTTTGGTAAACTTATATTTACCTTTTGGCAACACTTTGTCAGCGACGCTCAATTAAACGTTCTTTACTTCTCGCGATATGATTGGAAACTAACGCGCCGCAAGCGCAACACAGGCTGTTAAACCTCTCACAGTGGCTATAACAGATCGCGAGAGCGAGAGAGCGCATAAACAACAGCGGCAATAACATGTCAATACCTATGCACAACCTGCCCTACACAGACACCAGTTGGGAGAGCCAACAAGTGCTTGCACGCACTCTCGTTGTCTCACTCTTACATGTGTGTTCTGATTGAAACTTGTTCTTTGACAATTACATGTGTGTGTGCTTAACATTGTTGGATGTATTCTTGCTCTCATGGACATAGGCCGAAGATGTTTTTAACCAATAACTTTAGTTTGGAGGCATTTAATGCACCAATACAGAAGCAGTGGGAATTTCATCAGAGCAGCAGCGAAAGTTCGCGAATTAAATGCATACATTATCTAAATGCTTTGTTTGATTTGCTGTGACTAGTTACACGTATTGGAATGTGCACTAAGAACTGCAATTTATTTTGCAACTGCAATTTATTTGTTTGATTTATGTCTCTGTTAGTACTCCTCACAAAAATTTGATAATTTTGAAACATTTTTCAAATGAAAACACGAGTTTGTAAGACAAATTGGTTAGAAACGAATATAAATTTCAATTTAATTGCCTATTGATGTTTGTTGGTTGCACTACTGTGCGTATACGCAATGTCAATATATCGATGTATGCGTATGTGCAACTACACATACATGTGAGAGAGCGCGCTCTCCACCGGCCGGTAAAAATCAGCTGTCCCTCTTTAATTTGCAGAGACAGAGATGGACAGCATGTTTCTAAATTGCATGCCCAAAAAATCAGTGAGAGTGAATGAGAGACAATTTGCCTACTGACTCCTACAAGTGTTGCAAAAAGAAGGGCTTTGCGCTCTTTCAATGTGGCTCTCCCACATCAAGAGCGCGCTCTCACTCTCCCTGTCTCTCTCATTTTCTGCAGATCATGTTAATCGAATTTCACAACAATTGGTCAAAGGAATAAACAAAGAAAAATAAAAGCAAATTTTTGTCTAGTGTTAAAACACGTGCCGCAAACCATGGCTATGTATTGATGAACAGAAATGATGTACTGATGTACAAATTTTAAGTAGGCTTTATCGAATTTTAATAATTAACTATTTTAGCTGCGTATGTGTAATATGCTTAGGTGGTTGAAAAGGTCTAAAAGTGTAACTAGGTCATGAGTCAGAGATTCAGACTGCACAAAGACTAACTATTAATGTACACATAAGAGTTCTGCTTAGTTAGTGTCAATAACCACTATAAGGCATATCAGCTCATTTTCCTTAGTATCTATATCTAGTATATCTGAAAGTTTGGAAAAGCTAAAGCCACTGAACACACTGATACCAACTTATGCCCATTTATGGCAAACGTTACTTTTCAGCTGCATGAAAGCAAATTGATAATGGTCAAGGCAAAGGCTGTAGGGCGTGCCAGTTTTCACGCTTCTGTGCTGCCAATTGAAAGTGTTGACGTGGAAATCACTCACTGCATAATACGTTTAAACATATGAAGAGACAAAGTGGCGTGACATTGCTACTGTTGAAAGGGTTACATGAATTTCTAAATTGATACTATATGAATTAATATATATAAAACATAAGTGTTTGACAAATTCAAGCTATAGATATATATATAAATATATATTTATGTGATGCAAAATCCAAAAATATAACTATTACTCTAAAGTCCCGAAATATTTGCACATATATATGTTCGTATACATATTAATGTTTGTATGTCTGATACAAATACCAACATAATTAAGTCCAGCTAACCAACAATTTTATATTGAAAAATTAATTCCTTGAGCTATCTTCTATGTACATGACACTAGTTTTTGTCTATCTCAGTGGCAGATTAACGTTAAACTATATTAAAAATTTGATAAAAGTATATATAATTATATGTATGCACATTAGCTACTTTGGAAGCTTGCGTACAGCAGAAATGTATCTATAACATTTTCATTACAAAATGCGCAGTTTGAGGAGCCATTGTTGTCGTTGTGACTGAAAATTGCATGACTCATCGCTCACTTAGTCGTAGTGGGCTTGGACTAAATTCAAAACTCGCAGCTCAAAAGGAAAAGCAGTAAGATAAGACAGAGAATGGATTAAATATAGAAACGTATTTGCGATAAGCAGAAGACAAAAAGTGAGTTAGTTAAATGCCATGAGTAAATAAAACGCAGTTTGTCCACTAGCAGCGAATGCTATGGGGATAACAGAGCTAACTGGAAAGCTTTGTCACCTCATTTACGTCACTAAAAATGCAGTTGTAAGTGCACAATTAATATGCAAAATAATTGTTCTAATAAAAAATTGAAATTTTACATTGTCACCTGATCAAAATGCTACCAATTTAAATACAACACTCTCCCAAAAATTAACCTATACTATAAAATGCACTATAATTTGTGTTATATAGTGTGTAAGAGCTCTCTTCTGTCTGCCAAGTGTCAATATTTTCTTTTTGCAAAGCAACGTCACCAAATTGTTTTAAACAAAAGCAAAAATATAGACAACAGGTTTGTTTTGCTCAAATAAAACAAAAAACGACCACACTTTGTCGATACTATATGTGAATATATGATTCAACATGCTCAGATCTATACTATATATGTGCGCAAATTCTCAGAACTGTATTTTTGCTTATAGAGACATTGAACCTTAAAATTCCAACAGTTGTAGACAATTTCAGTGATTTTCTATTGTTAATTTTGAAGCAGTTCGAGCGAAAAGAGTTATGGGAGCACACCAAGGGGGGATGATACTGTAGTTGCTCCCGTAACAAATTCGAGAGAACTTGCATACTCTATTGACTGCTGTGCGACCGGGTTGATTAGCGGGTTACTTTTAGAATACGCACACTTCTTTAATGGGTCATTGCACTGTGATCTTCCACGTGACCAAGTCGTGGTAATGTACCTTGATGTCATGGGCAGAAAGCAACACACCCACTAGAGCGGGCGTGTTAACTTAATGCCTGCTATCCGACTCAATCTCTAACTGATTGTTTTCTCGCCTAGTTTGGCAATGATTTTGAATTTTTTTTTGTTGATTTCATTTTGTTGAACAGTATAATGAGAGAGTGCTGGGTACGAATTACACACACAAACACAGTACTCACCATCAATGAACACCGGAACATCTATCTCTTCAACTGTAGCAGTAGGCATTGCTCCACTCACATCCTGGTGGAACTCCATATCTGAACCTGTCAGCTGTATACCAGCCATTGTCGCCAATGTCAGTGGCTCTTTCGAAACCTGAACCGTTGTCTTCCTCAGCGATGTCGTTGTCAATGTATTCGGTGGACCTAAAATCGGGTCGCTCGCGACTTGGTTTAGCTGAGAGTAAGAGTTGTTTGAGGACCTCTCTTGTGGGTATATTGTCCCAGTCGCTGATAGAGTTTGCGTCACGATACGGGATGCTGTCACCGGCGTTGTGGAGTTTACTAAAGAGTTCGCTGTAGGCGAAGCACGTTTCACTGAAGACGGTGTTGGTACCGACCCTGGTAAAAAGGGTATTCTTATTAGCCGAGTTCGAGGCGCTGTTGACTCTGTCCTGCTGCTCTTGTTGTTGTTGCTTGGGTTTGGATTGCTTTGATGCGTCGGCACCTTGATCAAGATTATTCTTGGATTGGGCTGCGTATTTATAACGATCGGTATTGTTGTTGTAGTTGTTACTGTCATCGACTGTTGCGAATCCTTCGTAGGCACTGTTCGCTCGGTTCTCATCCGCGAGCAATTGCAATTGGATGAGTAAGTTTTCTCGCCAGCGAATGTCACGGATCTCTCCTGTGCCTCGTATGTTGTTGCCTGATTTCTGGCGGGCTCCTGGATCATCAATATTATATCTCTGCGATTTTCTGTACTCGGTGTTGTTGTTGCTCGTGTTGGCACCGTTAAAGTTATCGGCGTTGATCTTGACGTTGCTACAGCTGCTACTCTTGGTTTGATCTTGATGTTCGGTGTTGTTGTTGTTGTTGCTAGTAGGCCTAGTGGCTTGGACTTCGGCGGTGAATGCCATTTTGAACGTGGCTGTTGTCCCAATCAAATTTTTATTTATTTTATTTAATTATTTCGTTGAACGGTTCGTTTTTATTGGTTTCGGTTCGACAGGATTTCAAAATTTATACAATTTAAATTGTATAATTTTTGTTTTATTTCAGGATATGACGTTGAGTGGAGCAAGCACAGTATAGAGTTTTGGTTTGGTTTTTATTTGTTTTTATGTGAAAGAAAATAGACAAAAGAAAAGAGATTTTGTTATTACGCAGATCGACGACGTTGCAGAAGAAGAAGCACGAATCCTTTTTATGGATCTCGCGCAACTCGAATGCATTTTTTTTGGTTTGGTTTGCTAAGTTATGTACGAAATGTATTTACACCAAGTCGTTGTTAAATGTGCATGTGTATATCTTCAATAAATCAGAGATATCAACATAATGACAACATTCTTTGCCTTGATATATCCGATCATTGAGTCATTGGGGGCGATTATTAACAGCGTTTTGCATGGCAAATGAATGAGTTTTTTTTTTTTTTGGTGTGTGGAAGTGAGTGAGTTGTTGTTTTTTTTTGTCTTTGTTCTTTTTTTTCTGGCGTTTGTTGTTGTTAGTTATTTTTTCCTTTTGTTTTCCTTTTTTCTTTTGCCTGTTTTTTTCATATTTTCTTTTTTATATACATATTTTTGTTTGTTTTGGAATTACTCCTTTTTTCATATATTTGTGGATTTACTCCTTTTTTTTGGATCTGCTCCTGTTTTAGTGGAATTACTCCTTTTTTCATGGCATACGCCTTTTTTATGGATTTACTCCTTTTTTGTTGGATTTGCTCCTTTTTTCATATTTTATATACATTTTTTCATAAAACATTCTTACATGACTAATAATTAGTGAAGGTGTTTAATTCAAGCAGGTGCATGACTTAAGTCTAAGTACAAGGATAATAAAAGAAATTTTATACTCACTTTTAATTGACCGTTTGAAAGAAACAATGAAATTGTTAGCGGAACTCTAAACAAGCTCTAAAAGTGTCGTCGATCCAACTTCCTTTTAGACTGAAACGAATAACAGAATAAAAACATAAATTAATAACATGTTTGATAAGTAAAATCAAGTGTTCTTAGTTATCTGATCAACTATGTAACGAAATTCGAGTAACTATCAGGGCCCGACATACAAAATACTTCCTTATTTGATACACATACAAGAGCGTGATAGAGCGATAAGCTTTTGGTATCGCACCCTCTCGCTCTGGAGCCGAAGAAAGAGGGGGACAAGCAAATGCGAAAGATTCGAAATGAATTTCACAACAATGCCTTGTATGGGCAGAAAACAAAATGGCCGCCAAATAGGCAGCAGGCAGCAGTAAAGTTTGCTTGCACTTGACACCTAATCAGTAGTCGGATACGCCGTGATCGAGGCCCTACAAATAGTGAAAAGGTAATTATCTTGATTCTAAGCTAGCGTGTGGCCACCCTGTTGGCATTAAGATAATTATACGGTGTGGCCACGTCGTACATACACAAACACTTGTAAGTCTTTGTAGATAATGGGGCCTTTCGCAATCTCGTTGACACATCAAAATCGTGCACAAAAACAACAACGAAAAGCAATTATAAATTAGTGGAATATTCCCAAATACCCTAGTGGCGCGAGCTCTTTGCTAAATTACCCCACTAATAATAACCCGTCACCATTCCCCTTTCCATGTATCTAACTAATCATGCCATTACATATATACATACATGACAATAAAAAGTAAACACATAATAAAAAAAAAATCCCCACCAGCTGCTGACGTCTGTGGCGTAGATAATCTATCGGTATGTCATTACATTTGTGTGATACACACACACACGCACATTTCATACATGGGTATGTATCTGTATTGGTTCTTATTGTTGTTGCTGCTGAACAACTGACTCATTTCAATATGGCGGCCGGCACTTTGCTTAATATTGCTAAAAGATTTCTTCGACTAGCATATAGTATACATTAAAATACATACAAACATGCACACTTATGTGGATGTGTATGTATGTATGTGTGTTTTTCTGTATATATGTATGTACATGCACTTGCAAGCAATAAATGCCTGCTTGTGTATGTACCTACACACACACATACTTGTATGTATATGCGTATATACACTAGATCACTGGTTAATTTAAATTCCACTGTAGTTTACTTACATAAATTAAATGCTTGTGTCTTCAAGCTCTTAGATGGCCGGTTATCAAACGCGACCAAAGAATATGCGCACTTTTTTATAACTTGAGTCGCAATTTGCTGGGTGGTTCCTCACACCACCACTTGGTTGTCTCTACGCGATTTGCCGTTGCTTCAAAAATCTGAACTTTATTCAGTTCACACAAAATATGTGCAGTTGTTGTTTCAAGGAAAAACAACAACAAAATAGTTTAACGAATGTGTTGCGATGAACACACTTTCTATCCTTTTGTTCTTTATAAAACTGTCTCCTTTACTTATTGTTTTTTTCACTTTCTTGGTTTATTTCACTTTTCACATGTACTTTATAAGCAGCGATGAGCAAAATTCAACTGCTTGATTGCGATATTCACGTCGTAGTGAACGTACAAAACGCGACGATTGCTGCTGTTGGGCAGAAATTTTTATAAAAACTGTGAGACTTGGCCACTTGTGAACGCTACCATTCGTTTCGTTTCGTTGTGAAATTCAAAAAGCTCAGCAGTAAAACTGGTTTGCCATAGCAAGATAATGTGTTAAGCATGTGTGCGTGGTTTTGTGAGAGAGAAAGCTTCACATAGATACGCAAGAGCTTTGTGTATGAGCTTTCGCTCACGCCAACCAGCAATGAGGTTCTCTAATGTGTGAATGTTATTTGTAGTTCCTACGTCATCTTTTCCAATTTGCCTTGAAGATCAAATTGTAATATAAGCAATTACAATTATTTCCTTTAAATCAAAAATGACAGGCATATACTTTTATTAAATGCTGTTGTTATTTTAATGTTTGCCTTCGTATTTTTTTGTATGCAGCCATCTTTTATTATACACATGTGACGTCACAATTTTCGTTTGACAGCTGTTGGTTTGCAACCTTACTATGCTTTACCCTGACCTCAATACGTTTTTCTGTGGATGGTCTGCTTACCGGCCGGTAATTAAAGTGAAACCCAACAAAGATTCAAGAAAATATATTATATGTTTATTTAAATATATATTTCATTGGAATTCGACTTGTGTGAGCACCTCCCCACACACATGCCTAAATAGCTACGTATACATTAGGTACTGAGCAGACAAGGGATTTGCATTGTTTTGATTTTAGCATTTTAACTGGCGAAACTCGTGAACCGGCTGTTCCAGTTGTTTATTCGTTCATTTGCTGGAAAACGAACAAAGAAGGGAACGACTGAATTGCATTACATGTATACATAACATAACAGAATCTGTGTTAATTACAGACAATAAACATAATGCTTGTTTATTTATTTATTTCTTCTTTGTAAATCAATCGAAAAGAAAATTAATTATTGTAATTCCGATGAAATTTTATATTGGATTCATATTCTTTCCTACTGGTGATAAGTGACCAAAAGACGTCTCAATATTACCATTGATTTTTTTTTGTGTATAAATATAAAATATAGTCCAATGACATTGAAAAGAAATAATTTTACAACTTTATAAATAAATTAAACTGTAAATACAAAAATTGGCATGCGGCAATGTATACTTAAGATCTCTATCGAAGAAAACGTTACAGATTTAAATATGGACTTTTGCAGACGTTGTCTCGTTTTAAAAAGCTTCATCGAAAAGCACACTGATGGTAAAGCAGCTGTTTTGTTGTATGAGTGCTCATCGGTGTAAAGATAAAAGCTTGAAGACCGAGTTCTCACAGTCAGAGAGCGTTTAACTAACAATCGCAAACACAAGTGGCATGCATGTTCACACACACATACACATGTGTCTATGTTTGGATGTATGCGTGGTGATAATAAAAAAAACCCATGAGTCATGCTGCCAACGCAGAAATCACACACAATCGAAAAGCTCTACGGCCATGTGATGTTTGTAATATGTATGTATATTTGTATGTACTCACACACACTTGTTAAGGTAGCGAGGTAGGTTAGGGAAGGGGGTGGTTGATTGGGCGGGAGCTTCACTTAACAAATACAAGTTAATTACTAAAAAGGTGCGGAGAATTCGTGGAAATTCGTCGCTAAAATAGCTCATGCCTAATACGTGTACGTATGTACATATGTAGGCGTGTTTAGTATGTATTGTATGTTTGTATATAAAAAATGTTTGAATGTGAAATTTGGGGATTTTTTTTGTCGAATTGGCACTGATCACAGACTGGCACGAGATCTGTGTGCCAATATGTCCGCAATAAGCAGCAACAGCCAAAACTTGTTGGTCGTAAATGTTATTTGTGGGCATTTTTGCCAGCCACGATGATGGTGCACTTTTCTATATGCCAAGAGCCACGTCAAGGAAAAACAAAACAGCTTTCACGTAATAGTTCTAATCATTGGAAGCTAGCGTATGAAATTTACATAATAATACAAATATAACTACGCCATGTTTGTTTAATTTGTTTTTGCAAGAAAGCCAAATAAACCTTAAGTGATTTTTTTTTTTAATTTAAAATATAAAATGCAATTTTTACAAATATTTCTTCCTTATTAATATATACATATACATTTTTTAAGAAATAGATTTTTCCAACCTGCTGTTAATTTAAAAATATATTTATTTTCAATTTGTAAATTAAAGCTTTTTATAAAAATGGTCCCGTTATCAAAACTTTTGTTATCTAAATAATCATTCAAAAACAGCAAAACAGCCGTTCGGTATCAAATGCCCCAACTGTAGGGTATCTAAACGTTTTTAAGGTTAAGGGCGCAACATCGAAAATGTTTACGCTGTCCCACTATCAATTCGAGTTCGAAACACACGACACGTGCGTGTGTATGTGTGTGGGTGGGTGCTGATTCTTATAGTATTAATGTTAGTTGGGTATGTTAGACTTACCGCCCATTATGTTGCTGCCGCGTTTGGCTAGCAAACTAGTTCCGATAATGTTGCAATAATTTCGTTTCCAGTAATGCGAATTCGAAGGGTTTTGTTTTGATGCTGAATTGTTGGCTGTTTTTGCCTCAAAAGCGAATACAGTGAAAACCACAAATATTGCGACGAGTACCAAAAATGTCACGCTTCTTTCGCAACCCGTGGGAGCGCTTCAATAGAGTCTTGGTGGACTTTGTGCCCTTAATTGTTAGATAATTATAGGTATTCGAATTGGAATTGGTATTGGAACTATAATGCCAGCCACGCATACGCATACACATGAAATTGTTGAGCATGGAAAGTTGTTGCTGAGAATGTTGCACACACATGAAGACAGCGACAGGCGAATGTTGCATGACGTCGATGAAGCAGCTTCGCTTGAACTGATTCTTCCGCTTCTCGACGACGACCTGAGCTTTGCTTGTTGCTGTTGTTGTTGTTACTTTTGTAATTGCTGTTGTTGTTGTCGGGGCAACAGAGGAAACAGAGAACATAATACCGGAGCTATTGGCCGATAAAGACAGATTGTGTCTATAGTTAATCACGATTTTAGCACTTGTTTAAGTACACTCTTCAATGTATCTAGATACAACTGATATCTCAGATACTATTTAAATTAGATAAAATTAATTGCGTCTCTCGCAAATGTTATCTCACTTTTTATCTGACACTTTTCACTCGTTTTCGGTTTATTCACAAACGTTGAAAAATATTACTGTTCTATAAATAAGAAATCTCTATAACGCGGTTCAGCTTTCGATGCCATTAAGACCGTAAACTGTTTAAAAATTGTTATTGGCTATTTTCACAGTGTATGAAACACTCGAATTTATTTCACAAGTTTACTGCAAATTTGCACAGCTTTTGACGAAGTTTTCTCTCGATGTTTTTGTTGTTAAAGCTTTCGGAATTGACGCTTCGGTTTGCTGTACGTTTTACGATATTAAATTTTGCTCTGTTCACGACGGACAATTTTTTGTTACTAACGGATACGTTTTGCTTGTGCCGGTCACTGGACTGCCGTCGGCGTCGACGTTGACGTCAGCTTCGGCAACATTTGCTGCTCTATTATCTTTTGCTGACGTCGAATCGTAGCATAAGCCTCATTCCCTCTCCTTTGTCTAGCTTTCTATCTTTCTCATCCTCTTTCGCTGACTGTCTTGCTCTCAGCTGACTAAACAGTTGCCGTGCCCCCAAAAAGATTTCTATTTTATGCCAAGTGCAACAACAACAGCATCAATGCATAGCATAACATTATAAGGTTAGGTTGCAATGACCTCTAACGCACCTACAAATTTAGATTTGCACTCAAAAGCATATGTTACTCATTATCTGTACTTAGATAATGAAGTATATTTTATCTGTACAATATGCAGATACTTTATCAGTCAACGAAAATATCAAAAGCAATCTATATTTAATATTGGCTTGTTTTGATAACATTTTATGTTGTTAAGCCGTGTGAAAAAATGTAGCGCACGCAAAGAAGACCAGAACCAGTTGATTTTGCATGCAGCATGCGTGAGAGTTGTTCTCTCTCTCTCTCTCTCTCTCTCTTTTACTTTTTCTGTGTTCACTCAGTCGGTCGCTCTCACAGTGTCTGCCGGTTTGGCTGATGCAACAATTGCTACGCATTACAACAGCTGCTGTTGCTCGTATTGAGTTCACAGCTGACTGTCTGTTATGCTTAACAACATGTTGCTAGGTCAGGCATCAAAGCAACATGTTGCTAAGCATGTACTTATATGTGGAGTGCATTTATCTGCTCTCTTCCAAACATTAGATAATTGTTTGTGAATTTTGCATCCATTTGCACGCACATGTTTTGACTACACATGTTTACTGCTCTGATTCAGCAGCTGCAAATTGCGCACTATTTTTATTTTGTAGCCCAAAAGTGAAAATGCGCAGAAAGCTGAATTGCAAAATTGTTTGCCTTTTCATTTTTCACCTACTCTGCTCACTAATAGTAATTTCTTGTTTATGACGCTTTTGAGCGTTATCTTTAAGTACAGTACGTACAGTCACACTTAAAGCTTCTAAATGGAGTCAATGAACTTGTGAGCTAAGTTGAGCTTACAGATTTAATTAATTTATTTTAGATTACTCATATTATATTATAAATTTAATGTTTCCCCAACAGCTTTGATGTTTTGTTTAAAATTATTGCGATATATTTTATTTGTAGATCAATTTATTTAGTGCTTATAAATTTATATCTTAGTAGACAAAGATACTATAACTTTTTTTGTCGTGTTCAATTTTAAGACTTTGAAAAAAGCTTTTAAATGACTTTGTCTGACTGATTTAACATGAATTTGATATTAATTAATATTATAAACGTGTTTTAAAATTTTTTACGCAAACGTTGCAAAAAAAATATCAAATATTTTTAAATACATTACATATTAAATTTTAAATGTTAATATATAAGTTTTGAACGTTAATTTGAAGCTTTAATTACTAAATGATTTTTGACCATGTAAATATAATTTTAACTAATAGCAAATTTAATTGCCAAAATCGAAAATGTTATAAAAAGAAATATTATGCAATCTAAAGATCATTAAATGTTGATCATGTTGTAAAAGTAATGTAAATCCGAATTAAAAGTAAACTGAAAAACAAATTAAGCCGGCAAACCGCTTTGAAAGAAAGCCAGTTCAAGTTCCAAGTGAACGTACGAGCTCAGACACACATACACACACACAGGCATAAACACACTGATACATTTCTATCTCTTTATGATTTCTTTGTACTCGCATTTTAAAGAGAGCAGTTGCGACCGCCTGCTGTGAGAGAGAGAGAGAGAGAGAGTTTTAAACTGGAATATGCCTGGAATGAAATGGAATTGTATTGCATGGAAAGAGCAGCCCGGTAGAGAAAGGAGAGCCAATTTATTGCCGACACCGTAAGTTGAGCTCTAATGGAAATGTCGATCAGTTGGACGCAGGCACAGTGAGTCGACGGATTGATTTGCTGCCCGACTTGGATTTCACTGGATTGCAATAGAAATGCGTTTATTACTGCTACCATTGGCGTTGTCGCTGTTGGGAGGAGTTCAGAGTAGGGACTCCCAGAGCAGACAGAATGTGCTGTTGCTGCTGGCCGACGATGCGGGCTTTGAGATGGGCGCCTACCTGAATAAATACTGTCAGACACCCAATCTGGATGCGCTGGCAAAGCAGGGATTGATCTTCAACAATGCCTTCACCTCGGTGAGCAGCTGCAGTCCCAGTCGGGCGCAGTTGCTCACAGGGCAAGCTAGTCACTCGAGCGGCATGTATGGACTCCACCAGGGAGTACACAACTTTAATGTGCTGCCAGAGGTGAGCTCGCTGCCCAATGTGCTGCGGGAACAGAGCCAGGGACGCGTGTTTAGTGGAATCATTGGCAAGAAACACGTTGGTCCCGGCTCCAACTTCCGGTTTGACTTTGAGCAGACGGAGGAGCAGCACTCGATCAATCAGATTGGACGCAATATAACTAGGATTAAGGAGTACGCAAGGGAGTTCTTGGCCCAGGCCAAGCGGGAGGAGCGACCATTCTTCTTAATAGTGGGATTCCATGATCCCCATCGTTGTGGACACATCACTCCCCAGTACGGCGAGTTCTGCGAGCGCTGGGGCAGCGGGGAGCAGGGAATGGGCACCATACCCGACTGGAAGCCCATCTACTACGACTGGCGCAATTTGGAGGTGCCCGCCTGGTTGCCCGATACGGACGTGGTGAGGCAGGAACTGTCGGCTCAGTACATGACTATTTCCCGGTTGGATCAGGGAGTCGGCTTGCTGCTACGGGAACTACAGGCTGCGGGTCTGGCCGAGCAGACGCTGGTTATTTATACCTCCGACAATGGACCACCGTTTCCAGGTGGACGCACCAATCTCTATGAGCACGGCATACGCTCTCCGCTTATCGTGCGCTCTCCTCAGCCCGATGCCAGACACCATGAGACAAGTGCTGCCATGGTGAGCCTTTTGGACATATATCCCAGTGTGCTTGATGCCTTACAGCTGCCACCGCCGAATGGCACTCGCTTCAGTGGCCAATCCCTGCTGCCCGTGCTGCAGAGGGAGCCAGAGCCACAGGAGAATGATGCAGTCTTTGGTAGCCAGAGCTACCACGAGGTGACCATGGCCTATCCGATGCGCATGGTGCGCAACCGGCGCTACAAACTCATTCACAATCTCAACTACTGGGCAGACTTTCCCATAGATCAGGATTTCTACACCTCGCCCACATTCCAGCAGATTCTCAATGCCACAATTAACAAGCAGGCTCTGCCCTGGTACCGCAACCTCCAGCAGTACTACCAGAGACCCGAGTGGGAGCTCTACGACATCAAGTCTGATTCCCTGGAAAGGTTCAATCTGGTGGACAAGCCCAAGTACAGCGCTATCCTAAAGCAGTTGCGTCAAAAGCTTTTCAACTGGCAGGTGGAGACGGAGGATCCCTGGCGCTGTGCTCCCCATGCCGTGCTCCAGGCCCAGGGCGTTTTTAAGAAGGAACCCGTTTGCCTTACTCTAGGCCACGAGGCACTTCAACGACCCAAACGTCGCGTGCTCACCCAGTACGAAGAGTACGTAGTGGTCTAGTCGTACCCTCGACCGCTCCACCCTCTTAACCTGCTACCTTATCTCTTATCATTAAAGTATTGTAAATGTACTAAAAGATTAAATACTCATTTTCCTACTTTTTTTCTAATCGCATACGAAATAAAAAGTTTATTCACAACAGCTGATAAATAAACAGTTTTTTCATTCTATTAGTCACTTCCAGTGCACTACAAAGTGGTAAGCTATAAATTTTGATACCGCCCAGACCTTAGAAGGAGATATGATAAACAAAAGTGTGTGGGTAAAAGTGTACAGACCTCGAAGTATTTTACTTTCAGGGAAAACAGAAGTATCAAAAAATGTTTCCCTTTTAAGCACCTAAAATTAATAACTTTCTTAAGTACGACTTGCTAAACAAGTGATTACAAGTTCTTGAAAAGTGATCTAAATATAGGAGTCAATTATTAAAGCTTAAATACAAATAACAAAAAGTGAACTCATTGAAAGTAGATTAGTAATTAAATTATTCATGAAAATAATCATAAAATATGTTTGCTATTTCTATTTTTTCTCAAACTTGATATCACTGAATGATTAAAGCTTTTAAGATTATTTTTACCTCACTTAGGCATGATATGAAATCAGCTGGGTGTTTGGAGATTAATAAAAGTATTTCCAAGTCAGCGAATTTTTATTCGAATTTTAGAGAATTACTTTAAGAATACTACGAATTTATTTAGTTGTAGATCTCAAGTCTGGCTAAAATATGTATA
Organism: Drosophila nigrodunni; assembly: GCA_020829145.1. Taxonomy (NCBI): domain Eukaryota; kingdom Metazoa; phylum Arthropoda; class Insecta; order Diptera; family Drosophilidae; genus Drosophila; species Drosophila nigrodunni. The sequence continues at coordinate 20,563,452 of JACVCZ010000001.1, forward strand.
TTTTGAATAGTTAAGAAATAATTTTAAAATTTCACTTGAAAAATAAATCATAAAAATTGCATTATCATTGAAAATTTGGAGTATTCCTCTTCAAAAAAGGGTATAACTTAATTTAAGAAACTAAATAATTATAATTTATGATTCCCTCAGACTGCTTTAATTATTTTTCCCTTCAAATCTTTGCTCTCCAAAACTTACTATGAAAGTTTTCAGCTTTAAACACGCCAATTTAGCTGCTCTTGGCATTTGTGATTTCAGCTCAAAGATTATGATTATATTTCTGTAATTTGTGCCCTGCTGACGTCACTTTTCCATTTTTTTTTATCAGCGAATCTTGTAATTTGTATCACGTACAGCTTTATTTAGAAATCCTTTCATCTTCGAGAAGCTAAGAACTGCCCACACTCGGGAATGATGACTGGACCACGCGCTCAACATGCGCTGCTGTGACGTCACGAGTTTATGATGAAATACGCAGGGGATTGAAGGGGGATGAGAGGTACGAGGGGTAAGAGGATTACGTCACGTTTCAATGTCATGCCAACTGGGTTATTCATTGTCCTTTTTGATTGTGAATGGCCAAGTGAAGGTTAAGGGGATAGAGACTGTGACTTTCTGTCTGACTCAGTGGAAAATCGAAAATTTCAATGGTTCTACGACGTCGCGCTGTCGCACCCCATACCCCTCAAGGACCACGTGCAGCATCCGAATCAATGTTACGCAACATGCAGAGGAACTTGGAGCTGGGCCAAGGCCAACCGGAAGGAGTGAGGCCTGGAGCAGGGCGGAGGTATGCACGGAGGACGGAACTGTTGCCATGGCTTATACTTATGAGCTTTAAGGACACAGCATGCAAATAACAAAACGCAAATTGGCTTTTTCCTTTTTCTTTTTTTTTATGATTTTGAACGAAAGACACATTGAAAATTAAATGTATTCAATTTTTTTGTTTTCTTTTTGCATAAATTAGGGCATCAGTTTCTGTTTAGCGTTATTCTTATATAATTTCTGTTATTATTTTTAATTATGTAGGGTATGTACTTGCTTGTATATAGTATATATAGTTTAATCTTTTTTTTTAATTTTAATCCACCACACATACAAATGCATAATTACAATTATTATTGTTTTTACTTAAACGTTTTGCCAGAATTTATTTAATTTCTGCCTCGATTTCTGGAAATGTTTGGCAAGTGTTTGCGGCGAATCGGTTAAAGTTTCTCATATATATATATAGAAGTATATATAATTTACTTTGTGGTTTCATAGTTTTAATCGCTCGTATATTTTCAACTTTGTTGCTCATTAACTAATTTATTATCAGTAAATACATGTATACTCGTAGTGTGTTGTTCTTAAGTGTATACAAATACATAAACTAAACTTCATCTAAATTTGGGGCTTTGACTGACTTTTCTGACTCTGCAGCGATGCTGAGATACAGTTACATTGAGATACATTTCTTCATCTAGGCATTTAATTGTTAGTAAACTCATTTGCTTTTGGTTAGTAATTTGTTTGCTATGCTTCGACTTCTAGACTTGACTTGACTGGTTTCCTTTTGTTTTTTATACATAGTTATTATCAACGTTCTTTGTTTGTTTTCAAAATTTTAACTAGTTTTTTTCATGGTTTTGCTTAGGAGGATTCCGTTACGTTGTTCATTACTTTGCTGTTAATACATTATATTATTATTGTTATTATTATTTGCTGTTCAGTATATGTTATAATAAATACATAATAATAAATATACATGTAGATAATATGCTTAATAAATATATCTATATTTATATATATATATATATATATATATATATTTTTTTTTTTTCTTGTATATATATTTGTTTTTACTTTATAGTTATGTATATAAATAACAAACAAAAAAAATAAGGAAAACAACACACATAAAAAGGAGCAAAAAGTTGGATACAAATTGAATTTTTTTCTTTTCTTTTCATTTTTTTTTTGAAATCCTTTTAAATTTGAATTATTTATAAATTGTACAACAAACATTAAGACAGTTATTAATCTTTAGCATCTCAATCTACTTCTTCTTTATCATCGAGTATGGGGATAGAGTGTGGGGAGTATTGTTTTTGCACAAATATCAGTTAGGAGGATATATAATAATATATAATAGGTATAGGTATAGGTATACTAGTAGGCATATGATGTTAGTTAGGTAGTTAGCGTTTTTTTTGCATAGAGAGCAATAGAAATGAACTCGAAATTACAACAATCAATTAATGGAAAAGCAGAAAAATCGCAAGATTCGCAAAATCGCAACTTATTTTTATGCATGTATATGTATCTATGTTTGTATGTTGTGTATGTATATCTATCTAATTAATATATATTACTTTTTGAGTTGACAAACTGCCAAATTTCTCGTATTAATAAATACATTTTGCATATCTGAATCGAAACAGTTTTTGATTTTTTTTTTTTATAGCATTTTAAAAATTGGAATTTAAAAATTGAACGAACAATTGCAGACAAATCTTTTGTTTGGGAAACGATTGGAAAAAATAATCTGCTATTTGGAAATATTTTGTTATTTTGTTTTTTTTTTAGATTTTTACGTTTTTGTTTCGTTTAACAATTTGTAAATTTAGTTAGTAGTAATTACATACTTTAATTTAATTGTAATTAATTTATTAGTTATTGTGTTGCCAACTGGTAAAATTTCGCATTTAAACTTTAGTTACTTAACGCTTGCTTAGCTTGTTTTAATTAGTTAATTAGTTGTGTGTTGCATGCTGCAGGTTGCAGGTTGCAGGTTGCATGTTGCATTTGCTTTGCTATGTTCAATTGCTGATTGCTGTTTCTTGTTTATATGGCCACGTATGAATGTGCTGTGCTAGCTAAGCCGTAACCGTAACCGTAATCGTAACCGTAACTCTAACCGTAATAATCCGCTTTTAAATCAACTACTACATATGTGAGTGTGTGTGTCTGTAGGTGTATTGTGTACGTGTAGTTGCATGTGCTGCCAAACTGGGCGCCGCCAACAAGCGGCGAAACCAACATTCAGTTTTATTTAATATATATATAGATAGATATATATATATATTTCGGGATATGCCCAAACACTTGATTTAGTTGGGCAGTGGCACCTGAACCTGCACATAGGACTGCGGGAAGTAACCGGTTCGTCCATTGACGGCACCCTCATACCAATTGTCATCGACACGATTGAGCAGCGTGATTATGTCATTCTCTTTGAAGCCCAATTCACCAGGATTCTCTGGCTCAAAGTCGTAGAGGGCCTGGCAGCAGGGTTGCTGCTGTCGTTGTGGCGTTACCGCCATTGACTTGGCTGGCGAGCGCATCGGCGAGGGCAACGGCGAGGCGCTCGAGCTAATGTGGGACGGCGTGCCGTCATCATTGAGGCCGCCGCCACCGCCGTCCAAGTTCAGATCGAGCAGCGTCTTGGGCACAAACTCATTGCGTGGCCGGCTCTCTGCCTCGGCACGCTTCTCCTGTAGCGTCTCCTGCAGGCCACGCAGCACATCGGCGCATTGAGAGTGAAAATCGTATAGTGCTTCAGCAAAAGTAACCAATTGTGAGACATGTTCGGTATCGTTCTCCAACAGATTGAACATGCCAACTTGTGCCAATTGCAATGATTCGGCAAACTTATCCTCAGCACCACGAATTTCATCATCTTTGGCCTGCCGGCGACGCTTACAATCGAAGTCGAGACGCCGGCCCTGCAGCTTCTTTCGATGGTGCATTACCTCCTTGAGGTCTTTGGTCTGCATATGATGCAGGGGCTCCAAAAAGTTCTGCTTGATGTTGTCGTCCAGCGAATACTTGACGTCGGCCATTTGTTTAAGCGCTTCGCCAAACTCGACGAGCGCCTGCGCGAACACGCTGTTGTCCTCGCCGAGCTTCTTACCATAAGTCAACATACATTCGGCCAGCAAACCCTCCGGCTGTGGATACGTATTGGATTTTGCCTGTCCCGACAGCTTCGAGATGCCCTTGACTGCTGCCATTTTGGCCCTGGCCGTGGGATTTGGCTGCAGAAACTCCTTCGTTTTCAATTGCAGCTCCTCCACCAGTTCAACGGTTACATCCGTCTTGCGTTCCATGTCCATAAAATCCAAATCCAACTTGGTGCCCTCCGCACCACCCATTTTCTCTGTCACATATTGATTCGCTTTGTTGATCTGTTTCTTCAATCCGGCGAAAGCCATCGCGATGCTGTTGTTGTTACTGTTGCTGTTGTTGTTTGTGTTGCTGATGCTGCTGCTGCTGGGGCTCCGTGTGTGGCTTGCTGATCAACGACGCGGTTGCTGTGAACGGGTTTAGTGGAGTTAGTTGACTTGCCAATTAATAGTTTATCAACTTTATTGATGACCCATTGATTTGTCCATCAATGCATCAACATTTCAATTGATTTCAATTTTGATTTCAAATTTCAATTTCAATATACGCAGATAGATTTCTATTTATAACGTTTGAACGACTTACGCGGCGTGCACTTGTCTGTTTTTCAGTGATTTGATTTTTGATTTTTATGGGGGGTGGATGGAAATACTAGAATCACTGGGGCTGCTTCTGCTTCAGCTGGTGCTTCTCTCTTTTTGGGGCTGACACTGATTTGAGGCTGCTGTGGTTAATACTGGAAGAAATTGTGGCAAACGCCAGTCGATTGATTTTTAATTCTACACTTTCACTCGTTTCGTTTGCGCTGCACGTTCTGTGTGACAAAATCTTCTCTCGCACACACGGCAGCATTCACACTTTTCAAATAATTTACTGTCTTTTTTTTTTGTTTTTCGTATAGTATTTGTTAATTGTGAAGAACCTTGGAGTTTTCCCCGACGAGTGGCTGCGTAATGTTTGAAGGACTGTCGTTACTACTACTATTTCTCCCTCTGCCTTGGGGCTGGTGTGTGTTGGACGCGGGGGTCGTTTTTCCTCTTCCAAACTAAATCGATATTTGACTGTGTACAAAAATTTTAGTGATGTTAAAACGCGCAAAATGTCATCGCTATGTTATGGTATCGATAGAGTACGCTGTTAATGCTCTCTGTTAATTAACAGTGCCTTTTTAGCTTAACATAAATTGATCAGCTGTTGGCCAGATGTTCAGAGCGGACGAAGTACTGCTGTTAGTTAACATAACATAATGTTGAATGCTAAATATTAAAAGGGCGGGATATTCAAAGTTACAAGCGTAAAGTTTATGGTAGCATTTTGTGTTGCTTGATTTTTGGATATGCACAGCATTGATATTCATTTAACTTTTGTGTACAAGTTTTGATTTAACTCATACAGTACATATAAAACTAAACACAAAACCATTTTTGTTTAAAACAAACATTTAAGTTATGATAAGAAGTGGTAACTAGTAAACAATAACCAATAAAAGTAAGTACAAATATTTACTTACCGTAGATAAATACTTACCGTTGATAATGAATTCCACGGAAGCGCAGAGTCCACAAAATTACTAATTTAATTATCTGTGGTTGAAAATATTTACAGACAACTAATGTTTACTTTTTCTGTGTTAAAAATATTTGAATCACTTTTATTTGTTATCATAATTTCATCATGGCTTGTTATATGTTTTTTTTGTTTAAATTAATTCCATACGCACTGTTATTAACATAAACTGTAGTTTACAGCATGTAAATCAAACAGAGATGCCAACTTCATTTTGTGACTGTTAGCATTGCGATTAGGCGCACAATTCAAAAGTATCGATTGATACCCGCTTTGCTGATAACATAAGAAATAGAGACAGTTATTAAAATTCCTTTGAATTTAAATGTCTCACACCGCATTCTTGACGTCTTCGGGTGAGTCGGCAGCTTTTGCAAATTGTATGATTTTATCTTTAGAGATAACCCCCAGAGGGGATTATTCCAGCACAGCTGATAAACAAATAGTGGGGCATGTAAATCAGTTCAATAGCCAGAAGTTAGCAGAAGATAGCATGCTGATAAGAATGGCAATTTTGGTCTTCTAATGTGTATATAAGCCCACTCCAATGTTCAGTCAGATATTAGTCTCTCTGAAACTATCCCGACTGAGCTTTACTCAGAAGAAAACGAAATCGAATCGTAACAAAATGAAATTCGCAATTGTTTTGGTCGTCGCCATTGTGGCCTGTAATGCACAGGTAAATTAAAAATAGTTTGTTGTAGCTTAGCGGGGATATTAATAAAATCATAACTAATTACAGGCTCAACCCATGAGTCCTTTTGCGGCTGCTAATCCCTTTGCGGCTGCCTACAATCCGTATTTAAATGGACTCTTCGGCGGTGGAGCCGCAGCAGGAGCTGGCGCTGGTGCAGGTGCTGCAGCACCAGCTGCACCCGCACCTGCGCCCGCTTTCGGTGGTTTCTCCGTATCCGTGTTCTTCCAGTCCCTAGTCCTCCAACGTGAAGCCGATCGTCTGCTTGCCCAGCCCAATTTCCCCGCTGATTTGGCCGAACGTGTGCAGACTACCTTGGATAATGCCCAGACTGGATTTGCCAACTGCGATACCGCCACTATGCCCTGGATGCAAATCCGTTGCGTGAAGCCCACGCTGACACTGGCCAAGAACGAGCTCAAGGCCATCGATGACGAGTGGCAGGCACGTCTGGCCGCTACCACAGCTGCTCCCGCTGCTCCCGCTGCCCCCGGCAAGGCCTAAATGAAACTAACAACAATTTATGAATTCGCATACCCTGTAGTAACAGCATAACTGAGTCTCATACACCAGCATAGATTCGATTAACTTTAATAAACGTTTAAAAGCAACCAAGAACTTAAAGCGCGTACAATTTTTATGGAGGGACTGCTGGGTGTATCCTTGACCTACGCCAGGACACGCTGTAATGTGGCCACTGTGAATGCTCAAGTGTTTTGCATATCTGTACTTTATTAAATTACGAAATTTCCCAGCACTTCTCCAGCTTAGTTTTCATTTTTCTCCATTCTTTTAAGCCCCAAGTGCTTCTACTTACCCGTCCCCTACTCACACGCACACTAAGTTGTAGTTCAGTGTCCTGTATCCTTGAGAACTTGACGCATTTTGGCCAAATATTTGAATTCCTTCACTTTATTTGCTCGCCTTTGCGGCATTTCGAGCCCCCTTTGACCTTTTTTTTGCAGGGTGGGGGGAGTGGAAGGGGATCGGGGGACTACACATTGTGTAAATTGTTGGCCACGCCACATTCGACAGCCTCGCTTTATGCATTCATCAATTTGGGGCTTGGACCATGTCCTGTGCTCGAATGTTTCCAGTGCATGATTTTGAACGCATGCCAACCAAAAGTGGTCCATTGAGTGGCTTTAGAGCCGATAATGTTGATTTATGGGCGTGGTCCGGCATTGCAGTTTCAATTATCATAGTCACAACTGCTCTACGAGCTGGAGTTCTCATCTACGTCCTTTTTAATAGTTGTCCCTTTGCCCAATTTGATTTGATGTCACGTCGTTTTGTGCATGAGAATCAAGGGCTGCGCCTGCTATGCCCTCCCCCTCTTGGCATTGAGGAGAATTAAATTGTTTGGCTTAACGAGGCAAAGATTTGCCGCAAATGACCAGCCTAGGCCGGGCCAAGGAGTCCAGGAAGATTTCAGCCAAATGACGCATACGCCTCGTTGACGGCCCAAATGCTGCAAAGCACATTCAAATTCAAATTCAAATATGTAATTAAATGTAAATTTTGAAACTGCCGCCAGCTATGTCAATGTAGCCCAAACGCACACACGCACACACACAGCGATGACAAGGCGAATTACAAGGATCAAGCGAGTGCAAAGTTTTGTCACTTAATTGAAATATTTGCCCCAAGATTGAAACTTGCGTTCGCTTGTTATTGTCATTACAGCAAACGTATGTAAGTGTATGTGTGTGTGTGTTTGTTTGTATGTCTGGCACTTTGTTAAGTTCTGCAAGCCACGCCCAGCTACCGCCCATTTCCGGCATGCCACACCCCACTCAGTGGGGCTAATGCAAAAGTTGAAAAATAAAGAAAAGTGGACAAAATAAAACCCGGCCGCATTTGGGCAGCCCTCTGCCAAATATATGCAAAAATTGGTTAGAGAAACAAAAAGGGGGTGTGGGGTGAAGGCGGAGGGAGAGGGGGAGCCATGGCTGGTACTCCATAAGCGCATGTATGTAAATTTGTTTCGGGTTTGCGGATTTGTATGCAAAAGTTGCGCCCCTAAAAGCAGGCAACCATTTTTTGCGGCTTTCGTTGAGAAGGGAATGACAGTGTCCGGAGTGTGAAGCGTTGGTGAAGGAGTAAATTTTTGTATTGTTGAAAGTACCAGCTGACACTGACCAACACTCGCAATCCAGTGCTGACTCACATCCGCTTGTATATTTGCTGTCAGACAGTAGCAAGTATTTGCTTCTCTCTCCTGTTATCGAGTCTGTCATATTTGCCTTGAGTCGAGAGGTGTAAATCGCCAGTAGTAACATTTCCGTTGGCCATAAAAGAGCGCTGCGCGTTTTCTTATGCAAAAGGGTGTCATAAAAACTTTAATTGGGTTAAAGCTGTTGACAAAGTTGTTGCAGCCAATGTTAGACACACGCTTTATTGCCTTACATTCTGCTAATGCTGCAGATAAGATAGATAACAGATAAGCGATATCACAAAGAAGATACTGGATGCAAAGTCTAGTGACAACTTCTTGGCTTCATTTAAAAGTTAGCTCCAAACAGTTGCTGACAGTAAGTGCCCCAAATATGTTGACTTCCACGCTATTTGTGCTTCTGCTGGCGATCAGTGCGGTAAGTATTAAATTTCTGTTGAATTTCAAAACACAATTTAAATCTTTACCTTTGCAGCAGCTGCAGACAAACGCACAGAACTTGACAGTTGAGGAAGCTCTGGAGAATTCAAAAAGTGCATTGCTTGCTGTGAAATTGGCACTGGAGGCTAAACTGCCAGCAAATACCGAAGCACGAGCTGTGGGCGATGAATTATTGGCCGCCTTGGAGCGTGGCCTAAAGATCTGCGATGAGGAGTTTCTTAAAGAGACGAATTTTGTGAATTATGTTACATGTGTTGCCACCAACAAGGGCCTGGCCATGGCCTCTCTGGGCGAAGTGGCGGGTCAGCAATGGGCCAAATCAGGTGCATCTCGGCCGGGTCTCTTCTGTTGAATTTAGCAAATGCGTTTCCCAATCTTTTTGACTTGAATAAAACGAGTTTCAATTGAGATGTACTTGCTTTTGTTTTTTGCAGATTGCACAGCTGTTTGTCTGGCAACTGATGGATTTCTGGTGATAAAGCCATCGAGTCGAGTGCCGTTGTCAAAGTCAGCACTTGCTCAAGTTTTTGGGCCAAATTTGCTGACAGGGGCAAAAATTTAGCTTTTCTTGTTGCTTTGTTGTATTCTAATTAGAATGTCGAGTGTGTCTCCCACTCCCTCGCTCTGTCTCTCTATCTCTGAGTGTGTGTGTGTCGCTTGTGCTCATTACACCAAATGTGCGGGAGGAGTTGGGAGACTGTAGGGAGTTGTAACTGAGTAATTATCGTCATTAGATGCGAAATGCTACAGTCAAAGCAAATAGGAACATTAACGTTGTGCAAATGTGTGGCAAAAAGATGAAAAGCCTTGAGTTGAATGTGTCTTAAAGTGGGTTCAATACACTCGCCTGTTTTAACTCTACCTTAACTACAATATACACAAAATTCTAGTAGGACAGTCTTGTCATTTTGGCTATTTGAAATAAAAGTAGCTCGAAAGCATGCATTTAAATATTTTTTACATTTCTGATCATTTATAATATTTATAATCTTTTTTTTTTACATTTTTGTGCCTCTTTTAGGCAATTGCTTTAAGCTGTTTACCAGCTCAGGCCTTGGACTCTGCCTCCGAGGTGGTTTCAGTGTCCGAAGCAGGCGCATCTGGCTTAGGCTCATCCGTGTTGCCGCAGACACACATGGGACACTGCAAAATCGAAAGAAAGTTAATTTTTAAAAAGACAGACAGCCAGGAGGAAGTTGCTTACCTTTTCCTTGAGCACCAGACGGTACTTGGGATGACTAAAGGCAGCGAGTGAAGAAAAGAAACTGAGTTTATTCATCGAATGCTTTATGTGCGTTCCAAAAATCACCCACCTTATGCCATAGACAATGGGATTATAGACAGCACTGGTCTTGGCAAATGTGGCGCCCCAAATGGTCGTCAGGGGCGTTAGACCGTCGATCTTGAACAAACCAAAGTAGCAGATAACCAGATACGGTGTCCAGGCCATAAACCAAAGCGAAATTGTTGTTAGTGCCACCTGAGCAAGTAACGGGGAATCTTACACAACTGTAGGCACATAAATAAATGATTTATTTATAGCTTACCTTGGCTAGTTTCCCCTCCGCACTCTTGTCACAGTCCTCGGAGCTGCGCAAGGACTTGACATTCATCTTTTTGGCCTGCTCCCGCATGGCTTTCTCGTGTGCAGCAACGGCCTACAAGTCAAAAGGTGTTAGCCATAAAGAATTGTGGGGTATAAAGGCAAAAACCTACAGCAATAATAAACCAGTAGGAATAGCAGATCATAAACAGCGGCACATAGTAAACGAATATGGAATAAGTTATGAGATAGGAACGCGGATTCCACTGTCTGGTCATATAGTCAATGCTGCAAGCGGTCAAATTTCCCTCGGGCACATAGCTACTCCAGCCGATCAGCGGCATAATGGTCCAGAAAGTGGCCATAAGCCAGATAAAGGCAATCTTCATAATAGACAACTTAATAGTCATGGGAGTGCCATTAATGCCCTTCACAATCACATTATACCGATCGAAGGCGATCATGCACATGGACCAAATGGACACACAGCCAAACATGGAGCCACACACGGCATAAATATCACACCACATGGGACCCAAGATCCAAGTCTCATAGTAGAAATTAACCAACATTATGGGCGACTGGGAAGCCATCATGCAGAAGTCGGAGAAGGCCAGATTGAGCACCAAGAGATTGGCAGGAGTACGCAGTGATTTGGTGCCGCCAAATATGTAGACAACAACACCATTGCCGCAGCAGGAGATGATGAGAATACACAGCGTAAAGAGGCCAAGAATTTTACTCATTGTCGCATCCATGGGCGCAAAGCGACTCCAATAGGGATTCACCAGATGTGCCATATCAGGAGTAACCTAAGTGGCAAGAAGTTCAAAGCTAAAAGAAGGCTATTGTAAAAGATACACTCACTTTGTCCAGCACGGAGCCATTGCCTCCGGTTTGAGCCAAGTAGCGCGGGCCAAGTGCAGGGTCCGACATGGCCATGGCAAATGCCGCTGGGTACAAACTGGCCACCATGTTAGCTGGTTAGCTAACCTGGCTTGCTTAACAACCAATAATTCCAAACCAACAGCGCTGAATGGCCGTTTCTTCTAGCTTTTATAGTCAGCTTTTAAAAGCCAATTATGGCAAATCGATATAAGACTGATAAACTGTCAGATCAAAGTCAATTTCAAATTTATTGTCAATGACTAGAACATGTTAATTACATTGCCATTTTAGAGGGTGGCTAAAAATTGTTGACCGCACTTTTCGCATAATTTCTTCTTGTGGCAATTGATTAACGAACATGACGTCAACTGTGAGCTCTTTAATGAATATGGCTCTGTTAGATCAATGCTCAAGTTGTTCAGACTTTCGAGACTGGACTGCAGAGATCTGGATAGATGCGTCGTCTCAAAATTGCGCTCATCCTCCTCATCTGTGCTGGGCAAATCATAACGCACGATTTTCACCTGTTGACTGAGTATTAACTGTTTGCAGCAGTTCTTAATTTGGTAATAGGCGTTCCGAAAGGCTCTCAGCTTGCGTGTCTAACAAGTATTAATTAATCTCTATTAATTGTTAAAAATGGTGTATAAACTTACTGGCGATAGATCAATAACTGAGACAGGTTTACCGTCCTTACCATAAGATCCAAGCATGATGACATGTGATGTCTTGGGCACATGATTCACGTGTGCCCAGAGCAAGAGCTCTTTGAACACATGCTCGTTCATGGCTATAATGTGATCAAAATAATTAAAGTCACTGACGGTTAGCTGTGCAAAAGTAGAGCAAATAAATATCAAATAAATTCTTGGTTTGGATTTCATTACCAGACGGCAGAAGTGATCAGTACGCAGTCCGTGTTCTCGGAGCACTTGTAGGCAACGCTTGTGCGGCTTTCTGCCAATATTCCAAGCTCGTAGCGCTGCGCTATCTATCTCCCAGTATAGACTGGTCTTCACCATTAGATTCTGCATAATAGTCTCCGCCATGGGGGAATTGCACGAGTTGCCTGCGTTGGAGCAAGCAGTTAATAAGTTCACCCCCCACCTCAGTTCTTCTTTACTTACCCATGCAAACGAACAGAAGCTTTTTAAATGCCATTATTAGTTATACAAAAAATTTTCGAAATTTATTATGCATATAATTTCTAGGAATGTGTTATCACAGGTTTGAATTTATCGCTTCCAATGACATTCAAAGTAATGGCTACTCGTCAAGGGTATGGGTAACTGCTGTGCCACAAATGCTGCATGTACGACATGAACTTCAGTATGACCCAACTTATAAAGCTCCCCTCGCAGTCTTGTACGCGCACACCCTCGCAGCAAATTGCTCAGTCTATTTTCTATGATTCTCATTGTGGCAACTGAAATGTAGCTGCCACAAATGCGTTACACGAGTGTCTCTCTGCCACGTACGTGTCTCTGACAAGCTTTGTGTCGGTGTAAGTGTGTGTCGGTCTGTGTGTGTGTGTGTGTGCTGCACTTCACTGCCTGTTGCTGTTCTGCTCATCAGGTGCTCTTTGGCGCTACTCTGACCCAGCTACTCCATCGTGCGCACAGTGGTTAAATTTGACTAAAAATGCTAAGAAAAAAGAACAGCAAATAAAATAAGTTATGTACAAGTGTTGGCATTGAAAATACTTTGTTCACTACCAAAGATTTGCTTTTAAATTTATTAGTAGTTTTTGATGTTCGATGCCCACTGTGTGGCAGTTAGTTTTAGCACCGAAGTCGACTTTTGTTGACCTGGCCCGCCCCGTTTGCCACCACAGACTCGCAGCGGTGGCAAAGTCAAAGGCATTAAAAATATTGGGCTGTCAGGTGGGCGGGGGCACTGCACAAAGAGTGTCAAGTGGCCGTGAGGTGTTCGCCCTACAGTACAGTCCGCGTAGCAACATCGAGACGTGAGTAGCATGCTAAATTGGGTCTCAAGGGGCAGCAGCATGAAACGGGGTGATTTTGTGTTGAGTTCACCGAACTGGACCCACACCAACATGGCCTACATATGCAAATTCAAACACTCAAATGTGTTACATTTGTGTCGCCTGTGCGTTTACTTTAATGATAGACTGTTGTGTGGGGGGGGAGGGGGAAATGTGATGCCTGCATTTTTGGTGCATACTCGTACAAATTGTACAATGGGAAATGATTTCTATTTGTATCCAATGTGGCTATTATTAAAACTTTTTACCTGTCTGTGGCAGCCAACTGATTTCTGCCGCTAAGAGCGTGGGGCAGGTGTGGAGTGCTGGCCATTGGCAATATCCAATTGGAATTGCATTGAACGGCTAAATTGAAAACTGAAAAGCATATTTCACTTATCGCTTTTCACACAAAACACAAACCAGGAACAAAACGCAGAGGGTAAAGGCAACAGCGGCGTAGAGCAGTGTAGGGGCTCAAAGGGGTGAAGAGGGGAATTCAGTCAGTTACAGAATACAAAACGAATGCAATGAAACTGTAAGTGCAGCACAAAAAGTGAAAGACAACAACAATTCGGTCAGCCCAGGCAATACAATAATACTCGGCGTGTGTGTGTGAGAGACGATCAGACAGAGAGCAGCCCAGGGGACAACAGGGGCGTAGCGGGGGGGGGCTAAGTAAAAGGGATGGCACATTGTTGTTTTAATTAAAAACAAACCCAGAGTTGTAGCCCCAACGAAACAACAACAAAAAAAGAAATGCACAGAAAAGTAGGAAAAAGAAAAGGGCAGCAAAAAGTGAGCAACCAGAGAGCACTACACAAAAAAAAGGAGCAAGGGAAATGCCAAGAACGGAAGATGGCATAGAATAGAACAGAGAGTGTAATGGAAATGAAAGAAAACTGTTGAATATTTAGTGCATGGCTAAAAGTTTGGAAAAAAGTGAAAATTATTGAGCACAAAAATGTCTAAATAAAGAGCAGCAAAGAGCAAGCCGGAAATGTGAGATGTGACTGTGTGTGTGTGTGTGTGTGTAGGTAATACTAACCCTAATGCTGTGGTTGTGCAAATAAACACACGTAGACAGGGACAAAGCCACACCTAATGGCAATTTAAATGAAACAAACAGCAAAATGAAAACAAATAGTAGAAAAATGCTAAAAAGTAAAAACCAACGAAAAATCGACAACAAACAAATAGCAAATAACAAAATGCACTTTTGTTTGACAACGTTTTACTAGCAGTTGTTGTTGTCACTGACCGCAAATGCAATTTACAATCCAACAATCAGCGGCAAATGCAAAAAGTAGCAGCAGCAGAGCAGCAGCAGCTACAAACGGTTCAAAAGAAGAAACTAATAAAAACCAAACATTGGAGTTGTTATTATTGTTGCTGCTGTTGTTGGGAAAACATCAACATCAACAGCAACTATTTTGCCAGCAGCAATAAGCAGTAGCAACAACAGCAACAGCAGCAGCAGCAACCAACTGCATTAACTAACTGGTTGGGTTCAGTGTTGGTCAACGCTATAGTGTTGCATACAAGCACTCCTACTAAGTGTGTGTGTGCTGTTTCCGGTGCGGGAGTTTTGGTTTTGGCTTTGGCTTGCATTGCGTTCAAAAGCAGCAGCATAGTTTACGCCACACTCACACAAAGCCATTTGACTGGCTAAAATACACACACCCACACCCACACACACACAATTAGACGCAGTGGCTAGCAGAGTGAACAATGGCTTAAGGGGAGCAGCGTTGCGAGGGGGCTGCAAAGTATGGTGCCGCTGATTGAGGTTTGCGTTTTAAATTAAATTTGCCGGAAGCATGAGTGTGTGGCTGAGTGTGTGTGTGAGTTGTTTCTTTAGCACTTTAAACTGCATTACATGCCTTTTGCTACCCACTGTATAGTGCGGCAATCATGCAACTCGTCTACTTCTAAATAAACGTCATTACCACTATTTTATTTGAACTCACTGAGGTGCAATAAATGAATTAAAATGCATATGTTGTGCCACTTGCTGTTGTTGTTACTCTAGTGGTTGCTGCTGCCGTTGCTGTTGAGGTAGGCGTTACGCTGAACGAGTTTACGAGTACACTCATAAATATTTATGATGGCACTAGCGCTAGTCGGATTGTGTTGACGGTTTCAAGTTGGTCAATAGCACCACCGAGACGGATTGTCCTTTTATGTGCGGTTTTCACTGGCGTGATTGAATTGGCCATATCCGGGCAGCTAACAGGCTGACGAACTAACTGCCTAACCGCCAGACAGACTGATTGACTGACTAGATAGAGCGATATACTGACTGATTGGTTCAAAGTCCTTGGCTGCTATGGAGTCAAAAGTGATTGCCGGAAACAAATGAGGCAGTTTTGTTGGATTGTCGAGCATCGGCATGTGTTTCAGATACGATTCGTTAATGAATAATGAGTGCACGAATAAAACCATACAATACAAGAGTAGCTAAAAAAAGCAGACGAAAATAAAAAGCGAATAAAAAATAAAGCATTCAAGTAACATTTCCTTAACTCACAGATATATGCTCTTATTCAAGTAGGGGTTATAGACAAAAACCAGTAAGAGATGGTATCAGTTTCTAAACAATATAGTCACCTATAATTGTAAAATTTTGTTACTTAAAAATGCATCACAAATATTAAAGAAATCATTTTTATTCTTTGGTGTTATTAACATTTACACAAATCTACAAATCTAATCTCCTTAAACCGAGTAGAGTAGAGTAGCTCGTGATTCATTAAAAAGTCGATGCTTTTTGCCAATTCCACAGCTGTTCATCAATATCCAAGGAAGTGACTCAAGATGCCGAGATTGCGATGCCGAATGCGATTCTTGGAGGTTGATAATGCCGCACGTAATGGCAATTCGGTAAATGATGATGCAATGACTGCCGCATAGAAGTGTGAGACAGATAGAGACAGAGTGTGAGCAGGACAGCGCGTTTCTTGTAGTGAGTGAGGACTGTGGCACGTTCCAGACGCTAGTCAATTCGTTTGCAACATCTCGTTGCGGCTCTTTTGGCCAGTCAGCCAGGCAGGCAGGCAGGCATGCCGGCAGCCTGTTAGCCTGCCTCGTAAGTCATTTAACATTTTGAGGTATTTAATGAGCCAAAAAGTTTTGGCCGCACATAAATTAAAAGTCGACTGTACCACCAAAACAACCCATCGTCAGTTCGGCCAGTTGGGGCCAGGTGTTGGCCAGCCAAACCAGCGGCAGGCAGACGCTCGACAAGCCAATGGCTCTATTAGCATGCCCATTAAAATTAGACAAATGGTTGCCGTTGCCGTTGCCATTTCGCATATCCGCAATTTTGGCCTAGACTGCAGATTTATGGGCCTGTAAGCATTCGTGGATTGGTCAAGCTTGGACTCGGTTTTTGGCCTTGATTTTTCCATTGCTTTTCTTTGCATTTTTTTTTCGCTTCTTTGGCGCAATCACATACGCCACTTGAGAACTGCCATTTGTTATGATAAATGATTATATTGCTGCTGGAAAGTGGCTACACTGAGAGAAAAACAGAAGTGCATTAAATGCGTTTAATATTGTATGAGAATATTTTTAGCCTGGCTAATAGTATAGACTGTCAAAATTGACTATAACTCGACTGTTTAGTGAATAAATTAAACTGAAAACTTTGACGAAAGTAAGAAATTGTCGTATGCTGAAAAAATTATGTGTTTTGTTCGTTTTTTAGCTTCTAGCTTCTTTAAGCTTTTTTTATAACTTTTTTTCAGTGCATTTGGCTGTTTATGGCGGGCAAATTGACGCGGCCTCGCGAACAGCCTCCAACGGGACTCATGTGTGAAGGTCAATGAAAGGCAAGAAGGAATTGTAATCAGCGTAATTGGCAAGAGCACAGCTCCTCAGCTTTAAGCCAAGTTAAGCCAGTGCTTGGGCTTTAAACTGAGATGCCAATGCCTCGACAATTTTCTACAATTGCACAAATGTATCAATAGAAAGCGATTTGGTTTTTGTAGCTACACTTTCTTTGTCTTGGGCTCCACCTCTTTTGTGTGTTAGTGTGTTGTTTGTGTGTGTCTTGTAAGCCTTTCGATTTGGTTGTATTGTGCCTGGTGTTGGCCAAACCCTTTGGCAAATTTAACCCTTCACTTCATTAAACGTATTTTGCAATCCTTTTGGGTTTGCACAAATCACTTTACCGCAGATACTTACAAAAGTCCTTCATCGAGTAAAGGGTTTTCCCTCGGAAAGCGGGTGTGGCCATAGAAATTTGACAAGCAGCCAAACAAAAGCCTAATCGTGCAGCTGCCTTCCTAACTCCCACTACCACCTACCACACTCGCATCTCCACCATCACCCGCTTTTCCACTCCCAATTCCAATTGGAGCTGCCGCCTTTGGCTGTAATCCATCAAGCGTCTCTTCAGTTCAGCATTCCCAGCAAAATACAAGTAGCAAATGTAGACGGAGGTGTAGCTGTAGGTGTATCATTGAAAGTAGGCCCTGTGTGGCCCAAATGTAGTCAGTAAATTGTTTTCTACTCTTTTGCCTGTCGTCATGCCTTTGTCTCTTGTTATTTCGTATTTTGTCCCTATTCTTGTTGCTATTGTTGTTGTTGGCATATTAAGTATTTAAGCAGTTAGGACAGTTGCTTGTTTGATGGATCACCCGTTTGTGGAGTCTATAAGTCATTCCAGTTGACATTTCATATTTTTTTGTTGTGTGTTTTTGGGCCCTTTCACTGCCTCCGCGGGGATTCATTTTGGGCCAACATGAATGTTGAGGTTGTGACAAATTAGTGCGAAGAGTCTGTAGTCTTTAGTCTGTTGCCTGCTTAAAGACGCTTCCGGTTTAAGCTTTTGCTGTTGTTGATTTGTTTAAGTTGTTTCTTAATTGGTTGTTTGCCGCTGCTGTCGGCAGCTTGTGGCTGCCCAAAGTGCAACCGGGCTGGACTCAGCTACAGATACCGAGTGTCGTTGACATGGCCAAAAAGAATGGCCTAATTGATATACATTTCACACATCTGACAGCCTGTGAACTGACCACACGATACTCGTGTCAAGTGAGAAACGCAGACAAAGAAACCAAATAAGACTGATTGTGACAGCAACACAGACAGGGAGACAGCGGAAGAGAGAGAGAGAGCGGGTGAAGAGAGAGAGAGTGCGAAAGAGAGTGTAGAAAAACAGTCAAGAAAGTCAGCCTCTAGGAAAGGCTGGCAGATTTTAAGTTGTTTAAATAATCCACACACAGCTATTAAAATTTCACACCAACAATTTTGGTAAGTTTATTAACCTTTATTGAACTTGGACCCTCAAACTCTGTACTTGTAATAAATAGGTTATAAGTGTAATTGTCATCAGTTGAGAATATTCAGTTTCTAGTCTCCTACTTCCTGACATCAAGAATTTAGACCTCTAGTTCTTGAACTTAGATTATAGTTTTTGACAATTGCCCATTACTTCCTTTACATCATCATTTCTAACCTTTTAATCACAAACTTGTAGTCTATAGACCCAATATTCTTGTTCCTTAGTTTCTAGCCTCTCGGCTCCTGGTCTTTATACCTTCTTATGCTCCACCTTTAATTTTAAAATCCCCCTGGCCCTCAGATCATTGTTACTAGCTTTTAATACCTACCAGTCCCCTTGGTTTCCCTCTCATTCCTCTAACTACTAAGCCATTTGTTATTTATGACTACAGCGCTAAAGCTGATCTGCGTGTGCAGCGGTAAAGTTTCTTGAACGTTGTAGCTTTCTGTGGTAGCTTCTGTGGCAGCTTCTGTGGCAACTCCTATGGCAGATACTGTAGCAGCTCCTGTGGCATCTTCTGTGGCAGCTCGCGTAGCTGTAACTGGTTGTTGCGTCAATTTCAATGCAACACGCACATGACTCGGTCACAAAGTTTTCTGTTTGTCCATGGCTGACGCGACAGCGGCACGTTGCACATTCTGCTCTAGTCTGATTTGGCTTGGCAACACTTTTGTAGCGCCCCTCGTCTGCAGTAGAAACAGAAACAGCAGATGCTAAACTTTTTTGCAGTTTCTCGAACATGCAACTTTTCTCATTTGTGCGTGTGCATTGGTAACTTACTGTCTGCTGTCTGTTGTCTGTTGTCAGTTGTGCTGTTGTCCGCTGTCTGCTGTTTGTAGACTGCTGCTGTTGCAGTTACACTTTTGCAAATGATGTCCAACTGAGCAGCTCTTCTCTTCTTCCTTTTATCTCTTCCCCTCGCTTGGTTTTTTGCTTAGAGCACGAAACTAATCCGCAACATGATGACAAGAAAATTGAATTCTTGCAACTGTCAAATTGAATCTGCCTGTCGCCCTGCTGCCCTTTTTATACAGCTACTTCCCCTCATGCCACCAGTTGCCTTTTTGCTGAAGCATAAAATCAGAGCTTCAAGTTTTTGGTCCTATTGCCACACCCTCTGCCCCCGCGTTTGCCACTGCTGCAATTTGTTTCAACAAACGTCCAAGGCAACGTGACAACGCCGAACGTCAAAGCTGAACCCGTCCTCATAACCTACCTCACCCCTCACACTCCCTTTCCCACACACTCTCTCTCTCTCTTTTCTCACTACTCCATCTTCTGCTGCGCGACAGTTTATACCCTAGCTAAGGGAAGAAAAAAGATTTTCTAATTTTAATCAGTAGCAAAAGTTAATTTTTTTTTTAGACCAAGAAATCTTAGAAGATTATCAAAGTAGCAGCATTAAATTAATTTAAAAAGTTGTGTTTATTTTTAGCTTAAAATTATCAACAGCAGGTCATATTTATTTATCATTTTATAAATGTATAAAATGATACATTTAGTTAGTAAACTTTTTAAGAAAACTGTTGCTTACAGCCCACTTGTTGGGTAACTTATGGTCGTGCATACTTCAAGCAAGAATTTTTTACTTGTTACAAACAATTTTTGTTCCGTTTTCACCGCCGCTGCTGCCTAAGTGTTTTTCCTTCATTTTTTTTGTTGCTTACCCAGAATTTTTTGCCATTGAAAAAATTTGTACTTATTGACTCGCCTTTGGCAGCAACTGCAAAGTCAACGGCGACGGCGGCGGCGATGGCGACGGAGACAGCGACGCCAAGAACGTCAGCGTGGGGCTCATGATAATGACAGACTTCATCGATTACGCGATTATCGCAATGTCACTTTAGAATTTTCGAAATTTTCCTCATTTCAGTTGGTAGCGAAAAGCTTTTAGCGAGCATTTTAGCGCTGCCACGCCCCCTTTGGACCACACTTTTTGGACCGCGCATTGCGCATTTTGTGGATGAAATTGCTCTGCTCCAAGTGTAATTTCACTTAAGCTCTTAAGCAGACAAAACCCCCCGTGCACCCCGCCACGTCCACTCGCTGACATTTTCGATTGCCAGCACTTGGATATTTTGTCGTTTTATATCGAAATAACCGTTTGGTCTGCCACCTTCAAACCCCCTCCACTGCCTTGCCCACGATCGGAGATTCACATGTGCCGCATGTCTGGGAGAAATTCACTTGAAATTTGTTTGGCTTATTAGACTCTAAAAGGATTTTGTAGCATTATTTTGGCTAAGAGGGGCATGTGCTGGAAGCCATGTTCAAATTAAACAGAAACACACACAAAAACACAATAAACATTTCAATTGTTATAAATGTTGCAGTCAGTTGAAAGGTAAAATCGTTTCCGCTTTCAGTTAAATTGAACTTAAACGTTAATTTAGTTAAATTAGTCACTACACACGACTGTTGTCTGCTGTCACTTGCAACAAAAGTGTTGCAAGTAAGTTGGGTGCAGGGTTCAGACAAGATTTCATTTGCTGAAATTTATGTTGTGCTCTTGTTTGCCATGTGTGCAGGTAAACAATAAAATAACGAGTCGTCTGCAAAAGTAAATTGCATAAAAAGAAAACGAGCCAAAAGCAATGCAAAAGGGAAAGCAACATGCATTACGTTTTTCCATGTCAGACATATCCTGCTTCAAACGTTACTCCACCCCTCTCACATGCCACACCCCTCTGCGCTTAGCACGTGCCAAAGGCAGGCAGGCAAATGTCTTACGCTTCTCTGCGCTGCCTAACAAACATGCAACACGGCGACTGAAACAGCTAACAAGGCAGCCAAACAGTCAGCCAGGCATTGGGTCGATCGGTCCAACTGGGTGTTGCCTCAAGCAGTTGCAGGCAGGTGCATGCTACAAATTTTGCCCCCGTTTGCATATTTGTCCCAGGAGTTGACTTCATTGTTGTTTGCCTCAGCACAAAAGCTGAGTTGCTGGAAAACAGCAATTTGGCATTAAAACGATTCTAGTTCGTTGCTTCTTTAATATTTCAAATAAAAGCGAAAAGCGATAGGAATAAAAGCATTTTTTAAATACTCCAAATAACTAGTTGAAAATGTGCATTTAAATATTTGGATGATTTGCAGCAAGAAAGTCACAGACATTTGTATTCATTTCATTTTTATACTTTCTGCGAGAGTATATTGGGTTTGTTATACTCTCTGCAGGAATATATTGGGTTTGTTCAAAAGTATGTAACAGGCAAAATTAGACGTGGCAGACAAAAACTAGGCACATCTAAAAAAAAATCGGGTTTTTTTCAGAATATCTCTATAACCATGGCACTTAGGCATATGAATATTGGTACAATGTTTTGTAGATATGTAAAACAGCATAAATGAATTTCCACTTAAAATTTTGGTCTGCTACGACCCCTTCTCCCACATGAAATAAAATAATTTTCAATTAATTATATCAAACTATCCTGAAAGTTGCTTAAAATCGGACTACATTTGTGTTTGATTAGCTTAGATTTTATTATTGTTTATTTTTCAATTAATTTGCTGCGTAATTATTGCTTTTATTATTCAACGCGAACAAAAGGACCGTTTATTTATAGTTTCAAGCTTTTCGATCCACAGCTGGCCAAAAGCTCAGCTCCAGTAAGCTCAGTTCGATACTAAAGCTCTTCGCGTGAATAATGTCAGCATCGATACTCGCTAATCGTTTAGTTCCTTTTGCGCATCGTTTTTTTCTGCACGCCCCATTACGAGTTCCGCGGTACGCGCTTGAAACAATAATTAAATTTGCTCCGATCGGCTTGAATTATGTGTTAAACGAAAGAGCAGTGTCGTGTGCACAAGATGAATAAAAAATATCTTTGAGTTATAATGGATTATATACTATAATTAACGTTGAAAATTTTTCATTCAGCGGAGCCTCTGGTTGCGCGCAACAGATCCACGTTTTGCGCACATTCCAATGCATTGCTCTTTTGTGCGCCACTGTCTTTGCTCTTTTCGTCGACGTCGGTAAACGCTGTTGCTGTAAATTCTTACGCTCTCGCTCTTACGTATGTATGCATCAGAAGCATGCGCAGCTTTGTCGTGTTCGTTTCTCTATTAGTTGCGTTCGCTCGCTCGCTCTTCTGCGCTTAGAATATGTAAAGTGCGTGTCTCTGCTAAGCTGCTTTCGCTCGTTCTTCAGCGCTTCGAATATGTAAAGTGCGTGTCTCTGCTAAGCTGAGTGTAATTTTTTTTGTGTGATGCAGAAAGTGAATTGAAAAAAAAAAGTGTAAAGTGAATGTGCATATTTTTCTGATTAATACCACATCCTAAAAGTATGCAGTGCAATTGTGTTTCCTGCATAATAATCAAAGACGTCGGTCAATTAACAGAAAAGTGAAGTGCAGTGTCGTATTTAAAAGTGTAGTGTAGTGTGAAAAGTAAAGTGCAGTGAAAAAAGTGCAGTGAAGTCAAATGTGCAGTGCAGTGCAAATAGCTGATATTATTTTTTTAAATAACAAATAATGATCAGCAGAGTCCGAGTCAAAAGCAAAAATATGGAATTCAACGTATAAAACGCAGTGAAAAGTGAAGTGCAGTATAAGAGTGCGGTGAAAAAATGCAGTGAGAAGGGGAAGTGGAGTGAAAAAGTGCAGTGAAAAAAGTAGAGTGCAGTGGGAAAGCGCAGTGTAAAGTGAAGTTAATCTGTGTTTTGTAGTGAAGTGAAAAGGTGGCAAATATATTTTCACTACAAAATTTGCTAAAAATGTTATATATTCGCTGATCTCATTTTTTTTTATCGTTTTTTTTAATGCTCTGCAATAATAATCAGCGATGTTCAAAGCCAAATCAATATTATAGAATCCAGCTTGTAAAGTGTAGAGTAAAAGTGCAAAGTGCAGTGGAAAAGAGAAGTGAAAAAGTGCAGTGGAAAAGTGCAGTGAAAAGTGAGCAGTTGAAAAGTGCAGAGAAAAATGAAGTGCCCTGCAAAAAGTATTATGCTTAGCTGATTACATATTTTTTTTCTTATTGGAAATCGTTAAGATGTGAGTAATTTATCAACTATGTAAAAAGTCCAAACATTAATTTATTTTATGTCTCTTTAATACTTCTATATTGGCTTACATTTTTTGTTGTTGCATATATTCCAGTTTTTGATTGCTCTTTTTTATGGCAGCTTCACTTTGGTCTCTTTGGAAAAATGTATCGGTAAGTAAATGTATACTTTAATTAACATTAAACACCTTAAACACAAATAATAAAACATTTATTGGTTCAACGTGTACTGAAACAAGTACCATCCAAGCACTACCTGGATAATAACCGCGAATAAAATGCAGAGAGTATTATACGGTCGGGCGTGCTCGACTGTACTTTTCTTTCTTGTTTAATACCTATTTTTCATCATTTAGCTCAAAATTGCATAAATTTGCCAATCAAAGTATCTCTAAAATGCAGTTTAAATTTCAAAGCAAATCAAGCATTTTGGCACAATAGTAAACTATCTCCCACATTGCCTTTTACTAGATTAAGCTAGGGAAATATAATATTTTTTATTGGTATTTATTACACAAACTATTTTCAAAAAGCCAACAGAAAATGTCTTTAATTCTGTGTAATTTTATACAGTTCTCCGTCTGTCTGTCGGTGTTGTTTTTATTGCGTTTGTTTTGTCTTTCCGTTATCGAATTTCCAATTATGTGGAAGGGCCAACTGCGAACAGAGTTCAACTTCATTATGTGAATTCGATGGCAGCTGCCGAAAGCACATTCGCAATCAATTTAAAGCGCCAAAATCGAAATGCTGCGTGACTTAATTAAATTGCAGTGACACTCTGCTGAAACGGTACGTCCCCCCAGGTCCACTACTCTACCAATTTAAAGAAGGAAGGAAGGAAGGGGGGGGGGACTTCTATATATCGAGATTATCCATTTAGCAGCACAATAGATGCGCTGTGGTGCACGTGATATGCTAACGTGAACAATTAGCTTTTTGAAACAGATACACACCCCTACAGCTAACATAAACACACACAAATACCCCCTCTATCACTCTTTCCCTTACCCATTGTCTCTCTTGTGTAAATATAAATATCGCTTGCCTAATCGGCTAATGCATCTGATGAGATGAGACTTAAACACGTTTCAATTTGAATTAGCCTAGTTGTTGTCACTAATTTAAATGCATGAATGTCCCCCTCGCTGACCGTCACTCGCTTGCCACGCCCCACTTCACTTACGCCCATGTGTAATCAGCAAATAGTATATAACATAATTATCAGGCAGTTGCAACTGTTTAGCTGCCAATGTCTTTTGCCAAATGTCTTCATTGTCTTGGCCATCAAAGAGACTTGCAAATGGCGTGTGAAATGACATGTGAGTTCCTAGGCACAAACACTCCTACACACATACATATTTATATATCCTTGTGCGTGTGTGAAAGGATAACGCGCTTTAAGTGTGACTAATGCCGACGTGATGATGATTAAGTTGTTGTCCCATTGCGTGCGAGTCAATGGCGCCCTTTAGCCACCAAGCTCTGGAGATTGTGGGCGTGTCTAAGCGACAACAACAAAGAATATTTATTCTACGATTGAGTCAAAGTCCCAGTCGCAGTCGCAGTCCCAGTTCCATTTGTAGTGCCAATGGCAATTGCTCAACCCACGCACGTGATTCAATTAGAGTTATTTCTGGTCGAGACTCAAGAGCTTCGCTTCGCTTCAAACTGAAGCTGATTCAGAATTTGTTTCATTTCTGTCAATAATAATCAGTCAGTTATCCTGCGGGATTTTGCGGCGTTGTCTTTTAATTATGCTGCTAATTAGTTGCTAGACGTGAGATGATCTCTTTGAACCAAATACATTAAAAAAAGGGTTCGAAATCCCGTAACAATGTGGACTAAAGATTTGGATTGTCGCCTTGAATGTCCTGTGCTGCAACTGCAAACAAAGCTGACAACACGTTGCTTATGCTGACAGTCTGACAATTGCCAAGACAACGTGGGAAAATAGTCGGTAAACGAAACATAGATTCTGGTTTAAGGATATATATGTGCTAGCTGTGCTGTAACCTGAACTGCCAATCAAACAGGACTCACCTAGACAGCCACGATGATAACAAGTTGTCCTTGTGCTCCCACAGAACACAAAAAAAAAACACGAGAAAACTAAGAGAAGAAAACTCGGAGTGACAAACACAAACTGTGGGATAAATCTTGGCAGAAGACGTTCTACAATTCGCATCATTCTCATGCCAAAAACCGACGAAAGCAATTTGAGGTCGGAATTCATGCTGTAGTACGGATTGGGTTGCATTTTCAGCGGTGATATCACCGCCCCCGTGTCGCACGTGTCAATGCGTCTTTGAATGCTCAATTAAATTTTGGACTGATTCAATGCGTCGAACGTTTGTAAACTGCCGTTTATAGCCAAGACCAAGACCAGGGAGCAGGACCAGAGCCAGAGCTAGTGCCAGGTCAGTGCCAGGGAGGCCAACGGAATTCAATTGTAATTGAGGTTTCAATTGGACTTCAGTTTGGCATTGGGATTGGAGATTACCATTTTTGCATTGGCCTTTGGCCACTTGAAGGACAACGATTTGCCCATGAGACCCAATTGACATTTGTTGCGGCCAGAAATGAAATTTTATTGGCAAATATTCGCTAAAAACGAAATGCTTTGAATTTGACCTGGCTCATGAATTATTCACTAACGCTGCAGTTTGAGTGGGCTTATTGATATGTCCAAAAGCCATGCAACGGCTAACAAAAAAAATATTGGCAACGATTTCTATAAGTCATGTTTACAGAACACTTACAAGTCGGACTCACACACACAGTTGTACATCCACCCAAACTAGGCAATGCCTGATGAATGAATGAAGTTAATGAAAGTTTATTGAGCGCAAGGCAAAGCACTTGAATGGCGGCATTGATTGAGGCATTGCCTGGCTGACTGATTGACAGATTGAGTGACTCTCTGAGCCCCATTTTGTGGAGCTTAATGAATTTTGCCAGTTGAGCGGAAACGGAAATAATGTGCCAACATTTTCTAACGTGTGTGTGGGTGTGTGCATAAGGTGTGGGAGTGTGTGTGTGTTTGTTTGTGTCTGAAAGGATTTTACACGCGGCAATTGCAAAGTTTTCAAGTCTCTGCTTATTGATACACTTTTCATTTACTCGCTCTTTGATTTCTCTCATTTGCCTGCCATTGTCTCAGTCATTAAGCAGCAAACTCTCTCTATCGCTCTCTCTTACCTTCACTTTCACTTTCACTTGCCCTTTTTATTGCTTTATCATTGCTTTGACGTCGTTCTGTTGTTCTTATCTGCCCATTTTGCCATTTGAGTTTTCGTGTAAAGTTTTCTTTGCTTTTCTTTCCAGCTTTTATTTGCCTCTTTCATTGGGAGTTGTATTACATTTGCGATCTTAACAACAAATTTACATGCAAATAACTTTTTCAACTTTGGCACTTCACATGCCACAACCAACACTCACTCACTCACACACACACACACACACACACACACACACACACACACACACACACACACACAGTCGTGTGTCGTCCCAATTGCCACTTATCAGCTCATCGATGAGGTTAGCAAAAGTTTTTTGTGTGCGGCTCATCGCCTGCCTAAAAAGTTTCGTTTGCCGGTTTTTTCTGTTTTCAGATCTGATATTTTATTGCCAATCGGCAGCTATATGTATGGTATATGTTTATCTGCCATTAATATGTAATTTTAATACACACATTAGTTTTGCCAAATCCGAGTCCTTCAATGGCCCTAAAGGGCTAACACACCACACTGTCCCCTACCCCAATTCGCCCACGGTCAACACACAAGTGTCGCCACTGAGTCGGTTTAACTGTTGGCTAACAACGCCAGAGGTGGCTGACTGGTTTATATCTGGTTGTAATCATAAATAACAACAGGAACCACACACCAATGCCAGAGCCTTTTGAGCCACTTGCACCACAGCGAATTGGCCAAGCATAATGTGAATTATTTGCATTGCGGTCAGTGGCTTTAACTGAAACTTGGCCCGCATCCGTTAGCCTTGTAATTGTTTTGCAACGACTCAACTCAACTCCTGGCAATTAAATCGCAATCTGGCTGTGCGCGTAATGAGCAATCTGTCAACACATTCTAGCCAAGTTCTGGTCGGGTCGTGCTGAGTCAACTCTTTGGGGTACCTTTGCTGGATTTTAAATGCATGGCATGCCACGACATTTGCTATGCAACGCGAAACGAGATTTTCCGAATTGGGGTTAGTTCAACATGCATGTTTTCCTTTTTTTTTTGGGCCCCATGCGGTGAGCTTACCGCTTCAAGTACTGCTCTCTCTGCCACTGCCCGCTATTTATATTTGTTAATTTTGATTTGTTTGCTGCATTTTGTATTATGCGGAACGGCGAGGCAAGTTGCGTTGCTCGTTGCTGGTTGCTGGTTGCCTGTTGCCAATGCAAATTGATTTTAACTAATGATTTTTATCCGTTGTTGTTGTTGTGGCATGTTATTGTTATTGTTATTGTTGTAATTGCCGCTGTTTACCAACCAATTTCGTTTGGCTCTGTTTTTTGGCAAGTAAATATGCGTTTCAGCAAATATTTTTGCTTGTTGAGTGTTCAGCGTGTTTGTTTGCTTTCTGCGCGTACTTATTTTATTTTTAATACCCTCAGAAAACCGATTGTAATAATGTTTTAAGCTTTATTTCACTGAATGAGCAAATTTTCTGAGAAATAATTCATCAATTATTCATTAAAAGCTGCTCAAGAGTAGCAACTCAGCAAACTTTAGCAACGAATACGCAAATACAGTTGACTTTTTGAACCTCATTTATAATTTTGTTAATTTATTTTTTAGAAATTGTTTTTGCTTAGGGTATTTTGTAGTCTGTCATGCATAAACTGGCAATTGCTATTTTGGTTTTTTTATGATTCCTTTGCTGTCAAAATGTTTGCTTTTAATTCCGGTTACTTTCAGTGTGCGCCATTTTAATAACGATAACAAACTGACAGTAGCGGCATCACATCAGCAATTTTCAAACTGACGGACATAGAACTTACTTACGAAATCAATATGACACAAATTGCTCAGAGCTTAAACCTCTGGAAGCACGCAATAAGCGCTTCTAAATTTAACTTGTGTTCTGTTTTTACAGGTCAGCAGTAAAGTATGCTTCACTTTTAAATGCACTATTACTGGGATGTAATATTTAATGCTCATGTTAATCTGACTATATTTTACTAAATATACGTATAACTAACCACAAAACTGTATGTAAATAACATACTTATGATGAGATTAAAGCATTTAACATGCATTAATCAATGTATAGCTTAATTAAATTAAATGCATTTAATTTAATCGGATATCCCCAAAGTATGCTACACTTTTTTAACACTATTCAATGAGGTTAGCTTTGTTATTGTTGGTATTCATTCTCAAAACAAACTGAAGACGAGACAAATTTCAATACAAATGCAACTACATCAATTTTGAACTATAGCTAGACTTGATGTAAAATAGTCTGACTGACAACACAGTTAACTAAACCTTCGGGCTAAGACGCAATGTTAATCTAAGTTGCAAACTAATCCTTCATCAGGGACTAACTTTTGTGTATTTCATATTAAAGTCTGCAGAAATTTGAGGCAAATGAAATGGTCAATATTGATTTTCAAGTTGATGAGCAAAGTTTATTATGTTGTTGATGGGACACATGCTTAAATAAACTGTTTAAAATTCATTAAACGATGCTATGGGTTTGGCAACATAAAATAAATAAACTTCTTTAAGCAAGGACATTTAGTTTTGGGTTTGAGTTTTATGGGTCTTATTATAACTCTAGTAGTGCGGTTAAGGCTAGTTATAGCAGTATTATTATAGCAATAAAATCGTACATTCGATTATAAAATGGCAAGTCAAACTGTTCAATCTATGGAAACTATCGCATTTTAATTTCAACTTTAAGTGCAACACAATAAATATATATTAGCAAAATGCTTACGGCACTTCACATTTAATAGGCTGCCAGTTAAGTGTGCAATTAAATTTCTATTGGTTTTAGAGAACGAAAAGTTTAATGCATGAAAAATTAGAGCAATTTATCAAATACTTATGTATTTATTTATGCATATTTAAAAAAAAGTGTTTAAATAATTTATACAAATGTGAGAACAAATTTATGTGATTCGGTAAATGATTTCTACTTGACAGCATAATATATGTGCGTGCGTGTGTGTGTGTGTGTTTGCTGTCAACCAAAGTGCGTGAAAAGCGGATGTTGCAAACCGGAAATGGCAATAACAAACAACCTCATGAATTAATGTGGCTTTTCACCGTTTCGCAATGCGATACGCAGACATTGAATTTATTTGTTATAGACCCAGCCTTGTTTACATTTGTAATGCGATTGATTTCCTTCTGCCCTTCCCTCTCTTGCGCTGTTTTCCCATTTTCCACCTATGATTTCCTCTACGGTTGACCGTTGATTAAGTAATCATGGAATAGCAGCTGAATATTTCATAGACTTCAGTTGAAATCCATTTCCAAAAACGAATTTTTCACTTATAATTCTGTGTTGGATTGCAACACGGATTCCCGCACGCTACATCCTGGCATTATCCGTATTTTTTATATTTTTTTTTGGGTTGTCAGTGGCTCTTTAATATTTCGTTGTTGACATCTTGCGTGTGTGTTATCTCATGCTCTATCACTTTCATACTATCGTTTTCTCTCCAACTTTCTCTTTCATACTCTCACTCGCTTTTGACTTTTATTCTCTGCCGAGTTTTTGTTGTTAAATTTCATTAAAATTTGCGCCCATTTGCCATAATTTGTATTTTTTCCATTCTCATTTTCTTTCATTTGTTGTTGTTGTTGTTTGTCATTCGAATGACAGCCACGCCCACATGCTCCTGCCCATATTTCCTCGACGCTGAGGCCGTGCCACAGATGAGCCTGACAAGCAAATGAAAAAATATACAAAGGCTGTCGCATTTTGTGCAGTGCGATGTCTGTGATGTATAAGAGAATTTAAAACTTGCTGAATGTGATCAAGTAGCAGATACCCTGTAGATAGAAGCTTTGTCCTTTTACCCACTTTGCTTTCAGCATATTTATCTTTATTACACTTATAGTATCTTATGATTACAGGGTATTGACTGCGCCGTCTTTAGTTCTTCTCTTACCACTCGACGCACCATTTGTTGCGAACCAATGAAATGGCAGACACTGTCAGAACTGACGGCAACTCGACGACCCCGTTACGACCGCATTACACACATGTGCATACTACCCACATACATATCCACACACGTGCACACAGTCACACACACACTCGCCTGTAGGTGAAGGCATATTTCATTTGTGTTTACGTTTGCCGTGCAGTCTATTAAGCAAGTAATGCGCTTAAAGGTGAGCAGATTTATTTGCAGTGGTTAAAGTTGACACTGATTTTTCATCGATTATGGAATGTTTACTTAATAAATCATAGCACTTACACGACACAGCGAGCAAGCGAGTGAGTGACAAAGACTGTGAAAGAGCGCAAGCGGTTGACAAATCACTCATACGCACCGTCGACTCCGGATGCAGGCAGCTTATTTAAATGTGTATGCAATGCGTATATATATATATATGTGAAAGTTTGCGACTATTTGCCATAATTTAACACTGCCAACGTTCAATTTATAAGAGCTAATGCTAATGCATTTCGCATTAATTTCACAACACGACAACACGACTTGGCAGCAAGATGCATGCGAAAATGAAAATGAATTGCCTGAAATTAGTTAAAACGCATTTGACGTTTTCTAAGTTTGGCGTTAAGTTTTCCACTGCCGACACGTGCGTGCTCAGAGAGGAGGGGTGAGAAGTAAAGAGTTTCGGGGTATAGTATGGATGCTAGCATTAATAGTTATACAACAACTGACATATTGATAAATGAGCGCATTTTCGAAGCGCTATTTTCAGAACTCCAATGGGCAACAACACAAGAGAAATAAGAAGAAAAGCTACAACGGGTTTCAACTATTCAATGGCAAATGGCTCGAAGCGGGCGTCACAGCAACATTTTGCGAAAAATGACTTTAGTGCGAAGCGTGAGAATTTTCAACATTCGCTGTGCACACATCCCCACACACACATGCGCTGGCAAATATGTGGGGGGTGATAAACAAATGCTTGCAAATATTTCTGCAGCTGTGATTCCTTTTGCTTCCCAGCGCCACGCACAACAACAGCAACAACCACACACACTCACCCTCACGCACACACACGCAGTGTGTACAGCATTTGGCAGCATTTTGTGCCTTTCGTTTCACCATCGAATGCGCCACAATGAGTCAATTTTTTAACATTTATTTGACAGAAATTTTCATTTATTTTGCTTAGCTTAACAAAAAAAAAAAAAAAAACGAAGATAAACGTAGAAGAATTTTAATTAAATTGAAATTAATTTGACAGGATATTGCCGGCAACGGCAGAACTATTAATAATGTGCCATATGAATCTGTGAGTGAGTGTATGAGTGTGAGTGTGCGCGGAGTATGAGTGCATGTGAGGGCGAGTGAGTGTCATGGGCAAGACAAATGCGCGCGAAATAAATTCTCATGTTGCGCTTTTGAAGCTGCCCATCAAAATTGCACAAAGAAAGCCGAGAGACTATGTGTAACCACAGCAATTTCTACTTCTCTTACTTCTCCCCCCACCTCCACCTCTATCTTTTCGTCCTGATTCTCATCTCATCTACGGCAGTAATAAATCATTGCAGTAAAAGCAGCAGCAGCGGCACATAATTAATTAAATTTCACTTTTAACAACGCAGTCATTTACAAAAAGATCACACATTCGCGTAATGCTGTTGTTATTGGAATTTGACTTGTGTTTGTTGCTGTTTTTGTGAACTTCAACTGCGACTTGGCATTGACATACGCATAGTAAAACAAATAGGATCCTATAAATTTTCGTTGGCACTGAGAACGTGCCCGAAATACTTGACTTTACATACTTTTCGGATACGGATACGAATTTGGTTTTGGTATTCGAATTTGGATTTGGATTCGGGTTTGGGTTCGGGATAATGCAAAACTTTTCGTTTAGGTGCGCTATAAATCGCGTGCTGATTCAGTTTTTGGTGTCGCCTTTTTGAACGCATGAATGCTGACAGCTGTAGCCGACTACGAAGTGTTGTATTTTTAGGGCGTGGCATGTCAGTTAAAGGTTGCGACCAAGAGCACAAGACCGAGCACCAAATGCCACGCGGCGCAACGTGTTAAACTGAAATAAATAACAAACATTGGCGGACAGCAAATAAATTTATGGCCAAGTTAGACTTGGAGTAATTTTTAAAGCTTGAAATCAGCCAAGTGTCCAACTTAAATGTACTTTAAAGCGACCTAAATGAGCTAAGCTCGATTTTTGCTGATACTACGCACAACTGTCTTTTTGACTGACTATCTAACTGACTGGCTGACTGACTGACTGACTGGCTGACTGACTGACTGATTGAATGACTGAGATGGGCTAAAGACAGCGATGGCTTAGTAGCTTAAGTGGGCGGCTCGATGAGCTGTCGTCTCCAGCGTGCACATCGCTGGGCATTAGGTATGCATGCCATTGCCTCGTTTGCTGGAGCGATATGAGTTGGTGGCGCTGCAAAAGATGTTGAGCAATGCGACCAGAGACAATGAGGCAAGGACGAGATCAGACACCGAGGACAAAGTTGAGCAGCGATGCGTAGCGACAAATGGTAGCATCAGCCTCGATAATCAAGTTAAAAATTCCATACATACAAACACAAAGTGACAGACACACAGACAGATAGAAAGACAGACAGAAAGAGACACACAGGGCTTCTATCTGACTGAAAGACGGATATATGGGCAGGCGTGTGACAGAGACAAGATTGCAGTTGTTGTTGCTGTTGTCGTTGGTGCTGCCGTTGCTGCTGTTGTGTGGCATTTGTCTTTGGTATTTATGAGTACGTTGTCCTTGATATGCCTGTGGAATTACTAAATGTCCCTGACTTGACACTAACTCACACATATATGCGACACTCTCTATCTCTCTCTCTCCCTCTCTCTCACGCATCATCAGCCTTTCATTTACTCATTCATATATAAACACGTTTGCTTCCGTTTGCCTGCGTTGCCCAACACTGACTGCAATATGTCTGCCTGCCACACCCACTACAGCTCCCTTGACAGCTACACACGTACACCTTTTATGTGTATGTGTGTGTTTGTGAGTATTTTTTATCTCGTACGTGCAGCTATGTGCGACCGATTCGAAATTTAAATAGAAATAGCATGTTGATGTTATTCGATGTAGGTTTATGTTTAATTTAATATCCAGCTCAGAGTAAATATGTATTTTTAATTTATTTGTATGCAACAAGCGATAACAAACTAAAAGCATCAACATACAACAAAAACATCAACATAAATCCACTCGACTGCTTCTGAGACTCAAGACTCAAGTCTCGAATTGTGGCACTTCCATTAGAATCCCAGTTGTAAGTGACTCTGGTTGTAAGCTCTGCAAAAGATGCGTGTAAGTCGAGAGACAGAGACAATGTTGTTGATACCCTTGTTGCATGTTGCAACATTGTGCCGCCCGAAAGTATGCAACACTTTGTCACATGTCGTCCCCTTACATTCTTTTCTCACATTGCGTATACGCATCGTAAGCAAGTCTATTTATATATGTGTGCAGATATGTATGTATATTCAATATAGGAAAAATCACAATATCAGCTTGTCACAACATGGCATATGGGGGCATGCCACGACATAGCTTGAGTGGCAACAAGCGTAAGTTGGTAAGTAAGTGCAGATAACAAGTCAAGTGGTTTGAAAGCCAAAGCGCTTAGCATGTGTGTGAAGCGTGCTTGAGTGAGATTGTGTGTGTGTGTGTGTGCGTGTGTTTGTGTTTAGAGGGTATGTGTATAACTCTGGCACCTGGAATAATAGTACTACAGTTTGTGCATGAAATCAAGCAGAAAGAGAAACCAATTTGTGTGAAAACTCAAAGAAGAAATGAAATTGGCCAAAAGGGGTGACGTCTTCGTTTTTTTTTCGTTCTTCCGTTTTCACTGCTTGAAATTGCTTTCAGTTGGCGATTTTGGATGGCAGTCAAAGTCTGGTAAGACAAACTTTTTAAATCGTTGCGCAAAGTCGATGGCAATAAATTTCATGGCGACTTTTGTACCCCGTTCTTTCCGCCACTTTTGAGCTTTATGAGAACTTGGCACACTGGAATTTTAATTCAATTTCCAAAATAAGAAAAAATAAACGAAAAATGAATCAAACGAAAATCCAAAAAGTCAGTGACATAACTAAAGTTAAGCCACAGCGCAGCATCTTAAAATTATTTAAACGGAAAAATAGTTTCAGCTCGATTCGGGGGACTGCAAAGAGAACTTGAAGTGGGTGTGTCTATACGAGTGTGGGCGGGTGGGTTGGTGTTTGTGTGCAGTGCACTCAAATGCTGTACGGTTAACCGACTTGGGCAAAAGAGAAACTAACATTATTTGATCCACATAAATGAAGCCCAAAGCCAGTGGGCCACACACAACCACCGAGCTCTGTCGAGTTGCAATGTTTTTGGACCAATGCAGCTGTGCGTACGCTTGTGTATGCGTGTGTGTGCAAGGTCGCATGGCTACTCAACGTGAGCGACTGTGACTGCGGCTGTGGCTGTGGCTGAGTGTGCGCCGCAGTGGAAATGCACCCGAATAAACACAAAATTTATATGAACACATGGGCGTCGAGCTAAAGGCATGCATCCCCGCCAAAGCCCTACTACGCCCCCATTACAAATACAAATACTCATACACTTAGACACACATAGAGACACACACACGCGTTCGCTCTTTTCAGTGAATCATTGCACGTGTGTGGCAACAAAAGCAATTTTGTCGTTTTATGCAACCCATTGGAGTAAAATAGGGTGCATGGTTTTAGCGCGATCTGAGGCATATTTCCGCTGCTCTTATAGTTAACCATCCACTGTTTTGGACTTTAGATACCCTATAGTTAAGTAGTGCAAATGATTATAGGCAAATTTAAGCATGAAAAGTGTCAAACATCTTATAAAAGTCAATACACCCATTGATTTAAAGCTAGAGGGTATTTACAAACGGCAGCAACATCACTTTACAAATACATTTTCATTTTTCATTTGAGCATATCGTTTTGCATAGCACATTTTTGTGCGCTTTGTCAAAGGCCAGGCAGGAAACTGTTGTATTGCCCATAGAAATATAGCTGTTTTTGGAGTCGGTAATCTGGACAGCATAACAGCACGCACACACACAAACACACACACATGTACAGTCGGTGTATTCATGCCTCTCATCAAAATGAAAACTTTTTTGATTGACCAAAAATACGGCGTCATTTTTATAGTGTGCAGCTTTGGTTGACATTCGCCGCAGGTCAACACTAAGAGGTTTTTGACAAATGTGTTCCAATCCCCTTTCCATTGCTTGACCTTTGACACAAACCTGGGGGACATGTTTATCCTCAAGCTGAGGCAAAAGTTTCTTTGCAAATGATGCCCACAACAGTGTTTATCTGATGTTCTTTCTTCCATTTCATTCATACATTTTACTTACTCTCTGTCTCTCTCTCTGTCGTTTTCTTTCTTTTGCTTTGTGCTGTGTTTTTTTCGCGCTGGGCACATAAAAACTCAATTGTGTCGTTAAATGTAAAAATTGTGATAAATAATCAAATTACACGCATTTGTTGCTCACCAAGATTTGCCTGCCTTCAATTTTTATGCCACAGATTTTTCCGCGTATTTTGTGGCGTTTCATCTCCCTCGATTTGCACGCCCTTCCACACTCGGCCAGCTGCTGACGAGGCGTATTATTTATGACCAGGCGTCGATTATGGTAAAGCGATGATGAGGCCTGTCAGGCTTTCTTTGAATGTATACAAAGGTAGACTGAATGTATTGCATTTTCAATTATCACGCATACGCAATGCGTGTCATAAAGGAACATTCAAACGTGATTCAAGTTTGTGCGTTTAGAATTTCAATTAGGAAGAAACTAATTTCATGCTGATTGCCAAAGAATGACGAAACTTTCAGCTGCCAATCAAATATTTTTTGCCGTGCGAATCTCTTTTGTGCGTAGCAGGTGCAATTAAAGGCCACAAAATGACCACTCTCTCGCTCGCTCGTCCACATTCCTTCTCTTTCATTCACTGGCCACTTGTGCTGTTTCGATTGTTGTTGCTTTATTTTAGTGTTTTTGCTGTCATTTAAACAGATTAATGTGCTGCCGTCAACCGCGTGTCATGTCATTTGGTTGTCGATGTGGTGGGGATGATTTTTGATTGGCATTTGTTTGCACTGAACAATCAAATAACGCCGCCTTAACACTTAAGTCTCGTAAGAGGCGTGTCGCCCATATATACAAATATACATTATTTCAATAACTCTTACCTTAACTATTTTAATTAGCCGGAAAATGCTTAATATACGAAATGAGCAACATGGCAGCGTCAGAGGCAAAGACAGGTCTTTGATGTAGCGTTGACATTTGCTCTAGACACATTCCAACTGCCTTTCATCCCATCCAGCATTGCCTGAGAGTGCGTCAGCACTAAAAGCCCACACCACACCAGAATCAGAGCTAAGAGTCAGCATCAGCATCGACACGAGCATCAGCATCGGCGTCGGCATCAAAATCAAAGTCAACTGGCCATTGGCGACATTGTCATGGGGCATGTCATAGTGATATTTGATACACGAGGCGTCAGAATGCTGACAGTTTGCACATTTTTTTCTGTTTCGACCAGTCCAAGTGCTGTTTATTCCTGCTCTTACAACATTCGAACTGTCCGTCCACATGCATTTTCAGTTCTGTCTATT
Source organism: Drosophila nigrodunni (assembly GCA_020829145.1). NCBI lineage: Eukaryota > Metazoa > Arthropoda > Insecta > Diptera > Drosophilidae > Drosophila > Drosophila nigrodunni. Next base: position 20,600,767 of record JACVCZ010000001.1, read on the forward strand.
TTGGTTTACCTTTTAGCAAGTATGGATTCGATCAAAGATGAGAAACATTTGATTTTGCCATGTGGCTTATATATTTTGCTCTCAGCACTTACACTATACTTTTACAGACAAACTTATCAAACTAAGTGGATGCGAAACTGTAAAGCTATTATATCGTATGAATAAATGTGTGATTGTATCCATTAAAGTATGTTTGTGTATTTATTGTCCACCACAACGGGTCTCACAGCTGTCTTTTGTGCAGAAACGATTCCGATTGCCATTGCAGCCCTTGTAGTTGAAAGGACGACAAATGCCTTTGTCGTTGTACCAGCGAGTAAGGCCCTTGGTTTGGTCCTTGCGGTTGCAGTAGTTACCCTCATTACGGCCCACATAGCAATTGACATTGTCTGCAATTAATTGAACCATTAATTGGTTAATCGATTCCTTTAAGTGCCCCCATCCCCCACACATGTGCGCTGCACTGAAGCACACCAATTGTAAGTCTGCGAAGTACCTCTCAATTGTTGCAATTAAAATTGAATAAGCGCATTACGCATACAATTTTGACATAATATTTTCGTATATTTGCAAAAAGGCCTTGTATTGCGAAAATGGCAAATGTGGTTGACAGCCAATTTTTGGCATTGGTTAGCTAAATTGCAATCGATGTGCTTTTGGCCAAAAACGTTTGTTCGCTACAACAAAACGAAACTATGAATATTTTTCAATAAATGCTTTCAGCAGCAAAATATATAAACCCGTCTTTATCACTTGTTTTGATATATCTGTTTCTATTTTTATTTACATTTCAATTGCCATTTTCAGATGAAAGCACTTTTAGCCTCATTTGATTGAAATAATTGCAATTTCTCTATCATTTTCAAACATTAATTGGGCATATGCCATGACCATGCGCTTACTTAGTTCCTTGCATGTTGCCTCTCCAGATGCGGCAACTGTGTGAGTCAGCAGCATGATAGACATAAGGCAGACAAGTGCCAGAGAGATGAGTGTCACATTGATTGGAATTTTCATGTTTTCTATATTTTTTTTTTTTTTTTTTGGTTCTTTTGCGACCAACTAGAAATGAGAACAGCACAGCGAAAAGCAGCAGCTTTTGTCAGCGACTATTCCAATAGTTTTCGCTGCGTTTATTTTTAAGTAATTCGCGAAACTTTGAATAGGCAAAAAAAAGTGCGACGTGGGCCAACGAACCGAGCAAACTGAACACTGTCCACGGCATACTTTCAGTTTAAATACGAAATGCCGGAAATTGTGTCGAGATTTTCCCCCGAACTCGACACGAGCATGTGGTCTGTTCCCATTTTCGAGATACTTTTTGTTGCCGCTGGTTTTCTTTGTTGTTGCTACGACAAATTCGAAAATATTTCGAGCATTGTCCACTTGTCAATTTGGCCAGTCAACCGTGTATCCAAGCATCCATCCATTCTTCCATCTTTCCGTCTATTCATCTATGTATCTATCCATCTTTTCATCGGCGCATCCATCCATGGTTTTGTGTCCATCAAATGCTAAGTAGGGACAGCTATTTCGGTTCACAAATAACACTGAGAGGGGTGGAGGGATTCAACAATTGCACTTAGCGTTATCTCGAGGCGTTTACTTTGCGCTCGTTTGCATAATTTCCAACTTATTGAATATATTCCACATAATTAATTTTAATTATTTGTGTTTCTCCTCTCTCATTCTCTCATTCGCACCGTCCGTCTATCTCCGTCTCTTTCATTTTTATTTTTTTGTGTTGAATTAATTTTGATAAGAAAAGAAGCCAAAAGGGTCGTCGGTGTGTAGAGACAGAGACCAGTCAAGGGTTCGCTTCCATTGTCTCTAATTACAATTGGGCGGCATTTGTTTAAGATTTTTCAATGTCCCTTCGGACAAGTCAGATTCTGTCATCGCCGTCGCCTTCGACTCCATCGCCGTATCCGCCTTCAATTGCCAGACCGTGACCACGTCCAAGTCAAGAGCAAACGCTAAAATCAATCTTCATTTAAAATTCAATTTAACGCGCAGCGTGCATAACCTAAATTTTTTTTATTTTGCTTTTTAAAACGTATTTGATTCTCAGCGGGATAATAAAATGATATAATTCGATGTCCGGCGCGTTTAAGTGAAATTAAGTGTGGCCGCACTGAATCCGTTCAGCTGCCAGTGTCCATCAGGGAATACATAATCATCTACTTACCTTGGCAGATACTTCGAAGCAGTCGTACACATTTTAATTGCATAAAGTACACTAGCTGCAGTACATAATATTTAGAGTCCCTTAATATATGTTAAGAGGTCTCTCTTGAGTATGTTTCTCATCTAACAAGTCGTATGATTAATTGCCAAGTAATGCACAGAAATAAAAGAAAATGCACTTGCGAATGAATGGGGACAAAAGTAACGAATGACGGCAGTTAAGCACCGGGTTCCAACTAGAACTCAGTTTCAGTTTAAGTTTTTCGACTCCTGCTTACACCCTCTTTGAACTGCTGGTTTTATGTTTGCAGTGCCAAATGTCAACTTGATTTTTAATTGGATGCTTTGCTTTCAAAGGGGAAGTTTATCTGTAGTTGAAAAATAATCAAAATTAAGGCAAACGGAAAAGTAAATTGTAAGAGGATATAAGAACCGTTCTGAAGCGGAAGTCTTTACCAAATACCGGGTGCCCAGGTATACAAAACCACTCAGCTGGAACAGCTGACGAGCTGCCTGCCTACCTACCTACCTACCTACCTGCAAGGCTGACAGGCTTCAAAAACTTCTACACTCTCAACTTGCCCGCAGCGACCCGTATCGGCTGCGTTTTGAGAGCTGTGTCCGTGATTAGTTAGTCAAAGGGAAACAAAAAGATGAAACGAGACGATGGCGTATACGTAATATATGATGTATCAGCGTCAGTAAATCAATACATACTTAAATTCCACTCATATCACTAACATTTTGATTTGAAGTCGGCTATAGCAAAAGAAAACTGAAAACTCAAATAAAAAACAGAAATGAAAAATGAAAAGAAAAAGAAAAATTTACAGGAGATGAGGAAAAAGTCAGCAAACGTTGATTTCTGTGTGTCCGTTCGCCAGCCACGTTTTGTAATGCCGTAATTTGTGATTTTCCACTTGTTTTGACAATTTGGTGATTTTCCAAGCTTTGCCCGTCTTTAATATTTTTGACGGATTTTTTGAACGCACTCGACCAAAAGTTATTTAATGGCTGCACTTGAACGTGCCGAGAGTCAATGCCAGACCAAAAGCCATAGCTTATGTTCAAAATTCTGCTCGACATTTTCGCTGACTCCAACACAAGGTGGATCAAACATTCTATCCAGCTCGAGTTATTATAAAAATTCAGATTTTTCTCTCTTTATATTGATTCGTAGTAAGAGATTGCCTTTATTTTTATGCGGTTCCTTTTGACTTTCAGTTTATTGTCTGACTTTCGATGCTTGACCACAAATTGAGGAAATGAAACATTTAAATGCTTTGTTTCCGGCATTTCTGGGTTGCCAAATCGAAAAGAGTTTACAACTTTTTGTTTGTCTAATTTAAGGTGCTTTGCTAACCAAATTATTTATGTGCCAAGCAACTCCAAGGGGGATTGAAATTGGCAGAGTGTCTTTTGTGTACTTTATCCTGACATGTTTCACAAAATATTAAGTAAATACATTGAAATAAAGTGCTTCATTTTGAACGTCCAAAGTGAACCAATTGGAGCTGCAAATATTATTGATTTCAATGGAGAGATGGCTGAGATGGCTCAATGGCAGCTCGTTTCTTACAGTACATTGGCATTGTGACAATGAAATCTGTCGACATTGCCAAACAATCAGGCCAGACAAAGCAGGGCAGGTTGAAGTTGCTTCTATTATAGTAGATGTTCTTCCTATTGTTGTTGTTGTGCGTTGTGTTGTGTTTTAGTAAAAATTTTACAATTTGCAATAAAAATTCCAGTTTTGCTTTTTGGAATTCAGTTGACTCGCCACAGCAGCTAAGCTCTTCTTGTACTATTTATGTCTCTCGAACTCTCTATAACTCCCTCTCTCTCTCTTTCGCATGTCCTTGTGCGTTGGAGAAAAGGATACCGTTGTTGGCTTGGCAGCTTCATGCGGCTATCAGCCAGAAATTATTATGCTGCGTGTGGCAAGCAGCAACAGTGCGGCGAGTGGGCGTTGGGGGGAGTATGGCAAGTGGGCGTGCCAAGCAACAATTTAATAACAAAACATATTTCGCTTGCATGCCAAAGATGTTGTGGAATTCACTGCGAACAAAACCGAATGAAGCGCACACTTTGCTGTTGCTTCTTATGCTGCGGCTTCAATTGCGGCTTGCTGTGTGCTCCGTGCTGCTTGCTGCTTAATTCAGCCATGTAGCAGAGTGTAGTTTAAAGCCTTGACATTTGGAAAAAGCCAAAAAAAGAAGAGGAGTGAGTCCCGAGTTATGTATTTTGTGCGAGCTGCAACTAAAGACTGTCAGTGCGATGTTGATTTCACTCATTTCCGACTCAAATGGATTTTGATTGTCTGCCTGAGCCTCCTTGTGCACAGCCTGTCTCCCTGCCCATCTGTCTGACTGTCTGTCTGTCTGTCTGTCTGTCCATGATGGTTGGAACGTGTCTGCCATTTGTCTGCACACTCGTTTGGCAGCCGCCACTAAATGACTTTCTTTTCTTGGCTCTTGGCAGTTGGCAGTTGCCTCCTGGCCGTTGGCAGTTGGCTGTTGCTTTGGGGGCCATTAGGTTTTATTGTAATGATTTCTATTGCCACACTGAATTCTGTTAGCATTGTTGTTGTTATTGCTGCCACTGCTGCTATTGCAGTATGCAGTTGGCCAGCTTACGTGGCCATCACGCTTAATGAGTAGTTATTTCCGCTTGTATTTCTTGATAATGCCAACTCGTGCGAACATCGCCTTTTGCGGTAATCGCCTCAGTTCCGAGACACGTTCCCATATTAATTGCTCTTTATATTCGCTTTCGTTTTGCGCTTTCGCTTTTCGCATAAATTCATTAGCATGTTTGCCCTCTAATTGAATTTATATGTGCTTCTTTTGTACAAAAATTTGCATTTATTTATGCATAATAATATGCTTGTATTTATATTTACACTTACATCCTTATATAAATTTTATGCAGCTTTAAGCTTTTCATATTTATACATTTTATTACGCTGCTGTCATAACAAAGATAATAAAGAATAATCCTCATTTGATAATGTACAAAGAGGAAAAATAATAACGATAATGATGATGATGATGGCGGTGCTGATTATGATGCCTTTATCGTTTCAGCTTGCAGAATATTATAATTATTTTTAATGCGCCTTTTAGTTGGCACAAAAAACTTTCTTTCTGTTTTGGTATTTTTTTTTTTTTGTCTGCTGCAGTTCTTTTTAATCGATAATAAATAATTTAAGCCCCGTTGAAATTAATGCACACTAAGCCATAAGATTGTTATTTCCACAGCGCAAATCGCGAATCGCTTTCATCTCACACGCAATTGGAAAAGCAACCTACGATTTGAATTGCTTTTCTCGACTTTTTTCACTGTTTGTGCACTCGACTTTTATGTGGTTTTACGCACAACACTGTCACCACATTTGACAGCGAACAAATTTAGTTGAATCCATTGCTTCACACAGGCACCCAACCTCATAGACACACTCACCCACATTTCTTCAAACACACCAAGCTCCCAGCCACCTGCCAGTGGTATAAATTGTGGTGCGTTTTGCACAACTCATGGCACAAGCTGATGATTATCCATTTGCGAGTTTCGTTTGTTATAGCTATTGCAAATTGCTCCTCCGTTTTACCACACTGTGCCAGATTAACAGTGGTGTAGTATGCAATATGATTTCGAAATATAAATTAACTCTTAAACGTTAAAAATCCTAATAAAATTAAACCTTCAATTTCTTGAATTTCTCAAGTAATTTTTTAAGGTATATTTTTAGGCGTGTGAACCTAAACAGTCCAATAATATTTACTCCAACATTTTTAGTAAACATTTGATTATACGGTTATTTTTTAGCTCTTTGACCCACTGTGCAACACATCTCATGTATGAAAATGCTTGATGTATTGCTTGCAAGAGGACTTTGACTCGTTTGCCAATCTTGTGCTGATGAGCAGAGATACGCAGATTAATTTGCCCGAAATGTACACAAGTTTTGCGATCGATTGATAACGTGGCCAAATGAAACTTAAACAATATTCTGCTGCACTTGCACTAGCACAATTGTTGCCTGTCAGCGGGAAACTTAGTGGAAAATGCTATAAAATTTGCTAAAGTTTTTAAACACAGAACGATTGCTGCTAATAAAAAACAACTAAACAAAATGAAGAGCAAAAGAAAGTCGAGCACAGAGAGCGAAGAGAGAGTCAAAGAAAAGAAAAGTAGAAAAAAGTTATGCAAATTTATATGCAACAAAGTTGCGAGCTTGTTTGCCTGCAAGTGATTTATGTGGCCGAGACCGCGAACCCGGCAACTTTCATTTCAGCATCGCCCTCGCTGTTTGTTATAAATAATGCGATGAGCACGAAAACAACAACGGCGACTACTACTCTCTAAGAACAATGCAAATGAAAACTGGCCGCGATATTGCGTATACGCCTGGTCGAAGTGGCCTATCGAAATTCAAATATTAGGCAAGTGTTAGCTGTTTACAGCAAAACCACAGGACAACTGTGCCAACCTGATGTCTTCACTTAGCTGGAAAACAGCTTGAACGGCTGTCATAAAAAAAAGTTACCTTCCAGCGAAAAGTGCCGTGAAAATCGTTATACTAACGTTCCAAAAATGGCTAAAGTTATACGTACGTGCCTGTTTGGCTAAAAGTGAAAGTATCTGTATCTATATCTGGTTTGAATATGGCCACAGCCGTGAAAAAGCGCTATTGTTATATTTGTAAAATGCAAATTTGCACCACTTGCTAATGTTTGATAAGGAATTCAAGTTTGGCTAACTGCAATAATGGCTAACAGCAAGAACGGCTCTTTTCGCTCTCGGGGATATAAAATATACTGCAATTCCTTTTAAAAACTAGTTTTACCTAAGGGAATATGCAGCTGTTCAAAGTATTTGTTTGATACAAAATGTTATGCTTATTTGGAAAGCAGTTGCAACTAGATTGGGGATTATTTCTAAAGGCACAGCAATTATAACTTTACACGTGAAATTTTTGAAATTTATTTGATGCCAGTTTTTTGTTTGACTTTAAAATACTTAGTAAGTATTGTAGCTTGTTTTGTGGGCAAGTTAAGCTAAGCAAAATGGCAGTAATTAATATTCAAACGAGTGTAGTGACAAAACATGTCTCACAGCGTTTCCAATGAAATTCTTTTCAAGATTGAATTGAATTGTTGGCAACTTTATAATATTGTTTACACATAATTTGGTTATTAACGCAACACCAATGCAATTCAGTTAACACAAAATCAATTTCGACTGCAATCAATGACAGACGTTCCTTGGCTTTTCCTTCCTTCCTTCCTACCACAATTCATAACTGCCGAAAGGGAATGTCTCTATATGCAACTCGAGTGCAACGCACACCTATGTATGTGAATGATGTTTTTTTGCTTTTATAGTGGGAAAATACTCATTTCACATGCGCTGCAATTTTCTCGCTCACTTCAATTATGCAAATTGTGTGTATGTCGAAACCAATTCGCATTGCTTGCCAGCTCATGTGTGCCATTTGCGAGTGTGTCTGAGTTTGCATGTGTGTGTGGGAATGTGTATATCTGTACTATCATATTATGCAAGCCAACAGACAGCGATGTGCCGCTAAAGAAATGCACATCAGCTTCAGCGCTTCCAATCCCCATCCGTGTCCACATATATGTATGTACATATATCGGGAAGGGCATTGCCATTAATGTTGTACATGCAATTAACGTCTCTGGCATTACATGGAACTACTGTCGACAGGAGTTGACAATGTACATTGAAAAACAATAATTTTAAAACTCGAGGAATCGAAAAAACCAAAGAAGCCAACAACAAGCAACAAGAAGAAATTAGGGTGGACCTCTACACTGTTAAACAGGATCAGCTTCTTAAATAAATAATTTTTTTTTACTTCCGTGCGCAATAGAAATGGTTTTTGTGAAGGAAACTTGTCACTAAAGACATTTCTTAAAAAAATTGCGGCTTTTCCATTTAAATTTTGTTTAATTCTGTTAAATTTTTAAATGTTCTCATGCATATTTAAAACATTGCGGTCTATAAATAATTACTCAGTTTAGTTTTAAATATTTTCAACCAAATTTAAGTCTTACTGGTCTTGAAACGAAAACAGCTTTTAATAATTAATTTAACTTACAAGTGAAGCTTGAAGAAAATATTAGCATTCCTAGCCTTTTCAATAAAATTTTGTTTCTGAGGGTCATAGCGAAGAACGCAATTTAAAGCCAAGCTTTTTTTTATCAGTGTGTCAAGCCAAAAAGCAGTAAAATAAAGCAGTCAGGCGGTGGAGGAAAAACTCGAATTCATTATAATTTTCTTCAACTGAATTTGTCCGCTTGCTATTCAATTCAGTTGCTACGTTCATTAAAGCCACTGATGTGTACATATCCTCTTGCCTCCTTCCACTGAAATGTCTGTAATTTAATTTACATGAGCTGCTTCATGCTCCGGCCAGTTGCCACATCAAAATTATCCATCCAACGCCAAAAACTTTTGCCAGTGACATTTGCCTCGGACTTGGACAACTTCTCATCTTCGTTCTCTTCCTCATGCTCTTCATCTGGCTTTCCGCATCTGTCATATCACGTCCTGCTGCCTGTTTTACTTATATTAATTACTAATGTGAAAGTTTTCGTTGTGTGCCTGTGGACTTGGGCGATTATGAGCATATTTTTGGCCATATAGATCTATGGAGCAACTTAGCTGATGGCCAAGACGAGAGTAGGGACAAAGATGAACGGGGAAACTTAGCTAATTTTTAGACTTGGCCAGAAAGTGCTAACTCAATCAGTGTGGGTAGGGCGTGTGTCAATATGAAAGAGATAAGTTTACATCAGAGCTGCCGGCTAAAATCGAAATTAATTTAGCTTTAATTGGCTGGAGATCAAGAAATGAAGCCGTTTCAAATTTATATTTGCTTAACGTCAATTGACTCCGTTTATACACGTAGTTGGCGTAAGTAAGTACACCGTAATCAGGGCAGACTGTCTAACAATTTGAGTGACCACTGTAGCAATAGCTCTTGTGGCGATTTGTTTACAGTCTGACTGGCTGCTCGAGGGTCCTTGCACAAGTCAAATCCAAATTGCACTTAAGTGGGTCAGACATTGAGCCTTAAATGCATACAAATACTTGCAACAACCGAATGCTGCTTTTACCCCTTTTCAGGCTAGCCTGTGGTCTGTGGTCACGTGGTTTTCAGGTTGCTTCTAATTCTCGAGCTAAATTCGAGTTTGTAAAAACTAAATATGTGCTCCAATTTTCAGGTTGAGTTGAGCGCACGTAAAACTGAAATGTGGCATTAAAAAGTTTGTGTTAGCAGCCAAAAGTAAAAAGAGATTCAATTTAATTAGAGAAGATTTTTTGGCAACTAAAAGTTCGCTATGCTGCTCTCTTTTATATGCCACTTTTATGGTGCAAGTTTCATGCTTGGCATTTTCAATTGAAATGCGCCGCAGCACATCCAAACAGCTACAACTTTCAGTTGCCAGTTTCAGGCAACTCATGCAGACATCTGCTATTGGTTTCGAGTCCCATTGAAATTCAGTTTATCACAAAAAAAAAAAAAAAACTGAAAGAAATGTAAAAATTGAAAGTAGCTACAACAAACGCGCATCAAAAGCAAAAAGCTGCCAAACAGCGGACGGAGCATATTGAATGGAAAACAGGTGAGGCTCAGGTAAATTTGATGGATCACCAGCAGCCAGTGAGCCAGTCAGCCATCAGCTAACCATCCAGCCAGCTAACCTGGCTCAAAGGGAAAACCAAAAGCAAAAGCAAATGCGTCCAATTGCTATCCCAGGGGGCGCCTAAAGGTTGGTCATATTTCATATTTTATAAACTGCCAGCTACCATTTCCTATTGATTTGATGAACTTGGCATGATTTTTGTTTTGCCAGCTCATTATTCGTCTTTCAATTTGCTGCCATTTTTTCCATTATATGTTATGGCACGCCCCCCTCTTCACACCTCTATTGCGCCCACAAAATACCTTTTACTTTGCGGATTTGCTGCTTAGGTCTTCATTTCTCTATTTTACATTTTTTTTGTTTTTATTTTTTTTTTTTTTCTCTTTTGGCTTTTGCAGCTTCTTCGTCTTGGCTGCCACTTTGAATACCAATTCAGTGAAAAGTTGGTGCTTTTATGAAGACGCAATAAAAAAGTTACTTTATGCGGTGTCTACGTGTCGCTGTCTCTTTCTACTCTCATAGGCCTTCCCTCTCTAGCTCAATATCTGTGTGTTTGGGTGCTAAGTGCGGTTGCGAAAATGTAGATTTAGCTACACCTTTCATCTGCTTCTGATTCTGCTCCTGTTTCTATTTCTGTACCTACTCCTGAATCTACAACCAGCTTCTAGTTCTGCGGGGTTTGCTTTTGGGTCCTGCATGTTATTCTGACATTGGCAGCAGGCAGCAGGCAGCTCGTAAAAGTCTCTTACATTGCTGTGAAATGCAAATGTAACGCCTGCATAGCAATGAAGTCCTTGGTCTACCCTTAACCCTTTAACATTTAAAAGGACAGCAGACAGCAGACAGTTCGACAACCCTTTCAGAGCACTACCAAGCTCCAGTATTGTATGCATTGTATTTTGATTTCAAACAATGGATTTGTGTACAAATTGCAAGGTCCATTGCTTAAAGTGTGAATCCAAGCCAACACCTCTAGAAACATCTTCAAATTAAAGCTGTCTGCCGGTTTCAGTTAAAATTTGCACAACAAAACCTAAAACAAGAGAAACAAAAACAACAACAACAGGCATTTTGCTAACCAAAAATGTTACGCTCAGGTGTAATTTTTGCATTTAGTCTTCAATTTGGCCAGGAACAATGGGCAGAATGGTATAGTGTGTGTGCGTTGGTGTTTGTGTTTGTTTGGTCCATGTTGCTTGTCCTGAGTCGTTTGGAGTCTTACATTTTTATTGCAAGAAAAGCGGAATCCTTGGTAATTGCTCTCAAGGCGCACATAAAAAGATGTGTAGCCAAGTAAGCAGAAGACGCTTCCTACAGGCGAGACTGCAGAAGCTGGCACGCAAATGCTGCCTTCCCAAGAAACTACTCATACACTGTTAAAAAGGGTAAGTTATTAAATTAAACTTATATAAAATAAGAATTTGTTAAGTCACCATTAGGGATAAAACTACTTCTTTACTAGAATGCTTCCTGTCAGTAAATGAAGTTAATAAAGTTCACTACATTTTAGTAATATTTTCTTTATTTGTACAGTGTACTGCCTTGCTTAATGTGACTCCTAGATACACATACACACCTGTTTCTATCCATCTCTGTTTCTCGCACTTCTTATGTCTCTTTCTCCTTGTGTGTGTGTTTGCTTGAAGAGCCCCTTGATAGCACATTGCGCACTTGGTTGCCACAGTGAAGCCAGAGATATCAGTAATCTGTGCTACACTGCAGGTGTTAACTAGCCTCGACTCTGACCAGGTGAACTCCATCTTTTGTTTACCTTGCCTGTCTGCCTGCCAAGTAGTTGTGCCATTCCGAAATAAGTCTATTTACTGGCTTTGACTCGCACTCACACTATTTTCAGTTTGCTACAAAACTTTTACCCTAATTGCCAACGTATTTGAGTGCCATTCAATAAAGTGTGAGTGCGAGTGAGTCTCAGTGAGTGTGAGTGTTACTGTGTGTGTGTGTGCGAGTGTTACTGCCAGAGTTAGTGCTCTTAAGCATCAGCGGGCAGTTCATAACTCAGGCGCCAACTGTTGGTAACAATTGCGAATTGACAAGCTTATTAATCGCCTAATCGGCTTGCAAAGTTTCATGTAAATCGGCTAAATTAAGACGCGCTCTGTTTGGCTTATACGACTTTTTGGGTAACTGCTGCTGGAAGGGGGCAAACAAAGTTTTTACTGTTAGCTGGTTGCCAAAAGTTTTTGATAATTGCGCTCGAATGGCCTCGACTAAAAGGGTTCCTTGAGCTTGGCAATCCGTCGCCTTTTTGCCTTTTGTGGCCAGCAACTTTCAACTGGCTACTGGGAACTGGTAACTGGCAACTGTGCCAAAGTGTTTTGTTTCAGGTCTTAGCTTTAATGAGGGCCAAGCAAAAACGCTTAATGACTGAAACACATCATGCTGTCGACTGGCTTAGCTGTTGCGAGGGTCTTTGCAGCTAAGCTCAGCTGAGCTTAGTTCAGTTCAGTTCAGTCAACTCAACTCCCACAGAAAATGACATCTAATCACAGTTTTCGTTTGCATTTCACAATCCCATAAATAGGAATAAGATAAAACTCAATGGGGCACGCTCTTCCATTCCAATCAGTTGAAGCCAACAAACTCTCCAGCTCTCCACAGAGCCAGTTGCATTCGAAGCAAAAGCAATCTGGCGAAAGTTTAATTTCCTTGGCTGTTATTGTCTCAGCCAAGTCGCATATTATTTTGGCATACACTAAGCCATCGCCTGGGGCAGACTCGCCTCTTGGTAGTCTTGTAGGTGTAGTCACTGTAGTCTATGCTTCTTTTCGTTAAGTTTTCGCCTAAACTTCAGTTCTTATGGCCTAGACTGTGGACAACAACGGCTACTAGCAAATATAGATAACACTCGAAATGTTTCAGAGTTTATAATGTTGCCGCACGAGTTGAAGTCCATGCGGACTTGGTCAGACTTTGCCAGTATTATTGCAAACTGGGTTGTCCAACTGGCAGATTATTTGGCCAGATTATGGCGCGTGGCTTTTATAAATTTGTCGTATCTCTGTTGAGAGCCTTTGCATCTGTTTTGTCTTTGATCCGCGTGGTACTTTAATTCAATTAGATATGGCTACTTGTTGCCACATGTTCATCAGCTCATCGGCTTATGATTTCCAATCAAAACACAATCAAAATCTTTGCCTGCAATTTCAATTTGCTTATTGTTTGGCTTTGTCTTAGCATTTATCTAAGTGAATGTGTTTGTGTGCGCATTTCCAATTTGAACTTTTAAATCCCAAAGCAAATTCATTGAATTTATTTTGTGGCAAAAAAACAAACTGTCCACTCGAAAAGCCAAAAAATTGACAAACATATGCAAGTTAGCCGTATTGTTGGCAACTTTGAAGCTGCTCTCTTGCTTGCGGTGCTCGGCAATACTATACTCTTACCTGAAAATATTTTTGAATAAACTTTTCGACAGTTTGATATGGAAACTTTTTGGCTGTGGAGCTATTTGGGTTGCTCCTCCTGTCCTGCTGCTGCTGAGCCATCTTTAATGCGGTTTATTCTATTGCTCAGTTCGGCCAACTACGTGTCCCTTTGAATTTTCTTTTATAAAACAAGCAAAATAACCGAACATCAGAAAACAACAGATGCCATTTTTGCCATTCTTAATATTGTTCTGCCCGTGGCATATTTCATATTTCCATATTTCCTTTGTGTTAACTGAATTGCTTTCTAATGCCAATCAATATTCCTTTTCTCTTGAGTTCATGCTAAGAAGGGAATTTGAATCATTCAATTGGAGGTAGGGAAGTTGGCTTAAAGTGCTTATCCGAAATGCTGTTGTTTCAACAGCTAGGCCGTTTTTATAAACTTTTTGTTTTTCAATTTAATTATTTTTATTAAAATTATGTACATTAAAACTAATGGGTTATTAAAAATGTCAATTGAATAACGTGTATAATCAAGTGGTTAGTGGAATGCTTAACCAATTTCAAATAAACTCACGGATGGAAGCATTACCGCTAATCAACTCGATTATGATGCTTGCTGTGTGTAACTGTGCCCACGATTGTGGCAATGTGTGCGTGAAAATACCACAATATGCTAAAATGCTAATAAGACTGGTCGAGCCATTTAATAAACCTATGAACCACATATACACACACACGCACACACACTGCTACTCTAACTTGTGCATATGATTGCTGTAATACCAAGCAAATGTGTGAACAAATATTTGCCAAGCCACAAAATCATTGCGCAAATATGCAAACTATGCGCGACAATGAAACATTTTGCATAAACAGTTGCACAACTCTACAAGGCAACATTTGCACGGCCTAACGCAATACAAGTAGTAACTGTATGGCAAGTCGCCTGTTGGACACTCTTTCGCACATTTCATATTTAAATCAGTTAATAAATTTAAATATACTGAAAGTTTGAAGACTATTGTAGTTATTTTTACCGAATGACCACATATTTTCCTACACTGATATCAATTTTCATTATGCTTCCTTTGCTTTATTGCAAACATTTTAAAGCATACTTTTAGGCAGCACATAAAATTAACGATGCAATTCAAAAAAAGAAACCATCGGTTTACTATTAATTTAAATTTTTATTGATATTTTTTATCAAATCGAGCTTTTAAGAACGTTATGTATCTGAATTTAAGTTTTTTTTTTGCCGTCAATACAATCGTTTAAAATACAAACGCCAGTCACATAACTGTTAAGCTACCTATACACTGCACTCTCTGTAAAAACTCATTTTTTATTTATATTTTTGCAAAAGTTGCAGCTGCTAGAATCAACAGTAGTTACAACAGTTTTTATACAACCACATTTGTAGCAACAGCGTAAAGTGACAGAAAAACAACAACAACACCGACAACAACGACAAGAAGAAAAGTTATAAGTTTCAGTTGGTTTTTCTGTTTTTTTTTTGGAAAAACAACTCGACATTTATATGAATTAAAGAGGTGTGGGTCACATTGTTTGGCTTTTGTCGCCATTCACAGCATTTATCTCATTCATATGCAACCATTTGTATGATGAAGAGCAGCTTGAGCCTGGAAAGGATGCAACAGTTTTTGGCTGTGCAGTCGAGCGAGCTCAACCGCAAAAACTCAATTTCAGCTTAAATAAATCAAAGTCGACGGTAGCAGAAAGGCTTTTAACCAGTAAAGATTCCCAGATTGTAAGTAATTGAAGATGAATCGTGCCGTGTGCGTGTTAAAATAAATAATTTAGCATGCGTTAGATTTTAATTAAAAGCCATCTTACCGCAAATCGAAGCCGTTAGTCAAAAAGCCGCTCCATTGCGTAGAGTTACGAAACGTAAGTGTGATTAATGCTTAGCTGGTAGGTTCTATGAATACCTAGCAGGGCCACTCCCACTTCTACGCCAACGACGACGCCCACCATGGAAGCTAAAAAAGATTTTCCTACTAAATCTAAGAGTCTGTGTGAGTGGGCGTGTGTTGGTGTGTTTTTGGCAATCAAAAGTCTCTAGTCCTTTAGTAGCAGCAAAGGGGTTTCAATTTGATTTAATGATGGCAGGACAAATTCAACGCGTTAGCGTCTAAACACAACACGATACGTCACAGAGGTGGGACACAAAAGTCAATTCCATCAGGTTCCGGATGCTGCATTGAATAACAACTAGTTTGGACCTGGCCAACACCAACTCCGACATCAATGGCAATGGCACTAGGACGCCAGCCACTTAAACTTTTGCGGCGACAACGGCGACGGATGCTGCGTTTCACAGATGCCACGGGCGAGGTTTTCATGTCAGCGTAAATTTCCGTTTCAGTGCCACAAAAGTTCCTTACACACATACAGAGACATACATGTGTGCGTGCCTGTGTGTGTGTCCTGGAGTGTGCATATCGCTCTGTTACTCTTTCTCTCTCTCTCTTTCTGAGTTTTGCTCTGTCTATTTGGGTTTTATGCTCTGTCCTGCAGGTGGTAGACTGTCAATGACTTCATGCATAATAATGAGCCTGAATAGCCTGTCCCGCCGCGTTTTATTCTTGTTCTACCAGTAGTAGTTCAGCTGCTGCAGTGAGTGCCTTTGGGGCAAACGAATCCTTTCGTCCGAATGCCTTTTGCCATTCAAGTTTTGGATTTATTGTACGATATTCCTGGCTGAGCATATAGACTTGACTCAAATATTGCCAAAGGCAATTGCTTGGCATCGCTTTGATCAAATTGTTCATGTTGTTTGCTTTGCATTTAGTGAAATGTTTTCTTGATTTCCAGCCAATATTTGTTTTGGATGCATAACTCGAATTTTGTTCAAGCACATGCAGTTTTTGCTCACATTTCTTTTTTTGCTTTTCTTTTCCAGATTTTTCAAGACTTTTCATTTTAAATTGATCAAAATAAATGTCACAATTTCTCCTTGTGTGGTTATCAATTTCAATTAAAATACAAATTATTACGAACACACACAGCTGCCGACATTCATTGAATCATTCATTTGTTCATACACTATAATTCTCTTTGGGATGTTATTTAATATTCATTTGTGCAACATGTAGTGTTTCATGTTGTTTTTCTGTGAAAACTTGGCTTATTTGATTAAATGCCACAGTCTATTTTTGATCTATGCAATTGTAATTAAATCTTTAATCTAATGAAATATTTAATTAGCTTTAACTTTGCTAAACAACACACATACACACACAAACACAATTAGGCAAATGAAATAGAAAATGTATATTGCTTTCTATGCGTATGCTTAATAAATTATTGATTAGCATATTTCATTTGAGTAATTCGACTTGACTTGAGGAAACTATGCCATTTTTATGCTTTCCTTCTGGTTTTCGTTTTTCGAGGTGTGGAAAACTCAATTCACTGAGAGACCACGTAAAATCATCGTACAATTGGAATTAATGAGGCCTTTAATCAAATTTCAGCACACAGAATCACGTTCATTAATTTAGTACGCAATTATAATGATGCTTCTCCGACTGCCGCCTTGTCGTGGGGCAATGCGCCAGCGCCACTTTATCAAACAAAACACACACAATCAAGTGTATAGAGGGCAAATTACTTTTCATTACAAGTGTATAACACTGGTCTCCAGCTGACCGAGGCAAGTGTCAAGTGCCAAATACGGCTTAGCTTGGGCATTTAAGCACAACTTCATCACCATTAGTAACTAGTACTACACAATGCTAAAAAGGATCTCATAATGCTGATTATGCTGCATAAATACAAACAAGCGCACACCAAATATATACGAGAAATTATGTATGAGTGTGTGTGCGAGTGAGAGAGTGTGGGTGTGTGACTCCTGCTGGGCCAAGAAATTGTATTGAGTGTAG
Source organism: Drosophila nigrodunni (assembly GCA_020829145.1). Lineage (NCBI taxonomy): Eukaryota > Metazoa > Arthropoda > Insecta > Diptera > Drosophilidae > Drosophila > Drosophila nigrodunni. Next base: position 20,617,933 of record JACVCZ010000001.1, read on the forward strand.
ATTAAATGGCGGCACGTCGTCATGTTGGCGCATAAAAATCCATTAGATGCGGAAATGTGCACAGACATAAAGCGCGTGTGTGTGGGTGGTTTTGGGTGTGACTGTGTTAGTAACGAGGTTTAGCAATTATCGCAGTAGCAAATGTTTCGATAGCACTACTAACTGAGTTGCCTCTTAGCCCTCGAAAGAGAGTGCTTAACAAAACCTTGACTTCGATATTTGCCACCCGCCGTCAAGCACTTAACCGAACTGTTCGTACTTAACCCAATTTTTATTAATTTCTCCTATGTGTTTCGAAGACGCAATTGGAACTGAAATTCAACTGGCTGTTGCATGACAATGCAGTTGATTCATAGGAGTAATTAGAGTAGAAGAGCTTGATAACTACTGCTGAAAAAAGTTGTAAAAGTGCTGGCAAGCCTGTAACAAAGTAAAGACTAGATTTGGGTTTCTTTTCACTCATTCGCTCTGTAAGCTCAATGTCTCAAGGGGCCGAGACTGCAGAAACTGCAGACGACATTCATTTCATCAGCAACAGACAAGGCAACTTCAGCAATCAAAAGTCATCGTCGTTGGTCCGTCGTCGCCCGTTGCTGGCACCGATGCGTGCGGCTCAGGAGATAAGACGCACATGTTTGGGGCTGTTGCATAAAGTCTTCGCGGATTCCTGCAAACTTTGCATGAACTACACTTACTTGCCATCCGTCTACAGTCAGAAATGTGCCTAGAGAGGAAGAGAGAGAGGGAGAGATACAGAGTAAATGGAAGCAGTATGTTACACTAAGCAAAAATTCAACAAAATTTGAATTTCAAATTTAGAGTGGATTAAGACAGATTTTATAAATGAAAAATTAGTTTTGAAATGCAGCAATGTAATGTCCTTTATAGGACTTATGCTCAGTCATTTTAACGCTTGACTCAAGGCTTTTTATTTTTTTTTTAGCAGTGTAGCTTGTCAGTCAATGAGAAACTGCAAGAGACTTGTCAAAGTTTTTGTGACAGGATTGCAACTCACTGAAGCGGCATGCCTCCGACAAGAAAGTATTTCGCGCTAGCGACAAACAACTGTCAGTATTTTTACTGCAAACTTGTTACGCCAATTATGTATGAGAATAAACTTTGGTCGTGGCACAAATGTGTGTTAGAGAAGTCAAAGACCCAAAGGATTCCACCTACCGTGCTGATAAGAATGTGCTTTGTCTATTGAATAGACACAGAGTCTATTTTTGTTGGTAGATTTGGTGTCTCTAATGTTCAGTTAATGATATGGTATGTTGCGCATACGCTGCGTGTGCCGGGAAAGCAATAACTCAAAATCTTAACCTCGTAAGCCAATTTTCGTTGATTTAGTTTATCATGAGCATCAGGAAGAGCATCTTAATACAAATATCTTTGCGTCGCTTATTCCCATTTGGGCATCCGCATTCGATTTTGATTCCATTTGTTGTCTCAATACACCACAGTTTCTCTGCTCGCTTGTGGAAGTTTGTCGGCAAGATACAATTTGATTTATTGGCACAAATTGCCTTACATTACATTATCGCTTTGACTGCCACTATGCGGGTATGAGTATGAGAGTGAGTGCGAATGTGAGTACTTTGGAATGCCTAGTCCTTTATACTGTGATTTGGCTGATAAGTTGCCACCGATGTACCTTAAGGCATGTGTCGCTGCCTCTTTCTTCTCCATCAACTCTCACTCTCTCTCCTTCTTTCCTGCTGCATTTTTCAATTACTTGATGGGCAGCTGTCTCTCAGCTTAGAAGGAATTTCTTCATCATTGGCATTTGCTGCACTGTGCTAGTATTTGTCAAATAATTCCTAACGACTTTATTCAATATTATTTGCATTAAGCTGACCCCAACCTGACCTCTCACTTCTCTCATTCTTTCTTCTCCTTCCATTTAGATCAAACACTCTGACAAATGGCAGAATGAACGTTTGAAATAAGTGCGCTGATATAAAAAGCATTTGCTTTAAAGTATTCATTGGGTTCGGGCAGCGGACAACGAACGAGATTCGCAATTACGCGCTCAACGCGTGAAACTCAAAACGCCAACAAAGTCGACCCTTTTGGGGACCGAGCGACCCAATCTGACACCAAAATTGCGACAGGTGACAGCTGGAGATAAGGGAGCGATAGGGGAGATGAGAAGATGTACTTGATTTAGGTACGTTTGGATTCCAATCGTTGGCATTCTTTTTTGCAATCCTTTAATTGAAATTCAAATTCAAATTCTAACTCAGATTCCATCATGCGCCTCACTAATTATTTTGTCTATGCATTAAATCGCTGGCCATAAATGCAGGCAGCTTAATTTCAATTTAAATGCTGCCAAACAAAAGGGGGTAAATTTGTGTCAACAATGCATTAGTTTAAACCTTGTTCTGCGATAAAATTAATAATATTCCAACCCCAAATAAAAAATAATATAAATTAGCAATTAAAACAAACCATTTTTAAATGAAACCCCTTTTATGTGGGAAGCCATAGAATTATTACAGAAACATTTAATCAGATTAGCAAAAATTACTAATTGATATAAAAAAAATCTCTTCTATAAAAAAAGATAAACAGTAATTTATAGTGCATGATTATTTAATACTTTTGCAATATTTTATGAAATATTAACCTAATTAATACACACTTTTAACTAGTTTATCTTATTTGAAATCAAGTTTGAACTATTATGAAAACGATGTTGAATTTATTTATTTTATCATTTAATAATCAGCATTAACTTTTGCAAAGCTTTTCCCGGAACACTTAATATAAAATTTAATAATGAAAATTATCTTTGTGCAAGTAAACTGACCAACTTTTCACTGGAAGATGTAGAAGAAGGAAACACTTTGCGGTTGTGCTAGACCACAAAATAGTTTCTTGCATTGGCATAAAGTGAATTTGTAAGCAATTCGGTGCGCCTAATGCATTTCAGTTTATAGAGAATAATTCCGGCTTTTTGGCTCAGTTGCAGTTGAAATTTTTGTGGCACAAAATGGCCAAAGTTTTCATCGCTCTGGCCACAGGAGTGCACAATTTGCCAAGTTTTTGTATATTATAGAAGTAGGATAATGGAATGCACTCAATTATTCGAATGCATTAACATGCCCAAAGTTGAGTAATTATTTTGAGAATATACGTTAATTGTGGCTAGCATTTGTGAACTAAGAAATCCATAATGGAAAGCAATAAATTCGTATCAAATATCTCGTTCATTTTTTTTTTGTTTCTTCCACTTCTTGGAAGGGGCTTGGTTGGCATTAAAGAGAAAAGCAGTTCACCTGGTTGCCGCCAATTAAGTTTCAGCACGTTTCATGCATGTATGCGAAAACTTTTCGCACCAAATGAAGCGAGGGTCAAGAGAAAGAGGCCAAAATGAGAAGTCTCGTCCATGGCCAGGGCCAGGGCCAAGCTAAAACAGTGCTCACCGTTGGGTCATAAGTCGAAAGGTTGAATCGACAGCAGGAAGTTCATTAAATACAAGTAACTTTTTCTTTCACCACTTTTGTGTGTTAACGATGTGCGAGTCGTTGTTAAATACTTGAACAGCCAAGTATTATCAAATTTGTGGCATCTTTAAGACTTCAGTTTTGTTTTTGGCCAAATGCGCCATTCAGTTATCGTGTGTATTTTAGCACATTCCACACTTAATTCTCCGTTCTTGCAGTTTGGCATTCAAATTGCTTTCGTTGGCAGCGATTGTTTCGCAAAAGCAATGCAATTAATTTCAAACCTAATTGAATTTTTGTTTGATTTGAGCTGGTATCAACTCAGAAGAGGAGCTCTTCAAACATTGCTGTTATTTAGAAAATTCAATTTACTTTCACACACATACATTCACACCGACAAACAGCTATTGGTTTTGCCAGTTAGCAGTTGTTATTTGGTTGCGAAATGCAATCAAATAATTTTCAATGCGGCACTGCATTTGAGGCGCACAAATGCAACCCAAATAAGTAGCTGAATGGTCAGCTTTCAAATTAATATATAGACTCTGTATTTAGACCAAATGGCCTGTCAAAATTACGAGATCGCCATTGGCTTTTCAACTGGTCTTAAAAGCCCAAACGCTTTTAACCTGTTCGTGACCAATGAAGCTTGACTTGGCTAGCACTCAGTTACCAAGTTTGCTGTGGTCCTCAGCTGATCGAATGGTTCGAGCAAAACCACAAGCCGAGGCCACTTGAAATGCTGATTGAAAATCAATTGAAAGCAACGACGATGCACTTACCGCTCCATTGCCCCATGGGCGTATCTAATGCAAAAGGGGGCGTGCCTCTAATGTAGGCACTTCAAAAGCATTCTGGCATAATTTTGACCCTTTTGCATGAGTTGCTGTAACACCAGCTGAACATGTTGCATTTAATGTTTGCCACTTGTAATGCCACATGTTTTACAATGCAACAACACGCATTAGTTTCCAAAAAAAAATTTGTTATGCAACAAATGGTAGAAAAAATAATATAACCAAAGGAAAGAAAAAAATTGCTGAATTTCATGCAAATATTTGCAGTTTTGCAACTGTCGAAAGGACACGGCGGCAAACAGCCCCAACAAAATTCAACAGACGTCCCCTCTGGCCATATGAAACTTGCACAGATGACACTTTATGCAAATCGTTTCAAAATTAGTTTCCATTTTGGGTATATTTAGTTGTTGCTGCTGCCGTTGTAGTTGTTGGTTTTGTAGTTGCTGTGAAAAAAGCAGTGCAAACAATTCCATCAGAGGGTGTGTACTCTCAACTGTTTGCAGCTGGCGGCGTTCACTTTGATTATACAAAACGCTAAAAATAAAAGAAAATATCAAAAATGATAACACTATACGAATAGATTTATACTAGATATGCCAATAGAGTATACGAATGGTGCAATCACTGCGATTAGCAGCTGATTGCTGGATTTCCCTTTATTCCTTCAGTCCACCTTTTTCCACCTTCTTCCACATGTCATGCTTTGCGATTGGACGCAATGAATCCGCTTAGCCATTGATTGAATCAGAATTAGTAGTTGGAAGAGCGTAACAATGTCACACGACAACTGCAATTACACAAGCTGGATTCATGTTTTACCACCATTTTCGTAATTACGACACATTCACACTCATACTGTCATACATACTCAAACGCACACACAAACGCAGAGTGTGACTGTGAAATCTAATTGCCTGCGTTAAAGTTCGTCTTTGACGTTGCCAAATGCAGTTCACATGTCAGTGCAGCGTTCATCCGCGGGGCGCCTAAAAGCATGTTGCGCCTAATATGCTCTTCTCTTGGCTGTCGCTGCCCCAGCTTCTCGACTTTCAGATGCCCTGTAAGCATTTAAACTTTTTACAAATAAATTAAGGAACGAAAAACCATAATTAAAGCAAGACAGATTTTGTTGTTTAGGCAATTAGAGGAAACACATTTACTCCTGTTCACTTGAAATATATATTTCTGTATAACAAGCTTCCGCTGCAATGTAGTGTATATACCACACAAACCTTTAACGATACAGGGTATCAAAAAAACAGCAACGGTAACAGCTACACAAAATTCTAATTAAGTCATAGGGTTTTGTGTTTCCAGAGCCACGGGCGCTTTGTGTTGCGAATTTTCGTGTCGGCTTGGAAAATTTGCCATAAAACAGCAGCTACAAAAAGAACGCACAATGGGAACTATGAAAAAGGCCAAAGGCAGACAGGACGATTGCCAAGCTATGGCCTTAAAGACGCGAAGGAGACGAACGCGGACACGGACACGGACGTGGACATAGAGGCCGAGACGCAGACAGAGACGGATAAACGAACAGAGGAAAAGCAAAGCAACTGTTAAAAAACTGGCGCAGATTTTTGATGGCGTAGAACAGAGCTCCATTTGAAAGTCCAAGTTTCAATGTTTGCTCTGCTTCAGCACCGGACACACGGCAGTTTTCTCTCTCTCTCTCTCTCTCTCTTTCACTCTCTGTCTTACTCTGCCATTCTTCGCTAACCATAGCACAGCTCAGGGCTTGGAGCTTAGAGCCCACAGACCACGCAACGACCTTTGTGCCCGCGCTGCCTTTGTTAGCGGCCCATTTCGACTTTGTTTTGTTTTTGTTGTGCGGCGCAGCTAATTAAAAATTTTGTTAAGTGTAATATGTAGGGAAATTTCAACGTTATTATTATTTTATTTTTTTACCTCGTTTCGTTTCTTTTTCTAGCTACTCGGCCCATAAATAACTCCAAGCGTTTTACCTGGCTTCATGTTTTTTTTGGCCTGCTAGGGTTCATACAAATTTTTAGGTACATTAAACGCATTAATGTCGAAAAAGGATCTTTTATTATTGCTCAGTCGGCCAAGAATCACTCAGTTGCTGTTGCTTCGACAACATACGATGCGGTGCTCGTATTTAGTGTCTCGGTGAATAACCTTGCAGATGGGCAATGGCAGCAGTAACGGTAGCGTTAACGGTATACACAGCACAGAGCACAATTAGCTGCACAACTTGCTCTTAAGATTAATGACACTTTATGACCAAGTCCTTTTGAGTAGACGCTGCCTTATTGACTATTCCTTCTACTTACAGCCGTCGGCTGGGTTGTCGTGTCAATAAATGGTTTGTTGTTGTGTAAATAAAAATAATAAATGATGTCGCTCGTCGCCCCCATCTACTTCCCTTCCCTCAGGCTGCCTCACTCCGTCGGAGTTTTTGTGCAAAGTTGGCAAGTAATTAGGCGCATAAATTTTATGACAACTGACAATGGCACGCACTTTAAGACCTTTCACATTATTAAAGATCAGCATGGCAAATCTGAGTAAAATTTTATTAAATTAACAATCATTTGCATAAAATCCAATAGCCAGAAAGATGTTCTGTTTCTTGTTTCTCTGCCCAGCTAAGCAGAAAATTTGATATGTTGTGTGCCTCGAGGCGCATGGGACATGCACTTGCAGCCCATGTCGAAGTTTAAAATCCCTACACCGTCCCTCCTCTCATGCTCTGTTCGTCCTCAAGTCCTTCAAGTCGTCAGTTGTCATTGGGCGCACGTGTTGCCCACTTTGCCGGAGGCTAATTACCGGACTAATGGACAGTCCCGGATAGCCCGAATAGCCCGAATAGCCCGGAAAGCCTGAAAGGCCAACAAAGCAAAGGCCATTCGAATAAACGTATCAAGAGATTAAAACTTTAAATACTTTGCCTATAAATGGTAAGGGTCGCGACATTCCCAAAGCAATTCACGATGTTATCGCACTCAAAAGGTTGTCCATTAATTTCATTTTGTTGCGCATTTAACTTCAATTGATTGTTGTTACAGTCGAAAATCATAGCTCGCAGCTACAAAACTCATTCACCAAGAAAATTGAGAGCCGAACGCATTGTTATGCTTTGTTGCTGAACATTTTCTATAATATTCTTCTTTAATTTTTGTTGCGCCTGCACATGAAACGCAACTGAACGTAACCGATTGGGTTGTACAGAGCTGCGTAGGGGAGTGTGTGGTGAGGTAGGCATAAATAATTGCCGCTGACAGTTTGATAAATGAGTTTTCAGTCGAGTTAATGAAACTAAAACACGGCACATGAGCTGCCTGCTAGCTTGTCAGACTGCCAGTTCAATGTTGTGTTTGCTCTTCGAAATCCCAAAGTTGTTTCTTGTTGTTGCCATTGTTGTTATTGTCGTTACGTGCTTTTAAATTAAGATAATGCATCGAGTGGGACGCGCTACGGTGCGTATGAGTAACGCAATTTCCGTGGTCCCTGCCAGTTTGCCGCTGTTCGTGCTGCTCATTTGCTCTGTTGCCATTTCCTAGAGGCTATGCGAGTGATACCGTTAGACTACCCTCAGCTCTAGTACAGCTACCCTGTACCGCTCTTTCCCGGCTTGCCCCCAACTACTCACAAATTCCTTGGCAAGCTTTTAGCAACAATTTTCGAGCTAATGCGAATGATAAGCGCACATAAAATATTCGCTGCCATTAGCGAGCTGCATTTACGCATTTTTCAACTCAGCCTGCATTGAAATGTTTTTGCTCTCTTGTTGCCGTTTCAATTCCCCAGTCGTGTGTTATGATAAAATGCTTAGCTAGAAATTTTAGAGCAGCACGAAAATAGAGTGCTTACTTTTTTTTTTTGCAAAACTTGGCCATGTCTCCTTTTCTTTTACAAGCGCAGTTTATGTAAGTACGTCCACAAATCCGATTTCATTATGCAAAACGTGCGGTGAATGAATATTAGATTTTGCGCCCAGCGACGACTTAAATGAGAATGTTGTACATTTAGTTGCAAGATGAAGGCTCCATTAGCGAGTACACACTGTGAATGCTGCGGGCTGTTAAGCGGCATGCAACATGCATTCATAAATGTATATGTGTGTGTAAATTTGTGTATATGTGTGTCATTGCATGTTTGTAATTTAATGCATGCGCATTTGAGAGATTTGCGCATTATCTATGCCGTTAGACTCTGGCTAACCTATGTGGCGTATACGCAATTTGATGCCTGCGTGTGTTACTGATTGGCTTTACGCACACTGCCGTGTGTAAATGTGTGTGTGTGTGTGTTTTGGAATGAGGGAATATAGGCAGTTAATATAATCAGCGCTTGACAAGCAATCTTCTGTCAGGCGTTGACGATGAGTGCCCGCTTCGTTCCCAACTTGTTGTTGTTGCTGTTGCTTACTCTTTCCGGCATTTGTCACTTGGCTAAGGCAACGAGTATGTGTGTGCAAGTGTGTGTGTGTGTGTGTGTGTTTAGCCGTCATGGCAAATAAGTTGCTGCCGTAACAGCTCAGTCGTTGCTTGTTTGTCAGTTGACGGCCCTTACAGATTTATTATGTTGATGTTCCTTTGCCGTATGTAATTTGAAATTATGCATGGCAGCAGCACATCACCGACAACCCAGCGTATGCTTAACATAATCAAATAACTCGCATAACTCATACGCAGCGTGTATAGCGTTGAACTCTGCAAAAGCAGCAGGAAAAGCATGAGCAGTAGCACCAAATATGCTGCATACTTCGAGGCGCAGCTCATAAAAAACTTTCAGGCGTAAAAAACCTAAGACCGAGTGCTCTCAACTTTTCATTATCATAATAATTTCTAGCTGATTTCATTGCTAGTCCTGACAAAGAGAGAGCAACAACCTGTTTCCTACCACGATTGATACTCGTCTACTCGATAACTTGGCTTTTCAATTATGTGCCTCATGCTACGTGACTAAAGCGCATAATGTGCCCTTTATTTGGACTACATATATGTGTATATATAGTTATGTGTATATATAGCAACCCGCATGCCTTTTGATGCTTTCATTTCGGGGCCTTATTGGCACAGCTGGCGGAGACGCTGCTTTAACTGGCCACAATTCGTGAGCGGTGTTTTAAAGGTGAAGCTGGCCAAACAACGAAAAAAATGGTGAGGAAAAAAACAATGCCAGCAATGTGGGTTAAAATAAAAATGTAAACAAAAGGCCGCATCGCACACATGGGCATCGTTGGCATGTCTAACATTTGTAGCCAACACACACAAGCCTAAAGGTGCAACAACGAAATGAAATACGTGAAAAGTGCTGCAACAAATGGATTCACTTGGGCTTTTGCTTTTACGTTCTTTTTTTTCTGTTTAGGTTTTCGATTTTTGGTGTAGGGCACTGGGACAGAAATCAAAACAATGCCACACGGAACGAACTGGGAATGGAACAAAGCAAACCAAAGAGCGAATTTCCCACAACTGAGTAAATTTCCCGTTGCGAGTGGCATGTGCCGAAGCACGATGGTAACGACGTCGACGACTGCGATAAATTTACCGAGCCGAAGCAACAGAAGCTGCGCTGCGTGCGAAAGACGAATTTGGTAGCAAATGTTGGGCAATATTCAGTTAAGATGTGCATTTCCAGCGGTGCGAACGTGTCGCGGACGCGTCAGCTGGCCAAGTAGCCAAAGTAGCCAAAAAAAAAACAAAAGTACCAAAAGGCAAAAATAAATAAGACATAAAACGGCAACAGTTTCCAAGCTAAATGAGCCAATCGAATTGACTGTTATGTGTGGCACGCGTCCAGTTCAAACACTCGCATGTAAATAAACAAACAAATATCAAGCGGCCGGCTGATCAAAAATAGACGAAAACTCAAACCAAAAGATACATTTCAAAACAAACCAAAAAAAAAAAACAATCACATTTATTTTAAACGAATCCAAGTGTGTGCAAATAATCAAAGAAAGTGTCAATGGTGACGAGAGAAGCGGCAGAGGACGCAATGTGATTATGATTGCAGATCGGTCAGATCGATGATATCCAGATCCAGATCGAGATTCAGATCGCGGGGATCATCACATGCCGCCAAGGCGATGAGCCCCAATTGTAAATAGTCGATTTTAATTAGCGGGCAGTCTTTTCTATTCGTATTCGTAATCGTATATCTGTATGTGATTCTCTTCCTATCTCTAAATATATAATATATATGCATATATATATATAAATATATATGTTAAATGTATGTAAATCGATGTGTATACGTATGTGTTGTTCTCCAACTCAAGCATATAAATAATTAATTAAAAAGTCGCGCGCGCGTTTTTGCACTCGCCACAGCACGCGATTTGAAAAACGCGTTTAAAGCATCGCGCACACAACGCACACGGCACACACTTAACACTCACACACACACAGACGCGCTCATCAGCGCACACATACACGCAAGTTTCGGTGCAAAACGGGTAAAACATAAACGAATAATTGCGAATCGCAAAACTATGCTAGGCATTAGATAAATTATTAGAATTAATTGGGTGTTCAAACAAAACACTGAACACACACACAAGCACACACAGTCACACACACATATATAAAATTCACGCACATTCTCAACGCGAAAAGGAATTCCGAATTGTCGGCCGCAGTTCTAAAACAATTTTGTTCGCCATTACCGAATTTTCAAAATTTTCCAAAATTTAATTATAAATACCTAAACTGAACTAAACGCGTCAGCATGGGACCAAGCAATCGTTAGAGAAAGATAGCAACATATTAAAACAACAATTGGAACAACTGGAACAACAACAATAACAACGGAATGGACTACACCAAGATGGAGGCTAACATCAATACGGGCAATATCAGCACCGATGATTTCCTCGCGGTTTTCACAAGCGGCACAGCAATAACAACAAGTACCACAGCCACTTTGCCCCATGGCAGCCCAGTTGGCACCCTCAACCCGCCCCTGGTTACAGTCGACGGCCAATCGGTCATATTGCCAAATCTATTGGATCTGCCGGCGCCAGTGAATGACACGATATATCTGCTGAATGGCAGCTTCTACAACAGCACTCTACAGTTGGCTGGCAGCTATTACAATCAGACAGCAGGAAATCTGAGCAGTGTTTTGGGGTCGGGACTTGGAAATAGTAGCAATGCCACAGAATTGCATTGGGACGGACGATATCCGAGTGGCTATACGTTGACGCACATTGTGATTGCCTCGATCATTGTGACCATACTGATGATCATTATTGTGGTGGGCAACATGCTGGTGATCATTGCCATTGCCACAGAGAAATCGCTTAAGAACATACAGAACTGGTTTATTGCCTCGTTAGCTGTGGCTGATTTCTTTTTGGGCCTCATTATAATGCCGTTCTCGTTGGCCAATGAACTGATGGGTTATTGGATCTTTGGCAGCTGGTGGTGTGACATACACTCGGCCATGGATGTGCTACTGTGCACGGCGTCTATCATGAATCTCTGCCTCATCTCACTCGATCGTTACTGGAGCATCACAAAGGCCGTGGACTATCTAAAGTCACGGACACCAGCCCGTGCTGCCGTCATGATCACGGCAGTGTGGATTATGTCTGCACTGATTTGCATACCACCGCTCCTGGGTTGGAAGGTCAAGATGCCGGAGGGACCGCTGCCAAAGTGCGAGGTAAGTGCAGTTCACAAACTACAATTCACAATCCACAATTCAGAATCCACAATCCACCATCCACTTGAAATTGACGCCAATTGTCGGCAATTGACGGCATTACAGCAGCCGCAGACGCTCATCTTATTTGCGTATTTGCAAACAATAAAGCAAGTGCCTTTTTCACTGTCCCCTACTCCCACTCCACTCTGTAGACTGTCTGTCAATATGCAAAACACAATTCTCTTTCTGCTGCCCCTTCTATGCAAATTCATTTCGTCTTCGTCTTGCCACTTGCCAGTTGCCGGCACAATTGTCGACCCATTTGGGTTCGCATTGTTATTGGATCGCGGTGCGTCTCAGAGTCACGCAGAGAATGAACCCACAAATATTTATGCATATGAGTTTTTAGACCCTGTACTTAAAAAGTATAAAAGGTCCATTATTTTGCCATATTAAAATTATATTAAATGTGAAGTCATTAAAAGCCGTAACATGAAAGAAAGATTAAAATGAAAATGTTAATTTAAAATGTATGCTTTTCTATTCACTTTTATGTCACCATCCTATAGGCTGCAAGTATTATATCAAATATTATATAGCTGTCATTAAAACAGTCCATTAAAAATCACAGTTTCGACGCAACTCAAAAATGTGTGTCCTTCAAACTATTAATTTTTCTGTTGTGGTCAAATTAAGTTCATGTGGTAGTTTCACGACCGGGTCTTTAACAGTCGTGATTTACCCTCTGTGGGCACACATACTTATTATTTATGTTTGTGTGGGTAGGTGTATGTTTAGCTGTGTGTGTTTAATTTTCTTTCCTGCTCAAATCGCTAAATCACATGTAGGCTCGCTTCAAGCCAGTCCCTAAAACTGGGCAATAACCCATCAAGATATGCGTGTTATCATGCGGGTCTCTGACTCTATTGCTAGTCCTATCTCTTTCCCACTTATTTTTATGATAGCTATCTCTGTCGCTTGCTCTGTTTCTGTCCCACTCCTTGTCTTACTAAACTGCGTGCATACATTAACATTTTTGGAACCCAACATAGTTACTTCAACTCCCCCAACGCTTTTCCATCGTCTCCTCCTCACTTCCCTTACTCCTGCTTTCCACTTTCTGGTCTGTCGACATTATGAATGTGTTGCGCCCTTTCGTAACAAGCTGCCCAGAAAATTCACAAGAGAGATATTCCTTGACAGTAGCAACGTGCCACATGAGGCACAAACTTTGCAGCACCAGCTATTCAAACTGATGTTGTCGATGTTTCGTTTTGGAAAATGCTTTAAATTTTGCCACAAATTGTATGCGATGGTCGGTGTGTGATGTGGGTAAAGTGAGCAAGGGGTCAAAGGGCTCTTGGTCTGCCAAGCATACATCAGAAAGAGTAAGAGAGTCAAATAAAGAACGAGATGGAAGAAGACTGTATGGCTGTTGGTCCAGCTGAGCTATGCTGCAATGCAACGCAGCATTCAATCAATGTGTCAGTGACTGATTGACTGACGGGCCACTCCCTTCCTACCTCCTTCTCTACCTCCTTTTCTTCGTTTCTTCCCCATTCTGTGCTTCCCCCAATCATATACCTAAAACGCAGCTGCAGTTATTAAATGCGAGTCGATTTCGGTCAGTTTAATTGAATTTCAATTAAATTTGTGTCCCACACGAAAAACATATATTTGTGGCTTGTCAAGATAAACCGTAATAATATTTATGGCAATCCATGATAAATATCACCCCCAAACAGTTGGTCGGTCCATTGGTTATGCGATGAACATTTCGCGTATTTTCCATATCGCAGTCTACGCAGAAATTTGATACATTTTTTTATTGCATTCTGCGCGCAGTAAATAATACGAAAAACACATGCGTGCCAACACTTGTAAAAAATTGAAGACAATAAATAAATAAAACAAATTATAATAAAGTGTAGTAGAAGAGGAAGACGTGAGAGGGAGACGCTTACGTAAGTTTGCCATTCAAATTAACCTTGAGACAATAAAAACCAGCTCATTTAAGTGGACGGCCGGACATTGGTAGGTCCAGTGGAAGGCGCCTCTTTTATTTACGGGTGCATGAGTCCAGTCGGTGCCTGTTGGCATTCCATGTTGGCCAACTGGGTGTTGGCCATTGGCAGTGGGATGTTGGCCGTTGGGCGCCGGCAAATGCGACACATTAATCAAGACTAAGTGGCCAGGATAACGTGCAGCCAACTGCTGGCCGGTAGCTCAGTTTGTTGGCCATCATTTTGTTATATTTTTTTTCCTCTTCTTTTCTGCTTTTTTTCATTTATGTTGTTTTCCATCATGGCATGCTTTAACTTTAAGAACTAAAGTCCTGAATACGTAAGGATGCATAAACACACAAAAATTGAACAGAGAATATAGTTTTGACATTTTGAACAGACATCTCTGACATTTTCAACTCTCTAAGCTAGTTTAAATATAGTACATTACATTTGGCAAAATATTAAAATATTAATGAGTAAACTGTAAAATACAAAGGTGAAATATTTATGTGTTTTGTTCAAGTCAATTCATATTTAAGCAGACAAAAGATGTCGTCACTTGCAATATTCTCCCCCAATAAATCATAGTCAATTTAATTTAATGGCTAATTTGACAGAGATATTAATAATAGCAATGATTAAATTTTGTAAAGAAACACAAAAGAAAGTTGAATAAACGCTTGCAAAAATATATTGTTTATTTAAACGTATTTTTATTTGAATTCCATTCTCTTATTGATCTTTTATGAGCATATTATTTTCGTACAGTATTTTTGGCTATTCTTGTGAATCTGTGAATGTAGCAAAATATTTGAAAATTAAATGTATATTTTTTGTGATTCACTTGAAAAGACATTTAAGACACAATTGTAAGACATAACATAATACATAAACTTACATGTCAGTCTTTCGCCTGTAATTCTCATTGACAAATGTCATCTAACAGTCAATGGAGTGGAAAGAAGACTAGATTGGGTAAGACAGTGAGGGAGAAAGCGAGAATGTTGAGCAATTAGTAGCATAGTAATTTTAACCCCTAATAAATGGGTAGCAAATGTTGGCGTAACCCAAACCGCAAAACCAATCAACTAACCAATAACTCAATGCAATCCCAAAACTCCCCACTACCAGTTTACCCCATTTTCCAACATTCTCTCGAGCTTTGACGCAGCCCATCATTAAAAATGCCGCCCAGTGGAAAAGCAAACAAAAACGTTGGCATTTTCAAAGGAAACGCCTCTGGGCGATGGAATGAGGGTTCGCGAATTAAAGTCTCCAATTTGCGAGCGAATCGAACCGCACACAGGCACAACTACAAGGCAAACACACACACGGACAGAAAGACTTACACACAGACATACCATGGGCATGGCCTGGCGAACATTTTAATTATGACACCATGTTGACATGTTTAAAATTGTTGTACGATGTCGTCGTCGACGTCGCCGTCGCCATCGTCGTCGTTGACATTCGCAGCACATTGAACCGCAGCACAAGCCGCACAGTGGGCTGGGTATGTGGGTTGTAGATAGGCGAAGGACCACGCCCTGTCGCTAATTTGACACTTGCCTGTCGCATATAATTAATAAAATCACATTGAAGAGAATTATGTCGTTGATTTTTGACTCTCGCTAGCCAACCTGATTCCACATTTCCCTCCAGCTAAATCCCCTTGTTTAACAAACTAGGCCTAGAGTGAAATATACACACAAAATTTGTTTTGTTTCCCTTGTATGTGTGTGTTTGTTATGAAAACAATGTGACAGACATATTTAATTGGCAGGGAGTTGAGTTGAAACCAAATTGTGCTGAAAGTTTTCATTCTCAAAACTGTTTTGTAGCGTTGATTAATGCAAAGTTCCTGCTGCTTTTCTGCGGCATTTGCCTAATGAGGTGTTGGCAATTACGGCTGAATTGTCCTCGTGTTGTGCGTGTGTATGTGGGTGTATATGTCTGTGACCTGCTGTGGTTTTAGTGTTATTTTTGGATGTCGCTGTCTAATGAGTCCCGCGGCGCTGTTGATCCGCAAATCAGCTGCCGTTTGTTCCTCATCATCAGGCTAATGGGCATGGTCTCAATTTTCATTGCGGTTCATTTGTAATTGAATTGTAGTATAAATTCAAATACGCATTTCAAAAGCGCATATATTGCGACTAAGTACACACTTAATTTAGTATATTATTTCCTTGCCAGAGAATGCAAAAAATAAAGAGAATGGAGGAAAACAGAAATAAGGAACCCAAATTCCTTTCCTTTATTGCCATCCTTTGTGAACGAGCATGCACAAAAGGATCTTATTATTGTAATCCGTAAAAAGGCACACAGTTTATTAAAATATTAATCGAATATTATATGCCATTTTTGTGGACCGCAAACAATGACCAGCAAAGCAGAAGCATAACAAAAGTTCAACCGTATTAAAGATGTAGCAAAACAAAAAAAAAAAGGGGAGTAAAATTTCCCCAATAGGACAATGAATGGCCAGCAGTTGTCGTTTGGCTCAAATTCGCATCAAAAACAGCTGCTAAAGGTGCCCGAGTCAACGTTGCGTATGTGTAATGTCACGATGTGCAAACGCCCACACAATAATGACTTAAGTCATCGCCTAAGTAGCTCATTAGCGTCGGTTTAGCTCTGCTCTCTACTGCTTTAAACAAAAAAAAAAAAGGGAAGGCAATCCCAGTGAATGACAACATCACATCACAGTTCAGTCAGCATCATCCAGTTGTTGGCCAGCGGCAGATGGAGAAGCTTTAAGTTGACATTCAGCTGGTTGAGCCCAAGGCCCTAAAAAGAAAATATCAAAAGTGGACGGGCACACACACACACACACACACACATACTTTTTAAATTTTCTCATTATTTTTCAGTACGTGTGAGTGGCATTTGAGTGTGAGTGAGTGTGTGTGCGTGTGTGTGTTTGTAATTTTTGGTTTAGGTCTTTGTTACATTTCATACACTTGACTGGCTTTGCTTAAAAGTCTGTCCTTGTTGTTATTGTTACTGTACTTACACATGCCTTCAAATTGCTGTATGAGTGTGTGTCTCTGTGAGTCAATGTGTGTGCTTGAGTGTGTGTGGGGTAACCTTTTTCGTTATCCAAGACATTTTACATAGTCAAGACCAAAAAAAAATTTAGTAGAATGCGTAGCAGCAGAAGGAAAAAAAAAAATGTCTAAACTAATGGGCTCAGAACTTGGCTAGCAGAAAAAGGATACGAGGCTATTTCAAGCTTTTTTCTTGCCCATTACGGACTCGGCAGATCTTAAGATTATAATCAGCGGCATTTATTTTCAATAACAGTGTGGCAACTCTATGCCTGTCGGGCCATTTTCTGGTCTCAAAGTGCGCGCATTGAACTGCGTTATTACATCCTTGATTTGTTTATAACAGGAAATTGTTAAAGAAAATGTATGCCAGCAATGAAGCAAGAAGAAACGAGAAAAACTGAGAGAAAAAACCGAGTTAAAAAAAACGAATATCAACAAAATCAAATAAAACGCATACGCCACGTTGTCTTGCTGTGCCAAGTTTCTAAAGACTCCCGCGTTTAAATCGTTTGCTAATTTCCGCTCTCGCCGCGGGTTTTGGCTAAAGATATGCCACAAACTGTGGCATGGAAGAGAGAGACGGTGAGGGAAAAAGAGAAAGGAAGTGGAGAGGGAAGCAAACAACTGTCGTGAAAAAAGTGAATATATATTTTAAATGTCCGCTTACTTACACACACACACATACATACACTCACACGCACCCATGCACAAGTAGAAGGGGATGGGGTGGGGACATGCTCTGGCATTTGGTGGCGGGTTTAATGCGTGGCATAGTCAAATATTGACATTTAGGCTTATGGAGCACGCACCATTTTTGTCCAGACCCAAAACTCAGACTCCCAACAATCCGGCATGCTTAAATTAAATTACTGAGCAATTCTTTCCGGCTGCTTTCTGGCCCTTTATTGCCAGAAACTGTGTGAGCGTCATTGTTCTGTTGAGTGCTCCACGTAGCATACATACAAGTGCGTACAATTTGCGGTTCTTCCAATTCCGTTTCGCATTCCCACTTTTAGCCGCAACTTAAACTTCAGTTGTTCGCTTCCCATGCTGCTCTCTCTCTGTGCTACAGCTGTGTCGTGCCTGTCGCGTATTTACCCCAAAATGGCTTCTATCCATTCCATATTTCCTTCTCCTCTTTTTTTTTTGGGGTCTGCTTCTCCCTCGATTTGATTAAAATAAAGCAAAGTTTCTAAGCTCGGATTAGTGCCAGAAATTGTTGGCACACCGAAGTCAGTCAATTGTTGTGACGACTTTGCCTTTGTGGGGCACAGGTTCGCAATGGCGTGGCAGGGGCAGGAACAGTAGGTGGAGTCTTTGCGTGTATGGTTTTTAATATCGCCGGCAGATCTTCAAGAGATTGTGCAAGGTTTAAGTCTCTCGCGTTTATTGCTCATAGAATTTGCATTTGCATACTCGCTGTTGGCTGTCTGAAAAGTTTTTTATTGCATTCCTTTAACTGCTGCAACTCGCCGGAAAAATGGCATTCTTTGAAACCATCCTCAGCACCCGCATAGCCTTGGGCACGACCCATGCACACACACACACACAGACATCAGCAGAAACATGCGTACGCTTAGAAAAAAGAGCGAGATAGCTGAAGAGACAAGACGCCAAGTCTACGGGTCGTTACTCATTTTTGTTGTTATACTTCTTATCGCTGAAAGCACGAGTACTCCTGCTGGTCTTGAAACTTTACCACTGATACAGACAACACAGCAACACAGACACTCCTACACACACACACACACACACACCCACTCGTGTTTACACACACGTCAGGAATGCAACTTTATACACGCTGATGTCATCCCATATGAAGAATAATTCCTTTGCAAAAGTTTAGCTCCATTTTTTTCCTCTTTTCGCTTTTGTTTCGTTCTCGACGCGTTTTTTGGTTGGCTTGAAAATTTCACACGCGTATTAACTTTCACTTGCTTGGCAACATAAACAAGCTTATGGCAACTGCAACAACAACAACAACAGCTTCGACAGCAGCAACAAAGGCCAATGAAAATTGAAACAGATTTGAAATTTATGAGCTCGCGTTCTCACATTTCGCTTCGTCTACGACCGCGCAGAGAGTTGGCCAAAGTAAATTAAAGTTGGAAAACAAATGCGACAAAAAAAAATCCAAATAAAATAAAATACAGTAAAGGAAAATCTTGAGAAAGTGCGCGGAAAACGGCTTTTTCGACTAGCAAGTACTCTATGTAGAAATGGGAAATATATAATTTAATATTAAGCTCATAAGCAATCTATAAATTAAACTATTTACACAACTAAATAAAATGCTAATTAATGCAATGAAGTAAAACTTTTCGTATAAGTGGAGCCTAAATATTTTATTGTTATTAAATGTAAAATCTTTTTCAAAAGTTTTGTCTGTTCATCATGAATCAATTTTAATCCGACTTAAAATTTGCGAGTGGGCCAACTTTCGAGTTGTACAGTTAATTTATAGCGAATTTGGCAAAAAGCAGCAAAAGTCGGAAAAGTCAACTGGCGCCTAATTGGTAAAACAAGCGGAAAATCACAAATTAAACTGAAAATGCACGTTCCAAATTCGAGTCCAAGTCGTCTTCGGTCACTCGACTCGTTCTACTTACTGTAACTCTTCGTGTGCCTCGCTTGCTTCTATTTAGTGTCTTCCACTCAGTTTGATTTAACTACAGTTCTGGCTCTAACTTTGTAGAGGCAAATAAACCAAATTGCGTATACGCCCTGTGGCTTTTCTTGGGCTAACTCAGCTTTGTGATTTTCCATTCTACGCTGTTTTTTCTTTCTTGTTCTGAAATCAAATGAAAAGCTTGATGCCACAGCCAGCATTCAATTTTAACCAGTCGTCCAACGAATCCTAAGGCGCCAGGCAGCCGTTTTCTTTGGGTGCCTGACAGCAGCAATTTGCTGCTGAGCTGCGAGCTGTGAGATCCTCAATTAAAGACAGTGCGTTCTGTTTAATGATAGCATTAAGCACCCACACGAGCGACTTCGTTCCAGCGAGTCCACACGATCATAATTCTTGAATGAAATTCCAAAAAATTGTCGACATTTATGACAACATTTGCATACATGAACACCATAAATTAACCCCCACATGTGCACATCTCCCGACCAGCGACCATAAACGACAAGCACCTCCTCCTCCTACTTCTCTTTTGCCACCACCTCCACTACCTCATCATACCGCTGTTGTTGTTGTTGTTGTTACTGTCATAACAATGTCAAAACTTAAATATTGACAATGCCATCGACATCGACGCCATCGCCATTGCCATTGCCGTGAGCTGCGTTTATAGCCACGCATAATTTTCCGATATTTTCACTTGTGTCAAAGTCAGAGATTTGAGAACCCTTTCACACGATACAACGGCACAACATAGCACAACACACAACAGGGTCCGTCTTTTTGCTCAGCTTTTATGTGCAAATTGCGCGCAGTAAATAAAAATAAATGAGTATGAAAATTTTTACTCCTATCAGCAATATTTTTTATTTGCCAGCTCGGCATGGCGAACTGAGCCAAGTTCAACCAATTGCCACGCTCGCACAAAACACCCACACACACACACAGTTCTACGCACACTCACCCACACACACATGCTTTCCACCGTAATAATCGTAATGAATGGCTTATCACGCCAGCTGGCATTGTCAACGATTTGCCATCGCCTGGCGCCTTTGTTGGTTCAATACACATAGTAGGCAGAAGGGGAAAATAAAACTCTGAGAGAGTTGGTGGGGAAAGTGGGCCTGGCGTCTCGTGAAACGCAGGAAATGGTTAATAAATGAAAGAGTTATGCAGTCGTCGACACTGACTCCAAAAAGGATATGCCCGCAATGCCAGACGCGACGTCGACTCGCACGATTTCACAATCAAATGAAATTTAGCCATACAATTTAATGCGTTATTCGCCGTAAACTGTGCCATATAAACCGTATATTGATTTACTCAAACCGCTTCCAAGCACCCCATCCCCTCCCCGCTCAAACCATGCAGAGTGGGAAAAAATGAGCAGGAAGCCAGTGATAGATAATTGCCTGATGAGAGTCGCACACACATGAGACCCTTCGCAATATGGAGATTTATAGCTAATGCCAAGCTGCTGCTGCTGCTGTGAAGTCAAATAACAATTTCGCCTTTCATTAAATTCAACTCTAAGCCCTGCTTTAAGGCACCAGCGCCAGAAAGGCAGCTTACATATTTATTTGTATGCACATACAAAAGTATATATGTATATATATATACCCCTTATAGTAGGACATCGGGTTTCGACTGCGGTACTTTGTCGCATAAACATAAACACCTCCAAATGCCGCGACACAAAGCAAAACAAGAGCGTAGACTAAGCATCATAGCCATTTGATACCCTAACAAAGGGAACAATCATTTTATCATAAAGAAAGTCAATAAATAAAACTCAATTCAATTCAGTTCTGCAGAAAAACACTTTAAATTAATTAAGAGTTACGCGCATTTCTCAGGAATTATTTATTTGATTTATATTTGTTTTATTCTCTTTTTGCCTCATTAATTGCAAGAGTATTAAACCATTCTTTGCTTTTCTTACGTTTTTACTGAGTTGTGTCTTTTGTCTTTTGTATTTGACGTTTTTCTTTGGCACTGTTCGCAGGCGGCATAATCCATTTTAAATAAAATTCCAAATGAACAGGCACAATGAAGGCAGCCCAAAAACCTGCGATATCCTTTGTTCTTGAACTTGTTGTTATTGTCGTTGTCGTTGTCGTTCTCGCGTCGGTCGTTGCCTTTTTTGCCGGTTTTTCGGAGAGGCAAACACACTTAAAACATGAGCACGAAAAACATTTACATAAAATCGTCTTAACGCATTTGGCGCCTCATCGTCATCGTTGTCGGCTCCTCCGCTTTTTGGGCCTGGGCATGGGCCTGGGCCTGGTCCTGGCCCTGACCGAGGACAGGACTCTAGAATGGCTACAATGGCACACCGGGGAGTGGAGAGGGGTTGGTTAAGGGGAACAGCACGCGGTGCGCCTTTGGGCCAAATAAATTACAACAAGTGTCGTTGGGCCCGTTCTGTGGCACATTTCATGGCAATTTAATATGCCCCAAAAAATAGGCCAAAATAAAAGTAAAACGATATGCATATAGACAAAATTTAATGGGCGTGGCATGGGGAATAAACTGGGCGTGGTTGAAACCTGATTGCAGCTAGATGCTCATGATTAATAGTCAACTAATTGCATTTGCTGCTGGTTAAATACTCAAAGCAGTGATAACTTTTTATTTACTTTCGCAATTGAATTAGTCACTGTGAAAAATCTGGCTTTAAATGTGAGTTTAATTAACATTTGCGAGAAATTAAACTTTTATATGTGCAAAACTTAATTGAATTTCATTTTCAAATGCATTGCGTAAATACATTTTTATTTCTAAGTTTTTTTTTTTTTTTTTTTTTTTGTTATTTGCTGCGCATGGGGAAAACTTTCAAATCACATTTGCAGTTAGCCAAACTGCCAATTGGCAGTTGGGATGACTTGGGATGGGCAGGGAATGGCTAGGAGGTAGCAGGTCCTGCTGACCATTTTGAAAGCTCGAGAGAAATCAAAAAAGTGTATAACGAAAATACACATTTAACTTTACAAATTGAATGTGCATGGAAGGAGAGACTAAGAGACTGTTGTACAATGTTTGTTATTGCCTTAAATTGCAACAAATGTTATTTAGCACATGAGCTCGGGATCAGCATCAGCTTCAGCATCCTCATCAGCTTTTGAGCTGAGCTGTACAAACTTTTCAACAAACCCACGCACAGAACGCCACAAATTTATATAGAGCTTCCTACTGAGCTCGCAGCCACAGTCGAGAAGTCAGAATCGGCTCGAGCTCTTTCATACTTCTAGCTCTGGTAATTATGTAAAAGTTTTTTATATTTTCAGCCGCTCATTTTTTGTTGTTGTGTTTTTTTATGAGTGTGTGTGTGTGTGTGTTGGGTCAGTCCCCAAGGGTCAATTTTAATTACGTTCATTCGAGATGCGCAATAAAATGAAATAAAATAAAAGTCGGGCGTGTAAAGTTTTTTGACAGGCGCCAACGAAGTGAAAATTGCTACGGCATAATTGAAAGCCAAAGCAGAAGCGAAGCTGTGACTGAATCTGAGTCTGAGGCTGAAGCTAAAAGCCATGATCAAATTGGGTTCTTCTTTTTTGCATGGCATTTGGGTGCATAATTAAAAATACATTGACATTTAATGGCACGTCGTGCTATAAATATTCAGTTTTTACTTCCTTTCGTTTCGTTTCATTTCGTTTGCTTTCGTTTCTTTGCGTTTCGTTCGGTTCGCCTTTGTTTTGTTTGGTTTTTTTTGCTGTTGTTGTGTCTCTTGCATTATTGTTAGTCGGCTCAAAGTCATTTTGAAATTCCGTTGGCATATTTGGCCCCTGGGTAAGCCTTTGACATGCCAAGACCAACCGACCTTCTGCCAACCCAGCCCAGCGCAGTGTTGCATACTTTGCGGCGTTTTCAAATACCGTCAAGGCATTGGAAGGCAAACGCGGCGCATACTTAACAATTCATTTGCTAAATTCCTTTTTATTTTGCATGCCAAAGCAGCACTCAATATGCTCCCCATCAAATTGAACTCTGCTTCTCAACTTCAGCCTATTGGCGCTACACACTCCGTCAGCCAGTATAATCATCAATCATCATAATTGAAGTACTTCGAGGCACACATTGCGCATACGACGCGTATTTTTCTTCATTTTTACTTCTTCTCACCTCTCGCTGGCTAAGTGACTCATTTCCACAAATGAAGCTTACCCGGCTGTGTTCACTTTAATGTTGCCATTAAAGCTATTGCCAGGTATTTTTGCCAATGCTCCTTCTACCTTTCATTAGCACCTCAATGAACAGGGGAGCAACTGAGCGTTTTATTCAAGCTTTTAAATGTCCTTTTGTCTTTCATATTATCATTGTTTCTAACTTATTCTTAGCAAATTTCTTGTTTGGTTTACATTCGCATTAACGCTTTCCACCGCAGAGCTGTCCTTGTGCATGTTTCCAAAGTTGAGGCCGCGATAAATCCATTTCACAAGTAATATCCTTTTTCTTTGACTTCGGGCACACTTCTACACTGTCTGCGGCATTTGTGGCATTTTTATTTCATTTGGCTTTATGAAATTAGTAAACGGCTGTTCAATGTTGTTGTTATTGTTGAGACGCTTTGCGATGAATCCTTCCACCCATCGAATCCGAAAAGGAGCAAAGCAAGAGAAAGAGAGAGTTTGTGTTTTGGTTGGAATAAATGTGAAAATATGATTTGATATTATGGCCAAGCACGCCTCAAAGACAAATGGACGGAAATGGGTCAGTCGAGGCAGCTGCCATGTAGCTTTGGCATTTGTTATCCTTTTTATGAATTCGAGCATGCAATGAGGATACGTCTATTGTTGGCCACAATAACAACAACCCCTTGGACAATAACAAGCGGAAACACATCCACAGACACAATCAGATACAGACACACATACAGATACATAGGAATATTTTCTTGGACAAAATTAAGTGTTGAACATCATTGGAATTTTGATTGCTAAAAGTCAGAATGCGACCGAAGAAATCCAGAAGATTGAATCAATATGATGCTTTAAGAGGTTCTCTCAAAAATTGTTGACTCATTTTTGGCAGCCACGTGGCTCTTTTCACTTCAGCAGCATAGCAGCATATCATAAAAGTGGTGGCATAAAGACAGAGCCACTTAGAGCACGGTAAGTGGCCACAAATGGTGGACTTGACTAACAACAATGCCTTTCCACAATTACACGTAAAAAGAAAAGCCAAACTACGAGTAACTACACTTTGGCATGGAAATGAAACAGCTACACAGGCAAAGTCAGTTGTAGAGCCAAAGTCAGAGCTACTGCTTCAGCTAAAGCTTAAGTGGTTGCCGTGAAAGCTGTGAGCTGTGAGCTGAGAGCAGGAGTAAATCTGCCCCGGGAAATTCGATGTGAAAGAAGAGTCAGTCAGGCGCAAGGCAGACAACGGCAGTCATGTGAGCACAGCTGCTGGCTGGCATTGGCCTCAGACTCTGGACCCTATCTCCAGGGTCCTGAGTACTGAGTCCTGTGTAAGCATACGGGTTGGGGTACAGTTCCTGACCGGCTTACGGCTGCCAAGTCCCTGCGATTGCGATTGCGACTATATTGCCGGCGTATGCTACACGTCAAGCCCAGTTGCTGATCATAAACTTGAAGGCACACATACACACACTTACACTCACTCAGCCACACTCAGGCTTTCTCATATGTAGGCAAATAAATAACGCAGCGCAAGAAAAGCCAACGTCCTTCGCACATTTCACCCTCAACACTAAAACTCATCCAACAAGCACAAGACACAACATATCATTTGTTGCCCCTTGCCAACAATTCCATTGTCTGCAACTCGTTCCATATGTGCGAGTGCTTAGCTGCCCTGTAACAGCAAAATGAACTGGGTATACATACCAATTTCACTACAGTAAAAATATTTCACCTATTTTAAATGTATTTTATTCTTTGATTTGCTTACTTATTATGCTTTACAGGGTGTCTCGTAGTCTTGCTCTGTTACACTGCTTTCTATTTAGTTCTTTTCTGTTAGCTGTTATTGTCATTGTTCCTATTGTTGTTCCTGCTTGCGTTGTCGTGTTTGTGGTTACACTCTGCGTGCTGTGCATTGGTCTCCCCACCATCCCCATCATCCACTTCGTCGCCCTCGGTTTACCCCTCTGACCGTCCCTCATTCCACACTGTCTCGCCGTCCTGCTGTTTTTTTCTGCCTTTTGCCTGCGTTGCTCTGCGGTTGCTGTTCCGTGTCTATTGTGCTAATAGGCAGTGCTATCGTATTTTAACAGCTTTTATTTACACATATGCACATGTATGTGTGCACACACACACTCGCACGCACACACTCACACACTCACATAGACATATTTGTGGCGCAAGCATTTCACTTGTTTATCATAGTTTTGCTATTGCTATTCTTGTTGTTATACAGCTTTATATGGTACCCTTTTGTAGACGACCGAAAGGGGCATGATAAGTCACAGAAAACTATTGCATATTTATAGAAAATATGTATATGTTGTAGATTAAAGTGGGATTAGGACTAGTTGCAACTTTTGTGCAGCAATAACTTTATATAGGATATCTGTGATTGAGCTCCTAGAAGTTTTTCCATAGGCTTTTCAAAAAGTAATTTAAAAATTCTCGTTTTTAATCCCATCACAAGGTCAATCAAGTTTTTCTTCCTCCCTTTCTCGCTATTCTTGTTCCACTTTAATTGAAAGTTTCTTTTATTCGTTTGGTATTGACTTGTAGAGTATCTGGCAACTGTGCTGCTTGAGTTTGTTGTATTTGCCTGCCTCTGGTCTTAATTGCTCTCTTGTTTTTGGCACATTACTTATTTGGCTTTAGGTAAACAGTTAACACAGGTGGTCAGGCAGTCCATTAGGAAAGGGTTCATCACATTTTGGGTTGCTTTTGTTGTTTCACCACCTGAACCTAAACCGGTTTTGGGTTCGTAGTACTCACACTGCGACTTCCACTTGTCAGCTTTTAACAAGCTCCATGGCATCATCATGGCCATGGGATGTTGCTACTCCACGTGCAGCATGTCATCAACATGATTGGCATTTTTAAGCAACGGAATAATTTCGATTTTCGAGATACCTTTTTTCTCTTTTTTTTTTCTTTTTTCATTTTCTTTTAATACATTTTCTCCGCATCAATAAAAATGTCAAAATGGCAGGTTTTATAATTGGCGATAAAATGCCATCAACGAGGGACAGTGTCAGCAACAGCTACACTGACTGTAAGCAGTCAGCAGTCAGCAGTCAGTGTCAGCGTCAGTGTTCTGACATGCTGGTAGTCCCATTGTTTGCTTACATATCGACCAACTGTGGCACTGACAATCTTCTGCAGAAGCAGCAGCTGCAACTTGAATCCATCTTGAATTTGTACATTCCAGAGATAAGAGAATCGGCTCAATTCCGGCCAATAATTGGCTACAGTCAATAAAAATGGTTAATGGTCATCATTTCGGCTGAGTGTTAAATGGGAAAAAAGCAAACACATTTAAGTGAGCTAAAAATGTGGCACGAGAGTGAGCTATTGCAGTGACTGGCGACTAGACACGGCGCTAAGTTTCCGTTGATTTCCCTCTCTCCTGTTGGGAAGCAAAACATTTGCGTGGCAAAGCGGATGATGCAAGTAACTGAACTTCCTGAAATGGGCGCCAGTAAACTGTAATAAACACTAAAAGGCAGAGGCAGTGGCAGTGGCAGGGGCAGTGGTAATAGCAAAAGCAACAGCTTGAGGAAGCTGCACATTCAACGTGCCTCGCCAGCGCCATTTGACTGACAAATGTGGCCGGCAAACATAGCGTCCAGGAAATGGCAAGGAAATTAAAACAAATATAAAATGCCAGACCAACCAACTAGACGATAGAGGAGAAGGTTGTTTTGAGTCTTAGGGAAAGCCAAATGAAAATAAATATGGTAGAAAACTTTGCCCGCAGCCCAGAGCAGGCAAAGCCAAGCAGACCAGAGCAAAGTAACTCACTGAAGTCCGCCAGGAGGCATTTAAATGTGGCAGAGCAGTAGTTAAGCGGCATGCGGCATGCGGCAAGTGGCAAAAAAAAAAAGACGCATCTCTCTCCCAACCATTTTGCCATAAAAGTCAACAACTTTCGCTGCCTGACGGCAACTGCTGATAAAGGGCAGTCGACCAGGTCCAAACTGCTCCCCCAACTGGCGTCTCTTCGTGTCCCTTCCCTTGTTACCAATTCCCTTTTCTCGATTGAGTTACGCGTAATCGTTTCGAGTGCTTAAAAATTAAATTAAAAATTTATTTACTTTAAAAATGGCTACGTCTATGGCTCTGCTCAGCTTATCAAGCACACACACCGCGCACATATATTTGCCCACATACACACGTAGACACGCGTAGCAGCTGTGCTGCCAAAGGCCATAATAAACCGCAGAGTGATAAGAAATCGATTTGTCACCAGGACGTGAGACTCAATTGGCGCTTAAGCAAACAAAAGCCAACGCGAACGCAGTCATGAGGGCATAAATCACGCGCACACACACAAACACACACACAAGGGGATGACACAAAGGTGGGTGTCCTCAGTTTGTCGTAGTATGTGTGAGCGTGGGTGTGTGTTTGTTGTACCACATTTAAGTTTATTACAGTTACTCCAGCGAGTTGTTTTGAATCAAATCCCCAACAAAATACTCGCTGCCTTTGTGCGAAATGTGCGCAACTGAGATTTGGATTTGCTGCTCTTGTAATCATAGAAAGCAGGCGACAATGAAGAAATTGAAACAAATTTTTAATTCATGCCCCCTTACTCTAAGCCAAGTAAAGCGCCCTAGAAGAAGAAGAAGGAGAAGCCGAGGTTGTGTCTTTAGGCCCAGATCTAAATGGCAATCATCAAAGTCACAGGTGCTGCTGCTTCGGCTTCGGCTGCTGCTGCTGTTTTGTTGATTTATGTTCGATTTACAAGTAAATCCCCCAAGTGAAATATAATTTCCATGTGTTTATTTCTGCGAAATTTGTTTGTCGCTGTTGCTACTGCTGCCAAGCATTTTGAGCGACTGTTTTCCCCCTTTTCGATCATCAAGTCCCACGATTTTGACAGACTTATTTGCTTTCGCTTTAGTTCACTTCACGTGACAGCACACGGGCATGTCAGAGTCTCCCCATGGAATAGTAGTGTCTGCCCAGGCAGTTAAAAATAAGGTATACCCAAATCTTGCTTTGACTTGCATGTCTCGTGTCTTCCTATTCCCCTCTCGATTGTCTCCTTTCTCCTTCCCTTGTTTCTCTGCTTGTTTTTCTGTCCTGAGTCTCTAGAGATGTCGAGCTATTTGTGGTGTCTGCTTCTGTTTTTAGCTGTCGATTTAAACTTATACTGTCCTAATGAGGGGTACTATAGTTGCTTAACATTGTTTGTGTAGATAAAAATAAAGTGTTTTTATTTACAAATTTATTTATTAAGTTGTTAAATGTGTAATGATGTTAATAAAACTAACGTACGTTTTGGAATCATTGTTTTAGCACATTTTAAAATTAAAATTTATTGTAGATATTAAAACTTAATATATATAAAAGGGTATTCTTAGTTTAGTTGCTGCTTTTAAAGCAATTCCTTTCAGTTCTGTTCGCTATGTCCTTTCTGACTGCGTTTGTGCGCTGTCCGCAGTTTGAATTCGTCTTCTACTTCTTCTCTGCTTCTTGCCACACTTTCTGCTGTTTCTGTTGCTGATTTCGCCCAAAGTCTCGAAGGTAATGTATTTCTTCCTCTTTTTTTACCCCACCTACACGTGAAATATTTCCAACAGCCGCAGAGTAAACAAGCGCTTACATTAACTTTTGCTTACTTTATATGTACAACTTTGAGTGCGTGTGTGTGTGTGAAAACCCGCACACTCTCAATTTAATCGCTTGATTTCACTTTATTTCGACTGCGATTTCAATTTAATTTCCATGAATTTTGCTGGCATTTCAACGTCTTGAGTTTGGCATTTCTTTAGCCCATAAAAAGGAGAATGAATTCAGTTGATTTTAATTTTTAATTCAAGCATTTGCGAATTGCGAGTTCCGATTTGCGGCTTACCAACCGTATTTATGAAGTCATGTTGTGCGATTTGTTGCTGCAGCCAAGTTTGTTTCGCTTTAATTAAAAATGCAATGGGAAATATATGTCGATGCGGTCAACCCCCAATTGGTTGTGGACAAACCCCTTTCTCAATGAATTCACTTACTTCCCGAATCGGGATCGACCTTACAAGTGGATAAAAAGAAAGTGAATGTTTTAATTAACTTTTGTTTGCAGAGCGCCCTAAAAAGTTTTTCATTTGCTTTAACTCTTCTCAAAAAGCTGAATGAAAACTTTTTGCGTTTAACAGCTAAATCTGGCAGTGTGTGTGTTAGCATCAGTGTGTGTGTGTTGGAACCGCCCCGAAATGTAGGCAATGCTTTTTGTACGCAGCTAAAATCAAACCAAACTTCGTTGTCCACATTAAAATAGATTGCTGTTTACTTTCAATTTACTCGTATTCTCATTCGCATTCACATCCAAGTCCAAATCTCAAACGCAATCGCAATCGTAATCCTTCAGCACGTCAACGGACCCAGCGTAAATATTTGCTTTAAAGTTATTACCATTTTGATGCCAACCGCTTACTTTTCTCTTTTCCCTTTTTTCTGACTGTCTCTGATGTCTCTGTTTTGGTGGCAACATTTCAGGCAATATATTAACTGCACATTGTATGCGATACGCTGTCAAATATCTGCAACTTTCAGCTGTTCACCGAGCACCACAAAATTCCCTCAACAAACAACAAAGCGAACGCATTGTTTCGCACAAAACTATGCAAATGTCAGCTGCATTTTTATGACTTTGCGCACCAACGAGCAGCAAAAAAAAAAGCAACAAAAATTGTTTTGAAGTTTGATGCAACAACGCAATTGCCGCTTCGGGTGTGCTCCGTTGTCAACTCAATCGTTGAAACTTTTAGTTCTTTTTTTTTCTCCGGTGTCTTTTCTCTCACACTTTTTCGTGGAAATTGTTTTATTAGCCTAATACCCAAACGGAATTTATGAAGTTTTGTGAGTTGTGCATTAGTTAAATGCCGTCCGTAATGGGTTTAAAAGGTCAGCACATGCTCTCTGAGCTCAGCACCCAAGTGCTTGCATTTTGTAACCCAAGAGTTGCAACACTTCAAGCGGTAACCAAGACCAGTTTGGGAAATTAGCGGTTGACATTGCTGCCGTTGGCACTGCAGACGTTATCGCTGTTCCAGCGATGACGTGACAAGACGTTGGTGAAATACGAGGAGAAGGCCAATTACTAGGACCAGCACTAGCACAGGAGATGGCCGGCAATAACTACACTGTTAAAAATGTGCTTCACTTTTACTTAGCTGCAGCGTTTCAAATAGTCTCTTAAACAACAATATTTGCACTCAGAGAGCCGTCAGTATTTTAATATTCACAAATTTTATTTTATGCACTTTTAGTAGGTATTTATACACAGTTAAAAAAAGCTTTCTATTTTTCTAGTCTTTAATCAATCCTAAACGATTTTTGTTAAGGATTTGATTTAATAATAATATTAAAACGAAAGTAAAATAAAATATAGTATTTAATAATTGATATTATAGTTGCTTTTTAGGCAGACAAAGCTTTAAAAGCAAATTAAAAATATTACCGAATTTTTTCCAGTGTAAACAGAATCAAAAGAGCAAGAGAGTAAGCGTGTATGTGTGGGTGTGTGGGTGTGCTTTGGCCAGGCTGCGACCGAGGCACGACCATAACTCGCTTTGGTCTGCGTTTTGCGTTTAAACAAAGTGACAGCAACATGCCACTGCTGCTGGTGGCACACTCAGTAGTAGCTGCGGCAATTGTGGCAGCAGCAGCAACAGAAACAGTGGCAACAACAACAACAAGAAGAGCAGGAGCGACAGCGAGACATCAACATCCTCGACATAGATAAACAAGCGTCTGTTGATGTTGCTGTTTCCATTGCCGTTGCCGTTGCTGTTGCTGATGTTGCCGCTGCAATAACCGCACATATCGCTCATAAACACGGCCATAAAAGTAACGCAAACAAACAACGAAACAAATATGTGATAAAGCGAAAGGAACAACTAAATATGCGAGTACTCGACGCCATTTTGCCAAATTTAATGGCCCATCGGAAGCTGGAAACTAAGTAAAAACTTTGGTCACTTGCCGCCATCAAAAGGCAATAAAAAATTCAACACTAAAAACTTATCCTAATATTTTGTGCATCAAAATCATTGCATATTAAATTGGGATTCTCTCCAAAAATTACTCTAAAACGTACTCAAACACTCAGTTTATGGCAGTTGTTAAGAGGTTCATAAGGAACGCAGTGTACACAGTACGTATGTGTGTTGTTTCATAAACTGACTAGTTTAAACGGACTGTCAACATGGCTAAAAGCGTTGGCCTAATTGTCAACGCTTACGCTAATTAAACGCACTAGGAGAAAGCAAAATAATGAGGACAAGAGAAAAACAGTTGAAATGAAACGAAGGAAACTGACAAGATTATTGCATTTGTAGCTAACTGCTATCTGTTTTGGCTTTCCCCTCTCTCTCTATCACTCCCTCTCCCGCAATTTCTCTCTGGGCCATTTGTGTGTTGATAAACGTTCACCGTCATTTAAGGACAACAACAGCAACAAGAAAGTGCAGCATGAAAAGTAAATGTACAAATAGACTGAATGGTTGAAGGCGCAACTACGTCTCTTTCTATCTCTCGGTCTATCTCTGTTTGTATGTCTGTCTCTATCTACGTCATCATCCGCTTCGATGTGGACAACAGGACAACAGAACGGACTGAAACAAACGCTGGCAGCGTTTTATCCAGCATTTAGCTTGTCTTTCTTTTCGGGGCCAGCTAAAAGCAAAGCGTGCTCTATGCTATGTATTCTATGCCGTATCTTCTTCAGCACCACCCGCTAACAGCCGCCTCCAAACCCCCCCTGACTACCCTTTCCGCACACAACAATGCAGACACGCAACGTAGGATGCACGCTTTATTTGCCTTAAACAGAGCGCGCCGCAATTTGTTGTTGTTGTTGCTGTTGCCTGTTTTTATATTTTCCCTTTTTCGTTTTCTTGTTGTTGTTCTCGGAAAGTAGGCTACGTCGTCGTCGTCGTCGTCATTCTCATCGTCCCCGGGCCATCTCCTGTTCAAATTAAACTGAAAGTCTTGTCTGGAAATGCCGCATCCCAAGACGACGCACCGACGACGCCATCGGCCTCATCCTCAGTGTCCAAACAATGTTATGAGGCAAAGTGGCAGTACTTTTTCTAGAGCACTCTAGACCATTCCTGCCCGAATGCCTGCAAATGTTGTAATTAAACTTTAAGGATTGCGCAAAGTTTTATAACAAGTTGTGGACAGAGAGTGAGCATGGTGAATACAAGGCAAAAGAAATAGCAAAAGCGTTAAACAAAAGGCTAAAAGCAAAATGCTAACATGCATTGTAAAGGCGGTCAAAAGCGAACTAAACCCCAAAACCAGGCACCAATAATCGATAGCTCTTTAACTTTTGCACACCCACAAACAACTGTGACACTGATGGCTTAAGCTCGCGCTTAATGGCCGTCTAAGTTGACACAAGCCGCCAACGGAAAAATGAAGAGGAAAATTCAACCAAGCGGCTCACTGAGTGGACTCAGCTGACTCGATTTGGCCCGCACTCAGCTCAGTTCAAGCCAGTTCTGAGTGTGAGGTTGCCAAAAGTTTTGTGTTGATTTATTAAATTAATTGCTGCCACATGCAGCTGCCCTTCAAGCCCCGTGTACACCCCTTAGACCAACAACTTGCAAGCATTTATTTGTCTTTAATTTAATTTATACGAAACGCCGAAAAACTTTTTTTTATGACAACATTCATAAGAGTAGTAAGTAGTGGAGAGAGATGGGATAAGAGAAAAGGAGAGGGCTAAAGAGCCCGCCTTCTTGCCGCCAATTTTCGCGGAAAAAATGTATCGCAAGGTCATTGATTTTTCTGATAGTTTACAATTTTTTATAAATTTTTATTTAATCAACCTACAAAATATTTCAGATTTTTTAAGGGCTGCTCTTCTAATTAAAACTTGGTAAACTTGGAAAGCAAGACTCAATGTATCGATTAGGAAATGAATTTAAATAATTAATATGATATGTAATACTTTTAGTAATTTCCCCATAAATAGTTTTCTATTGTGTGGTTGTTTGTTGGCGGCGATGGTGCAGCCGGAAATTGAGTACAACTTGAAATATGGAAGATAAATGATTTATACGAGCGATGCACGCACTGAAAAGGCTTCGAGATGGAAAAGATGGCTCAAAAGGAAAGTGGAAAGCGGAAGGAGAAAAGACTGAGATCCAAAGCAGAAAAATGAATTGCCTCACTACGTGTTGCTGTTCCACACAATTTCCGGAGGGACGAGACGAACATATCCTGCTCTTCCCTGTTGTTGTTGTTGTAACTGTGTGTTCCCTGTACTCAGCCCACCTCTTCAGTCTGTGGCAAAGTTGGTATGAAAGGCGAGGACATGACATCCAATCGTTTTGCACACTTTTACAATTGATTTAGCTTCAGTTGCCAAAGAGAATACCTTTATACCTGAGAGAGTGTGTGTGTGTACACTCATGTGTGTTGCCGAGTGTTTTCACTCACAGATTGGTTAATGTTGGCACTGCTTAAAGTATGCGATTTGTTGAACGTTAGCCAACTTGGGGCATTTAATGGCATTACAATTTGCCTTTGTTATTGCCACGATTCTTGGCTCTTGTTGCTGAGCTTGATGCTCCTCCAATGTGGGCCAAAGAAAAATGATGCCACAAAACCTTACGGTGTGAAATGCTCGTTTATTTCCAGAGGGAAGGGCTGCTGGCTAGAAGGGGAGTGGGGGTGGGAGTTAAGGGCATGGTCACTGGCGAATGGAGTAGGGTGAAACCCTCAGAATATGTTGCACGTTTAACGCTCGCTTCAGAATTTATTGCCGGGTTGCTGCGCGGTTGACAGTCGAACTCATAAAAACTCTAAGGGCCTTCCGTAAGGACGGTTATGGGGGTTAAGGGGTGGTGGATACGCCCCTTTAGTAGCGGGGGGCTGACCGTTTATAGCGTTTACAGTTACTTAATTCTTTTGCATGAACTTGCGACATAAAACAATAATAATTGCACACCTTTACAGGCACAACTCTCCATTTCCCTTTCGTTCTTCCTCTCTCTGTCGCTCACTCTAACGCCATCTCTCTCTTTCTTTCGTTACAGGTACGTGTTGGAAGTGTTGTCAATTCCCCCCGCAGTGGCAGCAGGTAGAAGGAAAAGCATTTTTGATTGTTCGCAACTTTTGTAAATTTCTTTAAACTTTGAAAACTGCTGCCATTACAGCAAAAGGGCCAAAACAGCACAGCACATTTTGGCCATGGCTCAGCAGCAGCAGCAGCAGCAGCAACAGCAGAGGCGGCAGCTGTTGACGTTTATTGTTGTTATTGTTGGTTTTGTTGTTGCTGTTATTGCTACTGTCGTTACGCGCGTTGATTGTATTATGAGTGACGTGTACCGCAAAAAAGCTTTTAAGTCATTAATTTAATTTGGAGTGCCACACTCAAAGGATTTTAAAGTGCACACAATATTTGATGCAAAGCCAGACGATCGCCAACCGAAACTAGGGAGTCTATATAGTATATACAGATGGCTATGTACAGATAAATTAAATGGCTTCATTAAGCACAGTGCGTGCACATTCAAGACGAATATAAATTTGCTAATAACTAAGATTTATGCTGGAAGAATCACATTCATGCATATCTCCAGTCGACAGTCGAGAATTAAAAGCAAACATTTAAAAGCAGCCGAGATAAAGCCACAAGAGAAATGCGCATTTTCCAAAGTGTATATCTGCCTGTCTGTGTGTTGGTTAGTGTGTGGGGTGTGTGTGTGTGTGTGTGTGTGTGCGTAGTAAAATCTGAAAACACAATCTGCATTCAAATGAATCAAATAAATTAGTTTGGCAATTTTGAGGCAAACACCAAAAGCAAAAAGCATTTTTCTAACCGCCTTCAGCTTGGTGGGCGTGTCCCATTACATATTTATATATATGTATGCTTGTGTGTGTATATAATTTTTCTATATGTATCTGTTGCTGCGGTTGCCGACAAACTTTTGGCTTATTTGATTAAATAATTTCCACTTAACTTCTTACTTTGGCCTCGCCGTCAACTTCCGCCTTTCGCCTAGGCCAAAAAGGACTAAGGCCAAAAAGCCAAAGAATGTTTTCAAGCAGCCCAAAGTACGAAGTACGTCTGTGTATGTTAGTAATTAAAAGCAACAAATTCATACACACACACAAGCATAGTGGCACAACAATTTAGCTGGCAAATTAGTATGGCAAAAACTTAATCTTTGGCCCACAGGCCAAGCAAATATCAAGAATCAAGTCGAGTTGAGTTGAGTTGAGTTGACTTGAGACGACGACAAGAAACAAAAAGGTATTCCAACCATACAAAACATTCACAATGAATGACTTTTGCCATAAACAACTAGCTTTGATCGACATACGTGTACGTGTATATATATTTATACACATGTATATGTATTTATATATCACATAGTGTTAGTTTCGTTCAGCAAAAATATAGCAACTCCTTTGATATTCACACACAAAAAGAGTAACATTTGCTATTTGCTCAGAGCAGCGGCAAATGAAGTGGCCCAGTGGCTCTGCTCTCATGACAGCTAGATTTACAGTGTGGTCGTATATATACACACGGCAAACACAGGCCTACACCGCGCGAAATAGTAAAGTAGCTTCGAGTTTAACATAAAAATCGACAGACATAAATGTCAACTAAAGTACAATTGGCTCTTAACATAGCTAGATTTCTTAAGTTGATTTAGCAAAGTACTTAACTATTTCTGACAGTGTATGTGACAGGCAGAAGATAGAGTACGATATAAATATCTGGGTGGCGCCGTTTGGCTGCGAGTGTACAATGTGGAAATAGGGTTAAAGCATTGAGAAATGGAGTTGAGGCAATGTAGGAATAGGGCAGTAGATAGATGTAAGTAGGGGCAGTGAGAGAGTCGGGTGTGGTCTTAACATGGGTGCGCAAATTGTATTGTTTTTGTGTAAATTAGTTCATTGTGGCAGTGAGTGTGTGTGCGTGTGTGTAGTAGTGTGTGTGCGTGTTCCATCTTCAATTTAGACGACGTGTTTGGTCCTTTTAATTTGCATGTTTTATGTTCACTTTATGAGATTTGAGTTGGTCTTGTGGTTTAGCATAAAATATTAAACTGGCCACATGTGTGTGCCAATGTGTGTGTGTGTTTAAGTTGTGATGCGATCATAATTTATCGTGTGCCTTTTTCATTTGGGTTTTTCCATTTGAGTTTTGGCACAAATCTGGCAGATGTTTTCTTTCCTTTTCTTTTGTTCTGTTCTGTTCTGGTTCTGGCTCTGGTTTGGTTTAGTTTTTGTTTCAGTTTTGTTTTGTTATTTATTTAATTTATTTATTTATGTCGCTCACTAAAACCACTTTAATCAGACCCAAGCGACATGACCAGCTCATCTGGCCATGCCAAAATTAAGCCCACACTATAAGCCATGATTGCAAACAGCCTGTGCGGCGAACTGAGCCAAACTGAATCGGCTGACATAAGCGTCAGTCAGTAAGCCGTTTAGTTATAAGCCGTCAACACGCACAGCGACGTGGCTAACGAGACGGTAGTGGGTCTAATGACAACCCGTCAGTCGGTCACTTGGTCAACTGATTTTATTTATGGCCCTCTTTTATGACACATTTTGCTTTGAGCCAACTGGCAGGAGCGCATGCAAAACTCAAACGAAAACAAAAGAAAAAGCAAAACAAAACAAAGTTGGCCCAAAGGAAGCACATTTAATTCTTATTTATAAACATGGCCAAAACATGCCAAATTATTGGCCCAATGGAAATTTCTTATTGCACCTGCCAGAGTGTGTGTGTATGTGTGTTTGTTGCTGTGTGTGTCTGCAAACATATCAATAATTTAAGTCAAATTCCATTTGGAGCTATACATATTTATAGATGGCAAATAAATGCGTTGTGGTCACATTTAGCTACGTGCAAGTGTACAAGGATATTCAGGATAAAGCAGAGTAAAGCACTGAGGGAGAGAGAGAGAAGTTGCCGCAAATCGAAGCACATGTTAAACTCTTTACACCGACATAAAGTGCGAGCGAAAATACGTGCGTGGCATGATACATTGTAATTGAGGCCAACGACAAACAGACACAACGACAGAGATACAGCCAGACAGACAGAGAAAGACAGTGAGTGAGTGAGAGAGACAGGGTGAAAGTGCGTCTGACAGATGAATGAATGAATGTATGGATGGATGAACGGATTGTGGCATGAAATTGATGAGAGAATGCAAGAATGTGTCGATGTAACAACATATCCTGCTGCAAAACAAACAAATAACATTGTTTGGGATATAGCTTCCCTGGTCTGTGATCCTGGTCTTGTGGCAGAGCACCGAAACAAGCAATCAACTGGAAAATGCAACAACAATGACACTTTTCACAGCTGCCATACTTTTTCTTTCTCTCTCTCTCTCTCTCTGGCTGCCACTCTTCATCTACACTGTCAAAAATAAAAAACATGAAATTTGAAGCTTCTTAGATTCAAAATTCGAGCAACTGAATGTTAAAAATTCAAATATATTTTCTTTGCTTTTATTTCCTCAATCAAACATTTCTTTTTATTATTTAGCTATACAGTTTATTTTAGAGATTTCTTGAGGCAATTATTTTGGCTTCAAGCTTTTGTTCCGCTTCTTCTTTTAAGAAGTTTTTTATCAGTGCATCTGTCTCTTATCTGATATGTTGGCAGTGAGTGCAAGTGAAGTGCGATCCGGTGCAGTAGAGCTGAAAGCGTAATAGATGCTAGAACAACAATAACAACAACGACTGTCAACGGAAATTGCTGTCAGCATTGCGCTGTGTCTTCTGCAACAGAACGAACAAGACAACAGTTGGGCAGACCGACAGACGGATAGATGGACGTTAAGGTTTTCAAATTGTTTGCTTGGACGCGGTCGCAGGGAGCTCGCCAACCGACGAACACGACGGACCCAGGCACGTTACCATAAATCTGGAAATGAAATAAGTGTACACTCTTGTATGTTTGACATTTGGTCACTCAAACTCAAAACGAGTAGTCTTCCCTCTCTGTCTCTCTCTTTCGCCTTTCCTCTCACTCTGTCTCTGTACTCTCTCCATCTCCTTTTCCATATCTCGTTTGTACGCTTCTCTGCAGCGTGAACATGAAGGACTTGCGGACAGCACGTAACGCGTTTAAGTGTCCCCATGTATTTCTCTCTCCCTGCTCCATCGCTCTTCAACTTTATACACATGTCTATATGTGTGTGTGTGTTTCTGTCACAAACACATGCGTCAATTTAATAACAACAAGCAAGGGAAATAAGCAGTAGAAGCAGAAGCAGAAGAAGAAGACGTAGCGAATGACCAAACAGAACACCAAAATAAATGAGATATTACCAATTTGTATTGAATGCCTTAAATGACATAATGGCCAAGGCAATATCCTATACGTTTTGCTAGATTTGTTGTTCTTGCTGTTGTCGTAGCGCTTATCGGACCATCGTCATGGTCTTTGCTTTTGTGGTTGTTGTTGTTGTTCTTGTCGTTGACAATCATTTGTGTTGTCCCTATACGCAATTAGGAGAGCACAAAGCAAACACTTGCAAGTCATTAACCGTGTCAAAGGCGTTGCAAATCCATTACCTTTATTAAGTATTCGCCGTGTGGACACATGACAAGCAAATAGCAATAAAGGAAATTAACATGAAGAAAAGGAAGAATGCATAGATAAGATAAAACATTTAGATTAAATATGCTTTAGTGGCTAGAGTGATTTCCTTACAAATACCTAAAGTTCGAAGGTTAAACGTGGAATGTGTTTAAGCATTGCATATTAAGTATACGCCATGAGGCAATAATGTTCATTATCAGCAATAAAATCTTGATTATGCCAGTATACACCCTTTAGCTGTCGCATTTACAGGGTAAGTAACCGCAAAGTGCTTCAGAATGTAAATTTCTTAAGATATTGCATAAATATCAAGCACACGCAGTGTATACTGTAGTGAATACAGAGGCCTTTCGACTAAAATGAAGTCTTAGGCATAGATATACAGAATTTACTTTCTAAATTAACTGTCGAACAGCAAACAAAATTAAGAGAACTGAACTGTTAGATACAAATGCAAAATACCTCACCACGGTGATAAATTCCTTACAGGGTATGAGCTTCTAAAGTACTGACAATAAAAGAAAAATATGTCAAAGCGTTGCATTCCATTTCCAGCAGCAGCACACAGCTAAATGGACAAAACATGTGCTATACCGAGCTGCGAGCAAGGTCCTTCGTAGCATGAATTAAATGGACTACAAAACAAAAAAACAAAAGCAAAACAATGCGGCAACTGGCAACTCGTAAAGCAACAGGGAGAGGGAGAGGGAGAGATCGAGGGCAGGAGCAAGAGAGGAAGTGGGAGGCGGGAGAACTCTCAGCAGCAGCAGCAGCAGTAAGAGCAAAGGAAATTCGTACACAAATTGTAAAGAAATAAAATTTTAGTATGCGCATATTGATTTTATGATCAGAAATAACTACGCATAGAAAGCCCGAGGGTGGGGTAGTAGAAGGGCAGTAAAGAGGGGTATGGCTGGGGAGAGGGGTAGGATACATTTCAAAAAGTGCAAAGCAATCACGAGCCTGCCTAGAAAGTCTATGTGTGTGTGTGTGTGTGTGTGAGTCTATCGCAGAGCAATGTTAAATTGCTGGGCATGAAAACGAAATAAAAAGCGAGGCAGTCAGCTCAGTTCTGTCTATTCAGTCTCTACTGGGTTTGCCGAGTTGCTCCTCCTCGATTTCCAGTTCCATTTCCACTTTCAGTTCCAGTTCCATGGCATATTTCCGCCGCTACGCCTGACAGCCTGGCGACAACAGTAAAGTATCTGCCGGCCATACATTTGACAGTTGTAATAAATTTTTTGCCTCATTTTTTTGTTGTTGTGTTTTTTTGTTAGCAACAACGCATTTCATGCGTCTCTTATATTTGTGTTTGTTAGCATTTTTCCACGCTTCTGCTCTGCTATTTTCCATCTCTCAATCTTTGCGAGGCTCTCAAATATGTTTCGTTTAATGCAAATTGATTGGGCGCAGAATGTCAGCCATAAATATTTGCAAATACGCTTGATTGCATCGCAACGTCTACAAGTTGTGTCAAGTTCAAGGCAAAGGAAAACACAGTCAGTCTTAAATGCTAGAGGCGAGCAAAGTTTTAATCTCATTTGCTCATTTACCACATTATACGCTTCATAAAAACTCTATAATCCAGTAAACCTTATGTTCGCTTTCTATCAGCAGCGAAACAAATACTTCAACTAACAAAACAGACAGCAGGCTCAATAAAAAAAAACAACCACATCAAAAAATTAAGGCGTACAAAATAGCAAAATAGCTGCGAACCCAAAGAATCCAATGTCGAAATATGTTGAAACTAGAACCGAGACGAAGCTACGAGAGAGAGAGAATAAAAGCGGAGTAAAGAGCGAAGAGCGAAATAGATAGACAGAGAGCAGAAGAGTGGAATAGCGGAAGTTGGGATGCCCCAAA
This sequence comes from Drosophila nigrodunni, assembly GCA_020829145.1. Lineage (NCBI taxonomy): Eukaryota > Metazoa > Arthropoda > Insecta > Diptera > Drosophilidae > Drosophila > Drosophila nigrodunni. The sequence continues at coordinate 20,659,093 of JACVCZ010000001.1, forward strand.
TGTATGCCACAGAATGTTGTTTACAAATCTCTTCAGAAACGCCCACAAATTTGTATGCAAGGCATTGTTGTTGCTGTCGCCTTTGGCATGCGGTTCAGAGGTTGTATATATTTCAATATTTACTTAGCCAAAGCATCATGAAACCGAAAACACAAAACTTTCTGCTGAGACCGCTTAATGATAGCTTAAAGTTTCTTTCGATGGGGATTGTTCGCTTTATTAAATTAAATATAACCAAGAGGCTGGCCAATACAGCCAAACATGGCCAAAGCCTATATAGGCCTACTTCTGTTCCAACTGCCCTTACAGCTGACATTGGAGCGGCCAGCTACCGCCATAAATCGACACCCGTGCTGCCCTCTCCGCCCATTGGGTACACGCCTGCCATAAACCATGTTGCGTCGACTGGAGGATGCCCGCCCTTTAGCACATGTCCAGTAACCACTTGAGAGCAGTTCCGGCGCCAGTTTCACTTCAACTTGTGCCGGTTCTCGTATTGCCTACACTGACAAAAATACATAAATAAATATAGAAACGAAATCCAAGAAATTCATGGATTTTTATCTAGAAATTAGAGCAGATATTTTAATTCATATCCAATTATATTTTAGCACAGAAATAAGTTTATTGTTAATTCATTTGCCTGTGTTTAACAGTGTACCACTAGAGCAAGTGGGTGTGGTGTGTAAGTATGTGTGTGTTAGCACAGTAATAATTATGTCACTTTCGGTTAGATCGTTGGTACAGAAGAGTCTTGCCAGACATCGGCAGCTGTCGCACACACTTTAACAGTAATTTGAACTTTAACTTGACTTTAAATGCGGCCAACAAACACTTTTCTCCACTCAGTGTCAAGTCACGACTAAGGACCGACTTTATTGTCCTTTAAATGACATTTGCGATGACTGCAGTGAATTTTTCACCCCTCTGACAAGAAATGCCAACGAAATTGTATACTGAACACAGCGAAAGACAGAGAGAAAGACAGTGAGAGAGGAAGAGTAAAAAGAGATTGAGAGCATTGAAAATCTAAGCGTAAAAAGTGTCAAATAGGAAACTAAATCGCATGTCTGCCACACCATTTTCAGCTGACCCTTTTGCGCTTTGTATTTTTGGCAAGCATTTTAAATTGAAGGCAGCTCATTTTCTTTTTTTTTTGCTTTTTTTGGCAACAGGGAAAGAAAATAGATGAACAGGGAGCAGTGTTGAGTGTGGCGAAGGGGGAGGGGCGTTGGTGTAGAGCGTGGTTTACGCGAAAGGCAATAATGTTGTTCCATTGGGGTCGCTAGACGCCCCAGGGCAGCATTTAATTACGCTCGTGTTCGTTGTAATGAGGCAAATTGCTTTTTGCTGTCAATTAAAGTAAAGTTTTCCCTTTAGCTGGCAAAGCGTCGACGTTGACGTTGACGTCGGCGTCACTACTGGTAGGGCCAATCAAATGTTGGAGCCAAAACGACAGCGATGCCTGCGAGTGTCTGAGATTTTTGTGGTAAAGCTATTTGTAAAGTAAATTCGCATACTTTCCCTCCCTCACTCTCGATGTTTAAATTTAATTCTTCCTCACTTCACGTATGACACACTTAGGGCATAGCAACCCATCAGGTCTTAGCTCCAGTTTCAAAACGTTGTGTCTTACACTCACATCAGCAATTCCATATGCCGATGCTACTTCCGTTTCCGGATTGCGGCTTTCGCGTCGCCTTTTAGTTTCCCCCAAAACTGTGCGACTACATGTGTGTGTGTGTGTGCATGTGTGTGTGTGTGCAAGGTCTTAGAACACGTTTGTAAACATCTTAAATGTGCTTTTAATGAGCAGCTTCCCTAGAACTAAAGCAGCCAAGTCAAAGAGAGACAAGGCTGCCATGCATTACATTTGTTCCCTCGCACTCAGTACACCCGTGCTGTACTGTCCCGTGTTTAAGCTCCTCTCTTCGTCCGCCTGTCTGCCAGTCCATCGACTTGTAATCGCTTAGAAGTGCATTCATTTGCCGGCATCGTTGGCACTTTTCAAGACTTTGTTGCCTTATTTTAATAACGTTAATTAGCGTTCTAATTAGTTGTTGCTTTAGTTTGCATTTAGTAAGCGCATGTTTAACGCGTTTAAAACATGCACAAGCCAACACACACAAACACTCTACACACACACTTGAATTTCGAGTGGCAATTGCTATAAGCAAATAGTTAAAGCCAAGTTTGTGTTGCGTGCCATTTGCACTGACCTCGCTTCAATCGCTATCGTGAGCATTTGTAGTTTAAAATTAATAAAAAATTTAAATAATATTTATGCTCACACGTTTACATAACAAAACGAACGAACAACACTTTAAAAATAAGTTTTTATTTCTGTTTAATGTAATAGTTTAAAAGCGTGTAACGAACACATTTGTTACAATGCAAAAATGTTAAACATATCGCGTAATAAATATTTATTCATTATTAAAACCGCAGAACTTTTATTGTGGGTCATTAAAAAAAAATGGCAATTGTTACTGTTTTCATTAGTGGCTGAAAATGTTAATCAATCCCCGTTGATTCATTGACAAACGATACAACATTGCAATTTAATGCCATTAACTAAGAGCTTTAAGTGAAAATAAAAGAAATAAATATTCATCTCTTTCCAGGGAGTCAGTGGGAGGGACAGGGCTGGGCAATAAATTGCCAGCAAACGCTACCGAATTACACAATTTTTAATCGGTGTATCAATTAAGCGACTGTTGCATTGTAAGGCGATCGAATTAAGCACATAAACCTATAAACTGATTAAAGCAAATACTGAATACACTTTGATTTAAAAATGTTGAGAAGATTTTAATTCACTTTTGACTATTTGAAATTGAAATCACGAAGGAATTTACGGGTAATTGCTTATAAATACTGAGCAAAATAAATTTAAAACTCAACCAATTTAAAATCCTCTTTATAAAATACTTTGACTTCAAAGCGTTTGCAAAAACTGCTCTCAAATAACGGGTTGTTAAGTAATACAGCAACAAATGTAACAAAAATACCTTGACAATCTATTACATAAATCAAAGAAAACACTTTTTCTTTTATCATTTGTCTATCAAGCAAACAAATAAAGCACTCAAACAGTCGCATAGTATGTACAGAATATTAAACAGTTAAATTAATCAAAGTGTTCTTTAAGATACGCATTAATTGTAATGCCTTTTTAACATAACTCCAACGATTTTTGTGGTACAAATTAAATTACAAATAGTGAAATTCAATAATGCACCTTTTGTGCCATAATGGTTTTATTTTATTTGCTTATTTTTTTATGTGTGAGCGTGTGTTTGTGTTTAAGGCCATAAATAATTGGCAGAAATGGTCAATACGGACCAGTTTGGTTCGGTTCGGTCCGGTTAAGTTCTGAGGAGCAGCACACGCCATGGGGAGAACAAACACAAACCAAAAACAACATTGAAAATTGCGTGAGTTGTGCAAACTGTTTTGCTTGTTAAGAGATGGTCAACAGCAACAACAATACTGTTGGCCAAAAAGAGCATTGTTATTGTTGTTGCTGTGCCAGTTGCTGTCGTTGTGGTCGAGTTTCCATTCCCTTCACTCCTCTCTACTCTACTACACTTCTTCAGCTGCTTTGGGGCCAACTTGGACATGGCTCGCACCCGCAGTTGTTCATTTGTTCGGCTCACAAGTGTCATGCTGTTTGTCCGAGAGCGAACATCAGCCCCCGCGCCCTCTCACGCATCTGTGGGTATGGCTGTGTATGTTTGTGTGTGTTCCAATAACCATTAAGCTTTAAATTTTGTGCAGTTTTGTCGTTGCAGCATTGGCTTGTTGCACGTACAAGTTGCGTGCATGAGCGTGTGCGTGCGTGCGTGTGCGTGCAACCAACAAGATTTGTTAGCCAGGCCAAAACAGTGTAATTATTTTATGCTTGCAATGCTCTGTAGGGCACTCCATCTCACACCCCCTCCTGATACTCCTTTGCTTTGCATTTCAAGTGCCAAACCAAAACTGGCCGAGTAGTAGATCATTTAAAATTTCCAATTGGTTTGACAGACACACTCACACAAGCAATACGGTCAGTTAGTTGGTAGCATTGCCTATGGCTGGTTAACTGTCTGCACTGGTGTGAGTTCGGCTTCAGTTCCCAGAACCTTGTCCAAGTCCGACTCCAGTTTCAGTTCCGTTTACAGTTTGGTAACGCTTACGGCATTTTGGCCCAAATTCAAGGATGCTTGTATTTAATTTACTATTGAAATTAACGATGCGTGTATCAATGTTTATGTGCCTTATATATGTGTGTGTCGGTGTGTGTATGTGTAAAAGTCAAGCCCCAAAACAACAATTTGGCAGCAATTTGTTACAACGATGCCAACTGCAAATGATTAACAATGTATGCGACATTGTGGTTAAAAGCATAATATTATCATACATTTTCAACCAAGTTGAGCATATATTATACTCACAAAGGCACACACTCACAGACCCACACACACACACAGGCACACGCACACACAGAAACAAGCTTACATATATGAAAATTAATTCTCTGGCATTTTACTGGCGCTGCCATTAGCTTATTGTGATATTTATGCGGCTGCCATTAGAGTGAGACAGTGGCCGTATTAATTACACATTTCATTTCATTCGACAGCCCCGCCTCTTACCCGCCCCTCACCACCAATCAGCCACCAACCAAAAAGACACAGCGGCAAAATCAATAACTGCCCTCCCACTTCACTCTGCCACCTTTTCCCCGCTGGTAAATAGAGTCATCAATGGGCAACAAAGCCTGTAATCTAATAAAACGGAATGCAAATTATATGCTGTAATTATGGAACGTTCATGCTAAGGATAAACATCAATCAAAATTTAGCAAAAGGCAGAACTTTTGGCTTCAAGTTTGACCAGCAAGTGCGAAAACAAATTGCCGTGCAGTAGGTCACACACACACACACACGCATACTCACGCACACACACACGCAGACTCACATGTTGTGTCTGCGTGTCAACAAGCAATTTCCCGTTGTGAACGATCAGCAACAAAACAACGACAGCGACAACAACTTTTGGAGGAGAGCCCGGGGGGACAGTGCAGCTATAGGCAAATTTGTGGGCGGGGAATTGAACGCAGCAACAGTTGGGCTGTGGTTTTATTTTTATTTTTACGATAATATTTACGTTGAACCGTCGGATAGTCGAGCGGTGGGGCAGTCTGGCAGTTGGGCAGTCGCAAAGTCGGGCAGGCAATCAGCATAAAGTGGTTGGCATTAAAAATATCAGGCCGCACAATAAAAGCGCCGTTTCGCAGCGGAAGTGTCAAGCAGCGTGGAGTTGGGGCAATGGTGATTGGCAGGGGGTAGGGAAGGGTACTGTTGCTATTGTTATTGTTGTTATTGCTGGCTAACAAAATCAAATAATAAAGCCATAAAACTGCCGACCACAATTAAAATGCCCCTGGCTGTTTTTTGTTCTATTTTTTTGTTGCCTACTTTTCAGGGGAGAAAAATGTCCGCTCGTAATGGCAACCAATGCATTTCCTGTGGCTTAGCGCATGACAACATTGTGCTAAAAAATTGCAATTTAATGAACCATGCCGTTAGCCGCAATTAGGCAACAATAACGAACTGTTTTCGGGTCTCGCCACCAACCCCAAAAACCAATGCTTATACTCATTAAACAAAGCGGGTATATTAAAAGGCAAGTAAAGTTGTCTAACAAATACAACAATTTTGCCTTAAAGTCAGCTTCTCAAAGCTAAAACCAGTTGTGAGTTCTAGCGACTCCAGTTTAGTGTTCATCTGGAGAGCAAATCAAAGTACGCTTTCCTTTTGACTACTCTGTCATAATTACAGCGTATCTGATGACTGTAAAGACTCCATGGCTTTGTTTAATGCTGGATTCTACGGATTCGAGGCCATTATCAGCGGACATCTGTTTACTTAGCTCCCAACTATCGACCGTTGGTGTCTTTTAATTGGTGTGGACTGTGGCGCGTGTTGAACATTCTGTTGCGGCAGATTGGCCCTCGAAACACAAACGCACATTAAAGTATCTCATCGTTTTTTTTTTTTTTTTTTTTTATTTATTTCCTTCCCTTTTACTTTTTTCTTTTTACTTCTTGTTTGAGCAATTGATTTAAGTTTATGGCTAGTGCGGGCAAGCGTAAAGTTGTAGAAATGCAAAAAGGCAAAGAGAAAATAAAGTCAACGGGCGACAATTTCAACTGAATTGTATTGGGACTGGTTGTTGGCCCCCTCCCAAAGGGACAGACAAGAGAGAGTGGCGATGGCGAATGCAAGACTGAGAATTGGGTAGAAGCAAACAAAATGCAGTCAATTGAAATGCAAGTGCAAGTCCAAGTCAAGTCTGAGAGCAAAAGCGAAAGGAAACTGCCAGGCAAATTGGCAGCGCAAACTACAAAATGCTTGCTCCACTGAGCAGCGACAAACAAGAGTGAAGAAGGAGCAGCAAAAGCATGAAGACTTTACCAATGCAAATAAGTATGGCTAAAGAACACAACTGAGCCAAAGAAGCATTTGCAGCGTACAAGTACTGACAACATTGTCAAAGTGAACTAAAGAAAGTAGCAGGCGCCTTTTTTGAATTGTGTGTAGTCCCTCTCTGGTCGCACTTTAGATTTATTGATTGTTTCAACAGCGAGAGCATTGCTTGGCCTTGTAAATCCACCAAATGTCCAAAAGGGAACCTCTGCAGTTGTCTTTGCCAGTTTGACGGCAATGCTGAGACATTTCTTTTTTTTCGTTTTTGTTTCTCATACAAAAAGTTGCAGCGACAACGACAACGAAATAGACAACAATGCTGATGATGACAACCGTTCGCCCTTGACGCTGTCTTCGACCATGTCAGAGAGCTGCTGTCCTCGGGCACTACGCACATTTTTTGTGCACACCCGTACAAACAAACACACACACACACGAACAAATTCAGACTTGCTCGTTTTTGGGTTTACTTTTTGCGCAAAGTTTCAACAACGATTCGGATTGAAATTCTTTTGTGTTTACAACGAAATTTTTGCCATATAATTCTTGTTATTTGTTTTACTTGTTTTCTTTGTTGTTGGGTACTGAGGAAGTGGCCAGTTGATGTTTTGCTTTAAAAGTACTCAATTTTCTGTTGAGGCATCACTTATACGCCTTGTGGCCCGCTGTGTGGACAACATTTTTATCTTTTAATTACAGTCATTCTGTGGGTACCGCTTGATATTTACATTTCAATAAATTGTACGCTTCCATCAACACTTTTCCATATACTTTTCGTCCTCGTCGTCCTTCTTGGCACTTGTGTACATCAACACTTTTTTTTTCGCCCTTTCGTTGTCGTCGTTGTGTCGTTGTGTCGTCGCCGACTTCACTTCGATGTGGCAGCCCCTAACGATTTTGGTCGTCCATAATGAGTTTTTGTTTCCAGCAGCTTAAGTTCTGCATAGCAGCAACAGGAAGCTGAGAGAAACAGACAACGAGCACAACAACGGCAATGGCAACGGCAACGGCAACAGCTAGCAATTTCCATTGCCATTTAATTAAAAATTGCAGAATAATTATTTTTCTTTTTCGCATCTTTCCACTTCTTATACGGTCTTGGGCGGGGGTAAAAGAACTTTTAAATAAACAAAGGCGCTCAGCGCAATTTGAAAATCTGCAAATTAGCGCAAATGCAGCTCAGATGAAAACAACGAAGACGCAGCAAATGGATAATGGATGGAAAACGGCGAAATGTTGAAAAGAAGGAAATGGCACAATTGTGAGAAATAAGGGATAATGAGAGGAACGAAAAGTGCAGTGAATGCAGCAAGCAAAGCAAACTTTTCAATTACATTAAATCCGCATACTAAAGTTACCAGCAGACTTACGCCCACACCCACGCAGGCACACACACGCTTACACACCGTTGACAATTTATTGTAAGCTTCTCTTGTAGCCAAGTTATTTAGTTTGCAGTTGTTTTTAAGTAGAACTCGTAATCAGAACGCCTGTTGCCGCCATTTGTGAAGAGATTTGTCCAAATGCGTTAGTAAAATCTTTTCTGCAGTGCTTGGTTTTACGTGATTATCATATAGGCAAAGTTATGCCCACAGGTGTTAAGAATACGTGCCAGCCGACGTGGCGTATGCTCAACTTTTGTGCCTACGACAAAAAGTTTTCGCGTTTACTTATGAGCTGTAAAAGAAAAAAAAAGGCAGCGCTTTTTCGCGCTTGGTGGGCGTAACTTACGCTGGCAAATGTAACTTTAAGTGCTACCCAAAAAAAAAAACGAAAAGAGAATAAATTAACATAACTTGCAATAAAATGTATATATAGTAACGTTGCGTATACGTAACGCTCGAGTTTCGATATTTATAACGAAGAGAGATGAAGCAGAAACGGAGTCATGCTATGTTGGGTTAACTGTGGGTGTGCTGACAAATGCTGTCAATATATCAACAGTAAACCCCAAATGATGAGACGATTTATTATGCTGCTGCAACGGCACGGCAGCAACAACCACAGCAACAACTTATCCAGCAACTGCAGCAGCAGCAGCAGCAGCGAGAACAGTGGCAGAGGCAGCAACTACAACTTACGTTCGCTGCCTCTTGGCAATAAGCTCAAATATCAGTCAGCTCGTTTAAGTAGCTGTTGGCCCCTTGGTTTTTGCCATCGCCCACAAATTGCCTTTGCAACTTGCCTCCACAACCTGCCACTTGAAGTGCACACACACGTACTTGCTAACATATATTTTGGCAACATTATACTCAACGCTTAATACTTTATGCTTATTTTGTTGTGTCTTGCACAAGCCGATGCAGAGAAATTTATTTTGTGCTCAACGGCCGGATAGCTTTTGATAAAGTTTATGCAGCAGCAGCCGCCGCAGTCGCTGCTGTGGCTTATGATAAACCCGGTCTCAACTTGAGCCAATCTCCCCGAATTCCCAGCTTCAACTTTTACCCCCAACAACTGCAGCACTTGCCGCTCAAAAATTCAATTTAGGTACCGATTGTACCCGACCGAGCGGAGCGCATAAGCGGATTACAAGTTAAATAAATTTAGTTTACATTTCTTGTCCTTGTTCTGAATATATACACTTAAACTGTACACAAGAACAACAACAGTATTTTTTGTGCTGATTTTTGACACACCTGCTTAAATGGCCACAAAATCTAAAAACTTGCCCTCCTTCCCAAAAAAAAAAGTATTGCGGTGCATTTGCTTTTATGAGCCAAACAAGGCAAACAAAACTGACTGCCTTTTTATAATAGGCGACAGCAGCAGCAGCAGCAGCAACTATCTTAACAATGGCCCAAACGGAGCTGGCTAAAATGCTGGCTTTGGCTCTTGGGCAATCTCTGTCAAGCATCAAGTGCACTTTTCTGTATGCTTTTCATCAAAACACTTAATTTGCATAATTTTGTAAAGAGTTCGCGGTATAGCCACGAGTGCTATCCAAGGAATTGCATAAACGAAACAACAAGAAGAGCAGCAGGAGCACCAACAGCAACAGCAATGTGGCTAGATATCAAAAACTATGATGCAATTTAATTCCGCCAGCTTTAAATAAATGAAATGCAATTGCTTTAGAATATGGCGCACATTTGCCGTACTCTCTCAGCATTAACATTATCTCTTTGCCTTCGTTTCCTGCATTTTCCTCAGTCTTTTCTCGCTGTAGAAAAGCAGAAAAGACGAGCAATGCTTTGTGTGTGCTGTAATTTAATATTTTTACTTCATTTATCGTTATGAAATTTCCGTGCAAATCGTGCACTTTGCATTTTTTGTCCATTTCTCACGACAGGAACAGCAACTGACAAAGCATTTTTCACAAGTCAACGATAGAGTGAGAGATATAGAGAGCGGAGGGAATGTAATAGCAGTAAATGCATTTTCCTCAGTAAAATCGGTCTAATGCACTCAATAACTGCCTGAGTACATACTTCAATGGCCAAAAAGCTTCATGTACAAAAAGTAAGACAGTAAGTGAATAAAAGGCTCAAACGGTCCAACAATTTTGAATTCAATTTAACTTTTTAAATTGCAACCCTAAACAAATGCCAAAAAGAGAAAATTCTGTCAATTTGTGGCAAGAAATACTATAAATTCATGCATATTTGACTGACAGTATGGCAGACATTTGATTTATTATTTTAATCGAGCTGAAAATGTCAAAGATAAGCAAATTAATTGATTTGGTATTTCATTTAAATACAGAGAGACTTGTTATTGCTTAAAGCAGGCAAAATTGCTGCAAAAATGGTTTAATCAAAGCAAGTTATTTAATATTAAAGTGGTAGTAGATGCGAGCTAGTAAAGCTAAGGATATGAAGTTGTGTGTATAAAATATATTTATGATACTGCATTTATTATGTGCTATTTTATATGAAAATTGTGACAAGTATAAAACAGTTGACAAAATCTTCAAGCTGAAGACGTGTTTATCTTCTAGATTTGTGTTGCTTAAGCTATAAATCTCAGTTGGGCACAATGAGTGGAAAGCGTTGGAATGTAGGAAAGTTTTGCTCTATCACAAATCAATATTTAATCGTTTTCTTTCTCTTTGCTTTGTGCTTTCAGCTAAGCGAGGACATTGGCTACGTGCTCTATTCGGCACTGGGATCCTTTTACATACCCAGCTGCATTATGGTATTTGTGTACATACGAATTTACTTTGCCGCCAAGGCGCGGGCGAGACGCGGCATTAAAAAACATCCGCGTAAAACAAACAACGAACAGGTAAGTGTTTTACTTTAAAACTCAAACTCGGACTCACTTACAAATAACAAAAAACCGACGCAAAACTTTTCCAAAGATTTATTGTTGTCAGCCAAAGTGGCGATTGTTCTGTCACAATGGCTGCCCGCAGCTTTTTAGCAACCACTGTAAATGCAAATTTTGGTTTTAATCTGAATAAACATCTCACGCATTTGATATTCGAATCCCGTCGCGTATACGTAATAAAAGTTACGCTTAAAATCAGAGCGAGTTGTAAAAGCGCATCTCTGTGCGCACAGGTGCAAGTGGGACACACCTTTTCTTCACAGTGTTTGTGCTACGTGTTGCAGTTGCAGCTGCAGCACTTTCTACTCCCAGCCACGTTCGACGATTTGCTCATTTGGGACACTGTCAATGGCAGCCATTGTGCGATGCCATTGAACAAAATGGCGTCGGTTAATGGTTCCGCTTTGTGCTGATGCCAGATGGCTGTTGGGTGATGTGTGATGGCTTACTCTTGATTTTGACTGTGGAATTAACGAGAGCAAAGTAAAGCCAAGTTCGCTGATTGAGTGCAAAAATCTCTAATGATTTGGCAGCAATACAGCGATACACGTAGCGGTAATTACCGTGCCAAATTACCGCCAATTACGTCCAAAATGGCGTAACGACACAGCACAAAGCACCAGAAGTATGAAATGAAGCGTCAACACACACACACACACACACACACACGCAGACATTTTACTGTCATTTCATTCAGAATTTGCATTTTCAATTAACTGAGCGCATGAGGCAAACAAAAAACTCAACTTAACTCAACGCCCAACGACGCTTGACCAGCTTTTTGTGCAAACAAAGCCGCCCTACTGATGGGCCGCAGCCATGAGATTAACACACACTCTTACACACACACACACACTCCAATTCACACACTTGATTACACACTGACAAAAGTTGCAGCTGCCCTTGTAGCTGTGGACACTGCAGCATATTTGGCTGCTGTTAATTGCCGTCGGTAATTGTTGCTGCTCTCGTACTCTCCCATGTTTGCGTAATCGTTGCGCTCTGACGCGTCTGCAAACAGACTTAAAATGCATTTTTTGAAAATGGAAAATCCATGTAGCAATTTCTTCACTTGTCTCTTTTTTTTGCTGTCCTTATTTTTACAGGTAACGAGCTTCACCACCGCCAACAAGAAAGGAACAATACCGATGCCATCCTCCAGCGGCGCAACGCAGCTGCAGCTGCATCAGCAGCGACAGATAGCCACCATTGAGACACCACCGAATAGTGCAACGTTACCCATGCAAATACCAACAGTAACCATGGATCTGGCCTCGGATATATCCACCTCGGAGGCAGGCGAACTGGAGGCTGTGGCGGCACAGGCAGCAGCTATGGCCTATGCCAATCCTAATACCAATTCCAATACCAATGGTAACACGAATATGACCACAACAGCGATGGGCAGCGGTCCCAGTTCGCCGAAGGAGACACTGCAGGTCAGCACCATTGCCACTGGACATGGTGTCGGACTCAATGTCCCAGTGCCGCCGTCCATGGGCAGCAGCAATTCTATCAATATGCTGAACAACAATAATGGCAGCATTGCCACCGACAACACCGGCAGCAACAACATTGCGGCGAGTCACAGTGGAGCTGGAACTGGTGCGGGAAGTGGAACTGGGGCAGCGACGGGAGGTGGGAACGAGTTACGTGTCTCACCCATTGCTGGACGATGTCGAGCTCTCTCTGTGGGCATTGATACGGATATGGTGAGTGAATTCGATCCTTCCAGCTCGGACTCGGGCGTGGTTAGCCGCTGTGCGGTAGTAAAGCCGCTCAAGTTTCGCCTTTGCCAGCCCATCTTTGGCCGCAAATCAAATCAGCAGCGTCGCAACGAGTCCAAGGCAGCAACAGCGGCGGCCAAAAACAGTGCAGCTGCTGCAGCGGCCAAAAGTAAGGAATTGGCAGCCAAAACGGAACTGGAACCGGCCATACCAAAGACACCGAAGCCCCGTGATCCCGAGAAGGAGAAACGACGCATCGCCAGGAAAAAGGAGAAGCGAGCAACGCTAATTTTGGGACTAATCATGGGCAGTTTCATTGCCTGCTGGCTGCCATTTTTCTTTCTGTACATATTGGTGCCAGCCTGTAGTAGTCATTGCAATATACCAGAATCGGCATTTGCGATCGCATTTTGGTTGGGCTACATGAATTCGGCCCTCAATCCGGCCATCTATACCATCTTCAATAAGGACTTCCGACGCGCCTTTCGACGCATCCTGTTCAAGTGATGTTTGGCCTACGTGTGCTGTTACAGGTGCGTTTATGCGAGCATCGAGAAGGCTACCGAACGTGCCATGGGCAGCACACCCATGGGCTATGGGCATGGCATGTATCAGCATTACAGGCGTTAGATTTGCTTCGTTTACACAAATTTCAGCAATCAATATTACTTTTATTTTTATTTTTAGTTGAACTTTTATTTTAAAGTTTTCTCTTTGTTTTCTAAAAAGTAACGAACATTGTAGCTCATTTCAAAAGCAATGAACGGCTGTGAATTTGATGGAATCTTTCAATTTCTATTTCAATTTACGCGTTTTTAGTTGTGCTGCATTTCTAAGGCTCTCCTCGAATAGGAAACCACAACACGACACAACACGACCCGACATAGAAACCCACGAACTGTGCCAACACAAATTCCAGCTAAACAAACATCTTTTATGCAGACTGAATAGCCATTCAACTTGGCATTATTTCACCAGAAAATACAGTAAGTGTTTGAACACTGTCTGGCATTTATTTTAAGTCCATCGAATTGTAATAGACTGGACAAAACATGCGAGACAAAATGACACTGTGCAACAAATTAATTTTATTTTTGGTTTCCATTTCGTCATTTCGCTGGCTGTTTGCAATTTTGTTGCTGCATAGCAGCTGCCAAAGAAAAATCCAGCAAACAACACAATGCAAACAAAGTGGGGCAAGCACTTCGCCCACTTCTCACACTCTTAGAAGGTCGCTCCAGCTTTGGACGTACACAGAAAGAGAAGAAAATTCAAAAATACAAAAAGCCACATTTAATGGGCTTTGCAATCTACAAATATAACAGATAAAAGCACATGGAGTAGAGCCATATAAATGTATAGCTATATATATATATATATAGAGGGAAAAATTCCCTCCCACCACTTTAGGTGTCATCATTTTTGGGCTGTGTACAGGCAAATGCATTGGACTAGATGACACGTCATTCAACCAGAGATGAAAGCAACAGACAGTGGGAAATTTTGTGGAGCAGAGACATATAGATCTTAGGCATGTTTTGGCATGTGGCCCATACATTCTCTCTGTTTACTATTTGGCATGTAAGTCAAAAAGCAATACACACAACACAAAACACAAAACATGCATAACATTCCACAATTTCTATCTGCCACAAGAGTCTCTCATACTTTGGACACTTTGTGGCAAGTTTCACACCAAGAAAAAACAATTTTTATATATTCAATGTTTCTTTCCATCACAAAAGATGTAAAAGTTTTTGGTTTTGGAATTTATGGCAGCTTTTAGTGTAGCGCCTTTCTATTCAACACACTGCAAAGGCGTCTAATTTATTGCGTATTCCATTTCTAGATAACAGGTCTAAGCGGCACTACCAGTTTTCCCTTTAAACTGTTAAAAATCTCATAAATAAAGCGACCAACAATTCTGTCAGTTTCCAAACTGAATCATTTGAATGCATGAAGACAGCGGCTTTCTTTTGCAATCAACATGCATTTTTTTACCTTCCACACACACACACACACACACACGCATGCATTGTCGTTCTCATCACAATTTGAATGGGTGTGCGTGTGTGCAGCATCTGCACTTAAATGACAATTTGAACGCAAAAAAGTGACACAAAAAGTGAATTCGAAAACAATTGAAATCAATGGTGAGGCTGCCACAGCACACATAAAAATGCGCGACACACATACACACGTGGACATACAAATACCTCCAGAGCACTTAACTGCACTTAGGTGCGACAGGCACTGGATGAGTGTCGAGCGAGCGAAAACATCCCGCACGGGCTTTGTTTTCGCTGGCAATGGCATTTTTACACAAAGTGTAAACCAACAACAACTGCCACAGTAACAAAAAGTGTTGTTAAGACTATGTTACGTATACGTAATGCTGCGTTGCTCACACGTTGATTTTGCATTTACCGAAAGCATTCAGCGATTGTCATTCATTATGCATATTTCATTGGGTAAAGCCGCTTAATTAACTTGAATAAAATATAAGCCAATAAATAATAGTAATAATTAAACACTATTAACTTATTTGCATTAATGCTCATAATTCAATTATGTTATTTTAATGCAAATCAGTAAACTTTGTTTCCCACTCTATGATTTCAGTGCCTTAATTATGCTAAAAACTGTTTTTCAAAACCACAAAAAAACTACGAATAAAAAACCAAAAATTTTAATTCAAAAATGTTTGCATTTGGGTAGAGAAGAAAACTTTGCCAGCAGCAGCATCAGCAGCCACAAATTCGCATGTCAAATTGAATTATTAAGTACGAGTGCGGTGAGTGCGAAAATTAGAATTTGTAATTACAAATTTCTGTCAACATTTATTTGCGATGCGATTTGTGGGAATGCAGAAATTCATAAGCCAATTTAATGCCCGATTAACTTGGCAATAACACAGCAATTTGCAAAACTCAAAACAAACTGTGAAATTTTCATATTCAATTCAATTTCAATTCCACATTCGAAATTTTATTTAGTCAAACTGAAAAATAAATATTTGATTAGACTTTTGTGCATTGACACTAAAGTAATCAGCTGGGAATATTTAATCAAATATTTGCTAATGCCTGCCAGTCATAATTAAGCGCTTTTGTTAACGACCTAAAACCCAAATAAATCACTTTCGATTCAACTCGACATTGTTTATAGTTAACAGATGATAGTCACTTAGTACATCCCATAAACTGATTTGCTGCCCATATTGCAGACAGAATACATAAACACAAATAGACAGAGAGACAAGCAAATAAATACAGACAGTCATAAGTTTTACAAGGTTAATGAGTTACATTGCATTCGATATTGCGATTTGCTTTGGCTATTTATGGCATATTTTTGTATAGACGCCATAAGAATGCTCATTGAAGTAATTAATATTGAATATCTACAAGTTGGAGGGATCATAAAGTACACGGTGTTCGCTCAAGTAATAAATGTGCACTTAAAACTCATATTTATTACCGCTGACAGCATAAGTATTTATGAACCGATGACCTCAATGGGCAATAAAATAGTTTCACTTGATTAATTGTAAAACTTGCGCAAAACGATTCAACTTAAAGCCATTCGTTATTTATCGAGGAGAGCTCAGTTTTGCATTACGTTTTCTTTATAAACACATTCATTTGATTTTTATTTTTAGTTGAAAACTAAGCAAATCCAATGCCTGAATAAGTGTTATGTGAATGTTAAGTCTTATTGCCATTACGATTACTTAAGAGCAGCCCCTAAAAACTGATTTGAAATAAATTAAGTTTTGAGTTCGAAGGAGCGGCACTACCAAAAAAATGACTGAAATGCTTAAATGAAATTATTTCATTATGAAAACCAAAGATCAAATAATTTAATATAATTTAACTTAACTTAATGCGTATTTCAATAGTAATGATTAATATTTTTGCTAATAACCGTAGCATTTAGCATTAGGCAATTAACACATAATAATAATAATAATATTAATAAAATTAGTGCAGCATATATCAAAGTTAAATTTTTTTTAATTTAACAAAATTCAATGAAAGATGAGCCAGTATATTAAATACAATTTAACATATAAGTAGTTCATGTATTAAGCATAAAATCAAATGTTTAACCATTTAACATATTTAATTGTTCTATGCAAAATATGCATAGCAATTTTTTAACTTCTTATCGTATCGTGTCTCTGTTATATAGTTGAGTGTAGTTAAATATTATTAAAATAAAAACTACGAGTAATTAATCAAACTAAGCAAATACAATACAACAAAAATCTACAAAAATTATATATAAAAATAAAAAATAAAACATAGATATAAAAATACAAGAATAAAAATTGTATTGCGTATATCAAGCAAGAATCAAACTTGATAAAATACAAAAGCTGTTTAAATATTTACGAGTAACTACCTACATTTTAAGCGGAAGTCTTCCACTACAATTACGCGCTCCAAAATTCATTGTACTCGCAGTTCCCCAAAAAGTTTCCAATTTCCTGCAACCCCAAACCGCGTAATAATCCCCTAAAAGCCGTATCCAATCTGCCAGTTAGTGTTAGTTATTTTGATAACAGGAGATGAATAACAACAACAGCAACAAGAAAAATCAAACTGAAACTCTGAGACATGTGTACGAGTTTGCATGTATATTTAGTGCTAAATTGTATATGAATATGTATTTCAAGGTTTCTTCCCTCAAAAAAAAAAAATTCAATCTAAAATAATAAAGATAACGAGTAACGATAGAGATACCAATTAACCATTAAATAACAATATATTACTGCACAATCGCATATTAATCATTGTAAAATTCTAAACCAATAAGAAATTAAATCTAGTTAACATAATTTAATCGAATTAAGCCATTGAAATTGTTAATCATTTTGTTGCTGTTATATGAGTATTTAGAAACATCTTTGATTTGAAATTGTTTACACAATAAATTCATAAATATAGATACATATTCAAATGGCTAACAACGAAGTAACATGGTGCTATGAGTTACACACAAAACATTTTACATTTTTATACTCAGTTCCTGTTCCGCATAACAGTTTCAAGTCAGAGCAAAACAATAATAATTAGGGAATTGATTCACTAGTTCAACTCGGAACAGTTCTGAAAGTTTTTTAGTTTCTCGGAATGTTCAAAAACGTTAAAATCTGAGCCCCTTTTAACGTCTTGGACAAAAAGTTGTCTACTTATTTATCTCATTTGCCTCATCTTATTGACCAAGCATCTACATTCATCATTCTTACAGTAAATAATCAACATATACTATAGCATAAATTTATTAGGAATTTAAGCAATGTAAATACCAAATACAATTATTCTCGAATTATGTCAAATATTAAAATATATATATAAATTTAAACAAATGTAAATTGTGCAAATGAAAATTGCAAATTGAAGCCACCAAAGAATTGAAATTTCGCATGTAAGTTGAACCGAAACCGAAACAGAATAAAATAAAAAAAAACAACATAAAATATTTATTTATTGCAAACGTAAGCTAAGCGTAAACAATCCCAACTCGAACCCAGAGTTAGATGCCGAGACCCAGTTGTAACCTAAACTACTATAGTTTAAAGAAAACTTTTAGCAATTAGGTGCTCATATATCATAGTTCAACTACTGTAAACAACATTGTGCGATTTGTTGTAACTGAAACTGCATCTCTTTTCAGTAAAAAAAAAAAAAAAAAAAACAAAAAAAAAACTATTTGTATATTTCGACAACTCAACTAAACTAAAATAAAACGCATTTATAAACTTTCCATTTGGTTTTGCAAACTCTTACTAAACTACACAGCAGTTGAGTTTGAGTAACGCATACTCGTATGAAAACATATTTACTCATATAAATACATATGGATCTGTAAGCTCTAACGCTGTACGAGTACTCGTCTTGTATATGAAAAGTGTTTTCCTAACATCTTCTAGATTTTAAGACTCTGAATTGAAAGTTTACAGAAACTAAATATTACTTCAAACACGCAAACATTAAAATAATAAATAAAACGAAACCTAAAGAATAACATGAGAAAACTATTAGTTAAGGCAATATGTCCATTTAAAGGACAATAAAAATTCTATTAAACTAAATACCTTTAAACTAAGCAGGCCGACTAAATAGTTATCCAGATTTCATGAGGCTAAAATTAAACTCATCAACAAAAGTAGCTAAAGCTAAAAACTATGAAACCTACCTACAACAACAAAATACATATAAATAAAATGTTTTAAAATTATTGTCGTTAAGTAAAAAAGGTAAACCAAAAACCAAAAATAATGCAAATACCAAAAATACCAAACAAACCAAAAGCGAACTACATAATATGTAATAAAAACTGAACGGTATTCTTAAATTCTTTAAATTTCCAAATGTGTTTTCATTTCTCTGTGAGCTTAAATTTAAACGCGTGTATATGCAAATACTTGGCAACCCTGATCCAGTCGGCCGCAGAAAGTCTAGGTGGGTGTCAGCAGTGAAAGTAATGTTTTTGTGTATTGCCATAAAAAAGTCGCACCGCCAACAATTTAAAAATAGAAAAATTATTCATAAATCGCACCGAATCTGCTGGAATGTGATGTGAAATCAGTTTATCAGTTTAAATGCCGCCTCGCTTTTGATTTGCCACATGCGCAAAAACTCAGAGCTCAAGCTATTCGCCTTTCGTGCTATTGATTTTTCGCACAGCCAAGAAACGAAAGTGACAAGGACGACGACGATAAAGGAAGGCAAAACGGTAAAAGGCAGCCATCTCACATTTAACTGACACTTGACGCCACTGTCGACAGAGTTGCCAACGCATTGAAAAATTGGCCGCTGAACAGAGGTGAGTATATAATGCATTGCATACTTTGGGGCAGCATATAAAAGAAGTCAAACTTTTAATCATAGCACACTTTTGGGCTGCTTCTGTAATTAAAAATTTCTGATGCCTTTCATTTAGTATTGTTTTTTGACAACACATTTAAAATCTCATTTTTATCATAAATATAATTTTTAATATTTAAATAATATACTTATACAAAATTAGAAAACATTTAAAAAGTGCCTCACTTTAAATTTAAACCACTGAAAAATTAAAAAAAAAAAACAAACCAAATGCAAAGTTTTAAGTTAGTGGCACTTATGGAGAGCTTAAAAAACATTTTTAGAGCAATTAAATAATTAATTCCAAGTTGCCACAAAGCGACGCAGCTTCATTAATCAAACCGTGAAACAACTCGTGGCACACGCTATATGCAAAGTTTTTGCCAGGTGGCCAAATAGGTAAACAGCCAGGTGCTAATTACACACGTGACGCCAGGCAAGTCCAACACAGTTGAGGTGCCAACTGTTGGCGCATAGAAATGCGCTCGGCAAAAGTTTCGCTTGACACAAAGTAGCGGACAAATTGTGAGAATGCAAGACAGTGTTAATTGTAACAGTTGTTTTACTGTTGTTGCCTCCATCTGATGCGTTTAACAGGCAGACCAGACAAAAGAGTTGACGTCAACCCTTTCGCGAATAAATGTAGTTTGTCTGACTGTTGTGGTGCGTGCAAATATTTTAGCTGAATTAAAACAGCAGCTACAAATAATTGTCAGGGGTCTCGGTTAACACTCGTCATTGACACAAGAAGACAGAGAGGCAAGGAGTATATTAGAGCGAGAGAGCGCATTGAGTTGAGGAACTTTTAATTAGTTAATTTAACGCTTGGCGCCAACTAAAGCTAGAACACACTGCGTATGAGTAATACAGCTGCACAGCACACACACACACTCACCAACATACAAAAATGCAGCACATTACACATACGACGCGTGGGCTCTTTCTTCAGAGCTGTCAACGCTCTTAAGGGATTGGAATTGGGGGTGCTTGCAGTCAACAGTGGCTCTGGTAAGTAATTTCCTCTGGCGGATGCAACTAATTACTAAACATTTCGCATAAAATTCGCAACTTGACAGCATCTAACTGCACTGAGTTCGTCCTTAGCCCACGCCAAAGGAGAACAACAACAGCAACACTTGCCGAGTGTTTCCATCAAAGTGTGTGTGTTTGTGTATATGCCTGCGTATATGTGTGTTTACGAGTGTCTGTGCGGCTTGTTATCAACATATCTGCATGCGGTTTTAAGCTAATTCATGATGTGCCCTCCACCTCCCGTTTGGTGTTCTCGTTTCCAACGGTGGTTAGAAAATAAGCGATGCGGCCGACAGGCTACTGAACGTGCCGAGTCAGTGGGGGGATTAACACTTCCGTTGTAGTTGTTGTTGTTGTTTTACACAGAGAACAAGGCGTCAGGCGATGAAAAATGATCGTAAAATAGCAGAAATTATTTAACACTATTTTGCATTTAATGCAAAAACTTTGGCATTTCGCTTGCCACTCGGGCACTCGACGCGACTCAACTCGACTCGACTCATCGTCTGTGTGTGCCGACTGAAAATTGTTGCCGGAAGTTGGCAGAAGTTGCAAAGTTTGCCACGACAACGACTTGAGCGTAAAGCAAAGCGATTAATAGTAAATATTTGTGGTTGCCGTGACTCCTTTTTGAGCCATACCTCTCGACCAACCAAGCAGCCAAGCAGCCAACCAGCCAACTTACCAACCGACCGGCCATCCAGTTTTAGGCGCGATAATTAACGCGTCAACTGTGCAAAATGATTCATAGATACTTCATGTAGAGAGCAGACATCCTATACAAAATGCGGCTGCATTTTTGTGAGGGCTACAAAAATGCCCCAGACCAAAAATAATAAAAATAATGAATTTTCCAATAAACACGCTATGCACTTGACTCTGTCGATTTGCTTAATTGTGCAAAGGGCAGCCGCCAATTGTTGTTTGTTTATTTGTGTATGTGCTTTAGTGGTTTTTCTGTTTTTATTTTTACTCTGTGTTTTTGCTTGTTGCATGTGGTCATTATCTGTGTGTGCATATTTGCCCAACCCATTGACACCGCACAACACTTCAAGTCTAAGCCGAAGCTAAGCCCAGCCAAGCCAATCGAAACGACACGGTTTGGCACTGAAGATGCATCTTGAATCGTTGGTCTAAAAACCGGCTTACCAGCAAGCCAATTCATAAACAACACAACACACATACGCATATTTGCGTTTGCGGCCAGGCCAAGATGTGCAGTCATTTATTGTACAATAAAATCTGACAACTGTGACGCTAACTGCGCAGCGAGCGTCCAAGTCGATGTCGACGTCAGCGTCAGCGTAAGCGTCACACGAACCTTCCGACGACGTTAACGCTAACGTAACGACCTCTGTCGCACCTGACGACGCGACCGCGAACGAGATCGAGCCAACAAAAGTGCCGCCCAAGAGGCAAACGCAGCCGCCGATGACAACAAACCCGTCGTGGCACTCGCAGACACAAGACGCAGCGCGCTTCGTTCCTATTCGATCCGATACGATCCGAACCGATTTGATTTGATTCGAATCGATTCGATCATAAAAGTGAAAATAGCAAGAAATAAAAGACAAATCAAATCAAATTCAATTTAAATAGAAACAATCACAAAAAACCCCATCAGCGGAATTAAATAAATACTAATCTAAATGTAAATAAAAAATAGAAATAAAAAAAAACAACAAACAATTACTTAATTATGTTTTGTTTTCTAAACAAAATTTCGAGAGTGTTGCATTTGCCGTTAGAAATCGACCAATCAATCAAGTGAATTTTAAAATAGTAGTAGAGTTCATTTTGTGATACCTCATTACTATACAACACAAATTTGATGATCTATTGGAACTCTCGAGTTTAAAAATAGTTGAATTGAACATTTGTGGGGTCATCCTAAGGGCTAATTGCTTAGGTGACAAGTTTGAGACGTGACAAGCATTTTTAAAAATTGAAAATCAAACAAAAGGTCGCCCTCACGTTCTCCCTCCCAAGGGCGTTGGGAAACTTAATACACACACAAATGTTTCGTAAAATGTTGTGCCTACACTTGTAAATTGCAGTGAAAATTTTCCTTAAATACTTTGTGTCACAAACGATTAAGATTACGAAGGTCGAATATTGGAATGGATTTTGAATAACAACAACAAAATACCATGTAATTCATTAACAAATGCAAATTACACAAAATTATACAAATTAGAAATTTAAATGTTATGACGTTGTGGAATTCTTGAAAGAAAAAACAAAAAAAAAAAAAACAGAAAACAGAAATAAGAGTCGCTATAGTAACGGAATACATACAAATATATTGATTGAATATTACCAGAATTTCAGCATGAATGCAAACGTGTTTTGAGTGCTCAGATATTATGCAGATGACTTAACTGATTCGTATATACTTAAAGTTATTTAAATATGTCACATGATAGACTCAAAACTGGTTCCCAAAATCCAAAAATAATCTCTTACAATGTTGTACGCACGCCTGCTGTTTTTATAATTTATTCATTATGTTTATTACAAATCAAATATGCAATAAAATAGCATAGAATTTTGCTTCTGGCTCAAGTTAAAGCTAAATCAATATCAAGCTAAAATATGTGTAGGTTGATCTCGTGACAGGTTCACAAAGTTAATCAAAGCTTAATGTTCCGGTGTAAATAAATGGCTAGAATGAGACAGTTTAGCTGTTTACCTGTTTACCTGTTTACCCGTTGACCTGGCGATGCGCACACACAAAACTGTTTGACTGTTTAACTGCTTGCCTGTTTAAAAAAAAACATTCTGTTAAATTAATAATAATAGCTATTCGGAAATGTTTCAATTGCTTAGGGCGGTTGCTATGTGACAGTTTCCGCAAATTATTATTGTTTAGCTTGTTTAGCTGACCGCCTATCCGCAATCGCATTAACATCATTTTCTGGTCTCGTAATTGCCCAGCAATCACACACACTCACACACGCACACATATGCACATAGAAAGAGAGAAAATTAATTAGTGCCTTTATAAATAAAGCATAAACATTTTCGTGGCAAATCATTTGACATTCAAGCGACAAGTGCGCGGTAACAAAAAGAACGAAAGAGAAAAAGAACAACACAAATAAATTAAAAACAAAAACAAAGAGCGAAAACCAAAATTGAAACCGAAACAAAAATCTAAATCAAAACAAAAATGGCCCCTAAAACACGCCGGTGACATTAGAATTTCACAGACCGGTCACGTGGCTCTGCTTTTTGGTATTTGTATCCGAGTATTCAATACATCACCTTTAGACGTAGTATACTTCAATATATGTCCCATAATTTGTGCTTTTGACCATTTGTTTTTTGATTCTCTTTGTGCTTGCCACTTGACTTGCCACAAAGAAGACGGGCAAGTGTCGCGTGTGGCGGCCGTTGGCACAGGAAATTGTCTCTACTATATAGTATATATAGCGAATGCATCTCGGAATCTCAGTCTGGGCAAACAGCCAATATACTACGTGTATAAACAAATGATAGAATATATTAAATTTATATACATATGCATACTTTTACTACATGAATCGTTTAAGTAAATATTCGAAATTGTTGTACGATTTATCTAAAAATATACGTATAATTTCGAGTCGTACCCTAAAATATACTTTTTGTGTCGCGATAATTGTTTAATCAAATGAGTAACATTTGCTTTAATGTTTCTACCAGACGGAGACGAGTTGAAACGGATTCGAGTTCATTTGCATAGAGGACAGTTAACACCTGGAAATTGATTAAAGGTAAGTGTGAATTGATGTGCTATAAGCAAAGCGATTGTGAAATCATTTACTCTCGCTCTCTCGCTGTACTCGTGGCTGGGTGAATCACACCCATTGTATGCTTTATTTATGGTATCATCATGATACATTACCAACTATCGGGGGATGACAAAAAGAAGCAGGGCAGATAAATGTGGGTGTGACAGAGCACGGAAGACAGGGAACTGTGGCACCGCGCAACGACTAAACATGCAATATTTTGCAATGCGTTTGTCATGCAATTTTAATCGCAATCGCATTTTTAATTTTCCTCTGTCCTACCTGACGCTGTCGTTTATTCTATTCCGTTTGCACACTGAATACATGTTCAGCGTATTCTGCGCGTATTTCTCCTTGCAGACTCCTCTTGCCGAAGGAAAGAACAAATGGAAAAAAAAAAAACTAAAGCGAATAAATATTAAATGCAATACACTCAATACGCAGACAAGAGAGAGCGGAGGCAGCAGCGTGAAACTGGCAAACAGACAGCCCGAGGGCTAAAACAGACAGAGAAAGAATAAGAGTAAAAGAAAAAAATGCAGAGAATAAAGAATTATAGAAAAAGTGTGTAGAGAATAAAGTATAGAAAACACTGAGCTGTATTGGCATATAGAGAGCATCCCAAAGGGGGCGGACAAATGTGGGTAACCCATTTGCATAAATCTGCATTTAAAAAAATATATATAAGTTTTATGTTAGCCTCCGTATTGGCTGTACAGTGTGTGGTCTAAATATCGAACCGTTGTCACATTCCATTTTAGGCCAGCATAATGCCCATTTAATGATCTACATCAATTATAAAGCCCATATGTCAAACTATCTGACGTTGACCAATTAAACAGTGGCTTTGTTGTCCTGTCAGATTGTCAAGCCAGGATTAACCTTTCACAATTATGACAGCGTCGTCCACAAGAAGAGCAACCGCAACCACAGCGCGAAGTGCCACCACTCAAACCACAGTGCCATTTACACCCACTCTCTCTCTCTCTCTCCACATCGATACCCACGATAGCAAAATATTTATGAGTTTTCAATTAAATGCACTAATTAAACATTCACAATCATGAATCACAAGTCCTTTAGCAACTGTGTTTTTATATAGTTATTAATTAAAATTCATACCAAAGAGGGTTTGTTAAAATTAATTTCATTGTTTACTTTGGCAAATGCAATAATTTACAAACTCAGTTTTAACTAATATTTATTTGTTACTGATTAAATAATCTTCTTAGAATTTATCGCACAATTTGAAAGCGCAAAAGTGTTCAAATTAAACATTTTCAAGAGTTTAAATTTGTTTTGTCAATATTAATCAAATTCTTAATTAAAAAGTTGTCCCTTGTTTCTCAGAAGTTGCACAGTAATTTTGCAAGCACATTTATTATTGCCTATCCAAAGTACACAAATCATTATTTGTAACATTTAAATGATAATTAAATGACTGATAAACATTTTAAATTGCTTTGATGATTGTGTGACTAATATTTGTGTTAATTTTTGACAATAAAATCGACCATATAAACCATTAAATATTTTCTTGTTATTGTTGAGCAGTAATCATTATATGCGATTATTAATTATCATATTATAATCAGTTTGCATTTAAATCAGTTAAGCACTAATTTAGGAGTATATTTTTACTTAATATATGTGTTATGAAATTGATTTAATTGATTGTTTACTTTTCTATATAGTGTAGTGCTTTATTGACATTTAAAAATTAAATTATTCTAGTCGACTGGAAGATACGCTGGGGCTTTAAAGATAGTTTCTTTCTAGTTTATTACACGATCGTTAAAAATAAGATGTTTAAAATATTAAATGTACTTGGAAAGCATTAAAAAGTTATCGTTCCTAGAACTGTATTTCATATATTGAATCATCTTAATTAGCCACGCCTTTAATGTTTATGGCACAGGTTTACAGCACCTAAGGGTACAATAAATGTCTACCTAGGAAACTTGGACTTTGCGTGCGAGTTTTTTAATTACAACAATTTGCTAAGTACTCAATTTGCATGACACTCCAAGCAATGCAAATACTATTAGCCACAAAAAGAGCAAAATCAACAAAAAAAAACCACTACGAGTATAACAAAAGCAGCAAGAACCAAACACACATATCACGTGCTCGTTGTTCGCGTGACAAACATTTTGTTAAGTGCGAGTTTATAGTCAACCTCTTGTTAACTGATTTCTTCTCGCCACAATGACTGCAAATTGATGTCAAAAATATTCAGTATTGACACCTTTTGAGTGCCCTGAACATTGGTTAACTGAATTACATACCTTTTTGTATCATGTGATTAGATTCTATTTTTTTTTAAGCTGCAAATTAAGTGAATCAAGTAATTGAAATGAACAAATTACGACTATAATTAATTTGAACACGTTCCGCAGCGTTGCTTGTTTTAAGGCCATAAATGTGACCAAACTGACCTGTTAGTAGGAAAAAAAATAAAACGCTGTCTCATAGTTGATCATGACAATAGAGAGACAGACATAATAATTTAGCTTGACTGCTGGCGCGGTTTGTTCTTAATTTGTCGTCACATGATGCGATTTTGCTCATTAAAATATCTTTAACAGGCAGAAAGAAAAACAAGTTTAAAAACACATTATTTTGAAAACATGATTTGAATATCTTTGGTAGCGTGGTACAGTTGATTGAATCGATATCAATAAAGAGTCAGTCGCATTGAATCATGGTCTAGCTGTAAAGTTGAATGACTGCACAAAAGGGTTCCCTGTACGCTATACGCTGTACACGACGATAACTGATTGATTGCTTGTGACCCAAATTTAAATTCAAGAATCGATTTTGGCCAAATACGAGCGAACATGCAAAAACACAGAAATCGAATTACAAATCGAACAAACAGCTAAACAGTCAAAGGTTCTCAAACATTGGGAACACTCAAATAACTGTTCGACTTTCTGTTTGCAACTTGCAACACAAGCAGTATAAGAGGAGACTTGCAACATGCATGTTGCCAGCAATTATCAATGAAATTCAATAAAATACATTCGCAGAGACTGGCTTAACAGGGACTGGGTTCATGCCAATCGGACAATGAACTCGATACACAGACACAGACTTCCAGAGGAACACATGTAGAAAAGGGCGTCTTCACTGACAGAGCAGCTTTGCCAGTTCCATTTCGAATTATAAACACGACACCAAAGTAACGCGAGCAAGTCACAAATTAAAAATCTTCTCTGCCTGGTAACCTGACCTGCGGCAAATTTTGGCCCCTCCCCAACTCCTGATCCCCCATCTGCTGTATTGCCTGCAGACAGCAAATGATAAATACGACGACAGCAGACAGGAGAGGCCAACATAACCCAACAGTGCCCAACAGAGACATGGTAGGTGCATCCTCTGCTGGCTGCCTGTTGTTGCCTGTCATTTCAATTTTCTTGCATTTGGCCAAAGTTGAGCTGCAGTCATTTCGCTTAAGTGCTGGCCCAGTCCAGCTCCGGCCAACTGACTAACCATCTTTGAGTGCTGCTCATACACTGTAAAAAAACAACACAGATAACATGCAATCGATTAAGATTAAAACCAAGCAGTTATTTGCTGCTTTACTTAAGCCCTTTAGTAATTGCTGCCATACAAAAATGTTTAAATAAAAGTCAATTTGTGAGTACAATTAGCTTTTGTAACAATTAATTGCTATTTATTCAGCTAAACACCACTTAACGTAACTTTTTTATTAAAGAACTTGTTAAGTTACAGAATATTTTCTACGATTTGGCCAATTAAATGCCAGTTTTTTTTTTGCCTGCATTGAAAAGGTTATTTATTGTTTTTGCCAGTTGGCTGAATTATTCCATGCGCCACTTGGAAGCCCTCCCTGGCAGTTCGTTAAAGTTTTATTTTGTTCATTCTCTTTCATTTTTGAAGTCCGAGCGGAGAACGTGCATAAAATTGTAGCGCGTTCTCTAATCATAAAGCGTCGCATGATTTGCATTTTAATTGCGTTTTTTACTTTACAGTCGCGTTATGCTATATAGTATAAATAAAGACGACATCACTGGCTTGTGGTATGCTTTAAGCCAGCAAAAGTATGACTTAACATTCAATTTAAATGCATTTCAGAGTAAGAGAAGGAGAGGGAGAGTTTTTCAAGAATGATGAACTGACAATGAACCGAGTTGCTAAAAAGAGATTCAATTTCAATATGAAATGCTAGCAAAGTAGCTTAAAATAGTTTATATAAAGAATTGAAAATAAGTTTTAATGCTATACTGTGATTGCCGCAATCAGGGACAGTTGTGTTTGTATGTTAGTGCTTGTTAGCTGTTAGGGAGTGTACGGTGAAGCAGAGAAATTTGTTGAAAGCAAATCAGCCGTACAAAATCCATAACAAAGTAATCAATGAAGGCTGCAAGCAAAGCAAGCCAAGCCAAGGCAAGGCAAGGCATGGCATGGACTAGCAAACAAGTCGGAAGCCAAAAAACAGTTTCTTGTGGCTGCAATTTGTTGGCCAACACGCCAAGCAGACAGGCAACCAACCAAGGAACCGAGTAACCAACCAAGCAGCCAAATCAAACAAGCAATTGGGACAGCGACGCTTTTTTGAATCCTGTTCGCCTCTCTCAGTCTCTCTCTCTGTGACTTCCTTTGCTCGATTCTTGGACTGCGCCTCAATACATTATAACAACAACTGCAAGTGCAACAACACCCACAACAACATGAACTACTGTTGATAGTTCTGTGTAAAAGTTGGCCACGCTCAGTAAAAAAGGAGAAAAATAAAAAGTTCTCGAGTTATCAGGCTTGCCTTCAGTGACTAGGCAGATGATTGAAACCGTTGTTGTTGTGTCTGTTGCTATTGCTGCCGGCAACTAATTGAATTGCTTGTTACCAACACATACTAACAATAGCCCATTGTAAGTCGCTCTTCAACCACGTTACTTTACACTTTTATCAGTTGGCATTAAAGCAGTTAAGTCTTTGCGTGCTTTAAATAATCTAATTTGACTTTAACTTTTAAAGGAAGACACATAAATATGCCATAAGTTTACTTTAATTTTTACAGGGTATTCACGAGTTTAGATAGTTCACTTGCGCTTATTATTTGCTTGTTTGTTGTGTGATTGCAGCCTGCAGTCGACATTTTTTGTGCAGCGAGTTGATTTTCAGAGGCAGCGCACGTGGCGTATGTGTAATGTGCATTGCGAAATGCACGACGAATACATGCTGAATGTTTGTATTTTGCATGATAAAGCAGACTTCATTTCGCCTGGCTCAGGCTTTAATACACTGCACAACACCCGCTACAAAGGGGGCGTACATAATGTCATCATGCTAAAGTCCTGTTCGTGCTCGTGTTTCTGATCCGAGCACTGTTCCTTCGGCTGGAGCGCCTTCTGCTGCAGACTGTACACGTACTCATGTGTGTGGTGTTGTCGTCGACATGACAGCAACGCCTTCAAGCACACACAGCACGCAACATTCTCATAAAAATTAGAGCCTGCCCCGAGTTGACTTGACTGAAGAGGAGCTAAGTTCTGCACAGGATTTAAGAGGAGGTGCATGTTGAACTCAAGTGAGTGGTGTGAGTCGAGTGCATGTTGCATGCAACATTGCTATTTATGAACTCAACGAGAATGCCGCACCCCTTCTACTGCGAATGCCCATGAGTGCCCCCAACATGCGCCATAAATCGCAGCAGATAAATTTCATTCTCGGATCTCGTTTTGCTTTTGCCAGTTTGGGCCATGTCTGCCCTGGTCAGCAAAGAAAATATTATTTGCAACACTCTTACACAAAGTATGGGAATTACTGAATTTCAATGGCGTTTGCCACAGTAAAAAACTTTAAAATACTAAAGAAAAAATTGCTTCAGTTGGGTATGTTACAGTTTAACTTGCGATGTAGTTTAAAAGTAAACAACTAAAGTAGGGTAAACGCAATAACTTAGCTGTTTTATAACAGATTAATTATATTATATTATATCTTAAATTTTCACAAAGCATTGTAGCATATTATAACACTTAAGTTCGGGTTATAAAAATTCTAAAAATCAATACTATTTGAAATGCTTTTATCCTCAGCATATATTTTTTATGCAGCATAAATGTATTCAAGCTTCGGTGCATTGAGAGCTCTTTTTGTTTCCTGTTTAACAGACTGGGTCAAAATCGTTCACATGCTCCTTTGCGCCAGGCGCACAACTCACACACACACACACACACACAGTGGCACATACACAACGAGTTGCCCATTTTATTTATGTCAATCTTCAGGCTGTACTTGTTGGCCCGCTGGCTGTTCGTTGCTGGTTGCTGCTTGTTGGTTTGGCTTGGCTTGGCTTGCCAGCTATAGAACTTGGCCAGTCTGTAGGCCGGGTTAATACACACACATACAAAAATATAAATAATCAACGGGCAGAGAGTCTCGTCTGAAAAGGGGACACGCCCTCTTCCTGCGACTGAGAATGCTGTTCCCACAATGTGCATTATGTGGGAATGCGGTGAAAATGTATTTCACTCGTTTGCACTTTTCAGCTCTGCTCTCTGGTGTTGTTTGTGCATTGCAATTTTATTTTTTTTAATTATTTATATGATAATTTTTTTATTATTCGCTTTAAATATCTTTGATAGTTTATATTTGCTGTCGTTGTCGTAATTGTTGTTGTTATTGTTACTGTTAATTTTCTTTGTGTCTCTGCGGCTCTTTGCATTTTTAATGAATTTAAATTAATTACATTCTTAATGTGACCATAATCCCTGCCATGTGTTAAATGACTTTTTGTATTTTTTATGAGCGCAGAATAAAATATTTTCATTTGGTTTTCCAACAATTTTTCAATGACAAACTGCAAATATTTGCATGTGATTGTCCAGCTTGATTCAACGCTGATGAAATCAATATACTCCTTTTAAAAAATTCTCATCTCAACCAAAGTAAATATTTAATCGATTGCTTTAAATATTTGCATTAAATTTAATGCGTTTTTTCCCAAACAGTTTTATTGGAGCAGCAGGCGGAATTTATCACACCACGGTGCCGACTCCAAAAAATAAAGAAAAATAAAAATAAAATAATTAATAATAAACGGAAAATTACAATTTCATATAGTACACTGTCAATTGAATCCGCTTAAGGGACGTCCGATGCAGCTTTGAGTCCGGGTTATATTCCAGCTTGAGCCGCAATAAAACTGTTCAGCAATTACCAATTTTTCTGTTTCTGTTGCTGTTGTCTGCTCTTGGCCACATTTGCAACATACATTTAATTGCTTGTCAGTGTGCTGCATGGCTAGCACATTATTTCTTCCATTGTTGTTGTTATTGCTGCTGGTGTTGTTGTTATTATTATTATTGTAGCTCGGTCATTTAATTTGCTGAACAGCATGCGCTTGTCACAATAAAAATCCGTCAAGTGCAATTCGACCCCCAGAAAAGGCACTGCAACAAAAGCAACAAAAACAACAACAACAACAGCCACAACAACAACAGTAGCACTTCGTTAGCCCCAACATTCCCTGGGGTTGAGTTTGGTTTCGTGGTTAATCCGCAGCCACTCTGCAACTGCCTCTGTCAATGCTTTTTTTCACTGGTTTCCCATTGCCTTTGGTCAGAGTTATTTGCTCAGTGTATGGCATTTTTGACAGCTTTACTCGCACACACACACACTGGTACACAACAGTACGCCTACACACCCACAAACAATCACGCTCAATGCGAGTAACAGACAAACACGAGAATTCAATTTGTTGATAAAAAGAATCTGTTAAATTTGTAAGCCCAAACAGGCCCCAAACATGTGTTAACAACAAAATAGCTGAAGACAATGATACCTATAATTGTTATCTAAGTAACATCAGAGCTACACATAAACTGTGTTGTATGTTTAAAAGCTTACAAAGGAAAAACGATAATATTCAAATATTTAATTAAATTCTTGTGGCTTCAATAATTACCACATTTTTGGATTAAAATTATTGGTTTCTACTTTGTATAAGATACAAATGAAACCGAGTTGTTCAAAGCAAATCAAGGCAACTTAACTGATTTGGCTAATGAACAAATTTGTTTTCACATTGTTTACATCCCAGCAATTCTGTGATTTGAAATCTATAAAGAAATTAAACCATAATTAGTGATTTAGGCAGACACGTGATTTGAACTTGAAATTCCATTATTGTTCGCCATTTGTTCAATTTTAAATGCATATTTTCAATAGCGAGTGCGACATTTTACACGCGAAAACACGTAGTTAGCTGATGACAGACTCAGATAAGTCAGTGATAACAACTTTAGAGTTTTTTATTGTGGCCTTGTAACTGTGTCTGGTGACTGGTTGGTAATTTAGCTAAATTAATTTCAAAGATACCAAATAAAGTACATTTCAAATAAATAGTTTTTGATTTAATGCAACTTCCGTCAACGGCTATAATTACTGTTATCAATTTGTGATTGTTTTATGCAAGCTGCAATTATTGTACTGCATTTCAATTGTAGTTTACTTTGTAATAAGGTCGCTAGTAATTAGACAATAACACAAAGTATCTCATCTTTATCAATGAATTCTTAAAATAATTGCAAATTGTATTTAAATATTTGCGTAGACAGTTATATTTATATTTGTTTTGAATTGACACCTTAGGTGGGAAATGTTAGACACACTTGTGTTGTTAATTAATTAGCTACAAAATGACAATAATAGCCACAATTAGCTAACAACAATCTCCACAACAATGTTTTAGCAACTGCTGAAGTTAAAGCTAAAATAGAAGCCAGCTCAGCTTCGTCTAGCTGAAAATTTAATTAACGATGTTGCACAAAATTAGCATAAATGATTTAATTAAAGGTAAGTGCCAAACGAGATTCCTCCAGACGCCCTCGAACTGCTCCAGACACACTTGTAGCCAACAGGCAGACTTTGTCCGCGGCTTTTCAAGAGTAGCCGAGCGAGGAGCTAACAAAGTCATGTGTTAATTTTTAATGACATTTCATAAATCTTTTAACGCCTTCCACCAAGCGAGGGAGCACAAATTGGCTGTCTCCCTATCATAACTAATAAGCAGAGCATTCATTTTAATTGCTTGACTGCATTTAAATTCTCACAAAACATTTTTCTTTAAATGGCTTCAGTATTTGCATATGGCCAATGTGATGTAAACGACTATATTCATGATTTGTTGCAATAAAACCGTACACAATTCAGTTAAGCACAGAGAAATGTGTGCAAATTTGCACAATTTAAACCAAAACGGAGCTCGCAATTAACAAATAATAAATGGAATTACCTAAATACCCTATACAAATTTTAAAGAAGGTTTTGCTTACTAAATTCATGATAACAATAAAATCATATGGTGTTAAAAACAAATAGATCGTTTTAATTAACACATAATTTAGCTGTTTAGTCAGCTGAGTAAGCGTTAGTCGAGCATTCTTGAACTGAAATCCATTCCATATTTTACAAGTGCTACAAAAGCGACAGCTGCAAAATCTAACTGTAATACTGTAATATTTTATGCAGATTTTGCTCTCTAACAACGGACAATGAATGATGCAATAAAGAAAAGAGCACCAAAAAAAAAAAAAAACAACAATTTTTGTTCTTATTGCTCATGTTGTTGTTGTTGTTGTTATTTTTGCTGTGGCAAATAAATAAAAACCGCATCAAAACTATTGTATTAAAAACATTTTCATTGCGTTTTCAATACGCACAATTGCAAATTGATTTGTGTGGTTTTTATGAAAATATATACTCGTCTTTGTCCACTCTCCCGCTCCCTCCCTCTTCCTCTTTATCTCTTTTGTCTACACTCTTGAACACAATTTCTGCCCCATCAAGCATAACAGCATAAAAAATTATGGAAAATCAGTAAATATTTGTGCATTTTGCATATATTCATGGGAAAACTTATGAATTTTTAATAACGCTTTTGATGCTGGATTTTTAAGTGTAATAATGCAACTTGAAATAATACAAAAACATGAAATTTATACGTTTATTTAAAGAGCTCAACACTTTGTTGATTACAACAATTACTATACACATAATGCAGTTTATTGAATAACAATTTTCAATGTTAAGTGCCTGTAATACGATATTGTTAATTGATTCATGGCGGTATTGTTACCAATTGAATGTAATGGACCTGCATTGGCCACAAATTTTATTAAACTAATTTGAGTAAAGGCCAAGTTCGTATCGTGACCATAAATCAAACTGTGACTACTGCTTTAATACTACTGACATGTTTAGATGAAATTCTTGGAAGCCCATTAACAAATTAGCCAGAATTTGTTTAACGAAATGAGTTAAGTAAAAGGATATACAAAATTTCCATTGCGCATTTAATACAGGTGTCCAAATAAGATTTTCATGTGTGGAATAACAACCGCAACTGTTTCGTTTTGTGATCGTGTAGAATTTTGTCAAACTGTTAAACTTGTGACGAATGTAATGTAACAGCTGCTCTTTATTGTCTTCCATTGTAATTGTTTTCTTTATTTTTGTAGAGCAAATACCCTATGATTGTTTGTATACCGTTGGCTTAAGGCGATAACGGTGCGTTTATTACTTAAAATCAAGTATTGCAAATGTAAAAAACCTTTTAAGGTAATAACGTAAATTTTCATAAATTCTAAACTTTACGTTAACCCAGAGAGGTGGCCCATAAATTCAACGTTCTACGTTACGTTGGCCGTGCACCCAAATTCGGCTTATGTTGTTTTTTAGCTGCTTAAGCCGACAATAACAACAGCAACAACAACAACGATAATTTGGCTTATGTACAATTTTAGGCTAATGAAAATTTATGAAGTTCTGTGCGAAAAACGGGGCGTCTCACTTAAAATTATGAAGTTGATATTTTTTTGATATTTGTTTTTTTTTTTTTGTTGATTTGTTTTGGTAGAAACTTTTGTGTTTTCGCTTCGAAATGAAATTATGGCTCATTATTTATTGTGTATCATAAATTATTGTACTAGCATGGTTTGCCACTGGCTAATCCAATATTTCACAGCAATTCATCTCGCCGCTGGCGGAACAAATAATTCAAAATGCAGCTCGGAAAACAAACAAATGATTAGCTAAACAAACATGAAGCCGGTTGCGATGCACAACAAATCAGGGAACAAATCTCGTCACAACTTGTGCAGCATTCCGGATAGTAAATTTTTCACTTCGAAGATTAATAAGCAACCTTCACAGAACCTTCAGTGTTATCTGTGACTACACTACGTATACTTTATGGGCTGCTCCAGTCGGCAGCTGAGGAAATACTTCCGAGCGTACTCTCCTGTCTGATGCCTCAAGCAGTCTTCCGCTTATCAGATTGACTATAACAATTTCAGTGTCTCAGTTCTGAGTTCCCAGTACTGACGTTAATTACGTCGCATTGATGTAGAGATTAAATGTCTTTTATGATTTCCAGACAGACAAACATTTATCTGGTTGTCTGTCTGACGATTCCACTTAACTAATTAGCTATTTCAAAACTATAAAATGCTAAGCAAAACGATAAAGCTTGTTCACGGAAAACAAAAAAAAACAAAAATAACTAAAAAACCACCTGCTGCAATCACTCAAGCTGAGTATTTGTTTAAATATTTTCACTGTAAGCCTTATTGGTCGCCGGAAACAAAAGATACCAAAAAGCTCTTAGCCCTAAACGTCATATAAATAAGTAACTGAGATTCCGCTGGTGTCATTTCAATTTTCAATTTTCTACCGTGAAGTCTGTTTCAAGTGCGTAACCCGCTGTTAAATAAAACATTTTACACATAACACTTTGTCACGTGAGTACCTTGCTTGCGTATACTTAATTTTTTTTATTTTTTTGTAACTTATTTATTTATTTATTTATTAACGCAGACTAAGAACAGTCGCGAGTATTAAACAAAAATAAGTTTATAAATATAATTAAAATTAATATTAATAATTTTTACAAGGTAAAAATATAAAAAGAAAAAAAATTGTATTTTTAAACTGAAAAGGCTAAAAAAAAAAAAAAAAAAAAATTTAGTAGTTTAGATTGATAAATTAATTAATAGTTAAAGTTAAAGTTAAAGTTTTGACGGATTTAGTCACCGATTATCACCATGGATGTATTTGCACAGCTTGTGTCTTCTTTCATGGCACACACCCTGTAGAGAAAGTAATGCTGACAGTTGGTTGATTGACTTTAAACAATAAGACAGCTGTCGTTTAATTGCTTCCTATAAAAATACATTTCACGTTTGTAATTCATTAAGACAATTGTAAATTGTTGAATTGAAGCTGAAATGCATTTTAAAAATAACAATGTGCTAGCAAACAGGAAAACAGGGTATCTGTTGGTTTAAAATTACCACAACTTAATTCACAAAGAAACTAAATTATTTATTACTCATAATACGTTCATGCGTTAATTATTAACGTGATCTTGATCTTAATAAAGTGCGAAAATAAGTTGTTTAATGAAGAAATATAAACTCTACGAAATATTTCGTGATAACTTGTGCATAAACCAGCTGAATAGGAACAAAAGCTGAGGAAAACCTCAAGTTAACCAGAATATTCGATGCTAAGCTCTTGAGCAACAGTTTCAGTTGAACAGCCGTAGTTGGTGCTTAAGAAAAGGAATATAGTAAATACGAATACGTATACGTGATGAGTATGACGTTGGCAAATGATAAATATTTTGGGTAAAGCATTACAATTAAATATGGGTATTTAATACAAGTGTTTGTCTAATCCGCAAGATTTGTTTATGCCCCCAAAGCAAGTTAACAAACGTGAAGTGGTAGTGTAAAGCCGGCATCTTAATGAATTAGCAACCATTATCACACAGACAATCAAAAGTCTATGCAAATGAACTCAGTTTGCTGGCACACAACTTTATTTAAGTTCGTTACGTATGCGGGCGAGCTACGACCTACGACCCCAAGACGGCAATATTGTCATCGAGTTATGACAACAACAGCAGCAGCAACAGCAGCGGCAAGAGCAACAACAGAAACAATAACAACAACAAGCTTAACTACAAGTGCAGCCGACAATGGCAAACAACGCCCACTTGGCTAATAAATGATGTGGCCGAAATGAGACCTGAGAACAACAACCACTTCCTCTCTGAGGAGCCTGCTCTACACACACACACACATACACACACACAGAGTTTCTTTTGTTGTTGTTGTCATTGTTGCTGTTGTCACTGTTGTCAATCAAGACGTGCAACGTTTTTAGCATAAACACAAAGTGACTTGCTTGTTGTTGTTGTTGTTGTTGTTGCTGGGCAAGCTGTTGTCAAACTTTGTTGTTGTTGTTCTGTTGTGTTGTCGTGTAATTGCTGTTACGCTTTACCAAGTTATTAAGTGAGTTTGTTGTTGTTGTCGCCGATGTTGCCTCTGCTGCTATTGCAACAGCAACATAATCTTCTGATTATGACAACTTGGCATAACTTTGCTGCTGTCCTAAGCGAAACGTAAATTACACTTGAAAACTTTATGCTAAGCGCGTGTGTGTTATCTACTTTCAAGCTTCTAGTTTAATTGATATGAGAAATTAATTTAAGTTTTGTCAACGCTGCACTTGCCAGCAAATTGGCAATTTGCTTGGCATCCGTGGAATGCAATGCTTGCCACATGCCACATGCCATTGCCACTGCTACCGCCACCGCTACCAACTGTTGCATTCCAATGTTGACTGAATGGCATTCAGGTAGCCAACTAATTACCTTTAATTATAAATTTAACTGTTAACGAACATCAATTTTGTGCAGCTGACATGCGCCTCATCAGTCAAAACGCTTGACGTATGAGTTATTTCAGCCAATTGGCTTAATACCCTGTAACCACAGTAGAAAGGGAGTGCTTAATCAATAAACAGTTGAAGCTTTAATCAGTGCTTATAATGAAACATAACTCTAAAGTCTCTGTCTGAGCTACAGGGTATACTCTGTCTCATACCCGAAATGATTGAAGTGTTTGCCATGCATAGTTGTTATGATGGCTTATCAATTTAAGCTGCCACCTGAAGAGGCATTGAAATTGAAGTGCATATTGCTAATTGCATACATTTCGTTGTCATTTAAATACGTTGGGCGTGACAATGGGCGGCACACTTATGTAAATAACTCTTATATAAAATTAATTGCATATTCGATAGTGTTAATTTATTTGTATCCATTGTATGTTTTGTCACACAGACAGTTTGTCAACTCTTAAATGTTGTTGGCCTGTGTTTGCTTCAATCAATCATTTGTTCATTAAATCAATCATTTTAGGAATTAATTATGCCATCGCCAAAGCAGAAGATAGACAATTTGTTGTGTTTTCGCTTTGTGCTCATAAAAACTTATAAACTTATCATTAGCCGCAGTTTCGAGCCAACTTCATTGTTGGTCCTCAAGTTGTCAACACTTTGCCAACTGTTAAATGCAATTTGCGTCTCATGAATATTTATGCCAAATATAATTAAATATGCTAATTACAGCTGATTGTACGCAAATAATTTGTACAATCATTTGAAATTATAATTCGAGCGATGCCCAGCTTTAGTAGCAACCCCCAAAACTGTGCCACGCCAACAACACGAAAATCGCGAAAACTCTTAAGCCCCTAAACATGCCACGCCCCCAGCCCAGCCCCTTTACAGAAAAACAACGAGAGATTCGAGGGAACAACAAGAGTCCAAAAGGATAACACGCATTTTTAAGCTGACAATTTAGCATAAATTCAAATAAAATCTACAACAAAGTTGCCTCGTGGACCAAAAGGCGTTTTGATAGAAAAAGGCGTGGCACCGAACTGCTGTTGGGCAACTGTTGCCAATTTCAGCGGGAGCAGCCAAAAACAGCTGAAAAATGAAGTAGAGAGAAGAATTAAATAAATTACATTGTTGCCTGCAAAACTTTTCGCTGCAGCAAACAATTTGTGCAGCTGCCACATGCAGCCAAAAAGGGCAGGGGCCATGGGGGACGTGTAGTAAGTTGAGTGGGGTAGTTTGGACATTGGGACACAGTGGGGCTGGCAAAGTTGCCGCCACATGGCTGACTTGCCGCTTTTACCTGTCGAGGCTGCATAGAAATTGTGTCGCTTATCTTGGCAACAGCAACAGAGCAGAATCTGCATATTGGCCAAGAGAAGCAGATGACACGAAAAATGTTGAGCCAACTAATATTCTTCTACTTTTTTTCTAGTTTTCTCAATTTTTTTGTTATCAGTTTAAGTGAATTAAAGTTTTAATAACCGTTCTTGCCAGCGTACCACATAAAACTTAATTGAAAATCTAATGGAGAGACGACATTTAACAAGTAACTTAATTGCAAAAGCTGCATCAAAGAAAATTGCATCTACTAATAGGTGAAAAAAGCAGAAAAGCATCAATGAAAATTCCTGCGCATGAGCTCGAAATTGGCAGCTGACAAAGGTTTTTACCTTTCGTACATAATTAAAATGCAGATGGAAATACAGCTAAACAAATTTGTGCCAAAAAAGGAAATGACAAAGAAGTTTAGAACAAAGGTACACCTGTCCAAGGGAATAGTGGGGAGAAGGGAGTGGAACGAGGGGCGGAACCATAAATATCCATTTAAAGCAATTCCATGGTGACAAAATGTAGCAAGTTTAATTTATTACCAGCAGCTCTTGTGCAAACAATGAGGCCAAAAGGGTTTTTAATTTGAGCTGACACACGCACACACACAAATACACATATAAATATAAACTCTCTCACACACACACAGTTGGAGAGAAAACACAATAAGCCGGACAAACGAGCTGTGCTGCTCTGCAGAACAAAACATTTCATTAGTTCAATTAGTCAGCAAAGCTACGAAAACTGCCATTGAATTGCTCAGGTGGGTGGCGAGGGGTGCTTCATGAGTTGTCAGCCCTATATCCCTCAGTGTCTCTACCATTTTATGTGTAGCTGCTTTTTAAACGATGATTAGTGTCCTTTGTTGTGTCATACGAAATACGAGACAAATTATAGTTTACTTTAGCCTTTGGCTGGACACTTAAATTCAAATTTATGGTTTAAGCGAGACTTTAACGATTTCATATAAAATTCAATATACGCTCATTTAGCTGGTCATCGTGTGGCGGCTAAAAAACTCATTTTTCAAGGCCAATGTTCAGTTTGCCGGCTAATTTATTAATTTTGGCAAAAATTTGCTTAGTTGACATAATAATAGAATAATCTATTAAGGTAAATCGACTAGGTAATACCCTATACGACTAGCATAAAGTAGACAGCATTTATTTAAAATTAATCTAAAATTAATTTCGTCAAAACAAAATTTATTTTTGTCTGGTAGCAGGTGGAAAAATTCGAGTAGACTTTTGAAGGATTTAAATAAGCTGCGGGGCTAAACAGAGACGCAGACAAATTGTGAATGTTATCAGAAACTCGTAGGGAGATGAATAATTCAATTTAATTTGCCATTTTCTATGATAAACTGGGAGCAAGGACACTTTGTCGAGACGAGGTCACTTTATAGATTTTTGGTCTGTGGGGAAATTAAAAGCTTGCGTGAACTGCATAGTTCAATCAAAAGGAAAAAGTAGTGCGAAAGAAAAAGAACACAGACTTTAAAATAGAATAGAGCTTATGGTTAAAGCTGTGCGAACAATGTGGCAGGACGACAGACAGCCACTAAACGCGTTAATATGCCTAATATGGAAAACGGTCGCCGCCATTGTTAGAGCCCTCAACACGCTGGACTAACTAACCTAATTATTTGTGAAATGTGCGGTAAGAGGAACGGAAACTTAGCTCACAAAACCGCAGTCCATTGTCTGACCGGCAGGTGAAAGCGGAGCGTTGAGTTGAAGTAGATTACTTGGAGAGCGGTTGAAAGGACATTGCACAGCACGCGTAATGAAAACTTTGTTAAAACAAAGTGCAGCTGCAAAACAAAAAAAAAAACACAAGAAAACTGTGATGGAAAAAAAGAAGGAAAGTAGGAAAATAGCTGTGGAAAAGTGAACCCAACAGAAGCGACAGTGCAAGCCGAGAAGCATCCTCCAGTGCCGTCGAGTGCATTGTATGAAGCAGGCGGAACGTTGGGACGTGAGTGTGCTGACAACGTGAAATTAGTTGTGCACGCTGGCAACCCTAGTGTCGGAGACGAAACGGGAGTCCAACTTGGGATGTAAAAGGCAACTCCGCTGACCACTAAATTGCCTGGATGAAGCCTGGCCAGCAGTAGTAGCATGTTGATCAAATTAACAGCATGTGGCTGTCCACAGAAGACCCAATGTCGGACACTAACTCCCTCTCTTTCACTCCTGTGCACTCTCACTTCCTCTACGATTTTTGTGTAGCATAATTTTCAGCGAACAGTGTTAAACGCTGCAGCAGTCGAATTATTCCACAGAAACAAGTTGTTTGTCGGTTAACTTTTCTTAGACACTGTTACACAGAAAAAGAAATAGAGAGAGAGAGAGAGAGAATGAAAGACAGCAAGTTGAATAACAAGCAAACACAATTGCAATTCTCACTCGCTTTGTAGAAACTTTCAAGTAGACAGCAAATCACTTTTTAAAAGTCAGCTGCAAATAAATTATAAAATGCGTCGCAGCAGTAAGTTATGAATAGCCTGATGAACTGAGTGAGTGGAAAGCGAGCGAAACTCAAGACAATACCATGAACAAGTCTTATCAGTTTGAAGGCAATGCCTTTCACTGTGTTTCTTGGCCTGAGAAATGCGATGTAATTGAAACTTTAACCCCATAGCAGTCGGTTGAAAAATTGGCATTATTCTGTTCGTTCCAGGCAAAGTACGATAAATAAGCGGCAAGTAAAGAATTTTCTTTGGTCAAGTATTTATTTTTGGTACACTTTGATAAATGACTTTGATGGCGAGAAATGCAAGGCGAATGCCCAAAACAAAGTCAGACAAAAACCCGCATTTAAGGCGGAGCTGGCAACGCCCACCAATGACTTTTCTCATTAGACAGTCGACCGAACGTGGTCAAAATAAAATCGAAGCAAAACTTACAAACATACGAAAAAGGGCCAACATGTGTAAAGCGTTAAGCGGTTAAAAGCAAGAGCAAAAAACTAAAGCCAAAACCTCAATAGAAGAATGCAACAGAACAAAACAAGCAATTGCCCAATGCAATGACGGAAAAAGCAGTTACAAAAAGAAGAGGAAAAAAACACAGAGAGAGAGAGAGAGAGAGAGAGAAAGGGGAGAAACTAGAAACAGTTGCATGTTGGCAGAACTTTGTGAACCGCATACTTCAACTTCAATTTGCTGGCGGAGTACAGAAAGGGAAACAGATGGATTGGAGGGAGAAACGTAGGGAATGCAGGGGACGGTAGCTTGACTCGTATTTCATTACTCGAACTGGTATTAAGTGGCAAAGTTTTGTGTTTAACAACTTTTAGCAGCCGTGCGGCAAAAATGAAAAACAAGAACCGATGAAAGTTCTCTGTAAAAAGCAGCAGAAACAGCAGCAGAAGCAGCAGCAGCAGCCACAGCAGCACAAACAGCAACCGAAACAAAAGTAACTGGCAGCCACTTGACTTAACTGCACTTCCAACGCAGTTTTTGGTGGGCGGACACGCAGGCGGGGATGGGGGCATGGCCAGCGTTTCTAAATGAAAGGCGACAGTTTGCGAGCAAACTGACAAACGCGATTGCAAGCACATTAATTTGAAGAGGTGCAAGGGATCTGAATGAAGATAAGTTTCACCTCACTACCACATTGTCCCTACCTTTCTTTCTCGCCATCTTCCTTCTCTCTCACTGTCGGGGAAACTGCATAATCATCGTGTAGAAGTTTTTGCCACATTTCCATTGCATTTTTGATTGGTAAAATCTGTTGCAATCTGAAAAGTTGCCTCGCTCCTTTAATTAACCAAACGCACTTGCAAAATGCAACGAGCGTTCAAAGTTTTATGCATTGTAATGAAATGCATACATTAAGTCAACATTGTTGCATCCTGTGTCCGTGTTCATAAAATGGGGTCGCTTCACACACACCGAGTACCGAGCACCGAGTACCAAGTACCGAGTAGCTCATAAATCCACTTTTGACTTCTCATAATGCTCACACACACACACAATGTTACATAAGTAGTAAGAAATATTCCCCCCTTCTCGTGCTGGTTGCATTGAGCCAACTTCATTATAACCACTTGTCGTAAATATCCAAAGTCATGTGTGAGTTTAGTACTTTCTACGAACTAAGTATTTTATTAACCTATATGCTCCATTTGAGTTTGAAGAGAAGTTTTTGAGCGCTTATGTTTTCCACTAGACTGATCAATTCATTACTATTTTTTGAGTTCTCATATAAAATTGTCCTCACAACGCTACTTGCAACATGGTTAAAAAAGAAGATCTAAATGTCAGCAGTTTGCAGTCTTTTCTCAATACCAATTCCTTTGCACCCTTGACCTTACACTATAATGATTTTATTATCCAATTTTAGCGTCGTGTTCCCTTAAGTGGGTGTGGCGTTACTTAGCTTGTTTGAATTGCCCATAAACCGAAATTCGCGCTACAGGTAATCTTTCCATTAGTGCATGTAGAGAGAGCGAAAGACAGTTGAAAGCTGACATGAATTTGCCATCGATTGGTTTAGAGTCCAAGGCAAAGCTAACAAGACAATTACCATAATTACACAGTGCAAGTCATAAAAATTGATCAAGGTGATGACTGGCAACCAGTTGTCCAGTAGAGCCAAAAGGACCAACGGGTCACGCCTTACGCTGCTCTTATTGCCACAAAAAAAACAGCTAAATCATGCATTAAACATGCAACTCCTGTCTGCCACTCCAAGCGTGTATATACA
This sequence comes from Drosophila nigrodunni, assembly GCA_020829145.1. NCBI lineage: Eukaryota > Metazoa > Arthropoda > Insecta > Diptera > Drosophilidae > Drosophila > Drosophila nigrodunni. The sequence goes on from JACVCZ010000001.1 coordinate 20,703,011, forward strand.
CAAAAGTGAATGTTTGTGTGAGTGTGTGCATGGAAAAGGTGAAAAAAGTGCATAGTTTTTCATACGTTTTGCGTCATGGCGCGCACTTTAAGGCATCGCAGCGACTTCTGCTGTCCTTTAGTCTGCTTGGACGTTGGCCAAGATAGCAGACTAGTTGCTGGAGAGAGCACGGTGGCAGGGCGTGGCCCTAGCGGCGCTGAAAAGTATGCAACGCAATGCTGCACTTTGGCTAAATTACATTTTCAATTTGTCAGTGGGCAAGCACAAAGGCGGAAACAGGGCACAAGCAAAATGGCTAACACGAAGCAAAAAATGGTAGAAAAAAAAAGAATATGTATTAAAAGAGAAATGAATAGCATAGACAAGGGGGCGTGACTGAAGCGCTCATCAATGGCAAATTAAGTGGCGTCTTTGCAAATGTGTTTTTGATATTTTCATTGGACATGAATTTTGGCGCATTATCCAGCTGCTTTTGGGTGCTACTGTCACGCATGTTGAATATTTCATGAGTGGCATAAATTTTGTTGATTTCCCTGTACCCGCTGCTTCATCTGCTCCATCTTCACCATTACTCCCCCGCAGCGTGTTCTTCCGTTTACACAGGCTTCCGTTTTTTAATAACTTTCCATTGTGGCTGTCAGTTTCAGTCACACACATTGCCATTCTCCAGTTCATACTTCAGCATACCCGGCATCGTATACGTAACAAGAATTCGCTTTGCTTGTTTTTCTTGTTGTTTTCTTTTTTCATGCTGCTGTGAATGCTGCTACAAGCTGCTTTATAATTTATGATCCTTGGCATCGACGACTCCTTCGTCAGCTCAGCTCATCTCATCTCACACATGTCGCCAAGTTTTGTATAATTTTTCAAGCTGTGCCAAAAGTGCATGAATATTAACTGCAAGTGCGCCAAGAGAGGGAGGGTAATGACACTGGGAATGGGAAAGGGATAGGAAGAGCGAAAAGCAAAAAGCGAACAGTGATGATATAAGCGTCATATCCTTTCCGGTTGCAACATGTCTCCCATCTTCCATGGGCTACTTGAGCGACACTTTTATTATATGCCATGCGAAACTTTCAAGTGTCAAGACAGACCTCCTTAAAGTCTGGCTGTAGACTGAAGACCGTGAGATGGAAGACTCCAGTGTGTTGACGGGACACCCTACTAACTTATGCATACGTGTGGCTTAGTTTTTGGCATCATTTTACATACTTTATGAAAATGTGCTCAAATTATCGTTGTCGTCTATTGGAAATACTGTCTGCGACATGTTGTCGGACTTTTTTCCTTTTTCTTTTTTTTTTTATGTATGCCAAAACAGCTAATGTCCCCCCTCCTCTGAATTTGGCCTTCGTTCGTCACTACCTTTCGCCCACCGTTTGAACTGCTGCTAACAAAGCGGTCGCAACACGGATAATTTGCTTAAGCTCAGCAAGCAGAAAATAACATTTTTCGCACAAGTTCACACACACAATGGGTGCGACCTTTGTTGGCCCACAGGTTGGTCGTCTGTTGGCTTCTCTGCTTATCACATGGCCAAGAAAAAGCGGATAGTCTGACTGGTCAGCTGTCAGGTCTGGGCATCTGTGCAGTTTAAATGTGACTCTAACTAAAATAAACCAAAATACAATGGCAAAAATAATACTGGAAGAAAAAACATGACTAATAGTTTGTTGGAAAAAGGCAAAACAAAAGCCAGACAGACTGTCAGATAAAAGCTTAAAGGATACCAAATGACACACATCCTTTAGACACACATACTCCCTCTCACACACACACACGTACATACATATATGCATATGGTAAATGTGCCAATTAGTTGGACATCAAAACAGTTAACGATTCTGATGCTGATGATGATCGAATGACTCAGCAGCAAATTATATTTACAATTTAATGGGGCGTATGCGTAATTTAAGAAAATATTTTTCAACAAAATCAACCAACAAAGGCATGACAACGAGGTCAATAATATGACAACAGTATTGACAACCCTTGAAAAGCAGCTAATAAGCGAACAATTTAATACAAATATGTTTAATGTATCAGTTAAATTCATGTATAAATTGTATTCAAATAAGCTTTAGTGCTTCAACTTTATTTATCAACATCATTCCTTTAAAATATTTGTACAATGAGATGTGGTATCTACAATTATAGATGCGTAGTTCAGCAAAGATAAATGCTGGAACACAATTTGTGGTACCATCATTCACATCACAGATTAGGAACATACCAAAATTAAGTTTCGAAAATTTATGCTCCTAAGATGGCAATCTACAAATATTTATATATAATCTTATTAAAGCAATCTTTGCAGTATTATATCTATGCTTTTTTTATGGCTATAACAAAAAAAGAAGAATTATTAATAAGAAAAATATTCAAGTGATACTTAGAGTTTTGTGTTTGCTAAGATTAGCAATTGTTAGCTAGACTATAATATTATTCTAGCAGCTCGCACAAGCAGATCAACAGTTGGCCTTAGACGAAACTTAAAGCAGTAGTAAAAACACAAAGTTGCAACCCAAATCTGCACATAAGCTGCTCGCTTTGTGGACCACTAGCAACTTGTCGTAGTTAAGACCAGACACACACACATACACACACGACTGCTACATAAGTGTATGCGTAGGTGTAATACTAACACACACACTGTTAAAATTTGTTGACTTAAAATTTTGGTCAGAAAATAAAAACATAAATTTCCCAGCAACGAATAACACATTAAAATTGTATGAACACCTTTTAGGGTGTACACTTGATTTTAAAAGCTAGTAGTGTTTTTTTTAACAGTGTATTTTGCATGCATAGAGGTAGAAAAAGACAGCTAGACTTGTTGTTGTCTCTGCTTGGCTTGCATACAAATGTCAGCGGTGCGAGCAAAGGACACAGTTCATAAATTTTGTAACGCGCTACGTTTTGCCTTGTTTTAACTCATTTGCCGCACGCCCTCACCCTCTCTTTCGCTCTCTCTCCACCTCTCCTTTTTTCTATCTCTACTTTTGGTTGGCTTGTGGCATGGGTTATGATGTAAAGGGGGATTGAGACTGGTGTTGGGCCTTTGGGGCACCGCAGAAACTGTCCACGCGCCTGCGGATATGCAACAATGTAGCCAAAGTTTTAGTGAAACGAAGGGGAACCTGAGGCCACATGGCATGGAGCAGGATGAAGAGCATTATGTGCTCCAAGCGTGACTAATATGCACATGCTCAACTGTGCTAGAAAACGTTTTGACAATAAACCACCCACAGCCAAGTAGGCGAATTTGCTACTCTTTCTCATTCCTGCTTTCCGGCTAGCAGATTCGCTGCTGAAAACTTGTTTTGACCAAAGTTGGTATTTGATTTTAGCATTTTTCGGTTCTAAAATGTTTCGTTCTTTTTTTTTTTGGTTTCTTTGCAGCACAATGGCCAAGGATTTGAGCACTCTGGGATGGGATTACTTTATGTTTGTGGCATTTATAGCGCTTACCGTCTTGGGACCACTCTGGACGCACATATTTGGCAAGAAAAAGCAACAGAGCAAGGCAGATTATGTTTTTGCCACCGGCGGTGTATCCCTTGTGGCCGTCATGATTTCCATAGCACGTGGCACACTTGGCGTACGATCGGTCTTGGGTAAAGTAACAAAAGATAAACATAGGGTATGAAAAAGCTAATGTGTATATCCCCAACTATTTACAGGGTATCCCAGTGAACTGTATTATCGGGGGTCGGCCATGTGGGAGATTGTGTACGGCATGATGAGTGCGTATCCCATTGTCTGCTTCATGTTTGTGCCCGTCTATTTCAATCTGGGCATCACCTCTGTTTATCAGTACATCGATCTCAGGTGAGTCCCCCCAAGCTACAAACAACTCCGATTCAAGTACAAAATCAAGAATAACAATGAGTCGTTGAATGCCAATGAGTATGAAGGGAAAGACAACATTTAATTAGCACAAAGCGACAACATGAAAATTGTTATTTCAACATTCATTTTAATTTCACAAATGCGTCGAGCGTCCACGCCCACAACAAAGAGACAATGACACACACACACAGAGGTGCACACACACACACACCCCTTATCGCCGAGAGCCCGCACAATTTTATTCTTCATTAAGAAGAACAAATGAGACTAAACAGACCAGCAAAAGTACAGAGCTTGGCAGTTTGGGCATAAGGATGACAGGCTGTGAGTCCTTTGCCTCCATGCTAAATAAATTTAAATAACAATTTCTAAAATAAAATGCGCAAAAAATGAATAACAAAAAGCGAACAGCAAGTGTCCAAACAAAGCAGCACCAAATAATCTATATATTTGTGCCTTCCGTGCCTAAGAACAGACGACACTAACTCCAAGACATGGACTCCATCTCCTGCTTCTGTTCCAACTTCTACTCTCTTCCCTTTTCCATTCTTGGGCTGTCGCAAGTTGTCGCCGTTCGGACGTTCGCCTTATCGCCGAGCAGCCTAATTGTTTTTTAAGATTGAAATTAGTAAACTAATTTGTTATCAAATGTTTGCAGTTTCGACAACAAAATTCAATTAATTGCAAAAACTGACAGTACGCTCCTTCGTCTCCCCTTAGCCTAAGGCTGTGTAGAGCGTGCCAGACTTGATCATAATTTAATTCAAATTTAATTGGCAGTTGCCTGCTCAGAGCCCTTCAATAATGTTGGGTAAAATCTGTGCGGAATTGTGAAAATATTCAAATATTGTACGAGTCACTAGAAATGATTGATTGCCGTCAACAAATGCGAATGAGCACAACTTGAATATTAAGTCATATATTAACAAATACTCTATTGCTTAACTTAAACTTAAATTTTTATTATTGGCTTGACTTGCACTTAAGCTAATTATACAATCTTCTAGTAGACTTGTAGTTTTGGTATTAGAACCGTCATCAATCTTAGTTAGCAGCAGTTTAGGCAAGTCCCAAAAGGGAACATTCCAGACATATGCTTAATTTCATATGCGATTTAGTTTGATGGCAACCGAATGACATTCAAGGCTGTCTCTCCCACACCAAAATAAAAAAAGAGGGCTTAAAGGACGACAAATACAACATGTTGCCCGGACAACAAAAAGTTGTTACAAATTTTGAAGCCTCATTGTCGCTTGTCATCGCAACTGGCGCTCCGCGACATGTTTATGCATACAACTTCATCAAAATCGGCAAAAGACGACGCCAAAAAGGGACGGAAACGGGTACAAGTCGTTTTGGGCCGATAAGTGAATATGCTACAAATTGGCAAGACACACTACATTCCTCTCTATCTTCCATATCAAGCAAGACAAAGGCAATGACAGACATGAGAGCTAGGAGATGGGCGAAAGGACAAAGACTTTCATGACACACTATGACAATGCAAAACAAGTTGAATCAACTCTTAAGCTAAACAACTGCCTTATACCCTTTTGTGCAGCTGCAAATAACAATTCAATCAAAGCTCAATCAATCAATCATTTTATGGGAGTAATAAAAATTCTTTAGACTATTTTTTCAAATGGATTAATGATTGCAAATGCCGTGTCAAAGATTAAGATGTCTAGTTCGTTGGTCGTAGGGTATAAAGAACAAGAAGCCAACTGAATTCACAAAGAAAACCATAATAAAAAAACAAAGAACCCTCTCACACACACCCACACCCATACTCATAAACACACACACTTACATACTTGAGCTCACTGTGCTGTTGACAAATTGTATGACAATTCGTTTGTGTCATAATGTTTATAAATAGCGCGTGTTGTTTCTGTCAGGCCATCACCATCCCAACATCCCAGCATCTCAGCTTCTCAGCATCCTGTAGCAGTTCGCGTTGACAGTCACCCAAGCGTCCCGTAGACCCCAAAGTCCCTACACTCCCATACCCTGTAAGTCTACTACCTAAAACTTGCAAAAACAAAAATCAACCCAGTTGCTGCATCCAAGTAAAGATGCTGTAGACTGTTGGCAGAAATTTCAGTAAGTGCTGAAACTTTGCCTTACCAAGTAGGCTCAAAACGCTATTTATTAAAAAGGACTTAATAATTTAGATAAGAGGAAAGTGTAGAAAACTACTTTAAATACAATGTGTTGATTCAGAAATGATTATATGGCTTTTTCTCGAAACGACTTGTTGTTTATAAACGAAACTATTCTCTGTTAAATTCCTGTCTTATTTCATGCGCATATTTCCTGCTGGGACAACAGCAGACTTACACTTACTTCCACACAGTCACACACACTACACGCAAGGCTTCGACTTGGCAGACTTGTCAGCAGGCTGTCGTAAGTGACGTCTGCCACTCAGCGCATGGCCCTTGCCGTTGCCACATGCCACATGTCTTCTGAGCTCCAGCTCAAGTGTTGCAAGGCGAACAGTTCCTGGCCGAGATTTTGGCTAAACTTTTACGTTGTTTTTCGGCATTTGGCATTTGGCCCTTTGGCGAGGTTCAATGGTCAAATGTTTATTCGGTCAAACAAAAGCAGGGACTGATAGTTTTTGGCATAACCTGAGTGTCAATTCCGTTGCAATGCTAAATGAATAATACAATTACACAAAGCAGAACTAAATAAATTGATTTGCTGCTTGTTTTGGCTGCACATCAATAAGACACATTTTAGCACTTAAAAAAAAAGAGCAAACCCCAAAAAAAAAATAAATATATAAAAAAGAGAATTGCCAAAAAACAAGAGCACTCGCAGTTGGTGAGTTGGTGAGTGGGTGAGTGCATTTGAATACCGCTTGAATATTTACGAGTACAAGGACCGGCCAAAGTGCCAGGCACATGTCAGACATCATCAAAGATGGTTAGATTGCTCGTAAAAGAGCAAAAGAGAGACGAAAATGAAGAGAAAGAGTAGAAATACAAACGCAAATAAAGCGAGCTAACGTGTACGCATAAATAAAGACATTTTTTGGCTTGATGGAACAACACGATTTGCAATTCAAAGACAACCAAATTGTTTTTGGCAGCAACACGTTCACATATGAGCACACACAAACACACATTCGAACACCCAGAAACACCCGCAACACTCACAAACACAACCCATTGCTGATTATGTTTATTTATGCGAAGCATTTAATCCAATCAAAAGAGCAACTCCCAAATGGCAACCAAGTCGCCTTTGATTAGAAAATTAACTCGACGCGATGGACACGGGCAGCAAGGCAATCCCATTGTGAACTCCCAGCGCAGCGATTATGTTGGCATTATTCTACTTCCTCCTTTCTGCTCACCACCACTGTTCAGCTCTTCTCGCCACAATGTCATATTGTATTTTGGCCACTAATTTATGCTTTCGTACATAACCGAAGTGACTTAGCGCCCACATTGATAAATTATGTGACTGAATCCAGGCAAATTGCAAATACGTCAAGCGACTAAGCTAGTCTTAAGCGGTTGCGCCCCTTACCCTTCCCCTTCCCACTTTTAGTGGCTGCAAGTGGTGCACGGTTTGGCTGTGATGCAACATAAGCGTTGTCCCTTTCGTTCCCAATGCCAGTTGCCATTAGGAGTTTGCCGGGTCACTGGCGTTGGCTAACGGAGGGCGAGAGACACTGAGAGTGTTGCAATTTGAGCTTATTTATAGCTGAATATAGAACTTTTATAAATGGTTTTTATAAAATCTTTTTGCTATAAATTAAGTCAAATCTGCTGTTTATATATTAATATATTTATAATTATTATATATAGCCACAATAATTTGAGTCACTATACATATTTAATAATTTATTTTAACTTTAAATCTTCTGCTTTAATTTATATATATTGGCCGAGTATTGTAAAAGCATACAAAATTTAAGATAAACTATATATCAAACTAACTGTAATTTATCTAGCTGTCATAGCCCCTAAAATGCTGGCAACACTGACGCTTAGTCTGTGATAACTCTAACGTCCTTGTGGTCCTACCGATTTAATTGCATGAATGCGGCCTGCTTGCCTGACCTGGCAACTCTGCCAACGGCAATGCTGCAGCAATTATTGCATACTTTGCGGCACTTGCATTTAATTTAAAGTTATTAACCAACGCGATACAGTTAAGATGACGTAACAGGCATTAAATATATAGAGAGAGAGCAATTGCAATTTCAACTTAAAATGCAGATGCAATTAAACCCAAAGACAGAGAAAGACAAGGCTGAGCTACAAAAGAAACAGAGACCGAAAGAGAGAGAGAGAGAGAGAGAGAAGCAACTGTCTGTGTGTGTATTGTGGAAATGAGAGAATGAGCTAGAAGGCAAATCAATTAAAGTATAACAAAAGCCACCCACTGTGCGCAAAGCAAGCAGCGCTCAATCAACTGACAGGCAGACAGAAGTACAGGCAACGACAGCGATAGCCTCGGGTCATCACTCACAAACACTGGGAGACGAGTGAGAAAGAGAGAGGCAGAGAGGAAGAGAAAGGGGCTAGGGGGAGTGAAAGGGAGTGGTATTGATGCAGAGCACTTATTGTGATGAACACGATGTTAACAGGCTAAATGAGAAACAATTGCTACAAGCACAACAACAAGAACAACAACAAGTACACACAAACATTTACACACACAGAAAAATGACACAAAAGAAGAGACGAAGAAACAATAAATCCCATAAATCATATTAAATTGACATATCAGGCTAAAATTGACCGCAAGTGAGTAGTAGTTTGGGATAAAAATATCTTGCTGTCCTGCTCAACACGTGTAAAGGAATGAAAATATCCTCAATATGCTGTGCGTGTGCGTGTGTGAGTGATTGTGTGTGTTTGTGTATATTTGCTACAATAACATTTCTTTATCAATTTCCGTTACAATAACAGCATGTGCAAATGCCTAAACAAACGTTTTTCTCTCCAAATCCCATTCTGTGCTTCTGTATCTTTCTCTTGCTCAATCTCTTTGTGTGCCTCCCACTGCCACTCCCTCTGCCTTCCTGTCTTTGTATTTTGCTTTTCAATTGACACGCCTTTGCAATTTGTGGTTTATGCCACACTCACGCATACCCATTATAGCTAGTGCACGCTAATTGGTCCGCTCCTTCGATTGGCATATTTAATGGCCTTTTAATAAAGCCACGGCCATTAGCCATGCAAGTGGGCTGTAACACTTGTGAGCCAAATGAGCACAACATTACATTTACATCTACTGATATTGTCATCTGAGTCAGCTTTACCATAATTAAAATATATATGTATGTGCATGTGCATATCACGCATACGACATGTTGTACACGCCGTCAACTACTGTAAGCCGCTTAAGCCGAAGCCACAGCGCGATGAATTTACAAACGGAAATTCATAATATGCATTAAGCACATTTAATGCTCAACCAAACACAGCTGAAAGTTATTGATTGATGTTTGCTTATTGATTGACACTGCAAGTTTTCTCTTTATATTTTCATGTCCTCTTTTTAATGAAAGAAATTTCATCCTGACTGCAATTAGATGCATGAACATACTACTTTCTACTTACAGCTGTGGGTTTAAATGCTCGTTAAGGCATTAACTAACAGCGCTGTACACCTAACTGCCCAGTCCGGACCCATTTAAAATGGAAAGGGACCTGAGGGGGTTTCGGTCCAATCATTCAAATGATTGAGCAGCTGAAGCGTAGTAAACCTTGCTGGCATTAACATGCAGATAAGCCTGGGCTTGATGACAACACAGACTAATAAATATGTATTTGTCTTTGGCCATTAATCATTTAGTGTGCCATCAATAAAGCCAACACATACACTGACACACATACACACAAACACACGAACAGTGGATTATGCAGTCAGACTAGCATGTGTGTGTGTGTCTGTCTGTGTGTTTGTCTCTACAGCAAGTGAAGCTGTAATTTGGCCACTAATGCCCCAAACTGCCTGATTTGTCATACACATAAGCGCACAGTGGGCAGATATTCATGTACTTCAAATATTTGCATAAAAACACTTTATCATATTTGACTTTCAGTAACAATTTCCCAAATGCTCATAAATATAGCATACTTATTGACGATGCACAGATACATTGTTAATGGAAATAGTTGTACATTTATTAAACAAATGTTTTATATTTAATATATTTTAAGAATTTTTATGGTTTTTTATATTTGTTTCTAGTAAAATATTTTAGTTCACTTTTAGATAAAACAGTCCAAGTGAATATTGAAGCACATTTAACTTCAATTTAAGATTTTCTTGTGGTATTCGATACCAAATAGCTTGTGTGTTTTTAAGAAAACAGTTTTAAATAAAATTTAAACAACTTATAAGTAAGCTTAATATATTTAATCTTAACTCCATTTCCCCGTCCCATTTCAAATTTGTCAAAATTATGGCTTAAATCCAATTCCCTTGGAAATAGTTGGGCACATAATAGGCTCATAAATGGGAATGTTTATTAAGTAGATGTGGGTTAAGTTAGAACCTTCCTGGTTATGGGGAGTACAGCACGAAGCTTAAGCGCATACTAAGCGATCACTGAGAGTGTTCGTGGGTAACGTGGACCGCTTGAGCCACTTGGGCTTCGTGGCCCTCTTGGGGCTCTTGTGCCACTTGGGCCACTTGGCGCCTTGTCGCGCATTTTGCATCAAATTAACACACAAATTTTTATAACCATGTGCCGCCAAAGGAGGCGAAGGAGCATCATAAAAACCCGACACAACTATAAAAACAATCAAAACGAGTTACGAACTCGCCAATTTAGCAGGCGTTTTTCTTGTTCTTGTTATTATTATATTCGTATTTTTTTTGTGCTTAGCTGTCGTAAATTTGTGGCACGTCGGAAACTTGAGCTGCAACTGGCACGCCTGCTCGCGTCCCACTTATTGTACTACCCTCTGCGCTCATTTTACAGCTGCAGTAAATCATAAAAGCCAAAAAAAAAATACACACAGAAACAAAAACAAAAACAAATACAAATATAAATAAGAAGTGCTTGACGCATAAAAGGGCAAAGCCATTAAAACTTTAATAAACGCGGCTAATAAAAGTAAATAAGTGAAACTCTGGCACCAAAGGGAGTTACCTAATTAATGCTGTAAATCGAGCACAGCACCTGAATTCAACTTAAAACTCACCTGTATTTCATGGACTTTTTTAACGATCCATTTGTAGGTTCAAGAGTCGCACCGTGCGCTGCCTCGCCTCGGCCACGTACATCGTGCGACAGATCTGCAATCTGGGCATCACCGTTTACACGCCCAGTGTGGCGCTATCTGCTGTCATTGGCATACCCTATTGGGCCTCCATAACGGGCATGTCGGTCATCTGCATCTTCTTCACTATTATGGTAAGTGCTGTGCGAAATTTACCATTGGCTTCCAGCTGGATTCTAACTTGTCTATTTTTGTCTTTCTGTGTTTTAGGGCGGGCTCAAGGCAGCCATCAATGCGGATGTGATTCAAACTATCACAATTCTGGTGGTTACGATGGCCGTCTGTCTGCAGGGCACCATCTCCAGCGGTGGCCCAAAGAAGGTTTACGAACTAAATCGCGACAATGGTAAGCAATCAATGTGGGCATGGTGGGCGGTTAACGGGGAGAGTGGGGGCGAGATTAGCTCCGATTGATCATGGCAGCTTATTAGCGAGTCCTTTCAAATGTCATTCCATGTGCGTGTGTGTGTGTGACTGTGTGTGTATGGTTGTGTGTGTGCTATTTTCATACATATTTGTGCTGACGAATGATGACTATTAAAATGGCATACATTTTAGCCTGCTGTTGTTGTTGTTTTTGTTCTTGCTGCGTCGGCTCATTATGCACATAAATGATGATGATAAAAACAGCATAAAACAGCAGCAGCAGCAACAACAACAGCAACAAAATCGGTAACAACTTGGGATGAGTCCGTAGCAGAACGCGGCTGCGTGACGACAGTAATAAATGTCTGCCTCTCACTCTCCCTCCTCTCTTTTCTCCTCTCTCCATCCCTTTCTGACTTTGAGTTGTTGTCTGTCATTGGACCAATTGTGCTCAGCGCTCTGGGAATATGCCCACATGCCATTTGTGACGTGCCGCGCAAAATGTTTTCTCGCTGCAATTGTGTTATGCAACACGTATTTAAGATTGTCGTTTTTCATTTGTATTTCTCTTAGGCCGCTATAATTTCTGGAATTTCACCGGGGATTTCACGGTGCGTGTAGACACCACATCCGCCTGGCTGGGACAATTGTTTATGTCCTTATCGCAGATCGGTTGCCAGCAGAATTTCATGCAGCGTTATGTTAGTCTCAAGTCACTCAAGGAAGTTCGTCGGTAAGTTGACGTTATCGTTATCGATAACGATAATCCTGTGGCAAAAAATACCAAAATACTATAACCGTTTCGTTGAGTTGCATACTAATCGTATTTTTTTCCTTCGTAGTGTAATGCTGAGCAACGTACCAATTGTGTTTTTGTTCTTCACGCTCTCTTGGATTTCGGGCATGGTCATTTACTCCACGTACATCAACTGCGATCCCTATGCCGAGGGCTATATCAAGAAACCCGATGAGATTTTGCCCTTCTTCGTAGAGGATCAGCTGGGATTTCTGCCTGGCTTTGTGGGCATCTTCATGGCCACGCTCTTCAATGGCGCCCTCTGGTAAGTGACACAGCAAATCCCAGCTTAGCGCCAAAATTAATCCACCAACACCTGCTTAGCATGATGGTCTCCAACCTGAACTCTTTGTCCACCGTCTGCTGGGAGGATTTCATCTCACAGCTGCCGACTTTTAAGGGATTGAACGACAAGCAGCAGCTTAGAATCATCAAGATCGTGACCATTGTTTGTGGCCTGATCATCATGTGTGTGGCCTTTGGTGTTGGACTGCTCTCGGGTGTAATTGAGTCCTCGCTGCTGGTCTTTTCGGCTACGTCTGGTCCACTACTTGGCTGCTTCATCTTGGCCATGATGGTGCCAGTGGCCAACTGGAAGGGCACTTCTGCAGGCATGGTGACTTCCTGTGCTTTCGTTCTCTGGATTATTGGTGGTAGCATGACCATTGACAAGCCCTCGACCATGTTGCCCACGTCCACCGAGGGCTGCTCAAACTTTACCTTCTCCCGTTCGATTGCTAAGCCGAGCAGTGGCATCGATGAGCTTCCCTGGCTGCTGAAGCACACTCCGCTCGATGGCTACAATCAGACCTATGTGGATCCCACACCAAACATTGCTCACGAAAGGTGAGTGACAAAATCTGATGAAGCCGACTTAATCCTAATCCCAGTTGTTTTTTTAGGACTTCCTTGGAGGCCTTCTACTCGATTAGTTTCATGTACTACAGTTTGATTGGCACTGCCCTTACTGTGCTCATTGGCACACTGATCAGCTGCCTGACCCAGCACTCTGACGATGAATACGATGCCAAGCTGCTGCATCCGCTAATCTTCCGCTGCTACGAACGCCTGAATGTACCCAAACCGTATTACATTAAGCACGAGGAGGAATCTGGACTTAATAGACGCAGCAGCAGCAGCTCATCCGCTACCACAACCTGTCGTGTAGAAAAGATCAACCATGGCTTCGATGGCAACGAGGATAAGAATAATCCCATATCAGTGGTATTTACAGATGGCAACGAGCAGCGTGCTTCCATTTGCAGCAATAGCAGAATCCAACTGGACACTGTGCCCGCGGGGGAGACTGGTGTCTATCGACACCTGGGAACAAAAACGACGTTCTGAGTGACAACTGGGAGCCCTCCACAACGTACATACGTATAAAAGCAATACTTAGTCTTAGTCCGATACTTAGTTCGTAATTTGTAAGCTAAGCCATATTAGGATGAGATGAGATGACAGGAGAGTGAGAGTGAGAGAAGAGTAGAGAAGTGTAATTGTAACAAGTCGATAAAGATGCTGTGATTACTTATTGTACAAGAGTATATATATTTACGCATATTGTTTGATCTTTGACAGATATTCGTTGTGCGTAGTGTAGAATAACAATTTAATGTGTATGTACTTATGTATATGTAAGCAAAAGCAATAACTCAATTTTATGCTCAATATATTGTGTGCAATAAATAAGTGAATTTTATTTTATTTTAATAAATGTCAAATGCAAATTTTTATTACATTTTGTTTTATTTACAAATTTGAACTTGGCGCTCGTTATTTATCCAAGTTTAAATCGTTTCGTATATCGTCAAGTAAAAAAGTGCTGCCACTTTTGCCGTGTAGTGCTGCCCAGCGAAAAATACACGCTCAGCTGTTTTTCGATAACGATTACATGCACAGCTGTTTGCAACAAGTGCTGACAATAATTGTTAAGCTTCTAAAAAGCTGAAGTCCAATAAAAAAAACCAAATAAAGCGCAAATCTAACAACAATAAGTGTAAATTTTAAACTAAAATGTATAAAATAAATTAGCAAAGTCATTAAAACACTAAACATTATGTTAAAAGCTATCTGACACGCCAATTAAAACTAGCTTAATATCTGCGCTCATCACTGGCGTTGACAATATGAAATTTGTGGGGGATTTTAATGCTAGCGCCGTATCGAAGTGCATAACGCGCAAATGAGGCAAATGATAATAGTCGAACGACCAAGTTAAAAGCAATATCAAAATGGCAACTTTGGTGAAGCCAAAAAAGGTGAGTGCTGCAAATAAACAAAAACTAATGGGGAATAAGATAAATAAACAATTGTTCGTAGAAAACTAAAAAACAAAGCGTGTCCGACGAACGAAAGCAAAATCAGGAGCAAGAAGAAGACCGCGATGAGTTATCAACAAGTAGAAGCGACGGCGATGTGCACAAGCAGCAGCAGCGAGAACAAAGACATGAAGTGGAAAATACTGCGTCGCTTCTGGAAGAATTCGAGCGTGTGGCTGCCCTGGCCAGCAGTGGGAACAGCAAAGCCGAGGCAATCATTAGTCACGATTGCTGTATATCAAGTGACGTAGTACCCAATATATTAGCCGATATCACAACAGAGACACCAGTTGCAAATGAAACTGAAAACGTAAGCAATTTGTTGGATGAAGGTGTTGAAGTGGCGCCCAGTGCCCCGGTGGCACCGGACACCTGTGTTCCCCTCGTGCAGTATCCGAATCTTCAGTCAATCCGGGTCACAAATGCCCTCATCGAGGAGCAACAATCTCCGATATTCTACAAATCACCAGCGCCACGTTCACCTGGCTGTGTGCTGGCCAGCAGTCAGCTCAAAGCATTCACAAACGAGCAGCTAAAAGAACTCTACCAATGTCCCGACCTAGATTTGGCAAAACAATTCGAATTGGAGTTTCTTATGAGCACGCTGCTCGAGTCCAGCGAATCGGATCCGCTTTATATGGAACTTCAGGAGTACTATAATCTGCAGGGTAAATTATCCTCCAATATCCACGACATCAAAGAGACACGTAAGGCATGCCAGAACACTCAGCAACAGGTTTGGACACGGAAGCCAGTGACACGCACTTTCAGTGCCCATTGCTACGACAGCAACCTAGTCAGCGAGAGTATAACCTACGAGTAAGTAAAACCCACAACCAATGGTAAATCAATATCCTAATCCCTTGCTGCTTTCACAGTGTCATTGAGGTGAATCCCATAAAGCTGGAACTGGCCTCGGTAGCTCTAACGAGCGTGTACGATCTGGTCTGCCATACATACACCACTAATCTAATAGCGACTAAGATAACCAAGGTCAAAATTGATCAGATCATCAATGAGCTCCTCGATTATCCACACGTAGATCCTCAGGCATCTATCGTTCTGCATTACAAACTGGATGACAACGCCTTGTCCCGCTTATCACACTTAAGACGTGCCATAGGCATCCTCTTTAACTTTGCTCGTCGCCCCAGCCCTAATGCGGTAATCCTCACCAGCTCAAAAGCATTAACACAAACATTGAAGACTGCTTCTTTTTCCCACAGAACTTTGATGCAGATCTCAAGCTTTGGCTGCGCAAACTTGTTGCTCTACAGCTGCTGCTGGCTACCAAGGAGGATCATTGGTTCCTGCTCTTTAATATATTGCGCTGTCCCAATGGAGTTGGAGACTGGGCAGCAGAGTTCCTGCAGCTGCCAGGCATGGTATTAAAGATGACATCGCCTGGCACACAGCCAAATGAGCTGCCAATGCCACTTAATTCTCCGGAGATCAATCACTGTGTGGCTGTGCTACAAATTCTTCTACTGCCGATTAAAAAGCGAAATGAGTTTCTGAAGAGTCAGGCTCAGGCGCAGAAGGAATTAACAGAGCCAACAGGAAGCAGCGAACGCTGGACAGTTGTGGACTCTGATGGCGAAGATACACTCACGCCCACAGGCGAATATGTGGGCGTAAAGGAGTGCGATCTGATAGCGCTGCTCAATCAGCTGCCTTTCGACAAGCTATTCACGTAAAGCAGAAGATATTTAAAAAGTTACCTTTTAAACTAATCCACTCTACTTTCAGTTCTGCCATGGGCATTGAAAAGTTTCTCGAGGATTATCTTATTGAACCGGACATGATAACGCCACAGAAAATGCTCGTCGTGGTGGCCTTCTTTGCCCAGCTGATAGAGACGCTTGGTGAGGGCATGTTGACCTACAACAACGAACGCTACAAGCAGCTGGCCAAGCGCCTTGGACGCCTGGTGCGTCATTCGCTTCAGTACATCTTCGATTACCACGAACTGTTTCTGTAAGTCAACATTGTAGCCAGTTTGTCGTGAGTACTACAGTTTTGAATACTTGCAGGCACAACAAAGTACGCAAGTCCGCGGATGACTGTGAGCGCATTGAGTTGGAGCTTCAAGCATTGTTAATCCGCTCCTGCAGCTATATCTACAGATCCCGCAATCTGGGCACCTGGCAGTACTTCTCCACCTTACCGTATACCACACTTCATGCCGATTTCATTTGGCACCTCTTCTACTACCTTAATGTGGGATTTCCCCTTGATCCAAATACGAAGATTGCTGCCGACATGGAGACAATCTATCAAACTGAGTTCTGGAGCAAGTTTGACGTGGCCAATGCGGATATCTCACCCGAGGATATGTATTATCTGCTACAGGCATTCTTTGAAATGGCCAATGATCGTGACATCACCAAGGATCGGCCACTCATCCGCATCATTTGCCTGACCATCTTCCAGGTAAGTAAACAACACAAACTTCTCACTTCCACTTGTGTTAACCACATCTACTTACAGATTGGTTTCATTCACCAAACCACACGGGAGTTTTGCTATAAAACTGCTCGTGACATGTTGGTAAACATTTCGCTGGTCTACGAGGATCTCTTGGACTGTTTGCTGGTGCAGCTCAAAGCGCGTTTTAGCGAAATCGAACAGGCTGCGTATCTGTTCAAGGCACTGCCTTTGGAGAACTGGCGACCGAGCATGGTAAGCTTTGAGCTGCTGTCCAACTGGTTGCTTCACTTCGATTACCAAGCCACGGAGAATCAACTGTCACGCCTCATCATTGGCCATCTCAATTGGGGATTCGATGACGAAGGTCGTTTCTATTTGCCTCACAACATTCATGTGCGCATGGCCTGTCTGGTCACAGAGGCGATCTCCAAGTGGGCCCCGGAGGTAATCGGTGCCTCCAGTATTTCGGAGAGTGTGCGACAGGTCTCTGCACTGATCGACTCGACACAGTCTAGCCGAGATCAGTTTACAAACTGGTGCTGGCGCATGATCTCTATGCTCAGGCTGCACCTAATGGATCAGAGCACAGAGTCTGTAAAGCGTACTCTACAGCATCCTACGGAACCACTGCTCTTTGTGCCGGACTTGAAGCGTCTGGACATGATCTGGCAGGGTGTCAGTGAGCAACGTCCCTTGGCCCTGTATGTGGGCGTTTTGGTCAGTCTACATGGCCATTCCATTCCCATGATATGTCAACATGGTTTTGAGTTGTTGCAACAACTGCTCGGTGATCATCGTCATGCAGCTGTCATTCGCAGTCTCGAGCTGATCACACCTTTGTTCCTGGAAACACCCGACACGCTGGCCAACTGTGAGAGGTAAGAAACTAGCATGAGCTTGCGAATGCCAGTCCAGAGATTTACAATTTCTGCTTGCAGTTTTCAGAAGCTGCTCATTGCGCTGCTAAACGCGGATAGAACGTATCTCAAGCTGGCCAAGGACATGGTCTATGCCAATTCAATTGGTCCCATTCTCGAGTTAATGGACCACATGCTGCACCATCAGATCGTCTCCTATACAAGGTAAGTGAATGAACATTCCTGATTCGAATTGTTCCAAAAACATGTTCTGCTTTCAGCTATGGTCTGTGCTCGCCGTTGAATCTCATCAACGTTTGGCTAAATTGCTTTACATCTTTGCCGGATTGGGCTCAAAACTCGCATGTGCTCTATCTGCTGGACAAGATGCTGTGCATCTCCTATCAGTTCACTGATTGTCGCGTTCAGGCTGTAGAATTCTTTTACAACTACTTTAAGGTTTGCTTAAAATATTTTAAACTTTTCACTTCGGTTGTTTTATCAAAAACTTTCTTCTGGACAGGATTGCACTGACTGGAAGATACCGCCGAAATCTACAGGTCTGAAAGGACTCTTTGGCGGACAGGCGAACTCACGCGTGCCTCAATTATGGCCACAGTACTGCTGGCTCAATCTAGTCCTATTAGACATAGAATTCCGTTTACAGGAGACGCGTTTCTGGCCAGAATTCTTACGGCAACTGTCTGGGCAAACGGTGGAGCAGGCACTTAAGAAGACTCTGCAGCTGACCAAGACAACTGCATTCCCCGCCAAGCAGTTGGTCATTTACAAGTACACACAACTGCTTGCCAGCATGGACACAATGCATCCACTGTTTCCAATTGTCTGCCAGAAGTTCTTTGAGCTCTACTTGTGGCGTGTTCCCGTCGAATGCGATGCCAGGAATCTTCAGCAGAACATGGGCGTTGCCGAGAAGTTCTATGAGCACAATGTAACCCTAATGAAGACTGTAAAGACACAATTGAAATCCGCCGAGGTATACTACGAAGCCCTGGCAAACAAGAGAGTTCAGGACGAGGCAGCTGCTCACATGTTTCGCAGCTGCGCCAAGCTCATGCAGAGCTGTGCTCTCTGGCTGGAGGACACACAGATCAATAGGTTTGCTAACGATGCCACCCAATTACCGGTGCAGTACAACAGCGCCAAACTGAGCGAATTACTCAACGGTCATGTGGCCCATTGGACCGAGTTTATTTGTCTACCCGATCTGCGCAAAGTTCAACGCGACCAGGCAAATCAATGGATGGCCAAAATCTATCGAACACACAGTCCAACTCCACTACGCAAACCACTGCAGCCCAAGCCACGCTTACCAGCTGCTCAGCGCATCAAAAATCATCTGGCCACCTATGATAAGCGGCTACCTCCACCGATCTACACTGCTCCCAAACGGATTCAGCAGCAGGACATCACGGCTTGCACGTTGTCCGAGTTGCAGCGACTCGTACAAACATTAAACACCACAGCAAAGTAAGATATGATTCATCTATACCCTGTAATCTGTTGTCCAAACTTATCTTGATCCCATCCCATTCTTACATTTCAGCAAAGTGCACAACAATACCCTGGAGTTGAATTCCTTGAACCTAAACTATTTGGAACGAGTTCCCGCATTGTATCAGATGGTACCCTACGAGGAGATACGCCGCAAGGAGTGTGCATCCCTGATCTTTAAACGTGTTTGCACCAGAGCTGCAGAAATTAAGGTAGTCGGTGAACACATACGTCGCAACGATCGGGTAGCCCGTGAGCAAGAGAAGAATCGGGATCGTCATGACAAGATTGTTGAGGAATTGTTGGCCTTAAATGTGGATGGATTTGCCCAAGCCATCAACGACTTGGGCAGCAACGTAACCCAGTTGTTGCAGGAACAAGCATCGAGCATGAGGGTCACCAAGCTGGGAGTGAACTTCTTTTACCATGTGGTGGACAGCATGAATGACACGACCATGAAGTTTTCGCCCACCAATGATTTCTACACAGAAATACTGGAACAGTTGGGTGTAAGTAGACTTAGTTCCTGTTTCTTAATCAATCCTTATAATCTTTTAATGTCTTCCCAGGTGTTTATACAAGCAGAGCAGACGGGACAGGGCTTGCAAATACTTCGGCTGGCGCTGCGACGCGGTGATTTGGTTAATCAGTTGGCCAAAGTATTTGTGCCCTCTCGGACCGATGCCCAGCACTTTCTGGAGATGTATCAATTCCTCATCGATTCCCATTTGAAGCGTTGCGATACGAAAATTCTCTTTGTGCTGCTCTCCAAGTTCGACCTGCTTACTTGGCTGGAGTCGCAACAGCCCAAGTTAAGTGAAATCAATCGTCTGCTTCTACTGGTGCTACAAGGTCTCGAGTCTTGGTCACAGCCAGACAGCAGTCTGCTCCAGGATCAATTCCGTCGTCAACTTGTTCACATTTTCACCTACGACTTTCCACAACACTACGGCGAGGTAATGCAACTGGTGCTGGATCGCATCTCTGATCAAAAACTGATGCCTGTGGTACTGCTGGATCTGCTTAATGCACTGCTGTCGACAGCAAACACCGCTCGCCTCGCCTCCAACAGCAGTGAGACGCAGCTCCATGAGATCGCCGTAGACTTTGCACGGCGTCAGAAATTGTTTACGCTGAAGGCGGCAACGGATACGTTGCTGCTGTTTGCGCGGCATTTTCAAAAGGAGCGACTGCATCATGGCCTGCATGGACTGTATCCCAAGCACAAGGAGTATTGTCAACCGTTGGTCATGTGGTTCACATGCTTTGGACACGTGCTCCTAGCAGCTGCCATCTGCAGCTACCAGGAACTGCTGGCCGATCAAAGTAAGTCGGTTAGCACCACCAAATTGCTTAGATATAAACGGAATCCTTATTTCTTGCAGTTAGCGACATTGTCTTTGCCTCCATTGTGGAGACATACGCACCCTGGCTAATCCCGTATACGGAACAAACCGAACTTGGAGCTGGCGCAGCGGCACATTGGATACGTCAGCTAAATCCCGATCAAGGCAAGATTTTGTTGCCCTGGAGCGAGGCTCAAGTGGACAGCAGCAAGGCCATGATCAGATCCTTCACTGTCAGTGTGCTGCAGGTGGTCCAGTATCTGCCCTCGTCGAATAAAATTATGGAGCACACCTTCGCCTGGTATATCCATCACTTCTCCCAACACAGCGTGGCCAGACATGTGCTAGCTCCACTGCATGAAGGTCTATCCCAGTTGCCCTGGGAGCGCTTCCTGCCACCGGCCAAGCACATTGAGCTGCTCTACGAGAGCCTCCAGCGCTTTGTGCCCGAATCCCATGCAATGCTTGGTCACATTTTCATAAGAATTGACTGGAATCAGTGGTTTGCCCAGATGCCACCATCACCCGAAGTCATTTCCTTTCTATTCGACATCTTTGTGAAGATGGCCTTTGAGCCAAACATACACATGCATCCCAATACAAGCAAGATACTGGAGGATGCCATTAAGTATCCCTGGCATCTTGTCGAGTACAGCAAAGTAGAGCATTTACTCAAGTGGTTCGTGTCGAGCGTAGAGCCCGCCATTGTCTTAAAGCTGCCCACTGAGAGCAACTATGCGGATCGAGCTGTGCTGGAGTAAGTAACTGGTGCATAATTGGTTAAGTCATAATTCTAATCGCTTTATGCAGTCTTCTTCGTGTAGCCTGTGCCATGTTGCCGGAGAGCAGCACCCAAAGTCCAGTGGTTCAGGCGTCTGCCAAACGGATGCTCTACACCCGTTCCATTGTCTGCATGCAGCGTGTTTGTGGAGCCAAACACAAGAAATTGATGGCCACTAAGGAGGGTGAACGAAGCTTTACCAACGCCTTTCTGGATCTGCTCAAGTCCATTGACCAGGCTATTGGTGGTTCCAGTGAGCATCGCACACCTGAGGAGCAGCGTCGTGAAGCCCTCAATCTCATGCTCGAGCTGATTGCTCCCACGCAGACACAGAGCGAGGAGATCTCCAAGTAAGTGCACACCCAGAGGCATCTAACTGACTTTGAATGACGTTCATTTACTTGCAGCCTTCATATTCAAACTATGGTAAAATGGCAAGGAACTTGTGGTCCAGCTAATCCAGTCATGTGTGCAGCTTTGCCTGCCATTGGGCATCTAAACACGTATATATCTTCCATATACTCGTTGCTGGAGTCGAGCATTGGTTGCTACTTCCGCAAGTCCACGGAGCTCGCTCCCTGGCATACGCCCAGCTGGCAAGGATTATTTGAGGCACTGCAAATGTCGTTGCCCAAGCTGGAACTTATGCCAGTCTTGCAGGGCAGCTACTTCTTTTCGTTGCACGTCTTTGTGCTCTACAAGCTGGAAGAGATCGAATCGGATGGCGAGAAGATTACATTTCTACAGGACTTGACGCAATTGCTAGAGAATCTGAAAACCGATCCACAAACCGAGCCACGCCTGGCGCTCGTCTGGGGGCTCATCATCTCGCGTGGCTGTAAACTGCTGCAGACTTCACAGCACGTCAAGAAATCACTTTGTATGCTTGCACGTCACTTGCAGATTGCCTCCACCAAAGCTGAGAGCTGGAGCGATGGTCTGCTGGGTGTAATCGGCTTGAAATCGGAGAACATAACTAACAGGTAGTTGTGATGATGCTTACCAGTAATCAAAACTAATGGTTATCCATTTATAGGCGCAAGGTGTTGACCCGTTGCTTGGCTTGTGTTATCTTCTCGCTGTTCCCGGCCAGTCGGGACTTGCGACTGCCCAGCGAGGAGTATGAGAGCGGGATGCGGGAACTGGCCATGTTGTTGGCCAACAAGAAGTTCATAGATGTTAAACCCTTGATCGTTAGGGCTGTGAGCATTCTGAAAGAACAACCAATGCCAGATCTGCGAGCCGTGCCGCATCTGATCTGTCGCCTGATCGATGTTTTCTACGAGGAAAGCTTCCTTACGACCATTCCCGAGGTGTGGGACTGTGACTTCAAGCTTAAAGCTAATTAATTAGCATACTTATGGGCAGCCTTATGTGTTATTTTTCTACAATATCAATATATGTATATGAATACGAGGGAAATAAAGTGAAAATTTATATAAGTTTTCAAAAGTGTAATCAACAATGAAATTTGTATTTTGTATAAAATCGAATTATTACATCTTTTAGAGCACATTGTGTATAATTTAATGGGTTTATAGCATTTATACTTTAAGCTATTTGTTTAAGCTAAAATCGAGTGTTGGACATGAAGAACGCATTTCGAAAAATACAATCAATGGATTACAAATAATTACGTGTAGATAAATATTGGGCTAATCGAACGATAACAATCAAATACTAAATTTATAATTAAACTATAACTATAAGTAAACTGACACAAGCACATTTATAGCATATAAATAACACTTAAAACATTTCAATCGATTTAAATCGAGAATAAAAGACTCAGTTGATCAATCATCCAGGGCAAAGTTGGACAGCTGCAGATGCTGGAGATTATTGCGTGCCTCGAAGTAGCCGGTGTCGGTGGGATTGTCAGGCGTGGGCACAAACGGTGGCTCCATGTGACCAATATTCTCCCAATCGATGGCAGCAAAGTGACGCATCTGTTGGACTTCTTTTGCAGCTGGACGTTCCGCGGGCTCCATGGTCAACATTAGCTCCACAGCCTCCACGGCGTCCGGC
Source organism: Drosophila nigrodunni (assembly GCA_020829145.1). Classification (NCBI taxonomy): domain Eukaryota; kingdom Metazoa; phylum Arthropoda; class Insecta; order Diptera; family Drosophilidae; genus Drosophila; species Drosophila nigrodunni. The sequence continues at coordinate 20,726,562 of JACVCZ010000001.1, forward strand.
GATAAAGCCTCATCACCCTCGGGCCACTCAATGTCTGCAAAAGAAAATCAATAGAAAGATAGTTAGGTTTGGAAGGAATGCACTGCATCAATTGTACATACTCTTGTTGAGAATGTTGTCAAACACTTTTTGGGGCGTTTCGTCATTGAACGGCGGTATGCCAGTCATGAACTCGTAGAAGCACACGCCCAGCGCCCACCAATCGACAGCAGGACCATGCCCCTGTTTCAGCAGCAGTTCTGGTGCCAAATAGTCGGGTGTGCCCAGTATGCGTTCGTTGGAGACACGCATGCCACGACGCACCGATTTGGGGGTGCGAAATGGTGTGTTCACATTCAAGTTGTTATTCTTTGGGGTCTTGGGCACACTGCCCACACCGTGGTTAATTGGTGACATGGTCGGATCGTCAGCCAGCTTGATATGGTACTGTACACTGGACAGTTTCTCCTTGGTGGCATGTTCAGACTTTCTGCTCTCAATGGAAAGTGGCAAAGCGAATCGAGTGGCCTTCAGTTTACCAAGCAAACCGCCATCACGTCGTGGCAACTTCTGGGAGGACACTGGCGTGGAGAATACCACATTGGCCACACTCGCCTCGGGTCCGAGTAGATGCTGCATAGGCAGCTCGTCGTCCGAAAGTGAGCGCACCTTGAGCACCCCTCGTATGGGCGAGGAACGTGCCTTGCGTTTCTTGGGCGTACTGCTACCAATGTTTAAGATCTCAATCTCTTGGGTTAGACCAGTGCTGCCGCTGGCATTGCCGGGGCCATCGACGTCCATGCTGGACAGATTATCAGAGCGGTTAACCAGATTTATTTTACGCTTCATGCCGCGCAGAAATTCGGGTCGCTTGAAATGCTTTGAAAGATTTCGAAATGGGGAATTCATGCGGATACCACTTAGCTCATTGGCGTTGTTTGTCAGATTGCAGCTGGAAGAATTCAAAAGATTAGCTAACTGAGTTAGTGGCTTTAAATTCAGGCAACTAACCTGCGTGAGTAATCAGAGCAGCTGTACTCCTCCTTCGATTGACTGAGATTGCACGTGTTTTTCTCAATGGACGAAGCGGTGCTCTCGCTGTTCAGATTCAGGTGACAACTGGAATTATCGTCACCCTTGCGGCTGGAGACACCAGAGTCCTCCTGATGCTTCAAGTTTCGATTGCGCTAAAGGATTATTTAAACCAAATAAGTATTTAAACATATGATATGGGAATCTTTCTCAAGCAATCAAAACGATGCAATTAAGGCTATGACAATGCCACAGATGTGGCACACAATAACAGAGACGGTAGAGGAGAGAAAGGGAGAGAGACAGGGGCAGACAGAGAGTAAGAAAGAGGAGGACACACACACAACGCACCTCGTCGAGCGAACGCCTGCGCACCATGGAAAACTCAAACAACATCTCGTTCGTATTTTCCATTTTGGCAACTTCTTTCGAGTCACCACTGGCAACAATGTTGTTCTTGTCCTGCTCGGCCAATTTGCAGCCCTTTTGGGATAATGGATAATATGCAGCATGAATGTAAGACATTGGGCAATGGGCATTACCCAGTGTGACAGAGTAGACACTTACCTGGCAATTACTGCGTGCATTGGCGCTGGCGTTCGCACTAAGATTGTCCAAAGCAAACTCCACGCGACGCTTGCTAGTTGCCGGAGCCCTGCCCGCGGCTGTTGCCTCCGCCTCCAGTGGCGGTGAGCTCTTGCTAATCTCCGCCGACGTACAGGTGTGATAGGAAGAAGAACTGCTGTCCAGAATCTATCAGATAAGTCAATATAAACGCATGGAATAATGAATTTTCTGTCACCACTTACATTGGTGTTTATGGTACAGGTGTGGGTAATGGATACATTGACTTCTTCAGCGGAGAAAAACGGCGATACTCCGGAGATTTTACTGTCGCTCATTTTATCTGCATCGTTTAGGGATGTATCTGCCTCGCTATCCGAGGACTCCATGATCAAACTATGCTTATTGATGGCCTGCATTAGGTGTGAGGTTCCAGTGCCGTTAACTGTCATCAAGGCACTCCCCACAGCGCCACATTCCTGTAGCTTTTTCTCCGAGCCGAATGATAAGTGAGAGGTAAGTGACAACAGTTGGCCAGGTGTGCGGGCATTGAGATTAGGCGAACAATTAATGAGATCAGAAATCTCCAAATCACGACGCATTTCAATTTTGCTCAGACCAAAATCGGTTAGCTTTACGTGGCCAGTGCACGAGATGAGCATGTTGTCCGGCTTAATGTCCCGATGAACAATTCCATGCTGATGCAGATATTGCAGAGCCATGACTATTTCGGCCACATAGAAGCGAGCGGTAGCCTCATCGAAGTAGCCATACATGGCCAGCAGGGACTTGAGATCGCCACCCACCATGTACTCCATGACCAAGTAAACAGAGGACAACGATTGCAGCGAATAAAACAGATTCACGCAGAACGGGGAACGCGATAAGGCCAAAGCATTTCGTTCGGTTATTACCTGAGAGACCATGTTCTTGTTGATCATCTCCGACTTGCGCATTACCTTGATGGCAAACAGTTTATTGGGATCGTTGTGCTTGTAGCCCAGGAACACCTTACCGAATGCCCCTCGGCTAATGGGCTTGATAATGGCAAAGTCCCTGATGGTTGGCAGCTGCGGAAGATGAGGGGAAGTGTAAGTAGAATGCCAGCGTTAAGTATGTTAGAGTGCGAAAGAAATAGGTGCCAAGTAACGGCATGCCACATGTAACTGTAAGTTACATCCATTTACCTTTGCATTGTGTGATTGATTCTCCGGTTTGGTGGTTAAGATGTTTATTTTCTCCAACAATGCCTCACTCTCGATCAGAGAGCTGGTTTTCTTCGGCGTTTTGTAGTCAATTTGCAGCTCAATATGCGTAGCCGCCACATCAGCGTGTTCCATGTTATTGAACAGTTTCAGTTTTATCTTCTTGTTTTGCTCCTCGAACAGGAGTTCGCGCGCAAAATGGTTTACGAAAATAGTTAGGCGAGCGAAGTGCTCAACATACTTATGTCAACTGAGTGAACAATGCAATTATTATGTAACAGTTGTATTTGTCATCGATCATTTAAATAAAATTCACTTATTTTCAAAGAAACAATTTAAACAGCGCGTCGCTATATTCCTTTAGCGTTAGTGTTGGGTAACTCTGTTTGACTGTCAGGGTTGCTTTTTTGAACAAGTTGACAGCACTAAAAGTGTGCGTTGAATTTTAAATACCAGGACTAGTATGCTGTTGCAAAGAAAAATCATGGACACGAATAAAGGGAAATTTTGAAACACTTTATGAACTTTTTCAGTTAATAAAATTCCAAATAGTTATAATCCTCTGTACAAATAAATCAGTAAGTTTAATAAAATGTTCTTTATTTATAAAATACATTCTTTACACTTTTGTGATTACGTATTACACAAATACATTGACGAATAAAATACAAAAAACTCGGAAATACGTAAATCTTATAAATCTGTTACAGCTAAAGCTATATGTATATATGTGTGTTGTTATATTTTAGATCGGGGCGGTGTCTACAAATGTATTTGTTTTGTGTTATTGTACCTAACGTTTGTTTTTGGGTACTGAAATCATTTTGTTCTTAATTCTATATGCTTTGAAACGATTTGTCGGTGCATATCTCTCAGAGGATTTGAGAGATATGCAGCAAGAAATCGAAATGGTTTATCAAATGGGCTGTCCATGTCTATAGCGTACAGCTAACGCATCTTTAAAGCCAGAAAAGAGCAGCAACACTCGATACATGGCTTTGATTTTGCCCCAACTTAGATGGTTACTCTTAACGTGTTATTTCTCGTAAGAACACAAACTACCAAAGAGATGACGCTACTACATATAAATGATATAAGTCTTAAGAGCTAGCTGTAGAGGAAGGGGTTGTGGGTGGTGGTAAATGGGGTTCATGATCGCAGCTTGAGAATGAGATGCGCTCACATTACGGCGCAACGCGATCTGTTTGGACCTTCAACCTCGGTGGTCACCTCTCCATCGGCAGCTGGAAGATTGGCCACAACATCATCACCTTGTTCCGTTTTCTTCATGTCCACCTCCTTGTTTTCTCCTTCGACAGCCTCCTCCTCCTGTCCCTCCTTGGCTGGAGAGCCACCCTTTTTGGGTGTCTCCAGACCAGCTTCTTGGGCCACAACCACTTCGTTGCTGGCCGATGATTTGTTTAGCTGTGCTTCCTCCTCTTGGATTACAATGCCTGATACGTTTTGCACTTCTCCCTTCTCGCCCTCCTCATCCTCGCCAGCTGGTGGTGTTTGGTCCAGACGTGGACGCGACGATGGCGTGCTAATGGTTGCCTTGGAGAACCGAGAGCGGAGCATGCTAAAAGGCGATGCCAGATTCAGGCTAAACAGCTCAAAGCGTGCACGCTTTGGAGGCGACATCTCCACGTCATGGGCAAGATCATTGGTCGACTGACTGCCGGATAGTGGCGGAGGAGTACGCTCACGTTTGCGTCCACGTCCAAAGAACGAGAATGAGAACGATGAGCTGTTGGGTATCTCAGAGCCAACAGTGGCATTCATACTAGTGTTTGTGCAGTTGGACGTGTCCAGCTCACTGGTGTTGAGGCATCTATAATTGCCCAATTTACCAGGCGTCAACGTGGTTGACGGACGAATGCTGCGACGACCGCTAATCTGAGCAAAAGTACGGGCAGGCACACTTGCTGGCGAGCCAGATGGTTGAATGGCCAGCTCCACTTCGTTGGTTTGCTTGCTGGTGCTGCGGAAACCGAACAGATTGCGTCCCGGTGTGGATGTTGCTGCTGGCTGTGTACAAGCCACGTTCCTTATGGGTGATGCTTCGACGGCCAAAGATTCCATTTCCACATCTTCCTCAACTGGAGCTGCTGCTACTGCTGGTGCCTCTGGCTCAGCCACGGTCACTGCCTCAATTTGTTCAGGTTGTTTCTTCTGAACTGGCGATGATTCCGGTTGCTCTACCTTGTTGGGTGTTTTTTGCTGACGACGCGAAGACTTACGCTCGGAGGGCGGTGTTGCAGGCACAGGAACCACTACATCGGGTTCATTATCCAGATCAATAACTTCAGATACGGGTGCTTTGTTCTTCTTTGCATCAACTGCGATTGTATTAGTCTCCGTTTCGGGTTCTTTTATAGCTGCTGAAGCTGGTTCCGCCTTCGCTTCGGATTTGGTCGATTCCTTCTTTTCGGTCTGCTTCTCCTTGGGCTTGGGCTGCTCCTGTTTGGCGGCAGCATTGGAATTACCATTCTGAGCTGATGCCTTTGAAGTGCTGCTGGAAGATTTACTAACTCCATTCTGGCCCTTCTTCTCCTCTTCTTTGGGCACTGCTGAGATCGCAGCAGCACTCGGAGATTTCTGTTGTCCTAAGTTCCCTTTCTTCAGGGAAATAAATGGGCCGCTTCCCATATGTTCAGCTTTCTTGTTTGTGGCATTGCTGTTCTGTGGACTATTCGAGCGTCCATTGTTGCCAGATGACTGCTGGACACGGGAGACTGCGCTGCTGCCGCTGGTCAAAGAGAGCGCCACACGGCGTCCACTTGCAGCGGGAACACCACCACCGCCAGCACCACTTCCAACATTATTTGACTGTGCCATTTTGCTGAGCATTCCTGTGGTCCAATCTGTATTCAATCTGTCGTGTTACACGATCTGTGGATGAAGAGCATAGTTAAGGTATAAGTAAATGTGCTCCAACTTCTTGGCATGAGTTCATCACATTAAATTCAATTGAAAGCCAAGTTTACTTTTCACGCTTCAAGTGCATCGAAACCGAATGAAAATAGAACTCAACTGAAATCTAAACAAACTTCAAACATAAATATTCTGCTTTGTTTATATTATTTCTAGCTGCTCCCACTCTGTCTTCTAACCACATTCCACGTTCCTAGCCATGTCAGAGAGAACCGGCTTTGACTGTGCACTTACCACACTAGGACTGAAGTTGCACTTAGTTGTTTCTTGCTTGACTAGAACTTTTCAATCACAGATGCAATTTTAAGGTACGAGTTTGCTTCTTCTTTACTGTTAATCTCAGACGCTTAGCGTGGTTCTGATTACTGCGCACGTGTTGACGGTTTGGTGTCTGTACTTGGTATTGCCTGGCTAAGGATTGAGCAGCGGCTTAAGTAGCTCCAGATAACGCTACTTCAGGTAGACACGTCGCGGACGAGGATCAATAACGCTACCTGCCTGAAGCATCTGCACAACAAATTTGTTTATGAGCAACAGCTGTTATAATGAGGATATTCCCGCAATCCGTAAAGTAATATTAAATTACGATTGCTATTACAAACAGGCAAAAGAAATTTACAAACATTGCAACAGTTCCACATAACCATGTTCCAGCTGAACAATCATGATCCCCACAATTATCAAAGGGCTTCCTGTGTGAACAGAAGAATAGGGAGCGTAGAACAAGTTAATAAAGTTGCTCAATTGCGCACCGTAACGGTCAACTGAGCACATTATAAATGGAGTACATTTTAAAAGAAATAAGAGGATTAATAGTCGATAGTTTCCGATAGAGAATTATTATTTGATCAAGCACAAAATGTTCATCACAATATCATATTTAGTGGTCCAACTGTGTCATACCCTTTTCAAGCACTTGGCTGGCTACAGGGTATAAAACAAGTTCAATGGTGCGGAGTGGGGACAAGGAACTGTTTAGATTTTCTTTTAGAAAGTGCAAGAGGCAGCTGCAACGCAAAAACTACACAGAGAAACACTCACATGTATGCCCACAAACACACACACACACACACACACACACACACACAGATGCTGCGGTGAAATGCAACACAGACTTGCAGTCTGCACCACTACATAAGCCATACACATACATGCAGATGTGTGTGCGTCTGTATATTTGCAATTATGTGCCAAGCCCTCACGCCAACATTATTGTAATTCTTTTTCGCTTTTTGTTTTGGTGTGTTGTTTGTATGCCAGCAGAGTTTAATAAACTCAACTATGCACATCATTTGCACACAAACATAAGCATACAAACATAAATGCAGAAACACACATATGTATGCGGAGAGCGTCAGCATAAAAGAGCGACAGTGTTTGTTTTTAAATACATGGTCATGTCTGAAGATTTTAATAAAATGTCGTGTTTACTTTTTTAGTAAGCGACCAGATCGGTTATTAGTAAGCGACCAGATCGGTTAATCAACATCAATAAACCATTTAATGAATACATTTTCTTCACTTTAGGTTCTGTAACAAAGGCACACACACAAATACATATGCATGTACACATGTAAGTAGATAAAAAGGCGGCTTATAGTGCGCGCCAAAATATTGAGCACTGTGCATCACAATTAAAATTGTTATCTGATGAAAAATCGTCTAACTGATTATTTTATTCAATTTCATTATTTAAATTTATGAAATATTGTATTGATTGATGAAACAGTCTGTGGGATATTCCTATTTTCGGCCTGTTCTTTTATGCTTTGCCACCACTGTACCAGGCAGGCTCAATTGACGGGGTTTGTTTTAAAAATGGCGGAGGCTGCAGCGACAAATAATAAAAATGTTCATGTGCGACAGACATATCGCATATATATTGAGTATGTATATTTACGCGGCTCTTCTGTTCACATTTAGAACACACACAAAGTTCGCTCGGTTTTAGTTTTCTAGTTTGTATATATCATTGATTTCACAGTATTTTGCACAAACTAACAGAAGCCCGGCAACTGTGCGCAACATTTTATCTACACAAACAAATCCTACCGCAACACAAAAAATAATATCCACACTACCCTTCACTTTACTACACAAATTAATGCAAAATTATTTGTACGCACACAATCTCAACAAACCTTTTATTCTATTAAAATTGAAGCAATAATTATTGTGTGCACAAATCTTTCCGTATCTTAAATTTGTATTTTTAGCGGATCCAAGACGCTGCCGACGCCAACGAAAAAATTAAAAAACTAACGCGCGATGTAAAAAATGTGACCAGACTATAATAATTTTTAAATGAAAATGTCCCTCAAAAAATACCAAAATTACCTCATGGCCCATGGTGCGAAATTATTGGTTTATTTTAACTAGTTTAAAATTTAGACATTATATTTACTTCCTTTATCTGTGAATATTTTGATAAAATGCAAAAATTTCTGTGTTTACAATGTATTGGAACACAGAGCTTTAAAAATATAATTCACACTGATGTAAGGGAAGTGTACCAAATTTTATCGCTGTTCCTTTATTTAATTTAATAGTTTCTTATTAAATAGTTTTATTACATATGTAATTTAAATTCGTGCAGGTATTTTCCCATTGCTTTACCAACAGCCACACCGATTAACTTACTAATCGATTTACGTGTACAATCGAAGTCACACACGGCTAATAAGTAAGCTCTAATAAATAACTTTGAGAAATAAATGAAATCACTGAAAAAATAATGTAAGTACCCACCGAATACAATATTTATGAGCACCTCTGCATAAATGGATTTACAGTTTTTGCTAACTCCTATTACTTTATTGAATTTTCCACAAAACATGACGCATCTGCATCTGGATACGCCTTTCATTTATGCCGGACACACATACACACAAACAAAACATTTGTAATAACACGCACACGTAAATACAAACACAGTGCGTACAATTTCACATATACAAACAAAACAAGACACAAAATAGATACAAATCAGTTGCCACAAGAAGCAAGTGCACCTACACAAACGAAGATACAGAGGCAAAGATATGGCGCACATATTGGAAAATCAATTATTTGCTGCTGCGCAAGTGATTGAACAGCAGCTAGATCAAGAGTTTGATCGCTTGGACAACTTGGACACGGAAGACTTGAAAGCTCTGCGCGAGAAGCGGATACAAGAAATGAAGAAGCTGAACAGTAAAAAGCAGGAATGGATCAGAAACGTAAGCACAGTTTGTGGTTCAATAAGATATTACCAGGCGTTAATTTTATTTTATGAACTTGTTCAGGGTCATGGCACGTACTCGGAGTTGGCTGACGAAAAGGAGTTCTTCGAGGTATCCAAGAAATCGCCAAACATTGTGTGCCACTTCTACAGAGACAGCACCGAACGCTGTCGCATCGTGGATATGCATCTGAAGATACTCGCCGCTAAGCATATTGAGGCCAAATTCTGCAAGGTTAATGCCGAGAAGAGTCCCTTTTTGACACAACGCCTACGCATTAAGGTGATACCAACTATAGCCCTTGTGAAGGATAGTAAAACTAAGGATTTCATTGTCGGATTCACCGATTTGGGCAACTGCGATGACTTCTCCACGGAAATGCTGGAGTGGCGCATCGCCCACTCAGGAGCCATTGAGTACAAAGGTGATCTGATGCAGCCCCCAGAAGTGAAGCGTAAGCCGTTCATAAATCGCCCACAGAAGACCATTCGCGGGGGCTATGACTCTGATGATTCAGATATCGATCTGGATGACTAACGTGGCGTAGCGTCCACAGACCACAATCATACATGAAGTACACTAGCTGTTTGGCACTTGGTTGCGCCGGAGAATTAACAACAAAAACTACAAAGATGAAAAGGAAAGTTAAAATGAGAATGAGAATGCAAAGAATAAGGAAAAACAAATCAAAAAACCTAGCACATGAATGTAGAAAAGCAATTAGGCATACTTTAGCGTTATTTATTTAATTGTATAATTCCAATCGAGCCCTTGCTAAACCTCCTAACATTCACCTGTATCTAGGCAGGTGTGGGTCAAAGCTTATACTGCCTTTCCTTTACAAAAACTCCTCCACTTGGATAGCTACAACTGCCCAGATCAGATGGTCCTCCTTAACCCAAACCCCATTAACCCCGGCTCACCTGTCACCCCTCACCCTTCGTTTTACATTCAAACGGGCCTTACACGCCTTTGGCACAATATGAATAGTTCTTAACTGGTTCATCGTAAATGGATATAAAACTTACATATATATGTACACATGTAAACAAGTGAAAAAGACAAAACTGGCATATATAGTATATATATTTTTAACAATATTCGAACTTTTGCAGCAATGCATTTCCTATTGTAGAAGTAACAAATAACTCACATGTACAAGTTTTTTACATTTATTTTTGTAATTCTACAATTGCATCCAAACATAAGATCGTCTTCATATTAAATTGCAAGTACGGAAAAACTTGACTTTACTTTGGGCGGAGCTTGAAACCTTAGGTAAAGAAAATTCCGAAAAGTGGACGCCTACAAACATCTGCTGGGTAGCCGTAAAAAGGATACCTGCCTAATCCCTCGCCCGCCATAAACCCAAAGCAAAATTCGACCTGTTTAAAGTTTACCTGCTCGGGTATTTAAAGCAGCGCTCGAGCTTCAGTTGGCACATTCGTTCTGTGATTTTGGCACGGCCAACAACTCGAATTTTTACTCAGCAAAAAGATGGTGCTTGGCTCTGGTAAACGTCGACTAGTGAAGACACTTAAGGATTCCTATACCCATGAGGAAATCGCCCAGATTCTCGAGTGCGATGTGGAAAGCGTGGAGACCTGCATCAAAGACTACGAGCTTCACGATAGTAAAATTGGAAAAATCCAGGTTAGAAACCTACCCATGGATAACAGTCGAAGTGTGGGACGACCAAAGGTTTTTGAGAACCGTCAGTTGGTCGAACAGATGCTTTTGGAAAATCCCCAGTACACTTCCATCGATGTGCAGCGTGAGCTCCAGGCACAGTACGGGATCGAGGTTAGTCGCCGGACACTTCAGCGGCGTATAAGTGAAATCAAATCAAGACAATTTCAACTGAAGAACGGTGGCTTGACTCCTGAGGTAAAGCAGCGTCGATTGGAGTGGGCTCGAGCCCATGAGGAGTGGACGGTTCAGGACTGGCGCAACATCTTCAACATGGACGACTTCAAGACTGTGGATGGCACGCCGCCGAAAGAAATATTTGTGGACACGCTGGTGGGCCCCGAATCACCGCAGTGCAACGACTTGAATCTGCTCGAACTACTGATGGCCATCATTGAGCCCAAGCTCGAAAAACAATCACCACAAAACGTCTACGAATTTCGTGCAGTGCTTTACGACATTTGGCACAGTGATCCGGAGTTGGTGCAGAAAATTGATATGCTTTACGAATCGATGCCATGGCGCGTCTCTGCCGTTATACAAAGTGGAGGAGCTGAAACCGGACTGTGCTAGTTATCTGTAAAATCTTGTATTTAAAACATAAAAATAAAATCAATATAATATAAAATAGTCATTTTAATTTCGATAAATGTGCTACAACAGCGATAACTTTGATCGATATTGCTCTTGTGCAATGTTGCCATAATGAAGGTTTATAGCAATTATGGTGAAATTCGGTGTTCCAGGAAAATTTATTTATGGTTAAATTGCTGGAAAAAAACATAAAATGTAACAAGAAATTTTGTTGGTGAACATTTCAAATTCAAATTACTAATGCTATTGGTGTGTTTCTCTTGAATCTATTGAACTACGAGATCGAAGAACACATGCAAATATTTTTAACAAAAAATTACATTAGTCCATTGAGAAACAAAAGTTTATTTTAATTTTTAGCTTATAATATATGTTTGTAAGTTAGCGGGTTTAGAATATAATATTGATTATAATTGTTCAAATTATACTACGAAAATTAAACCATTAAAAGAATTAGCTAATGCCGACTGGGTTACACATATAATCCCATATTGGAGCAATTATAACTAAGGGGAAATGTTACTTCAGAATCTGTCAATCGGACAGACTTCATTCTGGGTTAGATTAATACATTTATAATTATAAATAGCCAGCTGCTTGCTTTGTCCATAAGTTTAATTCGAATGTAGTTATCTGGACATTCTTTGACGTTTTGAGGGCGACACCAGCACCGCAGGTGGCTGATGAGCACCTGAGATTGCATCAAAGATGCTCGACTCGGAACGCTGGTACTCGCTGCCAATACTCTCCAGATTCAGATCGCCGTCCAGCACAAGAACCTATAATTTAAAGTTATTAGTTTACTCTCTGGGTTAGATGATCAGTTAATTAAATTCAACCTTGCACTGCTGTGGACGCCGCTGGTGTATCAGCCAATCCTCGTGCAGTTCATGCAACTCCTGGAGGTACTTGAGTGGAACACAGCTCTCCTCAGAGCGGGCACGTGCTCGCATGCGCTCGAAGACCACCTCGGGCGTGGTACGCAGATAGATAATGAGGTCAGCTTGTATGTGGATCGACTGTTCAATGAACTTGTACCATTCCTGCAGAGTGTTGTACATTCCGGGCTCCAGTGATCCATTGCGTTGCATGTTCTCCACAAAACAAAAGCTGCAAAAGACAGACGAGTTCGTTTAGTCAAGTTCTACGCAGTGAAAACTTGGCACTCACCGGGAGCTATAGATAGAACGTTCAATTATCTTCAGTTTTCGGTCTGTGAGTTGCGTGTGCGCCTGCAGCATCGTCAACGTCACGTACGATTGAAAGGGCATTGCCCACTTCTTGGGATCCTCGTACATTTTACCGAGCAAGTTGACACCGTTCACATTGCGCCATTTTTCTACGGGTTCTGTGATGAGGCACACATCTTGCTCGTATTTTTGAAAGTGATTCAAAAACGTTGTCTTGCCACTGCCAATGTTGCCCTCAATAAAGACTGTAAACGGCTGCGTGCCCTGTGCATATTTGTGTCCCTTAGCTACGCTTGCTGCTGCCTTTTCCATTAGTGCGGTTAATCCTTGGCCTGCAAGTTGATAATTTTGACTCATTTAAAAATTTCTAACCACAATGGTGCGTCAGAAGTGAGTTGGATGGTTTTGGGGTAAAATTTGACTGTACGTTTTGCTTGCAGTATACAAACTGATCACCATCTTACTGGCAGACACGAAAAAAGCGGGAATTTTTTTTCAAAACGCGCTCTTTTTCTTATGTTGTGGTTATTTGTTTTGGTTGTTGTTAACAGCTGTTATGTTAACATTTTACCTTATGCTATAAATCGATAATGAAGTTAAATTAAATTACCTATAAGCTTAATTGTCTGCATCTGTAGATGATTTAGCATTTCCAATGCAAACGAAATAGTATTGCATTTGTATTAAATTACATATATATAACGCCGAACTTTGTCTAACATCTGCGTAACACATGTGATTGTGATACATATTACAAACTGCATACAAGATAGTTGGTGTTAAATCAGCTGACTTTCGATTACTTAATGTTAACACAATCTGCAAAGCCACGAATTGAATAGTAAACTATCGCTTAAAAGTATCGATACGAAAATGTACTAATTATACTACCTATGTAGATACTGTGGTCACACTGAAAGTAATATTTCAGACGAAGGTAAAACGTTGTAATTCTCTGGCCTAATTGTTCTTAAAATATCTGGTTTTAACTCAGCGCGAATCTTAATTTCGCACGGATAAACGTTGCGAAAAACTAAGAGGTAAATTGTGAACAAAGTTGTAAGGGTGCCACTTGTATTGATCAAAGTGCATTGCGAAATCAATCAATTCAAAGTCTTTGCTTACTCAGCGACAGTTTTTTTTGTCAATAATATTGTGAAAATTAGGTGAAACGCGATTTAGATTCACGCAAGAAGATATTCTGTTACAGAAACTCTGAATGCATGCATTATTGAGTTTGTTAGTGAGTGAAAATGACCCAAAACAAAATGGGCGCAGGTCAACTGACACCTGCGCCCCCACTCCGTCTTTGTCTATAACAAAGTTCACCCATCACAAACTGTTGACGGGCTTATATAAAAGTTTAATTGCTTTAATAGCTTGTTGCTGTTGCTGTGTTGGATTACTTACTTTCGCCCTATCTATCCCACTCCCACCTGATAAATGCTAGTCCAATAACAATAGCAACAACAACGGCAACAACAACACGGTTACCATTGCCTGTGGTACAAAGGTCGATAATAGACTTCAACGTGTTTTGTTGATTGTTAACAAGTGATTTCGAGTGAAAATGCAAATTGATCAGACATTTGAAATTTTTATTTCTAGCAATATCGTTTCATGTTTTCAAATTTTACAATAAATTATTTCTTATAGCACATTCGATTGCAGGCTGAAAAGTATTTGTGATGGATTACGAAAAAATCTGCTTATGCGCAACAGCTCCGGCAGCGAAGTCAACGTTGATAACGTGACTCCCAACAGCAGCGCTGGCAGTAAAATCAAAGATGCTGCCGACTCAGGATTGCCCTCATCGGACATACCCTCGTCGGTGGAAATTGTTAATACGCCCTTGACAACTCAAGACGATGAACAGGATATTTTTGAGCAGGTGACAATGATTCTACGCAAGCGACGCGGCTGGGCACCAGAAGATTCCCTAAGCCAGAATGGCCTGGATTTGGACTTGCTTGAGGACGACGATGAATTGGTGGAGGAAGATGACGCAGGCTGTCCACTGCCCTCGACACCAGAAGACACGCAGCTAATTGAAGCCGAGGTGAGTACGCTCCTCCGCCCCTGTGACTACCGTGCAAAATGCATTTACGCAAGGAAACGCTCCATTATCGCTGACCTGGTTAGCGGTTATCAGCATTTATTTGTTGGGGTCAGAAATACACGTATTTCTTTTTATTTCGCACGCTGGCAATTGAATGTCGTGGTCAATGGAGAAACGGTTGCTTATCAAATCGATAGACAGCCGAATGGTGTTATCAAAATAGACGACAGTTGCTTTGTTACCACAGGTGCAGCGACAGCCGCAAGGCACCCACATGGCTATTGTGCATATGTTGGTGCTCTTTACACACACACATAGCACACACTCACATTTCACAAACGTACTTTTATGCAAGTATTTATAAACTTTGTTGTTGACTTTCGTTCGTGCATTGGCAATTAACGCGGTTTGTTGTTAATGGCCAGGAGCGGATTTAGCTCTGAATAGCGGCTTAGGGCGCTTATTGACGTGACATTCAAGCTTTGTACAAATATTCTAACGTATACAAATATGACGCAGAAAAAAAATCGTATTTTATATTTATTTTTTTTTGCGCTTGCCTGTCAAGTGAGTACGCGCTTATCTTATCAGTGGTTCGTTTGCCATTTCTTGTTGTTCCGTCTCAAAATTGTATACAATATTTTTCAACTTAGTAGACGATTGGCAGTCGTTTCAAAGTACAAAATTTGTCTTGCCCCGGTGCACATTATTTAGTTTTTGATGAAAATTGTAAAAACTGTTCAAAATGGTCGAGACGCGAGATGTGTACGATGCTGTCATCAATGTGAACGAGCCTGTGGAATCGTATAAAAGATTACCAAACGAAGATTCAGTCGAATGCCAAGCAAGTTCACCTAAAGTTAGTTCCAGTTCGCTTTATAGTTTTCGTGATTGCTTTTAAATCCGGTTCAAAATATGTGCTTGAAACTAACTTAATGGTTTGGTATTTTTAGATGACGGAAGTACTTAAGGCTGGTGTCCTCTCAGATGAGATTGATCTGGGAGCTTTAGCCCACAACGCGGCCGAGCAGGCCGAAGAGTTTGTACGCAAGGTAAGTTGCAAGATAATCTCAAGAAATAACCAAATAACGGATGAATCTACAATGTTTGCTATATTCTAATTTGTATTAATAATTCATTAACTCATACTAACAATTTCAGAGGCTAACCAAAAAAATAAATGCATGTATACAAAAGTTATAAAATCATTGTTTCTTAATTTCCATTTCATAATAATTAACTTTACTTCTTTTCTTAAACTCACAAACTTTACAAACTTTTTAATGGTATTTTCTCTATGCACACAGGTCTGGGAAGCCAGCTGGAAGGTTTGTCACTACAGAAATTTGCCCAAGTGGTTGCAGGACAATGACTTTTTGCACCGTGGACATCGACCACCTCTACCCTCATTCCGTGCATGCTTTAAATCCATATTCCGCTTGCACACCGAGACTGGCAATATCTGGACTCATCTGCTTGGATGCCTCGCATTCATTGGCGTTGCCGCGTACTTTGTATCTCGGCCAACTGTGGAAATACAATTTCAGGAGAAGATCGTCTTTGGTGCATTCTTTATTGGCGCCATCATTTGCTTGGGATTCTCGTTTGCTTTTCATACATTAAGTTGTCATTCGGTAGAGATTGGAAGACTGTTTTCAAAGTAAGTTCGAAACACAATCATTTTATTAACTTTATGACAATGTATTCATATTAATTGTAGGCTGGACTATTGCGGAATTGCATTACTTATAATGGGCTCATTTGTGCCTTGGCTGTACTATGGATTCTATTGCCATTATCAGCCAAAAGTAATCTACCTATCTGTAGTTTGTGTGCTTGGATGTCTCTCCATCATTGTCTCGCTGTGGGATAAATTCTCTGAGCCAGCACTGCGTCCACTGCGCGCCGGTGTTTTCATGAGTTTCGGACTGTCTGGCGTTATTCCTGCCATTCACTACAGCATCATGGAGGGTTGGCTCAGTCAGATTAGTCGTGCTAGTCTCGGTTGGCTTATACTGATGGGTGAGCACACATTCCATTCATTTGTGTACCAAATGCTTAAACTTTCTTTCATTTTAGGCTTGTTGTATATACTTGGCGCACTTCTGTATGCTCTACGCGTCCCCGAACGTTGGTTCCCCGGCAAGTTTGACATATGGGTAAGCTCTCTAAAGCATTAAACTAATTTGTGGTTACTTATTTACAATGTTTTTGTTTTTTTCAGTTTCAATCGCATCAGCTTTTCCACGTGCTCGTCATTGCAGCAGCCTTTGTGCATTACCACGGCATCTCAGAGATGGCAATGTATCGTGTCACCGTTGGCGAGTGTACCGTGCCCATAGAGCCTATAACATTCTAAAAATTTAATGCAAATACCAAGTATACAATCATTGAACTCATTTCAACACACGTACACCAACCGACCAACACACACACACACACACACACACACTTACACTCCCACACACATAAAGGACACAATCACAAATCACAATCATATACACAATTACTTGTCAGATATTTAGCGCAGTTTACAATGCAGCCACTTTAGCGTTGGCTCGTCTTTGTTCTTTGTTATACTTACGAGAAAATCTACATTCGGGAAGAAAACGCGAAAACCTTTTTATCGGATTTGAGAAGATGAGATACGCATTGAAAAATACATAGAAGCTGTTTATAATCGAATGAAATCTGTAGTAGTTACAATTAATATACAATTATTTATATATATTCCTCTATTGTTTAATTTTATTTTAGCATTAAAAATCTTTACATAGATGTATAAATCATTCGAAACCTTTTAAAATGCTGGAGTAATCGCTAAAACAAAACAAATCAATCATTTGAAAATGCGTTGCGCTCAGGGTTAAAATAAATATATAGTTTCAAAAAGACAGTTAAACCGAAATCATTTATAATTTGTGGCCGATTTGTTTTTCAGTAAATTAAAAGGACATTCAATCAATCTGCACACTCAAAAATGAAAACAAGCAAGAACAATGCATGATATGTTAGTAAGCAAAATAAATACACTTAATAAACCATAAACCATAACATGACAATGCGAATCAAAGCAATAAACTGTAAAAGACTTTAAAATGTTTGAACTTTCTATTGAAAGGGGTTAAGCTGAACTGTAAGTTAAACTCTGATTCCCGCTTTTATTACCAAGAAACTTTTGATTCCCAAGGTAAATCGTAAATTCAAAAGTGTTATTTACTTATGATGGAATCACAATAGATTAAAACTCAAGTGATTTGGCAAACAAACGTGTGCTTAGTTTTTACTCAACTTTTGGCTCATCATTATAATGTTTTGAGTATTTAGTTAGTAGTAGTATTCGTAGTAGCTATAGCTGTGCGATCCAAAATAGAATCGCTTTTAGTAGCGGGGTTATTAGTTTAGTTTCAGAGACTACTTGTCGCTATTTATTTAAGTCTTTGGCATGACAGCGAGGGCAACGTGCTTATTGCTAATGACTGGCAAAAATTCGGCTCATGATTTGACTTTGACCCGCATGATCAAGTGATCAACTCTGTCTGCTCTAAGTATACTTTTTTTTTACTTCTTTTTCTACTGCTAAGTTTGTTCTACTTTAGTTTTGATTTTCCTTTATGTCAGTTGCCATTGTGGCCACATCTTGGTCATTAAGAAACTTTAAAACATATACATATGTATCTTTTGATATTATCAACATTATTCGAATCCAGAAGTTGAAATAAAAACGATAATGAATTTCAAGTTCATGCCAAAATATCAGTAAAATCGATGCTAATTTTTTGTCTTTGTTTTAAGCAGTGTTAATAATTATGAAATACAGTTATAGTTATCACATTTGTTTCCGTCGCCTTCGTCACACTGTCTGATTTTGTCTGGCCAATATATAAATATGCATATCTGTATATATCTGGCACAGACTTTAGCCCTGTCTATTGCTCTGGGTCAACTGCCTTTATGCTCTTCTTCTTTGCACCAATTCGCAGTTAATTAAACTTTTGTTTGTCTCTTTGGCTTAGTTTTTTTACACACAGATATTTTAGTGATTTATCTGATCTAGGAATGTCTCGGCCACATACTTTCACTCTCAATTGAAATCTACGCGATTCACGCAAACAGTAATTTTGAACATTAAATTTAATTTGGTAATTAGCTTAGTGGCTTTTTATACCCTATGCTTGGGGTATAATTAGTTTGTCAGCAAAGGCGACAGAATGTATATTGATTTATATGCTAATTTAACTGATTTCCATCAAAGGTATTAGCGTGATGTTTTATCATTAAGCCAAGCTATTGAACGATTTAGGTTCAGATCAAAGTAATTTCATTTTAATGTAAGAAAAGCGCTTTAATTATTTTATTTTAAAATTACCGGCAGTCGGTTATTTGGAAATTAATTTTTTAATGATCGTAATACAGATTTTAGGGAGAAAATTACAGTAATCTAAAATCTGCTATATCTGCTATATTATTCAGCTGATTTTGATCTGAGATAAAACCGACGATAGCCCGACATATGCGGAAGATATGTGTATTTATTTCAGAGTCAGAGTTTGTTTGTGCATTTGCCATCGATGGTGTTGTAGTTCAATGTCAGAGTATCTTTGCATGGAGTTCAAGATACTTTGGTAAATGTTGTTGCTGTATCCATTTATTTATGGTTTTCAGCAGCTGATTTTCGTGGTGCGTATAAATCAATAAAAAAAAAAAAACTTTTGAAACTTGTATTATGCGGGGAGTCAAAGGCAACGGTAATCAACTGGTCTTTGAAGGTTTTTGGCGTTTAAGTGTTATGGTCAAGGCTAAACGAGCCCAGGGGCCGTTGCATGTACTTTGGTCTCTACCTCATTGATTTCCAATCAGCGTGACAGTTATTTTTTTTTCTATTTCTTGTTGGTCTTTCGTTTCTGTAAAAAAAAAGTTGCTCATAAATTGAGTTTTAATGTAGACTCAATTAGTGCGTCTATTGCCCAAAAATCAAGCAACAAAAAAGTCGGTGTACAGAATGGTTTTTTGCTACTGCTGTCGAGGAGGTTAATGAGTGACTACAACGTTGAGGAAGACGACAAAAGTGTCGATTCTATGCAGACATTAAGGTTGGGCACCAATCGAAATCCCCCAATCATTATCATGCAAATTATGCCAGTTTCTCAAGTTCAAAAACATTAAAATCGTATAATATGCAAAGCAAACAAAAAGAATTCGCTTCAAGCTGGCGATTTTGGGACTGGACACAGTCAGATGTGTTGTAAAGATGTGATGCTCTAAAAGACAAGCAAATAAAAAAACATTAATCGAATAAGTCGTTAAAGTTGCGATACACACACACTGGGTGTGTGTGAGTGTCTGTTAACATATGGAAGTTTGTGTCTTAAGTCATTCGTTTTCCGTCTTCACAATAAAACTGATTTAATTGATACATTTTTAAGCAGTTTTAAGCATGTTTCTCACTCGTATCTCGTTCAACTTGTTAGAATTACTTAGTGGACAAATGAAACTATTGGCAGATTGGTGAAGCACGCGTCACAATTCGTTCACCTGAGTTAAATGTGACGAACGTGTGACCAGCTACAAATTTTAATGAAACTCGTGTCGCACTACAATCCCCCACTTGGGCTGACCAAAACCAATAACAACAAGTATTGATCGGCGGGTACTGAAATGAGCTGAGCTGGAGCTCAAAAACACGCGCTTGGCATGCCAAAAAAAAAATGAGAAGCTTCACCTTCAAACTTGCGGAAGCTTAAGTCGCAACTGAAATTGAATCTGAAACTGATTTGGGTAACGCTTCAAATCTATGAATGAATCAATAATGAAATCAAATAATGGCCACATTTTGACACAGCAGCAGCTGCAGTAGCTTTGGCTGTAGCTAGAGAACCATCTAACAAGCAATTGAGTAATTAACTATAGGGACCAAGGCAACTATTTCGAGTGCCATTTAATTTGTTCGCTGTTGGCGGCACCGCAAATTGCGGTTTGTGCCGCTTTCGGTGGCAAATGTCTGTCTTGCGGTGCGTCCCAGACAGTTGGCTTCTTTATTGTGCTTTATTGTAATGGCTAGAAAAAAAATAGTTAGAGTACTCACTGTACTAGCACTCATATTCATACAGTAACTGCACCTACATAATGGACACCCAGTCCCAACTGAAATGATGACGTTGCTAAACGAACACAAGTGGCCACTGAAATCTCATAGTGTTTTGCCGTACACTGTAAAAAATTTGTAGCTTGTGAATAGAAGAACATGTGTCATAAACAAATAACATAATTTTAAATTAAATATAGTATTATATTTAATAGTCATGGTGACTATACATAAATTCTTGATGAGCAACTGGTTCTATGTAAACTAGTCGCTCAGTCGATGTCTCTATGATATTTCGGCTTGGTGAATGGATTCTGTCTTTCTTTATGTAGCTGACACGGGAATTTTCCTTTAAAATTAGCTATAACCATTCAAAACTGAGGTAAAACTAGAATAGTTTGAATTTTTTTTATTTGCTTGTTATCAAAAGAGATTAGAAAGTGTTTTGACTTTAAAAACTTTAGATAATTATATAACATATAGTGGATCTGATCGAACTCTTGTTCAGCTGAGATAGTGACCTGATATTGACAGTAACATATTATTTTTTCTGACTGTACTGTGTGTGGTTTTGCAGTTAGCAATGTGGAGTTTTTAGTTTGAAGTTGGCATCAGGTAAGACACAATGTCTGCGCGTGTGTGAGCTTGTGTGTGTGTGTGTGTGTGTTTTGTGGGGAGGCTGCCATTTAATTGCGAAATAATTTGCGCACTCAGTCGACGGCAGACTGCAGTCAACAAATGGGCCGCTGGTCTGCTGTCTGCTTGTCTGCTGGACTGCTGCTGTTAGCCAAGTTGATAAAGCCCTGTATGTGTGTGAGAGGCACAGATCTGCCATTCTCATGGCAGATCCAATCAGCTAAACGAAAATAAAAAATGCAATCAAAAGTGTAAAAACAATACGCTTGGGGGCGTTGATAATTATCGTCGAAATTATGGCTTTCTAATAACAACTTATGCAAGTGCATACATTTAACGCTAATTATTGAGCAATAATTGTGCTTCTATAGTTAAATAAAACTTCTTTTTTTATAGCTTGATATGCAAATATGCCTAGAACAACTAGAAGAAAAGCCCTCAAAAACATGCAACAAGTGAGCATATAATACACATACACACAGACAAAAGATACTTGAAGTTATACGATCAACACTCAAGTAGCTGATCACCTGTTTGTTGTGCGCTGAGAATTGTCTGTGTGAGGTAGGTATACACACACACACACATACATTCTGAATTAACAAGTTGGTTAACGATCGCAATCGCGAGCAGCTTCGTAGCTCAAGTCGTGCGATCGCGATGTTGTATCTGTTAGTGTATCTGTGTGCCGTTTTGTATCTGTGTGTCTGCAGCGGCGCATAGAAGACAGCTTGCCGAGTCCGGATGTCGCTTAGTCTGTTGCCGGCGCTTTAACCGCAAAGTAAGCGCAAAAAGCGTGAAGTTGGCCAAGAGCAAAACTATCTTTTTCCAACTGAAAACTGAACTGTATATATTCAACTATATTCAAATAAATATATTTATTCAAAGCTGTTGTTCTTCGGATGCGCCGCGTGTTAAGTGAAATAAATAAAGATACATAAAATTGTATCTAGCTTGTGTGTGTGTGTGTCTAAAGGATAAAGGACTCAAATAGTGTGTCTTAATTGTGCCGTGTGCAGTGTCGTGCCACAATAAATATACATAAATCTATTATTAACAATACAAAGGCAAGTGCAGCATTAACATAATTTAATTATTTACTTTACACAAATAGTTTGAAATTTTTGTTATCTCTTGAGTTCGTTTTTTATGTTGGAAATTTATGTTTTGTGGCTCGTTTCGAAAGAGTCTCGTGTGTGTGTGTGTGTGTTGTTGTTGTGGTTGTTGAGTTTGTTTGTTGTTACAAGTCGATTTGGATCGCATTCGATCGCATCGCAACGCATTGGATCGCATCACATCGATTCCGTGGTCAATTTGGTTGAATAAAAAAAAAGCTGAAGTTGTATAGAAAAATGAAATTGAGATTTCAACACTGTTGGCCGTGGCTGTAATTTACCATCAAATATGGTCAAGTCAAGTCAAGTCGAGCCAAGTCAATCCCCCTAATGTGTGGCATATGTAAATGCTTTAATTTTTTAGCTTTTTTTTCATCTCCGACGATTCGCAGTTGATCAATCGTTGAATGAAAAAAGCGCATCTTCGATATTGATCACGAATGCCACGCAACAGTAACAACTTGCTGTTAATATTGTAATCACACAATAAATACACACTCACGCACATATTTGCATATGTATATATTTGTGTACATTTAGGTAGATGCAATAGCTTTAAGAAACGGTATTATATCATCTTATGCAGCTACTAAATAAATCACATTTCTTCCCTGAAGCGTTACACATGTGAAAACTTGGACAAGTTTCCATGGTGTGCTGTCTCCGCATGTGCTAAATGTCAAAATACACTGTCAACTGGCCAACTGGTCGGTCGGTCAACTGTGACCAATTTCACATATTCGTAAAAATCGCTCTGTACGCCCTTCAAAAAAAAAAAAATAAAGAAAAAATAAATAAATAAGGCGAAGACAACGCAATGGTAACGCATGCGGGCAATTTGTTTACACATGATTTTATTGTTGTTTTGGCGGCGTAAACAATAAGGCTGCAGTGCTGCCAGAATTTTATGCTTTAAAATGGCTAAATTTTGGCAGAAAAATTGGCTGAAACCGCAAAAAAAAATCAGTATGAAAAGCAACATTTAATAGGAATAATTAATAGAAAAATATTAAAAAAAATGAATTTAAAACATTTCAAAATGCATAAACCTTTTGTTTCTTTTTTAGATAAATTATTATAAATTTAATAAATTAAAGTCTTCTAAAATTATTATTTAATTATTATCTGTGTGAAAACATTAAATCAATTTGTTATCAATTTAAACCACTAATTGTTTACAATAAATGTTGTTATTAAATTGATTATGTTTTCAAAATCTTTTCGCTTAAAATTAAACTTTTAAAAGTTGCTTATTTTTAAATATTTTCAACTGCTTACAAAATCGTTTTGAAACCTTCGTGATTCTGTTTTAAAACGAGTTTGATTTGTTGCTCACACTTTTGTCTGGCTTTTGCTGTTCCACTAATTAAAAATCTAGCTATTAATCAGCTAAAATGGCAACGCTACGAGGCTGCTTGACAATGTGACAAACCGAATGCCGACCAGTCAAATTATCTTTATATCAAGCACCCAAAATCTTCATACTCTGTCCATATTTTGTTGTTGTGTTTTTTTGGCCACACATCCGTTCGCACGTTGGCAAATTGGTAACAGTGTTGGGTAGAGTTGGAGTGCGGGTGTCGTTGTTGTTTATGAGCATGGCCTTTTGGTGACATCTTGGCTGTGTGTGAAAAGGCGGTTTAATTTTCAAATCCAATTGGGGTCACATGGGTGGCCGGTCACACCTTCAAGCTGCGCAGACACAGACGCACACGTGGAGAGTAAAAAATCATTTCATTTTTGAATTTTTTGTTTGAGTTTCTACATTTTCTTGGACCGTTGACTTTTCAACTGACTTCGTTTGCCTAACAAGCCATGGTCGTTGGTCCAAAATTTGATAATAATGGCAAGGCAAACACCTCGACCAAGGGAGAGCGAGAACAGCGAACAGCGAACCTATGTGATGCCCATGATAATGTTGATGACGATGATGAATTTGATGACAAATGCAAATATTGGAGGCCAGAAGGTTTGACAGCTATCTATCTACAGAGCTAACTATTTTTTTAGTGCCACTTACGAATGACTTGGTCAATCCGAAAGCCCTTGGTATTGGCAAATGATTTGTCAATTTGATTATTGATCAAAATTAATAATAATATTAGTCATAATGTTGTTTCTGATGATTCTATTGATTGCAAATAAATATGTATCTTCTAACTACATATATAAGTTGTAGTCTGTGATTTTTCTTAGCCATTTAATTTTCCTTAGGCTCATGTGACTTGCAAAATGCAAACGCAATTATTAATGTGCAACCTTTAATTTATTTGCATTTCCATTTAACCAATTCCAAACGAAAGACTTTGGAAACGAACTCTACACTTTTTGAGTAGGCGCAGCATTTTAATTGAAAATCAATTAGTATTTCCAAAAACAACAACAATAAACAACAAAAACAAGTCAAACCACCAATGTGGTGACAAACAAAGAATTAAATAGGAAAATTTGTGCATGACAATGGAGTCGCATGTTTTGTTTAACAGTTAATAAATATAAATACGGATCTATACCAGTTTCCCATGCACTTGATATCGAGCCACGAAGCGTTGAGGAAAATTCCCCCTCAATAAGCTTAACTAAATGAATTTGTTTGCTATTTGATCAGAAAGAAATGTGCAGCTTACGCCCAGCGGAAATGAGTTAATCAAGCGAAAGACTCTTTGAATGCAAGTATTTATTTCTATTTTAATCGACGCTTTATATGGTTTATAAGTTAGAGTCACTAAGTAACTAACGCACTAGTTCAAGGTGAGTGTCGAACACACACTCACACTCCCATACACTATAAACCTAATGCCAAAGAGCAAAATACAATAAAAATCCAGTTTGAATATCGCCAAAAATCTACATGCGAGTTGGTAACCAAATTTACGCTCTTTTGTGGAACCGCTAAGCGGGTTGATAACTGGCTGGCTATATAGCCCAACAGGCCCCGAAGTGACGTTGTAAATATAAACTAGGGGAAGGGAGTGGCGGGGATGAATACCAATAAGAGGCTGGCTGCCAGCCTCAGTGCAACACAGATCATTTTGTTTCGATTGTGTTTCGTTTTGTTTCCTCAAAAAACACTGAAAAAACGTGCGACCTTGGCTACGAATTTTAAATGCGTTGCTGTTGGTGTTGTTGTCGTTTCTTTTTGGGTCCATGGGGCTTGATCGATTCAAGCATTTGATCAGATGCTGCCGCCAATCGATTGACTTTGCTGATGAATTTAAAGCGACGCACTTGTCAGTTTTTGTATCTGTTCCTACAAAAATCATACAAATAATTATAATGAGAACAATAGCAGCATTGACGATGCTACTTCCGACATATTTATGCATATATAATGGCTGAAAATAAGCAACCTTCGTAAAGTGGTTCTTATCAGAGCGCTCACCATTGCGTATACGCAATGTACTGATGACTACCAAAGTTGGCGGCATTTATTTATTTATTCAGTTCTTTTTTTTTCCTTTTCAATTATGGAAAACAAGAAGAACAAAACGCTGAAATGGAATTTAAAAATAAACGTGCGTTTCTTTTGTGTGCTTTGGGGCAATGGCAACGCGTGTCTAGAATTTATCGTCCGACCCGCTGATTATCACATAATAATAAGCGAGCTCAGTGACGTCAGGCGTGTGGCTAGAATCAAATTTCTATTTATTTACATACTATACAAATTTCGCAACTCGCTGGCTTGGTAATTGATACTCGAGTTGCTTTCAAAAGTACAAAAAAAAAAACAAAAACTCAACGTGTTAGTACTAAAACTGATTGCTTGAACTATTATGCAAAAAGGGGTGCAAATATTTATGTGTATCTCTTTTTTGTCTCCTTTTGACTTTACCTCAAATATGAATGGGTGGAGCAAATTGTTGAATTCATATGCAAAGCAGCGTTTAGAATTTTTAAGCATTTAAAATTCGGGAATCGTGTGAAAGAGAGACAGGCAGACTGAGTGAGAGGGAGATGGAAACTGATTTGCATGTAAGGTTTTTAGAAAATTAATAGCAAAATAAATAAATATACAAAATTTACAGCATACTCCATACACACACGCACACACACACTGTTTGCATAGAATGAGCCATGAAATTGTGTGTGTTTGTCCACAAATGTGTGTGGTGTTCATGGCATATTTTTATACCGAGAGACTGTCACATATATAACCATTTATTAGCAGCATATAACATTGGACTTTGGAGCCAAAATCAAGAATTAAAAAGTTAAATTAGAAGCCACCTTCGATGGAGCAATAAACGTTGAACCTGGCAATGAGAGAAGTGAAACCGGAAAGCCTTTTGCGGCAAACCCGAATCGATTTCGCATACAACTCAGAGCATTATATGATTTGATTTGACCATTTTAATTAAACTAGTTTGATATCAATATGGTTTAACTTTTCAATTTGATTATTTGTTCTCTGTTTTGTTTGTTTTTTATGTGGCATTTGTACTTCACAAACTTTTATATCCTGTTTGCAAGATTTGCACCTAAAATTGGTACGTAAATTAACTGCATTCAAAACACATTAACATTGGCTATGACATAAACATAATATTTCTAAAACTCGACGATTATTTAAGAGCAGACAAGTTTGCTTTTAAGGCAATATCAATTTATGTGAGTGGTTGTTTTGAAATTTATTAAAAAACTCTGTGAAAGTAGATCTGTTTCAAAAGAACTGACAAGAAAAGCTTTGAGCTGTAGTTAGTTCTCTGTTTCAGCTCCATATTAGTTTAGATGTGACTAATTTTCTGCTGTCAGAAACATTAAGAAACAAAAGAAAATAAAACGATTTGTGTGCAAATGCTCTTCAAAAAATTATTCCCAATTTGCATTGCTTTAAACCGGTTGATCTTGATTTAAGCAAATATATGCCAAAATATATATTACCTGTAGATATATATATTACTTAGCTTTTGCTTTTGGGAGCACTGCCTATTCTGTACACTTTGCCGTAGTATAATATTATTTAATAACTTTTGCGAAATATATTTTGGCTTTTATTTATGGCTGTCGATAGTCCAAGGTGACGGGGCAGAACAAATCGGATCAGTGATATATGTGTATATATATGGGGTACTTTAAGTAATTTAGTTTATTTTGTACATGTATTTGATACAATTTGATTTAAAATCTTTGGCCGACACGCCTATTCCATCAGCTCCAGAGCTGGACTCTGCGCTTTTCTGAATGGGCTAAAATGGTGAAGAAAAAAAAAAAACAAAGAAACAAAGTCTGCTTGGCTAAAATGTTGCCGCAACTTGGCCAAGAATGATGACTGAACATTAACGTTATTGCAAATGGGCAAGAAGTGAAGTTGACTTTTGTTGATTCGTTGTTGGGGTCGTTTCAGTTCGTTTCGAGAATGACGTGCACTTTGTTATACGTATACAGGTATGAATACAAGTACAAGTGAACGATTACAAGCACTCATATATCGTATCGTTTGAATGTGCAACGCCTGACACACGTTGCAAATGAGTTAGCGTCATAATTAGAACGGCCAGAAAAAAGTACAAGTAACTAAATTTCTCACCTTAGTTTAAGATACTTGTCATATTTATTTGATTTACGGCAATTTGAAGTGTCTGGTTGTCGTTGGTATTATACTTGCTGTTGTTGTTTGCTGGTTTCTTGCAACATTCATTGGTGCATTTGCAGCAAATGGTTATGAATTTATTCATTCAGCATTCAAATCATTCAACGCATTCGATTTGCATATGAATCGCGCCTTTGAAACGCTCCTTCAAACGGTTCAAGGTTGCCACTAAACTCAAGTGCGTAGGGTTGTCAAGTGGCAGTTAGAAGTTACTAATTTGAATATCGCTAGTAATAGCTTGTAATAGCTCAGCTAAATCTGTAAAAGCTTAAATGGTTGAACATTTAAGCAGATAAGCAGATACTTAATTATAGAAAGTATCTTTCAATTAAATGTCTATTGAATTGTTTCATTTTAGTAAAATTTTGTGACTTGAAGAGGCAACTTTTTTATGTGATTTTTAGTTTATATTAAAATATATATAGTTCCAGACAGCCAGCTTAAATACAGTCACAAGTTTTGCAATCCGCTATTTAATCTTAAACTTAATTTCAACAATTATTTTAACTATCGAGATCAGCATTACAAATTTCTACATGAATCAAGTATTACAGATTTTTGTTGCCATTTAAGAGTAGGGTAATTGACATAAATTTTTAATTAAAGAAATATGTTCTAAATAATAGAAACTAAAAATCTAGTTTTTTGTGCTGTTCTAGCTTTGCCTGCTCTAGCTGTAAATAAGCTAAAGAGCCAGCACTGTGTGCAACTGCCAGACTTTAGAGGCACGCCATACAAAAGCGAAATCAAGATTTATATAAGTGAGTCTGGGCTATTAGGGACTTGGAGCGAACTAGTCAATAATTATGATTGCTTCTTGGCCAGTTTGGAAACGGGTTTTCTGTTCCTTTGCGGGCAATGTCTGTCCTTGAACTATCCTGCTTCTGTTTCTTGTTAACTGATTGGGTCTTTCCAGCTTACACAATAAACTAGATGACAATAATGCGTATCGAAAAGCGACTAAAGACTCAGATATGAAACCAGTTTCCATCCCTGGGTTGTGTGTAAATTTTAGCCCAAAAAAAAAAAAACGAAATTTTTATAATTTTACATGAGTTTTTTGATCTTTTTTTTTTTTTTGTTGAGGCCAGCAGCAATTAAGTCAGAAGTATTGCAAAAAAGTGTATAAACGGCAAAAGACCGAAAGACTGAAAGTTGAAAGCCAATGATCGTCGATCACTTTTCGCACACTTAGCACATTTTGCAGAAGAGGCAAAAAACTGTCGTCGGGTTAATGCCACGGAACTTTCGGTAAATAATTTGCAATATTTGTAAAATGCCTGATTTATATGCACTCTTGAGATGCATTTAGAATGTTGCTTACATAAATAGTTTATCTAATTTGTATTGCCTATTTCGTCATATCCCAACCCAAATCTCATAGGTCGAGCGTGGGCGCGCCTTTGCCTTGGCTATTGCAAATTTGTATACCTTTGTGATTATCGGGCTAGTCAGATCAAATATATTCACTTACGCACCGAGATTCGAGCCCAGGTGCTAATATAACAAAATTATAAACATTATTACCCAACTTCCTACAACAGTGAGTAAAAGAGAATGCTAATCTTGATGTTTATTTAACTTACAGTTGGCAAAATGTCGGTCAGACTCAACGAGACACAAACCATTGTTGACAAAATGGTCAACTTTTTTGTGGAGCACGAAGATCTGCGCACAAAGGTAACACCTTCAATTTGGTATTGAAATGATTTAGATATTTATGTAACTTTTCATTTTGATTTCTTTTTATGCAGAGCTGGTTCCTCTCGAATGCACCTGGACCACTCTTCATGATACTGGCTGCTTATCTGTACTTCTGCCTGTATGCGGGACCACGTTACATGAGAGATCGCAAACCATTTGAGCTGAAAAACACTTTGCTCATCTACAATGCGGTGCAGGTGCTGCTCAGCTGGGTGCTCTTCTACGAGGGCTACAAAGGCGGCTGGGGCGGGCATTACAACTTCAAGTGCCAGCCGGTGACCTATGCCACAGATCCCATCTCCATGAGGGTATATAGTCGTTTAAACCGATTACAAATTATATCAATTGAATGACTTTGATTGCTTGCAGATGGCTGGAGCTGTTTGGCTATATTATATTGCCAAGATTAGTGAACTGCTGGACACCGTGTTCTTTGTACTGCGCAAGAAGGAGCGTCAGATTTCGTTTTTGCATCTGTATCATCACACTCTGATGCCGGTTTGTGCCTTCATCGGCGTCAAGTACTTTGCTGGTGGGCATGGAACTCTTTTGGGCTTTATTAACTCCTTCATTCACATCATTATGTATGCTTACTATCTGCTGAGTGCCATGGGACCCAAAGTACAGAAGTATCTGTGGTGGAAGAAGTACATCACAATTCTGCAGATTGTAAGTTTTATTTGATTATAATCATTTGTTGATTTTTAATACTATTCCTTTCCCGTTTAGGTGCAATTCTTGATCATTTTCGTGCACACACTGCAAATTCAGTTCCAGCCCAACTGCAACTTCCCCAAGTCGATTGCAGCACTGTTGACCTTCAATGCCGGTCTGTTTACCTACATGTTCAGCGCCTTTTACGTTGCCAATTACAAGAAGGAGGCCAAGCAGGCAGCTAAGGCCAAACTGGCAGCACAGGAAAAGTTGGCTGTAAAACAGGAGTAAAGAGCTTTAAATTCTATTTAATTGCTCTAAGATCGATTAGTTAGGTTTATCAGCTGTACACACACACTCAAACACACAGACACACCCTTTAGGTATATACTATATACATATATGTAGATCATGTTGGGTATAATGTACATTTGGATATTACATTTTTTAGTTTCTAAGTTCGTTTCGTAGTATATCTTAGTCAAGAATGAGAATGTGGCTCTTTTGAACAGTCGCCATTGCGCAGTGATCATAGTGCACTTGCTGTATTGGGAAAATATAATAGAACCAAATATATTAGTTTAATAATTCAACACTATGATTATGTATGGTATGTAGTTTTTATTTTATTGTTCGGAATGCAATAAAACTATAAGACATATGTGCATAAACATAAATCAAAAAACAAAATAATTAACCAAAATTGTAATTAATAACAAATTGTTTGTCCACAACACAAGAGAAATGTTATATGTACATAAAATGAAAATATTTTAAATAATAAAAGGATTGTATATTAAAGACACCGCCTGAAAGTAGGCTTTATTTAAAGTTGAGTAGTGACTGACTACAAAGTCGCTAGATGGCGCACACATGCAACTAGAAGAGATAAACTTGTGCTGCTTAATATTTTAAAAGAAAAGTTTTGCACAGCTGTTGGCAATAAAAAACGAAACTTTGCGAATGACATCGCTAATAATATGCGAATTTCGTTGACTGTAGCTTGTCATGCTCTTGATAAAGTGCGAAATTAAGTGAGCATCCTAAAAGTATGCAATGGGAAACTGGTGTAGCTCAGTAAATATGTGAGTGCGTGCGTGCGTTTGTATATTTTGTGGTGTGGTGGCGATAAATGCTGAAGTTGTTGCAGGCAAATTCAATTTGAAACTAAAACTCGCCTCGCAGTGTTGGCGAAAATGTGGTGAAGTGCAGACGCGTCCCTTCCGCTCGTACAGCGCGTTGTCGTTTGCGTACCAAGTGTTTGTTGTAAGTGTTGTTATTATTGTTGTTTTTGTTGTTGTTGTTGTTCTGGTCGCTGTTGCCAGGTAGTATATAGGTTCGCCTCGCTTGACTGTTGGCGTGCGCATTTATTTTATTGTTTAGTATTTAGGTTAAATTCGCGTTCGCGTTCGAGTTCGCGTTCGCGTGTGTGTTACAAAACATTGGAAAGTGTGCGAAATGCACAAAACAAAAACAAAAACATTGCAAAAAGAATTTGCGGCAATTTTAGTTTGGAAATTTTTTTGGTGACGTTGATTCATCAAAAAACCAAAAGGGAAATCTGTGCAAATAAAAAAATGAGAGAAAAGCTGAAAAAAGAAAGCGAGTTTTCGTCGCTGATCTAAATGAATGCATAAACAAGGAATTGCAAAGTTATTTAAAAATAGATA
The DNA here is from genome assembly GCA_020829145.1 of Drosophila nigrodunni. NCBI lineage: Eukaryota > Metazoa > Arthropoda > Insecta > Diptera > Drosophilidae > Drosophila > Drosophila nigrodunni. Next base: position 20,758,483 of record JACVCZ010000001.1, read on the forward strand.
CATACGCTTGATTGTATGAGTGCTTGCCTCAGAAACGCTTACTCATGCGCACACAGACGACAGAGCGGGAGAGAGATAGAGAGGTAGTAAGCGCATGAGAGCGAGAAGCAGAGAGAGACGGCAGAGCAATGGGTAATTCCCCTCTGACGTTGCCATCCCTAAAGATGCAAGCGGTGCAGAGTTTTACATAGCAGTTTCAGGCTCATCTGGTGTTTCCTGTCTGCAGCCGCTTAGCAACAGCAAACAGCAACAGCTATCAAAACAAAAAAAAAAACAGAGACGAAGCAGAAGTGATGTGAGAGCAAAAGACAAAAGCAAAACCGAAGCCAGGTTAAGAGCTCAGCTGGTCGCAAAGGGGGTGAAACAGCAGCAGCAGCACAACAACACACCTGAGTATATCTGTGTGTGTGTGTGCGAGTGCCGTTAAACGAGATCTGTCAGATACATTTACATTGGTGTGCCGTTAAACGAGATCTGTCAGATACATTTACACTCTGTGTGTGTGTGTGTGTGCAAGCACAACAAAAGCCTTGCGAATTGAAACACAAAGCAAAGCTAAAACTCACACTCGCACACCCATTGATACACCTTCGTTACCGCGTGCTTAAGTGTGTGTGAAAATGTACATCAAATATCGCAATTCGCGAGCAAATTGTCAGCTACCTGTTGATGAGACTGTGACGGTGACTGTGACTGTGATGGCGCTCGTGACTGTGACTGCGACTTTGGCTTTAGATATGTGCTTAAAATATATTGTGATTTATATATCTTTATTCTTGCCAACTCATGTTGTTGTTGGCCGCATTGCACAAAAATGACAAGTGCTAATTTACTTATCACAAATTTGATTTGATTAAATTTTATCTAATTGCGAACGCACATGCGGTGATGTGTACTCACTCACACATACACACACATGTCTGTGTTGTGACGCATACAAATGTAAATTCATACAGCGCCTCTAAAGTTTCCCACAACATGCTTCTCACACACACACATACGCACACTCGCACTGAGCACTAAAGCCAAGAGGTGCGATAAGCACAAGCAGCCGCAGTCGCAGTCGCAATCGCAGAAGCAGCGACACAAGCAGCGACGCTAGCAGCGCTGAGAGAACGTGGAAGAAAACGCAAACTTGAAATTTGTTTGCTTGATCAGTTTGTGAGACAAACGCAAAGCGAGCGGTACGTTTAAAACGTTCTCTTTGCGGTTTTGGCCCACGCGCGCGACTTTTTCCAAAAACGGTTCGCAAAGCATAAACAAAACATTAGCAAAAAATAAAATAAATAATCGTACGACACGCGCCCTTCTTATCCCATTAAAAATATAAAATACGAGTAAAACATAAACGCCTTTTTTGCACTCGTATTCCAATTGGATTGATAGCCCAGTTGGCGGTGGTGGCTCAATTGGCTTTCGGCCCATTTGGCAGTGCGCTTTGTTATTGTTTTTTGTTTTCATTGCTGTATTGACGTTATTTCGCTGTGATTCGCTTCGATTTGTTTCGATTTGATTCGATTCGGTTTTTGGCTTGGCGTCACAATCGTCACTCGACGACGCGTTCATTCGAACACAAAACCATAACAACAACAAACAAAACCAAACAACAACAAAAACAAAAGCAATAGTAATAATAATTATAAAATTGCTTAGTAGTCAAGCTGAAATAACCAAAGAAAGAATAATTTAAGCAAAATAGATATTAAAAAATAAACTTCTTCTTTGCACAGTATTTGTCTCGCGTGAATAGTGTGTGTGCGTGTGTGTGTATGTGTGTTGTGTGTCTCCGGTAACCAAAGACTGCTTCAACACAAAACAAAACACAGATACAGCTAAAGCTACAACTACAGATACAGATACAGTTGCAGCGGCAGTTGCAGATACAGATACAAAAATGCTGAAAACAAAAACAAGCGATGACAAACTCGACACGCTGCTATCACGATCGGCGGTGCCCATCATCGATCTGGCGCATTGCGGTAAGTCCCACTGAGTCCCACTGGGATCAGAGTCTATAAAGTGTTAAAATACACAGGAAATTTGGTTATAAAATAGGAATTAAGTTCTTGTATCATATTATGACTTTAATATTAAATAAATTATGCATTGAAAATAAAATAAATCTTTAAAATTTCAATAAATTTATTATTCCTCAACTTTTAAACTGGTTAAAATAAAATCAGCAATTCAATTTATTCAATTTTTATTTAAATTATTTGTTGCAAAAATGCATATTGAAATCATGAATTCCCTACACGATTTAAGAATATACAGAATTACACTCCCACTGATTTCGCTTGAAAATAATTTTTATCTCGAATAGATTCATTTTCCCAGTACACATGTATGTTTATGTTTATACTATATGCTGATAATTATAATGCTGCGCCAGCATGTGCTTGACTTTCAATCGCTGTTGCCAAGCTGAGAATTCTCAGCTCAAGATTCCGCATAATTAATCTTAGATCTGTGTCATGCTTTGTTAATAAAAATATTTTTTATTTGCAGCTCAGTTAGTTGTAAGTCGTAATTGCAATTGGTTAATTTTAAAGCGCAGTTAATTTAAGCCTTAATTATTGACAACTGTCTACCTGTTCAGCCGTATCACTTGTAATGCATTCAAAACAACAGGTAATTCCTGACTGCAAATTATTACGTAAATTTGCTTTCAAAATTCCTAAGAGACACGCGCCTCTCACCACAACTTGGCTAAAAACCATTCTAATAACACGTCAACACAGATACAACTGACTACATTGAAACTAAGCTGTAGATAGATTAGATTATTAAATATATAAGATAACTGTTGGTTAGAAGAGCAGATTAAGCGTAGGGAATATATAAAGAATAAATGTAAAAATGAGTTATTAACTAAGTTAAGGGAATCCACTTCGTGTTTACACGAGTGACTTTTATTTAAAATCAATCAGCAAATTTATCAAACAAGTTATAGAAAATCTGTACATAGTCTAACTATATTAAATGACATACATTTATCTGGTAGTTAAATGATTTAGTCATAACTTAGTCACTGAATGACACTAAAATAATGAGGCTCAACAAATCACAGACAATAGAGACAGCACGATAAATTTCGCAATTTTAACTAATTGTTTATTCGAGAAAAAAGCGAAAATAATTATAATAAAAATATCATATACATAAATAAATTATTGTATGAATTTCACAGCTTGTTGAAGCCGTAAAAAGCGTCAATGATTGTATTTTGTAGGTAATTAATGGTCTTCAAGTACAGTCGGTATATATATATATATATATATAGAACTCTATCAGGTAGACACAGTTGTTGATATGAGCATACTTTTGGCACAACTGTTTAGTAAGTTTCCATACATCTTGTACCCAATATGGTTTCTTTGTCGAGCTGATAATATGTATATATGTATTTGTAGATATTCAAAATTAACTGTGAAGTATTTAGCACTTTTTTATACAACCTTCGTGGAAGAAATTCACAGTTGAATTAACCAAAAATATGCTAGGGAATTTACCCGAAGTAATAACCCAAGTTATAGCCAGTTGTGACCTTCGGTTAAGTACTTGACCCTCGTTCAACGAGTTTGTTTCCAAACATTGACCCCCAACTAAACAACAACAAAAATGAGCTCAAGTTGTGTCAACGGAACTGGAATTGTAGAGGTTTTTGAACCACAACATACTGTGCATACTGATAGTTTTGTTGTCAAACTCAATGTCAATCAGAAAACACTACACTTGAGCAGATTTAAGTTATGAGTACCGAGTTCATTGCGGAAATGCATTGCAATATTTACATTTATTTATAAATTGTATATTTTTGGAAGAGAGCGCTGAATTTGATTGTTATTCATGTTTGTTGTGACTGGGCATTTGTTACGAATATAACTGCGATATTTACTCACTACTCGAACACACAACTGTGTACTCGTAAAATAAATTTACTTAGTTCGACGTCAACCAGAAAAAGTGACGCATTTGATCAGTGAATTCCCAGCGGCGTCACTAGAACCCGCTTCCACTAGGCTGACTGCCAGCTTAATTGGAATCTGCGGCATCATCACAACAACAGCAACAATAGCAAACCACAACAACCACAACAATTATAATAACAACATCAACAATGAGAATGTCAGTGATATTAACGAGTTGCTTGGAAAACTGATTATAACCGGCTTAAACCTGACTAGCATAAACAAGCTCGGCTAGATTTCAATTGTTGACCAAGTCAACAATGAGATGCTCTTGCCAAATCACAGCAGTCAGCTGAGTTTCATTGGAATTTTCCGGGGAAATTCATAAAACCAAAAATCAATCAATTAACATTTTGGCAGCGTTGGAAAAACTCACATCTGGCATCGATTAACTTTTGTAATTGAACTAATTCAATGATACAAGTGACTATTGAACCTTTTTAGCTAACGGAAAACGCTTTGAACTGTACGCAATTAATTTTTCTATAAATAAAATATAAACTGTTTGATAAAGGGAATGAATGCTTTTAAGCTCTCGACATGAATTGTTCTATAAATATTGAATTGATTGTAGGCAACGTTGTGTCAACTGCCAGTTACCGTAAGTCAAATAATAGCTGCTAGCAAGCAGTAGCACTAATATACCCACTATAGGTTTATTATACAGGGCATGCACAGCAATAGAAATTCCTAACATAGTTTAGCTTTTGAAAGATATACGCATTTTGCTCTTTTTATGGGGCTCATAAATATGAAAACATATAAAATTGCCCATATAGTAGATATACACTCGTATACTATAAGCAATTTGGCAGCCGATCGTATCGAAAGTAGCCAATCAGCTATACTATATAGTTGTATATATAGTATATTATTCAATTCAAAGCCAAAACCAAAATTGAGGCAGCATTTTTCGATGATCTTCAGTGTTTACATTACTCGACCTCCGCACTAAGTACACATTATGCTCACTAGACGATGACTCTCTGATGACTCAATTAATTAGCCTCAATATAGATAAATTAGTAAGAAGTTAGCGACTAACAGACTAGCGACATGTGAGCTTTAGGAAACTGCTAAAGTTGTGAAAATTGCGAAAATTGTCGCTAATTGAAATGTGCTCGCAATTCGCTTCGTTCTGTAATTGAATTGCATGTTAAAAAACACATGTTCAAGCAATGAAACTAGAACACCGGAGAGATTATTTTAAGAGACTATGTAAACTCAAAAATGTATAATCTAAGAATATATTTGTATCTATGCTGGCGACCCGTTCCCATGCTTGGCAACGAAGCCTGAGATAAAAATAGTTCTAAATATAAAACCACGCTCTATCCTGTGCGTGGGGTACAACACCAAATTCTTAGAGGAGAGCTGTACTCCGCTGTAATTTGTAGCTATATAAGACCTAGGATTTTAAGGAATAAAGTCAGTTCAATTTTTGTGCTCAACCAACCAAGTCTTGATGTCCATTTATTCATTGGTCCTTCGAGCATTCTGTTGTTTTCCCCACCAGTGGTAAGAGACACAGAATTTTAAACCAGCACCTTATAGTGAAATACTTAAGGTTGCAAAATAAATTGGTCTGTTGCTATCCTCCACCAGTGATAAGAAGCACAGAACTGATTGCTCTAGTTCTCCATGTGAGACAGAGATAATAAATATCCGAAGAGGATTAACAAAAAAACTCTAGCGCTCTAAAAGAAAAGAGGCAGGGAAAAAAAAAAATTTTAGTGTTTCCGAGGCTTTACGTCGGAATTGTGTGCGGTAAAAAAAAAAAAAAATATAAATCGACACGAAATTATTATAGCGTTTCCGAGGCTTACATCGGAAAGTGAAAAAGAAAACTACGAGGTCGATTCTAAAGCAATAGAATCGGAAATCGGAGTGGCTAGAGGATTTACAACCCCAAGAGCCAAAAACAACGTCCGCAAAGACAGCAGCGACAGAGTCAACAGCAGCAGCATCAGCGACATAAGCGTCAGCGTCAGCATCGTCAGCGGCATCAGCAGCAGCGTGAGCAGAGGCATCAGCAGCAACGTGAGCAGAGTCAACAGCAGCAGCATCAGCAGCAGCGTCAGCATCAGCATCAGCAGCAGAGTCAGCTTCATCACAACATAAGATAAGTGCATGAAACTTAAGTTTTAAAAATATATTGTTAAAATGTTGTCAGAAGCAACAATTAATCTGCTGGAAAAGCAAGCAGTAATAGTTAAAAAGTTCAGGAGATTGAAGCTGGAATTATTTCCAGCCAATCTATTGAAATATTGACAGAGTTGAAAGACAAATTTGTAACAAACAACTCTATTCTTTTAAAAATTGGAGCAGTCGATCACGACTACTTCAAAAAAAAAATATTTGACAAAACAATATTAACAATTAAATCAATTAGTGAACAATATATATGTTCGAAGAAAATTATTGATCCTGGAACAGAAAATGTTCCAGAAAAAGTTGAAAATAATAAGATTGCAGATAAGTTAGACGAAAACTTGTTGCAACTTAAAAATTATATTCAGGAAACTGAAAAAAAATTAAAAAATGCTACTCCGGAATGGAGTAGCATTAGAAAAAAAAAATTAATTTTCTCTGGAATAGAATCCAAGAAAAAATTAATTTCTTTTGAAAAAACAAAACATCCAATGCAACGAAGATGTTTCTGAATTAGAGTTTGATGCTAACAATATGATTGACATATTGGAGCATATAAGTCTCAACAGTAATAAGGTAACCGTGAAGACAGAAGATCTTCCAGCTCTACCTAAAATTAAGGTACCCACTTTTTATGGGGAACCCAGAGAGTGGGATTCATTTTTGAATTATTTATGGAAATAATTCATGATAGAGAGGACCTAAGTCTTTCGGTCAAATTTAATTATTTAAAATCGGCTTTAAAAGGTGAAGCCAGGAGCATGGTATCACATTTGCTCACTGGCTCAGTAAATAATTATGATGTTGTGTGGGAACTGTTGACCAAACGGTTCGAAAATAAAAAGGAAAAATTTTTTCAGATCAATTAAATAGGTTAATTGATTTACCTTCACTAAATATTGAATCTGAAAAGCAGATAAAAAATTTTATTGATGCTAGCAATGAGGCTATGCATATTATAAAATTAAAAGCAAATATGTCTAATGAAATAGACAGTATCTTTGCGCACATTATATTGCGTAAATTTAATAAAGAGACACTACAACTATACGAATCTTACGTCAGAAAGACAAAAGAAATTCAAGAGTTGTCAGATGTCAAAGAATTTTTGGAACAGCGATATGGTTCCATTAGTTCATTAAAAAACGATGAAAAGAAAAATTCTAATGTTCAGCAACATAGAATTGAAAACTGCCCGATATGTAAGAAACCTGGACATCATGCAGTACAGTGCTATACATTTAGAGCCATGAGTCCAGTAGAGAGAATCGACGCAGTAAGAAAAGTGCAATTATGTATGAAATGTTTAAAATTCACGAGGAATAAACGATGCTCGTGTGAAATATTATGTACTATTTGCAGAAAATCACACAACACAATGTTACACATTTCTAACGAGAAAGTGAACACTTGTGTTGCTGAAAAGCAAGCACTATTAGCTACAGCAATAGTGAAAGTGCAAACCAATAATGGTAATTTTGAGCAATTAAGAGCATTAATCGATAGTGGATCGCAGTGCACTATTATTTCAGAAGAAGCTGTTCAAACTCTAAACTTATTTAGAATTAAAAAATAACAAAAAATAAGTGGAGTTTCAGCAAATAACTCAAGCTCATCAAAATACAAGGTCAACTTGTGTTTAAAACCATATAATAATGAGAAACAAAATTTTTACACAGAAGCAATCGTTTTGCCAAAATTAATGAAAGCGCTGCCAATCCAAACAATAAAGATAAATAAATATAAATGGCAGAATTACGTTTTGGCTGACCCACATTTTGACAAACCGAGCAGAGTAGATATGATAATTGGAGCCGATCTATATTCACAAATAATGAAAAATGGCATTATTAAAATAGACGGACTCCTGGGTCAAAATACGGAATTTGGTTGGGTAGTATCAGGCTGCACCAAATCAAAGGGAAATTCTGTAATAACAGTAACTACAATCGAGGTTAAAGACATGGATCGATTTTGGGAATTAGAAGATGAAGATAATGACGACTTAGAAGCAGAATATTGTGAAAAGAACTATATAGCAACAACTAGAAAAGATAGCAATGGTAGATTTATTGTAAAAATCCCATTTAAAGAAAATACGAACTTAGGAGATTCTAAAACGCAAGCTTTTAGCACGTTTTCACAATTTAGAAAAAGAAATTTAATAAAAAATCTAAAACTGAAAGAAAATTATATTCAGTTTATGAGGGAGTACATGGAGTTAGGACATATGGTTGAATCAAACGAAGTAGGAAAATATTATCTTCCTCATCAAGCAGTACTAAGGGATAGTAGCTTAACAACAAAATTAAGAGTTGTATTTGATGCGTCAGCAAAAAGTTCAAATGGGAAAAGCCTAAATGACATCATGTGGACAGGACCAAGAGTTCAAAGAGATATTTTTGATATTCTGTTAAAATGGCGTAAATGGCCAGTTGTAGTCTCCTCTGATATAGAAAAAATGTACAGACAAATAAATATTGATGAAGATGACCAAAAATATCTCAATGTATTCTGGAGAGACTGTCCGTTGGATAGATTAAAAACTTACAAACTTACAACAGTTACTTACGGAACCGCATCAGCCCCATATTTAGCGACCAGGACTTTGTTAGAAATTGCTTACAAATGTAGCAATGAAAACATTAGTGAAATAATAAAAAATGATTTTTATATGGACGATCTAATGACAGGCGCTAATACAGTACAGGAGGCTAAAGAAATTGTAAATTTAATTTCGCGAGAATTAGATAATGTGGGATTTAATTTAAGGAAATGGATCTCCAACAATCCAGACGTTGTGGCAAGCGTAGAATGTACTGATGATAAAAAAATATTAAGTTTTGAAGAAAATGAGTCAGTCAAGACGCTAGGATTACAATGGGAACCTGTAAAAGACGAATTTAAATTTAATATTCATTGTGAACAAAAAAAGAAAATTAATAAAAGAACAGTATTGTCTACATTAGCGAAAATTTATGACCCTTTAGGTTGGCTATCTCCTGTAACAATAGTCGGTAAAATGTTTATGCAAAAACTATGGTTAGGTGAGCTAGAGTGGGATAAAGAATTACCAATAGACGATTCAGAATACTGGGGAAATATTTATGAAAAAATTAATAACATTAGAAAATCTCAGAATTCCTAGATGGCTAAAAATGCACAACGATGTATTGGCCCAAGTACATGGATTTGCAGATGCCTCCGAAAAAGCATATGCGGCAGTTGTGTATGCAAAAATCGGAAGTTCAGTAAGGATAATTACTAGTAAAAGTAAAGTTAATCCCAAAAGAATAGAAAAACGATCCCTAAGTTAGAGTTATGTGCAGCTCATCTGTTAGCAAAACTAATGGAAAGAGTAAAAAGAAGCGTTAGAATAAGTACAAAATCTTATGCATGGAGCGACTCAACGATTACTCTTGCTTGATCAAAAATGGAGCCAATAAAAATAAATTTATTAGGCGTAGAACAGATGATATTAAAAAATTAAAAGAAGTAGAATGGGGGCATGTCAAATCAGAAGACAACCCAGCAGATATTGCGTCAAGAGGAATAGATGCCGATAAGTTAAAAACTGTGACATTTGGTGGACTGGACCTCATTGGCTTGCGAAGTCAATTGAATATTGGCCAAAGGAAGAAAATTCTGAAAATGAATTAGTTTGCACAACTATTTTGAATAATAATTCTGATATTATTCAGAAATTAACAGATAAGTTTTCCTGTATAGAAAAAACTCGAAAAAGTAGTTGCATATGTTTTAAGATTTATTGATATGAAAAATTAACAAAAAAGTATTTCCAGCGTATTTAACTGTAAATGAAATAAAGTCTGCACGCTGTTTAGTAATTAAACAACAGCAGATTATTTATTTCGATGCAGAAATTAAATGTATAATTCATAAAAAGAGATATTGACATAAAAAGCAAGATACTAAGTTTAAACCCATTTTTAGATGAAAATGGGTTACTTAGAGTTGGTGGAAGATTAAGGAACTCTAATGCATGTTTTCAGGTAAAACATCCTTTAATTTTAAAACAAAAGTCACTTTACGGACTTAATAATAAAAAAGGCACATAGAGAAACATTGCATGGTGGACTTAACCTGATGAGAACTTATATTCAAAGACGATATTGGATTTTTTGGACTTAGAAATAGTTTAAAGAAACAGTTGAAAGAATGTATAAAGTGTTCAAGATATCGGCAGACGACAGCAGGACAGATAATGGGAGACCTTCCAAAATATAGAATTACACCAGATTACCCATTTCTAAATACTGAGTAGATTACGCAGGGCCATACCATATAAAATGTTCTAAAAACAGAGGAATTAAGTCATATAAAGGTTACATAGCTGTGTTTGTATGTATGGCAACCAAAGCTATACATCTGGAAGTTGTAAGTGATCTTACAACTGATGCATTTTTAGCAGCCTTTAAAAGATTCATTGCAAGAAGAGGAAAATGTGCTAATATTTACCTCCGATAATGGAACAAACTTTGTGGGTGCGTCACGAAAATTAAATGAAGATTTTCAAAAAGCTATTATGGATAACGAAAAAGTAGCTCCAATTTTAGAAAGCGAAGGGATCACTTGGCATTTTATCCCGCCGGCAGGACCGCATTTCGGTGGCATTTGGGAAGCGGGAGTTAAATCGGTGAAATATCACTTAAAAAGAACAATTGGTGATACGATTTTAACTTATGAAGAGTTTGCAACTCTGTTATGCCAGATTGAAGGAGTGCTAAATTCTCGTCCCCTATACACTACTGGAGAAGATATTGAGGACATGGAGATATTAACGCCGGGACATTTTCTGATTGGTAGACCTAATTTGGAAGTAATAGAGTCTATAAATGAGGAGAAGATAAACAATTTAGACAGATGGAAATTAATTAAAAGGATTAAAAATGAATTTTGGTTAAAATGGAAAGAAGACTATTTACATACTTTACAGCAAAGAAATAAATGGAAACGTGAAAATAAAAATATCGAAAAAGGGCAAATAGTGTTAATTAAATCCGAAAATTGTCATCCAGCGAGATGGCCCCTAGGGAAAATTGAGGAAGTTCATAAAGGCGCAGATGAAAAGTTAGAGTAGCGAAGATAAGAGTACAAGAAGGATTGGTAACGCGTCCTATTAGTAAAATATGTCCTCTAATTGGAGTCCAAGAGTCAGGAGAAGACTCTAAAAAATGAGGAACGCTCAACTAGAGGAGGTAGGCTTTCAAAAAATCGGATTGTATTTAGCCATGATGATGTTAATGCTGATTTGTCAAGTATCCAATGCGGTTCCAATTAAGACCGAAATAAAGAAATGGACAGTTGAACAAGTCAACAGTACAGCATCAATATACTTGGATCCGATGGGTGACGTAGAAGTAATAACGTCATCATGGGATTTAGTTGTGTTTTATGATATGGACACTTACTTCGTTATGATAGAGAAAGGGAAAGAAATTATACAAAAGATGCGAATGATTTGTAGAAAATTGCATGATTTTGAGGAGCAATGTAATTTGGTACTGAACAACATGCAAAGACAAATCGATGATGTAGAGGAAAACAATAGCCTTTTTTATGACGCAGAGAACTCCAAGACAGAAAAGATCACCCTTAGATTTCGTAGGATCTTTATATCATATGGTATTCGGGCTCATGGATGCAGATGATAGAACTCAAATGGAAGAAAATATGATTGTGTTGTTAGAAAATCAACATAACATAGACAATCTAGCCAAAAACAGGCTTCCGTAATTGATTCCACTGAAAACATTCTGAAACAAACAATAGACGAAGTAAATAAAACTTTTACAGTATGAATCTACGAGTAGACAACATGACCGAACTTCTTAAGGAAAGCTATTTTGTATATAAGGAATCAATAAAGTTCTTTATGATAACAAAACAGTTGAACTCATTGATTGATGAATGTGAAAAGGTTCAAGCTGGAGTAATCAGCTTGCTTATTGACGTCAATCATGGAAAATTAAACACTAATATATTAAAACCAAATCAACTAAAAAAGGAAATTAGTTACATTAAAGACAAAATACCTGATACACTTGTTCTACCAGGAAAAAAAGAACTGGTACGGAACTAAAAGAAATTTATACTTTGCTAACTGCAAAAGGGTTGTATTTAGACAAAAAAATAATAATAAATGCAAAAATACCTTTATTCAATAGACATTCATCTCAGGTATTTAAAATTATTCCCTTACCAATTAAAAACCAACAGGGAATAATAATTGCCGATCTAAAGTTCCCATACATAGTGTATAACTTTGCAATTGATTCGTATAATTTAATGTCAGAAGTAGCGCTAAACAAATGCAAGCATTGGCAACAAAATAAACGAATTTGCGAAGGAAACTGGCCATGGAATAATGCAAATGATGACTCTTGCGAGGTCTCACCTTTTAAGCCGAATAGACCATCGAATTGTGTCTATAAAATGATATCAACTTACTCAAACTATTGGGTTGAATTAAATAGAAAGGGTAGTTGGCTTTTCAAAGTACCAACTAATACTAAAGCAAATATTCAGTGTAGCCATACTCACCAGGAAATTATTGACTTACCGGAACAAGGTATTTTATCTATTAAGTCAGATTGTACTGCTAGAACAGTTGATAAAATTCTAGTTGCAAATTATGTAATTCACTCCGAAAGTTACGAAAAATTGTCACCTTATTATATAAGTAATGTAAGTGAGATACCGAAAATTATATGGGATCCATTGAGATATCCAATTATCAACCATACAGTAGAGATAGATCAATTAAAGAATGTGTTGATATGGCAATTCTCTGTTATATGTTAGGTGGCAACGCTATTAGCTATTAAGAAGTATGATGAAATAAATTTAGTCTCTTGTAAGTGTGTATACTAAGAAATAGTGTACAGAGTAGAGAAGAAATTGAGACTAAGAATTTTTCGGTGCATAACGGACAATGCAAGAAAACGAATAAGTATTAAAAAAGAAATTCAGAAAATGAGTTCTATGTACAATATTGAAAAGTTGGATGACACCAACTACGACTCATGGTGTGTCTTGGCGCGTAGTGTTTTGGTGCATCAGAATCTTTGGGCTGTGGTTTCAAACGAATATGTAAAGCCAGAAGATGAGACAAGTGCGGCGTTTCAGACATGGAAGCGCGAAAATGATAAAGCCATGGCAGTACTGTTTTTGTCGATAAGTGCGTCGCAAATAAATTGCATAAAGAAGTGCAAGTCAGCAAGCGAAATTTGAGTGAGCTTCAACAACTTCATCGTCCAAGTGGTCCCGTACGCAAGGTGACATTGTTTAAACAGTTACTAAACAAGAGAATGGCAGAAAGCGAAAATGTGCAAACGCATATAATGGAGTTCTCGAACATTGTTGAGAACCTATCAGCAATTGAATAACACTTCAGGAAGAGCTGATCGTAATAATGCTGCTGGCCAGTCTGCCAACGTCCTATGAGAATCTGGTGGTTGCTTTGGAGGCCCGTGATGGATTACCTAGTCTGAGCGTCATAAAATGTAAATTGACAGAGGAAAATGAACGACGAAAAGTTTGCGATCAAAAAGAGAGCACACAATCATTTTCTGCGCGTCCCACTGGATATGGAGGCAAGGGGCGAGGAAAATACGCAAAGACAGAGAGCCGTCGTGATTTTAAATGCTTTAAGTGTGGTCAGCCTGGGCATTTCGCGGCAAAATGTACATCCAAAGAGGACAACGAAAAAATTCGTGGAAAAATGTAGCAAAAAGCGAAGAAACAAAGAATAAAGAATCGATACATCGTTCGTTTGCTGGTGTTTCTGGAATTAATCGAATAAGTAAGAATGTTTGGGTTATCGATAGTGGAGCAACATCGCATATGTGTACACATCGTGAATTATTCGATAAGTTTGAGAAACATGACGAAAATATCGAATTAGCTGGAAACAATTTCACCACGGCGTGTGGACGAGGAACAGTGGTTGTCAACAGCCTGTGTGGCGTTAAAATTACACTGAAAGACGTGCTATTTGTTCCAGATTTGCAGTGCAACTTTTTTGTCGGTAGGGAAGGCAGTTGCAAATGGATGTCATGTTGAATTCTATCAAGAATTTGCTAAGATTTACGATAAAGATGGTACGATAATGAAGGCCAAAAAGGTCGGCGGATTGTTTCTGTGTGAAACAAAGATTCCAGAGATATTGTGTGTGTCGAAAGCTTCGGATGATATTATGAAATGGCATGAGAGATATGGGCATCTAAATGTGCAGAGCTTGCAAGAACTAAAGAGCAAGGATATGGTACGTGGATTGACATTAAATTCAACAAGAATAAATTTGGACTGCATAAGTTGCATGAAGAACAAATGTCACGTGAGCCCATTTGAGAAGTCGCAAACAAGAGCTGATGAGCTGCTTGAGCTTATACATACGGACGTTTGCGGACCTATCAGTCAAATATCTAATGGAGGTGCCAGATATTTTGTGACGATGATCGACGATAAAAGCCGATATATTCACGTTTACTTCATGAAACACAAATCCGAGGTGACGAAAATATTTAAGGAGCACATCACCATGATAGAGCGTCAAAAAAGGCCTGAAGGTGAAAGTAATAAGAAGTGACAATGGAACTGAATATGTCAACATGGAATTCGACGAATATCTGAAGTCTATAGGAATCAAACGGCAGCTTATTGTACCATACACTCCCACAACAGAACGGAGTTGCGGAGCGCTGCAATCGGACTTTGGTGGAAATGGCACGAGTTATGGTTAATAGTGCTGGCTTGAACGAGAGTTATTGGGCGGAGGCAGTCGCATGTGCTGCATACCTAAGAAACAGATCGCCGACGAAAGCATTAGATGGCACAACGCCATTTGAGATGTTTACGGGACATAAGCCAGTTGTAAAAAGCACTTGAGGGTGTTTGGAAGCATTGCCATTGCACTTGAAAAGGGTCCAAAGAAGAAGTTCCAGGAGAAAGGAAAAGAATATACGATGGTCGGATACTCGGAGTCGTCAAAAGCGTATCGGTTGATCGACAAGACAACCGGAAACGTGAAGATCAGTAGAGATGTTGTCTTCATTGAGAATAGTACATTTAAGAAAGGTGAACCGACAGCTGCTATAATTATGGTGGACGACGAAACTGATGAACAAGGTAACATGGCAGAGAGTAATGGTATTGTCGATAATCAGCAAGACATTCCGGACGGCCAAGACGACATTCAAGAAGTGGCCGTAAATACTGTGCCGGAAAGTGCAACACCGAAAAGGGGTCCTGGCAGACCAAAAATTATTAGAACTGGCTTGCGTGGAAGGCCAAGTCTTCAATACAATGTACTGAATATGATGTTAGCCAATGACATCGAAGTTCCATTAACCATGCAGCAAGCACAACAGAGTCCTCAAGCCGATGAATGGAAGTTGGCAATGCAGGAAGAGTATGATGCTCTAATTGGAAACGACACATGGGATTTAGTGGAACTACCACCTGGAAAGAAGCCCATAGGTTGCAAATGGGTGTATACGTTAAAAACGAATGCATCTGGAGAAGTCGAGCGCTACAAGGCGCGTTTGGTCGCAAAGGGTTGCAGTCAAAGATATGGCATAGACTACGAAGAGACGTATTCTCCAGTGGTACGTTTTGCGACAATTCGAATGATTTTGGCAATGGCAGCTGAGTACGAGCTATATGTACACCAGCTAGACGTGTCGACGGCATACCTAAACGGGAGTCTTCAAGAAGATATATATATGAGCCAACCAGAATTCTACGACGACGAGTCTGGACATGTTCTGAAGCTGAAGAAGTCTCTATACGGCCTTAAGCAAGCGGGTCGAGTTTGGAACACAAAGTTAGATAGCGTTCTAAAAAAGATGGGCTATCAAGCATGCGAGAGCGAACCATGCTTGTACACAAAATGTACAGAGAAAAAGACGATCAACATAATCGCTGTATATGTTGACGACTTGATGTTGGCGTGTTCAAATGAGGGTGAGATGCTGGCTACTAAACAAGCGATTTCTTCTGAATTTCAGGTTGTCGACAAAGGTCCAATAACAAACTTTTGGGTTTGGAAATCCAGAGAGAAGGAAAACTGGTGCGATACGTGTGGGCCAAAAGAAGCATATAATGGGATTGCTTCATGAGATGGGCATGGTCAATTGTCGCACAGCTTCAATGCCGTTAGAAGCTAATTTTCAAGTCAACTGTGAGAATGAGTCGTGTAAGCGCGTTGATGTGACCAGTATCAATCCGTCATTGGATCATTGATGTACATTGCGCTATGTTCACGACCAGATATTTTGCACTCAGTGTGCAAGCTTTCGCAAAGGAATTCGAATCCTCACGGCGAACATCTTGCTGCGGCAAAGCAAGTTCTACGATATCTGAACACAACGGCAGATTTGGCGCTGACGTACAAGAAATCCGGAGTTGATATAACTGGCTACGCAGACGCGGATTGGGCAGGTGACTCTACCGATAGGAAGTCGTTCACTGGATACACATTCATGTGGGCAGGAGCTGTTTTTTCATGGACGTCAAGAAAACAAAAATCGGTTGCACTAAGCAGCACGGAGGCAGAGTATATGGCACTCTCAGATGCTGCAAAAGAAGCGATTTATTTGAGAAAATTAATTAAAGAAATGAATTTGTATTTTAAACTTGATTGTGTAACCATGCATGGCGATAATGTAGGCGCTTTAAATCTTGTAAAAAATCCAGTTTATCACGCCAGAAGCAAACACATTGATGTAAAATATCACCATGTAAGAAATTGTCTTGAGCAGAATTTAATTAGTTTAACATACTGTCCAACAAATGAAATGATTGCCGATATACTGACTAAGAATTTGTCAAAAGTAAATCATAAGAAATGTACTGCGTTGCTCGGATTAAACTAAACATTAACAATCGAATTGAGGAAGAGTGTTGATATGGCAATTCTCTGTTATATGTTAGGTGGCAACGCTATTAGCTATTAAGAAGTATGATGAAATAAATTTAGTCTCTTGTAAGCAGCCAAACGTTGCAGTTCTTCTTACTCATCAAACCAACAGAATGACCTATATGACATTAAAAATCATCATTTTGAATTAAAAACCTTAACTTTCATCATGTATCCGGTCACCTATCTTTAGGAATTTGTTTGATAATATTGTTAGTTATAATTGTATACATAATAAGAAAAATAAATGTAACAAGAAGACTACAAACGATCACGTTTCCTCACATATAAAAATAAAACAAAAAAAATAAAAATGTTTACTCTAAGGTTAATATGTCAATGCCATTGTATTTAAACTACCACCTTTTTGTGGCCCTTGGCAGAATGTTCAAGCAATGAAACTAGAACACCGGAGAGATTATTTTAAGAGACTATGTAAACTCAAAAATGTATAATCTAAGAATATATTTGTATCTATGCTGGCGACCCGTTCCCATGCTTGGCAACGAAGCCTGAGATAAAAATAGTTCTAAATATAAAACCACGCTCTATCCTGTGCGTGGGGTACAACACCAAATTCTTAGAGGAGAGCTGTACTCCGCTGTAATTTGTAGCTATATAAGACCTAGGATTTTAAGGAATAAAGTCAGTTCAATTTTTGTGCTCAACCAACCAAGTCTTGATGTCCATTTATTCAACACATAAGCTCAATTCCTCAGAGTTCCCATCTAAATTCCCCCACAACTGATAATAGAGAGAGAGGGAGAGACGGTTAGTGTGTGTGAGGGAGAGGAGAGGAGTGGGAGACGATTGCATGTAATGAAATGAAATCGAAAGGCGTTTCCAGAGTCTTTGTTACGCTTCAATTGATGCCATTCAATAGATGCCCTGACCTCATCTCATCATAATAAACTACAGAGTTGCTCTATAATCATTTGAAAACATAAACACTGTTCAAAATTGCTGGAAAATTAACACATTGGTTTAACGTACATTTCAGTCAGATAATAAATATTTTTATAGTTTTAAATGGGGCTGAAATCGTTTTTATTAGTGCGAAAATTCTTATAATGTCGTGCACATAAATCAAATGACTTTTCGTTAATAGTGTTTATGGACTAAAAATAAATTTATAAATATGCACAAAGGCAGTTGCTAAAATATATTTTTTAAAATATTAATTTGCCTCTTTTTTTAATTATAATAAATTTAATAAAGTTACAGAAATAAATTACATCGAATTTTATTTACATTGCATTTTATTTGTTTGTTTAAAATCGATTCAATTTATTTAATAACATGCGTCAATTTAAGTATGATGACGGAATTTTTAGGCAAAAATTGTTTTTAGTAATATGAACCTAAATTTTAATGGTCTAGGAAATTCCCCTTTCCTAAACTGCATTTTTTCCGACACATGTTTACTATTTTTATTAGTGTACGTACACATTTATGCAATTACCGCCTGGTGACAAAAATCTGTTTTTGGGTCCACGACACGCACTGATAACTACACAACGTAATTACTATTAACCGTGAATTTCCGTTCTTATCAGCTGAAAAACAGTGCGTCATGTTGTTGATTAGAGTTCTACTCGAAGTTTCGTATGGGTGTGAATGTGTGAGTGTGTGTTGATTGTGGTGGCTTGTGGTGGTTTTGTTACTGCTGCTGTTGCTGCTGATGTGGCGGGTGAGTGTGTGAAGGTGTTGTTTGGTGGCTTATTACCTTGTTGGTGGAGGGGGGCGATTAGCTGGTGGCGTGCGACAAACTGAAATTGGCAATTATTTATTTATAGATTGCCCATACGCCCCATGTACCTGTGTGAGTGTGTTTGCCAGCGACATTAATGTGTGGAAATATTTCAAATTGTAGGTATTCATTCATTACCTGGCACTCAATGAACATATACGTGTATGTTTATATATAGAATTGTTTTAAAGTGAAAAATGCATCAAGTCATATCATGAGCTGTCGATGAGCAAACTGATAAAGCCTGACACTTTCAGGGGGTACAAGTTGAAGTGGAAGGGACTGTGCACTGTACATCCTTTCGGGGTCCAACTCACTCGCCTCCATTTCCGTCGTAATCTATTTTTATATAATTTTCCGCTGTGGAAAACCCCATTCGTTGTCATTGCTGTCATCGCTGCGGGCATTTGCCGTTCCATTGAAATTGATTGCATTTACCTTTATTGCATTTATTGCATTTATCGAATTGAGCCAATGCAATGCCTTTATACCGCAGTTCATTATGGCAAATGGTTACTTTATGGTCTATTCTGAACGCGCAATAATTGCATAGTTTTCGAATCTAATTAAATGATTGCTCAGTTCCAAGAGAACTCAGGCAGGCATTTGGCACGTGGATTTTGCCTTTGTCGTGTGGCATTTCTACAATTTTGTTGTTTTGTTTGTGTTCGACCTGATATCAGGTATTTATTGGACCTCATAAAAGAGCAGGTTTGAGTTTTGTACCCCTCAATAATTGTACACCATAAAGTGAGCGAATTAAAATTTAATATTTATGATTATTGTCAACAGCTGTTCGATTTGCTATTTCGCATTTGATTCCACGAATTGGCCACAGCAAAAACCAATTAAAAACATTTTCATCTACTACAACAACAAAATTGTTCAAGTGGCACTTCCGCTTTATAAGTAGTTTTAATACATTCCCACGCCCACGCACTCACTTATATTTATTAATTTTCTTTTCTTTCTATTTAATTTGCAGGCATTGAGGAGGTGCCGGTCAAATCGGTGGTGAATCGTGTGGGCCACCAGCTCCAGAAGGCACTGTCCGAGAAGGGCATGGCTCTGCTGGTCAATCATGGCATTTCTGACGAAAAGGTAAGACATCTGAATACTAAATCGCTTTTTAAAGCACTTTTGTTTAAAGGTAGACCAAGGGATCTCAGTTTAAGACTGATTCATTACCCCGTAACACAATACATGACTCAAAGCGTGTTTCTCTTTTAGCTAAAGACCGCCTGGGATCATCTGGATGACTTTGTGGACTTGGAGGCAGATGTGAAGCAACATTATATACGCAGTGATGGCGACAATCACGGCTATGTGAGTCCAGGTGTTGAGAGATTCGATGGCAAGACACCGGAGCTGCGACATGCGTTCAATATTTGCACACTGAATGCCCAGAATTTGCCGGAGGAGCCGCTGCCTGGATTTGCGGATCATATTAGCACACTAGCCAACGATTTTAAGGCATTGGCCAGTTTTATACTGCAGGCGCTGGCCGTCTCGCTGGACATTCCGCACACATTTTTCCTCGAAAAGCACTCACACATGTTGTCCGGAGATCACGACAATATGACCACCCTGCGCATGCTCTACTATCCACCGGTGGTGGACGATGAGCCCGGACATGGACAGAACGAGGTGATCAAGGGACGTTGCCAATACAGCTATCAGCGTTGCCTCTCCGATCAGCCAGACTTTCGGCCCGAACACAATCCCCGCGATGACCTCAACGAAGTCGATGGTGTGAACAGCAATGGCAAAGATGGTGAGCTCTCGGAGCACAAGTTGGCCAATGGCGAAGTCATACGTTGTGGTGCACATGTCGATTATGGTACATTCACACTGCTCGCCCAGGACTCAGAGGGTGGTCTCGAAGTTAAAGTACCCGGCAGTGAAAAATGGCATCGCGTTGGCCATCTACCAGGTGCCATATTAGTCAATTGTGGCGAAATCTTGTCCATCTGGACAAAGGAACGGTATCCCGCATTGGTAAGTAAAGGAATTAGTCAACTTTTATATCTTTTCAAACTAAATCTTTGGGGTTTCTTGTAGGAACATCGCGTTGTCATACCAGAGCAGGAGCACATACGAAATCGTGGTCGTCACTCGATTGCGTTCTTCTGCCATCCAGATAATATAACAATGATATCTCCCAACGATCTGCCTCAAACGGATGACGCACAAAACGCCGCGTGTCTCAAGCAGCGCAAGAAGTCCTTCAAGGCAGCGAAAGAACGGTTAGTTCTGAAACAGACCCCTAATATTTAACAGTGTACTTACTTTAACTCTTTTCCATAATCCGCACAGCGTCTACAATGCGTATCAGTTAATACAGAAAAAGTTTAAGGATACCTACAGCAATAACAATCACTCTCAATGACCTTTCAAAGCTCTTTACCTCTACTCACCTTTCAAGTCGTCAACTCGTCAATGCGTCACCTGCCTGAGAAGCGTTAATCGTTGATGGAGAAGATTTGATGATGTTTTAAACTTTTTATTTGTATTTTTACTTTTACTTTCACTATTATCATTATTATTATACATATACGATTGTAATTGCTTCATTTCTTTAGTTTGTATCATATGTATTTGATATACATACATACTATTTATATATACAAATACAATACATGCATACACCATACAAATATATATACTATATATGTTTTCTTTGACGCACATTATACATAAATATACATATACCTACAATGATTATTCAATTGTTGTCATGATTACACTGAGAGAACGCACATATTAACATTTACTTAAGCCTCTGTGTGTTTTTCTTTCTCTTTACTTGAACATAACAATATTTTCAAAATTGACTCAGTGTTGATATTCCTAATACCCTGTACACAGTGTTGAAATATTTCAACTGTTTTAAAACATATTTTATATACCGAAGTTTGATTCATCTTTTGCAAATAATAAACTGAAAGGAACTCTGGTACAGGGTACATCTCGTCGAGCATACTCTTAAGCTTGCTTACAGTTATGTAACCGATTGCAGTGATTTATGATGTGTGTAATCTTTTTCGTGTTTAATATTGTTACGTGTAAACTTTTGCAAGTAGTTTAACAAGTTTTTGTTTGCTGTTCTTTGTATTAAATTATTACTCACTCACACACACACACAGTCACTCACTCACACTTACTCACGTAAACACATTTAACAATTACTTAATTTCTAAAGCATTTCGTAATTTCATTACATTGTTTATTAACTATGCTGTAGTTAAACTTTTGGACATTTACGAGCGTATTTGGCTTTCTCTTGATTATGATAACATTTTGTTTCAGATCAACGCTAAATACATTCAATAATAACTAATCCATTATACTGTCTATACTGTCTTACATTATCGATCGTAACTTGTGTGGAAAATAGAACAGTGTGTAATGAAAATAATCAGTCGTTAATCATAACTCAACACAGTCGCTGGCAAAAGTTAACAACAGCCAGACGTTCATTTAACCTTATCATTTGCAATTTATCAGCAGCTGGTGTATAGACTTTTGCCAATAACTGTGCACAATTTACTGTATGAAAATGAAGAAAAAATACCGAGCTGCCATAACTTAATTATTTGCCTTCTTATTTGCGCTAAATATTTAATTTATTTATAACTGAAAGTCACATGCTCTCTGGACTGTCAATTCACATGCCAATTTGTTGTTAAACCAACTAACAATACATCGCATGTTGTTAAACAAATTCTTTTTCTTGTTGTTGTTCTGTTGGCCAGCAGAGTTGAGAAATATATATGTGTGTGTTTGTTTAGTTAACTTTCAATCGGAATCAATTTAACTGCATTATAATTGTAACTGACTCATAACTGTACTGATATCGGTAGATCTACTTTTGTCTGAGTATTTTGACTGAGCTGCGCCCTGAACTGCAAACAAACTGAACACTTGTGGCAACAATTTTCAAGCGATCAATGCACTTAATTATCTTGACATTATTTTGCTTTGTGCTGTGAGTCGATTGAAAATTCAGTTAATTGTAAAATAATGATAGCATTCGGCAACAAAGCTAAAAATGTCACAATTAACAACAGAGTGAATAAATAATGATTTATTAATAAGTTATTTAATCGTCTGCTTAATTTCAATTCAAATTTTATAGCATTTCAAACAAGTTTTTAAATTGTAAAATGGTAAAATTCATTGATAAATTATGATGATTGCCAAAAATAGATAGATGTATTTTAGTTCGCTTAAAAATTCACTAACTACAGCTGTTGAAATTTAATTAGAAGCAATTAAAAAATTGATCCAAACTGCTAAGTAAAAGTTGGTAATGGAAAATTTATGTTAATGTCAAGTACAAGGCTAAAAGCTATACTAAACTTTCTCACTGACTGCACATTTTATTGTGTACTCTCCTTTTCTGTGCGTGTATGTGTGTGGGGGTGTTTGCTGTGTGTGTGTGTATGTTTGCTGGCCAAGAAGTTTGCTTGTATTTGAAATTGATTTCGTCGACAACACGCGAATTTGTTAGCATTTTTGCAGGCGTTTGCATGTTTAATCAAAGTGTCAAAGTTAAATAAAATAAATATTGTCATATACTAAGAGACTGAGGCTCATTTGTCTATTGAATTGAGCCCTTAAGCTGGCGCTCTAGATAATGGCTATGATTCGGCAAACAGTGTGCGCTACCAGTATGCGTACATGCTAAGTACATGTACGTATAAAAGTATATGTATATTTAGTTGTATATATTGCAACAATTTGATATTTAAGGCAAACAAAGCGAACTTGATAAGCTGCTCGGTGTAAATAATTGCTTTGTTTTGTCAGTCGAAAATGAAAGTTGGTAGAAGGAAAAAGCCAAAAAAAAAAGCCAACAGTTAAAAAAACGTAACAATCTTAATAATTTATTTTTGTGTTTTTTTTGTTTCTTTTTTTATTGTTCGTAATCTAAATGCAAAGTCAAAGCGTGCTTGGATAAGATTGTCAGGGCTAGTAGTAAATCAATATAAAAATATAAATACATATAAATATAGAATACAGATTTGTCTATATACTTAGTGGCCTGTACATAGATAAAGCAACTAAATTTACTGGCAGTCGAGAGAGAGAGAGTGAGAGAGTGAGAACGAAATTTTGTGAAGTGTGCCTTTATCGACAGTGTGTTATGTATGTATTCTACTTAGCAACTAATACGTACTAATTTTGTATTTGAGCGCTAACTAGACTTACTACAAACAATTAACTAATGCGCTCTAAATCGCGATGTGCTCAATTTGTTATGTAACAGCTTTGTTTTGATGAGACTTTAAGTCACGATTTCTTTTTGTTCAAATATGGTGTATATACTATATTTTAGTTCTGTTTTGTTATGGAGGCTACGATTAGAATGGCTAATAGACCCAATGGATATGTTAGTCGTACGACTTAAATTAGTATCTATACGCTGTGTGTATATAGTTGTAGTTGTAGTACTACATGCACTACTTACTAGTAAGTAACTGCTACTTACTTACACTTTAAACTATACATACACACATAAGAAGACATTTCTTGTATCAATAATCATGGGACATCAAATAGCATCGTAAATGTTTTTCACTATATACGTATATCAAACATTCAATAACTATATGTATATATATATATCTGTATATGTATACCATATAAACATTGCACTAAATGCCAATCAAATGTTGCTTGAAATTGCCGGCAATTTTAGGAATTCTTTTCATGTTTCATTTCATTTAATTCATTTTATTTTGTTATCTTTTTTTTGGTTTTTAAATTTCATTTCTTTTTTTTTTTTGCCCAACAATTTCTGTTTAAATTCAACTTGTAAATATTTCAATTATTTATTGTACGTATTCATATTTGTTTTTCTTTCTTTTTTTTGTTTTCAATTTCATATTCATATTCACTTTTTGTAATTTCATTTTGCACATCAATTGCGGTTTTTTGTTGAAGGCTTCAATTATTTCTGTGGGATTGTCGTGTTCTCGGTACAGTATAACTTTCTAACTGTTGCTTATAGCGTGGTCTTACAGTTGGGCATTAAGTATATACTAAATATGTATAGTTTAGTTGGGGCAGCTAGCATATAGATTAAAATAGTTACACAATAAGCACATGTCGAGCATCAAGTGGGAGAATTAATAGCTTAATCAAAATTTCAATTTGAATTTGATACGTTTCGCTTAATTGGTGTACAGTGGATGCAGTTGCTGCTGCTCCTGGGCGGTCATTGTGGGCGTGACGGCCCCTCCATATGAACGTCCTCGCATCACATTCATGTGTATCTCCGACGAGGCTGTCGAATTCATATACGCTGGCAGATCACCAGAGTTATTCCTGGCGCCATTATTCCTCCGATATCCAGCTCCTCTACCATTGGCATTGTCTCCATTTCCACCGATACCGCCACCACCGCCGGCAGCTCCTCCACCGCCAAATGCCCGAATGCTGGCGCGACAATTGATGAACGCATAGGGACAGCAGCTCTGCAAAAGAGACAGGCACACACACACACACGAACATACGCACAATCAGACCAATACAAATAGTATGAAAGAGGAGAGAGAGAAAAAGAGAGAGAGAGAGTGAGTGCAAATAGGCAGAGAATATCATTTAGAAACTGTTTATTACATACTTAAAGGTTAGGCATATTTAAACGACGTCGGGGACAGCAGGACAGAGACAGAGACAGAGAAAGAGAGAGAGCGAGCGAGCGAGCGCGAGCAAACAGTTAAGAGAGACACAAAGACACAGTTGGAATTTGGGTATGCGTGTGCATGTGTATGTATGTGCGTGTGTGTATCTGTAGTGTGTGTGCTTGTTTGTGATAGACAAAAAACTTGAAGCTAGCATGAAACGAGAGACAAACGAAAAACATAAAAAATGAAATTCCTAACGAAATAAAAGTCCGCATTCATTACATAACAAAAAGAAAAAGGTCAAGTCCTAAGTGATCAACTGCGAAATACCCTGTCGATGTCTTTGATATCTTGAGATGCTGTACAAATTACTGAACTAGAAAATTTCAAGTCTTAAATGCTCCGCTGCAAAAAACCCAGCCCTCCTCTTAGATGTCTTAAGATTTGAATGAACTGAAATATATTTTCTGACGAATAATATATTAAAATAAATTTGTATGTCTAACATTTAAGGAATCCATACAGGACTCTTTGCTTCACGCCCTGCATAAGCTCTGTGTGGCCTTAAACTAGGGTACAAAAATGCGAAATATAAAACAAATGGACCAGCTACGTGAGTGTATGTGTGGGTGTGTGTCTGTGAAAGAGTTGTGGGCAAAATGAAAAATTTGCAAAAAGAGAAAAACATAAAAAAGGAAAACAAAGTGGATAACAATGAAAGAATAAAACATCAACAGACAAAATATGCACATTTGCAAGTGTTTCGTGTTGTTGTTTGTAACAGGTGTTGTTGTTGGCTTACCGCAAATAGAGCAACAACTATGCGTGTGTGGTAGTGTTTTTGTGTGTATTGACTACATACGCATTCATATACATAAACATATGTATAACATACTTATAGAGGCGAAAGCTTTTCAATTTGAATATTACATATTTGGTGTTGGACTTTAGCATTTGTTGAACGTTAGGCAACGTATCAGTAAGAAAAACGCCAGCTGTGCATGAAAAAGATGAAGATGAGATTAAAGATATAGAAGGAAACAAAGAGAGACAGAGAGAGAGAGAGAGAGAGAGAGAGACAGTAAGAATGCAAGAGCTGCCAGCAGGAGTAGGGAATTTAGTTTTAAAGTTACATGTTTTGTGTGAAGTTTAAATGCAGCAGTTTCAGGCAGAGCGTGCATAGAATTCATCAGGCAATTCACAATTTGTTGGCAGCAATGAGAATCGTGACATTTTGGCAGGCAATAGCTGTAGCAGTTGCAAAGTTATACAGTTGAATACTTTTTTTTTTTAGTGCCACAGTCTAAAACTGTTATTGGCGCAGTCAGCTGCTAAGTATGCTACACTTTATTTATTTTGGCTAAATGCTAGTAGGAGACGGCACTAGTTGCCAAATGCAGAGCAACGAAGTTAACTCATACCAGCTACCAGATACCAGTACACGTGCCCAGCCTGGCTGAGAGGCGGCCATTGTTGGTGCTTGTGGGCGTGGCTGTTGTTTGGCTTCCGTTCGTTGCAGCAGCTGCACTTTTCTCGCACTAAGTCTATGACGAGAGTCGTAGGTTTTTTCGTAGCAATATATTGTATTGATCAAAGGACTTACATAAGACATTAGGAATACCCCTACTTACAAATGCACATAGATAAAGGACGCCAACTCGTTGGCCCTCACATCGAACTCACCTTGAGCGTCTTTTTGAAAGCAGCCCTAAAATCGCGATTGAAGTATGCATAAATAATTGGATTTAACGCCGAATTGAAGTAACCAATCCAAAACAGTATGCCGACAACGATTCGTGGGGTTTTACAGCTGTCGCAGAGCGTGAAAGTGATGTACCTGGTACGGAAAGGGGGAAAGAGAGAGTGAAGGTAAGATTTCATTTTCATTAATCCTACTGAGTTTCTGTAAATTAATTGCCAATTCTCAAGTGCAAGTGTTACAAGTACACTGATAAAAATTATGCTTGAAACTTGAGAAATTCAATAGATAATTCGTTTTAGTTCAGTTCATATTTACACTGCATTAAGTAATACCGACATTAAATGTATAATATTGAAAGAATTGTTGTTCTTCCAATATTATTAGCTTGATTTTAAGTACTTTCAAATTTCAAATTTAAAAAGTAATGCTAAAGAAGCTATTACTTTTTTCAGTGTATACGTACCATAGGAAGAAAGGCAGCCAGCAGAGCAGAAAGGCGCTCATTATGATGCCCAATGTGCGGGCCGCCTTCCGCTCCCTCCTCATTGTCGTTATGGCCGACTGTTCCACTTGTATGCTTGGCCGCGGCTTGGGTATTTGGCTAATCTGCAGATGCTTCTCCAGCAGCAGGGCGGCCACTTTGGATCTGTTAGACGCGTTGTGTACGTAATTAGCGTTAATTGCTTAAGTACGGTAAAATTAATTGTGTTGCTACTACCTGTAGACCAAACGCTCCTGACGGTCCGCCTCCTGGTAAATGCGATAATACATGGATAGCATGACAATGCCTGGTATCCAAAAGCTCATCGAGGAGCTAACAATGGCATATGCCTTGTTCACTTTGAATTCGCATATCTGAAAATCAATTTGATTTGCAATTAGATACAAGTGCGTTCAGCTGTAGTTCGTGCACAAATGGAAATGACTGTAATTTTTCGAAATAAATCACTATAATAATGGCTTAAAACATTGGCAATAAAACGCTGCGGTTTCTTCATAATGGCCAACAATTGAGGGATACGTGGTCATATGTAAAATGCACTCAAATTAACTGAAATGAAATGAACTGAAATTGCAGGCATACGCATAATGTGGCGTATGCGTAATGCGATTATTGCATTCAAGTGGAAGCAATAAAAACTAAAAACACAATTACTTGCATGGAGTAAACTTGATAATAGATATGACAGTCAAGGCCAAAAGAGACGACACCACTTAAGGCAACAACTACTCAAGGCCAACTAATCAGATTTATGTGAGAGTTGACAAGACGCTGCCAGTCGCTGCCTGTCGCGGCATGCAGGCAAGAAGGGAGTACAACAAACAAACAATAACAGCGAGAACAACAACAAATTAAACTAATTAAAGTCCTACTTAAATGCTAATGTATGCAAAGGGCTTTCAATGAGTTGGCGCTTTGTGTGCGAAAGGCGAAAATTATGCACAGGCGGCGCAGGCACCGCAAAACACAAACGCAAATATAATTACATTTATTAATACATCAGCAGTTGTATTTGTATAAGTATTTCTGTTTGTGTGTGTAGGTGTAGGTGTGTGGGAGTGTACTGTGAGCAAGTTACTGCCGCTGCGTTGTGGCAACAGTTGTTCAGCATAGAATCACTTTAAGTCGCTTTGATAACTTGGCAAATACTTTAGGACGTGCTCATGTCGAAAACTGGCCAATATACCAGACCAATAAATATGCTGCCTGTCGGCTCGAAAGGCGTAAAAATACTTTAGATGACACAACACACGCCCCTGCACCCCAACACACACACACACACACACACACACACTCATAAATCAATTTTCTTTTGGAGCGTGCTGAGAGTTCAAGTCTCGAGCAATGACAGAATTTATTGCATGGCTTGTGGCAAATATGTGGCAACAGCAGGTTTTGTAGACACCTGCAAACCAGTGTTGCCAGACTTTCATGTGGAAAATTTTAAAAATTTACTGCAAAAGCCTAGACGGCAGCTGAGCACGTAAACATGTTAATTATTCATAGAGTAATATTCACATGCAGGCATAAAACACTTGCAAGTTATTTAAAGTTCTCTTGAATAAATAAAATTAAAATTTGTTAAAAATGTATTTAATTATTTACTTTGGGATTGCTAAATGAATTAAATGAAGAATTATAAATAATAATTTAGAAATATGTGCTGGTTGAAGTCCTCAAAATTTATTTTTATTCTTAAACACATAAATCCACATTTAATTGAAGTCTAGTTAAAATTATTTATAAAGACTTTTCCCCATTTTTGCTACCAGTTATAAAGCATTACACAATGTGCCTACAAAATAGCTAAAATGTCAACACTGCTGCACACACACTCATTCCCCGACACACATTGCAGCCAAATTGAAAATTCTCATGCTCTGGCAAATTGAATAAAGCATGTAAAACACAAACGACAACGAGGATATCAACTCTTATTCTAGCTAACTTACATGCGGATTTGACTTGAGATATTTCCAGTTCTCGTTGGTTGTATACCAGCCCGAGCAGATAGGCAGAAAGGATAGCAATGCCGGTGAAAGCCAGACCAACAGCAGCATTATAAACACCCGACGATGCGTCATTATCAGTGGATAGTCCAGTGGCTGCACAATAGCATAATACCTACAAAATAAGCAGAGAGAAGAATTTGAAAATGAAATAAAAACATTTTGGTATGCAGTATTACCTGTCCACAGATATGCAGCAGAGATGCATTATACTCGCCGTTGAGAAGTAGACATCAAAGCTATTCCAAACGTCGCACATGAGGGATCCGAACATCCATCTGCCCGATATCTCGACGGAAGCATTAAAGGTCATGGCACAGAGGGCGACCAGCATGTCGGCCACCGCCAATGAAACCACAAAATAGTTTGTAATGATGCTGCAAAAATAGTTTGTAAAACAAGGAATTGGACGCTTTCAGAGTGCTTTAAGTTAAGTCGAAATGTTTTGTGTGTGGGGAATGCAGGAAAATGTACAGAAAGTTTTCGAACACAACGAGTACTTATTCGAGTCATTAGGCTTGTCTGATTTGTGGTTATGAAACAAAAGTTATATGTGCATTACGCATACGCCACGTGTGACTGGCATCTGGTGTAAATGAATTTCATGTTTTTAATGCCTTAATTGATAATTAAGTTAATATCATTTCAGCGGCATTAATAACAACAGCACGACACGACACGAACAGACACCGCAGCATTTCCTAACCCAATTATGTGCACACGGCGTATGCGCAATGTCGAAAAACTGATTACTGTTTTAATTTCCTGTACTTTTTAACTAGCAGGCAATTACATTTTCATATTTCACTTCACTTTTTACTAGGCCAATGAACCAAGCACAAGTAAAAAGCCCAAGACCAACAGAAAAAGGAAGATAAAAAAAGATCTACCAACATTCAGTTTTTCTGCTTCCTCCACAAACAAACTTAATTACAACCAGCCGCAGTCGGCCGAAGACAGACGACCAGTGTGCCCGGAGGAGGCGGAGAAGTAGGTGTTTGGGGGAGCCAGGCAGATGCCAGTTGGCGGACAACTGATGGCTTGGTAAGCTTTAACTACCGCAAAAGTGCACAAGGCACAAGGCAAAATACCAACATTGCTATCAGAATGAATGTACCAACAAGAAAGTCAACAATATATTTGTAAAGTAGACTACAAAATATCCTATAGAATTAGCAAACAAGCAAATAACTTCGGGATGGAATTTTATATTGGAAAACTAAGATATTTTTAGTGCTAGAAGCTAAGCCAGAATAGACTGTAAAGCAAGTTAAATTTTAGGAATTTTAAACAAGAACAAAGTTGACTTTTTTAATATTTAATGACTACAAATTTTATTTATGTTTTCGTAGACTAAGAATTCAAATTTTAAATACATTTCAAAAGCAGTTGCTGTTTCAAAAGTGTCTGGATTAAGGGGTATTTATGGGTGTTGCTTTAAAGCCGATTAAAGTTGAGGAGCCCAGAGCAGAAGAGCAATAGGAGAAGTGTTAAAAGGACGTCGTCGATTCTGATAGGTGACAAGTTTAATTAGATTTATGAGTTGTCAGTTTTAGCATTTCCAGGCAGGTTAAAAGGGGGGAGCCAGGGTTAACTGCGAAATGAGAAAACTTTAGCTACGAAATACATATTTGTATGCCAAGTTATAAACGAGATCACAGCAAGTTTTCCAATGCTTTATAGCTCATATGTAGCACGGCTATTACAACTGGTATCTGAGAGCATAATTTGCTGGTAGTAAAATTCCTTTAATTAGTAGACCAAAAACACACACGGTGTGTGTGTGTGTGTGTGTGCGTACGTTTATAGCCCTTATAATGAGGTCTGGTTAAATGAGGCCTAAATTATTGCACGACTTTTTGGGCAGAAGTTGGACGTGTGCTTGAAACCTGGACAAGATGTGGATTGAGTTGGAGTTCTAAGTACGAATGCTTGTTAAGCATAATTAGGCTTAATTTGCCACCATAATGATTTAAACTGCGCAGCGAGGCAAAAACATTTGAAATGGGGTCTACAGTCAGATAAAAATGTAAAAATGTTTACTTCCAAGTAGGCAAAAAAAAAAAAATGTGAGAAGAAAAAGTAGAAGAAGAGGCATTCAAATTGCCCGGCTTCATGCGTGAGTCCATGAGTTAAATGAGCCACACAAATGTCAGGTGCATGTCTGAGGACTTTGTCTACCTGTGCCAAGTCTGTTGTCAAGGCGATGGAATCATTTTCTTTGGCTGCTTTAAGAGTTTATGCCTTGACATTGAATGCCACGGGCATGTCAGGCACCTGGGCGTGGCTAGCTGTATGTGTGTGGGTGGGTGTGTGTGTGTGTGAGTGGGTTTTATACTGGTTAAATGCCAACCACAATGTGCGAGTGAATACACATGAATTTACTTGCGCCTGAAACACGTACGAAATTATGGAAAAACCTACACCTTGGGCACTTCAGCTCATAGCTCTTATATACTATATAAAGTGGCTATATATATATATGTAGGTGTATATTTTGACAAATTTTATATGGATGCTCGTAAATGAAATACCACGAGAGCGTCTGCTACTCTGGCATTTAATGCTGCTCACAATATTTTCATGTTATTAACATATTCAATGTAATTACGCACGTTTCTGACATTTGACAGTGCCACCAAAAAGTATGGTCAAGAAATTAAACAGGCACTCCCCACCATCTGCGATAACGACAATTCCTTTTGTCACGCAAATTGGCCAAAATATGATAAATGATGACAAAGTAATGGCGCACAGGATTAACGCGCCTACCAGTCACAATTTGGCCCAAAAGTCGTCTATAAACCTGGCCAATGTCCTTGCCAGCGCTGATGACAAGACACCATCGTTGTGGCTAACAATTCAATAATAAAAAACAGACAATTGCGTCGCACGATAACAAAGTTACACTGTTCGAAAGTGATAGCTGTTAAAAAGTTGAAAGCTGTGTATTTAAAGTAAGAAATGTTGGTGACTTTGGAGACTCAAGTAGACATTAAGTGAGGGGAAGAAAATATTGATTTTGGGTCTATGTAGTTACTACATGATTGGACAAAAAATAATTAAATTTATGGACTTAAAAGTATAAATAAGAAATATTGAATGATGGATGGGAAAATTAAACAACTTGTGGTCTTCAAATATTTGTCATAAATTTAAAAAGTCTTGCAGTAAAGTTCGGCTCTCTTTTTGAAAGACTTTAATGCCCAGTTTAGAGAACAAGGTATTAAAATTTAAAACTGTTTGACAGTGTAAGCAAACTTGTAACTGTAGCCAGCACAGCTACATCGCCAGTTTATGTTGTTTGCGTTGCTATTGCCGTGCTGTGTACTGAAACTCACCGTAATTTCCTGTGTCGCATAACGGACACAATCACCAGCATGTTGCCCAAAATGGCGGCCAGAATGATGAAACCAATAATGAAACACTTGACGATGACAAATGTTAAATGCGCACTGTCTGAATCGTCAGCTGCTGCTGCCGCTGTTGCTGCTGCCGCTGCAGCTGCACCCGCTGCTGCTGTCGTTGTCGTGCTGCCATTGTCCTGAATGGCCTGTGTGTTGTCCAGTGCTAGGGAACTGCTGCCGCCACTGCCAATACCCTCCTCAACATCGATGAGTCCATCGGCAACGAAATTCAAATAATTCACATGCGTTGCCGTTGCCTGCAGCAGCAGCGACTTCAGTTGTGAATCCTTTGGCAAGCTAGCAACATCCTGAGACTCAAACATTGTGGCGGCAAGTATGTGTGTGCCTGAGTGTGTGCGAGTGTGTGGCAAAGTTAGTCCTTCAGTTGAATGCAATTATTGGCTTGCCACACGCTGCTGAATTGTTGTTGCACTTGTACTACACCATTGTTAGAGTCAAATGCAGCACACAGTGGCATGCTGTTACCAATTTGTAATTGTTGTTGTGAGTTGTCGTTTGCTGTTGCTGTTGCTATTTGGTAATATTTTTTTTATGGCCATTAGTATGACAGTCAGTTGGCAAGTCTGCAATTGAAAAGATAAACGATTTATTAGTGCTCATATTTCATTCGATTGCCGCATTGTGTGAGTAACATCATTCGATTTGTATCAATTTGCCATTTGTCTATCAAAATGCCGTCTTACACTCCATTTTGGGGCCACAATTCGTGGAATGGAACATGTAAATGTAAAACCCGCCCATAAACACCTAGCGCCTTTGATGGCATTGTACAAATTGTTTAACCTCCGGCGGTTGGTTACCCAAAATCCAAATTCCTAAGCACAAAAGCCTTAGCTGGCAATAGCAATTGCTACCTACACACAAAACTGGCTCTCAAGTTGTCCTACCAGCACACCCAAAGCCCACGCATACAAGACAGCCAAATCAGCCAACTGAGCCAACTCAGGCAACTCAGCCAACTTAGAACTCGGCTCAACTCAATTGGTTTAATTTGCCATAAATAGCGTCAATGTGTCTGCTTCAGGCCAAATTCTGTGTTGGCGCCAGCAAACGCGACAAAATTTCTCCTTCCTTCCGTTCGCAGCGTTCGGTCGACAGCTGTTGGCTGTCAATATTTTATCCTTATCCTTATCCCAACACTGCTCAAAATGAAGAATAGCTAAGAAGAACGCGTGTCTTAAAAGCTGCAATCTGTGACTAAGACAAAAACAATAAACTGCGCATATTTATTAAGTAAAGCGTGCATTTAATTGTATGAATTTGAAAGTGCTTCCAGAGGTTTAAATGAGATACTGTATATTTAAACACAACATTACTAAAGTAATGTTCGGTAAAACCCAAAGAAAGTTTAATTTAAATGACAAGAGGCTTTTCTTAAAATATTTTTAGGTTTTTCTATTTTCAAACTTTTGATCTACAAATAATCACTATTATTTCTTCCTCATTGAAATAGTTTTTATTTGGAATTTTAGAGTAGTTTTCTGCTACCTTTAAAGATTGTATTTTCTCTGCTTAAACATATTTAAGTAACTTATTTTGATCAGTGTTCTGCTTATCCCCACACTCATCCATATTTCTTGTTCCTATCATTAGCGTACGTCAGGTTCCAAATTATCTATATGCTCAGAGAAATAGATTTGCCATCGACGAAGCTAACAAATGCCCAATTGATGTTGTTATTTACCGTTGTGAGTGAGGGAGTGTGTGTGTGTGTTGGAGTATGTGTGGGAGTGTGTTTGAGTGTGTGTTAGAGTGTTGTCTTTGATTTACTTCCGGTTAAACAAATATTTGTGGCTTCGACTTGTAAGTTCTTCACACACATAAGAGTGAAAGACCTTAGAGGGTTTTTTGTGTGCACCTATGTGTGTGTGTTGGAGTGTGTGTGTTATGTATTTAAGTAAATGTATTCCGTGTTGACACGCATACGAACAAAAACGCGAGCTTGATTTCCATTTTCCCATTTGGAACACACACAGCTCGGCGCAACTTTAAATCAATAATGAAATTCAAAAAGAAGAAAATATAAAAAAAAGAAACGAACGGACGAAATGTTAAGAGAAATTCTTGAAATCTGTCATGTTGGGCTCATCTGGTTGCCAAGTGCTTTTGTCAAACGCATTGACAATGCTTTACAACAACCTCAACAAGAGCAGCTTGCAGCTGCCTCACAAGTGCTCTGATGGATTCGACGACCAACGGGGAATCACCGTGAAGAGGGTGTTATATATATATATATGTATATATATGAAGTCAATTGAGATTTGTTGCCCATCAGCCATCTCGTCCATCAGTTGCTTTCAGGTAAGGACTTCCACAACCACACCAGCAACCGCCAAGTTCTTAGCAATACAATTTCCAGACTTTTCCCCTGTTTCCCTCCCAGTTGGAGTCCAGATTGTTCACGCTTTTCTTTTCTTTTCTATCACTTTTCATTCTTTCCTTTTCTTTTTCCGTTTTCGTTTTGACTTTTGTTTGTAGTTAAAGTATCTGGGATTTGGCTGCTCTTGTTTGCTCTTGGGCTTCATTCATTCTATGCGAGAAGGTCGCGACGCACAGTGGTCAAAAGCTGTATAAACTTTGTTAAATTAGTTGCTTATTTAGAACATTAAATACTATTTTAGTCCACTTTAAATCAATATATTTGTAGTTAAGCTGGAACAAAACTACAGCACACGAATTTAAATACCACTTTGTACCACTGTGCAATGTGGAGCGTGGGTTTAAGGTTAGGTCTGCAGATGGGTCAGTGGGTCGTTCACACGACACGACGCGACGCCACGTTTTATTCGTATTGTGACGGACCGTGATTCATTTCATTTCTTTTGGGTTCTCGCCTGTCCATTGTTGAGGTGCAATGGAGAATGATTCGCTGACTGGATACCTGGCTAGCTGTCCACCTTGCTCACCTGTGTTGGAAGCATCGCTGGCATCTCCAGTGTCTTGGATATTTCTTCTTTTGTTGGCTTATAAGTTATTTATTCGTACTTATTCTTGCTTATTTGAATTTGCCTGGTGTTTATTTACAGCTGAGCATTGGGGCAAAGAAGCCAAGAGTCAAGAAACAGCAGCTACTCGTATTTACTTTGGATGGGAAAGAACAAGACCTAACCAAACCATGACCCACAAACTTATGAAGGATTACACACACATACACAAACACACCCACACATTCAGCTAGTGGAACTAAAATATATATTTATAAAATAACAAGAAATACGTGTACTTGTACTTCATTCGGTCTTAAGTCAGTTGTTATTGGGCTTTAATTACTTTTCTCTTTTTTCTTTTTTTGTTCCGCTTTTAATTAAGTTTTTTATTTATGCAGGACAGCGGAAAAAAGTTAAGGAAAAAGTATTTCTGACCGATTTCTAATTTCTTCTTATGCTAATTGATTTTCCATTCAAAGTTTGGGCTTAGCAAGGAGTCCAAAAAGAAGATTCGGTCATTTATCAACAGAGTATTAGTAATGGGACAGAGTATGGGCAGTTGGAAACATAAATATTGGCGGAGTCTTTGTTTAGATACGAATTAATTGAGTGCCAAAAACATGGCGAAAGACAGCAGCTTAGATAAAAGCAAGAAGAACACAACAAAACAGAAGCACGACAAATGAAATCAAGCGAACATTCTTGCTCAGCAGACAGCAAATCGAACCCAAAAGCGTAAACAAATCGAATGCCAACGAATCGAAACTAATTGGGCGACTCGAAATATGCAAAAAGATAAAGCGACTGCGGTCAGCCGCAGCAGCAAACGAGCGGAGCACAAAAGTAGATGGGAATGACACAAAAAACCACTGGAAAAACCCGGAAAAATCGAGAAATTTTTCAACTTTTGTGTGGCGTATGGGTTTCCGCTTCCATATCTTATAGCACTGTCTCCCTATCGCTTTGAATTTTGCCAGGCAATCAACTGTCAGTGCGGAAGTAACAGTTCAATTATTCAACCTACACACTGACTCCTATCCTAATCTTTCTATCTCAGTCTCCCGCTCTTTCTACACCACACCCACAACTAATTTGTTCTTTGCCTTCAGTTGATTATGACAAGGCAACATGCAACATTGAAATGCCACACGCACAGTGCACATATTACGTATACGTACGAGCCAACTAGCACTGACCAGCCAGTTGGCCATCTTCTTAGCCTCGAGCATTTACATTTTAAATTGCAGCAACACGATTATTTGCATTGCCTGCAAAATGGCCTTAAATACGCGCCACAAATTTGTGAACAGCAATTTGAATTTAGTTTGCATAACACTCACACACACAGAGAGAGAAAGTCAGGGCAACATGCCATGATACCAGACCAGACCAGAGCAGAGCAGAGTAAAATTTTTCCAGCTTGCATTTTTGTGGCTTTTCACATTTGGCTGACGGCAACAACAACAGCAAGAACAACCACAGCAGCAACTTCTGCGGCTCTGGCTGCGCTTGTCGGTGCGGATGACAACGTGGGTCAGCGGAGGAGGCACATAAATTTATTGCATTATTTAAGCATGATTTTACTAGAATGAGAGCTTATACCGAAAATAGAATTGCAAACAGAATAATGTAAAATGTAAATGTAACTGGAAATGGAAAAGAAAAGTTTCAATGTCAAGCTGTCAATAATGCATGAGAAAATTCCCAAAAAAAAACAACAAAATATGTATTTTAAGTTACAGCAATTCATTTCCAACCAAAGTACACTAATTTTGTAGATACTAACATTAAATTGGTATATTAACATTGTAAATAACCCACACAATTTACAAAGTTAAAAGCAATCTTGCTATTGTCAATTAGTTGGCAAATTTGTTAGAGTTTGATTATGCACAGTTTTAAGCCTTTAACCATTAGCCAATCCAATCATTTCTGCATACAAATGTGTACTGAATGAAACGAATGTAACTTTTCACAAACAAATTCCATGTTATTTCATACTCATTTCGACTGTGACATTTGAACTTGATTCGCATGATTGCGCACACGTGTCGTAGCTTAACAACGACGCCAGCAGACGAACCTTTAAACAAGTTCAAACTGGATTTGGGCCACGGCCAGAAAAACCCTCAAATTAGCCATCGACAATTCAGCCGAGTTTCTTCAAAAAGTTACACAAAATACTTGTGTGTATAACAGAAGAAAATTTGTGTATTTAGAGTAGATTTGCTGGAGATACCCTGCACATCGAAAAAGGATTTTTAGTTCTCTTCAGAAAGAAATTTATTTTGGTAATATTTTAAATAAAGAGTAAACTGTTGCACAACTAAATCATATCACAATACTTAAAAGTGCTAATTTTTGCATTATTCATTTAAAACTAAAACCTTTTTTCAAAACATTTCTTTGTTGTTTTTATAGCTCGAAATAATCGAATATGCATTGGAATTTGCTCATTTCTTGGGTTTTTCTATCGAATTTACAATCAAAATCAACTCAGTTTTAAAGAGAGAGAGAGAGAAAGAGAGAGATAGAGAGGGAGAGTGAGTGAGAGACGGCATCTATACTTTGTTAATTAGAAACTACATTAATAATATGTAGATTTAAAATAAAGCAGTGACAGTTAGACAGGTAGCTAAATGTTTCTAATGGGTTTCCCAGTTTTCTACTATCATGAAATGCCGTTTGTGTAAATTTTAATTAATTTCAGCTGTTGCACACAACTACACGCACCCACACTCACACAGACATTTGCAAAGGGTCTTACAGCTTTCAGAGATGGATCAGAATTCGTTTAATTTGCTCGTGCCTGAAAAAAAGGATATGAAAAATATGGAAAAAATTGACTTAGTTGCAGAAAAATTTGCCAAGCTGGCTAAATGAAGCCCTTTATCTGCTGGTCGACGAACATCTGCAATCTGTGTCACGTTGCGCATACGCTATGTTGGCTCTTTGCCTTTTTACTCTGCATACTTTTGAGCGCAATGGTTCCGTGAAATCGCGTAAACTGTTGAATATTTTAACTTGTTTGCAGTTTTTATGAGTGCGCCAGAGGATGTGTGTTCTGAAGTGGGTGTGAGTGTGGACGGACGTGGTCAGCGGACACTTCTACCTCAAGGCATGTTATGCTTCCGCTATTGTTGATTTTGTGAGTTGTCATAACATATTTGAATAACTAAAACAGTGCGAACGACACAGTGGAAAGAAAGTTAAAGTTTAAATATTTAAACAATGAATGTTACACTTTACGTACATAAAATTCTCATAAATAAATGATCAATTAAAGCAGCCATGTTACCACAAATGACATCATATTACCTAACCAGTTGCCAAGCAATTAAAAAACCGTTAATTCCGTAGATTAATCTAAATAAAAGTGGAATGGTCTAGCTAATAAATAGAGTCAAATTAGTCCACAGCTTACAGTTGTCATCATGTGTTTACCGTTGTTACTGTTTCTGGGAGCTACGCAGCTCTCAATTGTGGTAAAAATTAAGTATTTAATTTATTATAAAGCCACACATTCAGCTAATAAATTGTACAGTGTGAAGCTTCTCCAATTGTGTTCAAAACCACAAGTATTGAGTGCATAACTTATCCCAAATATGCCGAAAACGCCAGTTGCTGGATCAAGGCGATAAATTGGAATAGAGGCGTGGCCCAAATGGACGTTGATCTCATAAGACCAATATACAATATATCGGTAAGCAATTTATACTCGAGTTCAATAATCTATATTCAATTTATTCCATAAGGTGCGCAATGAGCTCTTTAAAAAGGGATACAATAACCGATTCCATCCCTTTTTGGTCAACACTGAGTTCAACTTTTGTGACATCATTTCTAAAAAAAATTTCTTAACCTACGGAAAGATAATGTTTAAAGTACTCAAACCATATTCAAATGTGAATCACAGCTGTCCATACTCGGTGAATTTATTTACATGGAATTTGGAAAAACTTTTCTATTTTACTATTCAATTTAAAATTTAAATTTTAGGGACATTTATTGGCACGAAAACTAGAAATTGATGGTGCATATTTTCCACCGTTTCCACTTGGATTTTATCTAACACAATCTGTATTTATTGAGAACTTTGCAAATGGCACCAGTGAATTTATTGGTGTGGTCAAATTCTATTTTGAGTCCATGGAAAAGGTTGAAACAAAACGAAAGCCAAAAGAATAATTTAATTTGCATATTATAATAATTCAACCGTTTTAAACCATTTAATAATTTGTATTAAAATGTTTTCTAGCTGCGAAATTGTGAAGCTTTTAACACACACACACACATACACCCACACAAATTTTATCATTTTAGAAAATATTTGCTATTATAGTTCATCAGGCGAATAATGAAACTGTTGTCATTGTATCTGTGGCAAGTAAACATGAAATTTACGCACGAACTAAGCTGTGTGGAATAAATTTAAAATGTCAGGAAATTACAAAGTACGCAGAGTATGTTTTGGGAAACTATAATGTTGACAATGGCCAAAAAAGAAACGACCAAAACGTGTTCTTAACGCTTTAATTGATGCACAGGAGGGTCGACTCGCAAATATTTAGCATATTTTGTTGACAAATTATTTAGTCGGTGTCTTAAAATGCCGCAAGCCACAGACAAACACACACACCTGTCCCACTAAACATTTAAATATGAACATGTTTAGTATTTGTCACAGACAGACAAGAGCCCCTAGGCACAGTGGTGCTTTGTGTTAAAACTTGGAAAAAAAAATATGTAAAATAAAAATGTTTGGTTGTAGTTTAGTCATTTTAATTTAACCTTGGGTTGTTTGCGTTGGCGTTCAAAGTAAGTCAATTAAAGCACTGATTTTTTGTACTTGAGAAAGTGCACAAAAATACCATAGTACAAGGACAACAAAGGCGCGCAGCTGTCAGTTCTGCTCATGTGTCTGCCGCAGTGCGTCTGTCTTCCGCATGATTTTGTGTTTTAAATTATTTCCGAGTGCAGCTTAGCATAGGCAGACACACACACACACACACACACAAATACACATATTTGTACCTCAAATGCTGCTGGCTTTCAGTGTGATAGGGACAGTCAGACAGTGGGACAAAGACAGAGAGAAAAAAAGGCGAGCATTTTGTTTTAAATGCCAAGCTAACAATAGAAAAGAAGCATCCTTATCAAGGACACAAACAATTGCATGGTGGCTTGTGGCATGTGGCATGAAGCTCGTTGCAAACAAGAGTCGCATTCCCATAGTTGTTGCTATTATGTGGGCGTGGCAATGCCATACCATGCTAACACAATGCTAGTAAAAACCTGCTCCGAGCACAGGAAAGTACTTTGCCTCAATTGTTGTTACTTTTGTTCTGATTGTTTGGGTGTGTACGCAAGTGTGTGTGTGTGTGTGGTTGTGCGTGTGTACTGAGAGACAGAGGAAGCTGCTCTTAGTACGAGTGGATAGTTTTTGCCTGCAGTCTGCAACCTGTACAGCATGGCCTTTGGACCAGGTAGCATGTACTAGTTACCAGTTACCAGTGACTTGGTGCCAGGTGGCGTCTATCAGTCGCATGCACCTTTTAGCTTTGACCTTCAGTGACAGCGCTGCTTAGACAGTCTGCTGCTGATTGCACTCGCCCCGAAGTAATACAAATAATAGGAAAAACACACAGACAAACAGTACGCGCAGCTTCATTAGCGTTAATTGATTACATGGCCCAAAGAAGTAAAAAAGCCACCACGACAAAGTTACAGCAACGACATTGACAAACGAAGCGCAAAATTGTAGACAGACTTTTCAGCAAATGGAGTGAGAGAGGGAGGACGGTGGACGGAGGCTGAAGGGCAGCAAATTGCGGTGGGGCTGCTGCTGATGGTGGTTGGAGCTTACTGTGACTATGGCTGTGGCGTGTGCGCCAAACCAAAACTTTGTTCAAGTTGCTCTGTATGCAGTTAAAGCCAAAGAGGACCATCATTATCAAGAAATCACGTATACGCCACGGTTGGCATTCCGTTCAAGTCAATCACCTAAGTCGAATGACTTTGGCCTTTTCATGTCGTGAGACCTTCGTTTTCGTTTGCGTTGCGATTGAAATTGACATTGTTCCTTGTTCGGTCAAAGGGAATGTCAATTGGCATTTGCATTAAACACACACACACACACACATATCGATTCTAATACATAAAAACGAGGGCGTGTGTGTTGTTCCAAAAATAAGTATGCTGCACTGCTAAAAAATCACTATAATAATTTTTTCACTTTTATTTTCTATTTTTGTTTAAGCTATCTAACATTTTATCGATTAATTTTCACTTTTGCACACCAAAAGTTTTACATTATTTGCCAAAAATTATAAAAATAATTTTTAAATATATTTACAAAATTTGTACAATAGATACAAATACCATTTTCTCAAGGTAAACTTAAAAAAAAAAGTGTTCACGGTACAAAATTTTGATGTCCCACTGTTTTGACTTA
This sequence comes from Drosophila nigrodunni, assembly GCA_020829145.1. Lineage (NCBI taxonomy): Eukaryota > Metazoa > Arthropoda > Insecta > Diptera > Drosophilidae > Drosophila > Drosophila nigrodunni. The sequence goes on from JACVCZ010000001.1 coordinate 20,800,954, forward strand.
ATTTATCTCAGTGCACGCTCCGTGACTTGACTCGACTTGGGTGAAACTTGCTCAAGCTTGTTGTTCTTTCCGCAATGGCTTTTTATGGCATCTGCGAAGCAGTAGCACACACTCACACTCACACACACACACACACACACACACTCCCACTTCCAGACACGCCAAAGTACACTCGAGTGTGTGAACTCCGGCACATTTTATGGCATTTTGATGCCTAATATGACTGCAATTTTGTACTTATTTTATTTACTCGTACCAAGCGAGTGCGTATGAATGTCTGATTGCGAACTGTCTGCCCTCTCGATAAGCTTCTCTTGCTCCATTTCCTGCTTTCACTTCTTTCTTACCCATTTCCAGCCATTAGCAGCAATTACGTTTTATTTTTCTCTCTCCTTATTTTTTTTTACAAAATAGAATTTGATTATTCAAATAAATATTTAATTTTCAATTCATGCTTAAAATGGCCAGTTTAAGTAACTGTTTAAAGAGCTGAATTTAATGCACAGCTTTGGATTTCCGTGCTATTTATATAAACTAAGTCGACTTATGTACTTAAGTCTCAATAAATTCATATTCAATATGTTCATGATTATATTGAACGGTCTGTTTGCCTTTTATGGACAGTCCCACGCATCCCGGCCGTAAATAACAAATTTAATAAGCCTAAAATGTAGACTGACTCTAAAAAGGTAAACAGACGGTCCTAAAAATAAGAATATTAAATATGAAAATGCATATCAAATATAAGCTGTTGCTTTTCCTCCTGTTTTTTTCTGTTACTTTTTAATATAAAAGTATATATTAAAGTGAATGAGGAAAAAGTGCTTGCTCATGCTGGTCAACTCAGAGAAAGATTACTTAAAAAGCAGTCTGTGCTTATTAAAATTTCCAATTTCATATTTTGGTTTTGTTGTCTGGGGGGCGAGTCTCCCCTGAAAATTAATTTCAGCGAAATATGCATAACATTATTTGCGGGCTGATTGAAATATTGAACTGTAAACAAATCAATTGTAATTTCGCCAAAAAGTATGCTATGCATAATTTTGTACAAACAACGCGAAAGTGAAATCCAAAACTGACTAGACTGAAAATTCCAAAAGTTGGTAGTCGATAGAGTCGGAGCAAAAAGTTGATATCTCTATATATCAGTAAAGCATAGCTGTAGGCATCCGAAATATGCAAATGCGAATATGGAGGGGAACATTTTGTTGACACTTCATTTATATATTTGCGCGCGACTTTTGCTGTGCTCCGAAATTCAAGAAGATTTTTCTAAGTATGCGTAATACGCTTACGATAAGTTTGATTGGAAGCTGCATAAAGAACAAAATCGAATTTAATGTCTATTGTCCGTGTGAAGGAAGCAATTTCAAGTTTATATAAATCGCATTGGACATGACCGCTTCCTTGTCTGTCTCGCATACCCTTTTCATGGCCCTGATGAAATATTAAGAAGACAAATATGAAATCCCATATTGAATGTTCGGTATATGGCGCACAATTTAACTTTTATTGGTGCTGCGTATGTGTAAGTATGTATGTAATGTGATTTGGTCTCCGATTGTCAGCAAAGGTCATGCACAACTTAGTTTCCCGCCTTGATTTCGTCGCTGTCTCAGTCTCTGCCCTTTAATGTGCCTCGCCCACTTTACAGACCTTGCAAGGACTGAAAAGCATATTGAAAGGCCAGAGGAAGGGGAAGGGGAAGGGGAAGAGGATGAGACTGAGCTGCGCTTTGTGCAAAATGCTCGACAGCAAATACATATTTGTTATTTGGCTGACAGGCAACGGCAATGGCGATGGCGATGGCAACGGTAACGGTAACGGCAAACGAGCAAAAGAAAAATCACGAAATTCAAGCTGACAAGAAACAATACACGTACACATAAAGCAACAACAATGCGAAATATTCACAACCCGCTGGGCTGATGCCTTTTGTGTGATATTCGATTTGCGGTCTATATTTCCTGCCCGCCAAAAACAAGAAAGCTATAAGCTTTAAGCCATATATACACAACACTACATATGGCTGAACAACAAGGCCAACAGTGAGAAGAAAAGAAGCAAACTTTTGATAAGTACTCGGTGGCAGAGCACATAAAACGGCAGCTGCAACAAAAGTGATTAAATTAATATTGGAAAAAAATGTGAAGTAGACACATTGAAACTTGCCACCAAAAGCGAAACTGAAACTGAAACTGAGATGTGAGTTCACTCAATTGACCCAAGCGACCCTTAAGAAGCAACGCACGCAGCGAGCTTATAAAATGGCTGCTGCACACGCGCCACACACAATCACAGTGCCACTTAGTATGTGTGTGTGCGTGTGTGCATGTGTGTATGAATGCCTTTTAAGAGTTTTTCGGCGTGTGTGAGCGCCCGCTGCTTTTGGCCACGCATCATAACATGTCAATATACTTTAACTCCCAACGCCATTAAAGTCAAAAGCTCCACGGGGAATTTAGCAAAGCAACGACTGCCAAGGTGGTCACACCATTCAAAAGGACCAACGACCAAGGACCAAGGACCCAAACCAAGGACCTTCACTACTATGTAAATACCCTATAGTGTTGCTACAACTGTTATACACTTAGCTGTATTTGTAAACACTCAATGTTTGCCCATTTGAAATTACGTTTATTTCCCTTGTCAAACATTTTGCAAAATAAAGAAATTGTTTGCCACCAAAACCAAAACGAACTCAAATGGGTACAAAAAGGATACACTTTTAATAGAAAAACACGCAGCCAAAAATAAATGGATTGTGGTAGAGTAGGGACACAAAATTGAAGTAGAGAAAATATTAATTCGAACTAAAATTAAGTGAGCAGAAAACTAATTTTAGGCACTAAATTCAAGGTCGTAAGTACGCTATCTGAGAAAGGATTTGTTTTGCTTTTTTGTAGAATTGAGAAAAGTTTTGCTGGACTTTGAAGAAATAAATGCTGAAATTTTATGAGGCAGACAGTGATTGCTAAATTAAGATACAGCTATAAGGGCCAAGAAAAACAGACTTTTATTTAGCGAAATAAGAGCTAAATAAGCATTACATAAACTCCAAAATTTTACTGCTTAGCTATTGCGACAGTTGACAAAACAATTGTTTAATATGCGCAGATTTTTCGGTACTTTTTGCTGTATACACAAAGCAGCCAAATGGCACAAGGGAAAACAATGTAAGAAAGGAGTGTAAAAAAATGATGAGCAAATGCTGAAAATCGAATTTTGCAGCTTTGAATACTGTTGGCAGCTGAAGGCAGCAGCCCCAGACATGCCAGCAATTGCTGGTGATGGCGATGGTGTTGGTGGCATTAAAGCATTTTGTTTGTATTTACATGCAGGTGGGCGACATTTGTTTTGTTTGTATTTGTGTTTTTTATATTGTATTTGTATTTGTATTCAATCAGCGTCAAGCGAGGCGCCAAAATAAAATAAAATGTAGAAGAAATGGACAAACGATTTAACAACAAAAGCCAAAAGCTGAACATGGGCAGGTGTGCGAGTAAATCGAATCAAATAAAATAAAATAATGGCACTGGGTCGTTGCGATTTCAACCTGGCTGCGCGGCAGTAAGTGTGTGTGTGAGTTAGCCCACGTGTGTGTGTGTGTGCTGCTTGCTGTCAGCCGGCATTTGAGTTGCCATTTGCCAATGTTGCAAGTTGTGAGCCAGCTTTCAATTTGACGCTGATGCAAAGATGACAGCAAAATTTCCATAGTGATTTCCATAGTGTTCTCCTCTCCCTCACACTCTTGTATCTTTCTGCCTTCTGCTAATGCACTCAATTCCTGTTAAGCGACAGCTTCATGTTAGTGAGCTAATGGCTATTATTTCGACTGTTGATTACAATATTATTACATTGTCCTCAACATTAATGCGCGAACGAGAAGATGCCTTCTAACTATTCAACTGTAATATTGCCAGCAATAATGATGAAAATAAATAACTGTCTGGGCCAACAAGGGTTTGCCTTGCACACACACACACATACATGTGTCCTAGACCTAACTCGCTGGCTTGGTTGGCCTTCAGAGGATTCTAAGCCCTGTGTTACACCTACAGCGAACGCTCCATTTGCTCGTTAAGTTCATCGCAGTGGCCGTAATGAAGCTATAATTAGATAAGCGCAGCAGTAGTCTCTCAGTCTCTCAGTTTGTCAGTCTGTCAGTCTTTCAGGCAGTCAGTAAGTCAGTTTCTCAATCTGTTCTAAACCAGCTGCTGCATGAACACGAACAACATCACCGTCGGCTATATCTTTAGTCGCAGTCACAGTCACTGTCACAAACGCAGTCACAGGCGACAATGATGATGACGATAATGATGATGATGATGGTGATGGCAATGGCGTTGGTGTGTATCTTTCAGATACACAAAACGAACTGTCGCTGGCTTTGTATTTTTAGGCAAACAGCGAGCGAATTGTGGCAACAAAAACGTGCGACAAATGTAACCAACGTTGTGACTCTAACCGCATTCCAGACGACAGCCATTAGCAGCCACAGGATAAAGGACGCACTAGAACTCAGAGCATAGACATGAACTCCCGTGGAGCCAATAGACTGAGCATAGCATAATACGACTTACTGATAATCAGTCTTTCGCTCTTTATTAGTGTCACTTCAATTCGTTTGACATTGAAATACAAAGATAACAGTGCGTATGAGTTATGTTAACCAGACGCAGACTTCACGCAAAGAACTGCTTACTTATGCAAATCAATTAAGTTAATTTAATGTTTAAGTAAATAATTGATTGATACTTGTAACAAGCATGCTTTAAAGCAATTCTGGCCTTTAACAAGCTGTGTTTTCTTTTAGCCAGGCTATATTTTATGACCTGCACAACTATCAATCAAACATGAAGCTGAACTGAAAGCAATCTCTTCCTGTTTTGCTTCATTCTCTTGCTGCATTGCAAGGCTAATTCTGTTATGTGCTGTCTTTCTTCCCTCCTCTCTCTCTTTCTCCCCCTCTCTGTCGTCTCCCTTTGTCTGCTTGTGCGGAGAATCGACAGGTTTAAGTTGTTATTGCTGTTTTGTTGTTAATAGCTTTGTTGCTGGCTTTCTCCCTTGCCATGTTGTGGGCAATTAAAAGCGTAACCAAAGGAAGCATCAATCGGGCAAGAAGACACACAACTAAGTGTTACATAGCACAATGGATATCAGAGCACAGATATTCTTTACTATTACACTGCAATTTAGCTTAGTGTTTTCTTCTATCTCCCATCAATCAGACAATCACTTAATTACCTACTTCAGAGCAGCAAACTTAAATAGACGCTGCCAAAAAAAGTCGACAACTTTTTCTCTTCTCTGATTTTTAGCTTTTGCTTTTTATTTATTTTTTTTTTTTTGTGAATTGTTTGCTCTGTTTGTGTGGCATCGATTGGAAAAGTTGTTCAACAATTGAACCTTTTAACTTGCGTCGATTCTGTGGAATTTTGGCAATCAACTCGTTTACCACAGAGCAGTTTAATTAAGTGCCATTGAGGCAATAACTTTCTACAATAAATCCCCTCTTCCTGCTAGTAAATAAAATATTATTATTGCACATAATGCAGTTGAAAGTTTATAATGAAAACACAAAGGATTTGGGTCAAATGAGGCCTCGGGTTGTTGCAACAAATTTGATTTAAGGTAACAAAATCAATTGATGGCATAGTTTCAAATTTAAACCAAACAACATATGAATAGGTTTGTGTGGGTGGGTGTGGGTTGTGTGTAAGTTGAGCTAAACGTAGCGAAAGCTATGAACTTTGTTTATACAACTTTCCTAAGCGAATGCTTCGCAATCCTACAGAAAAGGTAAATTACAATTAACTGTTGATTGGAGAGAGAATGAGCATAAAGCAGAGAGGGAGAGGAAGATCTCCCTTAATGCACAATAAATCGAACTGAAGTACGTGACACTTAGCAGCTTAATTAAAATGAAATGCGCCATAGAAAACTCTCTGACACGCACATATACACTAAACACAACCAAATGAAAATGGCCAGCCAGGTGTCTGAGTACACTCCGGTTCATCAGCTTAGAAACAAGTGAATAAATACATTCCTAAGTAGCTTAAATTTTAACAGGATTAAACCAAAGTATTTCTAAAATAATTTCACCTGTAATTAAACTGTTTCCAAAAATCTCAAAGCGGATTAAATTATTCAAAAAGTAAACCAAATAATTGAAAAATACTTTTCGACACTAAAAACTCTCGAGGGAAACATAATTTCTAATTACATACATGGTTGCATTGATTACAGAAATTCGGCTTGTTTTTCAACGCAATAAATCATTTCAAATAAAAATGCTGTGTTATTACAAAATGAAACTTTTTCCCTTCTTTCTTTCCCCCCAATGAAACTTCGACGGCAAACCTCTACAGAATTTCCATTACATGTGCACGAGCTATTTTCGTACGTGAAATATTAATTTTCTATTTTGAAAATCACTCTCAAGGATACGCAGGCACACCGTGCGCCTTGTGCTATTTAAAGCCCTGTTCCACAAAAAAGAAAATAAATAGAAAAAATAAACTGGCGACCCAGAAAAGCGAGTAGCCAGACAGACTGAAGTATTGCTCGGGGCGGCCATTTAAAGCATAGGAAAACTATTAAAATTTATGCGTGAATGCTCTTGCGGCAGGGGACGAGACGGGACTTGGTAAGTGGGGAAAGTTTTCGTGTAAGAAGCAGAGCAGCAAATGGAGAACAATTCAGAAAGCATAAAGACAAAATGTCGCGCCGACAGCGGTCGACATACGTACACACAAAAGGGAACATGTTAATGCTGTCGACACGAGAAGTGACAAGGAATTTGGGAAAGGTGCCAGGAGGTGATGTCGGTATACCAGTCTGTTTAGGTGTATATGTAGTAAGTGTATACCTGGTGGCATGCCCCATAGGGCCCAGGGCACAGACAGCTCGAAGGCTGTATTTCACAAATCCTAACCACGTAATTGTGGAAAGCACTGAAATAGAGATGCAGATTAGGATATGCTTTAGGACATGACAAAACACCATAATGATTCGATAACTCGCAGAGACTCCCCAGTCACCAGCCACCAAAAGGATAAGCATGAAAATGTTCTAAAAATATTTATGCAGGGAAAAACCTCTAAATACTAATACGATAAAGTTATCCTTAAAGCAAAGCCCACTCAAAACAATTAAAAGGCTTTGGGCCACAACAAAGAGGCTAAAATGCTTACCAGAGATTTTTACCGAACAAACCGTGCAAACCGAGCAACCGAGTGGGCAACTTAATGCTTTCAACTTGTAAAACACTTAGCGGTTATTTGCTGTTTTTCTTTCTTTTTTTTGCATATTTTTCTGCTTTTATTTTATATATATTTACTCTGCACTCTCAGCTCACGGAGATACAAAACAGCAGAGTAGCAGAGGAGCAGCCGTAGCAGAGCATCAGCTAAGCGTAAACAACACACAAACTCACACACTCACTCAGCGAGCCAAACAATTTTGGGCAGATAATTTAAAGCAATTTAGGTGCAAATTTGCTATGTTTCTCCTTAATATTCCCTTACTTTTTTCGTTTTCGTTTTTGTTAGCGTTTTCGTTTAGTGGAGTAGTCAGTCGGCTAAGAAAGGAAGCGAGCGCCAAGTGGCGCGCACAGGTGTCTCGCGACCAAGTTAACAAAATTTGTGTTGGCAAACTGAATGCACGTTTAGGCAGCTGCCAGGAGCGTGCACGACCGACAGGAGCAAAGGACAACGCACGACTGTAGCGCTGGTAAAACGAATGCCAAGCGATGTCCACGATGGTGACGAACTAGAAAAAGCCGAACACGGCACACACAGAACACAAATACAAACACACACACCACGAACACACAGAGACGGCAGCAGTTGCTTTATAGCCCATTGGCACAGAGTCGTCGGCATTTGTTGAAAGTAAGTTAAAATATGAAAAAGAAGTAACAAAAATAGCAGCAGCAGAAGCAGAAGCAGCGGCAGCAGTAGCGTCGTCGTCGGTGACTCCTACAGCGACGACGGCAACAGCGACTGCGGCGACAGCAACAAATAAATCGCTAGTAGATTATTCGTGCTGGCACTCAGTTCCCTCCAGATCCGTGCCCCTTTCCCACTGGGCACCTACAGGCCCACGCTCCGTGCCGGCACCAAAGTCACCCATTCCACTCCACTCGACTGGTTTTTTTTCATTCTCTCCTTTTTTTTGAAGCACGCCTGTGTGTATGCTATGAAAAATTGACAGCCACAGCAAAGGGGACACATTTGTTTGTTTGTTGTTGCTTTCTTCTTACTGTTGTTGTTGGTGCCTCTTTTGGGTAAGTAATTTTCGCTGTTTCTATTTAATTTATGACTCGTGTTTTTCTTGTCTTTTCTTCTTTTTTTGTTGTGTTTTCTTTTATTTGCCTTTTATTAATTTGTTTATTTGTGCGAAGCGATGCTCATTTCCCGTTCGCCACTCACTTAGTTTGGTTTTAAAAACGTTACTTTTTATGCTCTTCGTAATAAAAACTCATAGACCCTCACACCAACAAACAAACGCACACACACACACCTACAATTTCAAGCTTATATAGACAGCTTTATGCATTGCCAAGCATTTTACCTATTCATCCATATAAGCGTGTGTGTGCCACGCGTGTCGCATCCTGTTGCTTCCTGTCCACAACGTGCTGTTATCTTAGACTGCACAGTGAGAAACAAGTGGAAATCTAAAGTACAAATGCAATAAATCAGCGCAATAAAAATGTCCACAAAAGATATAAAAAATGCGTTTAAATACAAGTTTTTAAGACATACCCGAGGCTTGAATATTATATTATATTGCTGTCTGCCATTGAGGAATACATTAAATAATTTTTTTATCAGTGCAGTTATTGTTAAAAACTTAAGTTTATACTAAAACTTTTTATTGAAAAATATATGTAGGAACTTTCTCTGAGTGCCGTTGTCAGTTGCGGTTGTCAACGCTTTCCTTGTCTAGTGTTATTCCAGTCGTTGGCAGTAAAATTGCTGATGGTGTTGGTGTTGCTGCCCCCTGTTGCATGCAGCTGATAGAAGACTTTTCCCTTTTGATTTTCTTTATAATGAAGCTCAGTTCGTTTCGACATGCTGTCATTCCCTCATTACTTCATATACACTTAAAACTGTTTTGTTAGCACTTTGTGTCATTTTTATGGTATAATGTTTACTTCAACTAAAATTGTTATCCTGCCAGACGCTTGTTGCTCACTTGTGGCAAATGGCATGTTGCAAGTGTAATGCTTCAAGTAAACCATATGCATGAATGTGGTTGTATTTGTGTGTGTGTGTGTGTGTGTGTGTGTGATAAACAAGCCGCATAAAGATTATGCAGTACGTATTTTGATTAACTGTTTCAAGCCACTTAATAGACCACAAAAGCTGCGAAAAAACCATAAAGTAAACGAAGAGAATGCTATACCAACCAGCAAATGGCCACAAATGACACGTTTGGTGTTAAATGGAGGTCGCCTCGTGTGTGTTCTGCCGTATGAATGTGTGTTTATGTGTGTGTGCGTGACTGCGTGTGTGTGTGTTTGTGTGTGAGTGTCACAGTTACAGCTAAATTGTTTGTACAACATTCATGTACAGCAAACATAAATCCCATCCAGGCAGCACTGGCTACGCCAACTAAACGTGCGACGCCAAACGAAGTAAACACAGTTCTGATACCCTTCGTCACACTCCCCCAACTGTCACTTTAGCCTGCCCAGCAGCAGGGCAATTAAACCCCTAGGTGCACATGTATGTGTATCTGTGTGATGGAGTAGGTACGTGTGTCGGTGTGTGTGCGTGCGTGACGCCTGCGCTGAGCTCAAGTTTATGTTAGCCGAGGCCTTTATCAGACTGTGTGACACAACAGCTCCTGTAGCTCATTAGCGAACTCTAACCAAAGGCAAATCAACTTAACAACAACAATGTGTACATTTACAGTAAATTGAATTCACCTACAAACACTCAAACATACATATGTTGCTCCCAACAGTCAGTCATACACATGTCATGACAATTACACACATGCAAACCCACCGTAGGCTCTCTGAAGCAGGAATAATCTGTCGTGTCTTTGCAACCGCACACACACATACATTTACACGCTTCACAATTTGTCTTGGTTTGAAAGCACCCACACAGATGCAGTTTAATTGCAGGGAATCGTCGCACGCTGCAAAGACAGCCAGACAATGCAAAGCCGGTAATGACTCCCTTAATGAAAAAGCTATCTGCTCTTACTTTCATACGTCCCTTAACAAAAGGAGCGAACGAGACAAAAGGCGGCGGCGACGAGGCAATGAAGTTTTTATGCACACTTGTTGTGTTAACCGTTACAATATATAGCGTTGCCAGATGTTTAAATTTAACATGGAACATTTATTTTCATGAGTTTTTTTTAGAGCACTTTGCAGTCATCATCATATTATTGGTATGAGTGTTTGTGTTTTGCTCGACAACGGCAGTATATACTTAGAGCTTCATTTGTATTCAATAAACTAACACAACAATAGGAGCGTACAAAAAAAATTAATCTCTGAATATTTAACATTTTGTGTTGCGGGTAATAGTATCGATAACTGATTCAAATTTATTTAGAACCGATATATTGAATCTGATATATCGCAACCTGAGTATCGAAACTGGAAAAGAACAACGACTACCATCCCTAAGCGTCACTAGAATTTTCTCCAGTTGAACAAATTGCGACGAAGAGATATCGATACTTTCGTGGTAAATTGTAGAGTTGTACATCGTAGTTCAATTGAAGGAAGTAGTTCAGTAGTTCAATTTCCAACGAACGAACTATATCAGTCATTTAGTTCGTTCGTTCGGTCGATGGTTTAGGTCTTGGTCCCATTCTAGTTCGTTCGTTCGTTCGTTCGTTCGTTCGTTGGTTTAGGTCTTGGTCCCATTCTAGTTCGTTCGTTCGTTGGTTTAGGTCTTGGTCGCATTCTAGTTCGTTCGTTCGTTCGGTCTTGGTCTCATTCTAGTTCGATTTGGTCGCATTCTATTTGCATTTTTTTAAATGTAACGTTCGCATACTTTTAATAACACAACTGAATGATACAAAAAACTAAAAGATTATTGGAAAAATTAAACTCATTTTAATCTATTTTTTAATGCTTAATATTTTAAAGTAAGCAAAATGTTGTGCTTTGGCGTTCTATTGACACAGTCGGGTGCTTTGCCTTAATATGTCTCATTAAGTTTCCTTACGATCCACCTGAAATGCTTATCGAGGATTTGCAATAAATGCATTTGCCATGTTTTCTGTCTTCGATAACCGAACGAGCTAAACGAACGAACTAGAATGGGACCAAGACCTTAACCAACGAACGAACGAACTAGAATGGGACCAAGACCAAGAAAAACGAACTGAACTACTGAACTACAATCTCGGATATAGTTCGTTCGTTCACTTAAGTGAATAGTTCAATCGAACTTATTCTGAACGATACGATACAACTCTAGTAAATTGGAGCTTCCTTTGAAAAATTGCCATAAATGTAAAGCCCGGAATTGAGTCAAACATTGAAATAATGATTTTTTTTTTTTTTTTTTAATAATTGATTTCGTTAATAAGCAAGCAAAATTCGTTAACTAAATCCATTCTAGTGCTTAACAGCTTTGCTTGTAGGAACAACCGTTAGGTCGGCCATATTAGTTTTCGTTTAATCTTTTCGCAGCGTGTTCTGTGAATAAAGTACGATTTGAATTGGAAAATTGAGTTGTAAATTTGCTCAATGAGTTCGGAAGTTGGTACTATGCCCTGTGCAGTTTGCGGAAATGTGTCCGCATTGATGTGTCAGCGCTGTGGAGAACCGTATTGCAATGACGTTTGCCAGCGGAAAGATTGGCAGCGTCATAAATATTTTTGCATCATAATGCCGTAAGTATTAAAATTTAATTGAAATTAATATGTATGTATGTACGTACATAAGTACATAGTGTGTGGGTGCATATACAAACATTTCATTAATGCATTCAATCATTTCTTTTGTAACTCACCAAAGAAGACGCACAATAAGTGCCGTTACTTTCTCATGCGTGTGTGAGTGTGCACGGTACAAGTGTGTGTGTGTATATATGAGCTATGCAAATGCACAATTCTAAAATATCGAAATAAATAATAATATTAATTGTAAACTAATTTCTTCCAGTCCATTGGTGACATTACACCCAATTAAATCTGGAACATCACAAAGAACGCTGGAAACTGGCAGTTTTGGGTGCAGCCTTGAGTCGATACTAAACGAAGCGATCAACCAAAATAACTGTCCATCTGATGGATCTGAAGCTGCGAAGCCAATTAAGTTGAGTACAGCATGGCGAGATCATCTAAAACCGCCAGAAAATGATTTTTTCGACTGTCTGGTGACGTATATCGAGAAGGATGGTTCCTTTTGGGTAGTTGCCGAGTCCAACACTGAGCGCCTGGAGCGTCTCACCAGTAATATGGTTCGCAGCGTACAGAACAAGAAGCCCTGCAGCTTTGAGATGATTGATATTGGTGATCTAGTTGGAGTCTTGAATGATAAGCAAATGTATCGAGCCGAGGTGTTATCTTTGGATGCAAATGCCAAACGAGTCGAGGTGCGTCTTGTTGACTATGGCACCATAACCATTGTAGACGTACAGGACGTTTATTTGGCTGTGCCACGCATGGCAGAGATGAAAGCTTTTGCCTTTAGAGTGATGTTATCAACCAAAGCTGCCATGGATGCTAACAAGCGTCTAACATTGTGTCTGTTGGGTAGCAACAATGTCGATGGCATCTACCAGGTGCAGCAAAAGTTTACCAAGTCAATACCACTCAACTTGCCTGTACAAGTGCTAGCCAGCAACCCAAAAGTTGTGTTGATCAGAACTTTTGAGCACAACGATGTGCTTAACGAGCCCCAAGTGGCTCTATTGCAAATCAAGAAACCAGACAATCTTAACGATGAACTAAACTCTTCTTTGTCTAACAAGTCGGGTTCCAATTTTACGGAACCTTTTCCAGAGAAACTACGAACCTTTTTTCTGGCAGCACGCACCAAACAAGGTTATCGCCGTGCCTTTTTGATCGACTTTATCGAGAAACCTGCAAAATTCTTGGTTTACGAAATGGACCAAGGCCAAATTTCCATAACTGATGAGGTTCGCCGCATTCCACCTGAGTTTCTCGATCTTCCTCTGGGAGCAGTGGCTATGACCCTCGCAGATGCTAACAAACGCTCTCTGAAACCGATACTGGCTCAATGCAGTGGTAATTTGTCCATTATGATTGAAAAGGAATATTTACACGAGCGGAATAACGATAAGCTTCGCTCGGCTAGGGCCACTTTGTTGGCCAACAACGACGAAGTGTGTCCCGTGCGCATAGATACGTTTACGGGACGGATCGCCGAACTGGGCTTGAAGTACTGGGAGGAATCAATCGAAAATGGAAGTTTGGTTTACATATCACATGTCCAGAATTATCACACCATCTGCATTAGCTCAGTGGTGACCAAGGAATACACCGACATATTCAAAAGTCTCGAAGCGAAATGTTTGCCGTTTAGTCCAAATAGTAATATACCAATTGGCTGCATTGTCCTGGTAGTTTGTCCTAATCGCGGTTACTATCGCGCCGAGGCAAGTAACTGCATTTATAGCATTTTATTTAATTTTTTGTAATAATTTGATTTCTCGCAGGTTATTGCTGAACAGGAAAAGGGTTTGTACGGTGTTCGCAACATTGATACTACTAGTGCTCATCGGGTTCCCGCATCTCATTTGCGCAAATCCTGTGCTTTTCTCGAGAACTTGCCAGTCAGCCGATGTCGCTCCAGTATCAAGACCATTTGCAGTATTCCCTCGGAAGTGGTTCCGCAGAATACAACGGCCATGCGACTTTTATTAAACCTTTATGAACAGAAAACTTCTTTGACTGTTCAGTTCACCGACTTGGAATGCACTTCTCTGGACTTACTCGACAACACCGTCGAGCCAGCTTCCCTTGTAGCTCGTATGCTTCCGATGATGTTCACGCCTTCAGCAATTGAACTCAAACCGGCTCAAAATTTACCCGGTCCACTACTGATTGCACCAGATTCTGTTGAACCGGAGTCCTCGAGTATTGTTGGTTTGCCACCACTGCCGCCATCGCCACCAAATACACCACTTGTCGAATCAAAAAGTTGCAAGCGGATTAAACGGCACTACTTTGAAGATCTTAAACGTGATTTGCTCCCGCTTGGAGAGAATATTAAAATTATGGTTCTGAATGCCATTGGTCTGCATGCGACAGGCCAAATAACGGCTTGTTACTTTTCCAGCGAGATGGTTGCGGAGACTTTCCAGAATTTACTAGATCTCGTGGTCCAAAAAGGCAGCGATGAAAGTATTTCAGCGGGATATCAGCCTGAGTAAGTGATTAAGTAGTTTATCAGGAAATATCTCTGCTAATCGATTGATCTTTAACAGCATTGGAGAAATGTGCTTGACACTCTTTGCCGAGGACAATTCCTGGTATCGCGGAGTTTGTCTAAAGGTGAAGGGCCATGAAGCGGAAATCTTGTACTGCGATTTTGGCAACTCGGAGATTGTGCCCTTAAGCAGAATCAAGCCCATTCCGACTGAATTGCTGCAAACCGTTTATGCCACTAAGTGCTTCGTATTTGGTAAGTTCCTGGCTTTAATTTATGCTTGGAGCTGTCTAATCTCATACATATTTCAGGCTTTGACAAGTCAAAGGACTTTATAGCTCTGGAGGAATATCTTGCAGCGAAAACTAATATTGTATGCACTGTGCTGGAAGGATCGGAAACAAACACGCGTCTGGTTAAAATACCAGAGCTGGACAAAATATTGTCACATGAATTGAATTAGTAGTAATCGATTTACCAAACCATTTCGAATAATTTGTTAACTGACGACATGGAGAGAGCGTCCTTTTGTTTTCTTTAAAAATTTAATATACAACTATTATGTGTACGTTGTATATGCTTTATACCGGGTTTTGGAACTCGAAATAAATATTGATTATGTTTAACTTGAGTTGACTATTTAGTAAAAGATCTGAGGTACTCTGATGAGATCTTTAATTTACTTGACACAAACATGAATAAAGTACAACAGCAATAACATTAACAACATAAAAAACATTCAGTTCTCCGTTTTCAGCTTGGCGAGTAGTTCCTCAATCAATCTTGGATCCCGCACAGCAATCAAACCATTTGCATTGCGCTTCCAGTCGGAGTCAGTTTTCACTGGATGCGCTTCAGGAGTCTGATAATTTAGTGCCACAGCTTTCTGCTCGGCGATACTGGTAGCATAATCGAACACGTCACCGCCGAGAGCGCGTAAAATTGCTTGGGGAGCACAGGTATCCCATCTGAATGTAGAGCCCTTGCTTAGAACGTAAACGTCAGCGTCGTTGGTGATCACCTTGAGAGCTTTGTGACCCGCTCCCGCTGAGAAGGCCAACTGATACTTAAGATCTAGCAAGTGTTGTATTATTTTTGGATTTTCGGAACTGGATAAAATGCAAATCTTGCCACGCTCCTTATCCTCACGTGCCTCAAATTGACAGTTGTGTGTTTGCAGTGTGGGTAAGCAGACACCCCAATGCAGTAAGGAACTATACACGTGCTCTTCGTGTTTGGTACCAAAAGGTTGAGCGACAACACCGATCACAGGGATGCCAGAGTCGCGTTCATGGACGCCAATTAGCACGGTGACACAATCCAATCCGGTGGATGTAATGCCAGGGAAGTTAGTAAACACGGTATCGCCAGAAATGTACTCCGCAGTAGCATCTAATAAAATAATTGAGATTAGGCCAATATAAACTAAAGATTCGTTCACATCACCTACCAATGGGATCAATCCAAATGCCCAGATTGCTGTAGTCCAAATTAGCGGGAAGCTCCGGAATGTCACCGAGCTTTGGGTCGTCATATACAACCTTTCGATGCACTGCCGCAGCGAGAGCATCGGCAGCGGATTTGTGCTCACCTAGAACAGCTGCCAAGCAGAAAGCAGTTTCCGCCTCGGTGTCCCCCACTTTAATGGTGACTTTTTCACCCAGTTTGTTGGTGAAATTCGGTGATTCCTCTCCCAGTATCGAATCTTTCATGTCTGCAAACAGTTGGCCAATCTCATGCTTGATGGTTTCCTGAATTAGCACATCAGCCAATGTTTTGAAATCGTGTTCAAAACGCTCATTTGCCTCCGCTCCTGTTTTTTCCTGCACCAAGAGTGCTAATAACTCTTCGTTGGAGCGACATAAGCGCGCTATATTTGCCGCCTTCTCCGCACAATTAATAAGTGCACGCAACAAATTCTCGGTATCTCCCATTTTGCTACTTCTTTTACTTTATGCACTTTATTTAAATTTCCTTCGCTTTTATGGTTTCATTTTTTACAAGTTTTGCTCGATAAATAAGCAGTACGAACACTGTTATTGCCTACCTCCACACAAACTGATATATCGATACACGACTTATGTATCGATACTTGCAAATATTGGTGTTTTTTTTAATATTAGTGGGACTTTAAAAACCAGCTGTTATTTAACAGTGCTGACTGGCGGTAGTTTCAAAATTAAAAATATGATGATTATTTGTTTAACATTTTATTTAACTAGTAATTTATCTTTATATTTGACTTTAAATAGAAATGAATAATTTTCTTGGTTTATCGCTATTGCTGTTATTATAAAGGAGACAATCGTATATTATTAAAGAGTACATTTATTAGGTTTCTTAATTTTTGCATCAACTTATGATTCGCTTTCAAGGGCGTTAAGTATGTATGTATATTTTGCAGCTTTCACATCTTAATTGAACCAGTTTTAATTGGCAATTAAAAATTACGCACTCGCCGCCCATTTAGCGTATGCTGAAAAATCATGAATCATTTTCGAATGGGACTACACAAACATATGTACTTAAGTATGTATATTTGTATATGTATATTGGGAGGCTGCTACTTCGGTTGCTCTCTCGCTGCAGCATAATTTGCACCCGATCTTATCGACGAGCATTGCTAATGATTCGCATTAATGATCCTGTATTCTCGCTCTCTCTGTTTCTCTCCCTCCCGGTCTGTCTCTCTCGCTCTGACTTGGAGTGTAACAGCTCCTGCATCATCTTATGAAATGAGACCATCAATCAGCTTGTGCCGCAGTCTTTTCAGTCTCTTAAGTCGCATCCCAACGCGCATTTGCATATAAATTGCTGCTAATGTCGCGCTATCAAAGTGACTGCATCACGGACGGACGGAAAGACAGACAGATGGACGGAGGGTTGCATTCCTGTAATACCCAGCCCTGATATGATATGAACTGAATGCCCTACGGGGCACAGCGTTCATCCAAGTTATTCGTGTATCGCTTGGCTTATGCTAATTTTCCCAGGCAACAAACAAACACACACGCACACTCGCACACTCACATGTGTGTACTGCAGTCCAAGCAATTGATGTTTGGATAACGTTGACTTGATGACTTTGCATAATTTACGCCAGTCTGAAGCGGCAGAAAGAACGCAAGAAAACATGTTGGCCAAGTTTGGGTTAATTTTTCACTCAAACACACGCGTTGCTTATAATGTGTTAATATTCAGCCGGAAAGTAGCCAACAACACATGAACACTTTTGTCGTTTTTCTTTTAGCCAATTTCAACTTTTGACGTTTCAATTCCATTGCCTGATCTTTTGGCAAACAATTTTTCATTAGCCTGGCCCGAAGCACTCGTCAGCTCCACGTAGTTTGTTTTACAAAGCGCTTCCTCTAAAAATATGCCCAAAACACAAAGTTGGTTAATTGGCTGTGGCACGCAGAAATCTTAGAACTTTATATTTAAAATTAAAAATAATATATTTTGTTGCAAAATTAATTTCTGTATTATTTATTACTGAATGAAATAAATGATTCCGTTTAGGACTCATTAGTTCTCAAGCACATATTGTTAATTATACATAAATAATATAAATAACTGTAATACATTTTTAATTCAATTTAAACAAACATTTTTTAATTAATCATTGCTAAGTAATTGGCACGCTTTTTTAGTTTTCCTGAGAAAGTTTATTTGAAAAACTAAAAAATTTGTGCTTAATTCGCACATAATTAACTCTAAAATCAAGAATTTTAATCTTATATTTTTTACAACTATTTTTTTGTATTGCAAATATTTGTTAAAATAATAATGCGATCGATCACTTCGTGTTGTCGCTGCTTGTTGCCTTGACAAGTTTGTCGCCTAAGTCTTTTGTTGTGGTGTCGGCTAGGTTGGAGAATAAATAGACATGTTCGATGTTTGTCATGGGTATTTGCATTGTTGTTCCCTTGTTCGCTTGTTTGTTTGTTTACCCTTTTGCATGTCTAACAGCCTTTTAATTAATCGCCAAAGCTAAACAAATTCTTAATGAGTCTTTAATTAATCGCCAAAGCAAAATGTAAAACACTCGTCGCTTTTTTTTTTCTTCTTTGAAATATATAAATATTTAAATTTGTTGTGACTTGATTTCTGTTATGGACACTATGTGGTCGTTGTTGTTGCTGTGACGGCTCCTCCCCTGAGGTGTTTTTAAAACAAGTTTCGACGCTACCACAAATTTGTTTGGCTTTATCATTTTGCTGTTTGTTTGTCTTTGGCTTTGAGTTTGCTGTTAACTTGATTATTAAGTTGCCACAACAATGTTGATAACTGTTTTAAATGATGATAGAAATTTCCTTCAACTCGTTTAGCTAAGTAGTTTGAGGCCATCAATGGGGCGTATACGCAATGGAGCCAGCATGAAGTTGCAGCTAACTTCAAAATGTCTTCCCATTGAGCATAGAACAAGTCTGTACTTGTCTCGGATTGGTGCAGTGAGCAACAAGTTGGAAGTGTAAGTGGTACAGCAACCACTTAAGAGAGTCTTGTTATTTGTTTCTTGGAAATAAAATTAAAAAATTAATTAAGCGGCTGTTTAAATTTAATGTTGTATATTGTAGATTCTGTACCTCAAAGCAGCACTGGGTTTGTTGTGTTTTTCAGAAGTATACCATAAAGTATATATATTCTTGATCAGCATCATCATTCAAGTCGATATTGAGTCTAAGCATCTTAGAGTCAAAAAGAGCTACATTCATTAAATTGCATAGGCCCAATCGGTCGAAAGTTGCACTTTAACGAGTGCTTATTGCTACTAAATAGTTTCCTATAAAAAATCTTTAATAATTTTCCAACTTTTCAATGATTGATTCCATGCATCAGAGATGTGCATTCACTTAACTGTAATTGACAGCTGTAGAATAGAAATTAGTTTCTGCAGACAGAAGACTGAAGAATTGTAGACTTCAGACAGCAGCCAGAGGGCAGAGATTGAGCGGAAATGCAAACAAATGCATTGCCTGTTTGTCGAGTGCATATAAATTTTATGCATTTCGCGAATAGTTTGCCATTTTGCCACTTTAACATTATTGTTATGATGATAAGCGAGCGATCGTTGCAGCAACCATGTCGAACGTGCTGTGCTGTCTCCATGGACACAGAACAGTGTACACTGTACAGTGGACACTCGATGTGTCTGCCTGCAGAGCGAGAGCAAATCCAGGTCTCACCTCTGTGAAGTTGAATGGGAAATGGGATGAGAAGTGGGGGAGGCACAAAGATTGCGTCTGAATCTCAGACTGGTGTCTGTGTGTCTGCCAATGCAGCGTCATGTTTAATGGCTCAGGGAACGCATCCTGCCAGGCTGCCTTCGTATAGCTTTATGTGAGTTTTGTTCGCTGTTCTGTTTGCTGATCTCGTTACGATCAGTTCAGTTCAGTTCAGTTTTGAGTTTGGCTTTCGTTCGCATTTAAAACCATTTCATTGCCAGTGTGTGAATATAATTTAATGTATGTGTAGTTGTGTGTGTGTGTGCCATTTTCAATATCGCAGTGTTACAACCTGTGCCCCTTGCTGCCACTCGCTGATATTATTTATTATGCCTGATTGGTTTTCAAGTGATCATAAAGTAAGTGATCGTCGTTTTGGATCGCTTTCGACCTGGCCCCAAACAGTCTGTGGCAATTGTGGCGCTGTCTTGGTCCAACCATGGCGTTAATATGTAGATTTTCTACATTGGAGGCGTTTGCTCAAGATTTATGCGCTGCCCAATTGTGCTGGATACTCCAAAAGGGGTCAGCTGAGTTGACCCCGAAAAGTGCTTAGTGCTGGACAGAGGGGGTGTGTTTTTGGATAGCTTCATTTGGCCTATAGACAGCTGGCATTCCAATGGTTAGAGTTGTATCCTGGTCGACTCCCACACGGCGTGCTCATCTCAACAATTTGGCATTAACATTTAATTGACATTGATGATTGCGGCACTGGACAAGTCTGAGAACGATTCGTGCGTGTAGCGTGCGTGGAATAGCGAATGCCCAATGAAATTATTAAAAAATCATATCGGGGCAGTTTGAGCTGACAGTTGTGCTGCGCATACGCCGAATAAAGCCAAGTCCGACTCAAAATCCGACTCCAACTCCGTCTGGAACTGACATGAAGAAGACATACAAATAAATTTGTGGCACTTGCAGACAGCAAGCAGACAGCTCAACAAAAGGGGGTGGCAGGGGCGGGGAGGGGAGCGGAGGTGTCTGTGCAGCCACTGAAAGCTGGAAGTCGCTGACTGGACAAGTATTGCGTTTCTAGCGCCAATCTCTCAAACTTGGCCAAAGTAAATGCTCAAAATCAACGCCAAGTGTTTTTGGCGCTACTTTCAACTCACACACACGCACGACTATGGTACACACTCACATAGACATCTCTTCTTGGCTTGTTTATTAGCCCGTCTGTGTTTTGTTTTCGCTGCTTTAAATGAACGTTATTAAGAGATGCTTATCTCTGAGTGATTTATTCATTAAAAAGGCATTTATTAGCCAGAAACAAGCCATTGCCAATGACTCTATATTTATGTATATGGGTGTGAGTGCGTGTGTGTGTGTGCGTGCGTGTGTGTGCGTGCTAGCCACACTCACTGCTGCTGCTGCTGACCAAGTTAGCAGAATACCTCGTCGCCTCATTTGAGCGGCATTAAAATGCAAAAGCGTGTTTATTCCTGGAAAACAAAGCCAACGCAGCGCGGGAGTGTAGTATGTGTAGGGTAGTGTAGTGTACTGTGTAGTAGAGTGTAGTGTAGTGTGCGTTTGTTGCATGCCTCCAGCTTTTATTGACTTGCATATTTCCCCGCACAAACACTTGCTGTCTGCCTGTGTGTGTGTGTTTGTGTGTGTGCGTGCGTTTTTAATCACTTAATTAGAGACTTTTTTAATTGTCTTGGCCAGCTAAGTTATGGCAAATTATGCAAAAGGTGTGCAATGTGCAATGTGTGTGATGTGCAGCCGCTCGCCACGACGCGGGGCCAAGTTCGTGTCTTAAGTCTTTTGTTTCAAGTGTGGCGATGTGCGTGTAAAAGAGAGAAGTGGAAGTTAGAGAGAGAGAGGGAGAGAGAGACAGTGGTCTTCACTACTAGCTGGTGCTATGTGGCACAACATAACTTGCCACACACCCAAACTATACGCCACTATTGTCACCTTTGCAAATTAGAACTGAATAAACTGATTTGCTTGCTAGCCAATTGCCTGCCAATAGGGCTTATAAACTGGCACAAAGGCCAGGCACGAGACCATCACATAAACACTAGTTATTGTGGTAGAGTCATTCTGCAGACCAGTGTTAATCACATACTCGCCTGGTTGGCCAAGTTGGCTGGTGGTGGCTTCTTCGTTTTGGTGTCATAAGGAAGCGTCTAAATGATTCATAATTTATGCCCAGCTCTTTGCCTGTCGTTGGCCATTTCCCAGCCATTCTCATTGCCATTCCCATTCCCATTTCCATTCCCATTGCCACGGCCTTAACCATTCCCAGCGTCATTCTGTTGGCCATTCAATGCTTTCGTTACTTAATTTTTTTTCAACTTAAGTTGCTGGCTTGTGCCTGCTGCACATACTTCCTACCCTAAGTGTACCCACTCCCCCTTCCCCTTACGCTTCCCCACCTTTTGGGCTGACAAAGTGCGTGGACGTCGTCGTCGTTTGTCTGCGACGTTGATAGCTGAAAAAATTACTTACAAATTACATGCGTAGCTTATGCCCCCGTGCTGCCTTCGGCTTGTTTGCTTAATGTGCTTTCTGGCGGGTTACGAATACGGTCCCAGGTACGCAGTGTCCCCTGTACAGGTAGTTATCGTTTTGCCCCCCCCTCCCCATTCCCAGCTGCTGCTGGTTTTGGTATTATGTCTCGTGGTTGCATCGTAAATTGCTTTTCCTAATTGAATTCTGAGCACTGTCAAGTCCCATGACAAGTACAGTGGGTGTGGGCTAGAAAAGAGTGGATTTCTCCCCCCAACCCCACCCCCTCCCTTTGACCGATAGCATCATTCTCAGGCTTAGAGCTGCAACTTTTTATCTCACTCAAAAACTCATTTGCATACAAGCAAAATATTGTTGTAATTATGCCGGTTAAATAATGCAATTTTTAGAATTACAATAATTATAATTGAGTTAACAAGGTTAGTGCAAGGGGCAGCAACAGAAAAGAGAGAGAGAGAGAGAGAGAGAGAGAGAAAGGGGCAGAGCGCGAGTTTGCGGAATTTGGCATGCAACACGAAACTTGGCCATAAAGCGTAGCTGCGTTTAGCTTAACCAAGTCGACAATTTAAAAAGCCAATTTGCGCATAATACGGCGAACGTGAGCGCAAATCTTAAACGCAATTTGCAAACACACACACACACACACATACACACTCCAACACACACACTCATTCTCACACACTCCTAGCGAGTAGTGTGTGCCTGATCAGCTTTGGCTTATTAAGAAAACATTAACACAACTTGACCCAATTTCCAATGGCATGCTAATTTAAAGTTAACCCAACGTTACCCAACACTGTCGCAAAGCTTGCACACAATCTGGCAACTCTGAACAACGCATGCTGCTCAATTTTTGCAAATCATAATAGAAAATGGGTCGTCGCGTGAAAAAGGAAGTGAAACAATTCAATGTCGGTGACTTTGTGTTCGCCAAGGTGCGTGGCTTTCGGGCCTGGCCTGCACGCGTGATGAGCACGGAAGTGTCTAGAACGTATTATGTTTACTTCTATGGCACTTGCAACATTGCACGCGTGCCAATTTCACAAATCTTCGAATACGAGAAGCACAAGCTGCGCATGGGCGACGTGAGACATCGAGCAAATCGTTCCTTCAAACAGGCCATGGAGCACATGGGCAAGACGGTGGGACAACCCGACAAGGATCGTGGCTACTTTAAGGCCAAGGAGCAGCTGGAGAGCGAGCAATACGAGCAGGAGAGCGATACCAGCTCAGAGCACGAATCATCATCGCCTGCGCCGTCGTTGGAACTGGCCGTGGGCAAGAAGTTGACCAAGAAGCTGTCAGAAAAGTTGTCCAAGAATCTCGAGCTGCCCTTTATACACATCACAGGAGACTCCGATTAGGATTTGGAACCACGAGTGGGACTTCAAGTTCGATGACGACTGGAAAACACAACTGGAACTCTTAAAAGTGGCTTTAAACTAGACTCCGATTGGAACTCCGATTGAAACTAAGTTTCGTACTAAGTTCCGAACAAAGTCTTCTACCAAGTTGTCGTCGAAACCAGCTACAAAGTCTCATACTAAGTGCTTTACTGGGTCTCCAACTAAGTTTGCTAATAAGTGTCCTACTGAGTCTCGCACTGATTCTCCTTCTAAGTCTCTTGCAAAGTACTCAGTGCCTTCTACTTGATCTCCCAACTCTCCTAGTACTGGAACGTCTCTTTAAAGTCCCATACCCATTCTTCTACTAAGTCTTATACCAAGTGTCCTACTATATCTACTACTAAATCCCCCACTGAGTCCCCTACTAACCCTTCTAGCTTCTCCTCTACTAATCCACGCAAGTTTCCTCCTCTTTAAATCCCCCTTTTTTTTTAGCTATAAGTTAAGAAAGTGTTCAACTAATAAAGTTGTGTGTTGTTTCTATTTCCAGAAGATTTGCTTTAATTTATTTTGTGGCTTTTATCGCATGGGCGTGTCCGTGGGCGTAATGGCCGCTGCGTGACGCATCACAGAAAATTGACGCTAAACGAAAAGAAGATTTGAACACGTCTCGCTGGACAAGGCATTAAAAGCTGCAGCGACAGCACAAACCGAAACACCCCACAAATTTCCAGGGTATGGGCATAGTTTAGCTTAATGGCATCGTAAAAAGTAAACACAGTACTTGCCAAAGTTTTACCCTACTTTTAAAGCTGCCTTGGCTTTAATTGCACAACAGCAGTGGGAACTAAACTAAATTGGTAAAGTGGAAGTACACTGGGATCAGGAGTTGCTAGCTGATAAACATTAAACATTAATAAATTATCGGCACCGCAGCGAATTAATCACAAACATCTGGTTTGGAGTTAACGAGACGAGACGAGACGAGAGTTGACCACAAATCAGATTCACTAGGCCCATCACAGGCTGTGCTTTGATCGCACTGATGACGCCCTGTTTTCGTTTGGTTAATCCAACAGCTTGCAGCAGCTGCGTCGTGCTGCATGTTGCATGTTGCACTCACCTCATTTGCAGCATCCTTTCTGACAGCTGGCTGTGTAAATGTTGTCCTGTGTCGTTGCGGTTTGGACTAACGAACAGATTTTTAAAGGATGCACTTGAGTTAAGTAGCCCCCACTGCTACACCGCCCCTTGGCCCCACCCTTAGCTGGTGCAGTAAAATGTCAAATTAATGTTACGACATGTCCAACAAACTTTTGATGGCATTTGACAATGTGGACTGTGGAAATTCCTGCAGGTGACGTAGTCGTAGTCGCTCGTTCGCACTGTAATTTGCTTGGCCGCACGTACACTGGACATGATGGAGCATTGTCAGCTTGTGCCTGCCCAGCATAAACAAAAACAAAGTGCGCCGAGGGACCTGCAACTGTAGCAAACACTTGAGGCCAGTCTAGAAGAGGAAGGGTGGTAGGGGAAGCGGAGAGGTAGGAGGGTGTGGGGCACACACAAGCCAAAAGGTGTCAATGTGTGGGCATGTCGCACACACGTGTGTGTTTGGTGTGTGTTTGTTTGCAGCCCTCTGGCCATAAATTCATTTAGTTTATATGCTGCAACCACGAGAGCCACACAACAAAGACAAAAGTGGTAGAGGAGCAAAAGAGACAGACAGACAGTTCGAGCTGACTCTTTGGCCAATTCGCCGGAAATTTGTTAAGGAAATCAAATTAAAATTTGCTAATTTATCAGACACACTCGAATCGTGCCAACTGCCCACAAATTGTGGGCCACTTTTTTTTTTTTGGGGTGGCGCTAATTGGCAGCAAATGCACTGGGCCAACACTTTGTGCCGTGGCTAATAACGACTGTCTTTATCGCCGCAAAACAAAGTATTTTTAATTAAAATTCCCAAGTGTCAGAATGCATAAATTTGGGGTATATACAGTTGCCAATATAATTGCATCAATCAATTAAAATTGGCACAGAAATTTGAAGTGGGAAAAGTGGAAATCGGAAACGAATTGACTGCAGTTGTAATCGATGACTGATTGGCCAATGAACAGCTACACTGTGCTGCAAAAGTCTGACTAAAAATCATCAGAAAATAAATTAAAATTTATTGCAATTTCTTTATTTAGAATGCTCTATTTAAATTGAATACGATAATCGATTATTATGTGTGTTGGACAACACTGTTTGTTTAATGCTACTGTATCGATAATAATAAAAATGTCCAGTGATGGTAATCGGAAGCAACACTTATTTTTCTATCGGTTAAGTTTAAACTGCTTAACTTAAACGATAAAAAAATAAGTGTTGTTTCCGATTACTATTATTGGAACTTGTGGAAGATTTTTATGATAGAGAGAGGAACGATCATTTGTAAACTGATACATATGTATGTTCAAAAGTATTCATTTTAGGACAAAAGCAGAGCATGAGGATTTTAAAAATTAATCAATAATTTGGACAAATGGCTCAGTACTCTTTAAGAACAGATAACAGTGTTGGAAAATACCAGTGAGTACCATTTTAATTTATCTAACAACTAACTAAACATTTACCTAGAATTTTTTTATAAAACACAGCTGAGCTATGTTATTTTTAAGACAATATTTAATAGTTTCTTCTTGTTTCCTTATTTTGTAGCAGAGTGTAGCTCACTGCAATGGCGCACACAGAACACAATAAACCATAATGAATTTGATAGAGTGATCAACGACTGTTTCCAATGTTTCTTTGATTTGATTTTATTGTAAGGGGATAGTTGTTGTCAATTCAGGGAGGAATTCATTGAGCACATGTCATTATAAGTGTATCATAAAGTGGTTATGAATCCACCCCTGAAACAAACCCTCTTTATAGATGTATAGATTAGCAACTGTTATGTAACGATAGTTTTGTATACATTTACACAAAGTCCAAGTCGGTTAACTTTAGCAGACACTGTGGCATAATGAAGCCATAAATTGTTGAGGTTTACGATGGGTCAGCAGGTGAAAACGGCACGATTCGGTGCCATCTCAAGCTCAAGCTATTCATAATTGGATGTTTAACATTTGGAAATACAATAGTGCCCCCCGCACCCACAACCACCGCCAACCACCGCCAACTATGTGTGTCAGAGGAGCGACAACAGCGCATCGATATGCAAAGCGTCAACGAAATTTTATTTGCACTCGTGCGCACAGTGGGTGGCGTTATCAATGGCACACAGTTGGTTGTAAACATTAATTGATTTGTGCCAAATGGTTAACAGCTTTTTAAAGTCACAACGAGCCAGCTAATGTGCTCTACGGCAGATTGGGTAAACACCGGACACTGGTGACTATGGACTACGGATTTACCGAGCGTATCACGATCGGTTGGGCTAATTAAGTAAAGCCAGAAAAGGCAAATTAACATAAAACTTTTGCAAACACTACAAAATTATACATAGTTTATTATGCTCATATACTGACATATGTGGTGCTCTTTTTTATTGTTACTTTGTGACTAAATTGATTAATGAACTCATTCATTTATTTCGATTGCTTTTCTTGAATTTTTATGACACGCTTAAATTATGACAATTTATTTTTGATTTTTGATTTTTGTTGTTTTCCTCCTCTTGTTTCTGCACTCGACTTTTCGGCACATGTTGCACAATTTGTTAACCTTTTTTTTATTATTATTTTTATTTGACTTTGGTTTGGTTTGGTTAGTGAAAGTGGTTTTTAAGAGTCATTAAATTTTAGCCATAAACGATTTTTTTTCAGACTTTAGAGTTATTGTTTGAATTGAAAGCGTTGGCGGCATTATAATTTTTGGTTGGAAATTTACTTTATTATGGTATTAAAAATATGCATAAAATTAACCTCATTAACAAGGTAAGTTTTTAAGTAGCTAGGAGAGTAAAGAGGATTATGATTTTATTAATAAACTAAGAAAAAATTGTGCTAAAAGTTATTTCAATAACTCTTTAGCACAGTAAAGTTCCTTGAATTATAGATTATGGCATGTAATAATTTCTAACTAAAACCAAAAGTTTTCAGTTTACCAAATAAATTTTAAAAACAATTAACACTTTTCATATAAAGAAAAGAGTAACATAATGAATATATTTAAATTCTAAGCAATTAAATTCCACATAACTATTAAATTATTTATAATTTTCAATCCACTTAATCACCCATCAAAAGTTCTTCAATTCGAGTTGGTAGACAGTTGAATTGCTTAATAGACTTCAATCAAATGATGGCTATAAATAAATATTCTGTTTGCTTCTTTGGCTTTTTATAGTTTTCCAGAGTCTGTCATAAAACGCGATGAAAAATATATAATAACTATATCGTAAAACGGGCCGTTAAATGCAGGCCAATTTGCGGCCCTAGGCAATCAAATGTTGGCTTAGAAAGTGGATATTTCGTCAATTTTGATAGACATTCTTAACAAATTCATTTCGGCACGCATTTGACACAGAGTTGGAGTTAAAGTTGGATATGAAGCCATGATTCCATATCGTATATACCCACTCCACACACACACACACACTGCAGTAAAACGTTTAGAAATGTGAAAATTTGAAGTCGCCCGTTGGTGTTTGGTCTTCTAATTAATTGATGGCCCCATATAAATTTGTGAAAGCCGTCGCCTTAGTGCCCACAATGAGCGTCTGTTATGTGTTTATAACTCTATTTACAATGATTTTTTCGAGGAGAGGGAGCGATGGGGAGGAGGGGCTAGTATACCCTCGATACGGTGTCAGTTCTTATTGTGTTTGTGCACGGTTTGTCTCTCTTTCTGGCTTGTTAATGGCCGTTTTTAAAATGCCATAAAATTGCTTTATAAGTTCATGTTATTAATATGCACACCAATATTGGACATGATTATAATATATTGAGTATCTAGCGCACACAAAAGCCCCACAAATGACCAAACAGTGAGACACAAAAAATGTGAGACATTCGACGTTCAAAGTTCGAAGATTTTTGATTTTTTTTTCTATCGTTTTTTTGGTCAACACCAAGAAACCACTCACACCCCGCGGCGCACATTAACAAAATTCTAAACAATGGGCTAACCAAGGGGGAAGGGTAGGAGTGGAGAGGAGAGGCGTGGAGGGTGCAGCAAACAACAAACATTTCAATTTGTATAATGAAACCAAGCTGCGTCTTTCCGCGTTGTCTTTTTCTACTTCTTCATCTTCTTGGATATCAAATTGCCGACATTTGTCAACGGAACGAGTCTTCCATAAATTAAGGGCTCGTTGGAAAGATCTCTTGTATGTGCACACATGTCTGTAGCAACAAGTCCTGCTGATAAAACTCTCTCAGCTGTATTTCAATGCCTTATCAAAGCACTTCATTGACTCATAACTAATTGTGGACTTTTCCCTGGGGGACAGTGGAGTGATAAGGCTGCCAATGATAACGCTGCTCACATTTAATAAATACTCTATTATTTATGACTACAAATTGTTTGGGGATCAATGTGAGAAGAGACAAGTTTTTTTAGTCAAAGCTTAATCAGTGACTTGTGATAAGTAGGAGTTAAGTCATGTGATTTGTATGATCAGCAGAGAGAAATTATAAAGGGGATTCCTGGAAGATGTCAGAAGTTTTGCTATGCTTTACATAACTAAATTAAGTCGATTTTAATCCTAAAATGTCAGTTTGAGTACAAATTAAAAGTGAGTTTGTGCTGAAACATAAGGCTTAACTTAAAACCCTTTAAGATAAAATTATTAAGAGTTTTGTCTCCTTTTCTTGTGTAATAAAGGAAGCGCAATTCCTTTATCTGCTCGATAACCAAACACTTGCAGTAGCCACTGTGTGCACTGTTTATCTTCTACTCCAACTGATGCTGCCTGATCATGTAGAATCAATGTTTTTTTAATAAAAAGAAAATGCTGATCAGACTGTTGTTGCTGCTAATGTTGAAATTGATGCGGATGTCTGCTGAGCTGATGTATTCATGGCAATATTTAGGCGTTCTTTTGGCCAGTTCAGCTTAAACTTAAAGGCCAACACGTCGCTCTCGATCGTTGCAAGATCAAAATTTATGGCTGTGCTGCATCAATTAGGGCGGCAGACCGACGACTTGTACCCAAAAAGACAATGGGTTTTTGATTTTTTGCTGTTTTTGCTGACCTGTGATCGGTGTTTAGCTTTGACGTTGCTACAACGATTTAAAATGATGTCGCGCATAATTCACTGATCGAGTACAAGATCGAGAAGAACTAAGAATCGAGATCGTTTACGTTTTGCCAGACTTTGCGTCGTGCTGGAGTTACTCTCCCTCTTTCTCTCTCTCTCTCAGTCTCTCGTTGTCTGTATCTTTTAGCTCGTTTACAGTTAAGTTCTTTTGTTCAGATCTCATAACCGATCGCTGATCGTCTGCTCACTGCTCGCACTTGGTTTACGCTCCAAACAAGGGAGCAAGCAGCAGTACAATGGAATGGGTGCCTCGTCCTGCACAGTTTGGGTCCAGGGGATCGAGCATCTCGAATCGGGAATCGATCTACTGACCGATCTCGTTCGCATGCTTAAGTGACATTTTGCGGGACGACGTGGGTCTGTGATGGATTAGCATCATTTTGCTGTGAGGATAATGTGTCGTCTGCAATGATTTTGCTTGACATCTTTTCGTATTTATTTTCGCTTTTTTCCACTCTGTTTCCGAGGGTCGCTCTCTGTACGTTGATTTCTTGAAATAATTATGCTACTTTTGCGCAAAAGTAACAGCATTTTTGTACAAATTGCATAAAAATTTAAATTGGCCAGCAAAGTTTTTTGGGATTTTGTGGCAAACGCAGAAAATTGCTTAATAATGAAATGCCAATGGATTAAGCGCAATTTGTGCGGCATGCAGCGGACATTGCACAGTGGGCACCATTCACCGAATTCCAGTTGAAAAATCCCCCTTCAATACAAAAAAAAAAAGAAAACAATTGCCATGTTGAACGAGTTGGATTTACTTTACACCTACTCAAACAACACTTGGACTGTCTCTTTCTATCCCAAGAGCTGTGCTCCCTTTACCTCTCACTCTTGCTGCCCTGCAGCGTTTTCATTAAATTCGCTTAATAGCGCAATATAATTTAAACAAGTAGTAACATAAAATAAAACTCACAGCCCCGCATTGAAAGGCATAAAATGAAGCAAATGATGCCAAAGAAGAGTCCAGACTGAGTCTGAGTCTCAGACACAGTCCAGTTGGAAATTATGGCGCATGGGCGAGACTTCTTGCCGGGATCAGCCCGAGCTGGTCCGACTTTACTCGATTCGACTCGACTCAGACCAGGCCAGGGCCCCCAAGTGCAATAAGTTCGCTTAACGAGGGTTTAATTTATGATTTGTTATGTTTCCGGTTCGTGTTCTTCGGACCGATGCTAAAAATTATTGGCAATAAAGCTAAGGTGTGGATTATAGTTGGTT
The DNA here is from genome assembly GCA_020829145.1 of Drosophila nigrodunni. Classification (NCBI taxonomy): domain Eukaryota; kingdom Metazoa; phylum Arthropoda; class Insecta; order Diptera; family Drosophilidae; genus Drosophila; species Drosophila nigrodunni. The sequence continues at coordinate 20,831,858 of JACVCZ010000001.1, forward strand.
GGTAGCTTACGAGTACGAGTAAGCCAAGTTAACCAGTCGACAGCCACTGGGAATCGAAATTGGCGTTGGAGTTGAGGATGAAATTGAAGGCGCTTCAAATCTAAGGTATATCAATGCTTAACGACATCAGAGTAAACTGAGTTTACAAAATGATTAATAAAATGGAATGGAGTAGAAATAAAATTCAAATAATAAATAAAATAAATTTAGCAAAAACAAATAAATTAAAACAAAATCAAGCAGAAATAAAAAAAAAAAAAACAGTGTACGAAAACAATAAATAAAATAAATTCAAACACTGCTAAACAAATAATAAGATTCATGTTTTAAATTCAATCACTTCTTTAAGAACCAAATAAAATCGAGCACATGAAATAAATTTATTTATAACGAACAGAATTCATCAAAATTTTCAGATACTAAAAAATAGTTTTGTCTTAGGCACTAATAAGGCTTAATCCCTTCACGCTTACTGTGCATTTTAGCAGCAAGTAAGCCGAGAGGAGGTAGAGCCTAGAGGAGTAAGACATGAGAAGCAAAGGGGAGTAGGGAACGAGCAAGGAGTACGAATAACGACGTACGTCGCATTGCGTTGAAAATCGATTTGTTTGGGTTGCGCCTGCGCAAACAACGCAGCCCATGGATAAGAACGGATAAGCAAAGACACCAAAAGGAATAGGGCTAAAGACAGAGAGAGGGAGGGGCAGGGACAGGGACAGGAGGGGATAGGCAATGGTTGAAGCCAACGCCAACGAGTATCTGGTGGAACATAAATTACGCGACTAACAAGCAGCGCCCCATGCAGCTCAGCTCAGCTTTTGGCCGAGAGCTAAAAAAGATACAAAAACAACAAAAAAAAAGACAACTTGAACTTGGGAACTGAAGACTGCGATCTGTGGACACTGCACAGAGAGAGCCCTACCAAAGTGAGTTGCACAAAATTATAAATGAAAGCGGGTGTTCACAGCAGCACAGAGCATCTCAGAGTCTACAGCAACATCCATGTCCACATTCACATCCACATCCACATTCACGTCCACGATTAGGTGTAGCAATTTGGACGGGCTGCCTGTGATTGAGACCGAGGTAGTGCTCGAAACGAAGTTAAAAATCAAATTAGCGAATGTGTTGAAAATTAAAAACAAATTCACGGATAAATTGCATCTGCCAGATACGCAATTATTATGAGGGTAGACAGCCGGAGAGGCAAAGATATATGCAGTCTTAGTTCCAGTCCAAGTCTGAAAAAGAGACAGCGCTAGACAGAGAGAGGGAGAGTCAAGGAGAGGGACTGACTTATGGACTGTCTTTTGGCTCTGCGAGAGGATCTGCTGCTGTTCTGGTTCTTTACTTAACTTTACTGTGTGTGCGTATGAGTGTGTGTGCGTGCGTGTGTGTGTGCCCTCGAGGTGTTGCAATTTGACGTTTTTTACGCGCGTTTTTATTCCTTGAAATCCACATAAGCTTCCAAAGGTTGCAACAACAGCAGCAGCAGCAGCAACAGTCGCTACAGCCGCACGCAGTGCAAATACTTGGCCCTAAATGGTTTTTGGCGAAAAACATGTCGAATTAACACGCTCAACTTGGCTGTGAGTGCACTGTTCAAAAATTATCTAAGTTAACACTTTTACACTAGATTAAAAGCATGACATTTTAATAATGATAATTATAACAATACAGTTTCTATAAGTGGTTTAAAAAATAAAAGCTGAAATTATAAAAATATTATAAAATTCGATATTAATTGAGTCAAGTGGCAAAAAATATTTACATTTAAATTCAGCAGCATTAAAATTTATTTCAATTTATTTTTGATTGGATTTTTTATTTACTTAACAGCTCAGAAAGTTAATTGTAATATTCATTTACTTATATAAGTAGTAATTTAAATTTATAAAATAAATTTTAAAAAATCATAAAATTTGAAAATATTTTAAAATAAAATTAGACAAACACCAAAAATATTTACGATCAAATTTAAATTTGTTTTCGATTGAATTTTTTATTTATTTAACAGAGTTATTTTCCAAGTGCTTAACATCCCGCATATTTAATTTAAATATTCGATTTTAATGGTTTTTAAACGAAAACAATTTTAAATAGTTTTTAGTTACAGTTCATGTTTTCCCAGCGCTTTTTAGCCGAGATAAAAATCTTGCATCGTCTAGTATTTTTTAGCAGTGTATTGTCTTCTGATTTTGAATGCGGTTGGAAGTGGAATGTCAGTTTTGGGGCAGCTGTGCGAGGATCAGCGAATGTGGATCAACAGCAGCATCAACATGATGGTTCAAGCAACACCTAAGAGAATTGTGTATGTGACATGTGTGTGAGTGTGTGTGATTGTGTGTGTATTTAAATGTTTGGCAAATTAGCTTAAATTTTCTTTTGGCCACAACACAATTTGCATTTAGTGTATATTTGTGTTTCTGTTTGTGAAGCGGGCCACAAAACATATAATTAGTGTTACTTTTTTTTTTGTGGCAAGTAAGAAAGGGGAACTCTCAGCTGGCGCCGTCTGTGGCTGCCTGGCAAATAAATCGCGCTGCTGTTGAACTTTCAGAGCCTCCGGTGGACTAGAGGATGCTCTGGCTATGCCGAGTCCCCTCTCACACCCCCTGCTGCTCCTTCAGAGCACTGGCAGAATGGCACTGCCAAGTCCAAGTCGTAGACACGCCCCTTAGTGTCCTGTACATCGCTGGCAACTGGCAAACTGGCAACTTCTCAAGGCAACGACTCCAAGATCAAGTCGAGTCGAGTTCAGGCCGCCTCCTTTTTTGGATTTCGTTTGGTTTTCGTTTCGTTTCGTTTGTTTCAGGTTCCCTCTTTCTTGTGGTCAGTTGGGTTCACGTTGAGCGCCGTAAAAAGGGCGCAAATTGTATGAGCGCATCGTTTAACAAATGAATTTACAACCGTGCAACGCCCAAATGTCTGGCGTTCAAATTCAAATTCTTTTTTGTGCCAACAAAGTACAAGAAACAGACCTGAAAGATATGGCTCGAATCGGAGGCGTATGCGCTATATTCGAGCATGAAATATGTTTGGCATTTGGCCAAATGATTTAAAACAAATAGCAGCCAGTCATTCCCATTCCCATTCACATTCAGATTCACATTCATTTATCCACCTCTTAAGCCGTATACCTTTTGCTTGCTTCTCAGCCCCGGTTTAAGCCATGTTACATTAGCGCTTTCATTAGCCCAGTTTGTGCTTCGTTGACCGCCCTTTTTAAGGCTCATAAATCGAATTCAATCGCATTTTCGTCGCTCCTTAAATGCAGTTTAATGAGATGCCTCAAAACTGAACTTGAGACTTCACTTTCCGGTGCGTGCTCGCCAACGGCTTCGATCAGCATTTTGGGTAATTGTAATTGTAATTGTAATTGCGTCTGTAACTGTTATTGTTATTGCCAATCGCTTTCGGCCTGTCAATAAGTCTTCATGGGCATCATCATCAATAAAGGGAAAGCTTCGTCCCGACTTAAACTGCCTTCCTTATTATCCCTTTTCGGCCCTAATTTGTTAACTGCAATTACCGACACGATTCCAAACGACCGACGCATTAAACCGGCAATTTGGCAACTCGTGAGCAATATGCAAATATCTGAAGAAGCTTCATTAAAACCAACATTGTAGCACTCACCAGCGTATTTAGCTTACTTAGTAAGATCACTAATAACCCTGCAGATTTTTAAGTCATACGTATATGTGTAATTAAGTCGGAGTAGTTTGTATGCCAGATTTTGGTGAATTCAAGACAACAGAAAGAATTTATTACTTGATTTTAGCTGATTTTTTGAAGTGTTACAATTCAATTTTTTTTTTTGTAACTTTCACACTTTCAATTAGCTATTTATTTATTCGATCATAAGTCATTGAATAAGTAATTAGATTACTTTGTGCTTTAATTTAATAAATGGGTTGATAAAAATTGTGCATATAAGTAATTTGACAGATTTTTGTCGATGTTAGCCACATACCTGTTTAAGATTTTTTAAAAGCAGACGTTTGCCTACTCATGGTCACCCAGAGAGCTTCGACAAGAAGCTGCTCACAGCAAAAGTAAATAAGTGAGTGAATGAGTGCGTTTACTCACTTGCTCTTATTTGCTCACTTGATCACTTTGCTCACTTTCTCATTTGCTCAGTTGCTCAGTTGCTCAGTTTCTTACTTTTGGTCAGTGTTGCTCACTTCGGCAAAAAGCCGAACGCTCATTTAGCCCCGGAGAGCGCAGACGAATCTGCTACAGTTAGCGAAGTTATGAGCCAAGCTATGCGTTTGCGCTCTCGCTCCGTTTCTCTATGATTGTCCCTGTCGGACATTGCAGATTCATTTCGTAAAGTCAAGCAACGGCGCATTTTAGCAACTGATTCACTGCAGGTTCGAGAAAATAGCAATCGAGAGAGAAAATTAGGTTTACTTTAGAGGGATAACAATGGTTTCAGGCCTCGAGAAAGTGTCGCATTGGAAATAATGACTTATTTTTATGGAAAGTGGTCACTAGAATGAGTACGCGATCTTTTGCAGTCGGCATGCTCTACTATAGCCTCTCTTGGTTTAACGTAGTCTAAAACTTGCAATTGTATCATATTGATAACCAAGAAAATAACACTTTGATATAGTTTCAACATTATTGTGGCCAACATATTTACAATCTACTTAAGTAGAGCGCTTGACTGAATACTGATGGAATTCAAGAGTAATTGTTTTTGTAATTTACCTGAAAATAAATTACCTTTTTGCAGCGCTGCTCATCAAGTACGCAAAATGTGTGCATTCCCATAAAAATTTCACACTTTCCAACTAAAACATAAAACATAAGTAAATGCATTTAAATGGCATTGGCACATGGTGATCCTGTTGCTCAGCTGCTGGCACACAAAAACTTGTTAAAAGAGTGTCCTTAAATGGCTGAAATAGGGACTGTCAAATGGCCAAATGGTCACTTGGAGTGGCACTTCGGAGTGGTCATTGTTTGCTTAATAAATGACTGGCCATTGTCAGTGGGCATAAAATGTCAAAAGGTTGCCTTTGACACCCCAGCAATGAGAGCAGCGGTCAAGCGGTCAAGCGGCGACAAGCCGACAAAAAGACAACTGAAATACAATGAAATTGAGTCTAAAATAGTTTGAGGATTGTGCTCTGAAATTGGCAGCACACTTGGCCAGTTTTGCAAATGGTAACAAAGCAGCAGGAACAACCCTCGGCGAGCATACACAGCGATCATTTAAGTGTCATTAAGACCAGAAGATAGAGACAGCTAGAGAGCGAGAGGGAGGAAAGAGAGTGAAAGAGGAAGACAGCGAATTGACAACAGCTGGCTGCTTGTTGACCAAGGCCTAGAGCAGCTTTAGGCCGTCATTCAAGTGGCTAATGGAGCCGGGTTGCCGCCCACAGCGATTGCATCTCAAGGATATGGATATGATGATAAAGTTGTTGCCACGTTCATCAAGAAACGATCGAACGATCTGAGCGGCCATTAACTGGATCAATTTGTTAGCAACTCGTTTGACGTGTTTGTCAATTAAATTCTAATTCGTTGGCATTTTTTAACTTAAAGCTAAATGGACAACTAAATCAATGTTCAGTTTCTCTCAGTGCATGCTCAGGCCTATCATTAAGCACTTAGACGCGAGTGCAATAACATTTAATCAACCAATGAATTTGATGCAATTTATCAAATACAAGAAAAGCTCAGGCCAATCCAAAAAGTAAAGATGATAAAAAAAATGCAAGAAACATAAAAATCTTGTTTCTCCAAATTGGCTCTAATAACCGCAATCGATCGTTATGTTTTGTGGTTATTAATACGAAGATCGAGCACTTGAGACAGGCAACTGGCGAATGCGTGTTTTCTGCCTCTCTTGACTGTAAAAATCTGGCAACGGCTTCTCAGGTAGTTCACAAGTAACTGCAAATTGCTGCCGTCGATAAAACTCAAATTGGTGGCAGCAAACTGCGTTTCTGCCCCAGCCCCTGGCACTCCCCCTGCTCCCCTGCTCCCTCAAGCGGCCTCAATCGATCGCTGAATTTGCCTAATGGCGATGGCCACTCAACACGAGACAGACGAAGTCATGAACGAGTCTCGAACGCATCTTGATCTTCAATCTTAGCTCGCCAGACTCTGATTGACAGTGGGTCCAAGGCCCAAGATCCTGCCCCTGCTTCTACTCCTGTGCCCACTGTACCTCCCTTTGGCCAACGCGATGTTTACGCGCGCATTTAGCATGTTGTAAAAGTCTGATGGCGTCCATTATAATCAATTGGCCGGGCTCGTAAAATTAAATGATCCCGCAGGAGAATTAAGCGCCAATTACGCGCTGCAAAAGAAGAAGAATACGACTAAAAAAAAGTGTGTATATATATATATATATATGTTGATGTTGATGTTCCTTTGCTTGTTGTTGTTTTTGCCATTGGCTCTCAAATTTGGGACGCGATCAGCGGAGTGCAAAGAGCGCAGGAGAAAAAAGCGCTGGTCTGACTTAATTGCAGCATTTAAGTTGTCTTATTGATCATAATAACTCCATAATGGCGGAACATGTGCGTACAATATAATAATCAGACGGCCACAGAGTGAAAATTGCAAACGGGAAATGCGATCGACGGAACTGAGGGGAAAAGGAGAGAAGGAGACTGAAAGGGTAAAGCCTGAAAACTGGAACAACTATAGTATACCGATTCAAACTCGATCACTCTTCCAGTGGCCGCTGTTGTTGTAATGAGAGTGTGAAAGCAAACAAGCAGTAAAATTAAAGCAATCGATCGGAGTTTCCCCCATTTTCACTTCCACCGTCCATGGTCCACCCAACAACTGCCATCTCCCTTTTGGCAGCAAAACTGATCAACTCGTAATGGGAAATGAGCTCAAAAACTCAACTCAATCAGCTTAATAGTTTGCCAAGTTGTTGCTTGTTGTAAGCCCGATTGGTCGATTGTTAATGGCCAGCTCCAGATGGAGTTCCACCAAGAGCAACTCGATCACTGGCGATCGCTCTGATCTTTAAACGGATTTTGCTTAAAATATACACAGCAAAGCTGTTGTTTTCGTTTCACTGACAGGTGTTTTTTTTTGTTTTGTGCTAATTTGTTGTTTTTTTTCGTTTTGCTTTCTTTTCCAGACTGCAACAAAGTCATGAAATTGCTACAACGAAAGCGCGGAAAATTGCGTGTTTTGAAAAACCAAGAGGGAAGCAGATCAAGTATTTGGCTTGTTGGTTGAAAACATGTTTATTAAATATTTTAAATTGTGTGCAAACTTACTTCAAAGTAATTTATTAAAAGTAATAAAGTTTACATCGAATTAAATTGTATAATGAAATAAAAGTAGTAGATCTATATAATGACTTAAGTGTTTTTGTCAAACGAGATTTGAAGCAAAATTAATTATTTAAATTTTGTATACTTACAAAATATCTGCGCTAAGTTTTCAGTTAATAGAAAAGTTTAAATGCTACAATATTTTTTTTAATAAATAAAGAAATTAATTTTATTATTTAGGTTTCTTTTTTAAATGCAAGTTGTAGTAAATTTTTGTAATGTTCATATAATTTTAAGACTTACAATACTCTTTGAGACACATATATCGTTAATCACACTCGCATTACACACACGCACATACCAACTCACACCTCAACGGCGACATATTGCAAAATTATCAGATATTCCGCAGGACAATCGTATTATAATTGGATTGCGATCTCTCTCTACTCTTCGTTCTCCCCTCTCCACTCCCCCTTCTTGCTCTGGCTGTTGCTTCATTTTGGCAACGAAATGAAAGCAAACCAAACACAATAAATTAAGTCATTTAACATAATTTCGCTAGCGCTGCTTGCAACAGCTGCTAAACGAGGGGACACCACGCATGAAGGCAAGATCAGATGATCGCAGTAGGGGAAAGGATAGGAAAGTTGAGGGAGGTTTCGGTTTCGGTTTGGTTTCGGGTACACACATGGCCTGGCTACCATTGGACAATGGACAATGGACAATGGAGCGTGTGGGTGCAATCAACAACTGAAACGTTTGCGGGGTAAGGTAATTTACAGCACTCACTGTGGCAGTCACACTTGCACACACACACACTGTCGCAACGGCATGGCCAGTTGCAGTTGCAGTGGCAATATGTGTCTGAATAGCGCAACTAATTTTCAAAGGAGGCCCAACAAAAGTGCAATAAACGATGTCCACTTAGGCGAACAAAGAGCGCAACAAAGCGACAACTGTGGGCGTGGCACACACACGATTCACACTCAGTTTTCTTCTCTTTTCTGCTGCTTACTTGAGGTACATCTCCATCTTCATCTACACTTCAATGCCCAATAAAGTTGACTCTCATTTTAATTAATGGAAATGCAATGACTTTGCTGCTGCGGGTTCCTTCTGTTGCTATCCGCGCTCAGATCTTGGCAGCTGTTGGTACCAAAAACCCAAGGATCTTATTGTCTGTTCCTTGACTCTGTGCCACGGCCAATGACAAATTTATAACAAATATTCACGCGTGCTTTGGCAGTCGGTCCTTTGTCAACTGCACTACTGGCCCTTAGCCAGAGATACTTTTGTATCTCAATTATTGCATTTCAATTGCCACCGAGCAACACCTTTTCTTTTTTCCACTTCTTTTTTTTTGCTCGTTGATTTCACACGAAATCGTAAGGACAACAAGCAGAAAAAACAAAGGTGAGAACAATCAACGGTTGGTTGGATTCATTGTTGCTTCGCTGGAAGCGACGGCATTCGAAATGCAATAACAACAGAGAAAAAACAGCCAAAACGGAAAAACACACTCACATAATGGCAAAACAATTAAAACAAATTTTCAAATTGAATGCACTCGCCATTGTCCTGGCCAATGATCCTATTTTGTTATTGGATTTCATTGTTCAACGATTTTTGTGTTGCTGGGGTGCGATTTCCATGGAATTAAAGCGTCAAATGCGCCAGTCACAACAACCAACTCTAGACGCAGTCACAAAGTCAACGAGTAGACAGAGTAGACACTACACTAGGGGGATTAAAAGAGTGAGGTGGGGAGAGGAGCGAGTGAAACAAAGTTGTGGCTAAATTGATTTGCTTCGAAGTGCTTGTGGAATTGCTAAATAAATGCTGCTAAAATTGCCGGACAGGGCGTTAATTTCATTTGGATTTGCATGCCAAAACCAACTGGTTATATTTAGCTGCTACTCCCCTACAGCTCGAAACTCCTTCTGCTCCAAACTTTGGCTGCATTTCAGCGAAATCTCGCGATAAAATGCATAACAACTTCATTCACAGCAGGCGATGCCATAAAAGTGTTTTAAATCGTGTTAATAATTTTGTGCAGCGTTTGCCTGACCAATTTCTGAATTGCGAAGAGTCCTGCTGTGACCGGCATGTCGTCCACACTCGCTCCTCCAGAGCCAGAGCCAGTCTCCAGCCGATCCTCCTGAGCCGAACAGGGCGTCGACCATTGCATGTATTGGACAAACTCCTTTTTTTATTTATATACACACATTTATGTATATATATGTTTAGCATTTTTTGTTGCAAGCGTTTATTGCACTTTTGGTAAGGTTTTGTGCCTGATCAGCAGACCGATGCCCTGGGGCCTTGGCGTGGCCTATTCACACCTGCAGTTTGCATATAAATTGCGCCTGCTGAAATGTATCTGCAGTCAGCTCAGGCTCCATCACGTGATCAATGCAATTAATTATAATTTGTCGTCAATAAACAGTCGAATAAAAAAACACTGAACTTCAAGAAAATTTGAGTGTGCGTGATTGAAACTGAGTGGTTTGAAAATATTCATAAGTGTTTTTTCTTGACTGTGGCTTTCTGGAGTGTGGAAATGTTGATGACCGATAATGAGTGATAAAAAACAAACTCTTTAGGCAGAAAATTGGCGTCATCAGTGAGCCAGACTAATGCTTCGAGTATGCACAAAAAAGGAAGACAAATTTGATATGCAAAATGGTTAAAAAATTTTAAACTCTCGATGCTCTGGCTCATAATTTGGGCAATTTCTGGAGCGGAACTCGCGTTTATCGTGCAGCAGAGCTGGGCTAAACTATAATCGAGCCGTTCCTCTCTCCTACTATGGCTCGCACAATGAAAAGTTAACATTGGCGCAGGTCTAGGCATAATTTATATGGTCATAATGTGATAATAAGCATGTGCTGATATCCAGCGGAACTTTCGCAAAACCAAAAATTCAAACTGGCCCACAAAATGTGGCACAATCAAATGGAGTTATAACAGTTGCTCGGGTGCTGAGGTTCAAATGTTAAGACGCTTTTCGTGTTGCAGCTCAATTGCTCAATTATTAGCGGGTTGTTTAGGGAGGGGAAGGGCGGCGAAGGGTGCCTAGGTGTATGAAAATTATACAGCTGCGTTAGAAGAGTGAAATAAAAGTCTATTACAAATGAAATCAACAACTCATTGAGCCCATCGACATTCATAGAGCCTCAGTCTAAGGCCAGTAGAGTCAAGTCGTCTTGGTACTACCAGTTCCCAAGGCGAAGATCGAAGTGTGTGTGAGGAAGTGACTCCCTAGCTGAGACTCGGAGAATTCTTGATTCTTTTGCCCCAATCTCTTTGGCGATAAGCAGCAATTTTCCCGAATTGAACCCCATTAAAATATGATAAATTGCGTCTATTTTACGGAGTTGATTTTAACAAGACAATTTAACAAGCGTAATTTAATATTTGACAGAGCATAGAGATGGCATGAGAGGCGGTCTACCGCTTTCACTCGCACACTCGCTATCTCGCGCTCTGTCTAACCGCAGCAACAAAATGGAAGCGACCATGAAAATGATGTAAAGTCGAACTCAGTTGTGTTTTTCTTGTTGTTGCTGTTGTTGTGCCGACGAAAATGTATCTCACCCTGGGGAACACTTAAACGCCAACCGAAAAATTGCCTGAAAAGGCAGCGAGCAAGGCAGGGGGTAGGAGAAGAGGAAAGGCGCTGACTTTAGCCGTTAATCTCGGCCAGCGCTGATGGTGGTTGCGAAGCACATGGGGTGGATTTTTCTCTAAGTGCAGGGAGGGATGGGTAAGGGGGCAGGTATAGATAGATGCGGCGCATTCATGTTAAACATTCTAAATTAAGTGGCTCGCCGGCGATAAGGTAATTGGGGTGAAATGTGAGTAACGCACCGTGGGACGAGAGAGATGAGTTACCAGCTCGTTGAAGTGAAGTGACATGCGGCACTGAGGGCTGGGGGTAGCAGTAAGAGTAGGGGTTGTTTGGTTTACAAGGGGCCGGGGGTTGCTATCAAATGCTAATCACATGTCTATGAAGCGCCATCTTGCGGTTGTGGGTCGCAGTCTCAGGGACACTTTGGGCTAAACATTTAATGGCTTGATTTATGCGCTTATTGCATGAGTTCCCATTATAAACTTGATTAACTAAATTAAGCAATTATCACAAATCTTTGAGAAAAATAACAAAAAACTGAAAACAACTAATTTATTTGCTGCTATTCTCGTCGTTCGATCTTTGGATTTCTCAGATTGACTGCTAGATAATTGCCGGCTAACGCTGTAGTTTTTGGCCAACTAATTAACCTGATCCACATCCAAACAAATTCATGGCCAATTTACGAATTTAGCCTGCCCGTGGGCCATAAAACAAACTAAATGACCACAAATCAAAACTGATGTTAATTAATTAATCGAATTAGAAAAACGAGGCAGTGAAAAAGAGAGGAAAATAACTGGAGAGAAGATCGTTTGATTTGCTGAAGGACAGTTGCGGAAATTTACTACAATTTGAAGTAAGCCAAGTTAGCTTTCTAAGCCAATTGTCTGAGAGAGTAACAATGAGTGCACAGCTTGTGGCTGGAAACCACAGACATGCGGACCGCACAGAAAGAAAGGGAGGAAGTGCTGCGAGGGGCACTCGAAATGTTGACAGATAAAAGTTCAGCGAACCGCAAAAAGAAACCAACCAATGAGAACGCATTGTTTAATGGCCGCGATATCGAGGCAATTATTTTCAAATTGTCTCGTTAGTTTTTGAAATGCACAGCAATTACAATTACCGGCTAGATCTAGTGCGCTCTCAACCACTTTGAGTTACGCATCAACACACACACACATACAGTCGCACACACATGGCCACAGGAAGTACGCACTTAAGTAGACTTTGAATAGTTTCTAATTAACAAACGACAACGGCGAAATGGGGTTGACTGATGAATTGATGGCATGAAAAATTAATGCTACGGGCACGAAATCAATCCAAATTGCCAAAAACAGGGCTGCAAATCAGCACCCTCATGGCAGCAACCCAAACCGAAACACCACCAAAACTTGGCTTATAGAAAGCCATCACATTTTGAATGCAAATTCCAAAAACCTTATACAATTTTGGGTGGCTCACAAAGTTTGTCAGACAATGCAGCACCGCACACGTTGGCTGCCGTAAGCCGCATTGCCTTGGCTACCAGTTATAGGGAAATGGGTAAATTCTTTAAAAAGCCATTAATGCAGCTTAATAAACTGATACATTTCCAGTTTTGTAAACGAACTTTAAGGCTACTGTTCGAGCAATAAGTTGAATGGAAATCTGCATTAGAATTGGAGCTATGAATTGGTTGAGGATTTAGAATACAAATTTAAATTCGAATTGAAGTGGATAGATGGCTGCTGAGGAAGCACAAAGAGACTCTAGAGGCTTCATAAATTTACAGGTGTTAGAAATGGATACGAGAGCTCTTTGAAGACTGAATCTGGCGGAACTGGCGATCGTCATAAGCCAAGCGTTTGATTTATAGCGAAATTATAGCGCATTAAGATCAAAATATATATATGTATGTATGTGGTAGAGTGTGGTAAGGCCTCCGAGTGGTTTGGTGTGGTGTGGCGTGAAGTGATCAGAAGTAAAGTGAAGTCGTGTGGAATTGAATTGAAAACTAGTTTTTGACATTTTAATAAATCGCTGGAACACAACGAAGCGGATCGTTGACAATGTCTTAAGCCGATAATATTATTAACTCTGTGAGTTAAATCGAACGTTTTGTATGTTTTGAAGCCGTTTATCAGACGCTTACGTTGTTGCCTCTCTCACTACTCCTCTCTACCCCCAACTCTCACTCTTTGACTCTCCTCGCTTCCGACATTCCAGCGTGTGATAATTTAAATAATTCCGAAACACACATTTGACTGCTTGACTTGTTTTATATAATTGAAAAGTCGCTTTAGTTTTTCCTCTACGAGTGAACTTCTTCTTGGCCATGTCTTGGCTGGCCTGGCCTGGCCTAGCCTGTGATTTCAGTTAATTACATAAACGCACACAGTTAATGGGTAGCTGGGTGCTTCAGTGCGTCGGTAATGATACCTTGAGGCATCGTGCAATTATTAAATGAGCACAAAACCGAGCACTTGCCATACATAAATTAATGGACCACATGACGCGCCCAATTCAGTTACATATATGAATCTATCTAAACACTAAGCTCTTCGGAGGTCTCTGTAAATTCGCATGCGCTGGAAACTGGAAATGGCAACGGGAAACTGGAACCTGTAGGATTTGGGGTAACGCCCACAGTTATCTAAGTTGAATGTGGATGCTGTGTGGCTCAGCGACTGCGCAGTATATAACTCATAGATATATTCTCTATATACCCAATACTATTTACTTAATCGATTCAGTAGTGCTTGCTATTCCTTTTGTTTTACTGTTTAAACAATTGGAAACTGTTAGTTAATGAACTGTAACGAGTGCTAGTCGAAGTATGGCTCAATTTAGTTAATGAGCCGCTTTAAAAATAAAATGAAATTCAACCCGTTGCTGATTTCATCTGTTGCCACAAAGCAGCCGCGCGTTGCTTGTTTATGAGGCATATAATTGTATTTTTAATTCAGCATAAAATTTAAATATGTCCTCAAAGACACACACACACACACACATTGCGCCACTTGAGCTGAGATTGCCTGTCCTTTTTCCAAAGGACACGACGTCATAATTACATAAGCAGCGGAACCTGCATTCGCCACAGCTACTTGTGATTTCAAATTGAGTAGTGGATTGCGAGTTGGAACGTCAGAGGCACTTGAGTGGACCACACAGTGAATGAAGCGATAAACTAATTGTTTGGGAAGGCCAAGGGAAGGGGAAGTTTGAACAGTCAGTCTGTCACTTAGTCAGTCAGATCGTAAAGTATGTATTCAAATGCCACCAGCAGCACAAAGAGTCGACAAAGGCGTTTTCTCATTGATTTTAATGGCACATTAAGCATACGCCTCGTTGCCATACAAATTTTTTTGCCCATACAAAATTTCAATACGTTTCGAAACCAAGCATTTACGAGTATTTCTCTGACACTGACTCATTTACATACTCGCACATACTACATACATTGCCACACGTTAAGAAATACATTAAAATTTCCAATAAAGAATTAATGCTTAACAATAGCCCCCAAAAGAATGGCAACAACAATGGCCCATAGTCCGAGTTAAATAAAAAACACCAAATTTTTTATTGCAGCCAAGAGAATTAGACGAGTTTTGGTTTAGGGGGGGATTTTGAAACGCGTTTTAAAGTTGTCAACTTGGCGGAACCAATTTTGTTAATGATCCGCGTTATAACCCAAAATGAACTAAAATAGTTGTAAAAAGCAATTTTATTGCTGTTCCATTTCTCTGTGGTTTTTGTGTAACGCTTTTTTTTTTTTTTTTTTGGAATTTCCGATTAATTTTTGTTGTCTTTTGTTTCTCTCCTTTCTATCTGCGTCAGTCCCTCTGAAACATGATCTAAAACACTCGCTTCCTATTGTCGCCGCTCACACAATGCACTCCTAATGACAGCAAATTAATTCCGAAGGTTTTTCTTTGCTTAGTTTCTATATAAGTATCAAGATCTATTGTTCAGATTTGCCACATAAATCATTATAATATTGTTTTATTTGTATATTTAGCTTTTAGCTAAACGCTTTCCAACTCGATTTTTGGGCGTGGGCGCTGTCTTTTGTTTGTGTTATTTGTGTATATTTGTTTCACATAAATCATCATAATTATTCGAGAATTTCAACGGTTTCGAAAAGGTGTTTTCGAGTGTCATTAGGAGTGGTTGGCCAAATGGAAACATTGTGAATATCTCTTCCTTTTTATGAGTTTTTCTAGCTTTAAAAATAGAAGTAATTGACAAGTCTTTTAATACAAAAATTTTTAGATTTTCCTTACATTAAATTTTATATTTATTCATTTCACTTCTACTTCCTTCTTGGCTACTTTCTCTGCTTATTTTCTCCGCTACTTTTCGCCCTTTACTGCTCCCTTGGCTAAAACGCAATCGAATCGCAAATGCGCAACGACAGCTAAACAAACATTAGTCACAAAATTGCCTGCCAACAGCGAAATGAACAATATCTATAAGCCGTAAATATCTTTGGGCTTCTCTCTCACACTCTCTCTCTTCGCTCTTCCCTGCCTCTGCTCCTCCCCCTGTGTGTCCCTGTGCGGAGTCTGGGGTCCATGACGACCCGACTGTTTACTTTCAAAACCGTTTGCCATGCGTAAATGACAAACGATTTTGCGAAATTATTATTGCCATTGTCATTGTCGCTTGGTTGGCTGATTTCACTACCCCGTCGCTACTCCCCATACCTTCCACGCACCCCTCTGTGACCCCAAAATTTGTCAGACACTTTCTCAATTTCAGTTGTTGTTGTTGTTGTTGTTGCTGTCGCACTTTACGCTGCTCAATTTAGCAAACAGTCAGCCGTTGACGTTATCCTTCCGTTGTCGCAGCCAGCCAAAACCAATAAGCCACCAGCAGGCAGAGGGGTATGCAGTGAGCAGGGCATACCCAGTTCATCCCGTTACATTTACCGCCCATCCATGTTGCTAAATCCCACAGCAATTGCTGCTGGCAATACGAACTAATCCTGGCAGCCATTTACTGGCAGCAGCCCAACTCCAGCTCCTCTGCGCTCCAGGCACTTCCGGCTTCAAGCTGCCACACTCCCCTTGCACTCCTCGCCGCTCTGCTTGCCACTCCTTGCACTTTCCGCCCTCGTAGCGTATTTATTTTATAACATTGCCAATCAAGATGGCTGCGCAAACATAATCGCAACGGGAACACGCAGATATTGACACAGAGACGAGCAAGGACTCGTCTGCTTTTCCTGCTTCTTACTCCACCTCCTTCCCTTTCGGCTTGTTTGCATTTCAGCAGCTTTAGTCCCCCCAACATTGAAGGATCAATAACACTTTTGGCTCAATTCCGGGTCTTTCGGTCTACAGTCTCCTACCATTTCAACGAACTCTTGTCAGCCTTTTGTTGTTGTTTATTTGTTTTGCAAGCAATTTCAGAGTCCTCCCTCTTCCAAGTGTTGTTCGAGTGCATTATCCTTGCCCACATACATTCCGCAAGACACTTACACATTGTACATTGTCCTGTGTGTGTGTGAGAGTGTGTGTGTTGTGTGTGCTTATGTCCTTTTCAATTTGTTCAATGATTCGCAAGCAAATTGATTCCCATTCAATTTCGCGCCGATTTCGATTCGCATGCGACAATTTCGATTTTTATTGGTTTTCTTTTCTCGCCGTTTTTCGGCCATTTTGTTGTTTGCAACGTTTCGCTGCTCTCTCTCTCTCTCTCTCTCTCTCTTTTACGAGTGTGTTCGGGTGTATATTTGAGTATGTGTGTGTTGGTATGTGTCTCTGTGTATTCACTGTGAAAATATAATAAAATTGTAAATTGGTTTTCGTTCATTTATAGCTTGTAGTTGTGTATCTTTACCGTTATTGTTATTGGCCAACGTTTGTGAATTCCTACGGCAAATGGCAAAATGGTTTTGTGTGTGTCCTTTACACAGGACAATGGCCATCCTGTGTAAGCAAAAAATGAGATTGGCTTGCAGATTTGGCTGACATGAAATAAATTAATTGAAAACTCAAATCGAGTGTTATTTATGCAAATTATATTATTTTATTGCATTGGTAACTTACTATATGTAGCTGTTATATCTTTTTAAAAAGATGAATTTGTATGCTGAATTTTATATACAAATCCAGTTCAAGAAAACTAAAGACTAATTGATTTATGCCACTAATGATGCTGTGAGTACAGAGCTTGTTAACACTAGACAGAACAAGTCTAATTGGAGCACATATACACTCACTCACACTCACACACACATTCATAAGGGCAATTACTGAACTACCAATGCAATTGTAACTAATCACATACTAATTTCAGCTACCAACTTTGTAGATACTCATAAACTGGCCACAGCCAGAAGTAGCCACTTAGCTGCAAAACTAGCCCCTGACCAGTTGATCTGTATCTGTATCTGAGTGGCTTTCGAGCAGGATCGTCAGACGAACAAGAATGTTTGTCACAATACATCAAATGGCCGCGGAATGACACAAAACATGAACGCGTCACTTTCCATCACTCCAAAGTGCCGAGTGCGAGGATTGCCAGCCAAATGGTCGGCTAACAAGCCAACCAGTCAACAAGCTAACCAACCAACCAGCTAGCCAGACAGTGTGACGCAGCTTGAGATACACACGCACACACACACACACTCACACGCAACAGATACAGATACAAACTGTAGCTGAGATTAACTGCGCGCATGCGCAACTATTTGTGCACATTTTAAATGGGCCGTGGATCTGGGTACAATGCACCTTTTGTGGCTGTGGAAAGTGGCGAGAGGCAAAGGGGGAAAAGTCGAGGCAACTTGGTGACACTCCACAGTCGTCGCTGGGTCTGGCTTGGTCTGACCAGGCAGCAGCTCCAGCAGTTGCTGCTTTAATCCGCCACGAAATGCGGCAACCATTCGCAAGATCATCATGATGATCGTTACGTTGATGATGACGATGATCGTGGCGATTATTTGTAGCTGCTGCGCCCTCAAAGATACAAAACATATACACAGTTTTTTGTCGCAGCAATCTCGTTTTGACCAAAAACGACTAACGAGCAGAGCCAAGAAGACTGAGGACTGAAGACTGCAGACTGCAGACTGAGGACTGTAGACAGAAGAAAGCAGCGCCTGAAGTTGGAGTTGAAGCTGAAACTGAGCGACTGCCACTGTTGATGTTGCAGTGGTGCTACACTGGCAAAAAAAAAGGGAAAACTTTTTAATAAGAGGCGTTGAAATATTTGAATAAAATGTTAGGCACGAAAAAATATTTTAAAAATATTTTAAGTAAATATTTGATCACAAATAAAGTCTATTATAATAAATAAAACATACTTCTGATAATGCAGTTAATTTTGCTCAGTGTACCTGTCCTTTATTGTCTGCAACAGTGTTGCTGTTTGAATCTAAATCAGTTGGCATCATTAATCCTTTGCTAAGGTACTCGGTACTCGGTATTCGTATTTGTATTCGTATTGGTATTCGTTTTTGTATTCGTATTGGCAACACCATGTTTGCGATGCCGCTGCGCGTAAGTTGTCATGTTTTTGTCGCTTTATGGACTTCTAATCGTTCAATTCTATCAAAAAGCTTACGCACTAACAAACACCCAAATCCAGTTGTGTTTCGGTACCAATTCAGTTTCAGTTTCAACATTCAGGCAGCAGATTAAGATATTTAGATTGCTCCAAGACACACCACGAGTTGTGGGGGGCAGAGTGTGAAACAGAAAGATTCCAACTGTGGACGTAGCTCGTCTGAGTGCAACTTTATTTAGCACTTTGGGTCCGGAGCGCTTGAGGTGACAATAAGCCGCAGTCGGAGCTCGAAATTGGGTTCAATTTTTACCTTTTTTGTGCACACGACTCACTTGATAGAGAAATCCAACTTCAAGTTTTAGTTCTCAGTCCTCAGTCCTCATTCCTTGGTGGTTACTTCTTTTGGCATTTGATGTGCGAATTTGTTATTTAACTGGGGAGGCAGAGGAAAACGAAGGGCTTGCCCACAGTTTGAGGTGTGAATTGTGCATAAATTGAGTTGGTTTGCGTCTAAGATACATTTGTATCTTTTTTGTGCTACATTGATTTTCTAGCAGGGTTGGTAAGCGGAATTGATTTGGATATCTATACGATATCTATTTGTTAAATTGTTTTCTAACTACCGTTTTGGGTACCGGACATAGATGGTCAGATAGCTGAATAGATTGGAGTGAAAAAAAGGTAACACAATTGGCCAGGTGAAGGGCCATTTGCATGAGTATGAACTTTGACAACGGCCAGGGCAACTCAGCGATGTTGTTGGCCCGATATATACTGATGAGTTATTGTAATTAATGCCAAATTGGCCATAAAACACAACATTTGCATGTCAAACAGTTTAGAGAATTTCATAATCCAAAATTTTTGTCAGGCAAGAAACCAAAGTTGCATAAATTATTAAATTTGTTGTTTGCCTCTTTTTTCTTGGCGGAAGTTTCCATTGTGTGCTCGACTGTAATAATTAAATATTAAATATGATTAAGTTTTCTCTTTGTTGTTCAGTCTATTCTCATTTAATAATTTTTTTTTTGTGTTATTTGTTATTTATTATTTTTGAGCCACGGCCCACGCAGAGCCATAAACTATAAACTTATGCAAACCGGCAATGCTAAACGGCATTCAAATATAAATAAATGTCAAATTGTGCACGCTTTGCCATAATCATATGACTTCGTTTCTGTCTCGATGTTTGCCTCTGATTCTGAATCTGATTCGGATTCAGATACAGATTCAGTTTCTGACTGGGATTGAGCGGCGAGCAAAAAGAACAAAAAACTGTTAAATGCAAATTAAAGCTCATTAATCGCACAGATATTTCGAACAGCGGGACATTAATGTGCTTCGCACTTGGCCAAGAGACCAAATAACGAATCTCCAACTCGTTTCGCATAGAAAGTGAGTTTTAAACTGGGCTTGGGATCAAGTTGTGAATGTAGATAGAGGAGGGGTGTGGTTGGTGGTGGGGAAGGGCATGGGGTATGGTATTGCGAGTGCTCGTAAAACATGCTATGATTACTTTATTAAGCCAAATGTTTCATAAACAATCGCCATGTCGTACATAAAACTAAAAGAAACGAATTCGATACTTAAGCGTCTGCGCGGGCGTTTCACCGTCTCCAAGACCCAAATCCGAGTTCAGTCCCAGTCTCAGTTGGAATCTCAGTCTCAGACTGTATCCAGATGTTGGATGCGCGGGGAGCGTAATCAAGAGCTGAGCGCTTTGCTTAGATAAGTCACTTAAGATAAATCGAGTGTTGTGCGTGTGTGTGTGTCGTTTAGAAATTATGGGTTTCAGATATTGGAACTGAGATACTCGTATACAATACACTGCCTGACACAAAATAACAACAGTTCTTTCTGTTTCAGCTTTTTGTGTATTTTTCTACCCATTTAAAAATTCAAATTTTTATCGCTCGTCGCGCGTAGAGTTTAACTAATTTTATTAAATTGAACATTTGTTAAATTTTGCTCGATTTCGAATTCGATTTTAAAGTGGAGATATTCTTGTTTGCAATTAAGTTAACAGTTTACATAATTAATTTGATTTCTATGGGAACTGCTCTGTCAAGGGCTTGATATAGTTATATAATTATTGCCAAGTGCACTCCTAATGGATTTATAACAATATAGTTGAGTTTTGTAGATTAGAGCTCTAAGTACTTAGCAGCACTTGAAGTACTATCTTTAAGGGTACATATAGTAAAGGAAGCAGCTACTTATTGTTCCAATATCCAACTTTCTATTCTACCAACTAATTTTGGTATTTCCAAATGAGTTTTCATTCACTTTTGTTCTCAGTTCCTGTGCCAATTTTGAGCCATTCCCAAACGTCATGAATTGATTGACGTCGCATTGGTGTGCTTATTCAATTAACACATTTTATTGGCTTAGGCCAAGTGGGTGCCTAATTATGGCTAGAGACCGCCACACGCAGAACTTGATTTTATGTCTTTTGACCATAAAAATTCTTAACTGTCTGGCAAAATATCGGTTATAAACATGTGTATTTGTAGGTGTAACATCATCATCATTATCAACAGCCAACGTCATCATCATCAATCTACAATTTTCGGTTCTTTCATAATTTTTAGGCAGGCGAAAATACTTTTACTGCCTTTGACAGTTGTTGTAATACAGTTGCTGATGTAATACCCTGTAAACTGTAGATATAAGTGTTTTAAAAGACAGATGAAATATAGCTAAATATTGAGTGTTAAAGAAGTTAATATTTTCATAGGGAATATGTGATTTTAAGAGACTTGTCTTGTCCTCAGGCACAAAATTTCCATTTCACGAGGTATCTTATGATCTATCACTGCCAGCTGCAGCATTCCCACTTGTTTTATTATCAAGCTATGCCATCTGCTCCAACAGCACGAGAGTCAGCAGCAGGAAAGGAAAAACTTTAGCTGAATTCGCTCCACTCATTGTCGCCATTGTGGCCAACATGGTCGTGTCTAGCGACAAATTTAATGACTTACTTAACCTCATTGAGAGCTGCATAGGCCCAAGCACACATACATACACATAGAGTCTCCGCCTTTATTGCTGCCACGGCAAACAGCAGTTCCGCTCTCCCTTCACCCTGCTCCCCCACTACACTCAGAGTCTTTGCTTGGCAACTTAGCATTTTTTAATGACTTAATTTACGTTCGCAATAGGTTCCACCTTCCATGTTTATTGTTTTGACTAAGTACACACACACATACACACCAGGGTTAACTGCAGACAGAGTTGGCTTTATATGATGGCTTTATAGTTGGTCGTAGAGCGTGCGACGCCCTCGAAACTCAATTCGCGCCTTATCGTCCGCTCTCATCGTCGTCGCAGTCGGCTCAAATCTTGTCCGGTTTCCTCTTCAACGTGGGCTGCGAATTTGTGGCCAGCTGCTTTATAGGAATTGCCTTCATTTGTTTCACATCGATGCAGCAGGCGGTCTCCATCCACACACACACACATGCATGAGTGTGTGCACGATAGCTTCGTTTATTGTTAATTTAATTGGCCAATTTCATGTGAGTGTTGGTGGTTTTGTTATTCGGTTAACTAAGTGACACTCTGGCAATTGCCAAGAAAAATCTGTTTTTGATAAGCCAACAAAGTTAAAGGCTTAGAGCTGACAAAATGGAAGAAGTTTTTTAGCAGCACCTTCGAAGACATTACACATAGGTAATTAATTATTATAAATATATAGCTTTTAATGTATTGCATTTTAATTGGTCTTATGAATAAATGTTTAATTACAACCTTAACATTCACAGGCATTGCTGGGTTATTTATTAACGATTCGCTGGGGCTAAGAATGGCCAATCCCCTAGAGGACTTCCGGCTTAACCTAACATAAGCACATATTTTTAGTGGAGTTTGGTTAAGAAATTAGCAGTTAAAAGCTCCATTTATTTTAAGAATATGATAAAGATTCTATTTGTAGCTCGTCTGTATCTTAAACAGCCAAACTGCTGAATATATTAATTAAAAAACTCTATAACATTAAACACACACAACTTGTCGTTTTTAATTTAATTTACTTTAAATTCATTTAATTTTATTGATATATAACTTAATTTTTATAGCTCCAAACACACCTTTATATTAAAATTTAAGCACATTCCATGCATTTCCCTAAATATGGAAAACCAATAAACTTACTAAACATAGTTGTCTGTTCGTGGGCTGGTCCGTTAGTTATTTGGTTGCTGGCTTACGCGGCCTATGAGTTATGTGACGTAAGGCGAGTCGAACAAAGTGAACACAGAAGCGTCACGGGTTGAACAAACGGTTGAACGGAGTGCGGCACTTGATACGCAGCTTTTGAGCGGTTAGCTTTGATGTGAACACACAAATGTTGCTCACAAATTGACAGCTAACACGGTGCTAAATTAGATGGCACTTACTTATATGGAGCTTTAGCAGCGAGTTGCTGCTTTTGCAAATTAAGTAGGAACAGCAATAACAACTGCGATAAGCCAGAGGAGCCAGAAGATTTATACTTTGACTGGACCCGTTGACATTTCAAGTTCAATGTCATGTGATGATGTCTGGGAAATTTGTTAAACACGCTTATTAAATTCCACGCCCGTTACTAAGAACAGCAAGCAGAAGAGCACGAAGAGGAGTACGAGTTGGAGGATGCAGGAATGTAGACTTTGGTCCAAAAAAGCGTGTCACAAGTCATGTTAAGCGCATGTAAACCAATCTAAATACGAATCTCCCAACTGGCGTTGTGTGTGTATGTGCCAGTGTGTGTGTTTGTGTGTGCTGTGTTGTGGTTTGTGTTTTATTGGAGCAGTCAAACAAACAAAATGCATTTAAAAGCTACAAAACTACATTTCAGATAACACAAACACACAGAGACACAAAACTGGGGCCATGGCCCAGGGCCCAAACAAACATGACTTGACAACTCATCGAACATTGAACACGTTGTAATGTGATACTTAAATGCTTGATTGGCTCGTAAATATTTTCACAATATAGCCAAGTTCCCAGTTCCAAGTTCCATGCACCGAAAGCTCCAAGTTCCGTGCTCAAACTGGAGCTGTCGTTTCTCTTGTTAACAAACATTTCTACAAAGTATTGTTGGCCTTTTTTTTACTTTTTACTTTTTGCTCACCCTTCGAGGGGCAGCTGGTGTGTGTGTGTGTGTGTGTGTGTTTGAAAAAAGCGCCAAATCTTGCACTAAAAACACACCAAATACGACTTCAAAGCTATCGCTGCGATCGATCGCGTTGACAGAACCCATGAGCATCGTCGTAGTGTTGTCTTAGTACCCTATCCAGCTCTTAGGCCCAAACCAAGCCCAATCCAAGGCCCAAAGATGCAATTGTAATTGTTGTGCACAATCGAACCGCCCAACTGGAACTGGACCTGGACCTTTCAGTCTTTGACTCGAGGCCACACAAACTTCGTCCTCGTCCGCGTTCTCGTCCTCGTTCTTGTTCTTGTTCGCATCCTCATCATAATGTTAATGTAAATGCATTTTAAATGGACTTGCGTACAACATTTTTTTGTGCTCTGCGTCTCTTTGCTTCACTGCTTTTCTCTCTCTTTTTCTCTCTCTCTCTCTTTTTCTCTCTCTCACTGTCTTTTTCATTCTGAGTATCTGCATTGTTGTTCTTGTTGTCGCGCGTTTTGTGTGGACAGTTCGACAAGCTGTTTGCAACACGATGCGGGCCTAGCAAAAATCATAAAAAACAAGCTCGGGAAATACAGCGGGGTCTAATCGACTGGAAAATACCCTGTAGATGGCTTCAATGGGTTTCCAAAGTAAACTTTGTCTTGATAAATAAATGCCGCTTATGAAACAAATGTTTAAGCACAAAAATGTATTTATTAAAATATATAAAATATATTTACTACTTAGCTTGTCGTCCAAAGTCTTTGAAATGTTCAGAATCCTATACGAAATATATTTTTATATATTTTTCAATTATTATATAATAATACCTATACCACTTGGAGGAGCTATGTGTTACACGCCTCAAACCAATTGCCCACACCCTTCATACCGGGTATATACCTCAAAAAAACCAACAAGTCAAACACATATACGATCGATGTATGTGCATATATTGGCCATATGTGATCACATGTCTGGCGTAAAATGCGACTTTGTGGCATGGCCAACAAAACGAACAAAACGTTTTTAGTGTCTTACAAATGAAATGTGACAGTTTCGAGTTAAAAATAAAAATAAACCAACAATACCAACAAACTAGCAGAAAAAAAAAAAAAAATAAAATTAACATAATTTAATCAATACTAATTCGCGCTTTCGGTTTTCCTTTGTCAGCTGGCAGATTGACAGATCTCTGTGAGATCAGATATCAAATGAAATATATGTGGGCGCCCTTAAGGCTTCAGTAGGCATACATACAATTGGGAGGCACTGTCTTTAGCCCATTTCCGTTTGGCTAATTGTGCGTTCGGTCTCATCTTTGCCCTCATTAATATTCTACTGCCATTCTACTGTCTCGGAAACAGGATGCTGCCTATCACTACCAATCAAGGGCTCAAAAATGGTGTCTGAAATTTTTGTGAATGAGTGTCAAATCAGCCTCCAACAATTTGGAAACAAGTTCATTAAGAAATTTAGTTTGTTTTCAGTCTTGACTTGATTTTAATCGATCTTTCTGCGTAAAGCAGCGAGGAAAAAAGTGTGAATGAATTCAATTGCATTTTCAATGGAAAATGACAGCAATAAAAGCAGACAGCGGCGCAGCAGCAATGTCTTAACAGGGTCTAAATTCAATACACTTAATTAAAAGTGATCGTAGTTTTTTATCTGGTTTGTTTTTCCCTCTTTAGACCACGCCTCTGCACAACTATTTTCACATTTTCCCGCTGGTCGACTCATCAGAACCTCGGCTATGTCACGTACGCACGAGATTCTGTTTAAATATAGCCACATGCATGACATATTAAGCAGGCACGGGGCTGGGGTTCTGGCCAAGTTAAGAGAGCGCCAGCTCCGATTTGGTTAGCCAAGCGCACGAGCAGCACCGAAATTGGTTTATGACTTCCTTCTAAACAAGCTGATACTTTTTTCCCTCTAATGTTTGCTCCAACTGATTTAAGGCTTACAATCTTTGGGTATTACCAAGGCCAACATAAATATGAGACTGTCCGTTTGCAGCCAGTTAAATGCGATAAGATCAATTATGTTAAGTCACTTGGCGTTAAAATTATGTTGACGCATGTTTTCCAAAATGTTTAAGCCAATATACATGTGTACGATCATATATAAAAAAAAACCGATCTCTCAGTTCAACATTTATTTCTTTAGTCCAGGCAGCAATTATGCAAATCTCTTGACAATCATTTAAAGCTTTAAACGCATTAGCTATGCCAAATGTAAAGCGTACAGTGGAGGGTGTTTCCCAGATGAGCGGGTGGAGGGGGAGAGGGAGGGAAGATGGAAGATATAAAATCCGAATAGCGCCAACGCTGTGTGATCGGAACGCACCTCTAACCCAATTTATAACGACTTACCGACAGTAATAAAAACAAAATACACATCGAGTTCAAATTTATACACATGTTGCGATCGATAACGCCAACGCCTCATTTGCATGCTGGCCCAAAGGCGTGGCAACCAGAGGCGGAGAACCAGAGGGGAGACGAGATACGAGAGAACAGAGATCAACAACTGGTATTCTGCCAACTTGTAGCTCTTGTATCTGAAAGATAGTCCGCTTGTTTATACGCGACATTTGACATTGTCAAATCGCGGCTTAATTAAGCAATCGATCTTCGTGGCAGTTGATCGGAGTAACGACTTTTGCTTTTTGGGGCCATCACAAAAAACATGGCCAAAAGCAAAGACAGCATGTGGGAAAGCTGTCGCGTTGACAATAACTTTCAGCTGGTATTGAAAACTTTTGCATAATCCAGTGCCTAAAGTTTTGGGTGCTTTTGTCTCACTGGCAACGCGAATGCCGTAAAGTCAACCGTTATAGAGCCTAATGAGTCGCATTTATCTGCTCCAACAAATCTCAGCCATATCGGGAATGGTTTAAAAACAAATTAAAATCTGTATTCGCTGGGCCCGCATTTGATTTGTTTTTGTTTTTGTTTTTGTTTTTGACTCTCTGAGTCAGGCATTGATTTTTTCGGGGTCCTCATAAATCATGCGGACTCTGTGACATTATCACGCTAATAAAATCGCATGCAAAAGCCGCCAAGTCGCCAACACTAACAACAACAACAACAACAACAATTGTCGCTCAATGACAGCAACAAATGATGCTCGACGCTTTTGTGGACATTAATGTTTGACATTAATTGAAATTAATATTAATTTCATATTTATTGTAATGTCGATTAATGGCCAATATGGATGCTGCGTGGGCGTTTGCCCCGCCTACACGCCGCCCCCCCTTACACCCCTCTTTCTTTCTGTCTGGCTCTCTGTTATGATCATGCTGATGAATTAGCATATTTTTCTAGCCATAAAACGCTGCATGCTGTGCTTAACTGGTCCCAGATCCCACTCGCGCCTCTTGGCCAACTCAGCATGACAATTCGCATGAATGTTAAAGCCAACAACTTAATTTGTAATCGCAGCATATTAGAATTTAAGTAACGCGTAATTAATGTTGCAAGTCACCTTAAAAATAAGTTGTGTGCGCAGGGGACTGTTACGGGGGGCAGTGGCAAAGGTTTTTATGCTGCTTCTTGCTATATTCATATGCAATTTTATTTATTGGGATCTAAGTGATTTTCGATGAGATTGCAAAGAGCCAACGATTGAGGCATCACCTGTGCCCAGCAGGTGGCAAGAAGAGAGGGTAAGGGAGGTGAAGCGGTGATAGAGGGGAAGGGGGTTAGCTATACTCCACTCGAACTCCTGTTGTGTACTGGCTGGCGCATCAGGTGAGAAGCATTCGGTATTCAGCATCCAAATGGATTTCACTTTCTGTACACACTCTCAGTATTTTGGGTGTGATATCATTAGCTCCCCTGCAGTCCATTTGGAAACCCGTTTGATTGCACGTTTCTACCTGATATCACTTCGGGTTTTATCCCCTCTTCCTCATCTGAGATGAGCTGAAATTTATATTATTAGCTGCTGCTGATATTTGCGCATCATTAAAGCCATCAAATGAAGCCAATTAAAAGTAAATAAATAATATATTTTATGAAAGCAATCAAATTTTTCTTCTTTCCCTTTCTGCCCTTCCCTTTCCCTTCCTTGCTCCCACTTCTTCTTTGCCTAAATTATGCACAGCAAAAATTATAAAGTTTTGTTAAAACTTAATTAGGCACTGGCCAACAAAAAAAAAAGGCCAATACAAAATCCGGTGTATATATCGTTTGGGATCGGAGGATTGGCAAATGAGTTTCATCTTCTTTTTACTCGTTTTCATTCTCTTCTTTAGTTTTATTTGTGGCTTTTCGAAGCGGTTCATTAATAAATTAACAGCACATAAAAGGGGCAGACAAAAGAACAGAAAAGAATTTATGGGACACCAGACAGAAACTGAGAAAGCAAGCAAGTTTGGCTCCTACTAAATAGGAGTAGTCATGTGACTGACTGAGGGATACCCTGTGAGTTGCAATGGAAGTTGATAAAAGCAAAGTCGAAGCTGAAGAGGGAGGAAAATCAGAAGGATATGAGGGCAAGTTTAAGCTTTAAGGCAAGTTTATATTTATACAATTTTTGCATTTTAGAAGATTCTAATTTAATTAAAGTACGAAATGTGTGTGTAAAAGAGAGACAGAGAGAGTGTGAGAGAGAGCAAATGATAGAGAGATATTGAGAGACAGCAAATGAGAGTGAGATAAAATGTGATCCCGAGAGAAAGTTAGAGATAGAAAGGCAATGATAGTGATAGATAAAGAAAAATATCAGAAAATAGTTATTAGTGTATACCAGTAAGAAAGGTAAACATTAAGTTAATTTAAATATATTTCAAAACCTAAATTACCTAAATTTTGCTGCTTCAAACAAAACAGAACTTTAGTAAACTCCTTAAGCCTTTACAGGGTATCAAAAGCTCAGCATGTGCGGAAAATGTGCTCAAAATGAGATTGGTATGCGATTTAAAATCAATAAAATACGATTAGCGAACGTTGGCAAAAAAAACAAAGAATTCTTTGCAAAAAAAGTTGGTAATTCTGTGAAGTAACTTAAACGAATGAAATGAATATGTTTGGCGAATGATTCAATCAGCACAACTGATCTGTGTGATGGCCAGTGATACAATCTATAAGGTGTGAAAAGTGATTGTTTCATTGAGTAGATTCGAAGATGAGCAAATTACAGTTTTTACTCAACTGTAATCACATACACGTATCCTGGGACTGAGTTGAGTTGGACTCACCCGCTGTGTTATTTAAGTACCACATTTCACATGAGCAACTTTTAAAATTATTTACATGCAACACAAGAGCAGCAACAACAACAACAGCAACAGCAACAGCAGCACGAAGCAGCCACGAGTGTTTGCCTCGAAAGCTGTGCAGATAATTAATTGATTAAAATGTTTTTGCATATTATGGCCCGTATCATATTTCACATAAATGAGCGCATTCAACACGCTAAAGTGCCAAAGATTGTTCGAGGCCGTACAAGCCAAGATTAGAGGTTCATCAGCGGGAGAAGGAGTGAGCGGGAGTTGGGGGTAGGAGGAGTATACACTGTGGCAAGACACTTGTTGCCACAACTTACCACCTAGGGGTAACCAAATGCACACAATCATCATCATACGAAACACAATAATGATGATGATGCTGGTCCAGTCTACAGAGACTAGAGTCCAGACTCTAGACTCTCGATTCTACAGAGTCTAGTCTAGCGCCGCATGTGGCAGAGAGACGACTAGACTCCAAACACCGAACAGGGTGTTTATGGTGATTTAGTCAGTTATGTGGATCGTAAACATTTTTGATAGCTAAATTTAAATAAACGACAGATATTTGTGGCTCGCTGCTTTATGAGCGACGTTTTCCAACTTCAACTTCAACTCCAACTTCGAGTTACAGTTGAATCTTCAAGATGGTGTCATAAGACGCAGACGCTTAGTCATTTTCAGTAACTGTTTGTGTGTTTGTGTGTGTTAGCCAAGTCGAGAATTTAAATTAATTTTATTGCATTGAGGTTTTTGTGTAGTTTGGCGCGCGCGGAGAGAAAATATCAAATTACTGTGGTAATATATTTGAGATTAATGTCGGATCTTTGAGCCAAAAGATTTTGTTACGTTTTACTTTTTATTCAGTTGGTAAATTGGCCATAAAAGCGGGCCAACAATGTGGGCAAACGCTGTCTAGTTTTTCTTATTTCTCCTATATTTTCTTTTGGGTACAATCCAGAGATGAATGCTACGATAAAAATGTATAAATGGGAAAAAAAACGGAAAATCAACGAAGAAAGCAAAGAAAGCAGTCTACCAAATAAAGGTACCAGTAGAGAATCTCTGTCTCCGCTCAGCCGAAACATAAACATAAACAAAATAAATATTTAGTTTAAATTTGAACGTTGACAAGCGTTTCAAATGTCAGTGCGTCAGTCAACATAATTGGCTCTCATTTTTTGGCAATCAAATGTTGTTTATTTGTTTGGGAAATTGGCCCGATACCTGTCTGTAGTGAGAGACGAGACGAAGACGTATACATATATGTATGTATGTATATAGGACAATAGAGTTCGAGCCGAGAGAGTCAGCGGGATTTTCGCAGTGTGTTTTGGCCTAAGCTGAGTTCAGTTAACAATTTTCCTTTGAGCTGGATTAGAGCAGAGCGAGCTGCACTAAGCCCACAACATGCACTTGTGGCTTAACTTTGGCAATCCTGTTAGGGACTAGGACTAGCAGAAGTTGGACTAAGAGAAGGCATAGGTCTGCGAATTCTTTCAATGAACGCAATCCTCGCTTAATCCTCGACTGCAGTTTGCTGTGTTTTCAGCTTGTCATTGTTTGTAGTCGAGTTTTGTTGTTGGCTCTGTCCAAAAGGGTTGCTAACACGCCCACACAACTACGCATATATGTAGATGTATTTGCATGGCCCGCATTGACTTATGCCTTTTGTCACAAGTCCCAGCCACAAGTCAAAGAGTCTTGGATCGACCTGGCTCAGCATATATATGGTATATTTAATAAGCACATAATGGCAATAATCATAATTTTACAACGAACCAAGGAACGCAGCTCTGTCAGCGGGATGCCCTTAAAGGGTTTTCAGCACAGCAACAGCAAGAGATACAGCAACAGCTACAGCAACAGCTACGGCTACAGCTAAAGATACAGATACATAAACTGAAACTGGAAGGCGTTGCGCACATTTAATTAATACGTTTGCTTCTTGCTTAGTTCTTGGCACTGGACCATCCAGTTTGTGGTCTCTGAATGGGCGTGGCAACAGATGATTAGATTTTCTTAAAATTTCAAAACCAAAAGGGTTTCTCTGCTCTCAGTGTGTCATTTGCCTGACTTACTCTTTCACTTTTGATCTCGTAAAGGTAAAGCTTCGTTTAGTATCCTGCCAGGCGGGGGTTTTTGTCTTAGCCAATTTCAACGGAAGCCAATGGACTCACTAAATGTTGCATTTTGGCTTGTGATGTTTATGAAATGAGTTTTAAGCTGCGTTTCCACCGGGTTTTTACCCGCCAAACAAAAGACTTAGGCAACAAACTTGGGAGGAATATTTTGTTATTTTTTCTAACGGATGTTTTATACCCATTCTGTATCTTTACCTCCACAAACTGATCTATATAGTTATATTTTCTTAAGAGCTCATCTCTTTAGATACAGTTTACTTGATTAGCTTGTAAATTTCCTGGTAATTAGTTTGATTTCGTAGCGAATTTCATTGTTCCCATGGCACAATATTGACCCGAACGGCTGCCTAACGGTTTTACTGCTCATAAAAAAGAAGAAGGGACTGTGTAAAATACAAAAAACAAAACAATCGAGTCAACAATACGCATCACCACAACAATTGCTGCTCAAGTGCCCTGGGGCAAATCACGCAAAACCATAAGAGGAATAATAAGTCTCAACCTCAAGACAGGGTTCGTTTGTTTAATTTCCAATTAAAAAGAGCAAACACACAGCACACACACACACACATACACATAGGCAGTTACACCTACGCCTACGCACAGCAGGTCAGAGTCAGAGCTACAGGGACAGAGTCAGTTCGCCTGGCATTATCATTATTGACATCACGACATGACTTGCTGTTGTTGTTGTTGTTGTTTTTGGTGTTAGCTGCTGCTGCTTGACAACTGTTTTAAAGAGACAGAGAGTCACAGGTAGAAAGGATCTCATCTGACACTTGGCTCTGCGGCTGACCAGTTGGACGATGCATCGAGGGTAACTGGTAAGTGGTAACTGCTGACTATTGACTGCTCTGTCTGGTCAAGCGTGGTCCCCGTTGATGAAGTGAGGTTTGGTACGTTTCCCGGAAAATGCCACTTGTCAATAGGCCAATGTCTGTCCCATTGTAGCTGTTATCTAAATTACGCCAAACAAAACAGCAGTTGCCGTAACGAAGACCCCGATGCGAGTGTGTAACTGCTAACTGTGTCTAGGTGCCTCTACCATATTCCAATATTCCTATAGGCCAAGCCCAAAACAACAACAAATGCTGTCAGGGGTGGGCTCTGCTAATGTTTTAATTTGATTTTAAAATGATGTTAATCTAATATCCGTGGAAAATGTCAAAATAAAGCAGCTAGCTCCCTCTCTCTCTCTAGAGTAGATCCCCTCGATTGTTGGGTTTGATTAATTAAAAGTCTAAATATGGCTTCGTTTGGTGCTAATTGAAATGCACTTGCCGTCTTGCTCAATTTCAATGAATTTTCCATTTTATTACGAAATACGCTGTCAAAATTGTATTGGATTATAGTAATTTTTTTTGTTGTTGTCTCTTGATAATCTACGAGCATTATGTTGACAATATTTTCCTGTGAATTTTGTTGTCCATATGCTAGGAATGCCTCTATTGCCACTCACGCATTTGGGCGTGAATACCACAAATTTATTTTTAATTGTCGTTGCTCGTATAATTTCTCAATAATTTCCATGTCACTTCAACGATCTGCTGCTACTGCTGCTGGAAATTAAAGAAAATTTGTGTGACAAATGTTAGGCGCTGACTGCATTCATTAATTTTCCCAACCGAGTGTGAATCGATGAGTATGATTTGTTGTGCGTGTGTGTGTGTGTGTGTGGGTGCGCATTAGTTGGCCAACTGTGTGACGAATTGGCTATTTTGTAAATAAGACATATCAAAAAGAACCCAAGTTAACAACAGATTTCAAATAAAATACATTTTTGGGAAGATTCCAAACAAATGACTTAAGCAACGAACTTGATCGTAGCCAATAAAAATCCCAAAAAACTTGTTATACGTTATTTAAATGCGACAACAACAGATGATTACACATTTATAATTCGAAATAATTCTATAATTCTATTGAATTTGATTAATTTGGGAACGTATTCTAAATATCTCCAATTATAGTCTCATTAACAGTAATTCAATTAAGATCCAAGGTTGATTCATATACAAATTTGATATCGAATGCGATCACGTGCTGTTAATTCTATGAACGAAGCTCTATTTATAATTCGCCAGTTAAAATTGCTACAACACGAACTGGACAATCGCAAAACACCCGCTCTAAAATGCGATTCACATGGCATATAGTTTTAAGCACATTTGTTTACGCTGCTAAAGCGACTAGCAATTTTCATAATGAATATTTTAAATTGGCTTTTAATTATACAATGGGTGTGTGCGTGTGTGAGTGTGTGTGTGCCTGAGTTCGTGTCTTGAAACTTTGAAATGGGTTAATTGCAGCTTGATAATTGCAATATTAGACTGCACTTCTAATGTGCTGCAGTTTACAGGGTATGTGCAACAGGCGGTGGCTTCAAATGGTGGCAACTTAATGCCAAACCCATACTTAATTGCCAGCTGCTACAAAGAGAGAACTGATGCATGAATCGCACTCAAATGACCACACGCAATCAACGCATTTGACGAGTTTTGGCAAGGGCGTGGCTACAGGGGGCGTGGGAGGGTACCGAAGGGGACTTTGTGGGTAATTCAGCTTATGATAATTCAATAACCGTATGCATAATTCAACTCTGGGCGCTCGTTAATTGATTGTTAATGCAGTTAAATAGTCAGGCGGGGTTTTTTCGCCTCTGAATAATTTACTCGTAGCTGGTACATGACTAATCAGTGTATGCATACTTTTGTGAACAACTGTTGCACCAAAATAAACCATCAAACGCCGCGTGGGTGCACACAAAACAGAGACAGCAATAGAGCAAGAGATAGAGAGAGTGGGGAACATCATAAAGTTGGCATATTTATGTGACTAATTTGAAATCAAACATAAAACATAAAACTCACCAAATAATATTAAGAGCTCTCAACTCAATGCGGAGTCGAAGTTGTAGTCGGAGTCGCCAGAAGAAATCAAGATGCATATCAACAATTAGAAGCATTCAAGACGCCCCATCGAGAAATCGAGAAATTTGACGCTTTTACGAGCGATCTGCAGTGGGGCACAGGCAGCATAATGTCTCTCTTTGATATACCAAATTAAAGCAATGAACAGTGGGACAGTGGACACTGCCTAGATGAAACACTGCAGAGTTTTGAAGATTTGTAGATTTGGTTTGTTGGAATCTGGTAATACGAGTACTTTGCATATGAATGAGTTGACGCTGTGCCAGCTGGCGCCAACTGGACTTACAGCCAGTTCAAGCAGGCAAACAAACATAATTGAGGCAATTAGAAAACATCAAAATATTTTGAATTTGGGCCTGGCCAAAGAAAATGCTTAAATAAATAAATGCGAACAAATTTTGATCTTAATTAAGCACTTGAGCGTTTAGCTCAATGTTTATGTAAAGTCTGGACTGAAAGTGGCACTGGAATTGGAACTCTCACAATGTAATTAAAGTCAAGTCTCGAGCACTGTGCGGTGACAAGGCACTTTTTGGTATTGAGGGAGCTGGAACCAACGCCCACCTTATAATCATTCAATTAAAACGCTTAGGAATTATTATGACAAACAAATGTCGAGACTTTGTATAGTTCAAAAGATGCCAATCGCACAGGAAGTCACAAAATTGGAG
The DNA here is from genome assembly GCA_020829145.1 of Drosophila nigrodunni. Taxonomy (NCBI): domain Eukaryota; kingdom Metazoa; phylum Arthropoda; class Insecta; order Diptera; family Drosophilidae; genus Drosophila; species Drosophila nigrodunni. The sequence goes on from JACVCZ010000001.1 coordinate 20,866,348, forward strand.
GGGTAGGGCATGCGGGGAGTACACAAAATTACAAGCAATTGAAAGCTAGTAAATAGGCTAGAAGTCTGATCAATATCTGTGGTCCAACTGACGGAAGTGAATTGGGAAAAAAACGTTAACAAGCGTGGCAAAGTTGGCTTTCAAAATGGCCAACAAGTTCGTTGCCTAAGTCATTCGTTTAGACAAATGCCTCAACATGGACTTTAAATTAATTACTTAATTTAACACAACACACAAGGCAACACACGGAGCACTGCGCACTGGGCACTGCGACACCTTCGCTGACATCCCAAAAACGATGACAACACAAAGCACTAACATTGACAAGGCTAAAAACCTGTTGAAGATCGAAGCGGGCTAAGATGCTGCCACGTCTTTGCCAGCCAGGAGACCGTCCACTGTCTGTCTGAGTGTCTGATTGTGCCGTGAAGATGGGGGCATAACAGATTAGTTAGCATATCCCATATCAGGGTAATTATTGTTAAATGAGATAACGATCTTGTACTGCGTTGACATTTATTTATTTTCCTTAATTTTGCTGTATTAATCTTCCTGGAAACACACATTAAACACATCACACTCACACACACACCTCTCCCTCTGTTAATGATCATTAGCAGCGCCATGAAAATCAATAGCATCAATTTGGCTTTATTGGCAATGCAATGAATTGAACATTCGCTTTCGCTGATCGACTCGATTCGTTGTATCGTCATCGCCTTTTGACAATTTGCATCAGCCAAGCAATCGATCAATGCGATCAGCTAATTAGTAACATATACTATATACTCATAGGCAGAGGGTAGAGTTGGGGTACAGGGAAACTCATCAAAATCAAAAATACGCGGCAATTAAGCGAACATGTGAACATGGAAAAGCAACTTTATGAGCCAAACAAAACTCAATTAAAGTCAAACAAGCAAAATGAAAAAAAAAACAACTAAATAAAACACAAGTAATACAAATAAAACAACAACTATGGGCAGATGGAGAAGAGGAAGAAGAAGAAGAAGTAGAAGAGTCAGAAGAGGCAGACCAAAAAATAACGTTCAATAACCAAAAAGAGACGCAGCTAATTTAACCAAATTGGATTACTTAATAAGTTTATTGGATAAATAACTTGGCCGTAACAACAACAAAACATTCACTTTATGCCTTTGTGGGCACAGCGTAGTGTTGTTGCTGCTGCTGAGGCGCGCCACAACGAAACCTTTTGTGGCATTCAAAATAAGCCACGAGGCAAAACAAGTTGTACGATATGTTTGTGAGTGTGCGTGTGTGTGTGTGTGTAAAAATTGTGAGTTAATTTCTCAGAATTATCAAATTGTAGCCCTTCCCCCTCCAGTTCCCCTACCCCTTCTAGTGCTCCATAATGCGTGTTGTTCTAGGTAAACATTTCTCGAAATGATATCGTTAAGAAAACAGGGCTTAAAGATAAGCCCCTCCAGCAACTCCAAGTGCAACTGAAGTGGGCGTTGTTATTTATTATTAATTATAATCAACTTTTGATAGACAGCAATCGTTGGGAAGATAACGTGTTGTACCTGAATAAATGTGGCTCAAATGTGCGTGCTACTAAGCAAACATGGCTCAAACTGTGAACTGTGCCTACAACTTGGCCCAAGCACTTAATTTGTTCTGCTGTTTGTATTTTATAGGTAAATGCGATTGAAATCAGTTGATTTCAATTGTTTTGTGAGCTCTGTAATTTTCTTAGCTGAAAGGTCTCTGATTTATGCCCCACTGTACTTAGCCCACTGTGCACTCTGTTGGCCCAGTGCAGTTTTGTTATGCAAGCACACAATTTAGTGCTGTTAACAGTCTGTAATTAGCCTCAATATGGCTCTTAATTAGCCATATCAATGGGCAACCATTGCACTCAACTGCATTTAATTGTATTTTTTTTTTTTACCTGTGACTGGGAATTGCCGGTGCTTTAAACAGTCGCTTCGAACGCATAAATTGTTTAACAATAATCATAAATTTCAATTTCAAATCATTAGCACACCTCAAATCAAAGCGCCGACATTTGCCATTTTAATTTCTAAATCGATATCGAATCGAAATTTCCATTTCGTTTTTTTGGTTTTGGCATACGATTCCATTTCCAGTTTTGGTAACGGCACCATCACACCTCCCAACACCCACTTGCTACATCAAAACCTTACCACACCGCCCCCCCTGGCCGATCCCTTTGGTACGCCCCTGGCTACTTGGCACTGGGTTTTTTTTTTTGATCTCACACGAGCTGAGCTCAATTAAATTCTACAATAAAACACGATTTGCATTTTAAATTGTGCAATTAAAATGCTTATGAAATCTATTAAAATCGTTAAATGCATTTTATGGACTCCTCTTTTCTGCTTCTTCCTTAAACAACAAGCGGAGTAGGGAAGCAGCAGTGGGAGCGGGAGTAAGGGAAGTGGAAGGCGAACGAGGTAACGCTAAATGTCACACGTTAATTAATTAGCATCGCATAAATTAACGCTGACAGCGTTGGAATGACTTTAGCTAGAGGTATAGTCACAGCTACTATAACTGCTAATAAAGCAGACTAGTTAGCTTTATGGTTAGTATAGCTAAAGTCATTCTTGTTGTTGTTGTTTTTGCCTTTCTAAACGAAAGCTTTAATAAACTTTATTTTACTTTCAATTGTTGACAATTTTAATGTTTTTTGCCGTCGGTAAAAATTAGTTACACATAAAGTTTAATGCATTTAAAGCTGTTAAAACTTATTGGAAAAAGAAATAAATTTTAAAAAAATGATTTTAGGAAGACAAATTAATTTTCTTTTTAAAATGTTAAAAAAAAAACTTATAAAATTCTGCTAAACTCTCTCAAAAAATTATTTTGAAAATTAAACAGTTTCCTTAGTTTAAAACTTTCCAAAAAACTAAACCAAAAGCCCATATAAATTTCAAAATAATATCTTTAGTATTTAATCTTTTTTTCTCGCTACGATAGTTTAATAATCACATTAAAACTTACCAAATTTGTTTCCATTTTTCCGCTTTATTTAATAAGTTGATAAACCTCTGAAAACTGCCCCAATAAAAATCACTTTTTATTTATATTTGTTTTCTTGATTAAGAATATTTTATATTTTATATAATAATATTTTTTTGAAGCAATTTGTTTGTGGTAATTCTAACGACTTACGAACTAAAAACACTAAACTAAAAGCAACTAAATGAGTTGAATGTTAACTAAAGTTACCGCATTTTGTGGACTTAGACTAAACATAAATACAATTATTAACATAATTAGATGCTAAAGTTGATGTACTCGAAATGAAGTGTATAGAAAGTACGAGTTAATTGTGCAAGAGATTCGCTAATTAAAATTAATGTTTTATTTTTAGTTTTTTTTTTTTTTTGCGCACGTTGTATCTTTTTGCTTATTAATTGTTTTTCCTTTTTTTTAAGTATTTTTTTAAATATTTACACGCTTAAACAATTTAATTTGTACAATTGTTTCTCTCTCGCGCTCTCTGTTTTGCTCTCTCTTTTTCTCTCTTCTTAGCTGTCTCTTTAAGCTGTACTAAATTTGAGCTCAACTCGTTTAGGATTAGAATTTAGACGAGGGACGCCGACTGCCTTGGATTTGGCACAGTTTGGGGGCGTGGCAGGTGTACGCCCCTCGTCTCGCATATAATACTTTAGCAGGGAGTGTTTTTTTGTTGCAGTTATACGACGAGAGATAATGCTATATATACATTAAGCCTAGCGCTTCTCATTTTAAGAATATATCACAAATAACTAAGTTTAAGTTCACACACTCACACACACAGATACACACACACTTGCACACTCGCACACTAGCAACGCTCAGCAGTTTTGGCGCTTCTTCAGTAAGGAACTCACGGATTGATCAGGAAGATATAAGTAGGAGATAGGAGAAGTAGGCGTGACTGGAGCTTAATGACTCGCATCCAAATCGTGCTCATCATCACTAGCACAGTCGTCCATTTCCATATCGATGAGCTCATCATCATCCTCATCTCCACTGCCATGGTGCATATTCCGCTCTGAACCGGAACCGCCTCCCTTCTCATCCTCCTGCTGCATGCGCTTGTGCTTTGTGCGTCGGTTCTGGAACCAAACCTTGACCTGTGTCTCCGATAGATTCAGTGACTGTGCAAGTGCTTTCCTCTCTGCTCCAACCACATACTGATTGCTCTCGAAGGCGTGCTCCAGCTTCAGCAGCTGTGATGGCGAGAAAGCGGTGCGAATTCGCTTCGGTTTGCGGAACGGCTGCAGGAGAAAGTCTGCAAAGAGCGGAGAGAAGGAGAAAGAGTTGGTTAGTAAACTGTGGGAAAACTTGGAGTAGTCACTTGGTACTTACTTCCTGGAAAGCGGTGCGGGAAGATGCGTCCGTGGCGACTCAGCAGCCAGGGATACAGCGGATAGCTCTCTCGAGGCATGCCGGGATTGCCCATGAAGGAGGCAGCGGCGTGTGGAGGCAAACCGGCTGCTGCAGCGGCGGCTGCCGCTGGACCCAATACATGACCGGCCTGTAGAGCAGCTGCCATTTGGAACTGTGCGGCAGCAATCAAATGCGGATTGTGCTGTGGTGCCAACTCTGGTGGCGTGTTGATGTAGGGCGGTAGTGCCTTTATGTCCGGCAGACCGGGCTGTCCGTTGGGCGGCGCTGGACCACCCGGGCCCATGGGAAAGGGACGTACCAAGCCGGCTGGCGGCATGCCGGGCAGCATCAGAGGATTAGGGCCGGGCGCGGAGCCTGGACCGGCGGAGGGATGCATTACCGGTGGCTTGGCATAGCTGGGCGGCTGCTGAGGCTGGTGCTGCTGCTGCTGCTGGGGCGGAGTATTGTGTGGACTGCTGACCAGCAGTGTGGGCGAAGAGGAGGGCTGCGAGGATTGTGGCGATACCGATTTGGGTGGCGTGTGAGGCGGCTGCATGCGCTGAGCAGGATTCTCACGCTGCTCGGCACCAGGTGGAGCCGGCGAACGTTCTCGCTTCAGCGAGACGGCGACAGGTGAGGCGTTGACATCCCCGAGTGGAGAGAGACGGGTTTGGAGTGGACTAAGACTGCTGGCAACGGTTGCGTTGTGATGCAGACGCTGTAGCAGTTCCTGTATATCATGATGTGACTTTGGTGTGCCCTGTTGCTGCTGCTGCTGTTGTTGTTGCTGCTGCTGTTGCTGGAGCAGCAGATGCTGATGCAGTGCATGCTGTTGAGCTGGAGATAGATGTGGATGCGGATGTGGATGCGGATGCTGAGCCATATGCGGTGAGAGCACGTGAGCTGCTAGATGCGATGGTGGTGCCATGATATGATGCGGTGGCGTGGGCGTGGCTGGCAGCATAGTCAGTCCAGCGGCAGCGGGCGGCGTTTGTGGCGGTGATCCGGGTCCATTACGGTCCGGCTGTGGACTGCCGGGCTGCTGATCCGGATTGCCGGCAGCGGCTACAGCCGTCGCATCGTTGCCAACAATGGAATCGATGCTGAAGCCAATCTTCTGCTTGGGTGTGGGCAACATGACGGCTGAGGTGGGTACCGGCGGAATCATTTTAGTCATAAATACGCGCGTTGTGTGTGCGGGCGAGGGCGAGGCGGCGATTAGTTCAGCTATGTTGGCGGCTTTTCAGTTAATCCTTTTATAGGTATATACTATTTGATTTTCTTTGATAGTTATTTAGTAACTGTGCACTTGGCCCAACATTTGAGCGCTTTACACTTTAAAACACACGAAGCAATTTAATAATTAACACTTGCACACTCTATTTGTGTGTGCTCTTTGCTTTTCGAAGGGTTTGCGTTTGGACGGGGGGCGTTGGGAGCGACGGGCGGACGTTCGTTTAACGTAAACAACTTTCTAGCGAAAGAAATTTCTAAGTTGATTTAGCGATCGACGCGCTCGTTACGTGTTCACTCGACGACGTTCACAGTCTGAATAATCGAGAGAATCAACGCAGAGCGACCAAGTGTAGCCACTGGGAATTATATTTAATGCGCACACAACGAAACACAAGTAAACGAAATGCCTCATGCCTCTCTCTGTTTGCGCTCTCTTTGTGTATGCGCTCTCTTTCTCGCTCGCTCTCACAACGTTTGCATTTGTGCGTCTGACTCTCGCCTGCGCTATGCACTACGAACACGTCAAACCGGTTTATGTGAGTGAGAGTCACTTGTGCTCTTCTTTCTGCTGCGCTTGGCTGTGCTCAAGAGTGAGAGCACTGCATGCAGAGACAATTGCATGGACCAATGAACGCGCTTCGTTAGCTTGCCATTGCGCTCTTGCCTTCTTGTGGATTTTATCTGGCCACGCCATGCTGTCTCATTATCTGTCCGGGTCTGTTGTACATGCTATACGCCGTAGAGGCGTATACAATTTAATTCGCCACGTTTTTCGTTTCAGTGTATTTGTGTATTTCTGCATATGGCTTCCGTTGAGCTTCTCTGCTGCTGGTGGTGGTGCTTGTGCTGCTGCTGCTGCTGGCGGTGGTGGATGGTGGATGGTTGTTGCTGCTTGTGGTAGTTGTTGCTCACTGCTTTGTTGTTGTTATTGCCATTGTGGCTGTCTCTGTGTAATTTGGCTTAAACTGCCATTCATAGTTTTTGTGGTTAGTCTCGTATGTTTTTATTTTGTTTGAAAACATGCGAAATGTGGCTTAAAATCTCTTATACACTAAGCAAAGTTAGTCGGCTGTATTAACTTAATATTAATGCCATTATTCTAAGAATTATAGTGGCATGGTGGTACTATAAAAATTAGAAAAGAAATATGCGTTAAATATATTTATAGACTAAACAATAATTGGATAGGGGCTTACTAGGAACTTTGCGCGTTTATGCTCATTAATTAGGTACATTTTGTACCTAATATGTATTTCCAAAATTATGCACTTTTTCCAAGTTTTGCTTTAATGGTTTTTTTCCCAACGCATAATTTCTTTTTATAAAGAAGTTAATTATTTGTATTAAATGGTTTCATCTGAAACTCAACATTCCCAAAGTTCTGGAACGTGGCACCTTATCGCCATGTGGCCTAAATATTTCTCTTTGAATGCTGATTAACATGAAAGATGTTTGTACCAAACACAAGCTAATTCTGGAAAATATAGAAAATAATTGGAAAACATTTTAATAATTTATTTAACTGTTTCTTTTTAAATTTCTTCTCACAAATAATTTGCGATTGTTGCCAAGGCCCTCAATTCCTAGTTAAATAAGAAGTTAACTTTTTGTTTTGTTAAATCGCTTCTCTAGAAATTATTTATTTGCAAAGTTTGTGTGATTTGTATGCTCCTCTTAGAGCTCTATGTGTAGCACGTTGAATTCTGATTAAATTCAACACTATTTTGTACTAACTTGACAATCAATCACATTATAAATTCCGCACCACAAATGCACTTCAAAATTGCCACTGTCAATATAAATCATGCGATCAGACAGTTTTATTTTAGGCACAACTATAAAGCATTATACATTACAATTTAAATGTTAATTTCGTTATTGTTTGCATTTGATTTTTTCATGTTGGCACACGACAAAGTTTGCATAATTTAAGCTCGATCCAAATCCAAATCGAAATCAGAGCAGCGCACAAAAATAGCAAAAACGTGGAAAATTGCTCGACACGCAGGCGCAAAAATCAATCAGTAATCAGCTCAATAAATCATTTAAATTATTTTCACACTCTGTTAAATTTATTATATTATTTCATTTCATTTCGTTGAATTTGTTTTGTTTCATATATTTTGAAAATAGCTTGATCTGATTAAACGTTGCCACTTTCCATGTGGCGGGGGTTATCAGCTTTTTAACACTGCACAAAATTTATGACTTGTTGAAAAAAGTCAAAAAATATTTAAATTTTTGTTGTATTGCGTGTTGTTGCTGCTTTACAGATTAAGATGGATTTAATGGCCAGCTAATTAAGTAAATTGCCAAAACATATTAAACAATCTATGGCATAATTATGAGGTCTAATGGTAATCATTTACAAGACAAAAGTATATAAAGTTCAGAGTGTGCGTTTTAATGGCAGAAACGTGTATTTAAATGTGTTTCAAAGTGCAAAAAATAAATGTTTTAAAATTCGTATTTCAATTGGGGAATCAAGTGTTGGAATTCACACGCCCATCACGACAAAATCCAGGAATAATCAAGAACCGTACTAACAGCAACGACAGTGAGTGCTCACCGCAGGATCTATGCAACAATTGTGTTGTTAATGAGCAAATAAAGATATCTACATGACCAGCAGCATCTCGTCCTCATCCTCTTGGACTAAATAGATGTCCGACTTACCAGCTGCCTGGACTGCGCATTAGCTCCCGCTGAGCACCCAAGTGCACACTACAAACGCACACAAGTCGACGCTGAAAATACCCTGCAAAACAGAAAAAACACACCCAAACAAACTGTAATTTAAAAAAAATTCAAAATTAATTGAAAGAAAAATATAAATTAATTTTAAATGACTTTAAAATACAACACATTTAAGTTGCGCCTACTAGAAACTGTTTTTATATACCAACTAACCCTTCCCTTACAGGGTATTCGCTTGCAGAAAGTTCGCATGGCGCTCGCAGTGACTATGACTGCAATTGAAAACCATAAAAAATGCAAAGACAAGGGCAAAAGGGAACAAACAAAATAGAAAACAAAACACAACACAGCACAACACACAAAAAACGTATTTATTAGATGGAAATAAAACGACGGCAGCCTCCTAGCACAATGCGAACTCGGTCCAAAGGTGTCAAAATCAACAATTTTCGAGCTGCAAACAATTCTACAGAAAACAACGAGCACAGCGTGATGCAATTTTGCCCCTGTCCCTCTGTAGCACACTCTTTCACTCACTCACTCTCTCTCTCTCTCTCACTCCTTCTCCTACAGTCTCTGAACTGGGGATTGTTAGACAATTTTTCGGCTGAAATGATGAAAAAATAAAATAAAAACAGCAGTTTCACTTTTGCTAGCTCTCTGGCTGTCTCTACGTCTGTCTTGCTGTCTCACCCTCTGAGTGGAAAACAATGAAAAACGTGGCAAATTTCCCTTTGTTTAATTTAGTGGCAAGAAATTGTTGAGAAGCAACGAAAATGGTCGAAACAACATAGACAAAAAATTGACTTTAATGATGATGAGTTGGCGATTAGAACTCTTCCAAGTGTTTCGAGTGCCACTAAATTCATTTGAATTGTGTCTCCTTTTCACTCATCCACTCTCTCCCTTTCTCTCTGTTTTGATGTTTTCTATTTTTACGCTGAAAATGGCACAATTATGTAGAAATCTCTATATTACAACCGATATTCATAGAGTGTGTGGGAGAGCAAACATTTAAATGTAATTAATTTACAGTACTTACCTTGATTGCAACTGCATGGAAAGGTGTGTGTGTGTGAGTGTGCGTGTGTGTCTGTGCGATTCCTAGAACTCAGTCAAGATCTATCAATTTCACAGTTCTTATAATAAGTTCGTTTTCCCAGCGTTGCTCTCATAATTTGTATGCTTGTAAATCCACGCGGCTCACAAAATTATGATCGATGATTCTCTGGCTGCATTTTCACGCTTGGAAAACGGGAGGGAGCGAATTTGGTAGCCGAGAAAAACTCAAGCTGACAGGGGAGATGTGTGAGAGTGTGAGAGAGGCTCAAGTCGCGGGGGCGCGTGTGGAATAAGAACATCAAACAACTGGACTGGGAGTTCTCAGAAAAACTCTATTATGCTCAGGTGATTGCCAACGCCAAGGGCTAACAAGGGGACTCAGTGGAAACGGGGGAGAGGAGAGTGAAAAGGGGTCAAGGATCAGCTACATTTGTGCTTGATATTTCAAACACGCCACGTAGATCGAGGCCAATCAAGAAGAGCTACGAGTGCAACTACAATAACTACAAAAGGCCATAAAATCATATTAAAACACAATTTTTGGTCAACTACAAAGTGGGGGAAAGGGGCAAAGGGGAACAAGGGGAACCAGGGACTGGCAGTCATAAAACATTTATATCTAATCCTTGACAATCATAAAAAATCAGAAAAACGACATGTCAACGATAACGACAGTGGAAAATGGAAAATGGGAAACGCTACAAGCTGTCAGCAACGGCAAACATTGCTTTAAATTGTCGGAAAAGTGCTCAAATGGTACACAAAAACGAATGATGTTACCAAAAAATACCAAAGCAAAGAAAAAAGTATAACAAAAACAAACAGTAGTCAGAGAAAATGTCATAAAAATGTCTGGCTCCCAATTTCCCACTTTCCCACTTTCCACTTTACCCGCTGTACGTGTGTGCAAAACATTCAAAAACTATCCAAGAACCTGGCATTTTTATGACACTTTCCGTAACGGGCAAGGACAATCCAATCCAATCCGTACTCCTAACCCTAATGCCATCCTTTCGACCAGAGCGAGCAACGGAACAACAAACGAATATAAAACTAAAGAAAAAAAATTTTAGTTGCTCAAAATAAAATCAACGTAATTTTTATGTGTTTTCACCGCTATTTTTTAGTACCAAAAGCAGTAGAGTTTTCTCCTCTCCCGCGCGCTCTCCTCTGCTCTGCTCTGCTTACTGCCCACTTTTTGACACTCAGCCATGTTATATTTTGGTTGACAGGCGATTTTGTTCGTGTGTCATTATCGTTAGACGGCATCCGTTTGGAGTAGTACCATTAGTTTTGGTACTAACTGTAGTAACTGCAATTTATGAACCGGCGGCATGAAGCAAACAGTTGATCCTTGAAACTAGATTGGGTAGATAAGTATTTATATCTTCGGCATAAAAGTGGCACTTGATTTGAGGGATAGTTACAACTATATCGACCTTAATCTTAACTGAAACCAGCTATAAACTCTTACTAAAATGAAGATATAATGATGTGTATACAGAGATTAGGCATCTTATATCTAATATCCTAGCTATCTTAGCTTAAAATGGTATACTTCTCTTCCAATTTGCGTCATAACTCCAACTCAACTCTCTTAACTAAAAAGTGTAATAATATTATGCACCTCTTCAGATATTATATATTTTCCCAGCTCAATTCTTTATCGTCTTCTACCTTCATCTGACCGTCAAATGCGATTTCTCCCAAAAACACTCCACGAGTAAGAAAACCGTTTGTAAATGAAACGCCCACACATGTCAGTCGCACTTTACACCCCATTTAAGCATGCCACTTCCTCCCCCACTCCCTCTGCCTGGTCCTCCTTCCTCTAGACACTCCACAGATATCGTGCATGCATCAAGCATATCGAAACTAATGATGACACCCAATAAAAAATACCAACAAATGTGTAAATTTGTAAAAATGCCCGAAAATGTAAATGTAAATTTAAATAAAACGAAAAAAAAAAGATGAAACGCTAGAAATTTGAGGGAGGGAGGAATTGAAATAGGGATACGGATATGGTTGAGTGCGCTGACGAGGGACGAAGTGCGAAGGGCCAGGGATGAAGACAAACGATAGAAATTTGTGCATGTAACTAGAAAATGTCGCTGCCAAAAAAGAGAACACACAAAAAAAATGAGCACAACAATGATAATGGGATTGGGAATGGCTAGGATGAGCTTATGGAGGGGAGGGGAGGTTAGAAAAGGGGGCGCATTGCAGATGACTCAATTTACACACAACGAGCGCTGTAAATTGCGCCTCATTTTGTGCGCAATTTTTCCTTTGGCATTTGCCAAATGTCAAATGTAAAATGCTCCGTCTCAGTCACACTGACTGGCGGGTAAACCCTAATAAAAGCGAAATTAGGAACAGGACGAACTTGATGAGCCGCCATTTTGTTGGCAAAAGAGTCGCACAGAGTCGTTAAACAAATGAATTGCCATAAGCGCTGCCTGATTGCAATGTCACTTTAGATGGGTTTTATAATAAGCTGCGGCTCCGTCTGAGTTCCCGTCGCCCGTCTCCCGTCGCTCTCTCCCCTTCCTAGCGTGCTGTCTCCGCTTGGCAGCTGGCTGCTTGGCAACCAACGGGAAATGATTTTCGCTGGCAAAGAGCCCAATTTCAACTCAACCCCTTTGCTTTTTGTGGACTACTACTAACAACAATGACAACAGTTTGCACACTTTATGAGGCGCATCATTATGAGGCTGCCTCGTATCCTGCGAACGGCGTACTGCAAACTACGTCCTATCTACAGTGACTGCCATTATTATACGCCATTTAAATAATTTTTGCTTTCATGCTGTGCCGCTGTCGTCTGCCACTCGCCGTCTGCCACGTTTTTGTGAGCCACCCTAAAGGACTCGATACGGAGTCACCCCAAGAGTAGAGTGCGTTGTTCTCAGCCAGTTTGAGGCACATAATCAGCGCACATCATCAGCATTTGATTGCGACAAATAATGCAGCCACTTTGTGTTCCATTCACATGATTTTTTTTGCCTACCAAAATGGCGCCCAACGTGGCGATAGAGGCTAAAAGCGCGCGTGTGTTAAATTAAAAGGATTTGTGTGTTGATTAAGTGCAGCAGTACTTCATTGTACTCCCAAAAAGGGGTTGAAATTACCGTCAGCTGTACGAAACTCAGAAATAAATTAAATATACATGAGTTAATTGCATTTGAAATATGAAATTTTGAATAATAGGAAAATATGTCTTAGAAATGATTTTGCTACCTAAGTGCACAAAATAGAACAGTGGAAACAGTAGCGCATCGTTCAGCCACAACTAAGCCGATCTAACAATAAGATAATGTAACATATATGAGCTTCATGGACCAAAACAAGAGCCGACAGTAGCTGAGGTAACTGTAACTGGATCAGAGCTAAAAATCCTGCAACTGATGGCAGGACAATGAGTACGGCACTTGAGTTGTACTCGAAACGGTAGACAATGTGAACATGGAGGTGCTCAAAGTTAAAGGCAAACAGCTGAGATCTACTGCTACTGATCACCTAAAGATCTTCTCTTCTGTTTTTGATCTTGTTACAAAAGTCAGGGGTAGGCAATACGCGGGTGTTCCTGCACATTTGGCTGATTCCCAGTTGAGGCCCTGAAGCGGAAAGAGCCAAAAAGTTAAGCCACAAACATACAAGAGGATCAAAACGGATTTAAATACAAAGTGGGAAATAATGAAGTACCGCTTTTCATAGGGGAAATCAGCGGCAGCATGTGGAAATGAAAGAACTTCAACTTCAAAACGAGGGTTGTCCGAGCGGTACCGTTTGCGTGTCTTTTGCCTTTTGGCTTATTAAAGTTATAATTAAAATATGTCCATGTCTGTTTATCTATGCATATGCATATATATGTACATCCTTTATAGGCATAACTACCCTGTTTTGGGTATGAGTATTGTATAACGATCGTAACGAGTTCTAGTTTTCTATGAATTCAATTATAAAATTCATCTCTTTTGTATTTACATTTTAATGGATTCACACTTCTTGAGAGAATTCTTTTTCGAGAGAAAACTCAAGTTTTTCGATCAGAGAATGCCCTTTTGTTATACCCTTTTCAGTTATGAAGTAGAAAGACCTCCCAGCCATGGACATATCGTTTAAATTCATTAGGATTACGAGACAAAAAAGTCAACAAGATGCCAAGATGTCAACAATCAGAAATAAGTCAGCTCGAGCACCCTTCAGTTTCAAGTATTTCAAGAGCCTTGAGTTAAGGCAAAGAAAAGGATAATACAACTCATATGCAAGCATTATTAAAGTTATGAAAAGGTGGAAAGAGATAGGTAGACAGAGAGAGAGAAAAAGAAGTCGACTCACATACTTGACTTAATTTAAGCCAATTTAGTGCTCATTGAACGAGCGGATTACAGATTGGCAGAGGATGCGAGTGCATCTTTGATCCTTAATTGTTTTGGGAAAACTAAACACACACCTACACACACTCACATATGTGTGGCTTAACCTTGTGCAAAGTGGAACACCCGCATGACTTTTCTTTTTATCACAACCTGGAACTGAACCACTTGAACCATGTAATCGTAATCCCAAAACTAGCTCAGTAGCTGCACAGTAGCCGTAGTCGCAGACGGTGTTTTTTGGATTTGTAGTTTTCTCGCTCTAAAGGAACAAAATTTGCGCATGCCATTATGTAATTTGCCCTGTCGGTTTCAAGTCAAAGTCGGCTTCTTTTCTTCTTCTTCCTCTTCTACTGTGTGTCGGGCCCCTGAAGCGGCTTTTACTGTACTTTGTATGCCACTTCAAGTAATTCGATTTGTGCCACTTTCCAGTGCGGCACTTTCATGTGGTCGGCGCACCCTGGCAGCAATGCAAATGATGTCTTAGTTTGGTCATAAAAAAAATTCAAATATATTCTACAACTTGTTAAAGAAATAATCAAATTCTAGAATTTATTGAATACATTTTATTAAAGCTAATTGCACCGGCAAGTACAAGCCCGTGCCGAAATTCCAGAGCCGAAAAAAATAGGAAAATAAAATAATAAATATTTTTCCATAATTTATTGAAATATTTTTTATTAAAGCTAATTGCACCGACAAGTACAAGGCCCTTGCCGAATTTCCAGAGACAAAATAAATAATAAACATATTCTACAATTTATTGTATTATATTTTATTAAAACTAATAGGAGCGACAAGTAAGACTTTAAGTACAAAACCCGTGCCGAAATTCCAGAGCCAAAAAAAAAAAATAAGAAAATAAAATAATAAATATTTTTCCATAATTTATTGAAATACATTTTATTAAAGCTAATTGCACCGACAAGTAGTAGAACAAGGTCCACTACGAAATTCCAAAGACAAAAATAAATAATAAACATGTTCTACAATTTATTGTATTATATTTTATTAAAGTTAATAGGAGCGACAAGTCAGACTTTGAGTACAAAGTCCGCGCCGAAATTCCACAAACACAAAAACAGTCAAAAAATTGAAAATTCTGTAATTTATTATATTTTATTTTATTAAAGCTAATTGGCCCGACAAATACGCGTCCCGTGCCGAAATTCTCCATGCAAGTAGCACATTAAAATGGCTGAGCACAAAGCTGTTGATAAGTACCACTGTCTCGGGGTCAACACAATTCCACTGCATTCATTTCAATTTCAATTTCCATTTCGATTTCAATTTCAATTGATGTCAGTGCACGTTGTCCACAGATTTGTTTAAAGATTTTCTGTTGCTTTTTATTTTTAATAATTTTAAAGACCCCGCGGCGGCTTTTGCTTTGTTTTTAATCAGCTGCCACTTGCCGCAGACCTCACACATGAGTCGAGACTTGGTTCGACTTCAAGTCCCAGTTTGAGTTGATTCGAGTGCCTAATTAAAATTGATTTGATTTCTCTGACACTTTTCAGTGTTGGCTAAATCAAAGCCGCATTGTTCGGCATGCCAGTCAGTTCTCAGTTCTCTGTCTGGCATACATACGCGCAGTCAATCAATCAGTCAGTCAGTTAGTCAGTCAATCATTTGCTCAATAGTTTCAATTTCACATTTGATTGATATTTTTGTTGAAGCCAATACACAGAATGCTGCTGCACGCTAATTAAGCCAAGCGGCGCTAAGCTCATAATTATACAAAAAAATGAGAAGAAATACCTGGGATAGAAATTGGATTTTGGGTTGGGAATTGGAATTGGAATGGAGACTGTGTCGACTGTGGACTAAGGTATTTGGTTGTCATCTTGGCCATATATCTTGTTATGGCCACGGCGCATGCGCGTCTCGTCAATTAGTTTGGCTGTCAAAAAGATGATGAACTCGTTGCTTGATGAGGGTTTGCACGTCGCTGCCCTACGAACCTACACAGCCGCTCCTACTACGCCCGCTTTCCTTCGGGCTTGTCCACTGACTTATCACAGTTTCAAGCGAATTACGTCGCATCGCAGTTTGTTTTTGTGTTTTCATATATATTTTTTAATAGTTTTGCCAGTTTGGCGCGTAGTTTTTGAAATGTCTGAAATATGAGTAACATTTTGAGATTTGTTACATTTTTTTGGCTGCTCCAGAGATAGCATCGATATAGGCGGGTTTATAGGCCAGTCGTGGTCTATGTGTGTGGTCAAAAAACTGGCGTCATGTCGTTGACATTTGCGACAAATGCTCTGACGCATGTCAAGTGGATCGAGTGTATCAAGTGGATCGAGTGTATCAAGTGGTTTGAGTCGTTTGAGTGGTTGACAATGCCACTTAGACAACAGCAATCAGCAGCAGTTGCTGCTGTGTGTGGTCTGATTTGGTTTCACATTTTTTTTTTTGGGGGAGTTACCAGAACATGGTCCAGGCTAATTGCACAAAGAAATCTACGAGTTGTTTTGAGTCATAAGTGAAACTGTGACTGTGACATGAACTGTGACTCAGTTGCTTCATAAAAACAAAAATTTATATAGTAAACATTTATATGTTTCTGCAGTCATCTCTTGATAATCAGCTAATTAAGGTCAACACATAATTTTAATTATTTTGTAGTTCATAATTTTTCCAATGTCGGCGCTACACAAAGGCTTCCGTTTGATGCGATTATCACTGTATTACAGTACAACTACGAAGCACAGACTGATAAGAGCAGCCATGTCTTTTTCCATAATTGGCGGCTACTTTAGTCACTTTGTTGATTTTGTAATGGAATTGAATTTAATTGCATGAATCTCAACAAATCAAACTGCGCATTAGACAGAAGATTTCAAAAGGTTAGCGGGTTAAATTCTCTCTCTTTTGGGTCGCCCCTTCTTCTTTTGCATTTCTCAAACTGCCGTTTAACAAAGGTTCAATTTTGTGTGTTTAATTATGAAATTTCACCGCGAGGACTGTGGGAAATATAGCATGAAAAGCAGACATAACTGCGGCCTGTGATTAATTTGAATTATTTTTGGAACGCGGTGAAATGCGAGCGCTTCGTGATCGTCTGCCTCACTCACTCTCTCCCCCTCTCTCTCTCTCTCTCTCTCTCTCCGCTGCCTGCTCCATAAAATATTCGTCTTACTTTTGTTTTTCCACTGCCAGCTCGCATTTATTTATTTGTTTGTTTTCGTTAATTTTGTTTGAAACATTGTAATTAATTACAGTTTTTATTGCCACGACTTGAGGCTTGGCTCGTACTTATGAGTACTCACGATTACAATATTTTTTGGGTGCTTCTTTCTAATGTGATTTATATGGGAACAATGTTTAAGATCTTCAACAAATTTCTATTTACTCGCTGGACTTTTGTGTGTTGAAAGTGCCATAAAATATTTGAGCTATTTGAAATGCTCGATCAATTGTTAAAGTCAATTCCTCAATTTCATTTTATTAGCTGAGAAAATAAAGTTTCTTTTCCATTATTAAGTTGATCTAGAATATTTGATGTGTGCGGAAAAATAAATAATTATGATTTTGAGTTTATTTTGAATGCGTGATAAATTTACGCAATGGAAATTTGTATTTTATTTTAAGTAATAAAATAACTCATTTATTTTTATGTTGTATTGCTTCATTTGTTCTGAGTTTTCCACAGCCAATATTTTACTTTATAAACATGTTGGTTAAATAAGGAATACTTTTTTAGTGCCTATTTTACTGTTAATTTCCACTCATGTTCTAAATTATTTTTATTTCCCACTAATTACTCAATGGTTAAGACGAGTTGCTAGTAAAAAGTAAAGTAATTTCTTTGTTAAATACACTTTAATTGCAACTGACAACAGGTAAGCAACAGGTAATGTTAACTCTCTCTTAATTGCAGTCGAACAAAGCTCGAGCAGCTTAACTCCAGATGACCCAATGGACGGGACTTTTGCATGCTGTCAACATGGTCATTTTGCCTCTTACTTCGCCCCTCTTCCCATCTTTCTCAACGTTGGCAATTTGCGGGAAATATGTTGAAGAAAAGAGAGAGAAAAAAAAATTTCCAACTAAAGTGCAAAACACATGCAATGCTGGCTAATTAAGCCGGACCGAGTCGGTCCACTGCATTTGAATAAAGAGCGGACAAGTCGACCCAAAAGCCAGGTCAGTGCTTGGTCCAGAGCTTGGCTTGGTTTGTGGCCGCGCCTCTTCACGGTAGCCCCTAACGGAAGCCATACTTCAGTTGGGCCACTGCGAAATCTGACAACTCGCATCTAAGAGATGCGCGAGGAGTAACAAACAAACAAAACAACTAAAGCAGTAGCTGCCCCGCTCAGGAAGTGGGCTGTCTGTGGCAGAGGCAACATTACTGATACGCCCCGTGGTCCGCTTGCATATTGAAAGCAATAAAAATTAATTTTCGCATGCTAAGAGCGCAATCAAAGCAAAGTTGACAAGCGTTTACAACGGCGGCTCATCTGCGACGCGTTTATCGCCGAAATATTTCATCTCTGGGATAAGAATCTTTTGGCCCCAAAATGCACTGCACAGTGGAGCGAAGTGTAGTGAAGTGTGGAGACTTGGAAAAGGTGTGAGACGCAACGCTTAAGTCGTTTGTCATCACCATTTCCGCTGAAGAAGAAGGGCTCCACTCTCCTCTCTCCTCCGTTCCCCCTCTCCCTGTGTGCTTCATTGTCTGAAGCAACTGTCATATCTCTGCGCATGCGCGACAGTTGCTAATTAGTCGCATGAATGGAATTGAAGCTTAAACTCGACTCACACCTTCACGCTCGATGCTCATGTGGTTTTAGTTTCGGAATCAGATACAGATTCAGATTCATATACGGCTTCAGTTTCGGCTGCTTTTGTCTTTGTCTTTTGGTCGTGCGAAATTTTAATGGTTCGCTTTTCGTTTGCAGCTCTCGAAAGATACAATCAGTTAGGTTGTAGTTTCTTTTTATGAGTTCCCTTTTTATTTAGGGTTCGGGGGCTCTTTTCGCTTTAAATTTAATTATGTCCAGACTAGAGTGCTGCGTTTGCAGCCACTGTAAGTGAATCACGGTGAAAACACAGTGAGTTATGCCAAAGTTTGGCCCAAATTTTGTAACTATTTAGATGAGTCAAAGAAATGGCAGTAAATAACTGGAATTTCTAACCAGTTGATTCACATTGAATTTATGCATTTCGTTCGCTAATCAGTTAACCTTACTCAATGCATTAGTCACTGGTTTGAAAGCACTGCTTCCGTGTGGCGCAGAAACGCATTTGCATTTTTATTGCACCCAATTAAAAATCTATTTAATGCCTCTTACGCACAAGACGTGTCCGCTCTGCTCTCTCTCTCCACCTCCGGTTCTCCATTTTGTACTGGTTTTCGCACTTGGCTTTTCCATTTTCCGGTCGGCTCTTTGAGCGAAATGCGCTTTTAATTGCTAGCCATAAATCAAATTCGCGTCTCTGCGCCAAATGCATTGCAATAATAATAATTTATATTAATGTTTCGCATTCGATTTCGAATTCGACTTCGAATTCTTATACATAAATCAACGCATTTGGAAACTGAAAATTCACTCGACTGCCAGCTCGTAAAAATGCAATGTTGGCGGCCATTTTGCGTATCTTTTTGCATTATTAATTGTCGAATTGTCGCCGTTTGCTGTTTGCAACATTTGTGCATTTGTTGTTCATTTATTTATTTATTCATTTGTTTATTTATTTATGGCCAGATTGTGCTTGGAACGTTCGTTGTGTCTGAGCCAAGCCAAAATCCAAATGACACGCATTCAATTACCAACCAGTGACTCACCAGCTGCCCCTCTCCAGTAGGTGGTAGGTGGTAGGGGGGTTCCATGGGTGGTGCAGATCGTTGCTGGAATGCAATCAGCTTCAATCACAGCGGGTCTGTTATATTTATCGCCTTAAACGAGCATAAATTGTGGCTTAAAAGTTTCCTAGAATTGTGAGTGTATGAAACCGAAGTGCACCGTAGGTGGATAAACAAACAGGTTACACTGAGAGAAATTCACAGCTAGTGTCTTTCACAGTCGTCTCACTACTGTAGTCTTTCCCAATTGACTTTTTTCGACTTATTCATTAATTTTCTTTCAATTTATTGACTTCGCTCAGTGTATTCCACTGAAAAATACAATGATTTTCAATACCAGTGGCGTTTAATTAAAATTGTACAAGTGTCAAGTCAATCGTTGTCAATTCAGTCAACTCCGAAATGTCTCCCTACCTCTCCCTACTCTTTTGAAGCCCAAGTGCCTTTGTCAAGTAACTCGGCTCTGTCAGTGTCTGCGCAACACGTTAACAGCCCAAACGTGACAGCTGAGGACGGCCCACAGTTGCAATGGATCCTCTCTAGCAGATCGAGTGGCTCGAGTTGATCGGGCGCTGATCGGTGTAAAGTTGAATCGAGCTGATCGTGTGATACCTAAATGCCTTCGACTTCGCCTTCGCCTTTGCCGTGTTGGCGTTGTCTCAATTGTCAATTCATAAACGACTTTTGGAGTTTTCTTCGATTTTTGATTTATGCCCATGAATCTCAACCAAATGTCAGCGCAGTGGGCGGGGAGGGTAGGGGAGGCGCGGCAGCACAGTAGGCAACAGCAATGGCCGCTCAAATTGAATGTTAATATATGCAGTTAATAAGTTATTTTTTGTTGTTGTTGTTGTATTTTTTATGAAATTTTATTTTGTATGTCTGATTTTATATGGTAGCCAACGGGCTGTCAAAACTCACACAAGCGACTGTCAGCGCGGATAATTGCCGAGCGGCCCACGCGATGCGTCTGGTCTGGCATATTAATGGGTAGCAATGGAATCCAAATTAATGTAGGGTATGCTGGTGTAGAGTGGGGTATGCTGGTAGCTGGGGGGAGGTGGGTTTACGGCGGAGACAGAGTGACGCGCTCGGCCATGTTTAGTGCATGGCTGACAAGCTAATTTGTTGGATAATTGTGTGTGATTTTTGACAGTTGCAATTGCAGCAGCGTTGCCAGATCGTCGAGTAAAACAGCGCCAAGCAAAAGTCAACAAATCGCCGAGTCTGAACAACTGACAGAGTCGACCCAAGACAGTTTGACATTAAACAAGTTGTAATTCGATACTTAATTGACGCCTGGCTCGTAAATTTGCAATTGCTCGAACGCAGGCACAAAACATGGCCCAAACCAAAGGGCCAGGCACAGCAAAACAGCGAGCAACCAATTCCAATTAAATAAGGCCCAAGGGGCCGTCGCATCGTCTGTCGAATTGAGGTACATATGTAATGTTAAAACTGAGATTATTGCCCACACACAAAGTCCAACTGGGAGGCGGGGCAGAGCAGAGTCTCCCCTACAGAGGGGAGACTAAGGGGCAGATAACTGTTTGCTGACCTTTTGCATGAAGACGGTCCAGTTTTTATTTGCTTTTGGCCCATTTGTTTTAAAATGCGGCCCATGACAGTTTCATTGTGTGTTGTGTGCCGTCACAGCCGTTGACTTATTGCACTTGGCCAATAAATTTTGGCAAGAAAAACTGTAACTGTCTTGGACTAAGTCTAAGACTTAACACTAACTTGAATAGTAACTGTAATTTTGGGTGTAACTGTAACTGGCGCTAAACTCGAAGTAAAGACATTGTTGGTCCACAGGGTTTATGGCCCAGTGCAGCATTAACGCCAGCAAAGAGATCTTGTTAAGCACTCCCCAGGGCTGTTGTTGTTTTTCGGTACCCCTGGCCTGCTTTCTATTGAGAAAGTGTAACTTTTACTCAACGCAGTGTCGATTTTAAAGCCATAAAAAATGTTTTATGTCTTTGACGCACATATTTTCTCTCTCACTGTGGCGCTAAAGCGAAAATTGCTTTACACCTTTACACCGTGGACTAGTCCATAGCTATACCTACATACATACATATAGATATGTATGTATGTTTGTGTACATAATACATTGTAGCACTCGGGCGACATCGCCGTTATGGCCGCAATTTATTTTATTGCAAATTTGATAGGCTTTGAAATTTGATTGGGCCTTTTGCTCGGATTGCCAATCGGTTTTTGGTAGCAATCGAGTAAAATATCGAATTACAAATGAATTTGATTTGAAGTTCGTTTCTGCTATTTGTTTCTCTGTGCGTTTTTTATGAGTGTGTCAATGGCTTGGCATGTGGGCAACTACTGTATATGATGGCATGGCATGCATTACTGTAAACTGATAGCTAAACTCGTTACAAAACTATTCAAACAGTTGGCCATAAATACAACAAACTGTGTGGCAGTCTGGTATTTGTGACTAAAGAGCTAAACAATTGCATTTCTATTTAAATAAGCGAGGAACTCTGGACTTTGTGGAGAAAAGTTGAAAGCGCTTTTAAGATTTTTAAAAAATCAAAGTCTTTCTGTGATTTAAGTCTACATAAAGCAGCTTCAAGCCTTGCTATTGGAAATAATTAAAATATTTTGTATGCCTCGTCTTGAATTTATAATTTTGTTTACCTCCACAAATACTTGAAACAAAACAAACAATTACTTTATGAGCGCGACAAATATGGCAACGATCAAAGGGCTGGTAGCAGCGTTTTGGCCAGAACGAAAGTGACAGCGCTACATCCGCTTAAAAGCCACGAAAATACCAATTGCAATTGAGGTGTCGCTGTCAAAGTCGAACATGACAAATTGCTAGGAAGTTTACACCATTGTCGAGCTGAAGATTGTAGAGTTGAGACTCCACAAAGGGCAATGTAATTGCGGCAAAGTGTTCGATGCATACAATGACTTCGTCCGGGCAACGCTAATGGCCGGAAAGTCGTCAACGATAAAAGGCGACACGTGGGCGTTGATAAGAAAATCCCCCCATACACCAAACTCTACCCCAAACTCAAACTACCACTCTTGTTGTTGTGGGCGGATATGAGCGATTTGGGCCAAGCTTTTGACGCTTTCTGATTGCAGATGCCAAATTGCCGGCAACGGGGCAAAATTTAATGTCTTAATTAACTAGCAAGACGCGATTAAAGTTGATTGCAGTCGATTTGGGTTGGGTTTTGGTTTAAGCCGACGCCTTATCTATAAATTGTAATCAGTAATTAAGTCAACAACTAACTCAGCGCACGCGCTGCGACCAGACTTTGATTGAAAACCAGTGAGAAGCTGAGATCCAAGAACTGGAAACTGAGAACTCCCAACTTAGATTTGGTAGTGGATTTGGAATTGGAATTGGGAGCAGCATTATGTGTTCTGTTATCATGTGTTGATTTACATGCGCTTTGTTGTTGTAATTTGATTTGCCTGTCGCTCCATTCCCATCTAATGGGAGTGCTTCAGACTTAACAGTTTACATAGCTTACACAGTCTGAAGTCTTGGGTTTGACGCTGCCGATTGAATGCCAATGATAGGCAGCAATTTAAATAAATAGATGATGCTCAGATTGAAGTCTGGCGATAAGACTGGCTGCCAAAAGAGCTGACTAACGCCTCTGCCTGGGAATGGGGCAGCACAGTGAACAGTGGGACCAGATAGCACAGCAAGGAGCCAATTAACCAGAGCTCACCAAACAGCATGATAGTATCAGAAAAAATAAAAACAAATAGAAAAGAGTTTTCCAAAACTGGCAGGTGCTTTATTTAAAATTCAAGTTGATTTTATGTCATAATTTTTAGTAAACAAAATCAAAACATAATATAACATTTTCTTAAAAATATATAATATTTAATTTGTTAATTAAAAAATGTCTTTGTTTGTGGTTAGTTGTGCATTGAATTATTCATAAAATATATTAAAATTTAACATGGAAATTTTAATTCATCTTTAAAACAAAGTGGAGTTTTTAATTATATATTTAAATAAATTAACTTGGTTTCCCACACATAATTATATGTGTTTTAATTAAAAATAATATATTTAATTCAAATCTAATTAATTTGAAAGCCAATTATTTATTTAAACTTTACATGTTCACTTTAAAAACTTTTCTATATATTTTCTGTTAGTCTCAATTAAATTTTGTATTTAATGAAATATTAAAACATAGAATTTCTTATAAATTCACTGCTTAAATAACTTTCAATGACTATTCCACTTAGTTCCAATGAATCATCCCACAAAATCTAAAATTTCCCAAAAAACTTCAATTGAAGTGTTGCGATTTTAAATGATTTTTGCAGTGGTTTTAATTAAAGATAAAAATCGCTTTATAGACTGTAACTCTTAATCAAAGAAATAAAAGTGAAAATAAATGAAACAAATGCTGTTAAATGTTGCTCGACGATTATTCAAGTCTGTAAACAATGCAGATTGCATAATTCGTAACGAAACGCAAAAAAAAGAGTTAAAAAACGTTTTGTTGCAATTTGGCATTGTTTTTGGCATCAACAAAAACAAAATTTAAATTTTTACGACTTGAAAATTGCAACATTTAACAATAAATCGGAGCCACAGCCAAAGGGACAACAACAACAAAACAGAGGGTCAAAACAACAAGAAGGAAAAAAAAACCAACCGTAAAATTAAAGCACAAAATGCAAATAAACGAAACCTAATAAAAGCAATTTACTAAATTAACTAAAACGCTTTACCCCTTCACTAAACAAGAATTTAGCTAGTAGCAGCAGCTAAGGGAGAGGAAGGAGGAACAGTGGGGCGGGAAGGTGGCGAAGCTAGTAACTAAACAAGCAAAAGCTGTGCTAATTTTTTGTAAATAAAACTACCGATCTGGCGATCTATCAAGCGATCAAACATTAAAGCGATTTGCCAGCCACACCACAGCAACGAGAACAACAACAAGAGGAGAAGCAAAAGCACCACAAGCTACCAAAAGCGACCACTTGGAAAATCAACTGTGAAACTGCAATGCAAACTACACAAAGAAAAGAGCAGAAAATGCAAATCTGCAGAGCTGCAAACTGCAAACTGTGCCAAATTGCTGGCAAATCGTGAGGCGCAAGGCGCAAAACAACAGTTGCAAATCAAATGGAATGCAAATTCAGCCAGTCCCAGTGGTGATTACGAGCCCCAGCAGCAGCAGCAGCAACAGCAGCCGCACCACCAGCAGACGACCCACCAGATTTCTAACAGACCCCAAAACAGCTAAAAGAAATAAAGCAGCAACATTAGAATCTTCTTGCAGCTCTCGATGGAGCTTACAATTGCCGCATGTTGAATGCTTATTAAATTTGTGTAAGCTGCACACACACACACTTACACATAGACTTAAGCACACACTCACTTACACACACATTAGCTACAAATCACAAATACACCGAAAAAAACTAACAGCAAAAATAATTTTCCAAAAATCCACAGAAATGCAATTTTCTTTAATAACAAACAGAATTTTAATTAATTATATTATTCAATTAATTATATTACAACCAAGTTTTTTAATAACACACAAACTAAACAAAATATTTAAAATAGAATTTTTAATTATTAAAATATAAAATATTAAAATATATTAATAATAAAGCATAATTTAATAGAGTTAATATTTTATTTGAACAATCTGTTCTCTATTTATTAAAGTCAAAATAAAGTTTTTGATGGAAAAATTATTTAATTATACTATTTATGATTTAAACTAAAAATTCTGGCAGGTTTTAGTTGACTTTAAATGTCAACTATACATTAAATTCTTTGTTAAATTCAATAATAAATTTGCATGCCAATTAAAAACTCCTCATACATTTTCTTTGTACATTTCTTTGAACACAAATATGTAAATTTAAGCCATAGTAGCTAAAAACTATTTAAAGTTGTAAAAAGTTCGCTTACAATATTAAAATTTGTAAAACTCGTACCCCTTTTTTTCAGTGTACTACACACACTTTTGCAGCAATTTTGTGGCATGTCTGCCTGCAAGTCACGCGTTAAGACGCTGTCTCTCTGTCTGTCTATCTGAGCCCCCCTTCCAACCCTCCCACTCCCCTCTACCGCCCCACCCCCGGGGTCAGCAGTTGCTGCGCTGATTATTTGCTTAAATTGCTGCTAATAACATGACGTGGTGGCATTCAAAGAAAGAGAGAGAAACACAAAGAGACAGGAGGTGGTGAGCAGTAAAGGGGGAGTGAAGTGATCGCCCCCCAGTTGTTGTACGCTCCATTTGCATGCGAATACACTTCCAATCCGAACTTGAGTCGACGTCTGTCCATCATTTGTTAATTTCTTCATGTTTAGTTGGGGAGCAGAGACAAAGCGGTAGAGCGTGGGGTAGTGGGGGCTTTGGGGGCAGACATGTTGCCACCGTTTTGCCAGAATGCAAAGTCGACGTCTGGGTTTCTCAGGCCAAATTGCTGTAAAATTAGTTGGACTGTCTATTAAACTACATGCAGCTCCAATTGCTGGAGATGCTGCCGCTGCCGCTGCCACTGCCTCCCCAGCTCTGTTGCATGCCACATTGTAAATGGCAAATGTAAATGGCAAATGCTTCAGTTAGTTGCTCATAACTGCAGGGTATGTGGCAGATACACACACACAAACACACACAGACAGATGCAATCCGATACTGATTCAGATTCAGATTCCACTTGATTCGCATGTGGCAATTATGGCAACAATTACACATCCCCAATCATCCAATTGCTGTTGCACCTGATCTATAATTTTCATATGGCCAGTGAGTTACTTTTCACAGCTCGCGGCATACATTTTCCCAAACACACAAACACACATACAACTGCGTTGAGTGTGTCCAAGTGTGTGTGTGAGTCTATTCAGAAGTTGCAAAAATAAAGGAATTTAATGAAAGAATAATAAGACGAGGTGACATAGACACGGCGTGTGGTCGAAATCTAAGCCACAGGCTGAAATCCAAGCATTTTACATGCCAATGCACAACAACAACTACAACTACAAAAACAACAACAACTTGTGTGTTTGACATGCAAATTGACACAGAAAGTCAATGAGATATCACAAATAAACATTGAATGGAATTTCACAATAAGCGGCAGCAGCTCTAAAAACAGTTAGCATTTGCCATGGCAGTGAAAACTCAGTGAAATCACATTTCACATAAGCTAAAAATAGCTGATTTGCGTATAAAATACCCTGTAGTGATGGGTTATATAGCCAGCGTGAGTTTGGAAAAATCAATAGAATCAAAAGTTTGGTGCAAGTTCATTTTTGGGCATTTGTTGATACCAAAACGCTTTTGCTACCCTGGAAATTAAACAAATATTATATGATGCTATAAAAATAGTTTAAAACATAATTTACTAAGTAATTTATCTTTCAACTTTGTCAATAGTTTGTAGAAAAGGTTAAACTTAATACGTTTCTAACTCGGTGTGCCCTAAAACTGAAATAAAATGTAGACTTTAATTCTAGATTTGATGAAAAACAGTGGTTTAAAGACATAAATAATTTTGGAAATTTTAATAATAATAATTATATATCTTTTTGGCATTCGAAAATCACAAATTACATTAACAAGTTAATAAGCACAGCAGATTCCCTACCAACTCTATGCTTAATCTGTCGACAATCACTGGAGTGCTACATTCCTTTGGAGATTACTGTCGCTGCTCGACAAGTTCATCTATATCAAAAGTCAGACACACGACCAATTGTTGGCTGTCGTCTTTGGGAAGCCGTTGTTAAGCACAACTAATGAGGGAACAAGCCCCAAAAAGTGTCAGCCAACACCCACAATGAACCCAAAAGTAAATCCAAAACCAAAAACCAAAAAACCAAAACAAAAACCAGGAAAACCACAAAACAAATTAAGCAAAACATTTTGTAAATGTCGAAGACTCGAAATTAATTAATTGCCAACCCAAAAAGCAGAGAAAGAAAACCAAAAACAAAAGCACAGCACGTGTATCTGTATCTGTGAGATACATGCGTCTAAATAAATCAAAAGAAAAGTTTTGTGTGTTTTTCCTAAGCAAGTTGGATTTGGTCTTGGCGCCATGCAGCTTAACAATAGCTATAGATACATTTACAGATGCAGATACAGATACTTTAACACAAGCAGATGCTGATGCAGATAGCAAACGACTGACTGACACTTTGTTTAGCCTGGGAAGCTTTAACCGTTACACAGTTGTTGTTGTTTTTTTCTAGCTTTTTTGGGCTAATCTATGCCATGATCACTGTTTTGAGTGTTTGAAGATCAACGATCAGCATGGCGCTAGCAGGGATTATGATGAGCTCACGACTCTCCACCAACTGTGAGGCCAGATACTTACGGGTTTCTTGTTCGCGTCGTGCAGCATCCGAGTGCAACTAATTGCGGCACGTTCGCACCCAATTAGCGCCCAAAGAGTTAGGACGAGGCAACCAACTAAGTGCAGCTATCAACACTTGCAGCTGCAACTTGCGGCAAGTACCAGGAATTATGATTAACATTGATACACAGAATACTACTTATACTCGTACATATGCCATGTGTATATGTTTTACCCAAACAGCTATTGATTTACACGCGTCAAAATATTGAAAAGACCCACAAAAATCCTCAAAAACAAAAAGGGAAAAAAAACTAAGAAAAAACGGTGGCCTCAGCCCCTAAGTGGGGGGTGTTGACAAATGTCTTTTGTGTCGCGACCGCAGACAAGTCGACCGCAACTGCAGTCGCAGCAACAGCAGCATCGCCGGCGACAGCAGATCGTCGCCCTTCACTTTCCACACGGGCTGCACAGTGGTGTGAGCTCTATTGTAAAAACTCATTAGAACCAAAACATAATTATTGTTTAAGTTGAAGCAATTTAAAAAATAATTTATTTTATGTTCAAAAAATGTATAGCATAAAATAAAAGATTTAAGATAATACATTTTAAAACTGCATTACTAAAACATTCAAATTGTAAAGAAGTTCTATGTTCAACATTTGATAATATTTCAAACACAATAACACAATTCTTTAAAAATTAAATATCTTTGAATTTTCAAATCCTTACCTCGCTGACTTCTTAGTTATTTAACAGAATTTATTAAAGGAATCTAACCGCAATCTTTCGCTATTGATAGCTAATTTTACTATTTGATTTTTAAATATTTAAAGTGTCCATATTTTAAACTTTTTAGCTATCAGCCAAAATTAAAAGAACACTAAAAATGTAACGTTTCTTTGAAATTCCATTACTAAGTAAATCATTTTTCATCCTACTCTAGTTCTGTTTGCAAATACGTTTCATTTCATGCACTTTTCCCATGCCTTGCGACACTGTGCAACAGCAGCGACAACAACAGCAGCAGCTGCTTGTAATTTTCACGCTGGCTCAAAAAAAGGAACAAACAAAAAAACAAGTAAAAAACATTTTTCACTTTGCGGCGTTTAGCGGGGGCGTAACCAGAGACGAAACACGGCCAAAAGGTTGTAGCTGAAGGGGCGGAAGGGGTAAGAGGAGTGGGAGGAAGGGGTAAGCGGGACAAAGATGCCATTTGTATCTATCAACGCCGTCAAAGTGCAATTGCAACCGCGTGGCAGCTACGCGTTCGTGGCAAATGCAATTATGAGTCGACTTCGAGTTCGACTGCGACTTCGATTTCGAATGGGAATGGGAATGGGAAAAAAATATAACAAAATTGTAAATGAAAATGAAAATCAATAGTCAATGCATTTGGCAGCAATGATGAGGGAATGTGAATGTGAATACGAATGAATATATTAATGAGCAGCGATTTGTCTGTGCTGTGATAATGTGCCCCCGATCTGCACCGATCTCTTTGCCAGACTATTAATATAATGCTGAGTAATGTGTAAAATCTGTTTACCATTTTATTCGTCTACTTCGACATCGTTTAATTAATAGCGCAGTGCTTTCAGTTCTATATAAAGTATACCTATATAAACATAAATAGATTAAATCCCCTAGAAGTTAAAATATGAATCCTCGGATTGATTTCTAGGCAAATAAAGCCGGCGAAATATTTGCATTCAGCGCCCCCAGTAAGCGTGACAAAATATTTTGGATCGAGCGGCAGAATCCAGATCAAATATCTGATCTAATCTGATCTTAGAGAAGATCAACACAAAGTTAGTCCAGCTGGCAAGCAGATTTTAAAACCTGAATGCAGCTCAAAGTTCTGATCGCGTTGATCAACGTGTGTTTAGTGCGGCAAATCCGAAACTTAGCTAGGAATTTGCGAAATTTGTGAGTCCGAAAAGGCATTTCGAAAATCCAAGATCAACGCAGGACTAGCGAGGGATAGGATTTTGAGGAGATCTAAGGAACGGCGGATCGGCGGATCAACGAAATCACCGGATAGCGCATTTAATCCAATTAACGATGCTTGCGAATCGCGAACTGGCCCAAATTGTGGGCGGTTGAATGGCTTAAAGTGTGAGTGACATGGCCAGCAGGTAGCCAGGTAACCACACGCTCATTGTGATCGCTTCTCAGAATGCTTTCGGTCCCAATACCGGAGCGGGTACGAGTACCAGTACCATTCGCAGTCCGATCCGATCTGCGATACCAAAATTATTTCGCTGCTGATCTTGGATAAGTTGATTAATTAAAATTTCGCTCAGCTTTCAAAACGACGGCCATTATTTAATGAGTTTTATGACAAGCCTCTGGGTGTGGCAAGTGGCGGACAGTGGGGACAGCTCTACAGTGGGCCTCATATTCAAATTTTGGGATTCGAGGCGCGACAACTGCCGCAAATTAGCGCAATTCGCTTGAAGCGTGGGATGCACGCCAAATATTTTATTAGCTCATTATGCAAAGCGAATCGGCATTAAAACCAAACAACGGACAAAATGGAAAGGTATAAAAAAGAGTTAAGGAAACGGGCTGCGAGTGGGGAAGGCAAATGTTCCATAATGCGCAAATCTTGAGCGTTTAATGAGCACGTTAAATTGCCATAAATGACGTGGGGAGCTTTAATGGCTGATAGATAAGTGAGTGAGACAATGAGAGAAAGAAATAGACAGACATAATGAGAGGGAGTAAGAGAGACAGAGACAGAAGCAGAAACAGACACGGAGAGAGTAAGCGCTTGATAAACACTTGCTGACAATCATAATTCATCATGAAGCAAAAAAAATAAGAAAGATTTCAGTGGTGTTTATAAATAAATATTACACAAATTTAATTTTCAGAAAGTTTATAATTTAATTATAAACTTAAAATAACAAAATTATAGCAGTAATTAAATAATAAGGTAATATTATAATTTTTGTATTAAATAAATCATTTAACTCACTGACTAAATTACTTCTTATAAATATGTTTTATTATTTAAATTTAATTTTTAGAAAGTTTATAATTATACCATAAATCAAATATTGGCTAAATCACTAATTATTAACTTTAATTTTAAAAATTTTAAAAATTTATTAATTGAACATGAAAATAAATATATGAAAATGTTTAAGTCAAATTTATAAATGTTACTATAATTAAAATTATTTTTCCAGAATGTTCATAATTTAATTATAAATATTATTATATAAAAAAAAAATTAATTTTTAGTTTTAATGTTATAAAATTTAACTAAATTTAACTTAACTATATTTCCTTTAAAGATTACTACACAAAATTATTTATTTTATATAGTTTTTATTTTCTAATATTTTTTATCTAAATGATACACACAATTAGACTCAATTTTTGTTTTCAACGCTCCTTCTGTTAGCCAGCTGTAGAATTCTGGTAACTCTTTAGTTCAGGTAGCACAACCATTTGTGCGATTGGCAACGGTGAAGGCCGGAAAACCGCATTGAAATTACGCCAGGACCTGCCCAAGTTCCATAATTGCGGTAATGCTGATAATCTGTTCCTTGCAGTTATACGAGTATTTGCCACGTCCTGCTCAACTCTTCCACGAGTCCTACGACAAAACTCAACGGTAGCTAAGGATCTTCGGCCTGCACATTATGAGCGTTTAATCCTTGGGTCCGCCCACTCATAAAGTTGAGTCAGCTTCTAATTGTTTGGGCCAGAAAAAGGGACGCGAGCAGCCATCGATAATTGGATTAAATGCGCGGCTGGGACAAAACTGGTGATCCTTGCGTTAGTCCAGCGCTGATCTCGGATTTCCACTGGCTTTGAGGCGCACAAATTCCAAGTTAAGTTTCGGATTTGCTGCACTAAACATACGTTCAAAGCTGCCCCAGAGATTCAACCCAACCGAAAGTGTCCTCGTGGAAATAAACGCTGAATTGGCCGTCGCATAAATCCAAAATATTTATTTGCATTTAATTAAGTCGCAAGCTTAGCGACGGCACACGGAAGTTGAGTATTTAAGCGGTATGTTGTGCGTCGTGCAAATCCGCGCAATTAAAATTCAATTTAAAATTTACCCTTTTATTTTTTGCTGAAAAACAAACAAAATGGGCAAAACCCTTTTACTGGTCCACCAAAAACTGAAAGTTGGCTAGAATACAAAATTTTAATTAAATCAGTGCACACGGCACCAAAAATGCTCAATTACTAAAACAAATAATGCCAATTAGTTGTGTCAACAGCGAGAGCGCCTGCATCCCTGACAGTTTGCCTGGTCCTCCCAATTATGATCCACTAAACAGCCAGTCAGAGTCAGGCGGACATCAGCCAGCAACGGCAGCGACAACAACAAATGCAACAACAACAGCAGCAATCGCAGTTGCTTTAATTGACACTCTGATGCCGCCGCCATCATCGCCATTAACTGAACGCTCTCCCCATTCCACGAAAATAGAGAGAAGGAAGAGAGCAGCAGAGAAATCAAAGATGAGACAGACGCTGGCTCCTCATTTGTGCGTCTAATAAAAACGCTAACGAGACACACACACACACACACACACACATACAAACTGCACACATTAGCACAAAACTCTTAGGCGGCGCAATCAATTCGCTTCTGATTCCAAAATTTATGTGCCTCAGTTCGTGGAGCAAGAGAGCGAGAGGGGGATGCTGCTGCTGCGACTGTAACTGTAACTAGACAGTGACAGAAATAGCCAACCAAATATAACCGCTCACTCACACACACACACGCTCGCAATGCGCCCCACTCTCTCTCACTCTCTGGCAAAGCCGTGCAAAGTACTCTTCATAATGAGCTCCATCTCGTTGGCAATTATTAAATGAATTGGATTTATATGTTGCCGGCAGGCAGCAAGCAGCAAGCAACAACAACAACGACAACGAAACTCCCGCTCACTCTCTCATAACTGCTGATAGCCGCCCCTTTGAATTGTCACACACTAGTCGTCTCTGTCGCGCATCGTCACTCTCTCGTTCAGCTTCATGTGCTTGGGCAGGCAGCCAATGGCAAACGTTTGTGTGCTGCTTGTTATCTACTCTGTTGGTGTGGAACGTGGAATGCTTGTGCAGTGGAACGTATTCGACTCTGCGCACCCTGTGCTGTGTAGCACTAAACGAGAGAGTTTTCTATGCCAACTAAGCATGTGCTGCTATTATGTACATTATTTACTTGATTATGTGGTTTAGACTTGTGTAATGGTTTCCATGTCCATATAAAGTCGTTAATTTAAAACAAAGTGGCTTTAATTAGTTGCAAAATGGACACGTTCGTTGTGTATTTTATTTTGTTATTATTTTTGTATTCCTTTCCAGGTAACGTCAATTTGGATGCTCTTGGCAGTGGGCGTGGCGGCAGCACAATCTAAAAATCACATGCAAACAATAAACCAAAACTTAATCACTGCTCTTGGCTATGAGCACGGTCATATTTCAATTACACTATAAAGGCAAGAAACACGCCCCCATTCCATGGGCATTGCGAAATCTGCATGACCCAACAACAACAACAACAGCAGCAGCAGCAGCAAAACTGCGATAACCTTTGCTGAGAGCGCCAAACAGCAATGGCGTCGTCAATGTCGCTGATGAGAAGAAGACTAAGAAGAGTGCTGCAAAGATGTAAAATGCAAAGAAGAAGAAGAAGAAGAAGGAGAAACACCCGAAGAAGGCGCAAACTCATTGTCTGACTAATTAAATGATTTATCCCGAAACGTGAGGCAGCCAACACTTCAGCAACAACAACAGCAAAACGAATTCAGCTGCCCCAGCGAAGCAGCAACAAAAACCAATTACAATTACCGCACCCAAAGGTGCCACAAAAACATATACACACGTACACACATGCATGCATGCACGCACACAAGCACACGCTGCATTACTGCAGCTGAAAGCAACAACAAGCAAAGTACACAAGTACAAGCGAGAGAGAGGAAGAGCGTGAGAGCAGCAAAGGTACAAGAACAAGATCGGGAGAGCAAGAGTAGAAGCAGCGACGACAGCAGCCGACTGAACGAGGAAACTTTATCTAGATGCATACAAATCCAGCGCAAAGCTCACGTCAATTTATTTGCCAGCCTCGAGAGAGGGAGAGAGAAGCAGATGAGTAAGTGGAAAGGGGGCACAGTGGTCTGCTCATATATATTTACCTATGGCACTGCCAATGATGACGATGTCGAAGTTGGCGCTGCATGTTTTATGCCTCCTCTGCAGCTTTAACGAGGTGTTTATTTTCACAACTCTCAGGGCCAAGGAGTCTGTATGCATGTGTGTGTATACTCACACGCATATATGTGTGCACATGTGTGTGTGTGTGTGTGTTTGGGCGATTGCAGTTGCTCTTTATTGAAGGTGCAGAAAACG
Organism: Drosophila nigrodunni; assembly: GCA_020829145.1. Taxonomy (NCBI): domain Eukaryota; kingdom Metazoa; phylum Arthropoda; class Insecta; order Diptera; family Drosophilidae; genus Drosophila; species Drosophila nigrodunni. Next base: position 20,900,617 of record JACVCZ010000001.1, read on the forward strand.
AGGGCCCGCCCATTTTTATGTTCGACTCTTGGCCCGCCAACATGATGAAGATTCGATGCCCGATGACGATGCAGTTCGTGCTTTATTTTGTGCAGCAAGGAGTGGAGAGTGGGGAGTGTGGGCAGTTGTGGCAGAGTAGCGAGATGGAGAGAGAGTGAAGCCACTTTGACGGCGGGGCGTCTATGGAAATAAGCAATGATGTTGACGCCGTGGCAGAAAGGTGAGTACAGTGGTTACAACTAAATTTGTGTGGAGTAAAACAGCGATTAGAAATTGGTAAGCTAAAAACTAGAGTGATATGTGTTAATAATTTATTTTTGTTTATTAACATTGGTTGTTGTTTATAGGTCAATATGAAAAATACTTCTAAGTGACTTAGTTAGCAAATAAGTTAATTTTTCAACGATTTGTATTAGTTTTATGAAATTGTTGAACTCGACTTTGTTTGTTCTAAATAAACCAATTTTTCGTATACATTTTTTTGAAGTTACTTTTTGAAAAATTTTAAAAACTGAATCTAAAAATAGTTAGTTTAAATATAAAGTAAAGTAAAGTATATCATAAAGCACAGCTTGACATTTATACTGCTCCAGCAAACACTCTTTACCCTAACCAAAAGTTTTCACCTTCTTTTCACACACCCAACTACCAGTGTGCCCCCAAAACTGCTGACTGCCCACTTTCCAATACAGCTGCGCCCCCTCGCTGCCTCCTGCTCTGGCAACAGCAAGTTAGGCACTAAAACCACAAACGCTTTAATGATGCTGTTTTGTTTAGCGCAAATTGTTTGTTTCGCTGTCATAAACTGGTGCGAAAAATGGCAAAACGCTGCCCGGCGGAGAGAGCGCACGCTGCCTGAGAGCCAGAGAGCAAACGAGCTAGCGAGCGAGAGAGAGTGAGAGCGCCAAATGTGGACCAGACTAAAGGCGAGTGGTCACAAATACGTGCTCACTCACACACACACACACACTCACACAAAGGAGCTTACATAGCGTCACATGGTTGGGAGCAGGTTTGAAAGTCTTATTTATCTGCACTGCTTTGGCGCATGCGCCATGCGCATTGGGGGCAAGCGAGACGGCAACAACTACAGCACCGTTGGAATGCCAGACGAAAAATAAAGCGACAGCCAGTTTGCTTTTTGTGATTTTTGTGTCCGACACTCGAGCGCGCGCGTTTTGCGGCAACCGCCACGCCACGCGACGTAACGCAACGCAACGCAACGCAAAGCAATTTAACGGCACACAATTCGCGATATTCGAAACAACTTTGCCGACGCCCCCAACAAAAAGTGAGGCAGAGACATAGAGAGAGCAAGAGAGTGAGGGAGAGAGGACAGCTTGCGCTGCCGGCAATTAGACGCCTTTAGACGCTCGCATAATGCTAATGGCGTTGACAGTGCTCATCAACGCGACGACCGCAATTGACGGACGTTGTCAACGCCGCTCCCGCTGCCGCAGCCGCCGTCAATACGCCAGTGAAGCGAATCGGTTACGCTTAACGGACAACAGCAGCGTTATCGCCATTACAAACGTTATCGTTATCGGTATCGAGAACACGGCCCAGTTTGTCACTGTCAACGGCGGATGCCAATCGTTGATGCATTAAAGCCAACTCAACAAGCGGTGTATGTGTGTGTGTTTGTGTGTGATTTCCCATTGACTGACCATTGACCCTTTTCCATTTTTGTTGTCTGCCGTGTGCATTGTGTGACCCTCGTGCGGTATTTCAATTAAACGTCTCTCGACTCCGGACACTCCTTTCACAGTTGGGCCAAATGGTCACGTGCGGTCGTCAGACGTTCAACATGCTGCCAATGGCGCCGACGAATCCTTTTGTGGTGTCCGTTAGCTCCACATCAGCGTCTGCCCCAACAGCGTCCTCAGCGTCTTCCATGGTCAACTGCTCCACCAGCGGCACCAATAAGCCAAAGCTGGCCTTCAGCATTGACTCCATCGTGGGTGCAGAATCCCATTGTTCACCCACAAAGCCACCGCCACCGCCACCACTGCGGGTCAGCGTCATCGCCTCACCAGCGCGTGGCGACAGTCCAGGCTCACCCATTGTCGAGCGGCGTACACCTCGCGGCTTTATATACTGCCGACGTCGTGCATCCTTAGATGATCGCTCGCGTAGTCCGCCACCGACCACAAGTCGCTCCCCATCACCAGCTGCTACAGTTGCTCCTGCGGCCCCCAATGTGCTGCCAGCTCTGATACGCCCATTGCCGTTGCCAGCGCCCACAAATCTAGCTTTACTTAGCGCTCCAAGCTCCTCGGACAGCGCCTCACCCACAAGTGCAGCGCCCTCGGCACCAAATCCTTCACCAGTACGACCCACAGCTGCTGCACCACCACCCTTCCTCGCTGCACAGTTCCAAATGGCCGCCGCCCTGGCGCATCATCATCATCAACAGCAGCAGCAGCAGCAACAACAACAACAACAGCATCCTCAGCTTCCGCCTGTGCCAACGGGACCACATCATGGTCCACCACCGCCACATCTGGTGCCGGGTCATCCACTGGGCATTTTCCCAGGCGGTCCACATCCCGGACATCCTCCTTCACATGGCCATCTGCCATTTGTGGCTGCTCCTCATCTGATCCGTGATAGCTATCCGCTTTATCCCTGGCTGCTCAGTCGCCACGGACGCATCTTTCCACGATTTCCGGGCAGTAAGTATATTTTGAAAACTAAATAGGGTATATGGGTGATTAACCATAGTTCCGAAAACTTCAAAATCGTATTTAGCTTGGTTTCAAGATTTTTTGGGAATTATCCGTAGGCTGGGAAATAATTTATTCAAGATCGTTTATTTTTACTAAAACTTTTCCATACATCAAAAAATTTCAAATTTCACTTGCTCATATAAAGTCTGAAGAGTTTTTCTTAAATCATAATCTTAATTTTATTTAGTTTTATATATATTTTTATTACTTTTTAATAAGTTTTTAAAATATATCATCTAAATTTGTAAGTCAAGATTCCCAGCTAAAGTTGAAAACTTTAAGCTCACATTTAAGACGATTTTTGTAGTCTCTTTTTCCATTCGTTTTCTTTTATCCACAAACTAAAGTGATTTGATTATATATAATTAAGCGCCATAATGAAATCTGCAAACCAGTTCCAAGCTGAACCCCTCAAAAACGCTTAAATATGAATTTATTTTTTGTTTTTATCTCGGTTTCTGCGTCTTCTGAAACTCAATCCTATCTGTATGGGCATTGTAGCCAACCGGTTAGATTTGAATTAATTCTAGAGATTAAAGTTGTTTCCGTTAAAATAAATTAATTTAAATATCTGTTAATTATAAATAAAAATAAGTGTGAATAGTCTAAACCAGATTAAGATCAATGAAATCCTTTAAAGCGCAATTTTATTGATTAAACTAGGAAGTAATTTAATAACTTAATGAGCTTAAAGTGTTTTAGTTAATGGACGAACTGAATTAAATTTAACTGAATTTAATTTATATACAATTTAAGCTTTTAGATAAGTTATTTAATTTATTATTACAATATTTTTAACACGTTTAAAATTTCTTTAATTTTTTAGCCCCATAAATTCCTGATCTATGAGTATATTCAACTGGGCGTGGCCCATTTTAAAGTAATCTATATGCAACAACCGTTGAAACTATAAATTCCAACATACAATCTATAGTAAATATATAATGTATTAAAGACCAAATGACGCAGTTACTCACTGTTGTTGTTGTAGTTGCTGCTGCACCTTATAATTAAAGTTAAATAAGTAAATTGCTAGCATTTATTACAAGTTAATTAGACGTCTATCAGGCACATCGTCATCATCATCATCATCATCAGCACCAACATCGTGACTACTTTGGGTAGTAAGCGGTGGGAAAAGCGGTGACAGGGGGAAGGGAGTAGTGACTAAAAGAGGGAGATGGAAATAAGGAGGCAGGGAGAGGGAGAGCCAGGGAGAGGGAGAGCCAGAGAGAGTACGAAACCAAACCCAAAACGAATTCAAGTCAAAAACGAAAACGAACCCAATTTGATAAGTATTTTCAAACAAATTACATTTTAATTAAATTGTTTAAACAACATTACACACATCGTTAGGTCAAGCAGCGTACCTAAATGCCCAGCCAACTGTGTGTGTGTGTGTGTTGGGTGTGTGTGTGTGTGTCAGAATAGACTCAAAATTACCAATTAATGGCGCTCGCAAGCGACGGCGCCACTCGCTGAGCCCCTACGGTGAATGTGTAACACACACACACATGAACACACACACTAGCACACACGTACGTCGCTAAAAAGTGCAACGAGTGAAATGTTAATGCGTTTTTAATTGAGGTTTTGGAGCATCCAAGCAAACAAAACTGAAACGCAACCCAGCACCAGTTCCATTCCATGCCCTTACCAATCCCTCTATCTCCGCCCCTGCTCGCCTGCGTTGCTCCCTGATCCTTCTACACTCAAGCAGCGGCATCTCAACCGCATGTACTCCTTGAAAAACATTGTCATTTATTATTATTTAACCTTTTTTTTAACATTTTTTTATGCTACATTTTCCTGCTCTTTTCCTGTTCTTGTTTGCTGCTCTCATAATTACAATTTGAATTTTCATGCAGCGCCATTTTTCACATGCTAAGTACATGAGGTCAAGAATTACATTTTTTTCTCGATTTTGTGTTTTTTATTCACCTTTTTTTTCGGCACACTCACACGCCTTTCACCTGCTTTCGACGGGACTTCGTTACGCCTTAATTATGTTGTATGATGTTCCATTATAAAGCAGTCCGAGTGTTTGTTGTTGTTGTTTTACTTCCTTTGAGTGCTGTAATTTTCGCTTGATTTATGAACCTGAAAATGGAAATGTCAATGTTTCGCATAACGATTTCATTAATTGTAAGTGCCTCAGTTCAGTTTAACCCGTGCGCATAATTTTGTTGAAGGGTGTAGAGCCGTAGAAAGCTAATGATCATAATGATAATGATGATGACAGCTCAATTGCAGTTGTTACAGCAGGTGAACTAGTTCCAAATTGCTATCAAATGTATTGTTAGAAAGTTGGAATCGGGTTTACTGCTGTTCAATTGAACTAGTTCAGCAAATGAACCGTGAGCTGAAACATAAAACTAGTACTTTAACTAAGTATAAAAGATTTGATATTTAAAGCTTTTTAAAAACCATCTGCAGATCAATAAAAGTTAAAATTACTATATTAAACATTATGGTTTCAGCTGCAAATCCAATTAAGATAAGTTTCTCATACCATTTTCATTACAAAATTGCAGTCATCAAAGATTTCCCCTAAATCCCTCCCTCCTCCAATGCCCAAATCTGTTATCAATCTCTGAGTGATAACGGACTCTCTTTATGGCCAACACAATAAAAAAAAACAGCACACATCAAAAACTGACAGAAAACTTTATGATTTCAGTGCGCAATCAAAGTCAATGTCCTGCTGGGTAATTGCAATTCCTGCAACGATGCCCAATAAATTAATGGAAAAACTCATAGGAGCAGAAACTTAGGCTGCAAACCAACCAAAAAAAAGTATCTAAAAAAACACAAACATAAAAAAAGAACAATTGCAGATAAGTGATAAATAATAAGTTGGACAAAAAGTAAACGCAATGATCGATCAGAGATCGAAGGGAGGCAGCGCTTCAATCAACGTAAAAAAAAATAAATAAATGACAGCTGACAAGGGTGTGAGCAGCAGCAGCAACAACAACAACAACAACAGCAGTAATAAGATACAGCAACAGCGGACACATCAATTAATTGTCAATTGCGCGTATTTTCGCACGGCGGTTTCTTTTTGTTCCAAAAACAGCAAAAAGGAAGAGGAAAGAAAAAAAAACAGAAAACGAGAAACTCAACGAGCGACCCGCGCAGTTCATTCAGAGAAACGCCGAGTCTATGAAAAAGTGAAAAAAAAAATAAATAAAAATAATTAAGTGGCCATTGTGAGCGCTGCACTATCAATTATAAGCCGCATATAGAAGGCACTCGCAGTTGCAGTTGCAGCAACTGACTGTGTATCTTTCAGTAGCTGTGGCAGTTGCATCTTGTTGCCGGCGTTGTTAGCTGTCAAATGTAACAAATGTCAAGCAAACGGTGGCATAAAAAAAAGTGGATCACGGCTCATGATGTTGATGCTGTGGCAATTGTTTTTCAAGTTCATAGCAAAAAGCAGTGAGCAGCGAGCAGAGCGAGGCACACGCAGCGGTTGCATCTGTCAGATACAAACATACACAGCACACAACTAAAGATAGAATGGAATGGAGAGAGCGTGTGTAAAAGAGACGCACTGAGTCTGCATTTATGAAGTGTCAAATTGACAAGTTCGCCGTCTTTTGTCGTTCTTGTTGTCGTTCTGTTGTTTTGCCAAGCGTTGCGCACTAACAAGATACAGATACTCACACAGGCAGTTACATTTTCAGCAGCATTAATAGAGTTTTTCCTTCTCCTACCTTTTGGTTCTGTTTATTTTTATTTACTCTGTTCTGGCTTAGCTTCTGTTTTCTTGTATGGACTTTTACCCTTGCCCTTTAATCTGCTGTGTCAATATTGATTTTGTAATGTGAACAGTTTCGATTTGCTGCAGGAACAGGTGTTTAGTTCACACACAAATACCTCCAGCTAATACTAATAGTAATCATTATAATTATAGAATAGTTGTGGTAAGATCTACTGGCTCAGCTTGGAAAGTAGCGCGTGTTGAGCCTGAGCTGCTGGGTGGCAGCTTCTGGGAAAGATACACAGAGGAAAATTGAATGATTAAAATTATTTATGTGTTGTATAACTCGTTAGTTATTTGGGCAGTATTGCTTAAATAAAATAAAATAAAAAAATTACATTGATAGTTAAAACACTTACGTAGTTAAATTATATGTTTCATATTTGAAACTTGTGATAAAAAATAAATAAATTAAACAAAAATTTGTTTTATCCAATTAATTTGAAGTGCTACTTTCCCATTCTTATTTTGTTACAAATATTTGTACAGAACTTAACTTCTCATATCATGCTTAAAATGCTGATGATAAACTGTTTTTAACTTGGACTTTAATTCTTGGATTTTAATTTTCCGTTGATCATTTTTTATTTAAATTAAGATATATTTGCATAATTTGTACTTAAGCAAATTATGCAAATTAAAATAAAAGTGATCAGCAGAGAATTTACATATTTGTTAAAATATACGACACATTTTTATGTAGCTAAGCGATATATAAAATTTCCTTTTAAACTACATTTTTTTGCAGTAAGTTACTTATGTTCAATCATTTATATAATAGATAAAAAGTCTGTTAACAACTTTAATATTTAGTTCAAATATTCCATTTCTAAAAAATTTCATTAAAATATGTATTTATGGAGACATAATTTGGCACATATTTCTTAAATTGAATAAAGTTATCAGAGTACTACTAGGTACATATTTACCACCATGATTTAGATTAGTTGAGCTTATTTTTAAAAAGTGATGTACTGAAATGATTTTAAGCTAGTTTTAAAGTATTTTAGAATATATTTTTCATATTTCAGACCTTGTTTAACCTTGATTTTAGTCGGAAATGTGATTTTTTATACCCTTGTAGAGGGTATAATGTTTTTTTTCTGTGTACCGCTGCTGCTACCGCTGCGTATCCATAACCATATCAATATTCAAATTGTGGCTCAATTGAAAATTTGCTAACTCCTCGGTAGCCAAATCCCAGCCAGCCCTCAGCAGTCTCTCACTCTTCCTTGCAGTCTTGCAGTCTGAAGCCAGCGATTCATTCCTGAAATCGTGATAAACGTCAAAATATCACGTTGTGTGCCGGAGGTAGAACAATGGACCACAGCAATGCTGTGTGTGGAACGCTTTCGCAAGGAGGCGTCGTTGGCGGCTTTTGTCGACATTTAGGCGCGCTAAAGTGTTCAACTTGGCGTTCAGGAGAGCACCAAGAGCCGGTCTTGGTGCCAGTATCCCAGAACCGACCGACTGCAGCGACTGCAGCGGCTTCTGCGCAATTGTTTCGCTTATCAGCGATGTCGAGACAAGGCAGACACAGCGCCGACTACGACGACAGCAGAAGAAGCGGCACGATCCATTGGCCTTTGTTTTATGCTGTGTTCCATGTCTGGAAATTTGTTTATTGTTTTGTAATGAGTTTGCTCCCATGTGCCAGAATGTGCGGCATCTTTCAGTGATTCAGGCATTCGCGGAAATCATAAGCTGCAAATTGAGGTCCATGTCGCCTAATTGGCAGCACCAAACAAATCGCACCACCATCAATAAGCCAAAAGCCGCCATCTGCTTGGCCATTTCCACGCAACTAATTAACAAATTAAAGCGCCAAAAAAATATACATATACATATATAAATGTGCTTTCGTCACGCTGAGTCGGCCATTGTGAACAGTCGGCCATATTTGAAAACATTTCCAACACTTAATGACAACACTGAAGAAAACGAGAGGAGAACGAGACGAGAACGAGACCAGAACTCGCTTCGTCATGCCTGGAAAAGCTGTTGATTACCAACAACTCATCGCAGGTTGACAGCCAATGCAAGTGTAAAAACATGTATTCCTGATAAATGGAAAATTTTGTAACTGAGCTCATTTGGAAGAGTTTGAGAACGCAATTAGTCTGAAATATGTGCATATATTTATGGGAATTTCTTATAACATTGCTTTAAGAAAACAAGTAAACAAAGAATTAGTTTTGGCTTTTGTGGGCATGGTAAAAATTATTTAATTTCTTTAAGCTATTAACTTAAGTAGTTAAACCATCAAGAATTTTTATAAGGGCTAAGAGTTGAAGTAATGTGCATAGTAAACTAAAATTTGTTAGAGTTATATGAAAAAGCAATATTAAACACAATATTTATTTATTTTTTTAAGATACTTTTTATAGATAAACAGTGGCGTCTTGATCTCACTTAAACCAAAGTGCTTCCACCATCCAGCAATGTCGCCACTTATGAATTTATTGCTCCAGGATTTCCAGACTCCACACCCAAATAATAACACACAAAAAGATTGCTTTTTAAATATTTGCGATTGTATTATTCTTTTCTTTTCCAAACTCGCGTTGTTGCCTCAATCTCATTCTTTTCTTTCTTATGAAAAACTCATATATGAACTTGTTCATTTTTACCAACTCTTTAATAGTATTGAGTTGCCAGACTGTTAATGAGCAGAACGCTTTTGCAATTAATATCGGCTGATATTTCAACACTTTTAATATCTGTAACTTAATTTCTAGTAATTTTTAGGCAGGCTCATACAGGGAAAAGTCTAAGCTGATTGTGTAGACTTTATAGAATTTATAGGTATTTTCACTTTAGTTCAGAAATGTATGGCTTAGGCTTATGATAAGCTTAACAATGATATAAAAACATAAAACTGAAATATTAAAATTTTCATTTCTGATCTTAAAAATAAAACTATTTATTACTCTTGTTCTTTCTGCTTGGAATACCTAAGCAGACTTTTTAGTGTATATAAATTAAGTATTACCTTTTACAGCGCGTCAGTAACTTTCGTTTTTAAACTCCTATCTAAGCCTAAGTATTAACCAATTACCCCACACATTTTTAAGCTCTCTACACCTTCTTAAAGAGACCTTAATTGTACAATAGAAAGGAGTGTAAAATAGAAATAATAATAAACTGTTTAGTGCTTTGTCTAATGTCCTCATTTTCCTTTCACCCTTTTCAGATTTCCTGCTGCAACCGTTTCGCAAGCCGAAACGCGTTCGTACCGCTTTCTCGCCGACGCAGTTGCTCAAGTTGGAGCACGCCTTTGAGGGCAATCATTATGTGGTGGGTGCGGAGCGTAAGCAGCTGGCCCAGGGACTAAGCCTAACAGAGACGCAGGTAAGCAGGCGCAGTTACCGCCCCCCAGCCACACGCTACCCCCACTCTAAGAGGGCAGGACAACCCTTGAGGCGTTGCAAGCTATCAACCCTCTTGATGGCCGCGCTTAATGCGCATCAAATTCAATAAATTCCTTGCCCAATTGGGCTCGAACCACTGTAACTCCCGGAGTGAAGGAGCAACCCTTTGGGCAAGCGTTAAGTGATTGCATGTCAGCTGGTCGTTAGCCCGACAAGTGCCGGGAGTTACCAAGTTATTAGCCCAACAAGGGGGAGGGTGGTGTTGGTGGCGTTTAAAAGGGTGTTCACTCTACACACATTCACTGGAGGCAGGCAAATAGAATTAAAAGACTCGTTAAATTTATTTACGAGCTCAACTCACACCTTCCACCCACCAGCTAGTGACTATAAAATACGCTAATCTCTTGCTTCTCTGTTCAGGTCAAAGTCTGGTTCCAGAATCGTCGCACCAAGCACAAGCGGATGCAACAAGAGGGCGGTGATAGCAGCGATGCCAAGAGCAACAAGGGCAGCTCCTCAGGGGGCGGCGGAGGCGGAGATGGTGGCGGTGGCAGTGGCGATGGTGATGAGGATGCCAAACATGATGGATCCCAGCACAGTTCCACCGATGTCGAGGACGAAGACGACATCGAAGAGGATGACGAGGATGAAGTCATCGATATGGATGATTATGGCAGCGAAATGGACGCCGAGGAGCATCAGCGTCTGCGAGAACAGTTCCAGCAGCAGCTCGCTCATCATCAGCAACAGTTGCTGCAGCAACAGAGCGAAGCAGCAACAACGCTGACACCGCAGCAGCAGCAACAATTGCTGCAACACCACCAGCAACATCTGCAGCAGCAACATCAGCAGCAGCAGCAACACTTTATGCAGCAACAGCAAATCTATTTACTCGAGAAGGAGCGGGAACGCCAGCGTGATCGGGAGAGGGAACAGAATCAAGAGAGGGAACGGGAGAGGACCCGTGAGCGGGAGAAGGAGCGTGAAAAGCAGTAATACTCAATAAACTTGGAGTTGATATTTTATGCACTTAAGTGTCAGCTATTTTGTGTTCCTTTCGTTTGTAAATTAATTAATTTAAACTGTATAAATTTATTTAATACATTACTTAATACGATACTTAATATGCTAAATGGATGGAAATAATTATGAACATCTTTTAAGGGGAGTTTTTAGGCTTTTAAGCTGAAGTTTATGATATTTTACTGAGAACAGCACAACGAAATTTCTTAAAGACCTGGGAAAATAGGAGATACAGTCAGTGAAGAGAGCGAAATTACTAAAAATGATTTAAAATATAAGTAAACTTTTCAATTTTACGCCACTTAACCAATATTTAATTTTTTGCACTAAAGTTCGATCTCTTAAAAGCTAATTTTAGGAGCTAATCATAGAGATGTCATATCTTTTAACAGTCTAATTTCGCTCTGAATCTTTTGCTGCAATTTATTCATACGATAGATGAACTCAAAGTTACAACACTTGTTAGTAATCCCACAACTATATCATTATCGATTTACTGCTATTTATTTGCGTATTTATTTATGACTGCATCATTCAATTTACAGACAACTTTCCATGACTGCCAAACGCTAACAAGGACCTAACTTTATTGAGTTGTTGTTTAGAAAAAAAAAGGGAACACAAGCAACCAAAATGTTGACAGTAAAAATGCAATCAACAACTGTGAAGTACAAATTACGAATTCCAAATTTTCGGTCTCATAAAGCGGCCAGCAAATAAATGTCAGTCAATAAACGAACCCCGAATTGATTGGATGCCCAGCAGACAAACTCAAAAAAAAAAACTGAGAGACCCTGTACTGATTTGAACCATGCCAAATTGATATTAAAATGCAAACGATTGACTATAAAAATAATTTACAACAATGTGAATTGAGTTAGTTTGCCCTGAGGGGCGATATATTTTCCAGGCGCAATATGCATATGGAGCAAGCGGCTAATGGCCCAGCAATTTGGCGTCATTTAAACTGAAACGTGAAATAAACAAAAAAAAAAATTAAACTGACAAAGAGACAGACAGGCAGGCAGTTAGAGAGAGAGCAGGAGTGGGAGAGAGGGAGAGAGGGACACTGACTCGTGCCTGGAAGCCAAGTCAAAGTACAATATAAATAAATTTTGTTTTTGATATGGCAAATTGTCTTCCACTGAATCCCCCAACTTTTGAATCCGAGACGAAAAAGTTCAAGGTAATTGCCGTTGTCAAAGCAGCGCAACGAAAACGGGGCGTGGCAACGTACAAACTTGGCCAACAATTTATGGGCCACTTGAGTACAAGCAAAGGGTGTTGAGGTTGCACGCGAGCAGGCACTAGAACGAGAGTGGTCTCAGAGTGGGAGGGGAGTGGGAGTGGCGGAGAGAGAGGGGTGAGTATCTAGACCGAAACCGGAGTGTATGAAAATTCTCGTATTTTGCATAAACGATGTGAGAATTACTTAATTGCCATTAGACTGGGTATGAGTCGACGTCGCTGTCGTTGTTGTCCTCCTCGTCGTCGGTTTGCTTTATCTGAAGTGGATGTCTTACAATGGCCCAAACGTGTGGGTTAGTTGGTAGCGAAATTTATGAACCTGCTACGTTTTGGGCCAGACAATGAAGTTGTCTACGGCAACTGGCATGGCCCATAGGCACCCAGGGCTAGAAGCAGCTGGCTAAACTACAGAAAAAGGGGAAGGTGTAGAAATACTTGTGCAGTGCACATATCCTCTTCAGAGCCACGACAGTTAGTCTGCGAAATGGTTACAGGACAAACTGTTTTGTCTTTGCTGTCGTTACTCAACACTGAAGAAGACAAAGACTTGGCTTTTAATAGGAATAACAAGAGCACTTAGATTTAGACGTGGCTTCAGCTATGAAAGTGCAGTTTATTACTCTGCTCCAAAACTCTTTAACAATTTGTTTGAATTTGTTTGTTGGTTGAAAAATTGAAGTGTAAATTTAAGCCAACACATATCTAACAACAAACAACTGTCTGAAAAACTGAAATTATCATAATAGATGAAAAATAATCATTATTTTGAGTTTGACAAGCAATGAGAAGAGGATTAAGACTTTCCATAAACTGGCTTTTCAAGAGATTTTTAAGATTCCATGACAGATTGTAGCATTTACAAGAATGTAAAGCTTACACTGAGAGAAAACTCAATTACTTGCTAAAAGCACATTACTCATACCCGAATTTCAGCTAGTCAATCATGATTCCAAGTTCTTTCAGAATGAAACAGTTCAGAAAAATTGCGTCATATTAAACAAAAGAATTTAAAAAACTTAAAATATCTGCCTTCAAATAAGTAAATAATATTAATTAGTGCTTTTTCTATTGATTTCGTAATTTTTAGTAATTTATGCTTAAGTATTAAGAGCAGAGAAAATGGAATTTAATTTTATCAGATTTACAGATTTTGAATTTTCTTTTTATTGCTGATTTTTTTACCAATAGTTTTATAAATCCTTTTGTGCTTATTCAGCAGCTTTAATTTGGAAATATTTGTACACGCTTAGAACACATAATGTCTCCTTGTTGACCAGGTTGGTTGTGCTGCAGTTGGTTAGTTTGTTTTCAGCCAACTGTTTGCCTCGTATACACCAGAGTTCGTGTAAGTAAACTCAGTGACTGCGGCAAAGAAATTCGTTTGATTTTGGCGTGTCTGCAGCGACGACTTTGAAAACAAATTTGCGCAAATATAAAGAGTGTGGGCTGGAGAGAGGGGGAGTTGGTGGGTAAATGGCTTTCAGGCAAGTCAACAATCGAAGCGTCAACGACTGAGAGCCTGTCCGGGCACTTGGAGCATATTAAGGGCGTCATTAGTGCAGCAGGCAGTGCAAATTTGACAAGGGCAGGTAAGCGGAAGGTAGAAAAGGTAAGAGTGGAGAGAGAGGGGCTGGCGGGGTGATGGCCTGACACATGCTGCAGTGCAGCGGACGTGCCGGCGACAGCGTAGGCGTCTCAGTTGTTTTTTGTTATTTTGTTGTTGACTTTTGCTATTTAGCGGCCATTTGTATGGCAAAAGGTGGCAGCAACAACAGCAACAACAAATGTAAACGGAATTGCAGTTTAAACTTCATTTGGCGCATTTTATTAGCCAAACTCACAACGTGGGCGGTCGATTAATAAACCAGTGCCATAATCAGCCAAGACTTACAACTAGAAATGCTTTCCTTGGCACAACTGCACACACGGACAGGCACACTATATTGGCTTGTAACCGTTTTGGCCATAAATCAGCTAGCAGACGCTTGGCACCTATGTTGGCGCCTCCTGTTGGCCCATAAATTCAATTGAAATGGGCTGAGATCTGAGAGCTAAGAGCTCAACTGAGCGCCGGCAAGTCGGCAGTTTTAACTGCTTTTTGGTGTATTCGGGGCCGGGGCCAGGCCCAAAATGCCCAGTCTAGGTCTAGGCGTCAATTGGCAAATTGGATTCCATGACAGCCAAGTGAAAAAGTTAATTTGCAGCAGCCATAAATAATACAACTGCAAAAGCAAAACATCTTCGGCCATAAATGAAATGTTCGAGAGGTGAAAGCTTAATGGACAAACGGAATGCGATCACCATTGCCCTATGGCCAAGAGACCCAAAGGTTCAAGTTCCAAACGCAGGATTTTAATGGACTTTTAATCGCCACTGATCGAGCTGCCAACGAAAGCTCCTTAAAATTCCACAATTAATGGCAATTTAATGACGTATACAGCAATTACTTAAATACAGTTATAGATGCACTTCGTCAAACTAATGAAGTAGGACATTAGCTGCCAAAGCTACGGAAAACTTCCAAAGCTACTGGAAGCTGCCAATGGAAGTTTTAAGTGACTATTTAAACAAATTAATATAATTGTGGCTTGAATTTGTATAAAAAGCAGACACTTTACTTAATCTGCTAGAAGTTCTAAGATGCCTAGATCGATTTCCCACAAGCTTTCAGGCGCTAACTGTAGCTTTAACGGGGTTATGTAACTAAACACCAGAATCTTTTATTTTCAATTCATTTTTCAATACAACAAGAGTAAATAGTCATCGACTTTCCGAAGATTAAATATCCTTTCAGTCATTTGCTTTCACTTGCGTTAATTTGCTTTCAATTACTAATGAATGCAAAGTTTGCAATCCATTGTACCTCTCTACATGATACAGTCAGCATATAGTATATGATAGGAAATGCGTGAATTTGATTTAAACTTCTTAATAGATACGGCAAAGTAACGTACTAAGCATTTTCAGCACTTTCGACTGACTGTTCCTATACATATATTATGGATATAGTGGTCGGATCTGTATGAAATTTGGTTTGCACATGTGATTTGGTACTAAATGCTTAACGAGTGAATTTGGTGCAGATGGCTCAAAAGGAAGCTTTTGTCTCGACCAATTGAACCCAAGGGAGCTGCATAAATCATATCAGCTGCTTGAATACATAAAACGTATCTCTAGAAAGTTGCATCAAGATAGTTTTTAAAATGAGAGAGAAACAGGCCGACTTGGCTATATAGACACAGCACTTGATGCTGACCAAGAAGTGTCTACTTTATGATGTCGGTCACGCCTCCTTCAATACCTTACAAACTGCTTGACAAACACATAACACCCACTGCAGAGGCATACAAATAATTGATTTTATTCCAACAGTTTTACTAATTTAATTAGTTTAAAATTGTGTGGCATTAGTTTAAAAATGTTTAAATGATATGCTGCTCGTGTGGAAAATTGTTTTTTGGGGCGCGTGCATATCGTGAAAATGCACATTAATTAGCCGCAAAATTTGAGCACGCCAACAGCACAAGCATAACAACAATTTTAATTTAATGTCTTTCGGTTTATTTGAAAACTAATTTTCTGAAAATTAATGAGCACTCATTTGGCTTTTGGATCTGGCCACGCCCACAAAGCGCACGCAAGGCGGCGAATGCCGTTGTGGTTGTGCTCATGTTTATGGTTATGGTGAGTGGCCAGCGATGAGCTTTTTTGTTGTTGTTGTTGTTGTTGTTGAATCTGCCTTAGTTATATGTATTTATTTATAAATTAATGACACAAGACAAATGGCAAACGATTTATATTAAAAGGCGCCTTTCAAGAAATTGGGCGCCAGTCTCAGTAAATGGCTTTTGGTTTTGGCTTTTTGACTGTGCTTCGGTTTCAGCCAGGTCAGGGGTGGTCCCCATCGGGGCCAATAGAGCAAATGCCGAAACCGAACGCATGTTGATCCCAAATGGGTGTGTGTGGAGGGCACTCCACTCTTCTCTCCCTTACTACTGCTCCCTTTTCTGCTCTTCCTTCTCTCTGACTGACACTGACGGATACTTAATGTGATGCCCTCAAATTGCTGCAAGTTGGTTGTCCAACAACTGGGAGTGGCATACCCAATGCCCATTTTCGCTTATCAATTATAATTTAAAGCAAATTGAAAATTCCCTACATCAGGCACTGAGTAATGATAATGGTAATGGTAATGATAATGTTAATGATGATGATGCGATCTCATTGTGTAACTGTATCACATGGTAAGTAATGAGAACCAGACATTAACAAATAGATTTAATATAAGTGCAAGCTATTAATAATTGGCGTAATTTGTCAGATTTCATCAGAAATTTCAAACTTACACATTTTCCTAGCTATCAAAATAGATTTATAAATTTTTAAAAAATGTAAACTACTTAAAATATGCTGGTTTTACTAGAATATCTAAAGAAGTATACAAATTTATGTATAATACTTTATTTTTAAAGGAATTTCCCAAGGTTTGAGCTGCTCATTTAGTCGAACCACTTTGAGAGTTCAAGTTCATTGAATGCGAACAAGTTGTTCGATCCATTAGGCAATTAACCTTTGTCCTGGCTGCACACAAGGAGCCAAAGTTGCCAATAACAAAATCAATAAGCGCACACTATGGAATAGTTGGTTGTGATGTGGGCGCTGGTAACGCCCCTCGGCACACTACACACTACCCACTGCCCCTTTATGGCCCACTCGCTGGTTTATAGCTCGCGGTGAAGCTCAATTGAAAAGCCATTTCGCTTTGTCGCCGTCAAGTGCTGATGTTGCCGAACAACAGTAGGCGTTTGTAAAAGGCAAGTGGGCGTGGCAGCAACAACAACAAATCTTAGAGGAAAGAGAATACGAAACATAGTCAATAAATCTAGGTAAAAGTTGTAAAACGACGTCGCGTTGGGCAACTAATTTAAAATAATTAGTGGGTGCAGCCAGGCAACTGAACGTCGCTTCGCGTCGTCTTTTGGGCTGACAATCGGCCAAATTATGGGGTCGTGTTCCCAATAACCCAACTCTTGGCTGAGACAGAGCGACAGGTAATGCACCTGGCTAAATGAAGGTTATTGTCGAGTAACCGCTTCTTGAACAATGGAGGGCAAATCACAGTCAAAAAGTTTGGCACAGTGGGCTTTACACTGAAAAAAAGTATATGAAAATTTGTGTCACAGAAATACTAACAGTTAAATTATAAAATAATCATTTAAAACTAATTAAATAATTAATTAAATACGTTTTAATTTAAAAACAATTTGTAGAGTAAGTTTTTTTAAGTGTAGCCAAATTTTGTAGACTTTCATCATGTGTGAAGTGTTCTTCTATACAAATAAACTAGGGTTAATTAACTTCTGGCTACATTAATTTATGCAGCATGATTAATTACACTGCAAAAAAAACAACGAGCTGACTGCGCCATAAGGCAGGCGTCTGCAAGTTTGCAGTCCGACTGGGCTGTCAGACGTCTCAGCTACCGGGAGGCAAGACTCGTCTTGTCTTGTCTTGTCTGTGCTCGTTTTGGTGGTGCTTTTGGTGGTGCAATTTGCACGCATTTTGAGTGGGCACAGCTGCGGCAACCAGTTTAAACGCCATTGGTCATTTGCAACTGCAACAGCGCCGGCCATTAAAATGACATAGAGCCACAGCCACAGTTACAGCCGCAACAGTTTGCATGTGCAGTGCTGTGCAGCGAAGTTGGCTGCATTTGGATCAGTGTTCGCTGAACAGGATTAACCATTCAAACAAACATGTGAGCCAAGCGTGTGCGCTGCCGGCGCACAATTATTAATGCAAACACATTGAATGCCAAACTGAATGCGATGCCAGGACTTACAGGGCAGTGAAGGGAGCAGGTATCTCAGGGGAGAGCAGGGGGGACACTCCTAGAGGTACGAACATGTGTTAATGCGCGCAGCAGCAGCAACAATTAAATTCAAATTAGCACAAAACGCACACAACGCTCCATTAGGCAAACAATAAAAATTCATTTTTTTCTCAACTTAGCCCTAAGTGAAAAAGGCACTAGCTGTAAGGCAGCAACAATGTGTTGTTAGTCCACACATAGTTGTAACTAAAACGTATCTCAAGGATATAAACAATTAGCCACGCTCCTAAAAGTATGCAAGCAAAAAATGGAACAAATTCAGGAATTTCTTTGATTTTAACCAATAGGCCAACAATTATTTCATTTAACTAATAAGAAAGTGTAAAGTTAGGCAACCCAACTGTAATCACCCTGTATTAGTAAGAAAAATTAAAAATAATAATATCATATGCTTATTTTAAGGTCTAAGAATATATTTAAGTAGGCATTTGGTCAGCATTTAAATAATAATAGCAAAACCTATTGGTTTGAATATATTACAATGAACATGAATGTTTTCCATGCTAATAACACAAAAATTATTATTATATAGCGTGCTAAATAAATGTGGCTTGAGGTAAAAAACAACTAATTATGACTGACAAGTCCTATTTAGGCTATAGGATATAATTTTCCTATACCAGGCAAATATGGTAAAGCTATAAACAAGTATAAATGCAAATATGAACTGTATACCACTGTAACACTTTCACAAAAGCTCCCTTAGCCGGACAGCCACGGTTTCAGTATTTTTTCCCTGCCTACAGAGATTTCCGCCTAAGAGAACGAATCTTTTTATGAAAATCATGCTTAACAACTATAAAATGCGTCCGGCTAAGGAAGCTGTCCGCCTGAGGGAGCTGTTCGCCTGAGGGAGCTGTCCGCGAGTAGAGCTTTCACTGTATTTAGCTAAGAAATCATAGTAGACTACCTAGTTATGCTGCTTCGTGAACGGAGTTCTACAATCTGCTTTTCTTTTGAGGTCTTGTCATAAGTCCCAGTAAAATAATAGATACCCAATTGGTTTGCTATACACCTAAGGTTGGTATCATCTGCTGCTACAAACTTTATGTACAAAGACACGATGTTCATTAAACCTTTTCCAAACTGTAAAAACACCACTACTTCCATAAACTACAGAGACTCTAAATAGTCTGCCTCTAATATAGTAATTAACACCAAGAAATGCAATTTACAAGTGCTTACAGTGCAAAGCAAATGCATAAATTAAGTCAGCTCTTTATGGCCAAACTGCCAACTGGCAAGAAACACAAAGAAAAACAAGTTGTTGGCGGATTTTTGCGTGTTTTAAGCCGGCAAAAATTCGCGCTGGCAATCACATCACATCGGATTGCAGTCAGTCCCTTTTAACTGCTTGCAAATTTATGTCTCTGCTTAAGAAAACACTAAATGAGTGCCATGCATTTTTTTTATCGCACGCAGCAACGGCAACAACAACAGGGTTACGACAACGGTTGTCCAGGGACCAAACAACTAATTAGACATGTTAAAGAACTTGTTCGAGTTATTGTTGCTGTTGTTGTTGTTGTTGTTGCTGGGCATTAAAATGGTAACACCCGAACGTGAACCTGAACCTGCATCAGTATCTGCATCTCGAACTCGAACACAAAGCCAGGCAAACACATTTAAAAAATGCTCAAGTTAATTAATTGCACAGCAAAGGGAATAGGCCAGGTCGGTAAGCAGGCCCAAAGCCAATGACTTGATTTTAACAGCACGATAGAAGGCCACAAAGGGAACTACCTGACTGAACCACAGACTGAACTGGCGACTGAGACTGAGTCTGATCCAGGACTGTGTCTGTGCCTGCGTGCGTTTCGCTTTCATTAAACAAATATCCAAACACTTTTGCCGCTGATGCGTTGACACAGATTAGCATAATCCCAACCAGTCAACAAGCCACAAAACCCAACTGGCGGACGATTTTTTTTCTTATAATTTCATTCTGGCAACGGCGACAAAAGGTCTGCAAAAGATGCGAGTCCTGCCCAAGGAATTCCACTGCAATTTGGCATACATACTAACTTGGGCAATTGGGGAAAGTTACCAATTGAAATTTGGTACGATTTGTAGGCTGCTTGGAGAGACAACTTCATTAGTTCATGCCACGCCCCCACAGCCAGAACAGCCACAATCAACGAGAGATGATTAATTGACCCGTCGAATGTTGTGGTGGAATAAAAAAAGTGGAAAAAAAAAACAAAAACACAATCAAATTAAGGCAGCATATAAATGTGAGCCAATTATTAAAACTTAATTTTGATGTAGACACCAGCAAACCAAAAAAAATTTGTAAGACCCAAAACCAGCTAGAAATCCATCTTGAGATGATTCCCAATTTCACAGCCTCCTCAGCGGCAGCAAACTAATGAGCCACATGCACTTGGCTGCCAAAATTGATGTTGTTCTTCTGCTTCTTTGTTATTGTTGCCTGAGAGCCAAATCGAATAAACTAATCAAGCTGTTCGGGCTGCCAACTTTGATGCATTTCCCAAATTGATGCCCCAGATTGATGGGGCATGCGGCGCTGTGCTCAGTCTGTCGCTGTACCTGTCCCTCCCTCTCTCTGTCTGACCACTGACATATGCAAAACATTTTGTTTGCCAGCACCAAGCTATGAGCATACCGTCTAAACAAATGGCCAGAAAATGCAGACAAATGGCTAACAAGAAGGTGAAGAACTTGCCAGTTAAAATGCCCAAAACTGCGCTTAGGCGACGCGTAAATGAGCTGCAACTGAGCAACAACTCAATGAAAGTGGACTTAACTGGAGAACCTTAAGTTTAACTTGTGAAGTAAGAAGTAAATAAATATATAAATTCACATTTGTTTCTATACTAATATTTTTAAAGCTAAGGTTGATAGCAGCGTAGCTATCTTAGCCAAAGTTATAAAACACTTTAAGTTTAAAATTCCTCTAATCTTGCTTATAAATACCTTTGGAAAAGCATAAAATCATCTGTCCATCAGCTACATTTTCTGTGCATATTCTTGGCCTTAACCCATATGCCCTGCTGTCATAGTTTCGTGCAGCGCAACCTAAAATAAAATAAAGATATACAAAAATACAAAACATATTTCAATTTCGTTTGTTGTTTGTTAGCTCAACTCGTATTGAACTGCGCCAAATTAACCGCAGGCATTCATTTTTGGGTTTTCGTGTTCAAATCGAAGGAGGAAAAAAAAGAAGGAGATTGGGATGGAGATGGAGGTGGAGTTATGTTTAAAGCCAAAGTCGGAGTTATAGAGCTCGAGCTGAAGTTCTTTTGGACCGAGGCATTTTGATGAGTATTGATGAGTTTTAATAAATTGCTGATGAGTTTTGAAGCGCGTTTGGTTTCCCAAGCACAACAACATATTGATATTTGTACATCTGTTCGATGGCTCGATATTTGAAGTCTTCACTTGTTTTGGGTATCTGTAACGACTGTGTGCACACTGTGCACTCTGGAGCCGCATAACAAGAATCAACGCCTTACAGCATTTGAGTGATGCGTTTTTGAAAGTGGCGTCGAATTTCTCAACCGTGAAGCGCCATGCAGAGCAGCAGTAATTGAGACGCTGATGCTGATGTTGATACCGATGCCGATGCCGATGCCAATGCCGATGACCAACCTGATACTGCAGACGCAGAGCTTGAAGCGTGTTGGATGGTGCATGGTGCTTGGTGCTTGGTGCATGGGGCATGTTGCATGGTGTAGTCGTTTAATTGCCGCCATTATTAAACTCATTTATCGTGTTTTAATTTTAACGTTGAGCTTCAGCAGCAGCAGCAGCAGCAACCGCATCAGGTGTCTGATGGCAACGGGGCATCACATTGGTTCGCATGCCCTGTCTCGCAGCGTCAGTGCCTGCTCCGCCCCTCTACCCCCTCCCCCACACACCTATCGCTGCCCCAACCGTCCGCAGTATAATTAGCGTGGCAGACGGCTGCATTGCGGCAACTGCAGCTGCCATGATTTGGCGCTGATGCAGCAATTTACAACAAAATTATGTTGTTTGCTTAATTAATAAAAGTAGTTTTTAATAGAAAGCCATTAGGCAGCCAGTCAAGCAAGCAACGAACTGACTGCATGATCGATGCACCTAGCTGATCACTGATCAGCAACTGCAGCAAGAAAACCAGCTAAAATTTATAGACAACTTTTAGCCAAAAGTGTCGATTTTAGCGCCCAGTCTTAGACAAAATGTTTGACTCTTCAGCCATTCTTTACTTAAGTTTTCATCTCTACCTTTTTTGACTAATTGTGGAATCGCGTTTTGGCATTTTTAGTGTTGGCAAAGTTTGACTGAAGTTGGCCAAAACAACACAGACGTAATTATTAACCGTATGTCACACTTTCGAGTTCATCAAAGTCGAGTGTCGGCAAACCTGAATTTCCTTCATCTGGTTTTCACTGTAAGACCGAATGACGTCCGCCAAACTGTCGCATAAAATAATATAATTAACATAATCATAATCAACAAAGTATAAACGTTAAATTGAGGCTAATTACTTTATAACCGACACTCAACTGCGAAACATTGTCCATGACGCTGACAACAACAACAAAGTTACTCAAAAAAAAAAACATGATCACTTGTGGCAAACTCGTTTCAATTATGAAGAATCAAGCGGTCTAGCGAGTGCTTAACATAGGTACAACACCAGTCCCGACCCCAGACCCCAGACCGCAGACCCCGATCCCAAGCTCCTGGGCACGTCAACAGCCGTCCAGCAACCGGATGGGGCAGAAAGACGCGACAGTTCCACATGCGAATGAGATTTGATTTCATTTTCGTCTAAATGAAGTTATGACCACGTATTTTACTTTACTTTTTATGTCTGCTTGTATAAACTGCAGCTGTAACATGCACTGAAACAAACTGGGAACAGTTTTAAATTGTTTTGCACAAAAATAATGTTATACACTTTAATTCCTTTGTATTTATGTATCTGTCTTAAAGGTGGTAGTCATTTGCTTAAAGAGTAATCAAAGCAGCTATACAAGTTAGTTAATTATTTGTAAAAATACACTGTAAAATACTGGGGTTAACTTCAACATCCAAAAAAGATTACACTACAAAATTAATTCTTTTAAATAAGTAAAACGACTAAAATATTAATTTAAAATATTTTTAATTTCCGAAAAATTTTAGAAATTTAATATTTTTAATACTTATGGTTAAATAGAAAGTTCTATTTGTTTATAAATCTTTCAAAACCTGTGTTACATTTTAAAAATTAAATCATTTTTCTTCATTTATTTTAAAAGTGAAACATAACAAATATATAATAGCGACAGAAAAGTCAGTTTACCTAGTGCATGCGACTCCTCATATGCGCACTATATGGCGGCTAGCTGGCAAAGATAAAAAAGAAGCCAAGTTAAATGTATAAAGTATTTTTTTTTTGTCTTTTTATGACAAGCTCATGAAACTGTGTGCAATTGTAAATGCGCCATATAATTTACAGATAATTATTATAATTACAGGTTATTTTTCAGTTAACATACAAGCACAAGTTTGAGTCTCAGTTTGAGTTGAGTTTAAGTTTCAGTACTTGCCACAATTGTTGCTGTGGTTGTTGCTGCTCGCATGCCCGCGGGCGTCTATCAAGTTATATTTGATATGCCAGTTGCTGTAGCTGGCCATTGCATATACATGTATGTATAACTGGCACGCAATTAGCCGGTATTTCAGTACCAAAATTATAAAAATAAACATTTTAACGCTTTAATTAGGTTTTGTAATTTGCCATGAAATTATGTATTTATGGTCTAAGCTTATTGCCTAATGCGAAGTTGGTCAACTAAATGATAAATGATCAAGTATGCGCAAGTACAATTATTCACGCATATCAAAAGACTTAGGCAACGAACTTGGCAGCAAATTAGAAGATTAGATGCTGGAAAAACGTCTTATATGGAAATAAATTGAATTTAAAGTATTTTTCAGAATATTTATACACATACATTGGAAACATTTAATAAACTTAAATTTAAAATTAATTTTGTCAATAAAAATCAAAAGACTTAGGCAACAAACTTTTCGTTTTGTCTTATAAAAATTATTTTAAATAATTAAAAAAATGTAAATAAATTTAAATTTAAAGAAATATTATATATATAAAATAAACGATTTCGCATTTAGTTTGTATAAACTTTTCCACAGCTCAAATCAAAAGACTGAAGCGACAAACTTATTATCCAATTCATTATAAGATCAAAAGCGGAAATAGAAACTTTCAATTAAGAGTATTGTTAAGACAATGAAAAAAGCACTTAATAATGAAATTTGTAATTGAATTTTATGTTGCCTCCGACTCGCAGTCTTGGCTTAATTAAAATGATTTTTATCGTGCATTTGGAATACGTGAGTCATTTGGTTATACCGGTCATCTCATAACTCGAGGGCCAATTATGCGTTATGGTCAAAGCAAAAGCTGAAATATGTTTGCACTGCTCATAAATAAGTTTGACAGTCGCAAAATACAAGAAAAATAAAACTAAAAAAAAAATACCTTACAATCTATGGACGTTCCAGGGCCGGGCGCGATAAAAATCGCTGGCAATTTGTTAAATTTAACGATTTTTAGCATAAAAGAAACAAAAACAACAACATGGAGGGCAAGAAGAAGAGCGAAAAACTGTGCCGAAAGTTGAGCTGACCAAAAATGGCGCAAATGGCCAAAAACAAGGAAAAAAAAATGAACGTGGCGGGCAACAGCCTCCGCCTGCTTCGACTGTTTTATGGCCAAATAAATAATTAAAATGATGCGTGGTGTTAAGTGCCGCCACGTCTCAGACTCAGTGCAAAACGATGCAGAGCCACACGCAGCGCAGCGCAGAGCAACGCGTTCATTTCTTTTGAAAATTTGTCATAAATTTATAGCTTTCGCGCGAGTTCACTGTACCTGCCCCAAAAACAAAAAGCCAACTGAACTGTGTACAACGCACGTACGCACTCTGACACTGTACCGCCTGCAGTCCGTCCACAGTCCGCTCTAGACCCGGCCTGAACCAGAGCTTAATTGCTTGTCATGTGGCACACATTTCCAACGCAAATTGGCCGACAGATATGACAGACGTGATGCGACCACACAGCGTTCAAATCTACAACTAGTGCCGCCAAAAAAAACCAAATTTTCCTCTGTCTTTTTTTTTTTGGCAAATTTCAGCTTAAACTTGCGCCAGTTCTAGGCCCAGTTAATGGGCAGCGGTACGCCCTTTTTAATTGTAAACCAGTTCCAGGCATTGTCAGGTAATTAAAGTGAACCGCGTTCAGTTTTAATGAACTAACTGAGGAACATTAAACTAATATGCTTTATGGCTGCTCGACTTGTGCCCCGAATGTCACTTGTTGCAGCTTCTTGTCTTTGAGATCTTTCCAATCTCAAAACGAAATCCCATTTTTATGTCACTCGTTAAAAACGCAACTCTGTGTCGCTCTTATCCATGGAACATTAAAATCTTATCCAAAATCTCCGCTTGAGGACTGAATTTGTCCTTTTCTTTTGGACCGCGTAGCAAACTCATTGCAGCTAAGATTTTCCCAGTAAATGCTGTCAAAAGTGTTCATTTTTCTAGAACATTAACTACATCGCTGACTGTGGAAAGAAAATTCCCAGATAAATTTTAACTTCAACGAAAGTTTCCAAAAATAAATAGTCTAAATTGTTTGCTCTGCATTATTTGATATATTTATATAGAACTATATACAACTGTATAGAACTTTATGCAACTGTAGGACAATTGGCTGACATATCTTGGCATAAACCCAAAATTTGTTCCAGCGTTCCAACGATGCCACCCAACAAACCACTTAGCACATCCGTCACAACCTTAATCAGCTGAGCACCTGGTAGGCAAGAAGGTATTAAACCGGTCAACAGATCAAGTGTCTTAACTTCGTTAGCAGCAGCCAGCAGCACTTGGCTAACAAGCTGCAAAAAGGCTCAAATAAAACACAAATATTAAGGCAAAATATTTTGCAAATATTTACCACAATGAAAACGATTTTTGTCACAATTGAAGCCATGTTGATGGAGAGAAAATTGAACTGTCTACTGTGGAGAAAAGTTTCCCATTTATACACAAATTTTAAAATACTTAAATTTAGCTAAACTCACGATTATACTTAAATTCTGTCACGCTTGCGGGTCAAGATAAGCCGGGAAACGTGAAGCGTGAAACGTGTTTGCTAATTGAGTCACTAATGAATATATCGAATTGAATTTGCAATAAATACTTTCAGTTATCAAGGCAATGCAAATTTTTATGACTCTATTAGCAGAGTTCTTACGAGGCCACCAAAGACCATAAAATTAACTACCTTCCACTTTTTGTATACCAAATGATTTCTCATATACAAATGCATATTTGTGTATGTATATAGAGTCATCTCACTGAGCGTTGAACAATTTGTTGGGTCGCCAACATAAATAATATTTTATTGGCAATTTAGTTGGAAAATTAATGTGCATACAGTTGGCAACTTTGGTAATTTATGCAAATAAAACGATCGTAAATTTGGCATTAAAACGCTTATTAAATGATCGTTTATTAGCCAAGTCGACAGTGTCTGCAGTGCACCGAAGTTGGCCCAAAGGATAAGCTCTTTTTTTCAGCTCTTTTTTTGTGTATGCAACAAGGTTGCGATTTGTAGCAGCTGCATAAATTAACTGATTAACAGAATTATTCTTAAATGCTGGCAGCTACTTACCAGATACATTTTATTTACGATACACTTTAAATGGCCAAACACATTTATTTACCACGTAAGCAAGTCAGACATAAAAGTGTCTATAACTTCTGGGAAATATATCTGTCTGTTGGTCTGTCTGGCTTATTGTATAATGTATTAGCTGGCGCATTGTGTGTTAATTTGACAATGACAGCGAATTGGCATTCCTTGGGAACGGCAGCAACAACACTTCAGCCGAGATGGCGACAAACGAGCCTTGTTCCTGTCAAAAGTCTGATATATAACCATATAAAATCAGTCGGCATGACCATTGAGCTGCCTCACTGTTTGCCACACTGTCCATCCCCATCTCCATCATCTTAATCATCATCATCATCATTATGATCTTCCAGAGGATTAGTCGTTTCGAGCCGCCTTCAAACATCTCTCTGCACTCGACTAAATGAAGGAAGCTGCGTTCCAAGCTGTCAGCGCTTCGAGTCCTCAACTTATCAACTCAACATAATCAAACAATTTTGCTTCTTTCATCACGTACACTGGAAAATAAAAATCAACACAACCATTTGATTAAGTTAAGGGCTAAGTTCATATATCATATGAATTACTTCACATATGTATATATTTTTTAAGTATTTTTCAAACTATCAAACTCAAAACATATAATATTTACTTAACACAAATGAATCCGATTTGGTTTTCCATTAAAACTCCGGGTAAATTCGCATTTGTTCTTTTATTTTAGTTTAAAAAAAAAAAACATATTTGTATACAATTGCGTAAATATTAATTCCTTTGGAAGTAAAACTCATATCTATGCTAAGAATTTAAGTATTTACTACTTAAAAGATATTAACAGTCTTAATTGGTGGAGTTATAATCCCTAAGGAAATTAGATTAAAAATGTCTGTACTTTAAAAAACCATGAGTTTTATTTATCAATAACATATATAATTCTAGGCGCCATGTTTATATCTACACAGAAAACTGTTTACTTTAATATAAGCTTATTAAAGTTGAATTTTTAATGTGTAGATAAAAATATCTGGCTTAGAACTCAACATGAAATCTTGATGAGTTAAAGTTACTGCTCGAAAAGAATAAAAATAAAACACTCCGTTAAATGCTAAAAAGCTAAACAGTTTATATTTCCAAAAATATACACAGATATTAATCTTGCCTAGATACTTTCTTTCACTCCATTGTGCGCCGATTGTTGTGATTTCTGTGACATGGCTTAAGATATCGACTTATGCATGGCATCACAGCTTTCTTAAGGTTATATTTGTGTATATATTTTTGGGTCGTAGTCAGAATCGAAGAAATTTCTCATTCATAAGCCAAGAGATTCATTGAAGCCACTCGTTGGTTGATGATGATGATGACTTAATAATTGAAATTTATCAAAATAAATTAAGCAAATCGTCTTTAAATTTAAATGCCACATTAATTACAACGTCTTAGAGAAGCATTTAAAAAGTGCCTGACAAATGGGCCAACAATTTATAACGACTCACAAAGAAAGGCAGAAAGAGAGGCAGAGAAAAAAGAGAGAGTGAGGGAGAGCAGGAGAGGAAAGAGATAAAGACAAAATAAGTGAAAGAAGCTAAGAGATTTCTGTTGACTGCCCACAACACAGATTTATCACTTTGGAGTAGACAAAACATTTAAGAAAGAGAGAGGAACAGGGAGAGAGAGACAGGGAGACGGTTTAAGAGTGATCACGGCAAACTAGAGCCCTTCCAATGTCACAACTGAGACCAATAAATTGTGTACAATTTACAACGGCCAATTCATAAATTTATTAATGAATTAAGTTATAAGATAATTTACAGTTGATGCCGATCGAAACGCAATCTGCTGAACAAAATGATCATCACTGCTGATCGCTGCAATATATCAACTCCCGACATGGCCCGAGTCGCGACCTAATCGAAACGAATTGTAGCCAAAGCCGAAGTAGAGTCCAAAAGGAAACACGAGAAGAATGTGCAGCAGAGCTGACACGAACGTAAAATACCCAGTGTCTACTTGGCACTTGACATTGAAATGGTTCATTTACTTACTACACCAATCTTTATGTAGGTGGATGGCATAAGACTCCTGCCATAATGAGCTTTTAAATATTTTGCTTCCATGACAGCCAAAAATTTAAAGACTCTGCTTTGACCAACATATTTAAAAAGGTTACATACCAAATTTCATGCTTCTAGCTCTTACCATCCCGGAGATCTCTGCATTTAAACATAGCATGACTTTAAATATTTTTCTTATTTACTTTGCTTACTTCTACCAAATCTAAAACACTCTCCACACTGGGTATTAGCAGCAACAAGGGTTAAGCAAAAGCCACAAACTGCAGAGAATTCTCAGAATTGCTTCGGCCAAATGGGCAAAGGCTGCAAAAAAAAAAATAAATTTAAATGAAGCTGTGGCCAAGGATCGATATCGAGCACAAAATGAGACTCCGAATGAGACTGTGAATAAGACTGAGACAACAACTAAAACTGAGACTCAAACTGGCTGCAGTTTGTCTGTTGGCTTTTATTGGCAGGCATTTCTATGCACAGCAGATGATTAGCTGGAGGAACTCTGCTTCCATAATCGTTATCAGCGGCACCATCGGCAGACATGGAGGAGTAGTAGGGAGTACGGCACTTGAAGGGGCAGAAATGCCAGCTGAATGCCTCTTGAGTTTTGCATTTTATGGCTATCGTTTCGTGGGGTTTTTTGTATTTTTTTGTTGCTTATAAATTGGAATTTAAAATTAATTAAGTTGTCGTTTTGCGCTTTTATCCAATTTATAACTAATATGACACCGATTATACGAAATATGTTCGCTAATTAACGAACAAACACCGCAACCAACAACAAGCCAACAAGCAACAGGTAACAGACAACAGACAGGAGGTAACAGGTAACACAACAACAGGTAACAGTCTGTGTTACTGCAGACACCTTCTATTTCCAGCCCGTTGCTCCTGGTTTCCCTACATTCACCGTACTCCCTGCTCCCCTGCTCTCCTTTCACAGTTCACTCATCTAACTGGCCAGAGAGCCAAGGTAGACAGACAGGCAACAGTGTCGTGTCTTCTGCATCTTCTTCTTCCTGCTGCTCCTCCTCCGCTTCTCTCCTTGGGGATCGTGTCCTCATGCTCGTAATCTGCTCGCTGAAGACGCGTTGTAAATTGTCTGACAAAGCTTATTTTATTAATTTAAGCCATAAACGTTGGCTTGGCTCTCGTGTTGTTGTTTCTGTTGTTGCTGTTTGTTTGTTGGCAACTGCTTTTTGCATACGAGCCAACAACGAAGCAACAATTTATTGGTCATCGTAAAAAGCCGTTTGCGTTTTAATAAGCCATGCCAAACACGCGGCAAAAGTTGGTAACGTTTCGTTCTTTTAGCCACTTCTGCGGTTGTTGGCAAAAAAGAGGCGTCGATCTTGACGACGTTTTGCTCATTTGGCTTTAAGACTTCTCCCCGAGCCTACGCTCCTTATGCATGCCTGGCCATAATGCAAACCCAATTTCAACTGGAATTCCTGCTCAGCAATTGGCCAATTGAGTGACATTGCTTTATGTGGCTAAGGGCATACATAACGGCTTTTAATGACGGCTATAACAGCTTAGCCAAAGCTTGTGGTATACAGTTTATTTAATTGAGTTATAACTCTTAAGAGCTATCAATCACTTAGTCTTGAATTTATTAAATGCAGAAAAATTGTATGTAGTTACTCAAGTTAGTAATTATTGCTGTAAAAACAATAGTTATTGAACAGTTGTACATAGATATTTACATTTATATAGAACTATATAAATTATTTTTTTAATTTTAAAATAATTTACTTCAGAAAAATCATTATTTTTATCGATTTCTATATTTGGAGCTTTAGCTTCATTTATTTAACAGCACTTAAGTTACTTTACCGTTTTTAAAACCACACTAAATTAGATTTTTTATACCTTAAAAATTTTAGGTACTTATCAATCACATAATACCAATTAACCACATTTTTGTGGCTTGTGCCAATTACTTGGCCACAACATAATAAAAATAAATGTGTCAAAATTAAGTAAGCAGCCACAAAATCGCACAACAGCCAGCAACAAACTTGCACTACACACATACACACACAAACACACACACACACACACACACATACACACCCTTACACGAAAGTTGGCTTGGCCAAGTTTGTTGTTTGTGGCCATAAAAAAGGCGTTGAAATCTGTAAAAATTGCCAAGGGATTGGCCTAAGCAAACAGAGCGAGAGGGAGAGACAGGTACAGAGTGAACGAGACAGAGCACAAAAATCGTTTACAAATAAATCAGAAAGCGATAAATAAGGATTTTGTCTCGTAATAACTCAGCGGGAGCCATTTAACATGCAATCATAACGAATCGATGCTGAACGCTTTAAGAAGTGATGGGAAGGGAGGGGAGTTAAGGAGGAAGGTTAGCTGAAGGGAAGCGGTGGAAGTGCTTGGAGTTTGTGGATCAGACATTGCAGTGGTTGGCAGCCAGGAACACGCTTTCACACCAGGCAGCCTCTTAGCAACTTGGCAAGTGTGTGTCGAATTGTTGTTGACTTGTTGCAGTTGTCGTTCTCCCTGATGTTGTTCTTGTTGTTTTTGTTGTTGTTTTCGCGCCTTGGGCCTGGAAAATAAAGTTGCAAACAAGAACGTAAACTTCGTCAGAGGTGCAAGTCCCTATGCCCAGTCCCTCTACGAGTCGTTATGCTCCTTTCTTCCCAAACCGCGTTCCCATCACAATCCCTATGCTGCTCCCGTTCCTTTCCCTGCCACTATCCCCTTCCCACTTCTCCTCTGCTAAACAGAATGACAGGGGCGTTCATTTGGTTTTTATGAGCGACGTATTTTATGCCTGCCCCTATCAAAAAATACAAAAAAACATAACCAAAACATGCACTTGGTTGCACTTCATAATTTGAGAAACGACACTCCCGATTCTCCACAGCCGAGACACACTCCGTGTTACCGTTTCGCCCGCTTCAACCGTTTCGCCCGCTACGCTACCCTTTGGCTCATGTGCATGTTAAGAATGCGTAAGCAACAACAAGCTGGCTTAATTATGTTGTAAAACAATCAGCCATCATTTTGGCCAACAAGTTGTGCGCCTAGCCCAACACCCCCTTAGCCCTTCACCCCTATCGCCCGCTCACTTTGAGCGAGGGAAGTAATTAAAATAGCAAAAGCCCGCGTTGACGCTGGGCCCACAAAGATGGCTGACAGACACGCAGGCGTCTACACGATTTCTATGACTAATGGCCAGAAGTGTGTCACAGCCAAGTCAGCCAGGAAACCTGCAAGCAATGCGGTACCTACTTGGCTCATAGCTGACAGCGACAGGCGAACTGCCAGAACTGATGTACTCCAACTCAGAGCTTATGGGGTCAGGCACGCATAGCTGCGAACTGCGAACGTTGAGCGTTTTATCTTGATGCAAGTGCAACTGCAACTGCAGTTAACTTGGCTAACAAGAAATTAAATTCCATTACGCGCGCGTAAGTCAATAGCCCAGCACTGGCAACGTGGTAAGTCATGGCTTAAGCAAAGACCTGTACAGTGGTTAAAAGTAAGCAAACATGTAAGAAAGGCTGTAGTCGAGCAAGCCGACTGTAAAAGACCGTGTACTCATTTTGTACTATGGGAGCTATAGGTTGGGAACTAAAAGTAGAAATTTTAAAAATGTTCCTTCCAAAAATTGAAATAGTTTCCCCAGTTTTGATCCCACTGTGCACTGTGCGTTCGCTGGCCCAAGTGGGCACGGCTAATGAAGAGGTGGTAATTTATGTGGCTATATTCACCTGTGCCTAGACACGTTTTAATAAGCCAGCCAGCTAGCCAGCCAGCTAGTGACTGAGCCATGAATGGAAACGAGCTTTCTGGCCAAATGGAGATGTGGACGAGCTACAACTGGCAGTTTGCCTACGTGGGACTCAGCCAAGATGAACTGGACGGGACGCTGTCTGCAGGATTAATTAATTGCTGCTGCTCGTTGGGTTGTTGTTGCTCTTACGCTGTGTTTGCTGTGGCTGTTGATGCTCGCTGGCACACATGACGTATACGTGACATTTGAGATATGTTCAGCCGCTTAATGTGCGACATTTTTGTTTGTTTTTGCCAACAATAAGCGCTAACAACTTTTGGCAGCCCGAATGTCAGCTCCAATCACAGCTACCTATCTATGTCGCTCCTTTTCATTCACCAACTCCATCTCTCTGCTTTGCATATTGTGCATTGAGGCAAGAAAACTTATAATGATGAGCAGTCAGCATCGTCAGACGACAGCGTTGTCAAATGACTTGCGTAAATTTATCGTAAATGCCATCAACAGTAGCGACACAGCGCCAACAATGACGACTCCTCCAATTCCGCCAACTGCTTCTCCAATTCTTGGCCCGATTCGACAAGCATTTCGGTGAGTCGTTCGAGCGTCTTGGCCTGGCTAATCCTCGTTAATCCTTTTCACTGTTGAGCTGCCTTCGTATGGTTGCCCATAAATTTAACCTGCTCTTGTTGTTGTTGAGGTGTCACCCCCCCGCCCACTCCTTGCCCACGCCCCCACACGCAAACTTCAATGTTATGCTAATGAAATGCAACTCAGTTCTCAGCTCCTTTTTGGCCTAAAGCATGCGCCACTTTGCATGCAGCCAAAACGAGTGCTCGATTTGGTTTGGTAGTTGGAGTTGGAGTCCGGATTGAAGTGGTAGTTTCAGTTGCGTGTTGTGGCTTCGTCTGTTCTGCTTGACACATTTAATTGGAAGTCAATTGGTTTGCAGGAAGTGAGATACCATAACGCAGATTTGCTTACAAATGGCAAAAGGCACAAGGCGAATAAAAAATCATCGGTGCAGCGAGTGGACAGATTTGATCGTTATCCCAACAGTTGCTAAACTAATTGTACAATGCTTACTAACATTTTTAAAGAACGATTAAGAAAAAGAATTGGGTTTTATAAGAATTTTTCAGAACTAATAAATCAGCACATATTAAGGGCTTATGAGGTGAAGTTTTGATAGTTAAAAGTGGTGTCTGGAAATATGAGAACTAAAATTTATTAAGACAGTAAAAAAAGACATTATAGGCTGGAATTTACATAGATAAAATTGTATTTGAAATAAGAAATTTGATATGAAATTTTTAGATTAAAACAAAAAGGTGTTACTTTTATAAAACTCAAAATCGCTTTATATTATTTTAAAATACTTTTTTAAGAAAACAATTTACTGTATGCCTACAATATTTAAACAATTGTTGTGTAAAAAAAAACTATGAACTTTGGTGTTTCAAGTAAAACAAGAAAAAACTGTTATCTTCGGGGCGCCGAAGATTAAATACCCTTGCAGTCATGAATATTGGTCCGATCTGGCTGATTTTAATATATGAACTGCGTGCAGAGAGAATAAAGATCTGTACCAAATTGCTTCACGATAGCTTTAAAACTGACAGACTTGTTCGCATAGAAACAGACTGACAGACGGACATGGCTATATTGACTCGGCTGTTGATGCTGATCAAGAATATATATACTTTATGTGGTCGGAAACGCCTCCTTCAATGCGTTACAAATTTCGTGACAAAAACATAATACCCTCTGCAAGGGTATTAAAATGTATCTCAATAATCTACACCTAGTCCCATCTTTGCGTCGAATAATTGCAGATTTATTTGGATTTAAAATGCTAATACCCTTTAGCTCAAATTATTTAGTTACCAAGCATACAATTCACAATTTATCTTACTACAACAAATGTTAAAAATAAAAAACCTCAAGCCCCCTTTTTAG
Source organism: Drosophila nigrodunni (assembly GCA_020829145.1). NCBI lineage: Eukaryota > Metazoa > Arthropoda > Insecta > Diptera > Drosophilidae > Drosophila > Drosophila nigrodunni. The sequence continues at coordinate 20,935,138 of JACVCZ010000001.1, forward strand.
GGCGCCAAAACAGTCATGTAGGTCAACAAATTCAAAGGTACTTACGAAATGTTTGCAGAAATATTACAAATTTCTGGACTATGTACAAAGAGGAATAAAGGAAACCGAGTGCAATCTATAGCACCCAAAGGATGGCGGCAAACGGCGCTTCAGTTGGGGACAAGCACACACAAAGACACACACACACACGTGGTTGTGTGACATTCAATGGTGATCTCGAACTTGTAGTTTGTGTCTCATTGTCATGCCGGGCTTATTGATTGGAATACAATGGATCCTTAAAGTGTGCTTACAAGCGCCGTAACTCAAACAAATTGCAGCCGCCTCGAACGGAGGGTAAGGAGATGGAGGAGGGGCAGTAGGGAGGCGGACGGGAGCCAGACAACGACGATGGACAACGACACTGATCAACAGGCGTGGATGCAACCAGGTAAGCAACTGAAACTTGGGCTGGGTCCATGCGTTTTACATGATGGCAACACGACAGAACAGGACAGGACGGAACAAGACAAGACAGGGTGAGACAGGAGGGCAGCGGTTGGAACGGCAGGTAACGGCAGGCAACGGTACAGAACAGGAGCGGCAAGACGATCGTCTTAGCCGTCTTAACAAGAACAAGATAAGCCCGCGCCCTATTGCTCCGCTGCTTACTCCTGCTCTTCTTGTTGTTGGCTTTAAATTATTCCAAGCTTGCCACAGAGACACGGACCAGAGGCGCTACTGACGCGCTTATGTTAAATTTACCAAACAAGCGATTTGTATGCAATTTTGCGATTCTCAAATGGGAGGAGGAGGTGAACAGGTAGGGGTAGGAGTAGGGAAAAGAGGGGAAATGGGAGAGGGTACGGCTGCAGTGATCCGACTGAAATCCAAATCCCAGCGAGACATCATGACGTCGTGGATTTACACAGCGCTGCATTCTCACTGCTATTGTCTTTGTCGCTGTTTCTATACCTCACTCCGCCTCCTTCTCTCTATCTTCATTGTCTGCTTCTTTGTCTCCGTCTTTGCTTTGTCTCATCCCCATTCGCTGTCTGCCTCACTGTCTGCCTCTGCTGCTGAGCTGCCCGCGTCGCAATGTCTAGTTTATTGGCGTGATTTTTTATTTGCATTCGAAATGTTTTTGCCTTGTTCAGCCTTTTTTAGCCATTTTTTTAGCCATAAGTTAACGTGGCCAGTTTGCAATTATTTGCGGAATTCCTTTTGGAATATATATTGACTCACAACTCGCTGCTCACTGCTCACTGTGACTTACCTGTATACTGCATGCCTCGAACTCACTCACTGACAGCCCAACAAGGAAGCTTAACCCACTGCCATAGCGCTCTCCTTGTCGCACTTCCTGGCCCTGTCGCCTTCCTCGTTGTTGCCCATTTTTGCTTCATTCTGCTGTTAATTTGTCTTAAGTTTTCGTTTTGAGTGCATTTTTTCATACATGTGATTTGTTAACACTTTTGTTAGCATTAAATGCTTTTAAGTTCATAATAGGGAAATACTTAAATCAGATGTACTATTAGAAAATAAAGTTAGAATTTTAGTTATCATTAAGAGCCCAAGAATTCCCTTGACATACATATTTTCATAAATTTTCACCTTTTGAAAGCTTGTCAAAACATAAACGATTTCCAGAAGGAATCAATACTGGAAAAATTCGTTTTCCTCTTGAATTCGTATTTCTTATCGTCTCTTCAAAAATTATTTACTTTATCTGAAAAACCGTTTCCATAATAATGTGTTTCCTTAGACATTGGGTCCCTTGAGCGAATTATACAGATTCGACCTGTGAAAACTCTTTTTATAACTGTAACTTAATATTGATTCCTTTGATGCTTCGAATCCTTGATAAAACTGTAGTTTTGTATCTTAAATATTATTCCTATACTCTTATACTTATGCTTATTGTGATGTCCGGCCTACTACAAAACCTTATCAGTTTTTTAAACGAATGACAATTTGATCTATACCTTAATTTATATACATTTTACACATTTTCCAATTAATTTAAAAGCTTTGAGGCTTCGAAACTTTCCCATAACATCTATAAACGCATTTATATTTAAGGCTGCATTTATATTATATTTAAGAAATATAATTTAGGAACTTTAGAAAATATGTTAAGCAAGTTTAAAGTTTCAGAACTCTGTCAAAATTTAGCCAATTCTGATTGGAAAATTTGTTTACTTATTTAAATGCCTGTTACGCACTTGCCCACTTCATTCACAGTTATTCGATAAACATTCGATAACTCCCAGCTCCCACACAGCTTAGCACTCACTTCTAAATGCAGTTAATCAGTTGGAATAAGTCAAATAGCACAGTTCAGTTAAGATCAGTTCCCTCGAAAAATGTGAGCACCTTCATTCGTATGCAGAACATTTGCATGCCACAAGAGGAGGCGCCTCGTGTTGCACTACCTGTCCGCCTGCGAGTCAATTGTGCAACTGCCCCAAGTGTCAAATTAGACAAAGAGCTTGCCACAATCAAATGCTGGCCCAAACTTTAAGCTTGCAAATGAAATGCTCAAATGCAGTTAACAATTTACAAATTTACAATTTACAGTTTACAGTTTGCCAACCTCGCTGCCGGCCAGGTTAACAACAACAACAACAGCAAGAACACAGAAAAAGTAAAGCTGGCGTCTAATTTTCAGCGAATCGAATTCGAATCGTTGAGGGGTAGCAAACGGGGGGGCGTGCCGGCGTGAGGGGGCGGCTTAGAAGTGGCTTTGATTTGCATTTGCATGTGGGTGGTCAGCAAATTGCCAGAACGTGAGCACAATTTTTAAATTAACGGCAAGTGGCTGCAACAACAGCAGCAAAAGCGAACGGAGAGACAGTGGAACTTACAGTGGGGCGTACAGTGGGACAGACGGACGCATTCCAGCCGCAAAACTGTTGCAATTAATTGCATAAAAGTTCTAACTCGTCAGTGCTGCCCCTTTTGCCCCTGTCACGCCTCCCGCACCCCACGCCCCTGCACAATAGAACAATGGAGCAGCTCTTGTGCAAACTGTGCAACTAACTTGGCCATAATCGGAGCCACATCGTCGTCATGGTCGTGCCTTTCAGTTTGAAACGTGATCGATAGACTGACTACCAACCTGGCTGGGTTTCTGGCCAAAAGCAACAACTGCAAATTGGACGCTCCATGTTACCAAATGTTCTTATTGTTGTTGTTTTCTGGCTCTTTATTTTCCTCTTGTTTTTTTTTGGCCTTAGTCAAATTATGTTCTTTGCCTTGCTTGATAATGAAACGGCAAATTGCAGTTGTTGTTGTTGTTGCCACTCACACCGTCTAGGGCCAAGTCTGTGGGCCACGCTAATGATTACGTGTTATCGTGTTGTAATTTTACATAAAACTCTAATGACGACTCTGTGCTTCACTGCTCACAAAGCACACATCGAGTCATCCACCCAACAAACCATCCTTCCAGCCAGCCTGCGATCCATCCATCCAAGCATCCAACCATCCATCTAGCGATCGATTTAACGCTTCGGGTTATATGGTTTAGATCATGGCAGCGGACACTAACTGGGCTCATCATGGAGCGTTAACAAGCTCATTTTTCTCAAACCTGACGCGCTCAATGATCAACCGAACGCAGTTCATCGTCCAGCTAAATTTAAACATTAGAAGAGCAAATGCTTAAAGGAATATAGTATATTTTAGAAAAGAGTTTTAGAAGAATCTATTCAAACTGAGCACATTTAAATAAGCTTATTTAAATTGTTAAATAAATTTAATAGGGGTTGTTTTTATTAATAATAAATAATATTAAAACTTTGTTATTCTTAGAAATTTTCAAAAATAATAACGTTGTAAGATTTTTAGTTTCTTAATCATTACATAAACTAAAATTGATGGTATTAAATTAAAATTATTTATTTGAAATTGTGCTGTAAATAAATTGTCTTCATTTTTACAGTGTTTAAATTTCTGAACTTTTTCGGAATTTATCTTATTTTTAAGCTCTACTGGAGTTTTAATTAAATGATTTATATAATGAACTAATTCCCTTTATGTTTTCGATTTTTAAACTTAACGCCTGCGATATTTTACCTAAATTAGCTTTAAATTTTAGATAATAGTGTTATAAAATTTTTTTTAAAAATTTATTATGAGCTTAACTACATTTCTGAATCGGTTAGGTCTATTTTAATAGGCCTAAAAATCTTATAACTTTCTATTAATTTATTGAAAATTGTTTTCCATTAGATATATTTTTGTTTTTAATTTAAAAAATTGAATTTTGACGTCATAACAATTTCTACACCTAGAGAAATTCGATATGCTCGTACTACGACTGAACTACACCCACATTTTAATATTTTCCAATGATTTCGACTGCACAATCACATAATTTTCACTTAATGAGCACAGTGACAATATCAGAAAAGATCGCTACATTTAAAAGTAGGAAGAGTAGGAGAACGACAGAGCAAGAGAGGGAAGTCGAGACAGTTGGAGAAAGGTCGAGCATTTGAAGAACAAGTTTATCTGCAGTGATTGAACTAAATTTTCATTAACTGATACCCGTAGACAAAACGTTTTCCTGCTAAAAACGAAAACAACTCGAAGAAACTCGCTCGAGAGCATATTAAATTGAATTTTTATGTTCTCACAAAAAGCATTGGAAAAGCGTGGATCGGTAATGGGAGCTGTAACACTCGTTACTTAATATGTGTGTGTGTGTGTTTGTGTGGGTTAATAAATGTAGCTCGATGCGCTAGGAACCCGTGAAACAAGGAAACAAGACGAGACGAGATGAGATGAGTTGGGTTGGGTTGGGAAGCGATGCTAAATTATGGTTATTTAAATAAACAGCACACGATTTGATTTGGCTGAGCAAAAGTGTTGCTCTGGCCGTGAAATGCGAGCGCCTCTGAAATTGCACTGAACAAAAAAAAAATATATATATAAATAAAGAAGAAGAAGAGCAGGTAGAAGGATCATGAAGACAGCAGAAGAGCTGAAGTTGCGAAGATGTTGGCAAAATTATGTTGTAGCTGCACCGATCGTGCCCAAGTGCTGGCGATAGATTCGTCTTGGGGGTTGTGCCATCAGGCCATGATTGAGTAACGCCCAGGACTGGCACTGGAGCCGTCTAATTATGACTGTGCAGTGTGCAGTGTGCACTCCACGCTGATTACAGACATAGCTTTGATCAGCAGCAGGAGCAGTAGGAAGAGGAGGAGCAGCAGTTGTACCCACAGTACTTCCTTCACTTCATTAGCTGATGAGCTGAATTTAGCTGATGGCTTTGATAAATCAAACACATCAAAACCAATGTGCGTTTTGGCCCAAAATGCCCAGCATGACCTTTAGCCCCGAACGGACGACGACTTTTTGACCAAATCTTTTTCCTTACGGGCGTTGCGGCGTTTTGTTTATTTTGAAGCTATAATTTAAGCCGGTAATTGCACGCTGGCGGCCAGAATTTGTAACTAAACTGCAAATTAGCAGCCAATTCTCCAGCCGATTAATAACCATAATTATTGGCTCAAACGCTGACGAGCGAACGTCGCAACGCAGACGCAGTTCAGTCCCAGAAACAATGTTGTTCCTGCGCATCTGAATCTTGATGAGAAGGAGACGCTACCTCTTGCACTCCACACAAAATTGGACTCCGAGTTGCAGTCTGGCTGGTCTGCTCAATTGCCAATTCGTGATACAGATACACACCAAGGATGATGGAGAGGAGTCTCTGGTAGGGGGAAAACGGGGCAATTTAAATTGTGAGCGCGTCTGGCTTAATTACATAAAATACTGGCAAATACCAATGCAGGTAAAAGTGATGCAGCGTCTCTGGAGCTGGCCCCCGGCAGACTCATCATTGCTTGGTTCCATCTTGATGGACATGTGTCTAATGAAGAGGCCTAATTAATGTGCGTAGCTAACGTATCGTTTCGAACCAGTCTCAAAATAAACTGAACATAAACTAACGTGTTGAAAAGGCTGTGCCCAAAAGGATTTCAACTTCCGCCCGAATGCATAATGATGGTCGGTCTGGTTTGGCCCTGGACAAATTAATAAACTTCGATACTCAATTAAACTGTCGGCCATAATGCATGCCATCAATTTGCAACAACTGGCCCCCAGTTCGAATAAAGACATCCCAAGCGGGCGGGTTGGCAAGCAATTATTAATAAAAACCCAAGATAAAAACTATGTGCTGCGCATCGAGGTCAGCTAGACGAAGAAAAATGAACGAAAATAATGGCATTAGCCGCTGCAAAGAATCAATAATGTAATGGTAAAATCGAGCAATTTAAAGAAGCTAACCAACTATCAGAAAATAAATCATAAATAGTAAACGCAGCAAGAACATAATTTTAAATAAAACGAACTGTTTTGTCGATAAACAAACAAATCGACATCATAACTGCTTGTTATTCGATCAACAATTTAACAGCAGCTGCACCGTGCGTTAGCAGACTCCTTTTGCGTTAACGGACTCTGCGTCGCGTTAACATACAGCTGCCTTGGCTGCTGTTAAAGTTACATATAGATCGTTGCAGAAATACTAAAATTAAAAGTTTTGTATTCGATTATTAGCGCATACTTGTTTATATTTTCTTCTATATTAAAAACATTTATGTACGATTATATATAAATAAAATTCAATTAAATAACAACATAAATAGCTGCCAAAACCATCAATTGGATGGAAGTGTTGGTCGTTGTTAACAATATAGATTTGTTATGACTTTAAACATTACACAGTACAACAAAATTGCAAAAAAAAAATTGCAGAATTATAAATGAAGAACAAAAAGCTTTCAAGTTTTTAGTTTCGAGAATTAACATTGAATGTTAGAAGTAGAAGGACAGCTACAAACAAAGAACTAAGCAATCAGAATATTGGCTTTCAAAAGGCACTTTCGTTAAAGACGTAGATTTGTGTGTGTGTTATGTGCGTGTGTATGTGTGTGTGTGTGTTTTGGAAAGCTTTACATTAACCACTCTTCTTCATGGTCATCTCGTGGGCAGTGCGCAAGCGACGTCGCAGTTCATTGGGGAAACGTTCGTAGCATTTTTTGCACACGGGCTTCTCGTCATACTCGTAGAACTTGGACTTTTGTGTCATCTTGGTGTCGCACACGGAGCAGGCAAAGTGATGCACACACCAGGCCTTGTTCAAAGCGGTAAAAACTACAAAAAGGGGCAGAAGAGCACAACACATGAGTTGCTGTTTAGACAGCTTTCAGTTTATACTACCCACCATCTCCTCCTATGACCTGATTGCAGACAAAGCAAAGGTTTCCGAACAACTGATGATAATGCGTCTCGCAATAGGCGAGTCCACGTTTCTCGTAGTGCCGATGGCCCAAAAACGGTTTCTCACACTTGGCACACACGAAATGCTCCACATGCCAGTGCTTGCCCAGCGCTGTGACCACACGCTCCTCGATGGGCCGACGGCAGGCACCGCAAATGGGTATGCCCATCTTATCGTGACAGCGTAGACAATACAACTCATTCATGTCATTGGCAGCTAGACCTGGACGACTCTTGACTTCACGCGCCGTGGCATCCAGTTCTGTGCCACACGCGGAGCAGTTGAAATGATAGCCATGGTAAACCTCACCACGGAAACGCAAGGGTTCCTCATCGATTAAGCCACTAAAAGAAGTACACAAATTAATGGATTGGTTTGAAGAACTGACACGCCTACTTACTGACACTTTTGGCACACGTAACGACCTGTAATCTCCGCCTTCACCTTGGCATTGCAATCGTGACAAAGAGCACGATTCTGATTGCGTATAAAGCCGCTATCGGCCAATTCTTTGGCACACAACTGACAACGGAAGCACTGCGGATGCCAGCTGGCGGACATGGCCTTGATGACACGTCCGATGACGAATTCACCGCACTTATTGCAGCACGGCGCAAACAACACATGGAAATCCCTTTCACAGTACTTGCGACCCTCGAACTCGTAGAAGATGCCATCCTGGAATGGCCGGAAGCATTGAGCGCAACTGAAATACATTTTAAATCATTAGGCGCACATAACGAATGCGAGCTGTACAGCGAGAACTTACACAAAGCACTGTGTGTGCCACAGTTCACCATTGGAGTTGACAATCTTCTCGGTGGGCTCAAAGCCATCGGCGCACCTCGTGCAATGCATTGCACCCAACGACATGTTGACGGCCTGAACTCTGCAAAGCGTTAAGAAAAAAAGATTAGTAAGATTTTAATACAAGAGATTAGCGGATTAGTGGACGGATTACACTTCAGCTTTGGAGTACATCATAGTGGTGATTCAAGCGTATGAAAAAGCCAACTGGAGAAGTTTAGTTTGTTTGGCGCTTGGGGTTTGTATTGCTTATCAAGCGATGTTGACATTGCTGAATCATATTTCTGACGAATACGAAAAAAGCTTTGCATTCCTTGTGGTTTGAGTGAAACGAGCCGTCTCCAATGACTTTTGGGCGAAGCCGAGAGAGCCGACAGTTCACTTGCAGTCGCTTAGGAGTGCGGATGTGCGGAAGTGCTCGACTGCAGTACGAATTGCTTAAGTGTAACAGGCTTATCGCTTCATAATGGCAGTACTTTGTTTAAAATTCTAGTCTTTTTAGTACATTTTCTTTAAAGCTTCCTGCGCACTTAAGCAAACTCCACTGTAGTTCAATCAATTGAATTTGCCGCCTTAGCACAGACACACACACACTCACGCACACATACGGCAATAGGTAAACAACAAATACACACACACATGCGCACAAGCAGACACACACAGATGAGTGCGCGACGGCGGCGTCTAAAAATAAATTTGAATGTGACCATGACGTCATCGATGTAGTAAACATCTGGCGCGTTAACAGTATGAAAAGTGCAACTTATGCGGGCAACAGACATCCAGCAGTTGCACTGCTTGGCATCAATGGAGACAACAACACTAATGATTTGCATAATTGTAGTTAAAGTGCGTTTTACGAGGTGATAGCTTAGCATGATGAATGGAAATTTGGGTCACATAAGTACAAAATCAGCACTGGACCACATATTAAATGTTACGATGATGTAATTTTGGTTAAAATTCTATGTGAAACGTTCTGCTCGGTTTGCTTACTGAACGGGTGGCATTTCTGGACACTATTTGGCTTTCACTTGTTGCACTTGCAGAACGCGTCAATCAACGTCTACGTACGCTTAGCTTGGCTGAAAACTGCAAACAAAATATCGTAAAAATCTGTGTCGTCTGTTGGTTCAGTGCTGCCAGCTTTGGTTATTTTAAGGCCAAATCCGGTTTCACAACATAACTTCTAGCGATTTTCTTTAGATTTCGCTTATGCTTAGAGCTAAAATGGGCAACACTTGAATTTGTATTTAAGGCAAACGACAACACAGGTCTTGCCAAATTGGGCGTACACGCGAAACTTGCATATCTTAATAAATACAACTGATTCGTGTTCATTTTACAGTGGTGTATCAAAATACACTTTTTATTTACCTATTCCAAACACTTTTTCACGAATTCCTTTTAAATTTATTAATTGAGAATCTCACTTAGTTAAACTACAATCGTGTTAGAGAGAGAAGAGACACACCACTTGGAACAAGTTCCGAAGAGTTATTGAGCAGAGCCAAATAACAGTGTCCCTGGTAATCGTTCACTTTATGAACTATGTTTAAATTATTAATGAAAACTTTATGTTCGTCAACTTTAATAATTGTCTAATTATCATGATGCTTTCTGTAATATGTAAAAATCGCTTTAAATTAAACAAGATAATATTATGAGTAGCTTTGGGTATTAAAAGAGCGCGAACTGGTTGGCCACTGTTATTTAACATTTGCTGTTGTGAATCCAACGCAGTGCTGCTTTAAGCCTATCGATTTATGTTATCGCTTACACATTGTGCGCCAAATTTTGAATTTGGCGGAGCCAGTAAACAAACCCATACTGACTCTTATCACTTAATTTATGTGTAAATATGTACAAAGTTCTTCTGTAAATACATTTAAATGTCAAGTTCATCGCAAGAGGAAATCCCTGCTTAATATTAATCACAAACTGTATTATTTTTGTTTACATTATTGCATAATTTTAAGAATATTCGATACGCTGAATTTTGATATTATTAATTGGAATACATTTCCGCCTATGAAAGCTGCAATTTCAATTTGCCATTTAAGTTTTGCAAACTTCCGCATTGAAAAATTAAATGCATGTTATTTGTTGTTGTCGATTCGTTCTAATAAACTGCAGGCTTGTTATTTATGTATGTAGTAATTTGTAATTATAAGCCTTATATTTTATGACGCATCTCAGCTCACCTTTATCCCAGCGCCATTAGCTTCCAGACGTGATTCGATCAATGGACCTTTGTTTGCTCATATCATCGCCACCATAAAGAAAACAAACAAAGCGGCGACGAGGCCACCAAAAAAAAAAAAAAAAACGGTGCCAACGAAAACAACACATAAACAACAACAATAACAACACCGAGAACAACAACATCTTACATATATATGTATATGTCGCACAGTGGACGACGCCTTACAACGGTGCTTGTTTTGCGAGACAAATGGCACGTAGCAACAGTTGGGAGACCGCATAATTAAATTACAATTCGTAAACTGTATGATGATTTTATGCTGTTGTCTGTCTAGAAAATTCTGGTAGTTTTATTCAGACACTATATTTGTACGACTCTTACGGTTTAATAATAAATCTCTTAAGATACAAAAAAGTATCTCGAAACAATACAATTGCTGCAAGCGGATACAGTGGGTGTCTAAATTTAACTTCAATTATGCTATTTATTATTGCAGCTGGCGCAAAACCGGCAAACAACAACCAGACAAACAACAAACTCGCCTCCAGTTGCAATCTGTATGTTATACACATACAGATACAAATGTATCTAAGTATCTGTACATATTTATGAATGCACACTGAGCTCGTCAAACCAGTTGTTTGCAAACTGTTTTGTTTTTCTCGTCCAGTCCCATTCATAGTTATGCTTTTTTCAACCAAATATTCCAAATATGTGGGTACAACTTTTGGCCTCTTATCGGTATCTGGTTTTGCTGCTGCTACTGCCCTTCTTACAAACTTTTTGCCTTATCGGGTAATTTCGGAATCCAATTACAAAGTACTTAAGTTTTATTTTGTTGTGCATTTCAAATGCCATATTTCTTTTTTGCTCATATCAGTAAGCTTTCTGGGACCGCTGACTATATTCACTCGGCAATACATTGTATCTTTATCTTATACTTCAAAACTATTATTATCGCAAAAATTGTACTCTAGTTTTCTACGCTCTAAAGTATTTACTAAAAATAACACTAATTACAAATATTTTATGTAAAATGTATTTATGTTTTAAAAAAGAATTTTATACGCCCATTTTGTGACTCATAGATAAATTATTTATATAATTTACTTGTTTGTCACAGCTGTTTTTAGCTATCAAATAACATTGGAATATTTTATTGCCCTGATATTGTATGAGTTTATCATGCCCCTGGATAAATAAATAATAATTGAATTTAGTCTACGTGGGTGTAAAAGTGAGAGTCAGCCCACGAAATAGATATGCATATACAAACTTGCTAAACCAACGGATGCAAAATGAAACTGACGTGGCAACGACGACGACGAAGGCGACGGCGACAGCGCCGATGGTGGTCGTACGTGTTCAGCCTTAGTGGGGGCAGGGGTAACCAATTGGAGCGCAACGATTGGCTATAGCCAATGCAATTACCATTCGTGCATGCATACATACATATGTATGCAAGTAAGTCTGTGTGTGTGTGTGTGTAGGACTGTACACTGTTGAGTAAGGCTTAAGTTCGTTTGATAAGTCGAACGAAGTCTACGACAAAGCAAAAGACGAAAATCAGTTCGCTTGGCAACAATAACAAAGACGAGCAGCAACAAAAAAAAAAGCATACCATGTGACAGGTGCAGTGTGCGGTTTTACTCATACCAGCAAACAGCTGGTTAGAGCGGGGAGTTGAGGCGACGGTCACTCTAAAAGTTCCACGACCTCCCAATCTGCAGCTGGCTTACTTGCGTGACCACCCGCGCACGTGAAGAGGTGTATGTGTGCGTGTGTGTAGTTACACACATGCTTACAAACTTGCAAGTGTTAAGTTGTGTAAGGCAATAACATTAGCACTCGAAAAATAGCAACTAAGCAAAAACAACAGATAGTAGCTAAACAAAAAAAAGTAATAATCACATCTGTTTTAAAATATGAACGTATGTTTGTGTGTCTGCTGTTAAAAATAAACTATTTAACCTTAGCGATGTCGTTGCCATAGTGACGTTAGTTCTAAGTGTGAATAAAAAAAAAAATGTTTTTGCACTCGGAGAATCAAAAGAGCACAAAAAGGAGAAGAAGATTGCCTGCGGGGAGAAAGAGAAGGAATGATAGATAGGTGTGCAAGTGGGAGCGGTGATTGTAGTGGGGATTTTGAACGGGACTGTTTTGCTTTTTTGTTGTGGTTCTTGCTATTGACAATTAAGAACAACAACAAAAGCAAAACAATTGAAATAGAAGGCAATCAAAAAGCAAAACAAAAACAACAAAATCAAATAAAACAGGCGCCGAGCAGTTTAGCTCTGTGTATTGTTGAGAAAGAAGAGGGGAGAGGAGGATTGCGATAAACACATACACGCTATTTACATTAGAAACTTTATTTACATATGTATGAATATATGCAAATGGCGCTAAATGTTCAAATATGACAGCTTCCCAGCTGAAATGTTGCCAAGATTCAAGGTGAATTCTAGGGCAAATGTGATAAGATGAACAACAAAAACAACTATGTTTGTACTTATATAATACAGATCTTGCACTAATGATAATCCTCTTTTGTAGTCAGGTCTCGTGATCAGCTCAGCGGGGCCTCTCACAGAAAGTAAATAACAACATCAGTGATTTGATTAACAATTTCGTTTAATTTTATTTTTTCGTTTATGAATTTTTGCTTAATATTCACCAATTTGTAGTATTACTTACTAAATTTATTGTATAAATATATATGCCAAATAAATAACAAAGCGTAGTATAATTACAACTTAAGTGTAACACAATATTTATATATGTGTATAAAGTATGTTATTATAAATTTACATATTATTTTTCTGCAGCAGTTTTCCCTCCCAGTTTCTTTTGTTCTATTTACAGTTTAGTATACAGTTTTCCTGGAAATTGTTACATTTTCGCCACTATTTCAATTAATCAGAGCTTGAATTGATATAAAAGTTGATTTGTATCTTAAAGGACTCCGACTTAACTATAAATAATAGTAAATATGCAACAATTATAGCCATATACTAAATGAAAATAAATTATCAGTTAACTATGCTTATCAAGTCTTTCCTTTCTTTTGACACATACATATTTTAAACGATCTATGCTAATAGTTGGTTTATAGTAACAATTACCTTACAAAACGCTAAGCAATTACAATTTTGCAAAAAAGTATTTCCAAAAAACACATAAATCAAGAAAGGCAACTGTTGCTTAACTGTTACTTAAGTCTAAGATGTAAAGCATAAATTGAGCTATACCCAAATGTAACTTAAACATAAAACATATCTGTATCCATAACTGATACTTGTATAAAAGGCACATGAACAAAGAGAAATAAACAACCGAATCTAATAACATATAGTATATGTGTATGAGTATGAATGTATGGGCTCCCTAAACATATGGATGATAAATTTACAAAAACTGGAGACTTGATTGATAGCTGTACATAATGTGAGTATGTAACCTAAATACGACACAAGTTTAAACTTTGTGAACAACCCCCGCTCGTTTAGAGTACCAGCCCTCTCAATTGCTCATTTGTAGGCCACCGCTGCTGCGACTGCCTGTTGAGGAGGAGCCGCTCAGTCCAAACTGTGACACGAGCTTATCATAATCCTCCAGCGATGTCTCGAACTGTTCCAGCTGCCGGGACAAATCATCCATGCTGCCATCGATGCCCGCACTGTTGCTGGCCAACGCAGCTGCTGCGGAGGCAGAGGCGGCAGCTGTTGCACCACAACTGGGCATGGTCGGTACTTGCAGTTCGCCGAGACCTCGCAGCGGAGGTGCGTGATAGCATTCTCTATAGAATTTGGCCAAATCATTGACATGCGATGTGGGCGAGGCGAAGGGGAAATGCAGCTCCTTTAATAAACTATCATCATCGGTCAGTTGTTGTTGTTGTAGTTGCTGCTGCTGCTGTTGTTGTTGCATTGACTGCTGTTGTTGTAGCGTTGAGGCAGATGCGCTACTGGCGGGTATAAGCAGACTCTTGATTGGCGACGTTGCACCCTGTGCAGCCAGTGCACCCTGTTGCGTCTTCTCGAAGCTCTTGAAAGCAGTTGAATTGTTGTTGATATTGTTATGGTTGTTGTTGTTGTTGGTATTGTAATTGTTTAAATTATTATTATTACTGATATTATTGATATTAATATTAACTGGCGACTCGCATTTGATGCGATTTAGTGACTCAATGGAACCACTTCCGGTGCTTTCCTGGCGATTCCTTCGCAGTAGCCACTCAAACGGCGGCGTCTCCGGCAGCACAAAGTCGTGTTCCGTAAACTGTTTTAGCTTGCCGAGATCGGTGAAAGCTCCCGGACGCAATGGCTTCTCGATGTCGATGAAACGCTTGTCTGTCGCTGCTCCATTACCGGTATAAACTCCGCCGACGCCACCGCCTCCCATGGCTGGCTTTACGGTGGACAGCTGGGACTTTGGTGAACCGGTATCGTTGGCTGGCCGGAAGTGATCCGACTTGAGCATTATGGTATTCTGCTGGTCTCCGGGACGAGCTGTCGCCGTTGCAGCCGACGCTTGATGACCTGCCGTTGGTGATATGGTCAGTTTGGTGCGATAGGCAACGGACATGATGAGGGAGCCCACGATTGTGTTCAGTTGTCCGATCTTCACCTGCTTGTGACCCTCGCCCAGCGTATGCACCTGTGGTCTGTCCACATAGATGCGATAGAAGATGCCATAGGATTCGGGACACTGACGACGCGACAATTTATAGGCCGGTGTGGTGCGGGTGAGGGATATGAGCGATTTGAGCATAATCCCCATGCGATTGTAAATGGCATGGGATGCCTTCAGCATTTGATTTTCATTGCAGGTATTTGTATTTCCTCCCTCTGCTTTGCAATCGTCACTGCCGCCGCCAGCTTTGCTGTCCACTGGCAATAGATCCAGTGACCACACCTCTAATATCATTTGATCACCTTCTGTTGTCTTTAGCGATATCTCAACGCACAATGGCAGGCGCTGCAAAATGCTATCACCTGGCTTAAGGGCCAGCGCACGTTTGGTTTCATCGAGGACATCCGGGTGATCCTGTACCACAATATTGAACCAATCATTGCCAGCTAGTGGATTACATTGGGTTTGTATCTTTTCGCCGAGACGCGACTGAACTACGACTTGTGTTGTTTTCAGTGCCAGGAATTTGATGAATTTCTCCAGATCCTTCTCGGCTGCATTTAAACGTTGCGTAGACATTTTAGACATTCACTTGGTTTACACTTTTGCACTTGGCTCTGTTTTATTCTTCTGTTTTCCGTTCTGCATTCACTTGCACACAAGCACACACAGCAGCGTACAAAGTTCGTTTTTGTTTTGTCTTTTCTATTTTACACTGCTTCCGCGTATTTGTCTGCCTCCTCCCATTCGCAGTTGTATTCTGTGGAATTTTCCTTTATTTTGTTTTTGTCTGCACACTTATCTGTTTGCACTATGTTCTTTGATTTACATGCGTTTGCTCGGGCATTTTATTAAACACTGCAATTCGTGAAATGCCTGAATTGTTTGTCGACCGAATTTTGTTTCTTGAATTGACACGACTGAGTTATTTCGCTGTAAAAGCAAAACAAAGATCACTCCCACTTTTTTCATGAACGTCCGCCATTAAACTAAAGCGAATGCGACGTACTGGTGTTGCCATACACTCTGTTGCGTGGGCCAGCAAACAGGGCTGCCAGACATCGTCAAAATACTACTCACGTAATACACAACACTGTTAGTCTGCTGAATTTAAATTGTATATAATAGATAATACGCTCTTTAATTACATTTATCGTCTTTTGTACTTATTATGTTTGAATTTATTCGTAAGTACACAATTGATGATATATATTTTTCGTGTTAAAATTTTTTGTTCGTGCTTTGAGATTTGCGTACTATCCTAAATATTTGTTTACTATTTTTAAACTAGTCTGGCAGCTCCGTGCGTCGTCTGATACACGTCACGTACGCACAGTGGGCGGGTTGGGTGTCTTCATTTGAAATGCCATAAAACAAGGGATTTTTCTTTACCATCATTACGCGTTCGGATTAAAATAACCTCTGTCCAAGGTTAGGTAGTTTAGTATTTCACTGGGTCCCTTTTTGCCTGTACGTTAAAACGTTCACGATCTGACTGCGTAAGCGTGTGCTTGGGCAGGTAACGAAGCACCGAAGATGGTACAGAACTAAGCATTTTAACACGCTCCTCTTCAATTTGGTTTTGCAACTCGGCTTCTGTTTTGGCTTTCATTTCAAAGAATTGTACATTTTCCGCTGCTGCCTCGGAACGTTTTCGATTATTTTCTTCGATCATGGATAACAACAGCGCACCGTGTGCCTTCCGTTGTTGACGTTCCCTGGCTAAATCCAACTCATCTTTGGTCTCCTTGCAGTCATTAGTTCTCTCAACGATTTGCTTCTGCCGGAGTCGAGCTTTCTCCAAACTACGCTCTGCCATTTCCGCCCGGTAACGGTCTAGTTCTTGTCGTGCACGCTGTCGCTCTAATTGCTCCTGCTCGAGCTGCTGCCGGAAGCGTTCATCGTCCTTGGCCCTGTACTCTGCCTGCAGCAGATCCAGCAACAGATTGTCGCGCTGGCGTTTCCGATCCTGCGGGAAACAAAAATAATTTGCTAACTCAAATTTTAAACTTGTATGGAACCCAACGAACTCACCTCAATTTCAAACACTTGTTTGCCTATTTTCAAACTTATTTGCTGTTGTTGGCGTCGAGCTTCCTGTTTGGCGGCTTCCATCTTTTGCTTTTTCTCCACCATCTCCATTTGCTTCTCAAATGCTTTGGCAATGTTTTCGTTCGAGCGTGCCCTTTGTAGCTCCTTGTGCTCTCTATCTTTCTCAATAAACTGCAGCTGATTTTGTAGTTTAGTTCGCTTTAATCGCATCAACTCCAGTTGCTCCAATCTGTCTTCCTCTTCGATTTTCCTTTGAATGGCTATTCGATCCTCCCGCTCTGCCGCTGTCTGCACAGTTTCCTTTTGTCGGCGTTGCCTTGTTTCTTCGATTTGCAATGAGAGACTCTGGCGAAAATTGTTTTGTCGTTCCTTTTTGATTCGCTCCTCCTCCTTCTCTTTGGCCAGCTGCTGCAGTCTCTCAGCCTCGGCACGCTCGAAGCCCTTGGCCTTGGCATCCTTATTCAATTGTCGCGCTCTTTGGCGTTCCATTAAACCCTCATTAAGATCTTTGGTAATTGCTGCTAATCGAAGTTGCTCGGCTAATTCACGAAGTTCCTCGCAATCATTTCGAAGTTGCTGCCGCCGCTTGCGATCCACATACTCTTGGTGCTTCAGTTTGCTAAGCTCATCGGACATTGCGGTTTGTGTTTGTGCAGCTTTTTGGCGCAAGGGATTTTCTTTAGACAGTTCGGTATTATATTGTTGCGTTTCCTTCATGATATCGCAATAGAATTTGGAGTGTAAATAGACAAGGTCGTCATGGACATCAACTAAACCCTTAGGTCGCCCTGTGATACGAATTGCGGGGAGAGCGTCCCTCGCATTTGCTACTATCCTTGGAGGAGTTGTCATGGTAACAAATCGTGTAAAAAAAAAACAAAACTAAAAAAAAAATAATTAAAAGGAATATAAATGTTGAACTCCAAATGAACACAACTGCTTAACTGATTAATATCGATAATTATTGTTGTATCGAGAGAATAACCCGGATTAATAAAAGGATTGACTAAATTATTAACAGATTTCATACATTGCTGATATGCATTCAATTCACTTTTAATATATAAACGTCTTCTACATTTTAAAAAAGTAGCACATTTTCAAAATCAAACGTATTTCAGTATTGTTTAGCTCGATTATTCATTATTCGATAAACAGCTTATCATTGTCGAATGTCCGACTATCGCAGAACGGTGATGCCACCTTTCAGAATTTATTGACGACCGAAAAAATACCAAAAACAAATCACTAACGTTTTGGTGATTGTCAACCCCTCTGCAAATAATTATTTTTATTATTTTTGTTTATTTTCAATGTAAAATACACGCAAAATGATTAATTAAAAATGTAAACGACGATAGTTAAGCGCTTCCTACAGCCAAAGCGTAAGTGAGAGTTGGTTGAGAACGCATCGAAATCGCCATTTTTCTCGTCAGACGAAAGTGAAAAGCTGGGAAAACAGAATAGAGAAAATAGCAGTGCATTATTTTTCCCATATCTGTGTCAGAATTAAGGTTTCCCCTCAACCGACTGTGTGTGCTCGTGTGTTTGTGTGCTTATGTAGATATTGTGACATTAATAAACAATAGCAAAAATGTCGGAAATGTATAAAAAATCAAAACAGCAGCCTTCGCAGCAGCTGCAACAACAACAAGCACTACACCAACAACAGCAACAAGGCAGCATTGGCATCTATAACAATAATAAGAGCGTAATACCAAATTACACATTGAGCGGAATGAGCTCCTTTGATGCTGAATCTTTGCCTGATTATTCAGAATTTGATTCCGAATCGGTAACTTTGGATTATTACAAGGAAAGGTACATAACAAAAACAAAAAAAAAAAAGAAGAAAAATAGCAACAATGATGTCAATAACAACAACAAAAACAATAAGCTGTATTTTGTCTACATTTTGTTTTGATTCCGTTTTACTCGCACTGTTTTACTGCTGATAGTTGTTGTTTTTGACATTTTTCGATTTCGTGCCCCAATTTTGTTTGTGCTTGTACTACATAAATACATATACATACATATATATTTTTCATTTCGCTACACATTAAAAAACAAATTTTGCTGATCCTGTTGCCATGCCCCCATCGCACATGCCCAGAAATTCATAGTACATTTTGTTTTGCACAAATCTTTTGAGTTTCTCTCAATTGTTCGGCTATAAATAGTCCAGACGGACACCATATCTCATTTGTTTTGGCCCCCGTCTGTGCTATAGAATCAAAATCTAGCTGAAATTGGCCAAATTTTGCTCTGTTTAGTGTATGAAACTGTCATCCGCTCTGCTTAAAACACTCCCCTGGATTCCTTAAACGTCTGTTGACAGCTCATGCACATATATTTATAGATATATATAGAAAGCGAGATATGCAAAGTGCAAGTGTAGGTGGGTGTGTATCTTCTTGACATTTCCTTATGCATAATTAATGATAGGTTTGTGCATTGACTCTTATGCAGTTTTACGGTTGCTGCCGCCCGCCTACACAGCTATCACGTTCACTGACTTTCCTCATTTGGCTTTAATGGTTTCCCGACTGCCGATTGTTCTGCATTCTATTAAGTTATGCTGCATGCACACTGTGTCACGGCATTGTGATTGCAGTGTGAACACAGCATAATTTGTTTACCATGCTTAACTAAGAGTAGCAAATAAATGTTATCTATAATATTTGCGTATGTCAAACACTTTATTTACACTAGCCTAAGCAATAAAAGCTTTTTATGGTCTCAAGTTTAACCATTTTGTTGACAAGTGTTGTTTGATGAACTGAAGCAAAAGTTATTGAAGCGTGACTGAATTTATTGCCCTGTTTTTTATAGTGTTTCATAGTTGCTTCAAACTATAATCGTAAAGTTAAGAGTTTTTTAATATTAAACAAGGAACAGTGGAGAGTCGATTGAAAAGACCCTGTACTTGTTGTGAAGCTCAGATTTACCCAATCAGAGATCTACTCACTTAGTGGACTTTAAATGCCCGAAAGATCTTACTCTTTTACACAATTAGGCCAACTACAGAGTCAAAACCAGTCGATTGCTTGGGAATGTTGCTTTTGCATGTTGCTGCTGTATGTATTTTGTTTTCTCAGCTGATTACTATAAGTTTGTATTCAGTTTTTGTTATGATTTCAATGCCAGACACAGACACAGATTGTAAAACACCCAACAAAAAAGCTATTCATGAAATTACACTAATCGAATGTTACCAAATTTTATTTATTTCCCTCCATGCTTAACGAAAAGATGTTGAAATAAAGCTAAACATTAAATTGAAACGCATTTGAAAGAAAAAATCGCATAATCGCAGCCGCTGCAACGCCAAGAATTAAGCAATATAAGTGAAAATATAAAAATTAATTCCAATTTGTTATACCAAAAAAAAAAAAGAAAGCCAGAGTTATTGTTACTCCACCCATAAATACTCCACATACTCCATATATATAAATATTACTAACTAAAAGCATTTGAAACGCATTCCAATTAAGTATTTGTGCGGGCAGAGGTTTTGCCTGATTAGTTTTTAAGGTAAGTCCGAGCACCTGTTACTATTTGTTCAACTGCCTTAATTTAAAGTTCAATTGATAATATTAAATCGTGTACTTATTACTCATCTGATTAGTGTACTACGTCCCGGAGCGGACAAAATGGCGCCGACAACGACAATTGAAACCATAACAATCACAAGACCGCTCAAGGCAAGTATCCTAAATCATTCCAAAGTTTCTATTAGCTAAGTTTGTTCCCATTCTACAGGTGATCGCATTTATATGCGGCGTCATTGTGGTGATCCTGATGATCATGGCCCTCGCATCCACAGACTGGCTAATGGCCGCTGGCTGGCGACAAGGACTCTTCGTGCACTGCATCGAGGAGGACTCGGTGCCACCTTTGCCCTTCAACATACAGGATCCACCTGGCTGCTACTGGACACGCGATATTGGTAGGACCTATCTAAGGCAATAACTTGGTTTTTATGCTCACACGTTCCTTGAATTACAGGCTATATCAAGGCCACCGCAGCGCTCTGCATTATCACACTGATTACAGACGTTATTGCCACAGTGTTGACCGGTCTTGGCCTAAAGACCCAGAATCACAACATGAAATACAAATTCTATCGAATAGCAGTGCTCGTAATGCTCGTCTCATGTAAGCCCTAAAGCTAATGAGAGATTAAGTAGTAAAATTAATAACTTTTCTTTTCATTTAGTGCTGGCTGTACTGTCTGCTTTAATTGTCTATCCAGTCTGCTTTGCAGGCGAACTAACAATGGGTAAGTGGTTGCCATGATACTCCGTACAAAACTAAACATTTCCTTTGAAATATAGCAAATAGACGAGTTTGGGAATTTGGCTGGGCCTATGGCGTTGGCTGGGGCGCTGCTATATTCCTGTTTGGTGCGGTGGTACTGCTGCTGTGCGACAAGGAATCGGAGGAGATCTACTACAAGGAGAGGAAAATTGTACATGAAAACCAAATGCGCGCCTAGGCAAGGCCGCACGACCTGCCTGACGTCGTTCTTTAGACATAAGCATCTAGCAAACAAATACATATACACAGACACTCACACACACAAACCACCACACACAACACACACACACAGACGTAAATTTCGATTAGAATCAGTATCAGACTCAAAAAGAACAAAACTACAGAAATAATTTTCAAATTACAATCGTTAAAGATTTGAAGCCAAATAGAGAATACGACAACGACTCCCTCTTCCCAAAGTACTGGGTATTAGTTTTTAATAATTTCTTTTTGTCCCCCCAAGTAAATGTATTGTTTCGAAAGGTAATCTATCTTCCAATATCATACATAACACACACGTACACACTCTTTCAGACGCACACACATATAATCAAACATACTTGCGCCGCATTTCACATGCAATCAAATATATAAACTTGAAATCGTGTCCAAAATACCCAAAACTACCTATATAACTACATATACATATACATACATACATATATATAATGGAAAATGCATAATCGTAAATCGTGTCAATGAGTTTAAGCGAAAATTGTAGCCAATCCTTAGTCAGCTCTCTCTCTCTCTCTCTCTTTGGCATAACGTAATCATAATCGAGAATCACTATCCAAACTAGCAATTTATATGGAATGCATAAAACCGCATAGTCATTTACACATTATCTCCACTGAATATACAAGATTTATGCATATAGATATATATGTAACCTAACTGTAATCGATCATTCGAAATCGCCCCATAACATTGATCAAAATTCGAAAAAAAAAACAATCAGCTCCCCCTTAAAAAATGATTACGCTTTCAAAACAAACGATTTCTTTTGTGTTTCCCAATTCGCTACAGCTTAATTAGTTTTGTTTTGTGTGTCAGTGATTACTTAGTTCCCGATATACTCGAATATATATTGATATCTGTATAATTTTACTAAACTCCTTTTGTAAAATACTTAAACCGTCCCAATTTGTCACTCAACTTGTAATAGCTTTTAAGTTTTCCTATAATTTGCAATATTTTTCGGCAGCTTTGTTTTTTTAACAACATTTTTATTTATTTTACTACTACTACATAATTTTATGCATATTCTAATTTATTATTGTACAATTGAACTGCGTTTCAAGCTACACTTACACATAGATACATATCACAGCCAATTTAAGAATAATAAACACGTTTTTTGACACCTTTTGTTAACAACTTTATACATATGATTTTAATTTTAAAAACAATACTTTGTATTAGTTTAAACAATTGTGAGTTGAGTTGAATTCTCAGTTTTTCAACTTTGTTTTGCTATATTAAAACTGTTTTTCAAACGACCCAAAAACCATTTTCAAAATTGCTCAAAATTCAAAACGTTTTTCGGTTTCTTTCGGTTCTCCGACAATTGACAGAGTTTTTTAGATGGAAAGAAAAGAAAAATTAATTAATACTAACACAAAATTAAATGAAATTGAACGCGACTTAAATGACAACAACAATCACAATTACAACAAAATAAAATACACTTGCATTAACATTCATAAGAAGAAGAAGAAGAAAGAAAAGTCATTGAACAAATCGTAGGCAGGAACGTGCGGTGAAAATGGAAATGAAAAATGAATAATGAATAATGAAAAACAAAACGAAGAATACGATGGAAAAACATGGGAAGAAGAACAACAATTAATAACGAGTATGAAATTAACAATTATACCAAAACAATTTTAATTAACTAAACTATATACTTAAGTAAGGTTAAAGTATGCAACTATTATTAAAAAAGGAAAACAAAAGCATAAAACAAAAAGAAATTCAAGAAAACGTAATTAACAAAACAATTATATAATTATAGTATACTCAAATGTGAACTTTTACGAAACGTTACAATTTTTTATTGTGAAAAACGAATGCAAAATTAGCAATTAATAACATATTACTATGTTAAATCACTAATGAACAGCCCAAAATTAAATCCATATATATATATACATAAATATATATATTTTATTTGTCCATGGAACAGTTGAATCCGATTATTAAACTTAAATTAAACGCATCACGATTCTGATGAAAACATCAATGAACGAAACTAGAGAACTTATCAAATTTATTGCTAGTGATCGATCATACATTAAATGATATTCAATTAGCCACTTAATAACATATTTTACGTAAAATATTATAAATTATGTATCTCCCCATATAACTGCTATATTAAGTATGATTAATCCGTTAAAACCCAATACCAATACCCACCCATAAATCCAATCAGTTTTAATGTAAATATTTCGGCAAATTTCTTTAGTTCTTTATCAAATGCATTGAGCATTGTTAAGCCCACGTATTAACAATTACTAAAGCTAACTAGGTACTCTCATACATAACAGACATTCAAATAAATAGATTTAGTTTTGTCATTCCATAATCAAAATTTATTCACATATGTACCAACCAAATACATAACCCACTAATGTATATGACATCCACAAGTCGTGTTTAATTAATTTCTATTCAAGGCTTAATGGTTAAAAGGGTTAATTTATTGGCGGCAACACAGTTTAAATTGGGCGACATGCATCGATAAACGTGATATCGATTTCAGATAAAATACGAAGAGTATCGACAACCATCGTTAATAAATTGCCAGAGTTGGTACTTTGTACCTAATTGTTTTGTACCCACAACTTAAATCGATACTTAGTTTAATCGATGTCGCGATGTATCACGGGAAATCATCGTGTCATCGCATCTAAAATCGGTTTTAGTTCCAGCTCTAGTCCTCTATGCGGTCAACACGTGCGAAAACGAAACATTATATTTGTGTTTATTAAAATTACGTGAAGCAAGATGAGTACTCAAAATAAGAAAATCAAACACATAATAGCAGATACAACGGCTTTCATCAATGCTGTGCCACTAAACGAATACGGTGAAAATATACTTACCGTTCCCGATGTGGTCGCCGAGGTGCGCAATAGGAGACAAATACGTCGTCTCTGTGTGCTGCCATTTGATCTCCAGGTGCGAGAGCCGCGTGCGGAGAGTGTAAAGCATTGTGTAGAGTTTGCCAAGAAGACGGGCGACTATGCGAGTTTGTCTGGCATTGATTTGAAAGTAATTGCGCTTACATATGAACTGGAGACGGATTTACTTGGCACAGAGCATTTACGCAAGGAACCCGTTCTATCGCAAGTGATTGCCTCCAGAGATAAGCCTGAGGAAATGCTAGATGTTAGTAGCAAGCACTTGGTGGGCTGGTATATGCCTGATGGCACCAATGACGACTCGGAAGATGACAACGAGGAGGAAGAAGATGACGATGAACAGGAGGAAGATTCCGAAGAGATCGTGGATAATGTGGACCACGTTAAAGCTGCCATAGAGTCACAGCTCAATGGGGAGCCAGTTAAGCCAGTCGAAAGCACACAAACAGTTGTGGAACCCGAAGTCGAAGAGGATGAAATTGAGCAGAAGGCACTCGAGGAACTACTTGAGAAGCTGAAATGTTCTCCAACCATTGAAGAGGAGCAGTCTACTGCCGATCTATTGATGCCACAGGTCACAGAACCAGTGGAATCAAATGAAGAACCTTCAGAACCTATAGAACCACAAAACAATGTCTTCAATGACGACGAAGACGTTGGCGACGATGGCTGGATAACGCATTCAAACATTAAAAAGGCCAAGAAGGCTCTGGAGGGCAAGATCGAGACAGACATTGTGCCTCCAGTGGCATGTATGACCACAGATTATGCGATACAAAATGTGCTAAAGCAGTTAAATCTGCAGCTGGCTGCACTCAATGGACGGATTATCAAGCATCTGCGCACTTATATACTTCGCTGTTATGCCTGTTTCAAGACGACCAGCATTATGACCAAGGTATTCTGTCCCAATTGTGGCAACAAAACACTCAAACGTGTGGCAGTCAGTCTGGACGAGAACGGCAAACAGGTGATACACATAAACACACGTCGCCCACTCACGTCCAAATATAAGAACCAAAGTTTGCCACGTTTTACTGGTGGCAAGCACTCGCACAATCCCATACTCTTCGAGGATCAGCCGATGCCACGACAGATGCCCTCGCGTGTGGCTAAAACAAAGACAAATGCTTTAGATGATGACTATATTGCCGGTTTCTCGCCGTTTGTGATGCGCGATGTGGACTCCAAGTCAGCCATGCTGCGCTCCAAGGGCAATCTCAAGGAGTGGGCACGCAACAACAACTTCGAAGAGGATCGGAGACGCAAAAACAATAATCGTTTATATAAATAATATACCAACTTTAGCTATATTTTATGTAAATAATTATTCATTAAAACTGTGAAATCAAGAAACGTTTGGATTTTTGAGTAAAATTGGATTATAAATGGGATGATTTCTGACAGAAAGTAGAAATGGGTGTACACTATCTGATACTTCTGTATTTTATACAATTTATAGAGATGTTAGTTCAATTTAAGCCATATTCTAGTTAGCTACTTGTTAAAAACTCACAGTTAGTCGAAAAATTGATTTATTTTAATTAAAAACACTCATATGCTGATATGGACACTAATACATAGAAATCGCAATATAAAAAGGTTAATGATTATTGGAGTTTGGATGCAGTACACATATGTACAGGTGATTAGGTACTACGACTACGAGAGCAGTCACTTCAGTCCTTCTTGGCAATAAGTCCCTGTTTCTTCAGTTGCCTAAGAGCACATTTGGCTGCCGTGCACTTGGCAATGCGATAATTGCGTCCAATGCCACGGAATGTTCCCTTGCAGAAGACATCGACGGTGACCCGAACTCGTCGTCCGTCTGCCAGTTTCTCCGGCTTGCCGAACTTAGCTGTCTCTGGCTCCAGTTCGAGCAGCTCACGAATGGGCGATTTTGGCACTGAATTGCTAAATTGTTCGATCTCTGGCTTCATCATGTTGCTGTAGACCTGCCACACTACGTCCAGTGACATGCTGGAGTCCAGAAAGATGGCACCGGCAATCGATTCGAAGACATCGCCTAATGCCTTGGGCACCTCAACATCCTCCGCATCATCGCATTCCTCCTCGGACAGCAAATAGTACTGAAAAGATCAGATAAAAATTAGAAATTTTTCCAATTGTTTTGCTGGCTTTTCCTACCTCCTCGCTGATGCTGTGTCCATTTTCCTGTTGGATGCGCACAAAGCGATCGATGACATCGTTGAGACCAGGTGACAAGTGCCGGAAATACTTATGGAAGCCATGTCGCACAGCCAATGAGGCAAAGATTGTGTTGTTAACCAGAGCAGAGCGCAGATCGGTCAAAGCACCCGGTGAGTGCTGTCTGGGATCCTCATATAGATGCCTTGTGATCAGATAATCCAAGACAGCATCGCCCAGAAACTCCAGACGTTGGTAGCAATCAGTTAGTCGATTTGGAGTATAACTGGCATGGGTCATGGCCTGCAGCAGATACGAACGATCTCGAAATTTGTAACCCAGATTTGCTTCAAACTCCTCGAAGCCACTGAGTAGATTCTCCAGTTCGGCATTCGCGTTGGGTGCAAAGTGCAGCAGTGGACTCCGTGGTGTTGGCCAATCTCCATAGACCGCCACCATATTGTTGGCATTTGGACGCGTTGTGCCCGGCTTGCGCTGGTGCTGTTCCTCTGCCTCCTCCGGCGCCTGCTCCAGCTTGTATGGCAGCACACGCACACCCAGCCAGGCCATGAAGAGCAGTGCTCCACGTGGTCCACACTCGATCAGATAGGCACCAATCAGTGCTTCCACACAATCAGCTATGGACTTGTCTGGTATGCTGTGCTGCGAAACTAGATTATAGGGAATGAAGCAGCTAAAATCATTGGATTCATTCGAATCATCCAATCCAGCGTTTTGTGACAAGTGCGTCTGGCTGTGACTTGGCTGTGTTTGCTCCAAGCTGCCGGCTAAGCCCAAAGCCTCGGCCTTTTCCCGCACCAACTCGCAGATCTGCGAACTGCTCAGATTCTTGATGTCCAGCAGATCGGCTAGTTTCCAGTGATGCGTCGGTATCTTGGCCTCAATCAGCGCCTTCTCCAGCTCCTTGGGCACATAATAGCATGGCGGCAGCCAGTTGTCATGTGGCTCAAACTTTGTGGCTATCATGTATTCACCCAGACGCTTGCGTCGTCCCAAACGATACAGATTGAGATTGGCCACCTGCTTGGAGCGCAGATGACTCAGTTTACCCTCGTGGACATTCTCATAGGTGATGTACAGATACGTGGTGATGGCGTACTTCAAGAACGAGTCACCTATGGTCTCCAAACGCTCCAGATTAATGCCATCATTGGCATTAGACATGGTGAGTGCCTGCAATATGATGCTGGGACTGGGACCAGGATGACCCACCAGCTCCGGCTGATGATCGAAGCTAAAGCTGCCTTCGGGCCAGCTGGTTAGCGCCTTCTCGACATTGTCAGTGGTCACATTTGATTTCAGTTCCAACTCCAGCTTAAACTGTAGTCTAAGTTCTTTGCTGGCCAGATCCAGACGGTCAGCATCGTTATAGTTATCAAAGCTATCGCCACAGCCGAGTACGTGATAGCTTTCAGCCGCTTGCTGCTGGCACAACCAATTCTCGTTGAGCTCGATGAGATCAGATAGTTGCAATTGCCGCTGGTCACTCAGTTTGGCCAACAGTTGTTCCTCCGTCACAAAGGGTAGAAGTTCCTTGAGCAGTTCCAGCTGCAAGCCGATTCCATCGTGATCAGCTAACAGAGAAGTGCCCTCCGAGCGTTTCAGTGCCAGCTCTTGGTCGTGGGGCACCAACATGCCACAGCTCTCGATCTCTGACTTGAAGTGACCTATGGACTGATCATAGTGGGCAGTACTGCGCTGCTGCGTCTGCTCAAAGTTAAAGCCGATGAGCAGATTCTTTGTCTCCTGGTATTGTCGTTCATTCGCATTGGTCGCTTGGATGATGGACAATTGCTTTTGACGCTTCTCCAGCTCCTGTGCCGTCTCTATGGCCTCTGCTTCGTTCTTCGAGGTGAACTCAATGTGACCAACGTCATCCAGTTCATCGTCGTCATCGGAACTGTAGTGGTTAATGGGTCCCACATGTTCATCATCGTCATAGCTGGAGCTCAGCGAATTGTCTGAATCGTAGTAAGTGTATTTTGGCTTTTCGCCTTTACTCCTGGCAGCACCACCGCCTCCACCAGCAGATCCGCCATTGGGAACACCACTTTTGGCCTTGCTGGAACGCTGAGCGGATTTCTTAAAGGAGCTGCTATTGCTAACATCCCAAAAGGTTGGAGAACCGTAACGCGTCTGCTGGTCACCTGTAAAATGAAACACAAACAATTAATTAATAGCTGCAGGAGCTGGTGAATCTCTGGTGTACTTACAGAACTTCACATTGGCTGGCAGCACGGGCAGATAGTCCTCGTCCTCCTCATCCTCATCCGTGTAGTCGGCAATATCGTCAGCCATGTCGTTGGACCAAGTGCCAATCTCGATAAAGTCATCCGCATTGTTTAATTGCTCTTCGCCTTCGATGACCAGTTCGGTGGCACTCTTCTCCACCTTCTCCACTTTGGGCTCCTCTGCCGTCTGCTCCGGCTCAGTCTCTGCCTCGCCTTTGTTAGCTTGCTCTTTGTTGTTCGGTTTCTGTTTGGATTCACGTGACTTCTTTAGTACTTCCGACAGACTCCAGCCAAAGTCCAGCATTGGCCACTCAAATTGCTCATCATCAATCTGTTGACGACCCAGCGCCAGATCCGCAGAGACCTGCTTGCGAATATCGTCAGCCAGCAGTAGACCATTGATGCGGTACAGGATGCAGGGCAGACAGACAGCTGTGCGCCACAAGGAAGCCGGAAAGGGATGAACTGTGCAGAGTTCAGGGACCAGAATTTGCTTCTGCTCAAGATTTTCACGCTTGGCACGCTTCGTTTCCTCCGAACTGGTAGGCAGAGCAACGCCCTTGCGGTTAACATAGCGTGGCGTAAGGAAGTTCAGTCTGGCACTGGTATGATCCACGTCCAGCAGAGGCTGCGAAGCATTCTGTATGGTCAGACCGTATTTGACGAGATAATAGTGCTTGAAGGTGCGATAATTGTCACCGGGGAAACAGCTCAGTGGTGAGAGATGTGGACAGATCTCGGCTACGTAGAAGTACTGCGGCTGATCCTGATTGCGGTACCAGGGCATAACAACTGCGTCCTGGAAACGCTGCGCCTCGAAGGGCTGAGCCTGTCGCTCGCCCTCTGGAACGGGTTGTGGCATCATGTTGCCATTGGCCTGAATCAGCTCCAAAAACTTCCAATCAATGAGACGATCCTCCTGCGGTGTCTTCACCGTTGGTACAATGAAAACACAATTCTCGGTTGAGTCGGGATCGAAGAGCATGAGAAACTTCTGCAGACGCAGCACATTTGTGAACGTATAGTTCAGGAAGACATTGATGCACTCAATCTGCTCTGGACTCAATACCACACGATCTTTTGCTAGTTCCAGCGATACCTTAACCTCACCGGAACGCGTAAAGATGGAGAAGGCGCTCAGCTTGGGAATACGCTTCATGGTGAGTATACCGAAACCCTGTTGCGCCTCCTCTGGCGGATAGATCTTGCGGCCACGTGTGTTCTGCTCCTCGGGAATGGGACACTGCAGCGTCAGCTGGATGAAGTACAGGTAGCAGGGAACACCAGCGACGGGACGACAATCACAGAACTCGGATGCAATGCGCTTATAATAATATTGCCTTCGTTTGGTTGTACCCGGTCGTGGTTCGTCGTTCTGCTGGACAATCTGCTCATCCTCGGGCTCCAGATCGAAGCACTCCCAGTCCGGTTCCAATGCACGAAATCCCTCCTTGCCAATCGGCTGCAAATGATCATCCAGTTCACCAATCTTATGCAGCTGAACACAAGCCTGCAAAGCGGCTAGACGACGTGCCAAAGTCTGTGTGGGCATAGGGAGGCCCTGGGGAAAGCAGAGAGATTAGTATTTGCTATGGTAAATAGGATTCCTCTTGAATGCCTTACGATAATATCATGCTTTAAGGGTGAGTTAATGGGCAGACGCAGTGTGTACTGGTATAGAGTGATGCCCTGGCGCTCGGAGCGGGCACAGCGCCAGAGAGCGGTCAGTTTGGTGAAGGTGTCGCTGGGCAAGCGAGCGCAATACTTGTTGACAAGCGCTATGGCCGTGCTGAGATCAACCGAGGCACCTGGCCTGGGCTGGTAGGCAGCCAAGCAGCTGGTGAAACGCTCCGCCTGCTGTTGTTCCACCTCAGCTGGCTCCGTATTGGCGCACTTCGACAGTAGCATCTGATGGGAGTAAACGAATTGTAACCTTTTCTAATTTGACCAAGAAATTTGCACACTTACCTGCTCGATTTCCCGATACTGCGCCATTTGATGCACCAACGCTTGGGTGGTGCTGGCCAGACTCTCGCTGGTGTCGCTGGATGGAGTGGATGTCGTTGCTTCCGACGAGTTTCTAAGCTCGCATTCAAAACGTTGTTTGGGCCTGCGCTCGGCACTTCTGTCACTGGGAGTCGTGTTAGTCAGACTGATGGCATCGTCACTGGAGCTGCCTGTATCGAGTAGAGCTATTGGAGGCACTTCATCCTGTAACTCTTGCAGCTTGATGTCACTTGCTGTCGGTGGTTGATTGCTAAATACCTCGGGATTGAGTATTTTCACTGTGCCACGGGCCGTCCCAAAAGTGTAGGGATCCGAGGCCAAGGAATTCGGCAGTGCAGAATCATCTGAGTCGCTGTCCAACTCCTGCTGAGAATCTTCAGCCGTTGTGGCACAAATAAACCGATGACTACGTTCATTTAGCTGTACCACGCCGCCTGCCTCCGCTGGGGTCTCCTCATAGCTGGGTGCCACGAGCATCACATGGTAGGCGGGGGCAGCGCGTGCTCTGCCCTTGCACTGGACATAGCTACGGTAGGTGATGGGCGGATCCCAGCGCACAACCAAATTGCATTTGGGCACATCGATGCCTTCTTCCAGCACAGATGTGCCAATCAGCACATTGCAATCATGCATACGAAATCTCTTCAAGACTTCCTCCTGCCTTCTGTGCTCCTGTTCGGCCTCCTTGGGCTCCGTGGTGGGATCGGCTACACGATCTGTGGTATACTGACAGCGCAGGAACTTGAGATCTGGATCGCGTCTGCTCATCTCCGCCAGCAGTTCAAAGAGCACGCGAGCCGTATGATTATGATTGCAATAGATGAGAGCACATAGCGTTTCACTGGAGTCATGCTGGTAGCGATTATGCCTTCTGGGATGCGTTCTCCTGCGCGTGTGTGTCTGGCCACTGGACTTGGACTTTGTTGTGGCCGCGACTGGAGGTGGAGCAACTGTTGGTGTCTCCTCACTGCTGTCTTTGGTAACTGTGGCCTTCTGCGCACTGTCCACCGGTTGTAGTAGTTGCTCGAGATTGTTAATAATGGCGCGAGTGTCCACAGGCTGTTGCTCCAGTTGTTCCACCACTTGGCATTTAGTTTTAAGTGCATGCGACAGTTTATTAAAATCCGTCTGCTCCACTTGATGGCGCATCTTCCTCATGCCATCCGTCTGCGAATGCGACTCGGCTGGCTTGAAAGCACGCAGCACCTTGAGCAATCGACGCACCTTCGGACTTGAGTAACGCTCGATGGTGGCACGTGGCTCCTCCGCCATTTGCTTGTGGAATGTTTGCTCGCAGAGGGCGTGGACTTGAACCAACGCCGTGTTCACCAGACAGAAGAGCAAGTAGTGACGCTCGTGTGGAGTCTTCACCTTGAGCTTCTCGTTCCGCTGATAGAAGTGATGGGCAGCTCGTTGTGTGCTCCAGGGTCCCATTTCGTGTAGCAAAGTGAGCAGAGCATCTAATACATTAAGCGGATCCAGCTTGGGATCGGGTATATCTAAGCACAAGTTTATATTAGTTAGGCATCAATGTATTTAATCTATTTCTACTTACCCTTGAGATCTTCCATGAACTGGTCGGTGCCATAGATTTCGAAGGGATCGTAGCGATGATCCTTAAGGAACGATTTATGTGTATTTAGTATATCGGCTATCACACTGGACAACTGGTCCATTTCAAAGGGAGCACATTGCACAATATATTCATGTGGCTTGGCACAATACCGGAGAACGGTGACAATATCACTGGCAGTTTCAATGCGACACAACATGTGCTGTTCCAGTGTGTCCAACATAGCATTAAGCTCCTCCAACTCACAGCCAGCGCTATGTAATGGTCCTGCCAAGCCCAATATTCGAGGTCGATCTTCTGGCAATGCAGGCAGAATGTGTTCCTCGAAGATGGGTAAAATATTGCGATAAACTGTGCTGTCGTGACAATCCTCGAGCACGATGAGCTGCACATTGCTTAGGATTAGCTCCCTTAAAGCCAGCAATGACAGCAAGGTCTCTGGCTTGAGTATGACGATATGATAGTCTGTCCAGCAATGATCGAAAGCTACTTGCAGCTCTCCTCTCTGCTGCCACACTTTGAGATCAGTGAGGTGTGTGAGCATTGTGTAAATGGATGTATCCTCCTCATTTAACTGACAGCTCAGGTACACACTTATTTTACCATTGCGACGCCCTCGTCTGGAAAGCTCCTGGAGCAGCTTTAGTGCGATAAACTCCTTGGAGCTTCGGTGGCCCAAGCAGATGATTGTGTTGCGCTCGAAGGCCGAGGCCAAAAGTTCCACTTGGAAGTCACGAGGCGTAAACACCGTGGTGTGAAGATTATTGTCGCACCAATGAAACGCCATGCTAGCGTTTGTGTGCAACAGGCGTGAGGATATAGCACTCCTACTGCAATTGGATAAGGTGGGCAATCCACGATGTGGGAAATGCCGGTTCGGGTGTTTTTTATATCATCGATATATCGCTTAATGCCGATGAATTTGTCTGGCGTTCGATAGATTCGAACGGCAGATGGCAACCCTGTGTGCATGCAAATCGATACACCGATGAATTACTTCTGAACTTTTTGTGATATCGATAAATATATTGTTTTGTTTATAAACGCACGAGCGGCAATTGCAAACAGTAGTAGAAATTATAAAAATATTTAAGGAATTTCGAAAAAAAAAGACCCATGCGGCGATCTCAGGCACCATCAATCCGCAAAGCGGTTAAGCGAGGTCTGTCGACTGCAGAGTTGGAACCCCCACGACGGATTTGTGTGCCCAGTGAGATGCAGTGGGGCTCGGTTGGTGGCTACAAAAGTTACGGTCCACGACGGTACAACGAGGGGGAAAATCCACTTAAAGACAAACGCATCTTCCTAGTGCTTTGGCGGCCTCAGTCGAATAAAAAGCATAAAACGTGGAAAGGCAATGGAACGCTGGAGGTGACTGCAACTCGAGCAACTTTGAGAGATGAAACCAACAAAGTATTGGATGTACTGACTTGTTTTAAGCCTGAGAAATTTCAAGAGGATGCTTTAATTGAAATTGGTTTGAGGGATGTCGAAATACAGCAGGAGCTAAAAACCGCTGATGAGTGTATTGCGCAGAGAAAAGAAGAGTTGGAAAACTGGTATCGACAACAGGAGGAAGCCAACGGAAGTGTCTCCGAACACGCCGAGGAAGCTATAAAACCGCAAAGAACGACGAACTTATTTAAACAACCTAAGCTTTTAACGGAAAACAAGGTCATTCAACATAGCTCATA
Source organism: Drosophila nigrodunni (assembly GCA_020829145.1). NCBI lineage: Eukaryota > Metazoa > Arthropoda > Insecta > Diptera > Drosophilidae > Drosophila > Drosophila nigrodunni. The sequence continues at coordinate 20,969,254 of JACVCZ010000001.1, forward strand.
CAGTGCAAACCAAGAATCCGTTAATCGCGTCAAACTTAACGAATATATTTGCATGTTGAACCAAGCTGAACTTCAGCATCTAACTCTGCAGCTGATCGCGGATCATTGCCAAGGATTGGACCAAGTAAGCCACCCATATAACACGCAATTTGTTTCACTAAACTAGGTTTATTTTTAGCAATCGATCTGTGATATTTCTGAAATAGCTCAAAGAATCTGTGATCATCCTGTGCTGCTCAAACACCTGGAGAATGAACCAATAGTAGCTGATGTATTACTGCCACATTTGCCACCTTGGCAGGAGATGGGTCTTTATGACTCTGCCAAGTTTGAGTTCGTGCACCTAATGCTGGACAATTTGGTTGTCTCACGGGGGATTAAGTGTGCAATTGTTGCAAGGGACCAAATGTGCTTGGATATCATCAGAGGTTACTGTCAATGCTGGGAAGTGCCGCATATACAAATAGAGGACTCAGTCCAAGCTGAAGGTTTTAATACTCCCAGCGCAGATGTTACCCAACCGCCAATGGTTGCTCTGCTCTTGGCAAGCAACATGCATGAAATCCGCTTGAAGGACTGTAATCACATGATACTCTATAATTTCTGCACAAGATCAGTGGCGAGTAAACTGTTAGCCTTGGATGCTGACACAAAAGTGTATACACTAATCACGGCTGGTTGTCTAGAGGAGCAACTGTTCCAACAGCTGCTTGGAATTTCTAACTGCAGCACTTCTTTGGAGGATTCACTTAGACTGCAGGTTCCAGCCACAAAGGAGCTACTTCGAGTTGGTCCTAATGTAGGTATAACTGATAATCATCTTTTAACAGCATACTTGATTTGCCTTCTCTTACAGACATTATCGAGTTGGAGACAATGGGAGCTACCTTTAAGTGAATCATTCTTAAAAGTACTTACGGATCCAATTCTCGCAAAGATTATACTAATTTTATTATTTTTTGCAGGAAGCCTTTCTCTGTGATGAGCTGCCAAGCTTAAGCTTTGTGTTCAGCAAACAGGAAGAAATAATTGTCGGATCAGAAATTTTATTATTTTAATCGTTCGTTGCAAACCATTTTAGAAACTTTTTTCTTTACACTGAGTCATTTCAATAAAGTTTAAGGAAAATTACAATAAAATTTATAGTAAAATATCAAATATTCTTTATTTATGAGTTTGGTGAAAGCCAAGCAAAACATATACGATTAAAAACGAGTTTTTTACCATTAAAAATGAACCTCGAACAGGATCCCCTGTTCAAAATGAAAGGAAGCATATGGAATTTGATTCTACAGGCTATCTATCTTAATTCTCATTTGTCATAGGATAAATTAAACTTGAGGTTTCATAGCAGTCTTCTACACTTCATAAGACTAAACTTTATTAAAGTAAAAATATTTAGCAATTATTCCATCAAGGAGTCAATGCGTAGTGAATAATTGTTATCCTCCTGATTGTAGATAACCTCGTCAAAGTTAACAATGGCACTGGGAGCCAGATGCTGCTCCAGTCGAGCCAGTAGCTCCTCAGTTGGATTGGCTGGCAAGCCGATTAATTCGAATTCGGTAGTCAATAAAGGATAGGTAAACTGTGGCGGGTACGGGCGTATGTAATCCACATGAGTTGGAACAATGTTTCCATAGTCTATGAACAGTATGCTGGGATAACCATCGCCAACCAGCTCCAGGCACAGACCACGGCACCATTTGTCCTGATATTTGGCAATGCACAAATCGTTTTTACTAAAAAAAAACAAAAGGAATTTAGAAGAGGAATGTATTTTTAAGTGTAGTTTACACTTACGGTGGAGCATAATGGGAGCAGCTAGCAGATTCTCCATAGATCTGTATATCGTGCTGCATCTGACTGACCTCATAGGCAAAGTCCAGAATGGTACAGTGAAGGACGCCACATTTGAGAAATGTATTATCCATTATGACCAAATCCAAGTTCTTGCCGGTAGGCAAAGGTACATGCTGCAGATACTAAAATGACCAATCAATGATTTAGCTAGGAGTACTTTGCAGCACGAAATGAGTTAGTAATACATACATCCTCTTTGATACCCTCTTCGGATAATGATGGCTGTATCGGTGTCAGAATCGTTTTAATCAAACGATTCAAGCTGCGATTCAGTTCACTTTCAACGAGGATTACACGCTGCAAGCCCTTGTCACCATCAAAATCGCGCTCTAAGTACTTGAGCACAAATGTATAACTGTGATCCAGCTCATACAGCATCTCGCGCAGATTGGGACACATGTAGCGATTAGGCACACCACGGAGCAGCACGGGAATGGCATAACGTGGCAAAGCAGCCAAATAATCGCTGCATTCATGAAGATTCTCCAGTGTTGTAATATCCACGCTGCCATAGTCAATGCAGACGACATAAATGGCCTCAGGTTTGTCCACATTCAGCACCATGGCTCGTAAAATCTGTGCATCCAGTTTGTAGATAACTAGTTGACCACATTGTGGTAATTTGCTCAACTTGGACATGGACTTGCCCCGCATCAAGACATCAGAGATCACCTTGTAGTATGCCACCTCGGCGTGAATTTCCGCTGAGCGTACGTAAAGCACATTGCTCTGTTCGAAGGCTGTAATCTTGACACTGCCGCCGGATGCGGGCAGCTTTGGCACTGGAAATTGTGGCACAATTGAGTCATCTATTAGGGGTGGCATGCCCTTGTCGCAGCTCTGCTTGTGGGCGCTGGCAAGAACTTCAAAGCAAACGGGATTACAAAAGGGCATATTGCAGAAGCGACAACTGTTGTCGGTGTAACAAGCGCAGGCCAAACACTTCTTCACCTGCGGTGGAATCTTTGAGTTGGCAGCGGATTCCTGCGTTTCCGGCTGATCTTTGGGGCTATGTAATTCGAGCTTTGTTAAAATCTATATGCTTATAATTGGAGTGACTTACATGGCAATGATGCGTCCAGATCGATGCTGGAATATGGCTTGATCCTTTTCGATTTCTTCTCTCCCCATGACGTTGGCTCCATGACGCTCCAGAGCGAATTCGTACTTGACACTCAGATAGCGACCACTCGGATCGTTCTGGGCCAACAGGGAATCTTTTGCAGTGTAGTCAGCTTTGGTGACTAATGGAATCCTGGGGAAATCCGGATGTTTGTTACGTGTTCCTGAAACCTGAATCATGCGGAAATCCATGTTTATGGGATTGACATCAGTTGAAGCTGGAGTAGCCTTTGTAGTTTCTGCGGAGTCATCTGGATAACTCGGTTGAGCAGATTGGCTTTGATTGGGACGACCCATAAGGCAGTGAACGATGTTTGGAAACTGACGTAACTTGGACCAAGCGATCTCAAGGGAGCTGTAAATAGAGCTTGATTAAATATTAAATTATTTTGGTTTATTTTATGGCTTACCACATGTTATGGAAGTATACGAAATAAGTCCGAGATTTCAAATTGTAATCTATATCATATATAATGGTGTTACCAAAGAAATTGCGAAGTAGATTTTCGGTAATAAGATGTTTTTCCTTCTTCACAACGACATACGGATATTTTACACGATTCTTATTAATATCTTTATCACTGCTTTCATCTGAAGGCTTTTCGTTGACGTTGTCGTACTTATTGTATGCCTCATCGTAGAAATCTTCAGCCATAGGATTCCAATCCGATAAATCGTTCTCTTTCTGGTCCATATTTAATAATTATTAAAGACCCAGCTGAGTTCGGTCAACGTGACTTGAAAAATAATGGCATTCACACAAATGAAAGGATTATTACATATATGTATATATATATATACATATACATATATGTGTTTATGCATATGTATTAAAAAGGGAATTTTAAATTCAATTGTGTGTATGTATGTAAATATACATATATTTTGTTATGTGGTATTGAATTAAGATTTATTAATTGAAGCACAAAATAAATCTGTTATTAAAAGAAATGAGACTCTTTTTCTACAACAGAATTTCCCACATCAACAGGCACCACAAATAAATGAAAAATTTAATACAGTCTCGTTTAAAAACTACAAATTTAGAAACGCATGCGTATATAACGCTCATATTTACGATTTTATGTGGTTAATCATTATTCTTCGGATTTTGTTGTATTTCCCCGCAATCAGTTATTATCTTTGACCGGGAACACAAAAAGCTGGTTTCTGATATTGTTGGGAAAATAAATAAGGGTGGCTGGAATAATACTGGGATTTGTAATTAGAGTTGCTTTAATCGATTTTAAATCGATATCATAAACATTGCTTTGCTTGCACCACTAGCATTGTGAAAAGTAAACAAATTGTTAAAATGAAGCTAGTAAAAAACGAATCTAACTTTGTGGTTGAGCGCATTGTGGATAAGCGCATTACAGCTGAAGGAAAAGTGGAATATTTTATCAAGTGGCGCGGCTATACTTCCGCCGACAATACCTGGGAGCCCGAGGAGAATTGTGACTGCCCAGCGCTAATACAACGCTTTGAGGAGTCGCGTGCCAAGTCAAAGAAGCGCGGCGAAAAAAAACCAAAATGTGAAGAAATAATAAAGGCACGCGGATACGAGCGAGGTTTGGAATTGGCCGAAATAATGGGCGCCACAGATGTTACCGGTGAAATAAAATATCTCGTCCGATGGAAATATTGTGATGAATTCGATTTGGTTGCAAGCACTCAACTAGCCGAGAAGGACCCGCAGATGCTAATAGAGTATTATCAAAAGATGGCACCATACAATGGCTACATTGATAAGCGCATGCAAGGCGTACCCGAAGAGTTGCGCTCGATTGCCGCACAAACTGGATACGCCGTAAGTGGATCTGCAACAGAGCCAGTGGAACCATCCATTTGCAGTGTCGATGATGATCAAATGCAGCCGTCGGAACCAAAACAAGCACCTATAGAATTGCCAGTGCACCAGGACAACACTATTGCAGATACCCAATTGGACAATGTGGGTGTTAGCTATTCTCTACCCGTGCCAGACGTGGGTAACATTCCCATTGATGTGCCCATGGTGGATAATTAAGTTTCAATACACAACACTTCTCAACAAACATTATAATTTGTAACTACATACACTAAAAATACATAATATTGATTTCGCTAAGTACACTCCTGGTCCAGATTAATGGGTCCCAGCTGACCAGTGCGAAAGAGGCTTATAAATTTACGGGCGGCGGACAATAAATTTGTCATGACTTCTACTTGGCCATTGTACTGCTTGACACGATGAAACATGCCCTGTTGCCGTGCGTATTCCGCTAAAACGGCACTGATGTTATCGCTGGGACCGGATTGAAGTTCCAATTTATCCACGTACTCGTAGCGCTTGTGTTTATTTAGCCAGAAGAGCAAGTAATCAGCTATCAGATCCTCGCCTACGATGTGATCTGGCAAGCAACCAACTAAAGCTAATTTCATGCCCATTTCATCATCTGTCACCGAGGGCTGTAGAATGCCGGGCGTATCAATCATGTAGACGGGTGGTGTTTCCTGGATTTTAATACGTTCGCCGACGGCACGAGTGATGCCAGCTATGGCGCCTACACGTGCTGCACTTTTCTTCTTTAGATGCACATTCCGAAGCACATTGATTATAGAACTCTTGCCCACATTTGGCACTCCGATAATCATAATATTATGCTCGGCACTTTGTGAGCGGTTAAAACGACTACTTTCTCCCACCAACTTGGTGGCCAAGGGCAAAATGTCCAACACACCATTATTACGCTGATCCTTGCAGTTGGTAAAGAGAATATTTCGGAGTTCGGGCTGTTGGGAGCGCAGCTGTTTGATAATTCCACGCTGTTGCTTGGATCCCAAAAGATCAATCTTATTTAGCACCAATATGTGCGGCTTTACACCGTTGCCTAGAGTAATTTAAAAATTAAACATGAATTTAGGTGTATTTCGTAAGAGTATTTTACCGGTAATCGTCTCAAAGAACTGCGAGTTGCGACCTGCTATTGGAATGCGAGCGTCGTGAATTTCAATGATACAATCTACAGTGCGTAGCTTTTGTTGAATTTGTCGCATGCCCTTGGTCATGTGGCCAGGGAACCAATTGATCCGTTGATTTCGACTTGGTAGCCGAAACACACTACGAAATGGATTTACTAGCGACATGTTTATGTTCGTTTTAGCAAAATCAGCTGCTAGCAGAGTTATCGAAATCGATGATTTGCTTGTGTGTCCGACTATCGTATTATGGCGATATAAATGTATCGAAAGTTTTAAATGCCGCCATGATTGAGAATTTAAATAATGCAGTCAATTAAAAATTTATATTTATTACTGTAGTCTTATTGAACGAACGAACTTAAATTCAGGCTCGCAGTTCGTTCGTTCACACTGGTATATGTTTTAATCGAAATTATGTCGAATTATTCTATGAAAGTTCATTGTCTTTGGTTAGTAGCTGCTTCCAAGGAAATGGCGTGAAGGCTTTCACTGAGAGATTTTCGTACTAATTTGGGGTAGTTTTCATAGCGACCACGGAAAGGTAAAAGATCGGTAAGAATGGACAGTGGCTCTTTATCATGTGGCGCGTAAAAATCGACAGAATTGGAACGCATCATAAAATTGTGAAGGGCGCAACAAGCTGATACAATTCGATGTGCTTTTTTGGGCTTGAACAACGTGGTGCGTTCCACGGCATTCCATCTAGTGCAGAGAATTCCGATTGCCCGCTCAACGCAATGAGTAGCTTTAATTACACGGCCGTTGAATTTGCGATCAGCTGCACTTAGCACTCGACCTGTGAACGGCTTCATAATTCTTTCATGTAAGGGAAAGGAATCAGTTCCTGCCATGAAGTACGTAGTAGAGACGTCGTTGAGCATTCTGTTCGGCGGAAACTTAAGATCTCCCGATAGGACGGAGTTTCCAAGCTTGCACTGGGAAAAGGCGTCCATGTCCTCCTCGTTCTTGCAAGCACCTAATTCGATGTAGGTGAAACGATAGGAAGCATCACTTACCGCCATAAAGACAATCGAGTTAAAGCCCTGGGGATGGAGAGTTTATTTTTAAGAGCAACTTTATAACTAGTTTTAAGTCACTTACTTTATAATTGGGAAGCGCGCTGCAATTATTTGGCGGAGCTCTGATTCTTAAGTGTTTTCCGTCCAAGGCACCAATGCAGTTTGGCAAATTCCAACGTCTCTCAAATTCCTCGGCCCACTGTAACATGTTTTCTTTGTTCCACTTTGGGAATTCACCGGACAGCGCCGAGCAGATAGCATCGCATACCAGGTCAACAATCTTTCCAATGTGCTGTTTACTGATGCGATACGAGGAGCCAACGTGGTTTTGTAGTTCTCCAGAGGCAAGCATTCTGGTAATAAATTGTGAATATTGCAGAAATTGTTGATACAGACTTACTCGATAACAATGGCTAGTTTGGCTTTGATAGGTATTGCATCGGGGCGTGTGTTCCTCTTTGGAATCAAGTACGGCTCCAGCTTATCGAACAAATAGTTAAAATCCTCGGCGCTCATGTGAAAGTTTTCAAAAAACAATTTTGGAGATTTGGTCATCTTTTCAAACTAAAAATATCAATTTTCTTATCTGTATATGCTCGAAAACCTGTTAATATGTTATTACTTACGGATCTGGCAAATCGTCCTTTTCTGCGCCTCTCACACAAATCTGGGCTCACCCAATATTTTCGCATTTTTTTGCGTTTTATCTCTTCTTCCTCCTCCTCCTTCTTAACAATACAAAAAGCGGAAATCCCCACAATAAGGACATTTCTCAAGATCTGTGCTCTGCGCCTTTTTTGGAAAGAAGTTCGCATTTCAAAGGACTTTTTTCGCAACCATGATATATTTATCTTGTAAACAAAAACATCTGCCAAAACAGTGTGACCATTCTATCGATTATCTATTGTTGCTTCATGGTCACTCTAATAGTTTGCTAATTGTTGTCAATATATCGATTACAATTCTAATCAAATATACTCATATTTATCCTTGAAATTAATTACTTTTTAAATATTGAGGTATTAATTGTATATTGCTGTTCGTGTTTATATAAATAGCAAATAATATTTACTATTGAATTATGAGCTACGATTATCAGCTGTTTCAATGCTAGGGCTGGCAAGCACTTGTCGCCTTTCCGTTAGGGCTGCAATTTAAACTGCATTCAGCTTTATCTCTTATCTCGATGTACATATACTTACTCATTCATATGACCAATTAGCAAAGTTAAGTTAGCATTTTAACAAACAATAAAATGGATATTGATACAATCGAATTTGCGCATTTAAGATTGGGTGATGTATGATTAAAAATAAAATATCCCTGAAATATTGTATTAAGTGTAATCTAACTTTGTTTTTTTTAGGAAATCGGAGAAGGTACATTCGGAAAGGTTTATGAGGCGCATTGGCGAAATAAACGGGTAGCTGTGAAAAAAGTTCACTTTGGCACAAACAAAGAATATGTGGAGAGGGAATTTAAACAACTTTCACGTGCCAATCATATCAATATCATATTTTTGCATGGCATTTCGATTCAAAATGATATATATTACTTAATTATGGAATATGCCGATGGCGGATCTATGTTTAACTTATTGTACATAGAACCTCGAGAGGATTACACATTGGTTCAAGCTCTTGACTGGCTACTTCAGGCTGCCAAAGTAAGTAATTATAATAATCATAAAAACTCTTACTAGTAATTGATCATTTCTAGGGCACTGCTTATTTGCATTCGATGACTCCTAAAAGTGTGATTCATCGTGATTTGAAGCCACACAACATGTTGCTACATGATGACCGCAAGTGTCTGAAGATTTGCGACTTCGGAGCCGCCCGATGCATAAGTAGCATGATGTCCAAGAATAGTGGTACCGCTGCCTACATGGCACCAGAGGTAAGTATACCACCCAAAGATATAAAATAAGTTCTAAACGTGTATAAATATTCGCCTCAGGTTTTCAATGGTGAAAAGTATACCAGCAAATGCGATGTCTTCAGTTGGTCCATTACAGGCTGGGAAATTTTATCCCGTAAAGTTCCATATTCTTCTATTGCCACTGAATTAAAAGTCTGCCAGAATGTAGATTCGGGTATGTCAGTTATCAATTTGTAACAAAACAACTAAACATTGGTAACCAATTATATGTTTGCAGGCTTGCGACCAGACATGAAAGACTTAATATTTGATTGTCCCGAAGAAATAAAAAATTTGTTGACTATTGGTTGGAGCAATGAATCTAACGAACGGCCAACCATGGATCATATTGTTGAAGTGTTGAGCAAATATTCTTCCAGTGAATGATAAATGTTGATTATTAAATACTTAAAACTGAGTTTTTGTTTTACTAAGAGTACCATTAAAGCGATTTTCTTAAGATTAATAAAAAAATCGTTTAACATTTTAGAGTTTTACAATCATTTTAGCTTCTGTTATAAATTCAATAGTTTTTGACATTAGGTAAAACACACAAACACTGACACTTTACAGAGTTTTTAGTTATTTTAATTTCATTTTTGTTGTGGTTTGTTTTTAAATAATGAGCAGCTGGTATACTTCTAGAATTTCCGTAACTACGTCGCGCTCCAATGCCGAAAAGGACGACAGAGAGCTAGTTTTTCCAAGGAAACTGCCCGAAATTAGTTTTGGTCCATTGTATGATGATAGCGGGTTTTCCTTGAGCGAGCGAATTGCACTGAGGCAGGCTTGGGGTCTTATAAAGCCCTTTGAGCGACGTTATGGCAAGGAAATTCTCTTTGAGTAAGTCCAAAGAATCACGTGCAAACAAAAGAAAACTGACTGATCAGTGTCTGTTTAGTTTTTTAATGAAGCATTACAAGACTTTTGATAGTTTTCGATTTAATGGGCGAATCGACTTGCGGCGCCTGCATCACCATTCGGTGTCCTTTATGCGATTTATAGGTTCGATGATTGAGCTGAAGGATCCAGTGGCTCTCCAGATGTTATTGTCTGACAATACTAACTTGCATCGTCGCGCTAACGTAACTCCCGTATATTTAGAGGTAAGCCAGTTGAATTCGTGTCTTCTTTAATATAATAAACATTTAATAACTTTATGCCACAATGCAGATGATTGTAAAATATCTGATTAGCTATGTTCTCGATAAACTTAAGGACGTTTGTTCGGCATCCCTGGAGAGTGGTTTCCGGCGACTTCAGCAAAAGTTTCATGCCTCCATGTTGGATGTGGACAGGTATAATAACATAAGTTTCCATGTGATGCGAGCAAACGATATTAGACGGAGCTCGAAAAGTTGAATTCTCTTCATGTAATTCTGGAATCAAGGCGCAAAAGCGTTCTCTCACCCTCCCTGGAATCCAAATGGTATCGAACATTTCGATTACTCTAGCGACAACGGTTGCTCAACTGTGGAGCAACAGTGGTCCCGATTGATCTGTGGCTATCGATATAAGTAACGAAACGATTGTTTGGTTGGAAGACAAGTCTAACGACAATGGTTGCTCAACAGTGGAGCAACAGTTGTCACTATTGACCGATGGTTATCGATATAACTAACGAAAGGATTTGAAAATATGATATTTGAAGATCTGTGCAATAAATAATTATTTAAAGCATGTGCTCCCTAAGTCAGCAGTTTTAAGATTTTGTCCACACAGACTTAGTAGGCCGCTATGTTTATTTTATTCATTATGTACAAACTGTTTACACTGTACACGTCTCTTTTGAAGTATTAATTAGTTTCACAAACACAAGTATTTACTTTTAATAGTTTTTTTCTAACGTTATTTTAATTTATTACGTGGGCCTTATTGTGGAATATTTTGAGTACAATGAGTACACATTTTTCCAAAATTTCCGTACTGTCCTCATATACGAATCTGGTAGAGCAAGATGAAATATTTCCAAAGAAATTGCCCGAACTAATTGTCGGTCCCGTGTATGATGAATGTGGATTCACGCTTAACGAAAGATTGGCCCTGCGACAGGCGTGGCGGGTGATTAAACCCTTGGAGCGCAGCTATGGAAAATTGATATATTTCGAGTAAGCCAAAAAATTGTGTACTTTTAATGCAATCCATAAACCAGTGACCGTTAAGCTTTTTAATGGAACACTACAAGTCGATTGAGTCCTTTCGACACAATGGAAAACTTGATCTGTATCGTTTGCATAATCATTCCTTGGCTGTAATGCGCTTCATCAGCTCCATTATAGAGCAAAATGATCCAGTTGTGTTCCAGGCTGTACTGGTGGACAACTACAATATGCACTGTCGTGCCCATGTCAATCCTGAATATATAAAGGTAAGCAAATTTTACAATTTTTAAAGAAATCTCATAAGTTGTATTTTTTAACAGATAATTGCCAGAGCTCTGATTAACTATGTGCTGGATAAGCTTAAAGATATTTGCTCGGCTTCCCTGGAGAGCGGCTTCGAGCGACTGTTGGAAAAATTCAATGCTCTCTACAATGAGGAAAAGTCTAAAGGCTTAAGTTTTATGTTCAGGCGAAGCGAAAGCAAGGATATTTCAAAAAGCGTCGTTTCCGCGGAGCCTGAGTAAAAACTAAAACGCATATGAATATGTAAAAATTATCCAAGGCCTTATCCATATTCAAATCTGCGCCCTTTTTGCCCTCCCACCTACACCACCCCCACCAACCACCACGCACTGCTCCATTCAACTGACTAATCATCAATGTCAATGCAAATCGGCCAGTCGACAGCTGGCGTCGCTGCCTCTGCTGCTGGCTCAGTCAGCGTCATTGCGATACACATATCAATTGACTACGCGTCGTCTCAGTCGACGCTGTCGTCGCAGTCGCAGTCGAGGCGCTGCATTGGTCGCGACGTTCAGTTTTGCCGTTAAGCGCATTTCCTTAAAAAAGTTCAGTTTTCAGTTTAGCTCGTACGCTCAATCCACACGTTTCGGCATTTAAAATTAAATACTAGCATTAACCAACCGAGTGAACATCAAAATTAAATGATTTACAATACCATTTAATTTTGAGAAAATTTAACAAATTGATACGGAAATGGTTGCCACTGAGGATATAACTAAGGTGAGCTGAAGCAAGCCAACTAGAAATAATTGTTAAAATAATTGTGTAATTAGTAAATAAATCAAAGATATGTCATATTTAAGTTCTTTGTGTTTAAAAATAAATCAAACTTTTAGCTATTTGTGGCTAAAGAACTGATTGCAGCTATCTCTTTGGCCCCATAAACAACTGAAAAGTATGCTACACTATTGTATATGGCCCAAACTGACATAATACCCACCAATACTGTATGGCTAATGTCGATTATTATTTATTCATAGCCACTAGCACGCAATGCAGAGCTGATTTACAACTCTTTAACGTACTTACCAAATTATTGAAAATATCTTATCTTGATTTTAACATCAGCATTTTTAATCCGATTTTGCTCTGACCGATTTATAATACTTGTATTACTTTGTTGCTACTGGCGGAGTCATAAGATTTCATAAATTATTCAGCGTCTACTAGCCCGATAGGGCAGCCATCATAAATATTAACCAACATTCAGAGCACTACTCGTACTCGCAGCTAAACCCATAAGGGTAATTAATAAAACAGTTAAGCAAGCGGCACGCTTTATGGCTTTGGTTTTATCTTTGTAATAGCCACATTCCTAAAATAAACATTTATATTTGCCAAGTGCTACTTGAATAATTTTAAACGATTTGGTTACATTAAAAATTCTTATTAAATCGTAAAGAAATCATGGGTATCTGGAAGTTGTTTTCACTTTTATTTTTATTGATTTGATTCAAGAAATACACACCAAAAATATTTTATCAATCAGCTGTGGTTATGCGGTCACGCTTGTATGGCCTGCTTTCGATAATAGTAGGTCATAAAAGAACTTTGGGCATTACGCTTTATGCTTGAGACTTTCATTTACTCACTTTCCTGGCTGATAAGCGTGATTCACGTGCGTCTCCTCCTCCGCTGATAACAGTGATAACAGAGATTACACATATGATTATACATGTTCAGCATTGCCAAACTTTTCTAATTGTATGTTTATTTTATCGCACAATATTAATATGATTGGAGAGTGTTTAATTAGTAAATACCCTACATTCAGCTATTAAATACCAGTCTGTTATCAAGAGTGGCAGAGTTAGTAAACTGATTTAGAAGAGCTATAAAATATATGCTTAACATAAACACTTGTTTACAGGGTATAAATGCGTATGATAGGTTGTAATTGTTGTTGTTTTGGCTTATCCAATCGCTTATTGTTTTCTGTTTTAAGACTGGACATGTTTGTGATTGTTTATCTCAATTGTCGAGTAGTCTGCAAGCAGTAATATGTATAAAATATTTACATATCTGCTTTGATATATTATTCATATACATGCTAAATGCCCATCTTAAAAAGTATATTAAAAACCGCACTTTAAACCGCAACTTAAGATAAAAAGGAAAACAACTACTGTGAATCAGAATCGCTAGCTATAAATAGTTGTCTATAATACTTAATCGCATTTATGCAAATTTGTCATCCCACAAAGTCAATCAATTAATTTATGCAGAGAGAAAGGGGGAAAAGGGAGACTTCAACTACGACAAGCCCTGACAATAATCACTTAAATAGGACACACCTTTAATTACTGGACTCAACTGCACTAGAATCTCTAATTGGTTTTCATTCCTTGAACGTGTTTTTTTTTTATGACTGCCCTAAACGTTTGCCCTCGATAGTCATAGCTAATAATTACAGCAACATACCTAGCATAGAGCAATCAATTTACGAACAACTCCTACGACAAAACCCGAATGTTGTCTTCGTGCCAGCAACAGCAACAACAAAGTACAAAGACGAAGCGCAGCGGCGCCAAAAGCAACGTCGTTGATTGCGCTTGACATTGTAATGCAGAGAATGGTAGAGTGGGTGGGGTGTGGTGGGGTGGGGGGAGATTGGAACAAGTGGAATCGGCAAAAGGTAAACAGAGCAAAGCAAACTGCGCAAACTAATTAGCATGTGATGCGCCTCTTTTAGATCTGGTGGGTGTGTCGCTCTCTTTTGCTCACTCTCTCTCTCTCGATTGGTCTCTGTCTGCGCGCTCAACAAGTGCAACGTCCATACGCTCTTTGTGATGCTCTCACTTTTGCTCTCTTACTGAGCATCACTGTGTGAGTGTGTGTGCATGTGTATGCTTGACATGTTGTTGCTGTTGTTGTTGTTTTGTGGCGACAGATTTATTTGGCATTAATTGCAATTACGTTTTTTGTATAAATTTGAAACGCGCAAATACTAAATAATTCACATTTCGCATTGATAAGCGTCGAATGCTGAAAAGGATTTGCATTCTACACTTTCAACACATTAATTTATTAAAAATATATGTAAATGGATTTATTACAATGCTAATAAAGTAACAAAGTTAATTACTAAAAAAATGTATAATAATATAGGTTTATATAAAAGACAACTATATGTTTAATGTGTAGAATATACGTATTACACGTCTAACTTTTGGTAAATTAAAATTCCTTTAACTAACGCATTTGGCTGCCGTTTAAACGTAATTTTTTTGGCAAGTGCTCGAAAAATGCATTAGGAAATTCTAGAAAAGCGCAAAGCAGGAAGCACTTGATTGGTCAGAATAGGGGGCGTATGCGTAATATCTAAATACCGCTGTTTATTACGAAATCCAAAAATGTTATAATTGCAGACTGCAGCCCATGTGGCTTAAATTAAGAGTGTATTAACCTTACATTATTAGTCTTTGTACCTGTTTATGTTTTCATTTAGTTTCTCGCACTTTGTCCCTTTGCGTATAAAAGACGAAATTAATTGCATTAAAAATAACAAGTTTTCTTCACACACCGAAGCAGCAATACTCTAATCCGACTATTGCTATAGTTTCTATACCATTTCTTAGTTAGTGTATTTTAAGAGTGTGGGCCCAAAACAGACGCGTAGTGAATAATTTCAAGATACGAGAAGAAAATAAGATTTTCGAAGAGTCGGCCAAAACAGTCGTCTCCAACTGTGTTGGCCGCACAGATCGAGACAATAGCGGAAACTATTCGATTTTCCTATATATATATATATTTTTGCGTATGTGTAGAACACTTTGCATATATTTTGTGATACAATAAATGACTAGAAATTAAAATAGCGCAAAATTAAAACAAACAAAAAATTTTCAAATTGTGCGTCTTGTGATAGTGATAAAAGTTATATAATCCGATTTTGGGGGAAACCACTTGGCTAATACACGAGCAGATTGACGCATGGACTCGGACAAAGTAGTACGCGCCATGGCACGCTGGTGGCAGGTAAAGGTCAACGTTGCGGGTCATTTAAATATGGCAAGCAGCGCACAGACAGCACACACCTCCTTTTTATAAATAAACACACACACACGCACACACACTTACACGTCTAAAAGTGGCATTATTCAATATGATTTATTTTTATGTGCTCCATTTTTGGTAAAAGAAATAAGTGACGAATTTTAATTGTAGCTAAAAGTTTAAGTTAAAAAGTTACTGTAAAATTTCTTTAATCAGTTTACTCTACAAATAGCTATAGTAACCATATCAACGCTAGCACGTGTCGTTGTAATCGGAAATAGATTCACCTAAAAGTGTCCCCCATTTGAGTTCTTATAAAAAGTTGTACGAATTTCACTTGATCTTCACACAGACTGTCAGTCAAGAAGACAACGATGTGACGTCACACAATCCCATGCTCTACGATCCGCTGCAAGATGGCGTCGTTAAAACCTCTAAGACTCGCCAATATGTCGCCGCTCTCATAGGTAAAACTTAACTAAACCACTTTTAATTTATTTATTTAATAAAAGTTGCCTTTTATAAGTTTGTTTGGGCGCCGTGGCGGCGGGTACTGCGTTGGCCTGGACCAGTCCGGTGTTGCCACAGATTGGCGTGAATACCACAGCTGTGGTGAATGCAACTTACCCGAGTGTGAATGCCACGCAGCTCAGTGGAAATGTAACCGTTAATGCAACTACTGAGGTAGTTAATGTTACAGCACCGCCACCTGATGATGGACAAATGCACCTGACTTTGGCTCAACGTAAGTTTAAAGAGTTTAAATAGAACTAATCAACGCTTTATACTTGACGACGGCTACTGATTTTTGAGATTTGTTTTTTAGAAACCTGGGTGAGTTCCCTGTTGGCCATTGGCGCCTTCTTAGGTGCCCTGCCCACAGGCTACATTGCCGATGCGATTGGCAGACGCTACACGGCCATGGCAATGGATGTGCCCTTCATTTTGGCCTGGCTGTCGATCAGTTTTGCCAACTCCGCTGGTTGGCTGTACCTGGGACGCTTCCTCATAGGTAAACACTTGAAATTTCATTTGCTGCATTCCTTGCCCTAATCCTTTCAAGCCCTTTAGGCATCTCGACTGGCAGTTTCTGTGTGGTGGCTCCCATGTACATCTCGGAGATAGCTGAGACAAGCATTCGAGGTACGCTGGGCACACTGTTTCAGCTGCTGCTCACCGTGGGCATACTCTTTATCTACATCATTGGCTCCCTGGTATCCTGGCGCGTGCTCAGTCTGATGTGTCTCGTGGTGCCCATTCTGCTGCTGTTCGGCATGTGGATGCTGCCAGAGACACCTGTCTACCTGCTGAAGAAGGTGAGTTGCAGTACGTTTCTAGCAAAGGAGTTTATCTAAACTTTATCACTGCTCTCTCGACAGGGTCGTCGTGCGGAGGCTGCACTGTCCCTCAAGTGGCTCTGGGGTAGATTCTGCGATTCCCGCAGTGCCATACAGGTTATCCAGAATGATCTCGATCAGACCAGTGCCGATGTGTCATTCCTCGATCTGTTTAGCAATCGGGGAGCTCGTAAGGGACTTATCATCTCCATGCTGCTGATGGTCTTCCAGCAGCTCTCGGGCATCAATGCGGTCATCTTCTACACGGAGTCCATCTTCAAGTCTGCGGGAAGCAGTCTCAGTGCCTCATTCAGTTCGATTATTGTGGGCGTGGTGCAGGTGATCATGACACTCGTGTCCTCGCTGCTCATCGAACGTGCTGGACGCAAAATGCTACTACTCTTCAGCAGCACAGTGATGGCCATCTGTCTAGCGATTCTTGGCGCCTACTTTGACATGAAGGAGAGCGGCAAGGATGTCTCCCACATCGGTTGGCTGCCACTGCTCTGCATGGTCTTGTTCATCATTAGCTTCTCGGTGGGCTACGGTCCCATTCCCTGGCTCATGATGGGAGAACTCTTCATGCCCGACGTCAGGGCCACCGCCGTGGCACTTACTGTCATGGTCAACTGGCTGTGTGTGTTTGTGGTCACCAAATGCTTTGGGGTTATGCTCAGCGATTGGGGTTCGGATATGACCTTCTGGTTCTTTGCCAGCTGCATGACGCTGGCCACAGTCTATGTGGCTCTGGTCCTGGTGGAGACCAAGGGCAAGTCATCCAGCCAGATACAAACGTGGCTCAGTGGACGTTAACTGTAGTTACTTGACTAAACTCATAAATCAATGCCAAAAAATATTTAATATAATCAAAGACTATATATTATTAAGTTTAAAGAGACGATGGTCAGTAGAGACTTAACATGAATTCACATGTAGCTTATGTAGGATATAAAACGAAAGGGAAGTGATTGTAGTGTGGCTCAGCTGTTAGTTGCGCGCGCTGTCGCTCTTGGGTTCCAGGTTCGTGTGACGATGTGGGCAGAGCAAAAGTTTTTCATTTATTAAAATTTTTAAAAACTTTTTGAATTTTTAAATTTATAATTTTAAAACATTTCTGTTTCTTTTTACTTTGGCATACTTAAAAACTCGAAAACGTATCTCGACTATACTATAAACAATTATTTACCTGACTCTTATATCTTTGCATATAATTCTTCATTATATTTCCCATGACCTACAATTTACTTAAATCGTCATAATATATAGTCTTTGTTATATAACGCATACGCCACGTATCGCGCAACACACACAATGTACAACATTTAAGATTATTGTTTTATTCGTAGCATAGTTTAAATTAGTTTATAAGTTGTTGGCATACATGATCACTGAATTTCTTAGCTAAACGTAAATGTATCTGTAACTGTAACTGTAGCTGTATCTTTAAGTGTGCGCTTGTAAAAAAAGACATGTCTATAAATCAATCTAATTATATATTGTATAAATACAATATTGATAATAAAACAACCGATTGTACAGTTACAACTGCATCTACATAGAAATTGTCTGGCTCTGGAAGCGAGCAACTACACAGCCAGAAATAAAGCTGAAGTTTTAAAGCATGTTTTGTTTATTGCAATTTTATAAGTAGGTGCAAGTGTTCGTTAGTAATATTAAGAACATGAGTTAAAAACAGTTTAAAATATTTTGTTTTTTCATTTTAAAGGTTTACACAGTAACTCAGTCCATTTAAGTGTTTTTCTAGGCACAACTTACTAGACTTTTTCTCGCCGTGCATACTATAAGCTCACTCGTACTGACCCGACTGCTGATAACCCTGCTTGTAATTTTCTTTCTTCCTATGGAAACGCCCCTAAAATTTGCAGCTAATCAGCTTGGGCTGACATAACAGCTGATATGTCATATTAGCCAGGCCACGCCCACCACTGGCGCCGCTGTAATGACCTTGACCTTGACAATTTGCCCCTAGCTAAATTGAGACATAAATTGATACGCTGCCAGGTAACTGTAATTATTTATTGACGCTCTTCTTCTACTTTCTTATCGTTCGCTTCTTCTTACATTATGCAAATATTTAATTATACTTTTTCCTGTTTGTCACGCGCTGCTCAGGAAGTTCATTTTGGGGAACTCCCTACTCGGCATTTCAGGGCCAAAACTGTTGCCGACTTATTAACGTTTATAACAGGTTGTTTAAGCCAAGTTGTGATAAAAACTGCTTTCTTAAATGTCTTGATTTGCGAGTGTTTTACAAACAAGTCGTTTAATTTGCTTAGCACTTTGGATTGCGGTGACTTGATGACTTGATTGATGATCTAAGCCAAAGATCTAAAACAAAGCTGAACTGACAGTTTAGTAGTTAGTCTAAAGAAGCCAGAAATAAAACGTTAACTGATTTCCTGCTTGGTTAGTTTCCATGCTACTTTCGTTTGCTGTCGCTTTCACTGCCTGTTGTTAACTTGGCCTTAAATGTCAAATTCCCCAATTAGAATTATTGGCAAGAATTCAGTTATCACACGCCACAAACACAACGTGTTTTGCATCTTTCTCAAAACTTGTTTATGAAAATTGGCTTGTTTTGAAAGCTACTCGTTTAAGTTTATTTATCAGTAAACATTTAAGTATATATTTTATATATAACTGACTCTCGTCTTATTTATCAGCCAGTTGCCTTATTTCATTCATTCATTTCGAGTTCATTGCTGATTCCGGCAGGAATTTTTATTTTTGCAGACAGTCGAGAGATGCGCTGCATTCTTAATGCACATTTATGGCAGCTGCAGCGCACAGTGGGGCAAATTGAACGAATTGTCAATTTATTTCAATTTTTTTAGGCAGTTAAGTTGGCGTTTTTTAAAGACTTTTTAGTGGCTATTAATCAAACTGTTTGGAAATTACTACTTTGAAAAGCTTTGTTTATTAAAATTTGTTTAACTGTTGAATAAAAATTATTTAAAAATCTAAGGCACTTATAAAGTAAACTTGGCACTTAGTAAGACTGCATTTTTATGGCTTTTCTAAAACAGTAAAGCAAGTTTATAGCAATAGTAGTCAATTTCTGCTGTAATTGAAGGGAAGCTGAAATAAATAATTTATATAAGTCATTAAACCGTGTATAACTCAAAATATCTGTTGCTTAATCATAGCTCATCTTGTTTAACATTTTTACATAACAACATTATCAGTGTGCTGATCTTGTTTTATTATTTTATATAATTAAAACGACGAGTTACTTAACTACATTTATTTATTACCTATAAACATACAGTTACAAAAAATAAACACAAAAACAAATGAAAAACTAATTCTTAAATAACTTAATTTTATATTTTTCAACTACTTTGTGTTCTATTACCTATAAACAAACACTTTAAAAAATAAATACAAAAACAAATGAACAACTAATTCTTAAATAACTTAAATTTAAATTTTTCCATTACTTCCATTACTTACTAACAATACTTCTAGCCCCATGCGTCACCACTTCATGACGTCGTGTCCCACTGTGCGTGCCTTACATTTCAATTAGCTGCAACACTTTAAAGCGCACGCACGTTAATTTATCAGTCTGAAATCTAACTGTAGCTGCTAATAAAGCGACTAAATAAGTCACTGCTCCGGGTATTGTCAGCAAAACGACTAACGTCAGTTGCATGTCAATTAACTTCCTCAAAGTGTCGGATTTCAGTTCGTTTTTTTAGAATTTTCCAACACAGTTGGGCGGAACTAAGACGACATGTCTGTCGTATCATGAATGCATCATTAAACATTCAGCTGCCATAGACGTGTACTATTTAATTTTTATTTCGTATTATTTGTTTTGCACTTTGTTTTGATTTGTGTTCCATAAAGCAGTCAAATTGATAAAAAACAATTAAGTAAAATAAACAAAATAAAAATAAAACTTAAATACATGTGCACAGTTTGAAACGTTGTTCGGTTCAACGATCGTCTGCTATATATATAGACTATATAGACGATGTGTACTATATAGTTGTGTGGCATATCGTATTTGTATAGTGCTTATTATCTACTCGCTGCTACTAAACACGAACCGCGAATTACGAATTACGAATTACGAATGCGTCTGTCATAATTTCTCGGCTCAATTCAGTATTCTACAATTTTATCTTTTTTGTAGTCATTTTTTTTTTAAGTAAAATCCACAAAACCGTCGAAACATTCGCGCAGCGGTCGCATTCGAGTTGTGACAACGGAAGTGGACAGACATTACGAGATACATCTCCCTTTCTACCTCTCGCTCTCCGATCTCCAGCGGGCTCAGTAATAACTGTAAAATTTTCCAAATTATTTGAAATTTTCCTTTCCATTCCCGCCAGTTAATTGATAATTTCGGCAAAATGGGTGAGTGAACAATCAAATAAACAACAATAAATTATTTTGAATTTTATTATTGTTACTACTATATTTTTTTTGTTGTGGAAATAAGTGCTGATTAAATGTGCTTATATTCACTTAAACTACGATAATGAATGTTACAATAGACACTCCACTTCACTCCACTCCACTCGCTTTATCACACACGACGCACTAATCTCAATTTCTGAACTGGACTGAATAACATTTGCTTGCCATTGACTATGGGCCAAACTGTTTACTTTATATCAATTATTGGCTCCGCAGAGACCTTTACTTGGTCATCAGTTACAGTTGTGATTTGTTGTCAGATCAGACGGTGTTCAGTTGCTACCAACTGTCGTTTAAATCCTTTTATTCTTATCCTTTAGTTGTGAGTATTGTGCAAGTAATAAAAACGGGATTCAAACTGTTTCCTGTCAGTGCTACAAATATGGACAACAGCTCTACCTATAACCGACTTAGTCACATTGAGCGCATAACTGTAAACTTATATGAGTTTATACCGCCTATTTCTGCCTTCCACTTGGGCTCCATTGATGGAAGATTCTGTGTCAAAAATGGCTTAAATTGTGTTGTGTTTTTTGGTATGCAAGTGTCAAACTGCGAAAGTTTCAATCTTTTTCAGTTTTTTCAATGTTTTTGTCACACTGTTTTTATCTGTCTGTGTGTGTGTCTGTCTGTGTCTGACTTTGTCTTTGTGTTTGTGCTGCCCACCTCGACCTCTATCAATGAAAGTTGTCCACAAATTTTGTTGATTAGCGCCCAATTTCGAGACAGACAAAATCAGCCCATATGTGGGCCAACTTATCAATCCGTTAACGTTACTACTTGATTAATCTGTGTCAATGCAATACACTTGTGCTCCAGTCTACACATAATAATTAATTTTTCTTTCGTTGCGAACAAACACAGCTGATAGTCAGAAAAGTTTAACTAAAAAGTAGCTGTAAAGAAATTTATTTAATGTATTTTAAAATAATGTGGCTTAGTTTTTTAACTAAGAAGTCATTAACACACTCACAACTAACCAAATTATGCCAAGCATTAAATGGATTATTCGTGATTGTTTTTGGAGCAATAAATTTGTGGGTTATTAGTCAATAAGTCATAAATATAGTTTTATGGCTTACCTTTTTACTCTGCTCGATTTTATAGCAATATATTTGCTAATATATGCAAAAATATAATTATAACAACAGGAAAACTAATATAAATAATAATCACAATTATTCTAAATATTTAAGGTTTCAGTTAGGCGAGTCGACTGTTAAAGGCCACGTCCAATTGTCCGATTCAGATCAATCTGTGAGAGGATAGTTATAATAGCAACATACAATTAATATTTGAGTTTGGTGCAGGTAGCTCAACTAACACTACATGTCTTCATACAAATGTCCTATTTATCGAAAGGTTTCTACTATGGAAGCTACATTATATAGTTTTCCGATTCGCATCAAACTTGGTGCGGATAGTTATAATAGTTATAACATACACATAATATGTGAGTTTGGTGTCGGTAGCTCAACTAACACTACAAAAGTCCTATTTTTCAACCGATTTGTCCTAAGGAAGCTACATTATATAGTTTTCCGATTCGCATCAAACTTGGTGCGGATAGTTATAATAGTTATAACATACACATAATATGTGAGTTTGGTGTCGGTAGCTCAACTAACACTACAAAAGTCCTATTTTTCAACCGATTTGTCCTAAGGAAGCTACATTATATAGTTGTCCGATTCGGATTAAACTTAGTGGGGATAGTTATAACACTGCCTTATACTTGTACGTTAACACCATACACTGCCTTTCAATCCAAATTTGTTGCCTTTAGCTCTTGTAGTCTTTAAGAACCAGCTGATCAAACGGACAGACAGACGGTCTCGGGACAATGGGGTCAGATTAGACTCCTTCTACCTGTTGCGCACACATTGGGGGGACTAACAGGCAAAAATTATAAAAGCTCAATAAAAATGATTAACTATGTATGTATATACATTTTAATAATAAAGTTGTTAGGTTACTGTTTATAATAGAATTAGTAATATTAAAAGTAGCACGCTATAAAATAACAAACAAAATCGGTACGTTGTAAAGTAAACTTAGTTTCGATTGAAAATCTGCTCTAGAAAATGAACACTCCCAGTAGAAATTCAGTGAGATCCATTAAACTTTCACACCAATTTATCCAATCAGCCAATAATTTGCTGTTATTCTGCTAAACGAAAACAACAGACGGAAATGTTTGTATTATTACGAATTATTGTTAACAAGAAGTGTGCTTAAGGCGCCCGATGGGTCAGCTGGGTATTATGTATAACGGTACAAGTGCCGTTATGCACTACTGGCGACTAGAGACTGAAGTGGGTCAGATTGTGTAAAGCAAACAAATCGAGATTGGGCAGAGGACACAACTTTAAAGGGGTCGCATTGCTTGATGTTTTTGTAGTTGTTGTTGTTGTCGTATAGTTGGCTTATCACTTTGGTTTTGTTCAAGTGCAAATTGCACACAAGTTTTTTTTACAGCGAATTTTTGAAAGACAATTCAGAGTACTCACATTTGGTTGCATCGTTGCATCAATCGATGATTAAGTGCCGTTTAGATGCCAAGCTTTTCTGATAAGATAACACACACTTACACACACACACACTCTCTCTCTCTCTCTCTTTGTGTGCCTTATTGATTTGAGTTTTTGAAAATCTTTAAAATCGTCCGATTCACAGTCGACAAAATCATTTGAGTTTTCAGCCCAAAAGCTAACAGTTCAATACGATTTCGATCCACGTTCGATCGCTGCTTAAATAATTATTTATTTACCATGTAAGGATGTGATTAAAAAGAATTCCACTTAATTGTCGAATTGTGTACACAAATTATACAAAATTGTCAACAAAACAAGTGGAAGTTATTATTAGCTTTTGTCTGTCGCGCAATTAAAATTAATGAATTATTTACGGCATTTTGGCTAATGAGTTTTGTCTGATTTCAATTTCTCACTGTGATTTTGCAACATTTATTTAATCGCATATTTAATGTGAATAAAACAATAAGTTAGTGACTGTGTGTGAGTGTGTGTGTGAGTGTGTGTGTTTTCATTGCGCTTTTAACAATTGATGCTGGCCAAAATTATAAACTGGAGAAATATTTTAATTTATGTAAACATTTATTAGTTTAGTGTTGATTGGACTAACGCGGCGTATGCGCAATTTGTGAAACTGAAAACGCTTCAAAGAGGAATTGAAATGGAAAAACGGAAAAGTGTCTTACTGTGTTGCCAGTTTAGCCTATTTAGAGCTACATAAAAGCTTAAGTGAATGAAATATAGGCTAACTTATAGTTGTTTAGCTTTTAGCTTATTTAAATTTTTGAATCTAGTACAAATTGTTGTGAAGTATAATTAGTACTAGTACTACTACTATGATTAGTACTAGAGAATTAATTAGAAATTGTGAGTGAACTTTAAGCTGAATAAGTTGTGCCATTACTGAGTTTCGAATTTTCGCATTAGTCTTTTGAATTTTAGTGAGAAATTGTTTCCGTAAATTGGGAAAAGTCGGACACTTTCTGTCAGTTTATTAGCTGGCAATCTAGCTTTTTTCTGATATGCACTTTAGGACAAGTCATGCTACAGAATCTACCTAAAAGTGAATATCGGAAAAAAAGCTAGATTGCCAAACTAAAAGATAAAAAAATGAAATATGATATTACACAGTAAAAGATAGTCCTTGGAAATCGAAATAAAGTCAATTCAAAAGAATGCCAGAAGTAGAGCAATTCCCCATTATTGTCAAACTCTTTAAATATTTTAATTGAATTAATTGTGTAATGTTATAAAATATTTAAGTTTGATTGTTCCATTTACGTGTTACATTTAGTTACATCTTTTCTGTGCAGAGCCGCAATAACTTTACGACCTATAAAGTATCGGTCAATAATTTAAAAAAAAACAAATATATACTAAATAAATAAATCAATAAAATTTGGTATGCGTACAGTAATTAATAGATTCTTTGTTTTGATTATAATTTTCCTACCATTACTTAGCCGTACTCAGTCATGTCAAAATCAAAAGTAAATATATATTTGGTCAAAATAATTATGCCTCATAATGTATTTATGTTGGTTATAGATACAAATTTGTATGAACAATTTACTAAAATTAGTTAGAAGAATTTCTAAGGATTATTTAAAGCAGTTTTACAATTTCCCAGCTATTTTATTTAACAACGATTAGCTTTTATAACTAAGCCGTTTGGCCAAAACTGTTGCCTACAATTCAAGCAGAAGACTTTTCAATTCCCATTTACAAACGATTAAACAAATAAATAAATTTAATAGCAGCATGATACCAAGAAGTGGGCGCTAATCGCCCAAAAGGGGGCGTGTCGTCTGAATAAATTTGAATTAGTGCATTTGATTTGGTTTTGCAGCTGCTTCACGTGAGCAAGCCATTTGCCAGCAATGAGTCGGCTGAGAGAGCAAAAAGAAGAGCAGTCTTACACTGAAGTCAACTCCTTCCAGATGAGCGAAGGATTATCTCCAAATATGGAGCCCGTTAAAACGAGTCGCATCTTTCTAGCCGCAGTAGCGGGTGAGTCATGAATAAAGCCAAGAAAAACTTCATTTAAGCCAAGTTGTTGACTTGTTTTTATATAGCCAATCTGTCCGCCTTTGTGGTGGGCACCTGCCTGGGCTGGACCTCCCCAATCGGTCCCAAGCTGAAGAGCGCAGACACCTCCGATTCTCCGCTGGACAGACCCATAACAGCCGACGAGGATGCCTGGATATCCTCGTTGATAGCCATTGGCGCCTTGTTGGCCCCGTTTGTGGCTGGTCCACTGGCGGATCGCATTGGACGCAAGTGGGTGCTACTCTCGAGCAGCGTGTTCTTTGTGCTGGCCTTTCTGCTTAACATGGTCGCCTCGGAGGTTTGGATACTCTACGTGTCCAGATTGGTGCAGGGATTCGGCGTGGGCTTTGTGATGACCGTGCAGCCCATGTACGTGGGTGAGATAGCCACCGATAATGTGCGTGGCGCTACCGGATCCCTCATGCAGCTGTTCATTGTCTGTGAGTAATTAATTCGCAACCAACTCGCTCCGCTTTAACCACTTACTCATCCCTTCCAGCTGGCATACTCTACGTCTATACCATTGGACCCTTTGTCTCCTACCAGACACTCCAATGGTGCTGCATTGTACTGCCCATCATCTCGGATGTGGTCTTCTTCTTCATGCCCGAGAGTCCCTATTACTTTGCCGGCAAGGGACGCAAAACGGATGCACTGCGTTCACTGCAGTTCCTGCGTGGCCAGAGCCCCGAGGGTGTACACGATGAGATGGCGGTCATTCAGGCCAATGTGGAGGAGGCCATGGCCACCAAGGGCACTTTCATGGATCTGGTCAAGAATCCCAGCAATCGCAAGGCTCTGTTCATCTGTGCCGGTCTCATCAGCTTCCAGCAGCTGTCGGGTATCAACGTTGTTCTCTTCAATAGCCAGTCGATCTTCGCCAGCGCCAATACTGGTCTGGATCCGGCCATAGCTACCATTATCATTGGCTGTGTTCAGGTCAGCTCATCAGGACTTACGCCCATCGTTGTGGATCGCTTGGGTCGCAAGGTGCTGCTACTAATCTCGTCCAGCATCATGAGCGTGGGTCTCGCTGCTCTTGGTTTCTTCTTCTACATGAAACTGGTGGTAGGAGACATCTCTAGTGTCTTGTGGCTCCCAGTGCCGGCGTTAATCATCTACAATATTGTCTACTGCACGGGCTTTGGACCGCTGCCTTGGGCTGTGCTGGGCGAGATGTTCCCGGCCAATATCAAGTCCATTGCCTCCTCTGTGGTGGCCAGCACCTGTTGGATTCTGGGCTTTGTGGTAACACGCTATTACCCGGCTCTCGATGCACTTGGCTCCTATTATGCTTTCTGGCTGTTTGCCATCTTCTGCGTGGTTGCCTTCTTCTTTGTGCTGTTCGTCGTGATGGAGACGAAGGGTCTGAGTCTGCAACAGATTCAGGATCGCCTCAACGGCAAACGGAACTAAGCTTGTATAACTTTGCCAATCCTATAAGTTTAAGTCCTATATACAAGTATTTTATTACCTAATTTTAAGCATATTTTTAAATTGTTATTCATTATTGTTTTACCGTAATAAAAGAACAAAACTCTTGACAATAATAGATTGCTTTGAATTATTCAAAATCAAATATTTCAATTGCCCGCGCATTAAGTTCGTTCAGCATGGCAAAAGCTAATCGATACAAACAACATTTCGAAATAACTTTAACAGCGCAGGCTGTAACAGCCCTGTTATGTAAAACAGCTGTTTGTTAACAGTCTTCAATTAATGCAGATCAATAGTTTCGTCAGCATTATTTTTTTATATATTTTTAGTATTTTGTACACTTTTTTATTCAGTTTATTTTAAAATATTTATTTTTCCATTTTCTAGTTCCATTTCATGACGATTAATCTATCGATATATCGATACATGCTTGTGGCAGCCCTGGTCGTCTCGTGTTTTTCTGTTTATCTGTCTCTTACAATTCTTTTCGTCAGTTTCGTTACATTTTTCGTCGAGTGTGGTGCGCTGCGCGGGTGACTCTCGTCGAATTGTTGTGCCAGCGCGTAGAGCGGCTGTTTTAGAGCTTATATGTATATGCATGGATAAGTGTATGTGTGTGTGTGCGCGCGCGTGTGTGCAAAACAACGAAAGGCATTAAATAAATTGAATTAATGTCAAAAAATTCAAATGCAAACATAAGCTAAATTCGTTCGTTTAATATTGTAAGACAGTTACCAAATATTTTGCGTGTAAAGAAATTCCCATAGAAGAGCTTGCGGCAACAAAATAGCCACTTTTAAATAAGACAAAAACACGGAGCTGGCAAAACGAGAACCACGATATACCAATACCATTGCAGCACACATCAATGCCGTTATAATTTGTAAATGCAAATAAAGTTATCATCTTTTGTTTACACTTAAAACGCACCGGGGAGTGCCAACGCGTGTGTGTGTGAGTGAGTGCGTGTGTGCACAAGTGCCTGCCGTTATTCTGGTTGCTGTTTCTGTTTTGGGTTTCCGTATTTTTTTTGTGTTGTTGTCTTATGCTTTTATGAATTGCTGCAACGCGCATCCTGTTTTACATACAACATCTCCAATTGGAAGACAGCTTCAAATAAACGATGCCTGCTCTGTTCTCAACGCTGCCGCTGTCTCTGTACTCGCATCAAAGTCGCTGACACGGGAAGTGGAAGTGTGATGTCACCACATTTGCCTGCTGCAGTCGACAACAACAACAACAACAAGAAGAACATAAACCAGAGCAATAAGATATTTTACTATTACTGCCAAACTACAAACACAACAACAAAAAATACGCATAGAGAAGCGAAGCAAAAACAACAACGACAACATTATTGCAATTGCTCTGAATTCTTAAGATTCAGACACTGGCTGACAACATGAAAATGCCTCGGTCGCTTTCCCATTTCCATTTACAGTTGCAAGCGACAGCGCTGTTGTTGTTATTGCACACCATATGCTTGCAACACATCGCACACGTCACAGCTGACAACTTGGAGTCAAAAGGTGAGTACGCAACTTTTCAGTCCCACTGTGTGCACACTACATAGACATGCAAATAGGTATGTTCACATACCAAAACTCCCCATTGAAAGTGGCATGCAAAATGTGTGGCAAGAACTAATCAAAATTCAGTTTTGCACAAACCTAAACAAGTTGTCAATCAAGTTCAGCAAGCTACACGCACAGTGGTGCCAAACAGTAGCCGCACCGCTTGAGCTTTTGTAGCCACAACTTTAAAGTTTAGTTCATTTGTAGCTGCTATTTGGTGGTTTACCTGCCGACAGGTAGTTTCATTAATCGAAAACTGAACATTAGTTTGCCAAGCAGTTTTGAAATGTATCTTTAATGATATTCTGACCAGTGTCAGGCAAAAATAACAGAAGTTAAACAACCTTGAGCTTGTAAAAACTTGCTTACATTTGCTCATCGTCTGCTGCTGCTACTCAAGTTTCTTTGTCTTCGTTAACTTTATTATTGAAAAAATTTAAACGAGTTTACAAAACTTTATAAACACATTAAGCTGCCACTGCTGTAAAATTTAAATAGAGTTGCAGATAAATATGGGAATAAGGATATGCAAAAGTGTTTAAATGTAAGGAATAAAATACGTATCTTTTTATTGTACTCATTTGTGGGGATACTATATTAGTCATACTGTTGTAGTAGCTGT
Organism: Drosophila nigrodunni; assembly: GCA_020829145.1. Classification (NCBI taxonomy): domain Eukaryota; kingdom Metazoa; phylum Arthropoda; class Insecta; order Diptera; family Drosophilidae; genus Drosophila; species Drosophila nigrodunni. Next base: position 20,998,545 of record JACVCZ010000001.1, read on the forward strand.
AAAAGGTATAAAATTTATACAATTATGATAATAAATACAAAAAGAGTTGTTAAATATTACACAAAAGCACTGACTTATAGTGATAAGAAGTATTAGTAATTATTGCCAAATTTAAAACCATTTGTTACTTAACTTAAAGTAAACTAAATTACAGGGTATTGCACATTTGCACACTTCAAATCAACTCAAATGGCACGTGCTGCTTGTTGCCTTTTGCCTCTTTGCTCCTGCTTAAGTGTTTCCCAAAACAGTTTGGATTCACGTGAACTTGTCCACAATGTGAGACTTTGTCTATCAGCAACTTAAGTAAATTAGTGTTTTTTTCTGTCTTTTGTATCATGTACTGTTGTAGTGTCATTTGGCACTTGAAGTTGTCTTTATCTAGGCGTCAGTTTTATCAAAATCTCACGTAGTATTTTACCTGATACACAAAGGGGCGCTAAATTGTATTTATTTGTGTGTGTGTGTGTGTGTGTGTGTGTGTATTTTTTTGATTTTGTTTTCATTTGGCGGTTTTTTGATTTGCTGTGATTTCTCCACAGTTTTGACTTGCAAATCTTGAATCGGTTACCTTCACTCACGTAGTTACTTTACTTTTGGAAGTACACAAAAAATCGATTTTAAATACGCCACTTTTACTCTCATTGCAGTGAAGAAAACTTGAAAATTGATTAAGCTTTTATGCAGGTTTTTTTTTTCAATGAAACGCAGTTAATTTTTTTAAATAAATTGTTTAAAAAACTCTGTGCTTGCCTTGTTTTTTTTTGTTATTTTAAAAATGTTTATGAGTAAAAAAGATTTTATGCATGCAACTCTCATTTTTTTGTGGTAGCCACAAAAGGTCAGCGCCTTAAAACGCTTTGGACATACATTCTGGCCAACGCTTTTTTTGGTAACTCGTTGTGGGCCAACGCGCGGCCATTGTCATTTTATTTATGTTTTTACTTATTTTTTTTTTTACTTTGCTTCAATGACACAATCAAGCTGTCGGTGAAGTAATGATAATTATAAATAAGTGGATAGAAACGAGGCATGAGGCATGAGCACAGCACTCGTTTTAACTGTGGCTACTGTTGACGGCCTAAAGCCACATTTTGGTAGCTGGATTTGGTTGCAAATGTGGTCAACAAGCCATCGTCCAAAGATTGACTAAGAATTTCGTTTTTTAATGAACTGAAATTACTCATTTCCTGAGTTTATCTACGAATCCAAATAAGTTTTTGAGTTGCTTTCGAGCTCTAAATTAGTTACAGTCTGTCTAATTGCTACAACTGGCAAATGTCTCATTCATTCTCAATTGACGATAATACCCGGATTCAGTCTAAGCACGTTTAAAATGCTTACAATTCTACCCGAAATTCGACTTGGAAGACAACACAATTTATGCAAATTTCAAAGAACTGTAGGAAGACTGTAGGAAGAGGCCTGTAAGAATATGGTCAGAGGAGGGATAGGAAGGAGAAACGTTGAAATATGCATGCTCAGGCTTCCGTTGAAGCAGGAGGCGGAGGAGGAGGAGGAGCTGCTTCAGTTTCTTGAGTTTCCCGGTTTTCTACATTTAAATTCTTTTGACCTGACTCAATCAAGTCAAGCTTGAAGCTTGGCATACTTAAGAGTCGCTCATGTTCTTGTTGTAAATTGAGTTGATTTTCAATTAAGCAGCGACAATAATGATCATAAACACAGTGATGATCATGATGATGACCACTCGAATAGATACGATGTCGTTCCACGCACAAATTGCATTCGAGTAGTCAGTAAAATTGTGTCCAGGTTCTTTGGCTCCCACAAAACAAGAAGCAGACTCTAAACCCAAATGGATGCCCCTCCGCACCCGACGGCATCTCAACTCTGATGCATATTAATGAGCATCGTCTGGTCTTGGCCTTTTAGCGGTATTGTGTTAACGTTAAAGCTTGCCACATGAGTAAACATGGCCAGAACACAAGACATGTGGCTAAACAGCCGGCAGTGCAGTTTGTATGGGTGAGGTGTGTCTTTCTGCACCCACCAGATACAAAAGTATCTGCAAGTCTTTTGTGTGTAGGTGTCATTGTTTTATCGCTGTGAAATTTGTCGCACTCTATTCTTTTTTTTTGCTCTACAAATTGAATAATTTAAATCGATAACAATAAAATGGAAATTGTCGTTTTATTGTTAATGCTATTATTTTTAATAATTGTTGCATTTAAGCCAAACGTGCGTCTGGTTTGAGGGTTTTTGACTTGTGGCACGTGTGTGCCTCATGCCCCAAAATGTGGTGGAATAATTATCGAGGGTTGTAGAAGTTGATTTGTTTGATTTCACGGTAATGCAAGGGTGGATTTCAAGTGCCGAGATTACACCTAAATGAATGTGCCTCAAAGCGCGTGACACATTCAAAGAAACCCAAAAAAAGAAAAAAATTTGCAACGAATTCTAAACGAAGTATAAAACAGTTTTAGCGAGGGCAAAAGAGCACTACTATCGAAGGGCGGCTGTAATAATTTATGACTTTATTTGCTGCAGTCCAGCCAGCCGGGGTGGATATTCAGATACAGACACAACGACTGTCGTAGATATTAGTTACTAGATACAATGGAAAACTTTCATTAGGGCCCAAAACACATCACATGCGGATTAGTCACCAGTCGCCCCATTTGGTAACAAGTCAACAGGAAGTGCAAGCTTAGAGCTTCAAGTGTCTTGTCCTGTTTGGAAAACTGTAATCACAGTACGCCTGATATATTGTATATATACATATAAATCGGTTGGGGAATTCAGTTCAATACTATTTTGATTTGTTTCCTGCTATTCGATATCAAAGCACTTGAACGCATTGTTTATGCCAGAATCATGAGAATTGTTGTTCATTTCATCTAAACAGACTCTTGGCCAGGGCCGCAGACAGCCGTAGAACCAGGGAGGTAAACTAAACAAAACAAAAAACATTCTCAGTGTGGAGACTACACCCAGTGACAATGCAGCGCCTTGATTGAGGAATTTTGAAATGGAGGTGTACCCAATGATTAATCAAAAACAAAATAAACAAGTTGGAAGTGTGGGAAAGGGGAGTATGTGATCAAAAGATACACAGCATTACACAAGCATAAAATAAACAAGACTTTTTGAAAAACTTTAGCCACAATTTAGCTAAGTACATAAAACAACCCCATTTGTTGCCATTGACAATTACAGGGTACAATTAATAATAATCACTGCGTTGCATCGCATTGCCTTAATGGAAAAGTATCTTTAAGTACGCTTGAATGATATTTGTGAGGTGGTTTGCCTAATTTATGCATCTGAATTGCATTCAACTGACCCAACAGCATGAGCAATGATGCCTAGACAGACAATAGGCTTGCGAGGGCCAAACGAATAGTTTTTGAATACTTGAACGAGTAGAGATATTCGCAACGGAAATGTGACAACACGCTAGGCTGACCAAGCGAAGGGAAAACTCTTGTTCTTCCGGCACAAATGTGTATACGTATGAATCATTTGCGAATATTGCAATTTCATATCAAACAGAGAAACAGGAAAAATCAAATGAGCAGACAGTGAGAGAGTGGGGGAGGTAGGGACAGAGAGAAAGAGGGGAAAACGGGAGAATCAGAGACAGAGAGAGTGAAAGAGAATCACTCATGCAATCAGTCGCGCTCCTCGCTTGTCTGGTCGAGTGTGTGTTTGTGTGTGTGAGTGTGCGTAGGTGTGTGCTTATTTTGAAAACTAAAAAATAAAAAAAACAAGAAAATCGACTACTGCGACATCCAACAAATGACGTCGCTTCGAGGTTCACTGAACTGCAACACTCGACAAATTTTCTGTTTACGTTTTCGTAATAATTTTTGCTTTTCAGTTTTTAGTATTTCAAATCATTTTCGACATCTCATTGCGTTATTGTTTTATTTCGAAATTATTAAGGGCTTAGCAGCAAAGTACTTTTATTAGTTTTACTTGGAACTAATTAATCAATTAATCACTTTCACTTTGCCATTGGTTTTAAAGTAAGCAGCTTGCTGACTGTGTGTTTACTCTTGCTCATTTCTTTGTATTTTATTTAATTACATATTTCTTAGCTTAAATATAAATAATTAGAGCTCTCAGTTTTTGCTTTGAACCGCAAATAAGTCAAGTTTCTAAGCAATAACCCTTTAATTACCTCAACTAACCTTTGGCTTAAAACTTGCTAAAAGTAGAGCCATGAAGAGGGCCAAAAACACAGGCGAAGAGCGCCAAGTGTCAATCAAATTAACATAAAGACGCTAAAAAGTGTATTTAAGGAAATAGTTATACACTTTTTATATATTTTCTCTCCCTCTCTCCCTCTCTATCCCACTCTCTTTTTACCAGTGTAGCCCAACGAAGTCAGCTCTAAGATCTTGTCTAGTTGCTATTTACCAACAACACAAGAAAGTGAAAATTTATATCTTTTAGCAAACATTTGCCTATAAGATTGTTTATTCTATTATTAACTGAGTTGGTCTGGTTTGCTGCATGCCACATGCAGCTTCTGCAGCTGCTTTGACCCGCCAACAGCTGCAGACCAAGAGAGACAGAAAGAGAAAGAGATTGAGAATAAGCTTAAGCAAAAGTTTCTCAAAAGAAATTCTCTTTGGTTTATCTGAGACGCTGTGATAAGCACACACTTGGTGCTCAGTGCTCAGTGCTCAGTGCTCTATTCCGCTGTTTGTTGTGCGCTACTTACACAGTGAGCCAACGAACCATAAAGTAGCCCGGACGGAGGGACAGACTAACGGAGAGTGGGACAAAAGTTGCCGGCTGTGGCGAGATTAGAGGCAGAGGCAACTCGATGGCATCTTGAGTGCGTTGCCATTGTGCGAGCGCGTTAATTGATAAATATATAAAAAAACAAAAACAAAGAACACTGAAATTGATTCAAGGAGAGATGCACAGAGGGGCAGGGTGGAGGAGATGCGGCACACAAGGGTGGAAGTTAATAAAAATTTTCATTTACTTAGTTTTTTTTTTATTCTCTTTTCATTCATCTCCTGGCCATTAAGTATAAACGCTTGACTGCAGTTATTCGGTATTTAGATCAACTGCTTGATAGCTTTAAACGCTTTTCCGAGTGTTTCCACTTCCACACACTGCTGTCTCCCCTTTCTCCCCTTTTAAGTTCATTTGCTATTTGTTACTCAAGCGCATTTCGCACACGACTGCAAAATTGGCACGTAGTTTTTTTCATAACCCGAAAACATGTGTAACAATTACACTTATTAGCGTATATTAGTAGTCGATTGTGTAAAGTCCAAAAAGATTGCAGAAACCCTTGGCGTGTAATATTATCTGCAATTCGTGTAAATACTTGAAACTAAAGTGAATTTATGTGTGATTAACTACAGTCATTTATTTTATATTTATATTTTATTTTTAATAGTATTTTTTTTAAACAATTGCAACCCAAAACAATTAGTCACTGTTTTCGTCATTTGTTTTGGAAAGTTTTTGAAGTTTTTTTCTTATCGTTTATGATGACTGTATTAGTTTAAGTATTTAATCTGTGCCAATTAAACATTTCCTGACGAAATCTGTTTTCTTGAAAAAAATTAGTTTTTGATAAATAGACTTTAAGCAAAAGTTTATACAGAATTCATTATTTAGTATCAATATTAGTAGATGATTTAAGTAATTTCAAGTTTTGTGCCCAAATTTATTTCATTTATGTATCTTCAGTTACTTTAAACTTATTAAGAGTTTGTTGAACCTTTAGAAGCTTAAAATAAATGTTAAAGGTGGCTTCGATTTATTTATAAACCGGTTTAAAATACGTTTTTATCGATAAGGAAGATCTGTGATTTATAAATTCAATGTTTTGAGTTTTGAGTACGAATAATTTGCGTCATAGTTGCAGTAGCTTGACATACCCCAACTCATAATTACAGGGTAGCGTGCACAATTAGCAAAGAAGTTGCTTCAGCTACTTTAAAAGTGAATCATCAGCTTAGGAAACAATAACGACGTTACTTTTAACGACTAATTCAGCGGCTAACAAAGGCCTCAAATTGCACATACAGCTAACAATTCAGTCATATATATGTCTATATATAAAAGTTTATAGGTAAAGTCGTGGTGTGTGTGTTTGTGCAGCAACAATGGATTTAAAGCTTGACTAAGTAAATATACTTACCAGCTAAGGTGAGAAGAGTTGTGGGTAGGGTAAGCCAGTGGGTTTGGGGTGGAGGTGACCACTGAGTCAGCTGAGCTTACTACGTTTAATTATGAGTCAGCAGTTGTGTAATGGAATGCACATGACATTAGAACGAGCAGAGAAATGAATTGGCATTTTAATTATAATTAAAACTATAATCAAATGTTATGTCAATTTCCACGTCATTTTGCAATTTCCAACATTCGATTCGATTCGGTTTCGATTCGATTCGATTCGTTTGGATTGATCCGCTCCAGTTTGAATGCTTCAATGGCTGACAAGTTGCCCCAATTTTGCTAATTGCATTTACTTACATGCATATTTGCATTGCGGACTACGTAATACGTAATACGTATAACGGCATACTGTTTACGGTACACACAATTACAGGGTGCTGATAAGAAGCCAACGAGGAGGAGACATCGCTGACAAAAATAAACAAACGACCCAGTTGAACTGCTCTATCTCCCCTCGCTCCCTCGTTACAGCTGATCTGTTTTACTTATATAAGTATTGGGAAATTCCTGTGGGCTTTTGTTTGCTAAAGCATGTTCCGTTATTTGTTAACTGTTTGTTTATTTGTTGCTTGCACGACAGACAAACAGTCGCCTGATTGCAGCTTCAAATTACCAACAAATGTGCAAAATATTTGCATTGAGGGTTATTGGGAAATTGATTGACATTTCGGCGAGGAAAACTCATCACTGACACGTTCTCAATTCACAGATTGTTTGTCTAAGAAACATAGTTGTAACCCAAAGTGATTGACAACCGATTGATCAATCCTCTAGCAATTAGTGTCAGTCAAATGATCCTCATTTTTTTTCCAACTTATTTTCCAAAGTGAAAGTTCTGTTCGTTTCCGGTGTGGGCAAAGAAACTTTACAGATAGTCGGAAGGGGGCTAAAGTACTCGCTCACAGATACAGATACGTATAAGTATCTTAATGCGTATACACACATAAAAGCTCACTTATTTGGGGCAAACTTCCTGTCAACGTAAACAGCTGTAAATAAGCTTAATATGATAAATTACCTTAAAAGATAATCATTTTAATTACACGCTAGAACAACGCATAAAATGTATCTCGTAGATACATTTGTTTACGCCACTCTCTGTGTATATTTCAATTTAGCGCCGAGCTGTTGACAATTCAACACGCATCACTAAGCAATGATAGCGAGATACAGCTTGAGTGAGAGGGGTTTGTATCTTACAGATACAGCTGGAGATGCAAATGGACGCAATAGTTGTAAATCTAATAAACAACAATCGACTTAAGTAAGAAATTGCTCAATCAAATTGGGTCAGGGGGCGTCACTACTTTTCGGACCACTGCAAAGATTGTGAAAAACAACAACGAATGTATCTCAATCTGGCACTGGGGGATGCTCTCTGACTGTACAATTAGCATGACAACGAAAAGATTCTAAGAATCTGAAGATGCTGCTTCGCATGAATCATTTTATGACGAACTGGTCAAACCGGTGATCGGCAAAACGCAAAAAAAAGTATATAGATACAAAAATTAAGTCAATTTGAATGTTTTTGTTTGGCTGTATCTACGAAGTTGTGTATCTTTTTGTGCGTCTTTGCTGGAGGTGACAATTTGGCTATAAAAATAAAGGTTAAATATCAAATTTATATACATATACAAAGTGTATCGTGTCTTTAAGTTAGCCCTTGAGCTCAGTTACGCCCACATGCCCTCACGCCTCCCCTACGCCTCATCACTCGCTGCGATTAATTACAAGATGCCTTTTGGGTTATAAGTTATAACCCAATTAGCTTCAATTACCTTGCAAATCATTTAATTAAGCCGACACTCGAAGTGAGTGTATTCATAGATGTACTCGATGTCGATTACGATTACTCGTTTGTACACACATGTAATTGCCATTTCGCTGCACTTCCGTTTGATTCGCCTTCAGTTTTTGGACAAGATACGAAAACACATGTAATTGCTGTGCAATTTTTGGATTGTAATCGTGTTTTTGTTCTCTTTGGGTTTCTCTTATTGCCTTTTGTTGTTTCTCTTGTCATGGTCGGGTTGTTCGCTTTCATTATGAGCTTTGTCTGCCAATCGAATAGAAAGTGCCAGAGTGCCATTCATAAAAAACTCGTACTTCAATTCGATTAAAGTTTCACTTTTGTGCCCAGACAGGAGAAGGAGTTTTTAACTGACCTACATTAGAGATACGGCTACTAACTTGGCCCAAGGTGTTTTAACCACAGCAACGCCAACTCTCAAGTTTTATAGAACTTTGCACAGCTGGACAGGCAGAGATAGACAGACAGACCCACAGACTTGGTCCAAGGCTATGAAACGAGTTACTTGAACAAGGCCTTGGCATCAGGTTTAAGTGTTATTTGTAATCAGTAATCAGTTTGGCCTTGTTCATCTCATCATCACTTTGCCTGAGATTATCTTGCATCCTTTGCTGGGGAAATGGAAAGTGAAAAAGAGGAAAACTGTGTAATCTAAGATGCCAAACAAAAACATATTGTGTAATTAATATTGAACAAGATTTCAATGTTATCGATTGTGTCACAACAACAACAACAAATGCGACTTGTTTGTTAATTTATGTGTCTGATGTCATGTGTGTCATGTGCACTTGGGATGCCTCCAAAACTGGCAGTACACTGGCAAACACAGGGGTTGACTTTGTCCTTCAGTTTTCTTGGTTTATAGTGGAGCAAACTTATTTACTTACAATATTTATAGGCTGTGACATGGCAAGTTTCGGGTTACACAAGTACCAAAATGCACGACTGAAACATACCCCTTGGCTGCACTTAATTTTAAAACTCTGACATGATTCACACATGCCTTGTTGCATGCCATTTTCCACAACGCTTGTTGAGAGGTGTGTTCTGGCCACAAAATGGGGCGTGGCTGGCATTTAAGCTACAAATGTGTGCTGCACTTTAGTCAAGGCAACAGTGACGCCCACTAATCCTTCTTTCCTGCCGCCTCCTTTGGCACTGCCTCCCTCCCTTTCCTTTATTTTTGCATTTTATTACACATTTTGCCTTGTTTCCCCTCGTCTTGAGGCTTTTGCTGTGTCGCTTTTTTAATTTATTACATTTCCTGTTGCTAGGCAAGGAGTAGGAATTGAGCGAAGAGCACAAGCAATGCTTAAAGTTTGCTTAATTTAAATACAAAATGAGTGAAACGTTTAACTTTTTAACTACTAAAACTAGCTATTAAAAAGCTACACTGCCAACACTGTGTAGGATGCGCCGTCTTTGTCCTGACATTAAAACATTTCACTGCTTTATGTCGTTTAGACTTAATTGGTAATTAGTATACGAAGACGCCAACTCTGCTCAGTTATTCAATTAAACACATTATGACAGCATTCAGTACATAACGGTACAACCGCACTATATATACACTATATATGTATATGTATTTGTAAGCTGTCTTTATAGTTAATTACTGGACTTTCGCATGTCTCTTGCAGTTTCAGCAAAATCAATTAAATTCGTTCACTGAACTCTGACTACAAGTTGTCTCTTTGTACACTGCGAGTGTACACAAAAGTGGACAGGGAATGAACTCGATCCAGTACAATTTATAGCCATACTTGTAGCCATTCATAGTCCGAGTACAAATTAAACAAGCAACAGGCTTTGAGTTGTGAGCTGTGTGCTGTGAGTGTCCAAAAATCACAGCCATTTATTGAACTCGTCATGCAAATTTTGTGTTTTGTGGCAGAGCCAAAGCGTAACATGAAAGCGACTAATTGCATTTTGGTCAAATCGGTTATTGGTTATTGCTATTGCCAATTTGCGAGCCAAATATGAAAGTTTTGACCAACAGTTGTTTGGCTTTTTTTTGCTCTCTTTTATTAGAGCAGAAAAAGCGTTAAATATTAAAAGTTTTGTTCAATTTTATTATGTCATTTATTGGAATTGGTTTGCTTTTTTTTATAGTTATTATTAAAGGGGTTTACGTAACATTGGGTAGTTTAATTATGTTGCTTCTTGCTGGGGCTTTTCTTATACCATAAACACTGAATCTCGAGTGATTTTATCGATCCTCTGAGAAGCCCTTAAAAGTCCCCATACATATAAAGGACTCTTAGGCGCTTTTTATTATATATACACGTACTTGTTCATGAACATGACTTGCATGACTTTCTAATGCCATATGATTAATTTACATATATATAAATATCAAGTACTATTAATGATTTCTAAACATATATGTATATTCAAGCGTAATCTCAAGGTCAGCAGAACATTCAGCAACGTTTTGTTGTGTGGGTGAGTGTGTGGTTGTTACTCTGCTTACCCATAGTGCCATTCATTCAATAAACTTATTTTTTTTTCATTTTGAAATTGATTATAATAAAAAATTGTTATTGTGCTTTCAATTCGATATGCGAATTTGGAGGCATCTGTTTGTGGCTCTTGTTACTGTTGTAGCGCGTACACTTAATTGGCAAAAGCAACAACAACAACAACAGCAATAACCATTAATATTAAGCGACGACCTTGTCGTGGTTTCAATTTTCACATCCGATTTCCCCGTTGCGGAGAAACCGCTGCAAAAGATGATTAAGAGCGCGTTGAAGGAGTGGAGGGAATCACTTTGGGTTCAGCAATGTTAAAGTCGAGACCAAGTTTTCCACTGTATGAAAAATGATATCGATTTCACTGTTTACACACAACAGCAGCATGTGTGTGTGTGTGTGTGTGTGTGTGCTGGTGTTTGTGGAAAAACTTGTTGGTCTTAATTGCCAACGAAGTGGTGACAAGTGCGTCGGTTTGTCCAACTACAAATCTCCTTCTTACCCCTTTAGTCTAAGCAACCCGTTTTCAACTCACGCATCCGCTTGTGCGCATTTTATGGAGCCAGACTTGAGTGATTTATAGGAAAAGTGTGTTGGGAAAGCTGCGCTTCGATTGCCCTCAAAGTGCAGTTCAATGTCAGAATGCATTAAAAAACGAGACAGCGTGTGAGGGAGAAGCAGTTAGAGGGGGCAGAAAGAGAAGCAAAGAGTCATTCACATCATTTACTGTCAGCAGCATTAATGGTTTATTAATTTTAATGCTCGAGATGGCCGTCTGGCGTCAGCCTCTAAGAGCCCTCATATCATTTAGCCCTTTTGCGGCTTATGGAAAATGGGAAATGTCTGCACTTAATCCGTGTATGCTAATTATAATAACATAATCATAATCCTTATCTAAATCCTTTTTCCCTCTATCTATCTCTTTGCAGGTAAGCCACATGTCTGACGCGTCACAGCTTTTAGCCAGGCCCGCAAAAGGCTTAAGGCCCAATTGGTATGAGTCATGTTTGTTTACTTCAAGCACTTTTGGTTTATCGCTTATCTGTTGACCAAATGCATACGATATCTTTGGTTTTTTGCCAATTGTGTCAGCTTTCTCCAAAATATAAATATTATATAGTATGTGTAGGAATAAAATATAGTATGAACAACAACCCTTATCAATATATAATCGCAGTTCCATTTAGTTGCCAAGCTCTTAGGCAAACACAATGAACATTACTGTGGCCTCAATTGAGTCGTCATCATTTCGTTTTTTTGGCTTTTTTTGGTGGTTGTCAGCATTTGTTGTTGTATTCCTTATTGTTGTTATTATTATTATGAGCATTGTTGTTGTTTTTGTTGTCGGTGCCTGTCATTTGTTTGGCAGCTTTTGTCTTGAGCCAAACAGCTGCTCGTCATGATATGCAGCACGCATTTAAAACATATATTACGGCTAATATACATACTAAGTAAGCTAAATAACCCACGCAGCTGTGCTCAACAAAAAACGGGAATTTCCGCTAAATGCAGCTAATTAATGTAGACTTAAAGAGCCTTAGAATACTCTACATTAGCCGTAAGTTACTAGTAAACACTACTAAATACTCTTTGTTTTATTATAAATTAAATTTTTTAAGAAATTTTTATACAAATTTGGTATATAGTATCTTTAAGATACTTTCCAGCACATGCTCTACTTCTAACGCTTTGTAGAGTATACTTTAGCAAACTTTTAGCCAAAAATAAATCAATAAGCAGTTGCTTTTATTACCATGCCCAAAAAGACAACAGACTCGATGACAATGTCAGCAAATTGTGCTGCTAAGCAGTCAAAAGGGGCGTGAGGGAGAAAGGGTTCTAATGGCCTTGTGCAGATACAGATACAGTTGGCTTAGTGGCGTTAGGTCTTTGACATTGCCATGTGGTTTGGTACAACTTTAAAGGCTTGCCAAAATCCGACAACTTGCCAGAAATGGTCAAGGCAGCAAAACCACTATGATTTAATGGCAAAAGAGTCGACGAGGCATATTAATGAGCACTAAAGCACCACTTGGAAATGCAAATGTTGTGAGTGTGTGTAGATAAAGTATCTATGTGTATGTGGCCAGAAGTGTAAGTGAGTAATAGAGTACTCCATGGAGAGTTTTTAGTGCCTCAAGCGGCATTTTAATTGAATTGCGGCAAAAAAACACATTGAAGAGACCTGAAAATTGTTACAAAATTTTACATTTGTCGCAAACTTTTGCGTGAAATAATGAAAATGCCTGAGATACGCAGAAAACATTTTCATTTTCCACATTTACCAGCAAAAAAAAAACAAGGTGGCTCTCAGTGGGCGTGACCCACTTTCAGGCACTGACGATAATTAGGGAAACCAGCATGCCGAACAATGCAAAACCACAAATGATAAGACCAACTTCTGGGCGTGGCAGATTTTCCCACTTTAGCTGTAAATTGAAAGCCGAACTGTCCAGCTGGAAACAAGCCAAAATCTATCGAAATGTGTGTGTGTTTGTGTTGCTGCCACGCCCACTAATATTGTCAATGCAGCCGAGCTAAAAATACCGAGAAATCTTGTTCTTATCCTTTGACAGCACTTCCGTATTGTGTGCATACGCTCTGTGTGCACCCTGTAGCGTAGGGTGTGCTGTTGTCATGCAAAAGCATGCAGTTTCACAACTAATATTGAAATGCTGGGCAACTAAAAGTCGTGCTTGCTTAATTTCGCTTGTTTTTTGCGTTGTCTTTGCTTTTTTTTGCAAACAAAGCGAATTCCAGGAAGCGACTGCGTTTCTTTAAGGATCATTGACCACATAAAAATCCGTTATGGCCATGTATAACAACGACAACAACAATGGGGAAAAACAATAGTGCAACAAAGAGACAAAGACAAAGACAAAGTGAAAGAAGAAACTGAGAAAGATTGAAAATTCTCGACATGCGTTTTATTTCCTTTTTTGGCGGAAACAAGAAAAAAGGGCCAGAAGCACTGCTTGGCTATTACCAAGAAACTGGCAATCAACTCCAAACATGGCTGCAACAATGTTTATGCTACTTGCCAACTTGCAACTTGCAACCTGCATCACGCATTGTGCGTAATGTTTATGCTGCACTAACTATAAATTTGCGACAGCAAATGAAGCATTTCAAACTCTTCTCTTGGGACACAAAACTTATTTCTAGCCATTGGCAGTTGGCCCAATTCACAAAGTGTTGCCAACGCCACAACACAACGTACACCACAGCACACAAATTGTGCAGTTTATGCTAACGTTAAGTGAAATTTCTTTCTTGCTATTAGCTGCTTTAATATACGAGAAATGACATCAATATGGGTCAACTGCAAATTGTAGTTAGTTCCAACTACTAAAAGTTGAAATTACAATTTTAAATTTAGCATTTATTTTTGCTTTTCTTTGGTTTCTTCAACTCACAAAATTCTAGTCGAAATTGGGGAATCTACTGGGCACATCTTGAGAGGAACAGCAACTTTTGTGCTAAATTGGGGAATCTACTGGGCACATCTTGGGAGGAACAGCAACTTTTGTGCTAAAGATAAATGCCAAATTTAGCAAGTGTTTATTACACTAAGTTTTTGCAGCTTTTACAGTTCTAGAACGAAATTTTGTAGGAATTTGTGCTCAATTTTTATTGTCTCTGCAGCATAAAAAGTAATGTTGCTTTTAACGAAGTCGGGGTTTGAATAAAAATACTTTAAATGTTTTTAAATAGGGATAAATATATCTTAGTATAAATAAAATCTGACAACCAATTATTGACTTCTGTTCTAGATTTCCCTGACTTGAAAAACTTCTTAGAATTGTGACAATTTTAGTACAAGAAAGCGGAAACTGTTTAAAATTAGCCTTCTAAACAAATTGTATTTATTTTACATATAAAGAACGCTATGTAAAATGACTTAATTAAAAATTTGAGTAGTTTTTAATTAAGTTAAAAGAAAATAATATCATTTGAGTATGTAAATTCATCTCGACACGCTTCACAATGTTTTCCCTCATTTACTTCAGATATAAATTTCTGAAAAATCGAATCGCATAAACGTTAAATTTTATGGGAAAATAAATAAATAAATAAATTATGAAAAAAACGTTCAACTGACAGCAAGCTCATTCATGTTTCATTTTCTTGGCGCCAGCTGCATGTGAATATATATGCATATATATAGTATATATGTATGCATATATATTAAACTGAATCGTGCCTGTTGTGTGTAGTAACAAATCATTTTCATTTACGCCGATTGAGATTTATTTCAACAATCTGTCTGTCTGTCTGTCAGTCAGTCAGTCAGTTGGTCAATGACAACATAATGACGTTGATTATAATAATAATGAAGTTGTTGCCATGTGCATACGAATTGTGCACTTAATAATCTAAAGTTTATTTACTGCATTTAATGCACTTCCTATGTACTGCAATCAGACAAAGACATCGATTTGTGCATTAAAAAAAGCACATAAATAATTTGCATTAAAAAGTGCGATTTATTAAATGACAGATAAGACAATTTACAATTTCTAAACAATAAACAAAAGACAATGAATCTTTTGGTTAGACAAAGCAAACACCTTTGATGGAATGTTGCAGTTTGGAGAGCTCTTGGAACCAGTTTAAGATCAGATGACGCCCCTGCAGCTTGTTTTGGCCTTAAATGCGAATGTCAACTTTTAGTTATGGCAAGACGTTCTTTATCAACTTGTTGACCTTTTTATGGTGCCCCCAGTTTACCTGGCTTACAAGTCAACAGCTTTAATTGCGGCACTTGTCTGCAGTTTTTATGACTATTTGAAAATTGTTTAGTTTTATTTTTACGACTTAATGTGATGATTAAACACAGTACATTCCTCTCACCACAGACAGAAGTGGCCGATGGTGTTGGCTCTTATCAGTTATCAGTGGGTAAAAAAACCAATACCTTTGCAGGTTGTTGCCTTTACTTTATGAGCCCCCATCAGCACCAGATAGTAAAGTAGACAAATTAATGCCAAAGCAAACAGCACAGAAAGTAGTTGGGGAGAAGGTAGAGATAGAAACGCGAAGTTTCATTGGCAAAGCGTTTGAGCCATTGCCAATGGCCAACAGAGAGTAGGCAAAATCCCGCTCTAAGCTAAACGATAAACAACAACAATGAGTTGTCGAGATTTGAGTGACCAATAGTGACTGAAATCTACCTGAACGTTGATACAACTTGACAAACACTTCATAAATACCCAACCACAGCGGGTGTGAAATTTCACGGCTTAACTGCGTCTGATTTACCTGTAGCGCAGGTGTTGTCGCTGTTGTCCTCGAGCGGTCCTTGGGCGGTCTTAAATGCAAAGCGGTAGTTACCAAGCACTTGCCAAAAAAAAGAAATGTACAAACAAAAAAGTGGAAAAACCCCATTGTGCAAAGTGTTAGGTTAAGTATCTTTATAGCCGACAGTCGAGAGTCGGCAGTCGACACTTGTCCTTGATGTCGAAATGTAAGTCGAAAGAAAAGTTTACAACATTTGCATGAGGCTCAACATATAATGCAAGTCCTTGTCAGTGAAGTGTCCTGTGCTCCGACCCCCCGTTGCTCTCCACTCGAATTGCTTGGACTGTAAATTTTGCACTGTCTATTCTATTAGTTTTGCACAGATTAGCCCACATGCTGTGCCTTTGTCTCTAAGTAGGTGTCCCAGTGTGTGTGCGTGTGTGTGTGTCTGGTGCAGGTGCAACCTCGAGTCATGATCTTTATCTAGCCCTGATGCATGCCTGCATGATTTTGCACAATGCCAATAACATTCGCTTCTGCCTGAAATAACACTGAGATGCAAGCGCAAATCTATGGGATTTTTACTAGTTTTTATTTTCATTATGCTTGTTATTGTTGGGTTTCCATCTATAGATTGTGCGTAGAGCTGGAAAATGTTAACAAACTGTTGTGGCTTTTGTTTGCTGGATGAGAATTAATGAGATTTTGCAGGTATTTAATTGCAGGTAACAGGAAATTGTCGGGGGATTGCAATTCTTTTGAAGTAATCCCAATGAACGTCAGATAAGATACGGAAAGGTAATCACTTGTGTGGCAGGAAATCAATGAATGGTTATCCAGCTGAATGTTTACAATATGGCAGGCAATGAATGGCACATGAGAAATTTTTAATGCAATGACAGTTTTTAATGAACCCGACAATGGTTATGAGGCTGGCACTAATGCTTTTTGTAATGAAAACTGTGATTAACAAAAATATTATTAATTGAAATGAGTATAGTATTAATTCCAATGCCAATGCCAATTTTAATAAGAATACTAATGCTTAAAACAATGAAATGTAAAATAATTAATGACAAAACTAATTTTAAATCAAAATGAAATTTACCCGCCACACCCACTCCGCCCGTTTTAGACTGTTGGCATGGGCATGAAATGAGTATAGTATTAATTCCAATGAAAATGTAAATTTTAATAAGAATACTAATGCTTAAAACAATGAAATATAAAGTAATTAATGACAAAACTGATTTTAAATCAAAAAGAAATTTATCCGCCACACCCACTCCGCCCCTTTCAGACTGTTGGCATGGGCATGAAATGAGTATAGTATTAATTCCAATGAAAATGTCAATTTTAATAAGAATACTAATGCTTAAAACAATGAAATGTAAAGTAATTAATGACAAAACTAATTTTAAATCAAAAAGAAATTTATACTTGAGCTTCTTCACTGCCCCCCACGCCCACTCCGCCCCTTACAGACTGTTGGCATGGGCGTGGGTGTGGGCGTGGGCGTCGGCACAGTGCCGTACATAAAAATAAGGTCAGGGCTGTAATATGTGTTGCATGCGATTCATTTAAATGGCAGACGTTGCCGACGTTGTAACGGTACCAAGGGGCAAGCGCCATGGAGGCGCCTGTCAACAAGTACGCGTATTGATTTATACAAATTGTTGCATCAACAACAACAACAAAAGCAACATGCACAAAAAACAAACCAAACCAAAGAGAGACAGGAACACAAAGAGAGATAAAGCGAGAGAATGCATAATTTATGCATAAAAGCAAAACGGCAGCCGACTCATCGGGGCAATTAATTTGGTGCAAGCGACTGGGGTAAAAATAACAGGAAAAAACACAAAAACGAAAACCAAAGAAAAGTGCAATGAAAATAAAGCAGCCACCATCGAGTTGCAAGCAAACTAAGGAATTATTTATAGCAACACGTCTAATTGAAGTCAAATGCAAAGGAGCCCAAGTCTGAGAAGGGTCTTGGTCTCCAAACAAAACACTCATTGCACATGCCCCACAAATAAACAAGGCACTACGAAGTGCCACAAAAAAGTACAAGAGGGAGAGACTTCACTGGGAAAAAACTTAGTTATTCAGAAGATAGAATCCTAAACTAGCCAGCTGAAAATTTTAATTTTTTCCATGACTCCAAAGCCATGAACTTTCCTTAACAGTTTACCCTTTTGTTTGATAGGCTGCAAGTTAGTGAAAGTCAATTTCTCGCAGTGTATGACTACCGTCTGGCACACACTTGGAAACAAAGCGCTGCCTGTTTTGTTCTACGCTCCATTGGAAGCTGCACTTAACAAAAAAATAGCATTAAATAAATTAAACAGCGCATTTTGCACGACACGAAACGACATGACACGACATGACATCGTGTGGCACACACCCACCCCCCCTTGGTTGCTGAATGATAGTCATAAAGAAGGACCCGTTTGATTCTTGGTCACAGCCACGCCCCAGCATACGTTTGATGGCGCTTAATGCGCCTCTAATGAGCCAAGCTAATAAAGTTGAGAGCCCTCTTTTGACAGGTGCCGTACCCTATTTCATTCCAGCAAACAAATTGGACCACACGTGAAACGGGTTTACCTACGCTCGATCGTAATCTAAGGGTTTTGAATAGGAATCCCCAGGGAAAATGAAGAGTCAAAAGATATTTAAAAAAGATCCCTTTCGTTTTCTAAAGATCTCCAATCAAAATGCGATACCCAAAAGCCGTCTTTTGTTCTTTATGTGTTGTTGTTTTGTTTACGAAGCAGAAATTTGTTGTTTCTTGGCCACACAGAATCGCTCAGCCATTTTTTGTGCCTTCATTTGCTGAGTGCATTTCAGTTAAATGCCGGAAATCTGAGCGCCTCCAAAAGTCCACAATTGTTAGAGGCTCAAGGGCTTTTCACGCCACCAACGAGTCGTGTCAAACAAAGCGGCTTTTGTGGCACAGTCTGTCTGCCACTAAGACCCAAACTCAGACTCGGACTCAGACTCAGACCCAGACGCATGCATATAACCTTATAGCCGTTAATATTGCCCCACGAATCCATGGGACGTGACGTCCTTTCATGGTTGCGGGCGCTCTCAAGTTACAACTTTGGTTTCTCTGATTCTCTTACTTTTATTGAGTTGTGTTGCTACTTCTGGTGCTTCTTCTTCTTCTTGTTGTTATACTTGCATCGTGCCCGATGTTATTTATATAAAGCCAACATTGAGTAGCTTATAAATAATTCAGACAGCGACCCTTTTACTTCATGGCCAAAAGCAATACACTGCAGCCCCTGCAGCTTGAACTTTGACAGTGCTCAATCAATATCAATCAAAACTACCAGCTATACCTCTCACTCCCCTCCATACATGTCTCTCTTTCACTCTCTGCTGCTTTCTCTGCTTTTTAATTGCATTTTGAGCAGCGCAACTTGATTAATTCAATCAAATTTTATCACAATTGAAACGTGCAAATCATGCAAAATGCAGTTAGTTGAAAACTGCACCACCAGCACCACTGAATGTTCATGTGTAGCTGCCACTTGTCTACTACAGTTGCTGTTGCCAGCTTACTTTTAACCCAAATTTCAGTTTTTGTTAACACTAACTGATGAGCAGATAAGTTGGCATTGCGTGGTCTAAGGCAGTTGTGCCACAATTGGTTGCATCTTCAAGATTTCCTCACTCACATGCAATTTGTTGTCGTTAATGCGATTAGCGTGCAGTAGCAAACTACTTAATTCGCTTTAAATCAGCTGCAGTTTCTAATCCCAAATAAAAGGCTAGAAAGTTTATAATTAATTAAAGAAAATAAACACTCTAGAAGAATATTTATTCCAGTCGTTGTAGGCTCTGACACACAAAGATAAGTTCCTTTATTATACCCGTTACTCGTAGAGTAAAAGGGTATATTGTAATCGTTGGAATGTATGTAACAGGCAGAAGGAGGCGTGGCAGACCCCATTAAGTATATATATTCTTGATCAGCATCAATAGCCGAGTCGATATAGCCATGTCCGTCTGTCCGTCCGTCTGTATGAACAAAAGGATCTCAGAGACTATAAGAGCTAGAAAGATGATAGGGGTTGCAAATGAAAGGGCGTTTAGGGCGTTCTATCTTCATATAAAGGTAAATGAATAACTAGAATGTTTTAGTATAGAAAACTTTTTTGTTAGCCATGCTATCTGAACCAAATTTACACAGATAGTACATATCCAGGAAATACATGTACTGACCAAGTTGGATCCAAATCGGACAAATATATCATATAGCTCCCATAGGGCCGATCGGTCAAAAATACGGTCCAAATATGAATTAGTATGAAAAACTTTTGCGTTAACTAAGCTATATTAATCAAACTCACACAGAATACATATTTCAATAATATATTTATACTGACCAAGTTTGATCCAAATCGGACAGCTATATCATAAATAGCTATCTTATTTATAAACTAATCTATTGCACTTATATTAATATCATTCTTTCTTGTTTACTTTGTAAACTGGGCTAAGAAAAACTCTTTTCTTTGCTTATTTTTAAACATTTGAAAAACGTACTTTTATTACATTTTTCCTACACTTATTTATGCAAAACAAAGTTGGCAATTTATTTATTTTATTTCAAGTATTTATTTATGTGCGCCACAAATAGATTTTCCTGCTTTTCCCAGAGCTTCAGCAAATCAGTTTAATTGAATTGTGATACGTTTTGATGTGTGCGTGACTTTACTTATTTGATTTCCCGCTGGCTTTTGGGGTTTGTTTTTCATTTAAATTTTCATTTTTATACTCTCTGCAAGAGTATATTGGGTTTGTGCAAAAGTATGTAACAGGCAGAAGGAGGCGTGGCAGACCCCATAAAGTATATATATTCTTGATCAGCATCACAAGCCGAGTCGATATAGCCATGTCCGTCTGTCCGTCTGTCTGTCTGTCCGTCCGTATGAACAAACAGATTTCAGAGATGGTGAGAGCTACAAGTTCGAGCTTGGTGTCAAACGATCACATATTTAGTCAGTCAATACAAGAATCTTTTTTTTTTCGATGCCACGCCCCATTCGCCCACAATGAGCAAAAAACGGGACACACCTCGGAAAAAATTGGTGTTTTCGGCAAATATCTCAGTAACTATGGCACCTAGGATCACCAATTTGGGTACGGAGGTTTCTAGCGACAGCATAGTTGCATTGCCATTTAAAATTTTGGACTGCCACGCCCCCTTTTCCCACACTTGAAAAAACTTCAAATACCGTTTTTTGCGAACTTGTTCGTATCATACAGTATTGTTATCTATAATTCGTGTGGAGATTAACTATATTAAACTATCCTGAAAGGCGCATTAAAATCGGACTATAAACAAGAAAACTAGAAGCGTTACAATATTGATAATTGAACGCAATATCAACCTATAGGTGCAAGCGAGATAGAAACACACAAGCACATGTTCGAACGTTTTCGCTGCCTGTGTGGCGGCAGCGCTGCCCGCTGAATCTGGCTGCGCCGAATACACACATACATGCATATATGCAGCATATATTGCCAAACGTACATATGTATGTGTATTCGCATGCAAACAAACAGATGTGTGTTTGATTATACTTAGATTGTTTTTGTTTCAACGTGTTTTAATGAAAGTGCTACACATTGTAATATCTGGATACCGATTTTAATAATTTAATCGGGAAAAGTGCAGAGAGTATTATATAGTCGGGCGTGCTCGACTGTACTTTTCTTTCTTGTTTCTTTTATTTTTATTGCATTTCGTTTGCTCAAAACAATTGAATTTCTTTTCTCGTTTTCTTTTGTTTATATGTATTACTCAATTATGCGCAGTCAGAAGAACACAAAAGTTGAAAAACTTCAAACTGAGTTTGGAGTAAAAGGTGGGCGAGTGTGTGTCTGTGTGTGAGTGAGTGTGTGTGTGTATACACACAAGCATAAATTGTGGAAAACAAATGTAAAGTTGCCAGTCGACTTCTTCACTTCCTACTGCTCTTTATCGCCTTGTTCTCTATCCATTTTCATCTTCGTCTTGTTTATCAATTAGGCACACATTCGATTGGAAAAACTCGCCGACTGTTTCAAGAAATGCATTCGTAATGCATTTGCCATATTCGTTTAGATCGTTTGCCCTTTTATGCCACCCCCTTTCCCTGCCACGCCCCTCCACTACCCTTTGGGAGAACTGCCACTAATCTGTTTATGGAGCCGGCCAGCTTTTTGTATAATATTTATGCCCTGATTCCAAGTTTCTATTAATATTTTGTTGCACTGCAGCCGTTCAAAACTTTACCGTGAAGTGTTACAAATTTTATGGTCTCGAGTTTTCTTCTCCTGCAGTTTTCCTCAAAAGCCAATCCAAAATGAGGCACTTTTAATTGGATTTAACATTTTTCCATTGGCATCATAATTTTTCCAGAATGCCTTTAGCCATTATGGAAAAATGCACTGCATTTGCCCCTTTGAGGGGCAGCAATTTTTCATCATTTCAAATGAAAGATTTTCAAATGGAAATTCATATATTGAATCCCCTTACGCTTACCCTGCCCCTGCCCCTGCCCATTCCCAACCATTTATAATAACTAGAATATGGGCACAGTTTCTCAATTGCCCATCAGACTTTCAAGTACACAACTCTGCATCTTTTTTTAATGTCATTCCAGTATTTTTGTTTTTTATGACATCGCAAGTTATAAATATAAATTTTTGTTGCCGCTGTTGATTGTTATACGAGTCCCAAAGTGTCAGGAGGGAGTGTGGAGCGGGTAGGTAGGGTAAATCTCAAGCGGTGCGGGGGTTGACAAGTGTCATGTGATAGCTAAAGTTCTTTACGGGATTTGCATGAAAAATCAATTGAAATTCAGTTAGTGGGTCTGTGCGGGTCGCTGAAATGATAAAAATTCTGCTCTAACAACCCCATGAAGAGGCACACAAACAAACGGCGCTGCAAACCCAAACAAAAAACCAGAAACCTAAAAAAAAATGAACACTGTAAACAGGCTGCACAACACTGTGGGTAGTACTAATCCTTTAGCGGGGCAAATCCTTTCCAACGCCATCAACGTCGTTTTCATTATCATCATCGGCTTCATGCTCATCATCGACTTCAAAGAGCGCGCGATGTGACATTAGTTCGTCAAAACGTCAACAGCGTCTGGTCTTTTTAGACCCTGTACTCTAGACGAGAGGGGGTCTATTCAGTTTTTTAAAAATACAGGCGGGAAAAGTAGTAACCAATCTGTATATAAGCTCGATTAGCAAGAGCAGTTGAGTCAATATAAGACTTATGTGATATACACAGTTTTCTATTGATTATGCTCTACCATAATCAGTGTTATCTGCATTAAAACACTGTGTATATTAATTTAACTATCGTTAAAGATTGAATTTATATATCATTATAGAATTTGGACCTAATTGAACAACTACAATTTAAAGATCCCTTAGGACAAGTCAGTGATGAGATTTCCTTTCCCAACTCACACATTGTGTTCTCCGACTAAATTTAATAAGAACTGTCCAGAAAATTCTTTCTCTCCACAGTAATTAGTATGGAAAACTATTCATCAAATTAATTGTCTGTGTACGCGGTCTTCTACAGTCGCTTAACTCTTCTCTAGCCTTTGCTATTTCATTTTATTTTTAGACCTTCAAACCCATCAACAGCAATGATGAGACGATGATGGACGCGCGCTCAGTTCTAGTCCCATTCCCATTCCCAGAGCGAGACCGCGTTTCCGACTCAAACCCCGATGTCTAGTGCGCCATATGTTTTAGCCTCGAGCGCAGCTCAAATCGTCTCGTGTGATAATTTCCCGCTGTCTTTATTTTAGTTGTTGTTGTTGTCGTTGTTTGTTGTGTTCTAGTTTTAATGATTTTCCACTAGAAAAGGTCCTTAAAACGCCTCCTGGCGCCGTTTGCTCTCTCAGCTGGTTTTATGACTTCTCATGTGGCCGTTTCCCATGCACAAATAAATATTTGTATATATAAATAAATATATGTATGTATATAGTTAGTTAGATATCAGTATGTGTGCATAACTCGACGCTTATCACAGCTCGCTTATCAGTTGATAAACACTTTTTGCAGTTATTTTTAAAGCCAGTCGAACTATTGACTATCAACTTGGTAACCAGCAAAACTGATTGACAATTGCATACCCAGAAATGCACAAATTTAAATATTCTAAAACAACAAACTTTTGTTTTGTACTTAATAATTACTTCACAGCAGCTCATTAGTCCTCGAAACTATCAATCATTCAACTGCTTTTGTTCACATTTGGGTTAATTACGTTTCTGTAATAGTTTCACACCCATTGTAAAGAGATTTCCCGAATAAGATGTCCTAAGGGCATTTTGTATTAGTCTGCAAGTCATTAGCGCTGAGACATTGATTAGTCACTTCAGAATCATTATACTTTAACCCCAACCAGATATAGCCCGACATCGATATATATCTACATATATTTCAGTGTCTGTGTCTGTTGCTTAAGTTTTCTATTTGTTCAAGCGTTCAGTTTAAAAAAATGTTCAATTTCTAAACAAATTGCCAAATGAACGTGCCATTAAAACGTATTTGGTTATTGATACAAATTCCTTTAAGAAGTATTAATTATAGCGAAATAAATTCATGCTTTTTAGGCAATTTATTCGCAGCGACAGCTGTGCAAATTTGGTAGAGAAAAGTCGGTCATAATTTTACTTTAAATAGAAATGATCATAATTTAAATAATTTTAGTGCCCTAACACAATTAAAACTGATCAACAAGTTTTAATTTCTAGAGTCACTACATTTTTATTTGCTAGATTAATAAATTAAGCGACTTGAAGTCGTTTGTTTTAATTAAACATTTTTTAAGCTTTTGAAGTAAGTAAAATATCTTAATAAATGCAAAGTTCTTTATAGTAAATTTAAGTTCAATTAGTGCCACTGCCTTTCCAGCCTTTGCTTAATTTATTTTCATGAAAATAACTTGAATTATGTACCTAATAATCAATGCAAATTCTCACTTTAAGCTCGTGTCATTGTGCACTTGAAGATACTTCAATACAATATGAAAATTGATTAGGTTTTTGGTATGCTACTTCAGAGGGTCTTAAATCTGGTATCGTTAATTGCAAATCAGTGGCTTGAAATGACAAAGACATGAGTATGAGTCCAAAAATCAAGAGGAGGGAAATCTGCAAAGAGCACAGACTGACTGACAGACAGACGAAAAAGAAAGAAAGATGAAAAAAGAGAAGAATCCAACTTGTCAGCTCTTCAACGTTGTGCGTTAAACGCTGCGAGTTATAAAAATAAAATATATTATAAAAGACAAAGTTTTTTTTTCATCGCTTTTTTGTCGTGTTAAACAAAAAGAGCCCTGACGCGTGTGACACTTGGAAAGCGTCTTGACTTTTGGATGGAGATAAAGAAGCGCAGATGGGTGGTTAGCAGCGGGTAACAGGGCCAGAGATGGTGATGATGATGAAGATGAAGATGATGATGCGACAGCGTCTACAGTGGTCTCTTCTTGTGGTGGCAGTCGCTAAAATTGAAAGATTTTTTTCGTTTGGGGGCCCCAAAAAAAATTACAAAAAAAAAGACAGAAATCGTGTGCCGAGGTTTATTGTTTTCTTATATGAGTGAATACGCGGCGTCCACTTGTGCCACTTCAAACATGTCTCGCTGTCTCTCTGTGTGTGTGTGTTTGGGTTGGAGCCCACGCATGTGCGAAATGTCTTAAAATGTATCTGCAAGATACAAATAAACCGATGCTACTGTTGTTGCATGTCTGACATCTGCGCTGCGCTGCTCTGCCGTCTGCTGGTCCGCATTAATTAGACGTGTTTTACGTTACATGCCTGGCAGTTCCAAGAACATTATAAAACATATATATATATACTATACTATATATAGTGTGTGTAGGTTCAAATCTGTAGCACATACTTAATTTATGAACTTGCTAATTTTAGCGCTCTTCAGGGCCATGCATCACTCATTAGACACAAAACTGACTATACACTCGATATAAATGTTTTATTGTTTATTGTGCTTTTGTTATCAGTCATCAGACAAGAGAGCAAACATTCCGAATTTAACAATTATTAGACTCAAGCTGATTCTGTGCCTTAATTATGGGCTCAAGTTGTCAGCATGCCGAGCAGTAACTTAAGCCCATTAGAGACACCTTTCAGTTGGGGCCAAAGTTTCACTCACCGCAAAGATTTGTCTCTGTCATGCTGTGTGTGTGTGTGTGTCTGCTTAATTTTTGGGTGTGTCGTCATGGTGTACTCGCAGATACATAGATACATTTGTATCTATGACCGTTTCTGCGACTTGTAATTACAGCTAATCACTTTCGCGCATTCACTTACTTTTTCTTTCCTTTCTTTTCCATTTGCAGCATATATCGGTGACTATTTTCCTGCCCTTAATGAGTTTTCAACACACACTGTGATACGCCCTCAAGTGCACCATGGCCGCACTAAGCGCTCTCTGCAGAGCACACTGGATGCAACGGTGAGTAGTGGTACTACAAATTAGAATTAGAATCTGCACTGAATTTCATTTTGGACATCAACTGGGTCAAGTTGAGGAATCTCTCACGAGGGGCAACCTAAAGTTACAGTGGGCACAGCAAGCGAAAGCTGTGCATAAAAAGTTCAAGGAGAGTTCAGGTGAAAAGCAAAGCGAAAAGAAAAGTGAGAAGTGAAATGAAATGAAACTAAAAGATTTAGGAAGGTGAAAGTAAAGTGGGAGGCACTGAAATAGAAAATAGTTAGAAGTAGAATACGAGATTTATTGAGAAATCGTAAAGGAAAGTAAGCAAGGTTAATGAAAGCTTAAAAAAGCAGAAGAAAAGCGTAAAGTTGAGTAAAAAAGCAGACAAATTAATAAGAACTACAAGATGATTGAAAAAAGGGACAGTTTTATAATGAGAACTAGAAGAAAAGAAGTTTAGAAAGAAGTACAAAAATCGATTGTATTCCAAAGAAAATTATTACCTACTTATTACTATTATTACTACTACTATTACTATTACTATTACTATTACTATTACTATTACTATTACTATTACTATTACTATTACTATTACTATTACTATTACTATTACTATTACTATTACTATTACTATTACTACTACTTTTACTACTATTTTAGTCCAGTATAAAACTATTCGGCAGTTTACCATTTCTACATATTTATCGTGTCTATAAATTAACTCGTCAAAAATCCCACCAACTCCGGCGTAAACCAAGTAAATTTGATACCCTAGCACTGGACTTTGCGTGTCCATTTAGAGTGGAGTATAATAACTTAGTGCTAATTTGGATTCACTAATGAAAACAACGTCTAAATGGCTTGAGGTTAAGCCAACATCTAACGGAAGTTAAACAAATATTTTTGCAGGATATAGGATGAGTTACATATTTTCTGTGGGCTGGATTTTTTCCTGTTTTCTTTTTTGGGTGCGTCAGAGCGTGAAATGGGGAAATGATGAAATGGACGGACTAAAACCCTTTTTAATTAGTTTCGACCAAAAAGAGCCAAAGGGCAACCTGTTATTAACGTACACACGCCGCGGGGGAGCAAAAACACACTCAGATAGGGGGTTTGAGGGGGCGTGGCATTTTACACGTTCGCACCTGGTGAAAATTCAGTGTGTGTGTGTGTGCAAATTTGCGTGTGTGAATCAAATAAAGCTGGAAATCTCTTTAACTGAAACATTTTTTTATATCTGTAGGATGGTCTGCATGCGCCGCAGTTAACACTAAGCTACATGCATCAAGGACAACGCATTCAAATCGAACTGCAGCGCAACGATCGCCTGCTGCCCGATGACCACTTCCTGCAGTATCAGAATTCCAGCAAACGGAATGATGACTCCACTGGCCACGTTGTGCGTAAATTCTCCAAGACTGACATTGATTTATGCCACTATCAGGTGAGTCTCAACACCAACTCGCTCTCTAGCTGTCTCTTTTTATAACATTTTTGTGCTGCTTACTCTCCAGGGACACATACGTGGCAAACAGGATTCAAGTGTGGCGCTCTCCACCTGTGATGGCAGCATTAAAGGCATCGTCTTTGATGGCGAGCACACGTACTACATTCATCCACATGTTGCAAGCAACGGACGTTTGCGGGAAGACCATTATCTGCTCAGGTGAGTAGGAACAGCGGTCACAGGGTGGCATGAACGGAGAGGGAAAGCATGTTGGCTGCCTGACAGACCAGCTGCTATTAACAGAGTTGTTTGCTGTTAACAGCATAAAATGCTAACAGTTCTTGTCAGCTGTTAACAGTGTTATGTTAGTAGCAGTAGCTAACTTAACTAAGCAGTAGCAGCTACAGGGCAACTGCCTGTCTATCAGCCTACAGCTCTCAACTGACACAAGTGACCAGCTCCTATGGACGCTTATCTAATCAAACAGTTGCCAAGGGCAGGCAGTTACCTGCCCCAATAATGTTTGCCTTATTTGTGGCCTATAAATATTTGCTTTATGGGCCTGTCCACTGTCCACACGCTTCTCCCTCTCCCCTCCTCCCCACCTGCCTGCCTTCTTCGCACTTTTCCCTAGCTGATTGGCACTTCCGTTTATTAATTTTTTGGCTACGGAAATATCAAATAACGTGTTTATTTTGTATTCATTAGAAGCGCCGATATGTTGCAACAGAATGCTACCTGTGGCTACGATGGCCACAAGGACAACCACATGCCACACGGAATACACCCAGCAGAAGTTGAACCTTCGATACCCTCCATGCATTTGAACGGTGAGGAATTCCCTCGCATGCTCCGACGCAAGCGACGAAATGCGGATGAGAGTCAACTGATACGTGGTCCCTTCAATGCCAACAAGTATTCCAGCTACGTGGAGCTGGTCATCGTAGTGGACAACAAGCTTTACAAGCACTTTGGGGAGAATACCAAGCGAGTGCATCAGCACTGCAAGGATCTGGCCAACATTGTGAATGCCGTGAGTAACTTGGAAATACATCCCTGATTGAGAATACATTACTAATCCTTCCATTTAATCCTACACAGCTCTATGTGCCCTTGAACATCTTTGTGGCACTGGTGGGTGTGGTCATCTGGACCGAATCGAATGAGATTGAGTTCTCCAGCGACGGTGACGTCACGTTGCGCAATTTCCTCAACTATCGTAGCACAAAGCTCGTCCTGGAGCATCCCAATGACAACGCACAGCTGCTGACCAAGGAGATCTTCTCGGGCGGCGTGGTGGGCAAGGCACTCAAGGGTCCAATTTGCACCAACGAGTACTCGGGCGGCGTGAGCATGCAGCACAGTCAGGTCTTGGCAGTGGTGGCCACCACTATGGCCCACGAGATGGGCCATAACTTTGGCATGGAGCATGACTCCAGCGACTGCCACTGTCCGGACGAGAAGTGCGTGATGGCTGCTTCCAGTACGGCCGTAGTGCCGGTACATTGGAGCAGCTGTAGCATTGATCAGCTGACGATTGCCTTCTCTCGTGGCATGAACTACTGCCTGAGGAACAAACCCACGCGACTCTTTGACTCTCCACAGTGTGGCAATGGCTTCGTGGAGCCGGGCGAGCAGTGTGACTGCGGCTTGCCCGTCCACTGTGAGAACAGCTGCTGCAATGCCCATACCTGCATGCTGCACAGCAATGCTTCATGTGCCACGGGTGAGTGCTGTGATCTGGAGACCTGTCGTCCCAAGCTAGCTGGCAGTGCCTGTCGTCCGGAGGAGAATGAATGCGATCTGCCGGAGTATTGCACGGGAGAGTCGGAGTACTGTCCGGCAGATGTGTTCCGCCGTGACACGGAGCCATGTGACAACAATCAGGCCTACTGCTTCCTGGGCACTTGTCGATCCCATGCCAACCAGTGCCGCGTCCTATGGGGACCCACGGGAGACAACTCGGTGCATTGCTACGAAAAGAACATGGAGGGAACCCGACTGGGCAACTGTGGCTACAATCGACTGAACAAGACCTTTGTGAAGTGCACATCACCGCACGTCCATTGCGGCATGCTACACTGTACCCATCTCAACGAGCGTTTGGAGTTTGGCATGGAAACGGCAGCGGTGTTGTCCCATTCCTATATCAGTCACGACCGCAAGATTGTTGCTTGTCGTACGGCTCTGGTTGATCTTGGACTGCAGACAATTGATCCTGGTCTGACACCAAATGGCGCCAAGTGTGGGGAGCAAAGCATGTGCGTCAATCAGAAGTGCATGATGCTGGACCATGTGCGTCAACTGGGCATGGGAGCAGCCTGTCCCGAGAACTGCAACGACAATGGTGTCTGCAACAGTCGTGGACACTGTCACTGCGATGTTGGATTCGGTGGTGAGTCCTGCAGCAAGCCCGGACATGGTGGCTCCGTGGACAGCGGACCCGCAACAGATCCAAGCAGTAAGTATACACATCTCCTATGCTCCACTTCCTCTGCTGACCACTTTTTTTGTCCTTTTTACAGGCAAGCTGAGCTTCAAGCGCTTCATTTGCATACTGTTCTTCATGGTGATACCGCTGCTGGTTGTCTCCTGGCTGGTCTATCACTTCATCATACGCAACAAGTTCATCTCTGGCGGAAAACTAGCCGAAAATATGTATGTATCGACGTCCACGTCCAGTAGAAGCAGCAGCAGCCGGAGCAGCAGCAGCAGCCACTGTAGTCGCAGTTGTGGCATCTCACCGCCCGTCTGTTGCAACGCCGCTGTCTCCTCCGGCTCGACAGCTAGTACACCCACTACCACCACTTGTTCAACGTCAGCACCACATGCACCACTACCTCCACCTCCAATTCCAACGCACGCACAACCATTTAACACACAAACTAACACACCACAAGCAACAGCAACTGCAACCATTACTAACATACACTCGACATTGCCACGCCTTAAGGCACGCCAAGCCGGTTCACTGGCTGCAGTGCATCCGCCTGCCATGCCCAAGAGTCAGAGCAACTATGAGATCGCCCATGTGGTGCCTGTCTTGCGGCGCAAACTTTCCTCCTGTCAGCTGACAACGGCAGTTGCGCCACTGCCGCCGCCTGTGCCGCCACACAGAAACATCAGCAGCAACAATAACAATAATAACAACAATAACAATAATAACACACTGCGACGCAAGCTGGACATAACGGCGCCACTCTTGCATTCAACAACAAATCCCTTGGCGCTGACCGAGGGCGCACAGTACATACAGAGCGACCCCGCGAGGTGTGCCAAATACCAACAACAAAAACAACAATAACAATTACACTGCCCCAAACAATTTTTGCATGCCAAAAAAAGAAGTCACAGAAAAAAGTTGCTCTTGTTGCGTGTCATTTTTATTTGCCATAACCTCAATCTACTTACTGTTGCTGGCAATTGTTTCGTTTCCTTTTACTCTTCCTTCGCCTCCCCCTACTCCCATCCCAACGTTTTTTTCTTTCGCCGCCATTACCATTATTTACTCTACTTAACCTAACTCTAAGCTCTTGTCTTTCAGTTAATTTAGTTATTACATTTGATATAAATAAATGTTTCGTTTATTATTATTATTATTACTATAATTAATATGCACTTATGTATGTGTGCTTGGTTTTTGGTGCTAATGTTTAATTTCTATTCAACCGTTTGTTAATTGAGCACTCTGTTAACTCGCTGTTAGCCGCATGTTAATTTTAACTCTAGCTGTTGGTGTTGGTTTCTTTGTCCTTGCACTGCTATTTCTTGGTACGTAATACAAACACACACACACACAACTACACACACTTTGTATTTATTTACTTGATTTTTATTTCCTATTAATTCCATTTTTAACTCCATTGCAGCTTGAAAACGGCTAGTGGCCACAAACAGCCCTCAGTGCGCCCTGCTCCTAATGGCACTGGTCCACCGGGACCTGGACCTGGAGCTGGCGGCATAGGCTTGCCCAAATCGACACCGAGCAGCTCGGATGACATGAACTCGGCACTGCTAAAGTCGCCAAGTAATTCGAGTGATAACGCCGTTCCCGTGCCTGGAAACTCGGGAGTTGGAATGTTTGGTAAATTCAAGGGATTCACGCTGCGTCCACTGAACAATGCCAGTTCGCCCACGAGCAACTACAGTGGTCCCAATGTAGCCTTTGTGCAGCCCACAGTGCAGCTCGAGAGCATGGGTGTGCCACAGCGCAGTGCACCGCCACCGCCGGTGGTTAAACCGTTGGAGAAGAGAGGCGACACCTTGACACGTGCAGCTCCAGCATTGCCACCACCCAATCCCGGCTCGACAGCGCGTCCGATTATATCGACACCAACACTGGACTCCAGCACGCTGGCAATGGGACTGGTGGGCAGTGATGGAGAGCTTTCACCCAAACGCTCGGCACCTGGACCACCAGTGCCGCTTCACGCAGATCCCAAGCTAAACGTGAAGCGAGATGGCACCATACGTCGTCTGACTTCATTCCTGAAGAAGGAAGAGAAGCCACCGCTTAAGGAGAAGACCTACATTGACCGCGAACGACTGCGAACTCTGGAGATATCCGCACCAATGCCAGTGCCAGCTGCGCCACAGGCAGAGTCCTCCAATTCGGATTCGGAGACGACTCCCAGGGAGGAGGAAACCAAGAACTTGGTGAAGCGCACACAATCCATGCGTTCGCCCACTAAGAAGACACAGGTGCAGACATTCGGCTCGATGAGATCCCCGCCGGGAGCAGCTCGTCCGAAGAGCACCGCAACTGGGCTTGCAGCAGCAGCCGGATCACGTCCAAAGTCACCACCACCACGTCCCCCGCCGCTGGTGAAGAAGACCAGCTCGATCAGCTCATCGGGATACCAACTGCCAGTGGCAACGGCACAAAAAACCACGGAGAACAACTACGACGACTGTGAGTTCGTGGAGACACGTGCATCTAACGATGACATTTACTCGGTCATTGATGAGATTCCTCCGGCGGCCAAGACACTCAAGCGCAGCGATCTCGTGGCCAGTTTAGCCAGCAATGTCAGCACCAGCGACATGGGATTGCTGGGCGAGATTGTCAATGAGTTTGAGAAGCTAAATGGCGGTGACTCCATCTACTCGGGCAAGGCAACAACGCCAGCACCCGCTGGAGCGGAAGAGCAGCCTGAGACGCCACGTAGTCCACAGCGACCGGCGCCACCAAAACCAGCGGGAAGCAATCGGAACAGCAGCTCCGGTAACGCCGAAGATAAACCCGCAGCAACGTCCACATATCTGCGTGCAGCGCCACTCAATACACCCGTGGCGCGTGTGGCACCCACACGCTCGGACATCTCGCCCACCCGAGCCTTCTCCAGCTTCAAACCGGCGCCGGCGCCACCAACAGCAGCAGGAGCAGCTGCAGTAACAAGTACGTCCAAGGGCAGCAGTAAACCTCCGATCGGTGCTGCCTCCTCCAGCGCCCAAGTGGCACGCAGTGGCAGCTCTGCACGTCCCAAATCCTTTACAAAGACAGCTAAGACACTGCCCAACGGGGTGGCAACGACGCCATCGGCCACGATACAGAAACCGAAGCCGCTCTCGGCCAAACCCTCGTTCAGCAGCGGACTGACGAAGCGAGTGCCGGGCACTGCGACGTCAGGAACGGCAGCGGCAGCGCCCACGCCGCCCACAGTGAAGGCGTCATCGAACATAGCATCGCTGACGCAACGATTCGAACAGCGAAAGTAGATAGAAGAGAAAGAGGAAGAGGAAGAACTACAACAACTACCGCCTATGACTTTTGTATATTATAAGTTAGGTTAGGTCAATCAAATATTTCATTTTCGCACTGATTACCGAGATATATCTATATATACATATATATAAATAAAGCGACGCCAGCTACCGCACCGTCGTTAATGATATTCATTCCTTTATTGATATCCCCTTTAATTAGATTTAAGGCGTTGCTTAATTTACGTGCTTTTTTTAGTATCTCAATGATTAATTTTAAGCTGAGTGTGTGAAATTTTAATGATAAATGATATGAAATTATACATATGTACGTAATACGTATCTAGTGCTTACTCATTATATATTTATAAATATATATTATGTATATGTATATTAAATGTTTAATTGTTTATGTATATGCTATTTGCTTTTGTAAATAAAAACCAAAGAAATCAAATTGTCACAAGAAAAACATTGTGCAAAACTGTGTGCAGCTAATAAAAACGAACTCTCAAAGCAAAATAGTCCACTGTACTGCTAAACGTAACGTTAAAATAGTGTTGTACATTTTCAAAACGAATAAATAACGAAATAAACTTAATTTATTTAAACATGTTTAATTATCAGTTGGAAACAATATAAAATGGGCAGCACTAGCACATTCCCAGTCGCCGCAGCACGAAATGGGCAGCACTGCAACGAAGCCCTGTCGCCGCACCGCAGCCTCAATTCGCTTTACTTCTACAGTGGTGGCGAAAATTAATGTATGCTACTAAAATGTATCGATGTATACTATCGAATACGCATAAATATCGGTATGTCGGGTATGTTTTGTATATCGTAACGTAATGTATCGATGACAGTTAAAATGAGCGCAAAAAAGGTAAACAATTTTAATTTTACTTAATATTATTGTGTTTAAAGTCTTCAACTGTGCACAGAAACCATGGGTGAAATCCGCCTTCAGCCAGCTCAATATGACAACCAAAACAAACTCGGAAGCCGCTCCCGTCAAGCGCACCAGAAGCGCAAGCGCCGCCGCAGCCCTAGCACCGAGAAAAAGCCTTAGAAAAACAAATTCTACAATTTCTGACACAAACACTGTGGTAGATTTAACGCTAGATGGAGATAATGAGACTGAAACCAAGGAGCAGGATGACAATGGACCAATTCCAGTAGTGAGCGACAATTGGATGGAGAGTTTTGCGCCCTGCACGAGTGACGATCTCGCTGTGCATCCTAAGAAACTGGAAGAAGTGCGCAACTGGCTGCGACATTGTCAAGCGTTACGCGCCAAGTTTCCTGCACAGATTTGTCTGCTCACGGGACCAGCAGGATCTGGTAAGACTGCAACACTGCGTGTTTTGGCGAGGGAATCTGGCTATGAAGTGCAGGAATGGATCAATCCCATTGACTGTGAGGAGATTAGTGCGTTAGGAGATCAACCCACAGGTGATGCCTATATGGGTTCACAGCTGCAGGCATTTAAGAGCTTTCTGCTACGCGCCTCACGCTATAAATCTCTGCTAGCAACACACAACAAGCGTCTACTCCTAGTCGAGGACTTTCCCAATGTGCTTCTAAAGGATGCAGCCTCAACATTCGAGGAATTGCTTGAGTAAGTAAGCTTGAGGTGCTCGAAACAACTACTAAACTTCTACTATCTTTCCAGCGAGTATGTGAGCTACGGCAAATCCCCGCTGGTCTTCATTGTGGCCGACAGCAAGTCGCGAGTGCTTAACTTGAGCTACAAACTCTTTTCGGAGCAGCTTAAGGCCAAGCTAAGAATCGAACACATTAGCTTCAATTCCATAGCGTCGACAATTATGCAGAGGTCAATGAAGCGTTTTGGTACCCTAATGCAGCAGGAGCAGCACAAGGCGCTGTACAAGGTGCCCACCCAGAGTGTAATGGACTCGATTGTGGTGTGTGCTCAGGGTGACATACGTAGTGCTCTGATTAACTTACACTTTGGCTCACTGCGCGGTGCGCCCAGCATGGCCACCAAGCAGCTGAATGTCACTGCTCCAAGCAAAGGTCGCAAGAAGAAAGCCACAAATACTCTCAAATCCATTGGACGCGATGAATCCATTACCATGATGCACGCTCTCGGTCGTGTATTCAATCCTAAATGTATGTAACTTAAATTCTTCCTTAAATCTGCCTTCAAGGTATCCCTTTATACTGTTTCAGTTAGTGAGGATGCCCCACGTTGTCTTCTGCACAGCCCTGAAGAGATCTCCGAGGCCTTCTGCACGGAACCGCGAAACTTTGTTAACTTCATTCACGCCAACTATCTGCCCCACTTTCTGGACATTGCCCATGTCGTGAATGCCGTCAATGATCTAGGAGTGGCGGACATGCAGCTCCAGGAGTATCGAGACGATTCCTTAGCCCTCGTGGCACTCACAACTGCGGTGCGTGGCTGCATGGTGGCCAACGTTGCGCCTGTGAGTGGCTGGATGCCCGTACGTGGCCCCAAGAAATACACAGTTGAGCCCAAGTTGACGGCTGCGCAACAGAAGCTAATGGGGTGCAGCTATGCAGGCATCTCCAAGAGTCTTTATGCCAGTGAATACAGTTCGTTTGTCAAGATCATCGCCAGCAAAGCACCCTAGTCCATGTAGTTATTGTTCAATATTACAATTCAACACTTTATTCAGTTAAAAATCGTATGTTATCTATATAAAATTCAATATTCAATAAAATTGTCAAACTAATCGCTAACTTAGTACATATACTAGTGTATAGTTTTAACGCACGATATATATATATGTATTTTAAAAGCAGAATTTGGCGGATGCTGGGTACTTATAGTATTGGATTACAGCACGAATTTCACTTACAACTTAAAAGTATCTAAATATTATTGTGCTTTTGATTTAAGAATTCAGGGGTATCTATCAGCCATAATCACTCACTTATTAGAGGGTATTGGGAGCAAGCGAAATCATGCAAATGAGTCTTGTATTTACACAGTTTAAAAAGGGCATGAGGATTACAGTTTACTTCACTACTTCTTCAACCGCCTCGAGCTTGGCATCCTCGCTGGAGTTGTCGTCCTCTTCCATGCGACTGGCATCTAGTAGATTCAAGCGTTCCTCTTCATTGGCATGTCCATTGAGTTGGGCAGCAATCACGAGGTTGGGGGAACGTGAGTGACTGCGACTACGTCTATGGCGATGCACACTGCGCTCCACATGACCATTGGCTATGTTCAGACCGGCCACACCGATTTCGTGTCCCTCGCTGCTCGAGGATGAGGAGCTGGAGGTGGTTGTGGATGTGGAGCTGCTGCTATCACTTTCGCTGTCTTCGCTCGATGAGTCCATGGGAGTAGGTTGCTGTGGCTGCTGACGTGCCTGTAGTTCACACACCGCGCTGGCGGTAGGCGCGGCTGCCGAGGGAGGAGATGCGGCCGCAGCAGCTGCTGCCGTAGCGATGGTCGGCGATCGGGAGCGTATGAAATGGGATCGCAGCACTAGAAGAGAACTTCGATTAGCAGTCAACTGGAATAAAGGTAAAGAGTTTTACTTACTTTGATTTTCTCGCATCAATTCACGTATTTTATCCTCCAATGCTTTGATTTTAGCTCCATACTCCTTTGATATATTCTGTGCATTTAGGTTCTGCTGACGCTGGCGCCCTTGATCCTTCGAGTAACGATCCTCAATTTGCAGACACTCCTGTATGAGCTCCTGTTTGCTCATAGTCTCCAAACGCTCAAGACGCGCCCGCTCGTAAACATTGGAAAACTCCTTGGAGAGAAACAGTTCCTGATCCTCGGTCTGCGAGCCAAAACAGTTATCATCAAAGTCGTCCTTGGGCAAGTCCGACATGTGCTCCTCCATTAGAAAGCGGTTTGTGTTATACGGCACAAGCAATGACCGGGAACGCACTAATTTGGTGCGGGAATTGCTGTTCCCGCCTCCCGTTGCCCCATTGCCAGTGGAGGTTGGAAGCATGTCCAGTTTCCAGGGTGGATATTGATTCTTTGTCTTCTTGGGCAGCATTTTGGACTTCTTGCCGCGCCTATGCTTCCGCCTCTGCGATGAAGCACAGTGTACACTTTCTAAAAAATTATAAAATACAGATAAATTTTAAAATATTTTGATTTAACGGCTGCGATAACAGCGACAATCGATTGCAACTCTGCGTAGCAAGAAGTAAAAAGCTATCGGTGTCGACCCATAAAATAGTCGCCATTGTCGCTTACATACGCACGAATGGAAATTTTGTTTGCACGTATTCCCCACACCACTTTATGCCACTTTTTACCTGTTTTTGCAGCTTCTGCCATAACTAGATTCTTAACAAACTGGTTGACCTTAAATTTCAGCACAAATTTATGTATTTTCGCGATTAAAAACCCTTGAGACGTTGATTTCAAGACTGGGCTGCCAAGGCAATAGCAGCGCGTATAAAAGGGATAGCTGAAAAACATTGCACACATCGATAATGGCAAACAAACAAAATCGATTACGATGACAGCGCTACTCTAATCTATCGATGTTTGACAATTAGACCAATCGGTTAAATTGACTGGCAAATTTGAAATAATTGTTAAAAGTAGTAAAAAGTAAAATAAATAAATAAAATTTGTATGCATGAAAATGTATTTTAGGAAGCAAAGCTTACACGCTAAGAAATGTGGTCAAAGATTTAAGCGTCTTCTGTATGCGATAGGTAATTATGAAAAGCGCATTTGGAAATCAAAGTTTTATAATCTTAAAATTAATATTCAATTGTTCAAGGCTTCAAGTTGTCATGAATCCAATCAATGTACGATGCCACGCGAGTGTAGATATCGGGATAACCAGTTCTGGCACATTGGACGGGGCCAAAGGAGAGCAGACCTCCAAGGATGTAGGCTTCGTTGCGGTACAGCATCAGTGGTCCGCCAGAGTTGCCATGGCACTCATTGGAATTGGAGACGCCACATAACTGAGAAGCCACAATCTGTATGTTGTTGGTGGCATATTGGGCCTGGCATTTCTCGATGGAGGTAACAACAACTTGGCTCTTTTTTGGCCTTGAGGTGGCCTGGGCTCGCCAGCCGGAGACTTCGGTGACCAAATCCTCCAGTTCGTCGGCTCGCAGTTGCTTGTTGGGCAGACAGATGGGCTGCACATAGTCGCTGAGTTGCGCCGGCTCACGCAGACGTATCATGGCAATATCGTTCGTCTGACTCGATGCGGTGGTATTATACTGGGAATGCACTATGATCTCCTCCACGGGAATGTCTTGGAAGGGTGGTGCACACTCCGCTTTCCCTCCGGACCTGGCATCTACCTGGCAATCCGGATTGGTTAGAGTATCCCATTCTCCAAGACGAACGGCACGAACTTCCCATCCTGCTTTGGCTATCGATGGTGCGGAGACGCAATGAGCCGCGGTTAGAACGTATCGTGGACTGATTAGTACCCCTGCACAAGCATGGAGCTTCTCTTGGTTGGCTGTGACAGCGATGAATACGAGACGGGTGATAAGAGAGTTGTTAAAATGTCAAAGGTTTCGAGTCTTAAGGGGTTTCACATACGTTTCATGTACTCAATGAGTGTCAACCACGGGTACTCCTTGATATGAGTATCCGTATCATTGGAACGCTGCCACTTGACAGTGCCACAATCCGTTGGCAGCTGGGGATGTCGTAGAACTCCAAATGCCTCTCTTGCTGCTGAACCGCTGGTCCGCTTGTTATTAACTATATCCAGTGGACAACAAACCTAAAGCAAGATTACAAAATTGGAATTCCGTGAGTCTCGGCTCAGAGTTTAATTGCGGGAACGTACATAAACAGATTTCTCGTCGTGTTGTTGTTGCTGGCAGCGGTTATCGCGCAGCAGATCGCGATCAGACTGGGAAACCACCTTGGAGGAAAGAATCCTCATAAAGTAAACGCATTGACGTACAGGTATACATTGGCCTAGAACCTGTCCGTCTGTGGTTAGGGATGTACAGTCACTTGGTCCCTGTGCCTCAGCCTGTTCCTGTCTCGCTCCAACTCTCTGACGCTGGCCTGGAGAGATAATGTGATAATGCCAGTGGCGAGTTCAAACCGACAAGTTTTTTCAAGTTTCCTCCCATAACAATAATTACCAGCTACGCTCAATGTCAATGAGCAAACAGCAGCAACAACAATGACCAGAATTGTTATTGCCCCTCATGTCTCGCACTAAATTTGTTCCCATGCTCTGGCGGCTTCACAGATACTGAATTCTGTTCTCCGTTTTCGAATATATTTATATAAAACGGCCGTCTCCGTTCAAGCGCAGTGATTGGCTAGACGAATCGGTTTTACGACTGAGCGATCGATCGAGTTGTGCGTCCCATTGAAGATCCAGATAACGAGCGTATTGCTTGAGGAGAACTGCTATGCTAATCTGTGTAGTATTAGGGGTACCATTTTCTAATGTTTACAAATAAATTGTTTATCGTTTTCTGTCATTTTAAATGTACTTTATTTGAACGCTGCAGTTTGGTTAAACTATTCAGTTGAAAGTAACAGAAAATACCCGTTTCACTTTAAAATACTTGTGATTCCATCACAGCTATGTTATCAGTATGTTAAATGCAGAGACTTCGATGCGTTTAAAGCTGTTAAATTCAAATTTAATTAATTTTCTTTGGCATTTTTAAGCAAATCTTGCACATGTAATAACAACTCTTACTAAAACAATTAGTAATACCATCAATCTTAGATCGATAAAGTATCTTAGGAAAACAAAATTATGCACTTTTCAACGGGCAAATTGTAAGGTTCTGTTAGTAACAGTTCAGCAAACTGTTAAGTTTTGTCGTTGTATGTGTTAACACGTATGCGCACACACGCTTAAATATCGTGAAAAAATAAATTAAATAAAACGCATTTAAATCGATGCCCAATCAACCAAAACACAATAAAGTGTAACAATACAGATTTTCCTACAGCTAAGCGTTCGTATCGAGTTGGCAACTACAAGATTTCAAGGCGAAAATTGCATTTGAAATTGTGATTACGGTGCGAAGAAAAAATTTTTCTGCAAAAAAAAATTCCCAGGTCTGTGCTGGCGTAATTGGCAATGTATCTTGCCTATGTGTGTATGTGTGCATGTGTGTTGGTGCGTTTGCGTGAGGTGTAGTAAATATGAGAGAGCGCTGAATAGCTGTGCGTTGAGTGTGTATGTGCATGTGTACAAACAGAAACAAAGAGCGCGGGAAAAGAAATACAGACTAGAGTTGCCGACATTTCAGATGAACTTTGGAATTTGATTGTTTTTTATAGAATTTAATGCATTTTCCGGAGTTAAATTGAGAAAAACAACTAATAAATAATTGCCATTAATATAAATTTGATTTGATGATAAAGTTACGTTAAGTTTTTGGTTTCAAACATTTTAGCAGGCATAGTGACAACCCTGCACTTGGGAGGGTACTTAAAAACAACAAATCCGAGTATATTGTGAGCGTCGCTCCGGCGCCAGTTTGACGTTTGACTCGTCATCAGACGGTTGGGTAAATTTTTTCTCTCGTTTGTTGCTGCTCTTGTATCTTTGCGTGAGTGTGAGACAGTGTGTGTATGTGGTTGTGTTTGCGCTGCTTGTGACGCATTCTTGTTTTGCAGCAAATCAACGCCAAAAACAAAGTTTGAACGGGAAAATAATAAAGAGAAACAGACGCGTTAATTATAAAGAAATATTCAATGACACAAGAACACTTTGGTTATAGTGCTATTTAAATGGGGAAAAGAAACAAGTGCAATTACAAGGTAATGTAGTGCAGTGACGGTGGTGTGGTGTGGTGATTGCGCTAGTATGGGTGTGTCGCTCTCCCTGTATGTTTGTATGTGAGTGAAACGAAGTGAAAGAAAAAGGAAGAACGAAAAAAGGGCGACGTCGCCGCCACCGCCTTAGCAAACGGCTGGAAATAAAGAAAAACGTATAAAAACGCCGGCAACGTCGAATTCGAAGTGCGCTATATGCAGACATACGTTTGTACATATAAAGATAAATTCGAGTACCGACGAATACCAGTGCAAAAAATAAACCAATGATGTGATAAACAAACACAAAAATGGTGCAAACCGCTTTCCTTTTAACGCTCCGAAAAGTTCATTTACACGAGAATTCATAATTTGTTTTGTTTTGTTGGTTTGTTTATTATCGAGTCACCATCGCACACAAAGATGTGAATGTGTGTGTGTTTGTGCGAGTGCAAGTTGATGTTTATTACGTTTCGCAACAGTCATCATGATGATCATGATTGTGCTTAAATGTGTTTGTGAATGAGTGAATTGCCAAAAAGTCGCGTTTAGACCGTGAAATAGAAATACATTTCTTTAACGGTACTCGTAGGTGTTGCAGACAGCAGCTGAATGTATGCGTGTAATTGTGTGCACTATCTGTGTAACATACATAAATACATGTATATAGTTACATGCTATGGAATACTGTGAGAGTGCTTTGCAGCTGACGCTCGCTGAGCACAATGATGAAACAAAAAAAAGAAAGAAAACAAAAAGCAAAGTGTAAAATTATGAAGTATAGTGTATAGTGTAGTTCAGATAACCGAAGTGGGAAGTAACGGGTCCGGCCTACACGCTCATAGACAGTCGGTCGGATGGATGGATGGACGTGCAGACAACAGACAACCGACGTATTGCCTGTTGGCGCTCTCTGCTTTGCTTTGCATTGCTTCGCTTCCATCTGCCGTTTGGCACACAGCTTCATAGTCTCGTTGCGGTCGTCATTATGTACAAGCACACACATACATCCCTTCATACAGTTGCGGGCAGAAAAATAGGAGAACTTCCTAGCATTTTTACTGATAAACACACAGGATATTGTGTTGTTGTGTTTAAAACTGCTAAGTATCCTTATGTTCAGTTAACAATAAATTAATTTTACTTCGGAATGACCTAAAACACATACATGAAACAGAAACCGGCTGTCAAATGAATCCTTAGGATATAGTAGACCACAAATGGATAGCTATTTACAGTTAAAAAGTAATCCTGAGACTCCAAGACGTGTTGTTATGCTGTCGTACTTGATCTTAATATTAACAAACTTGATTTAAGCTGCTTCATAACAAAGTATTCATTGCTATTAATCGAAGGCACTTCTACTATTTTGTTCACAGCTGTGCCTGTGTACATACCTGTATACATATACAAATGTTTGTGCATGCAGACATTCGTTTATTTTGCGCTTTTTCTTTTACACATTTAGCCTTCAGTTTCCGGTTATGAAGGAAGCAAACGGGTTCAGTTTTCCTGCACTTGCAATATGTGTGCATTTCATTGTAATTTCAGTTGTGCGTCAATAACCACGACCACGATGCGGACACGGCTGCTGCTGCTGCTGCGGCTGCTGTTCCCGCTGTCTCTGCCGTTCCCGCTGTTCCTCCAGAGCACTCCTCATCCTCTTTGTCTTCTCGATGTCATGCCATACAAATTTCATAAAACTGACACAAAAGAACGAGAGTTCTTTGTTGATTTCTCGAGCGTTTCCAAGCGCATACATCAACATTCCATATGTACTCGACTCGCTCTCGTTCTATGTACAATACTATGTACATATAAAAACATTTTAATTTGATACAAGCTAGTTTTAATGTTGCTGCTGCTGCTGTTGTTGCTGCCAACTACAATTTTCTATAGTATGTTTGTTTGTTGTGGATTTCATTAGCCGTTGTTGCAGAGCGTTAAGCGTAACGACGCAAACGCTTTGCTCTCGTAATTAACCTCTCAACCGGCTTTCTGTCTGCCTACCAGTCAGCCAGCTTGACTGACTGACTGTCTATCTATGTAGCTATCAGTCTGTCTGTGTGTCGATCTGTCTGTCTATGCTTTGATCGTTGTATTTGTAGCTCGTTTAACCAGACCTCTTAGACCTTAGCGTTTCCTCTGCAGCTCATCAACAAAAACAACAACAACATGCATATTTCAAAGGCATTGCACCAAACACACACAAACAAGGGTATAAAGCTAAAAATCTAAGAGGCTTTTCTTCACAATTTTTCTTTACCCAAAGTAACCCAAGAGAGTTCTCAAAAAGGTCGCATATTTAAGCAGTTTGGGATCCCGGAGTGCCAGAGTTCAAAAGCATTCATACCTTTGGTTACCTGATACCTGTTTGGTATGCTATTTGTATTTACACACACAAACACACACATACGTTTCTATACAATCTTTCGACGGTTTTATCACCTATAGTGCCTTACTTTTTAGCAGGAACAGCAATTAGCAGTTGTCACCTTTAAATGTATCCCACAAAAATTGAATCTTTTTGTAGAAAGACTTGAAATTTGATTTGCTTACTAAATTGAGGGGTTTCAAAAAAGTTCTTTGCTTTTTAAAATTATGATGGCTATTTTTATGCAAATAATCAAAGTGACTCAATACAGAAGCGTAAATCCGTCTTGGGTTTCCAAAGATCATTCGATTCCTAGATTAGAGCACAAATTGATTCCATTTGATACGTCATCTTAATTCCAAGTATTTAACTTTAATAAAGAAACCTCATCTACATAAGTTATACGTGTGTGTGTGATCGTGAAGCATTCGTTGAGTTTTATTTGGTTATTACACGTTTTCTTCAGTCGCCAGAGCTGGCAAGCCTTGTACTTCTTGTTGGCTTGACTTCTTTTCTGCTGGCATTTGGCTTGAAATAGAAATAGAGTTGGTGGTTAGCCTATTCTATTGTCACTGGCTTATCAGCATTCAAGCGTTTCCCAAACGCTCCGCAGCACAAAACTCTGAGCTAACCAAACCAAGCCAAAACCAGTTAACATTTAACTCCAAAAAAGGCAAAGTCCGTCGATGGCGTGCCTAGTGAACGAAGAGAATAAGAAGAAGATGGACTTGACGCAAAGCAGCGGAAACCAACTCCACAAAATAACACTAACAACAACAACAGCAATGACAATACGAAACATCAACAACAACAAACATCAGTGTAGTCATTATTTGCAATTATCGGAATGTTTCTTTG
The DNA here is from genome assembly GCA_020829145.1 of Drosophila nigrodunni. Lineage (NCBI taxonomy): Eukaryota > Metazoa > Arthropoda > Insecta > Diptera > Drosophilidae > Drosophila > Drosophila nigrodunni. The sequence continues at coordinate 21,042,858 of JACVCZ010000001.1, forward strand.
GTTCTTTTTTCCTTTTTTATGTCTACGCTAAATACGTTTTTGTAGTTGTTGTTGTTGTTTTATTTTTATTATTTTCTCGTTTTTGTTATTGCTCAGGTTTCTCTCTGTGGCTTAGGATCAAAAACCTTTGCCTAGCTGCATATGTATGTGTGTGTGTGTGTGTGTGTGTGAATAGGTGTGCGTAGCTTTGAGTGTATTTTTGTTTGATTTCTGTTTTGAACATATTCGCGAAGTTTTAACCTTAAACATTTCAATGCCGTGCTCCGTAGTGAATATTATTTCTATCTCTATCTCTGTCGTTTTCTGTGCTTCTCTTTTGCCTTTTCAGTCTCCAGCTCAGCGAATCACAACACAAGGAATGAATAATAAACAAAACTGTCACGTACACTCTTCTCTTCTACTTCTACTATTCAACTCAACTCATCATGCTTAGTCTTGCAAACGTAGGCGTGGGTAGATCGAGTTTGTTTAATACTTTGCTCATCATTTCCTTCTTTCTCGGAAATGTAAACAGACTGCATGAATATGTAAACAATGCAATTCAGCTCAATCTCAGTCTCTGCATTAGATAACCAATGCACAATTTACCTATGACATTTATCGACTCGACTCTATTGAAATCCGAGCGAAATTCAACTCAATTGAATTATTATTGTAATATTATTCAATGTACATAAATCAACACAAATACAACAAAACTGCATTTATAACGGGCAAAACCAGTAAAATACTTTAAAACTGTCAGACTTAAGTACTTTTCATTATCATAAACATAATTGGCAATAACAATGAGCAATGGGTACTTATACATTTAGAAATTACATCACAACTTGTGTATCGAATACATTAGAGAAACGATTAGATTATGTCGTTTAATAATTAATTGTCTTAATTTGTTTGGTAACTTTGTATAATGAAAACCATAACAATTAGAGGACAAAGAAAAGTTATTTAAAAATCTAGTTCAATGATAAAAGTTGTATGTATGTATTTCAAGCACACACTGCGTATCTGTGAGATTCAAAATGTACATATGTATCTTATCATTTTTTAATAAAACACTAAAGTAATACTCCAAGTTTTATTGCCTTGTCTGGGTGAATACGTAAAAGTAAGGCATTTGCTGTATGTTTTGTTTTGTTTATTTTGCTGTTCTGTGTGCTGATTGTTTTATTTAATTTGATTATAACACATACACAGACTACACACACAAGTACAAGCACATAGCATTTATGTATGTGTATACGTTACGTTGTTTTTGTTCCCATTTTTCAACTTTTCGTTTGGCATGCAAATTTATGTGCGCGTTTTGTTTTTGCTAAATTCGTTTACGATAAAATCTGTTTTGCCCCAGCGTGTAGTTGTGTGTGTGAGTGTCGTGTCTGTGTGTGTTTACAGTCTGTTCGAGAGAGTTTATTATTTTTTAATAATTGCGAATTTTGCTTTGTGTTTTATTATCAGCATTTTGCGTTTGCTTTGTCTGCTCTTCGATGGTTTGCGGTGGGGAATGCTAAAGTGAAGAAGCCGCAGAAGAATGAGAAGGGGACGAGTGAGAGAGAGAGAGGAGTAGAAACAACGGCAAAGAAGAAAGCAGCGATTCGCTTGAATTGGCTCACCGTGAAACGCAAACAGAATTATTTATTTATATTCAGCTGTGCAGTTTGTTTTTATACCCTGTAAAATATTTGACTGTCATTGGTTATTTATAAAATTATTTATTTAATATATTTTATGAGTTGCATTTATTTTGTTATCTTATCGTGCAATTGGAATACATATGGTTATCGATTGCCAGAATATCGATTTGCGCATTATCGAAGTAAAAGTCTATTAAGGCAAGCTGTCAGACGGTTCTAGTAGATTATTTATAATACGCTAATTACTTACTGATACGAGCGTGCAGGGTATTTGCGTTAGTCGCGCATTCTTCACTGTCTGAAACATTCACAATTGAGTCATTGTGTTTATTATTAATGCAACGCGTTTCACATGTGCGTAAATACAATTGTTTGGGAGTGTGAGTAAGTGTAAGTGAGTCAGAGAGAATGTGTAAGTGTGTGAGTGAGTGCGTGCGTGTGTGTGAGTGAGAGTTTTTGCAATGCATTTGAAAGAGAACACGTGACAACGCCCCTTGAGAAGGCTGTTCTATGCTTATCAGCAGCGGTTTTTTCTGATTTTCAATGACTAAGCTAACGGATAATGTTATCTTTTGCAGATCAAATAACAAAAGTAACGCGACGAATACATAAACACACAACACACAAACACAAATATACAAAACAGAGCGACATTAACAAGAAGAGCAACGACAGCAACAGTCGCAGCAGAAACAGAACAACAGCAAAGGCGACGGCTTCAAATTGGACATGTCATGTCAGCAAGCGTCAAGATTCATTACAGCAACAGCGACAACAACAGTAGCAACAGCAAAAAGCACAGCAGCAACAAAGCGTATTGCAACACAAACACAAGCTGCCACAGCAGCAGCAACAACAACTGCAGTACCTACAACAACAACAACAACAACAGCAGTAGCATTAGCTAAATTAGCAGCAACCAAAACGACGCCGACACCGACGCCAGTGACAGTGGACGTGGAGAGCGTTGGAGTTGGATTTGCAGCCGGCAAAACGAATACGCTTGAGGATCCATATGTATTCACAGAGACTGTTGCAGCGACACCGCCAATTTTATTTAATGCACAGGTAAAAGACCAAGTCAAGTTAAACCGAACTCACACACAGACACTGACACCTACATATACTTTACTACATTTATTTTGTTATTGCAGAAATCGCGAGCCCGCCTAAGCGAAGTGCAGCACAGCAGAAATAGCAACAGCAACAACAATAATAAACAAACGGTTGCAAGCAAAAAGTCGAGCATTGTTGGTGCAATACCAGCAATTGCAGAGCCCATTGCAGCAACAACAACTGTAGCGACAGCAACAACAAAGGCGCAGGCGTCTTTAGGTGCAGCAACAACAACAACAACAGCAACACCAACAACAAACACAACAGCAACGAATTTCAATAATGTCACACAATCTCAAAGGCAGCCAACTCCACAGTCGCAGCTGCAATTGCAATCCTCGCTGCAGTTGCAGTCGCAAGCGTCGCCGAAACGCGCGACTAACGTTTGCGTTGTGCGTCCACAGCAACAGCCACAGCAGCAACAACTACAACAGCCACAGCAGCAGCAGCCACAACTGAAGCAACAGCAGGCGAAAGTTACTACAAAGCATCCTGCACCACCACCACCACCGCCACTGTATACGCACACACCCTCGCTGTGGCAGACGCCACTTCTCTTGGATACGACTCAGAAGCAGCAGCCGCTACAGACGCAGCAGCAGCCACTACAACAACAATCAAATGTTGTTGGCACAGCTTTGGTTAGTCCGCCCATATCGCCCGCCTCGTTACCCTCACCCACGGCCAGTGCGCCGCCAACAGCAGCTGTGACCGCCATGGTGTCCCCCATTGTGTTGCCTGTTTCGCCAGCAGCAGCAACTGTTGCTGTTGCCGCTGCTGCCATGTCACCGCCAAAGGGTGGATCACTGCCGCCGTCCAAGTTTCATCATACGACGCTGGCGCAGCACTTGCAGAAGGTAGAATGCCTCAAGAAGAAGAAAACCTTGCCACTGGCATGCCAGAACTCTAGCAGCAACAACATTGGAGCTGCAGAGACGTTGCAGAAACGAAAAACGTTTGCCGGCTACAATTTAACAAATCCTCCGCCGCTGACGGCATTCAACACAGCTGCAACTGGTCCATCCTCTGAGCGGGAGCACCAGTTGCCCCCGCTGTTGAACAGAAAAAACATTCCGCCGATGCTGTTAATGACAACAGCGATCTCAACGAGATACCCGTCAATGTCATCTTTCGGAAGCCACCTGGTTTATTGGCCAGTCCAGCTGGTGCACAGTTGGCGCCAAGTCCAGCAGACGCTAAAATTGCAGCAACACCGACAGCAGTGATGAAACTGGGAACTGTTGCACCTCTAACGCCGCCAACTCCACCATCGCCAGCGGCTGCATCTCTAGTGCCGCCACTGGGAAACAGTGGAGCATCAGTGGCTGGAGCATCAACTGTTCTTTTGCCCGCTTCGGTTGCAGGAGGACAACTGGGAACAGCAACCGAAACAGCGCTGGGAACACCAGCTACCAACAGCACTCAAAATGAACAAATGTCTTCCAAAGTTGCCAACTCTGCTGCTGCACCAAAACGTAGATCTCCAGCAGCAACTGCAGCCAGCAGAAAGGGTAACAAAACAAATTTAAAAGCAGCAGCTGCATCAGCTCCTACTCCTGTTGCAGTCCCTGCTTCAGCTGTCGTTGCAGCTACAACTCCTGCTGTTGCTACAAAGGAGACGAAACTGCCGACTCTTCAGCAAACGGAGGAAGTTGCGCCTCCTGCCACTGCAGTGGAATCAGCTAGCCGAATATCACGTCGTCGAAAACCCGCATCGGTTGCCAAACGAGGCTCAGCCACCTTGTTTAGCGAGAACGAACCTCTGCCGCTGAACGATGTGCCCTATTGCCTGCAGACACGTTGGCTGCATGACACCTCAGCCTTGGAGCCACTGGCATTGCAGGGCAATCGGGATCGCGAGGAACGCATTGCAGTGCGCAAGGGTCTCCTAAGACGTCAGGCACTGCAGCTGCTATCCACACGTCCCTTGCAGGAGTTGCCCATGCGAGCGGCAAGACAACGTCTGCAGGGTGTGCAAACGCTGTTGTTGAAGTACCAGGATCATGCAAATCTGCAGCAGGGCATGTAAGTTAACTAATCGTAACTAAAAGAGTGCTTTATTTACATTTAACTCTCTGTTTTTCAGTGGCATTGGCAACCGCTGCCTGGTGACGGGTTGCAAGGAACCCACGCTCAGCATGGCTGCTCATTGTGAGCGCCACATTGTGAACAACAGCACGCAGCAACTGTTCCAGCCTTGTGTGGCTTGGCGTGTCAATGGATCCGCTTGTCAGGCGCCTGTCTTTGATATGCTCCATACGTTAGCATTGTGCCCAGCTCACAGCCAGCTGCGGCCTGGTCTGGAGCTGCAGTCAAAGCAGCATCTGCTCAACCAGCAGCAGCAAAAGGAGAAACTAATTTCACAGCTAGCGAAGCCACTGCCAACGCCTGCTGTGCCGGGTCCACAGCCTGCAGCAACGTTGGCTACTACGGCTGGAGCAGCTGTCGCTGCTGGTGCTGTTGGTGCGAAGCGCAAGCGGAAAACGAATCCCAATGCCAATCCAGTGGGTCGTCCGCTTAAGCGGGCCAAGAAACAGCCAGAAACAGTCGTACCCGCCGCAACAGTGCCCGTGATGGGTATGACAACTCTGCCGCCAATGTCAGCGGTGCTGCAGCGCAAGAGTAGCACCACTTCACTGGAATCGATTGCCAGCAATTCGCAATCCTCGGCCAAGTCGCACTACACACCGCCGACTCCGCCGGTGCTGGGCATGCCGCAGTTGTCTATAATACCTCCAGCGCTTGCGCCACTCAGCGACTATCAACTGCAGCAGCAGCAGCAACAACAGCGGCAGCAACAGCTAACGAAGATAGAGTTGGAACACCAACCACAGCAGCAGCATTCGCATCAGCAGCTGGATGCCAATATGCTGGCCAATGCCAATTTTAAGGCCGATGAGATAAGCCAAATTGTAGCTCAACTGGCAGCAGCCAGCAACGAGTTGCACAACAATAATAACAACAACTTGCACTACAACAACAACATCAACAACAGCAGCAGCAACATGAGCAACAACAACACCAATTACTGCAGCAACACCAACAGTAACAGCGGCAGCAGCAGCATCAGCTGTGGTTTTCCCTCCTTCAACGCGGCTTTTGGCAATGCCATGTCTGGAGGCCAGAATCCACAGGCCAACAATTTGCTGGCCAGCACCGAGAGTCTGCTGAGTCAGCACATGCTGGGTATCTGCGAGAACAGCTCGGCCTATGCCAGCTCCGAGGACACGGGTCTCGGTGGCCTGTCCGAGTCGGAGCTGATAGGCGCTAACGATGCTGGTGAGTCTTAAATGGAGTACTCTTTAAGAAGTAATCTTTGCTTACTTGATTACTTTATACTTGCAGATGATATAGCATTGAATGGCGCCCATTTGCTGGAGGAGCACGATTTGGTAAATGTGTTTGATACGCTGCCGGATGATGCGTTCAACGAGTTATTCCAATCCGGTGTGTATTTCATAATAACAGAATTAATTGTGGCTTTCATTGTACTAATTATAATGTGTGCACCTTTCCCCGTGCCATGCACCCTGTGTCGCCCTGTGCCCTGCATCCCGCTGCAGTGCAACAAGCTGAATGCGAGGCAATGGATCGTGCTCTCGAGATTGCCGATAAGAACCTCAAGTGTCTACAGCAGACAATCGGCAATATGGAACATGACAGCGCGTTCCTAAACGACTTCCTCGACGTTGGCGATGATCTGCTTGTGAATGCTGTATCCTCCGTTATGAATTCACCTAATACATCTGGCATCGATGCCTCCACGCTGTTCGTGGACAGCAGTGGCAGTGGGAGTGGCTGTGGCAGTGGCAGTGTCAGTGGGATTGGCAGTGGCATTGGGAGTGTCAATGGCAGCAGTAATGTTCTACCTGGCTCCAGCTCCAATGGCTGTACGCCAGCAGCTGGATTCACGCGGCCTGGTGCTTACCTGAGTCTCGCCTGAGTTGTCACCCGATCCTGAGCCTAAGCCTAAATCACAACCACAACACACGCACATACACATGTTCACTTTTAAGAGATCTTTCGAAACAAAAAAACAATACTAAAACTATCTAAAAGTTTAGCTGAACTTTAACTTAAAACAATTGAACTTCTCTTCTCAACACAAAAGTTGAACAACTTTTAATTTGATGCAGTTTATTTTCTATTTTCAATCTTAATTCTTCATTTGTTAAAACTTTTGGCGAATTTTCCTTTTATTTGGGCCAACGAAGAAATTTCAAAAGATTCGCTGACCTCAAATTCTTTTCTTGAATTCACATTTCTGTATTCTACTTAATGTTGTGTATATGTACACATCTCTATATAAATATATATATAACTGATGAATCACTTATAGCAACTACGTGTTAATTCAAAAAATTTCAAGAGAAAAAAATAAGAAACTTTCAAAAAATAAAAAAAGATTTTTAAAAACATAAATTCAAATACGCAACAAATATTATGTAAATTCGCGTGGAACTTTAGCGTTAAAATCTTAACTTAAATTATAAAGTTAGTTCAACAAATGAAACGGAAAAGAAAAAAAAAAACTTATGAAAAATTTAGAAAGCAGCTTTTATACAAAACAAAAAAAAATAAAATTAAAAAAAAAACACAAATTAAAAAAAAAAATAATACAAAAAAGAAAATTTCAAAAAAATCAAAGAAAAGTAAATAGGAAAAAGTTAGTAACAAATTTGAATTTGAAATTAAAGCGTAAAAGGGAAAGTAATGAGAAGAAAATGGGGAAAAAGGATATGGGAAAAGAAATAGAAACGAATGAAAATTAGCGCAGTAATGAATTAAGTTTAAAGTAAGCATAGAATTTGTTTTAACATTAAACATTTGATAAGCGCATTTACATACATCCAACCAACCACTTTTATAACGAGAAATGTAACAATAACAATAACAATAGCAATAGCAACAGCAACAACAACAAAATGTTTAAAGAGAAGAGCAACTAGAGGAAGATAATAAAAGGGTTTAAGTTTTATTTAGTTTATGGTTGAAAACAAAATCAATTACATATTTACATAAATACACATAAAACGTACAAGGGACTACATAGTTTAAAACCGCGAATCGTATTACTAAATATATACATATATAAACTATACGATATATATAAACAATAAACACACATATTAGTTGTGTAAGCTTTAATTTAAACGAAAAAAAACAAAAATATTTAAATTGCAACTAAGTTTTTAGTTGTCACGAATTAATTAATTTAGTTTGAATTTGTTTTTGTTTTTGGGCAGTCCAAAAACAATTTGCAGTTTTTACTTTCCGATTTGGTCTTTGTACTACTTATGTAAATTATTAATAACATTACTTAGAGCATAAAAACTTTATAAACCGAAATGTAAAATTCTTTAGTCTAAGCGATTACAGATTACAGATAAAGATACACACACAAAAACAAAACAAGAATATACACGCAAGAAAACTGTTACGCTTTAAAAAATATAACTCACCTAGCGCCCAAAACACACACACCCACCCTCCCACACACACACACACCATCCACATCCATTGTAATTTTTCATTTGTCATCTTTTCAAGTATTAAATGAGAGAAACCGTTTAATAAAAATACAAAAAACAATTTATATTATATATAGATCACGGATTATAATTTAGAGATCGCACATTAAGGACGTCTATAGAGCAGAGATTGACGAAGAAGATGAACTACTCGTACTTTAAATATAGTGGAATAAATTGTAATATACAAATATATATTTAAATATATACACACAACTATAAATAATTAAACACATGTATATTCTATATCTTTTAAACTCTCTCTATATCTATCCTACTATCTCTATGGCTAACTCTTATAAATCTCTGTATAACTTTGTAACGTTTTGTTGTCACTTCAACTTATGAATTTATGGCATTAGTTTAGCTTAGTGAGCCCTTAGTTAAAGCAACTAGTTAGCGATCAAAATCCTGATAAATCAATGTATTCTTTGAACCTTTTTTACACACACTCTATATATATTTGATAAGAGATTCAGATATCTAGCAGCTCCAATTAAAACCTCCATCGCCACTTTTCAACTCTGCCAAAAAAACAGAAGAAAATTTAATTCAAAAGTTGTAGAATTTTTTGATTGGTTTCATTTTTGTAATTTACATGCATTTTTGTGATCTAATTTGTGTAACTATTATAAAAACAAAAACTTAAAAACAAAAGGTATATTATGAACATAAGAGAATAAAACAAATTACAACAACAATTGATGATTAATTTTGTGGACGGAAAACAAACAAACAAAAAATCGAAGAATTTGTAAAGAAATGAATTTTTCAATTTGATTTTTTGACAAATTTTTCCCATTTTGTATTCAATGATTGATTGAGATCGGGGCAGGCTGGGTTTCTTATGTGCTGTCAGAAGGAGACGAGAAGACAATAAAAATTAAGTAACACAATTTTCCGAGAACCCAACAGTTCCCAACTCAAAACACAGACTCGAGTTCAAAAAATCATAAAACCCGCATTATAGCGATCAATCAATTATAAAAATCTTTGCAAGTTACGTTTGGTTTAATTCGTTTTGCGGTCGATCAATTGGAAATTTTGGATTTGCATTTCAAATTATCGTTTATTTTAACTACAACAAGGAAACACAGGAAACAAGCAAACAACTGGCAAACACTGAACGGCTAACTTGCAAATCTTTGCGATTTGGGCTGTGGGCCCTGGTCAAAACGGAAATCACTTTCTTTTTCTGGGGTAACAGTGATCTAGGTAAAGTAAACCAGAAAATTCTAAACCATTTGAGCCAAGTAGGCTGCAAGCATTGCCGACAGATGTCTATCTTTTAAAGTACTCGTAACGGCAATTCAACAAATTTATACATATATATTTTTAAACTCTCGGACAATTCGAGTAACAACACGCAAGTGGTAAGTAGTCCTCAAACATCAATCAATAATCCTTAACTTATTCCTGTTCCACTTGGCATTAATTCAGTCCCTACTCTCGCTCTTGGCCAGCTGTACATGTATGCATATATATTTTATATATTGAAATTTGCGGGACTCTAGGATTGTGTTATATCAAAAGGATTACCAAAAACTTTTAGTCATTAACCAAGATATTAAGCGCAGTAAGTAAGCAAAGACTATCCCTCCAGACAGGCAGATATATCCCAAGTTCTTTACTATATTACAGTTTATTTACATGATTTGCATCTCTTAAGTTAAGACTTAAATTAAGTACAATAAATAGGCTTGGAATTGAGCAGGCTATAACTCGGTAGTCTCCAGTTTACGCGCCAGTATTTGAGCATTGTTCGTTAGCTTATCGATCTGATTGTACAGATTGAAATGCCGATTCAGGTCATTAGTCTTGTTGAAGAGCTTTGCGGTGCCCTTGAGGGTTTCGTGCAGGTCCTGCGTGCCTACAGCCAGGAAATTGTCGTCCAAGGAATCCTGGCCACCAATACTACAAGAAGTTAAAGGAAACTAGATTTATTTCTCTACTTAAATTGTATCTTTTGGTACTCCTACCTGAGATTCTCCTCTGTCTTGAACCACTCGTTCTCGTAGCCCTTGAGCCAGATTGGATTGGAGCCCTGAACACTGTGCTTGTTGGTGTTGGGCACTCTGCTGCCAGGCTGCTGCATTGACATCGAGGAGTGTCCTTCTGAAATGGAATCATTTCCTTTATAGTAATTTCATTTTTGCAACTATTCTTTGCTTAAACTCACGGAAAATGTTAACTTTGGCAGCTCGTAGCTGTCTCCTGTAGCCCTTGCGCTGCGAGGCACACAGTGCCAGGGTTACCACTAACAGGGAGGCCATGAAGAGATTCGTAAAGATCAGCCACACGAACATGGCGCCCTTCACAGGACCAGCTTGAAGCAACTGAGCCTCGGCAGCTTGTGTGTCCAGCACGTTGAGATCCTTGAACAGCTCGTCCAGGCTCTCGATGTGGGTGTCAATTAGCTTGAGCACTTCGGAAACCTCGTAGATGGAGTTGTCCTCCTTCTCTACCAAATGCATGTACAGATCCGTCTTGGTTTTGTCCACCGATCCATCCTTGTTCACATGCACCTTGATCTCATCAATGTTCACAATGGACTCGGTTATGTTTCCAAGCGTGCTGCAAAGAGCAGAAAAGTCAGTAAATTGTTTTGGTGAAAATACTTTAGCTACTTACTCCCTGAAGGTGTCTATTCTGGCACGCAGCTCATCCGGCTGCAGGCGGAAGACAAAGCGCACTTTTTGGTCCTCCCTAAGCAGATAGATAAACACATGAGCCACATCCCGCATGCCCAGCGAATCGTTGGCCAGCACCATGAAGTCAAAGTAACCCTTCATGCCCTTCTGAGGATCAAAGTTTAGCTGTACATCACCCGTATCCTCGTCGATGAGAAATGGTGCCTTGCGAACATTCTCCAATCCTTCGGAAAGGGTTTGCCGTATTTCACCCACTTGATAATAGGTAATCTTTGCATTGATTCCCTCATCCGGATCTGTTGCCTCCACCCGCATGAACTTCTGACCAAAGTCCGCATTGGTTGTGATGCCACCCGTGAAGATCTTCGAGCGGAATCTCGGTGGATTGTCATTGATGTCTAGAACACGCACCTTCACGCACACCACTGTGCTGTCTAGTTTGGGTGGAGTGTCCTCGATTTGCTGTGGATCTCCACGCTCCTCCTCACTGTAGTTTTCATAGGAAACGAGCTCCGGTTCAGCGGATGTGGACATCTCATACATTGCGTTAGCCAATCGCCTAATCCTCTCTGGCTGTGGAAGTCGAAATTGTGGACTCTCCGGTTCGGGGAGCGTGTCGTTGGCACAGTTCTCTGTAGCCTTCACATAGAGCGTAAAGTTGGCAATCAGTTCCCGATCGAGTTGACGCTCGAGAGTCAAAATGTGTGTCTCTGGATCCAAATGGAAGTAGCCCTCTTCGTTGCCATAAAGTATAAAGTAGCACACCTGAGTGGGTGCCTCGCTCGGATCGTCTAGGTCCATTTCATCCTTGTCTATTGTGTCGGGCAGTTTAATCCGTTCCGATCCCGGATCTGTGTGCTCCGTAAAGTTAACGCTGACCTCATTTACCATAAATTGTGGTTCATAATCGTTGACATTACGTATGTAGATTACCAGATCCAAATCGGTGCTTAGTGAGGTGGGCAGTCCCTGATCATACGCCTCGATTCTTATCTGAGTTTTGGATACGATTAGTTTCCGATGCTTTAAAATTTCCTTTGCCTTGTTGCTTACCTCGTGTATCTTTTGCTTGTCCCGATTGAGACGCTCCCTGAGGAACAATTCTCCCGTATTGGCATTCATCTCAAAGAGTTTGTAGCTTCCTAGAGGATCGGGTTTGAGCCGATATCGCAATAGGGCATTCTGTCCCATGTCCGCATCACTCGCATAGGCCTGTAGAATCATGGTACCCACGGTGGCATTCTCCGGCACACGCACAGTGGTGTTGTGCAAAGGTCTCACAAAAACAGGAGCATGATCGTTGAAGTCAGAGACACAAATGTCGAGAATTTTGTCGACTGTGTTGCTTGGCACTCCCAGATCCTTGGTGGCAATGGTCAGACTGTAGTTGCCGAATTTGTTGCGCAGTGTTCGGCTGGCGTAGATATCAGCGTGCCAGGGATCGAGTTGTCTCAACTCAAAGAGACCTGAGCGGAAAAGAAATTGGAATATCGGAGTAGAAACAATACTTTCTTGGTTTCCTACCTTCTCTGTTGCCATGCGTTATGGACATTTCCAGTCGCCCATTGGCCGTGGCAGCATCATCCGCATCCCTGCCCACAATGCTGGCAATACTCTCGTGCAATTCATGATACTCCGTGATGAGCACACAACTCGTAGGCAAACTGATCTCGGGAGCATTATCATTCTCATCCAAAACCGTAATGCTGCAAACAGATTAGTTCAATCACTTTATTTTAACCCTTCCTTCCCTTTCCTCTTTACTCACAACACTTGCTTGAAGGCATTGCGACTCTCTCCGGCCAAGAAACCAAACTGATAATTATCCCAGGCCTCGATCACCAAATTATAGGAACTCTTGATCTCTCGATCTAGCTTATCGGCTACGGTTAAGACTCCTGTGTCGGCATCAATGGTGAACTTTCCCTGTGAGCTAATGCGGTCCATGAGAAAAGTGATCTTGCCAAAGTCCCCGGAATCGGCATCGGCTGCTTGAAGCGTGGCAACCCTGGTGCCAGGCTCAGCATTCTCGCTGATCGTGTAGTTCTTGCCGACCCCCACAAAGTATGGATTATTGTCGTTCTCATCCAAAACCGTCACATAGACATCAACCAGCGCAGATCGTGGGGGTTCACCCGAGTCTGTGGCACGAACACTGAAATTGAGCCATGAATGTTGCTCGTGATCGATCTTGTTGGCCACCAGAATAGCGCCCGTTTGGGAGTCCAGGTGCACGAGGTTCCTGTAGACGGGATTACCCTCTAGAGCATAGGTAATGCTGCGATTCTTGTCTACATCATAGGCCAGAACATTGGCAATCATCACACCATTGATGCTGTTCTCTGTGATGGTTTGCCTGTAAAAGGGTTGCCTGAATTTTGGATTGTTGTCGTTCTCGTCCAGAATTTGTATGCTTAGAAATGCTGTGGGCAGCAGAAAAATGGTTACCAATACACTCCGGAAACTAAGGAATTCTTGCTAAGCCTACCTTCGACTATTTGCTTGCCCTTGGACGCCGCCAGGTCCTCTACAGCTATGGCCAGCTTAATGTGCTCTACACGTTCGCGATCCAACAGTTTTATGAGCTTTAGTTGACCCTGTATAGCATCCAATTCAAAGGCGCCCAGGTAATCGTATTCACCGATCTTAACCAGTCCACCTTCCTCATTCCGTGCCTCGGAGAGATCGGGTTGAAGTCTATAGCGAAGTATGGGATTTTGATCGGAATCAGTGGCCTGCAGGCGATAGACCAACGAGCCCACTGGTGTATTCTCCACGATCTTTAGAGCGGGAAGATCACCTAGCTTTGGTGGTTTATTATTGACATCCTTGATGGTAATGTTCACTGTGGCCGTGTTCATCAACTGGGAACTGCCCAGACCACCATCCAGTGCAATCTTGGATGAAGTATGGAAAGGGTTGCTTTAGTTTCACTTAAAAGGAGGACCAAAAACTCTTCCAAATACTTACCACATTTAGCGTATAGAGCAGTCGCTTGCTTTCCGTAAGATCAGGATCTAGACTGGCACCCTGGGCCACATAGATCACCCCAGTTTCCGAGTTAATAATAAACTTGTCGCTGGCGCCCTTTTGTATGCGATAAACGATCGCATTGTTGGGTGCGGATCCATCGCGATCGATGGCCTGCACTTGAAGCACAGAGCTGCCGCCAGGCAGATCCTCAGGCACCGTCTTGGAGTAGAAGTTCTTTTGAAATATTGGCGGATTGTCGTTCACATCCTGCACGTAGATCAGCACGGGCACTACAGTGGAGAGCATAGGGATTCCCGAGTCCCTAGCCCGAATCAGCAGCTCAATTTCCCTCATGTCGGCATTGGCTTGGCGCACAGGACGACGACTGGTGTCCACCAACTGCTCGTAGTCAAAGTAGTGCAGGGGACGCATCAGACCACTCTCGGGATCGATAGTAAAGTTCATGCGATACAAACCCTCGACAATCTCATAGGTTATTTGACTGTTTTCGGTGCCATTGAGGTCCAGATCACGAGCCTCCACCTGAAGTGGTGTCTCGAACTCCGGTTGGTTCTCCAGTAACTTGGCCTCATACTGACGCTGTAAGAAAGTCGGCGCATTGTCGTTGACATCCTGAATGTCCAGTATGATCTGAGCGGTGTTACGATTGCCCAGTCCCACATTATCAATCGCCTCAACGGTCAAATAGTGCCGAGAGATAATCTCCCGATCGAAAGCCGAACTTCCCGCCCTCTTGATCGTGATCACGCCCGTTATGGGATTCAGATGTAACCTGAGCAAACATTTCACTTAGAGATCAATCAGATCAAGCAGAGAAAGTAACTTACAAGTGGGCAATACCGCCGCGCAGATTCGTGTATCGTATGCCCATGGATCCGAAATCGCCCGAGTCTACATCAATGGCCTCAACCTTGGCGATGATCGTGCCCAGCTCGCTATTCTCCGGCACGCCCGCACTGTAGATCGACTGGGTAAACTCGGGAAAGTTGTCGTTCTGATCTCGTATAAAGATTTGTACGTGTGCTGAGCTGGAAAGTAATTAAATTACTTGTAATATTCATCAAAATAATATTAATTTCGATCTGTACGTACCTCCAGCGACTCGGATCATCGATCTCCCTAGCGAATATCGTAAAGTTGATCTCGACAAACTCCTCAAAGTCCAAGGACTTTGAGTTCTTGACACGCAGCATAAAATTGGCCTCATTCACCGCCAGTTCGGGCACAATTTCGAATAGATCATTGGGTGGATCAAGGAATAAACGGAAGGTACCGTTCTTGCCCTCGTCGTGATCGTAGACGATATTCTGCACCTCGCCATCGAGGAAATTCAGCGGAGTATTCGTCTGAGCATTCTCGTTGACCTCGCAGCGATAGATACTCTCCGCAAAGGTGGGCATCTCATCGTTCACATCGGTAACAATGATCGTCACCTCGGTGCGTACCGTCGAAGGAGCTAACTGAGTTCCCTCCGCCGACTTTGACAGCTCTGTGGCCGTGATCCTTAGTATGTGCGCACCGTTGACATGATCGCTCTCTTCCTCTCGATCCAGCACGGTTAGAGTGTAGACAACGCCCGTGTGACTGTCGATGTCGAAGAGATCATTACCATCCAGGGAGTAGGCAATCGGGTTATTGATCCCACGATCCCCGTCGATGGCACGAACCCTTAAGACCTTTGTGCCCACGGGTGAATCCTCGGCAATGCGAGCCACTGCCTGGACTTCCACAAATTCAGGTGGCTGATCCTCGAGGTCCTTTACCTTGACCAAAATGGCCGCAGTGCCCGTGTTGATAGGTCCCTGATTGGCCCGATCGATGGCCAGCACACTCAGTTGGTACAAGCTCTTGGTCTCGTAGTCCAGCTCCCTCTGAAGTCTTAAGATGCCCTTACCCTGATGCGTACTGATGCTGAAGACATCGTTATCTCCGTCCAGCTCCTGCAGGTAGTAGACCACCTGCCCATACGCTCCCTCATCCGCATCGGTGGCCTCCAGTGTACTGATTACACCCGGTGCACTGCCCTCGGGTATTTCAATGGCATTTGGATAGGGTAAAAATATGGGAGCATTGTCGTTGATGTCCTCGACCAGCAGTAGAAAGCTCTGCGTCACATAGTTGTGATCGGCGTAGTGACTGTCCGTCAGGGTCAGCACTATGGCATACTCGTCCTGTGTCTCCCGATCCAATTCCTTGGCTAGGAATACCTTTGCCTCATTGCCAGCTGAATTCTCAATGCGAATGATCTCGCTGTCATGGGAAGTACGCTTGCCAAAGATCAGCGGATCGTTGTCGGGATCATAGCCCCTCAGTGTGTATATGTGACTGCCCACCTTGGTCTCGGGGCTCTCCTTCAGCCTCAACACGATCTCCGACTGTCCATCCATCGCAAAACGAGGCGGACGATTCGAACAGACACCGCAGATCAGTGTCGTGAGTATTATGATTAATCCTTGACCGAAACGTGGTGCTTTTAAGCGTACCTTCTTGTAGTCCATGCTGGTAATCACTTGCTTCTCTGATTTGTACTGTTTGCTCCGTTCGTTGTACATTATTGTGTTGTGCACACCTGAAGATCTGTAGACAACTGCTGTCGACAGCTACAGCTCCATGGCAGACCGCACTCGACCAGGGCAGCGCCTAGGCACCTAGAAAATAGACCAAGTGTTACAACAGACCCTCGCTAGTTAACCTATTTTTAGACCGTGTAGTCAAGAAGTGTAAAGGGTGTAATAGCTTTGCCGGAAAAGAAGGTAATTTTCTAAGCTCTCATATTTAGTACTCCAGAAACAAGCACGAGGTCTTCTAGAGTCGTCTCGCTCCACTATTATACCCCTCTCTACTATTTATTTTTCGGGGTTTTCTTTCAGTCCAATGTCATTAAAATGTGTCCAAATATTTAGCGAGTCATGTCTGCGATCTGTGCCTTATGACCTCAAAACAGTTTCGCTTGAGAAATCCCAACTACGAAAACCTAATAAAAATATACAAATGAGTGCGAGTAAACACAACATAGAACTAGTCCCAAACTAGTTAATAACCGACACTTGAATACACTTGGAGTTTTGGACTTTTGTTTTTTCCCTCAGTGGTTACCAACCTCATGACAGTTTTCAAATGCTCTACCTTAATTGAAATGGGTTGTAAACACGTCAGTTAGTGGAGTTATTGCTCTCTTGATTATGGCTCTAGTTTTGGTACAAGTTCTGGCTAGAACGACCGTTTCTACATAAACGGTACTGGACACACTTATTCCCACTTTGCTGTGGCTTTAAGCGATGTGGCTGATTGCACGTTCTGGCCAAGACTTCGTGTGGAGTGGAGATCTTGAGAAAGTTTTATGTGCAAATTAATTAAAACCTTTGCAAATTTTATCTTTCATTTGTCCGGAATTCCGCTAAAGAAATTGCACATGCTGAAAGTTTAATGACCGTAACATTTGGCTAATTAAATTCGGCTTTAAGAGGTATCAGGTAGTCGGTCAGACAGCGAGCAAGTCTTAAAAAATTGTCATATTCATTCGCTCATGAAACTGAAGATTTATCTCAGGCTTGGAGACTGCAGTTTGTAATTGAAATGCGTGTGAAAATGTATCTCAATGCTCATTGCGCATCCGTCAGATACAGATACAGCTACGGCTACAGCTACAGCTATCACTATCTGTGGGCTTATTAACGCAAGACATTGCCATTGTTTTAGCCACAGCGTGTTGTAGTTGAACTCGACTTTTTGCTTATTAAAAACGTAATAAATTGCCACGCCCCCCTGGCTACTGGCCGCCCATTTGCCGGCCAGTTGATAGTTCATTGATTTCACAATTGCACAAGGTAATTTAATTTCTATTTTCCAGCTCGTTAACGTATTTCCCCGCCAATTGATTTGTACGACTTAAAGATACATCAACAGCTACAAAGATACAGATACTTGCAGTTCATTAGCAGTAGCGTGTAGCGTGTTGCATTAACCTCTTCGGTTACCTGTATCTATAATACATATATTGTGTGTTGAAAAACCATAGACAAGGTCGTTTTTTGAATTTCCAAATGATTTAAAGACGACCTCGAGCCAAATAATTTACGTTGTGTCTTAAGATAAAAGATACTTTAATAATCATTTCATTTGCTGATTTCGCTTTCAACAGCAGCAGCCATAACCGTATCTCTCATGCCACATGCAACATTTTCTTTTTTTTCAGTTTTCAGCATTTGTTTTAAGCGGTTTTCCTAGCCGCGTATTTAGATATTCCTCCTCGGGTAATTATGTATTTATGGCCAGCGCTTTTGTGTAACGCTTCAAAATTGGGTTGTTTGGTCAGTTGCTCAGTGAGGGGGAGGGGGCGGTGTGGAGAGGAGTGGAGTGGGTTGGTCGGCGGGGGATGTGTGTATTTATAATTTCATGCTGCAATGATTTTAACTGCGATTTGTTTGTGCTTAATAACAGCAAGTAACTATGTTGGAAATTTGGGTTATTAATTTTGATGAAATCGATACATTCTAGTGCGTGTATGGGGGGAAGAGGATGGAGAGCGAAAGGGAAGAAGGTAGGGGTATTAACTCTACATGAAGCACTTAAGTCTTATGTCTATATGACAGTACCAAAATTTCATTACTACGAAATTTCACTTCCATTCAAATTTCAGTTAACATTCTTTATGCGCTGTTGACGGTTTTAAGCACACTAGAAAGCTATAAAAGTAAACTCACATGCATTAAAAATAATGTCATAATATCTAGAACTACTTTTACTTGAAAGAAAACTTTGTGGAATGTATCTACTCAGCACATCTTTATAAAAAATATATAATATTTTTTTCATTTATTTGTGTAGATCACAAGCTGTATCAACGTTTTAGCCCAAATTAGCCTGTTTAAATTACACTTATTGCCGCAATTTAAGGCTCCAACTCATGAGAGGGATTAGTATTGCTAATACATGTAACTTGTAGCCAATTTTCCACATAGCTGTTACTGAAAACTTACTGAATTAAATCAAATTAATAAGTTATACACTTGAAGCGACGCTTTTATTTTACACATTTCCCTTAATTTATGTAAGTGACAGCAAAGGAAATGGTTGTGACTCTAAAGCCGACTCCAAATCGGTATCCAACTGAAACTATACCGACCATGACGATGTCACTTTTCCCCCAGTAGGCAAAATCTGCGTAGGAAACGCGTGACATGGTCTCTAGTCTTTAGGCCAAATGGGTTTCTGGTCTCTCCAGTCTTTTGGCCAACTATTTACGCTTGGCAAAATTCTGACCCTCAACTCATGTAGGCTCAATCAACATGTTGCCAAAAGTGAAATTCGGCATCAAATGTTGCAGTTTATGCTGTGTGTATCTGATAGATACAAATTTGATTGTGTGGTTTTGCAGGTAACCACAACAAAGTGATCAAAACGCCAAGGAAATGCAAATAAACAATAATTTTTATTTTTTTGTTTTTTTTTTTATTTCTTCGATTGCCACTAAGCCGTGTGTTGACGGCTTTTCTTTTCATTGGCAGTACGGGCTTTTGATTGGTATGAAAGTTCACATGAAATTCACTTAATTAAATGAGAGTTTTTCGAGGCGTTAGAGCTGAAATTGAAGTTTGTCTTTTAACATGGCTTTAAAGCTACCATAGGTTGCTAGCTACATGTGTATGTGGCTTTGTGACCAAATGTTGCCTTCAGTTTCCGGTTGCTGCCACGAATGAGCTGGCGGTTGAGCAAACAAATGAGCTTATGGCTCGGCTACTCCAATTTGAACACTTCCTCCCTCATATTAGGGCCGCCCTACTACACCACCGTTTCTGCAGCTGTCATGCCCATCGATTCCATAAAAATCGTGGCTGAGACAGTCAAGTTCAACGCCAGCTAACAATTGTAACAGTGTTTGCTCTGACAAACAAAAGACTGTAGTGCTAGTGGGGGTGTTCCAGGGGGATTGGTGGGGGTTTTTAGCTTGGAGCCAACATGCAGCTTCGTTGCGGTAGCTTGATTTTTGACTCATAGCCCAGAGTTCAGGTGAACTGGAGGGCCCGCATCGCATCCGCATCGCTTTCATGGTAATGTGCGTAATCGCAGTAGATACACATGTATCCGTATCTGTAGTATTTGCCGACAGCGTAGCTAACTGAATCTTTTTCGTGTAGACACTAATCTATCCGTTACAGTTCACCTCCTTTTGTTGCCTTGCGATGAGTCCTTGACTCGCTAAATTAGACCTCCTTTTTTGCAAGTGTCTACTGTACCTACAAAGTAGTTTTAGGACTTATTTTTGCCTGTCATGAATACCCCTTGAAAATTATCCTATCGCCTTTGCATTATTCAACACTAACCTTCTGAAACTCCCCATATTTGTGGGCATGCCAAGACATTTGCATAGTCTACAGTTTTGGATGAGCAAGCAAGCCAAGTATTCAAACCTTTAGGGTGCACTACCGACTCGACACTTACCCTCTAGTTTTATACTCAGGATATCGAGTATCCTCTGGTGCAAAACGAGACCAGCTGACGTAATTTCCTCCTGCTCCTCGGCTCGATCTTCTTTCTCGTTTACAATTAATTATGAGCACTGACACATTTTAGAAGGGTTCGCTGGTTTAAGTACACCACACGATACTCACGTTACTGGTAATTAGGTAGAAGTCAAAAACCCCTCAAACAAACATACACACTCATACACACACACGCAGTCCTACACACTCGTTTTAAACGTGTCGTCAAAATTGGGCAATGCACGAAGCGGAACTTTTAGTTATTGCCGGTATTTAGGTTAGAATTAAAAGATCACTTTAATGACACTTGGTTGTGGAACGTGTCAAGACGAAAGGTTCTTGAGGTTGCCCGACAAACGACCAAAAAACACCGCCGATCAACTACGGTCAACACTTTCGAAATGCTGTGTAAAGCAGTTTAAATTTTAAACGGAAATTCCGGCAACACGAAAAGCGTAGCGTGTGCTTCAACAGTCTATTCACGACTAAAAACCAACGGATCACACTTCAATGCTCGCTTCTGCCGGCGTGCACTATGGCAATTGAGCCATCGTGTCGGCGTCAACGACGGCATTGTCAACGAACGAAGTAGACGACAACCCCTCGGCAAACGAGAGTGCACGAACGAGTGCAATGGTGGCACGCGAGTAATTAACCAAGCATAAATTCCAGCGTCGTGAGTGCAGGCATTGTCGTTGCTAGGCTTGCAGTGGGGTGGGGTGTGGGAGTGAGAGTGAGTGGGACAGCTACAGCATTTTGTGTTTGTTTACATTTTGCAAACGCTGAAGAGAGCGATACAGTGAGAGAGCGCATTGGAAGTGCAGACGCTTGGAAGTGAAAAGAGTAAATTGATTTGTTATTAAGTTGAAAACTAAAACCGAGTGCGCCAGACAACAGAATACTCTACATAACACAAATTATATAATTATTAGCATTATAGATTCTCCTCGTTGTCTCCCAGAAAATGCCTCAGATTCGTGGAAGAGAAGCGGCAACGAAAAGAGCCAGTGTTGTGGTAGCGTTGCCACCTGTCGTTAAGAAATCCAGCAAGAGTCGTTCATTTCATTTTCGATATCTGGAGCTATGTCGTGCCAAGAATATTACACCTATACCCAACATACGCTCCAATGGCAATACTACCACAGTTCTGGATCTGTTTGGCGATAAATTGGGTGTCAGTGAATGGCTGTTGATCATTGATGCACTGCACCATGATCTAGTGCTCCAAACAATGATTATACGCATGCGTCGTTCCAATGGAAACAGTGAGTACAAATCAAAACAAAGAGAGTGAATGAGAAAGAGGGTTTAACGCTCTTTAAAGCAGATATTGTGTTACCCATTGACTCTGAGAACCGAGCTCGACTCTTCCGTCAGAAGCCAGTGATCTACACTCGTTTTATATTCAATAGTCTCGTGGAAGCGATCGTTAACTGTGTAAAGATGAATAAGAATCTAACTGTATTAAAATTGGAGGCACTTCCCTTGCAGGATAGTTATATTGAGTGCATTGCAAAGGTAACTAGTGATCACTTAACCAAGCGATGTATGAACTAATTGAAAGTGCTCCGTGTAGTCTCTTGCCTCGAATGATTGTCTTAAAGAGTTGAGCTTCCAAAAGTCCTTTATTGGGGACAAGGGTTGTGCGGCTGTTTGCAGTACCGTCAAGTATCTCAATCACATCGAGACCTTTAATCTCTCCGATTGTAATCTGGGCCCCAAGGGTGCTGAGCATATCGCTGACATGATCAAGGTAAACAGCCTAACAAAACCAATTTGATCCCATTTGATTAAATTCTTCCTTTACAGATGCAAAAGATTTCACGCTTCTCTGAGGGCTGGGAGAAGTCCCTGCGTTATCGCAGCGTGGACGTCGATTCCATATCGGGTCTGCGCAATATAGCGCTCTCCAATAATCCCAATTTTGGCGATGACGGACTGCGTCTGATTGCCGAGGTGTTAAAGGAGGATGCTTGGGTGAAGTGTAAGTATCTCACGAGTAGGAAATCTTCTCTAATACCCACTCTATTTAGCTATCGATATGGAGAACTGCGGTCTGACTGATCGTGGAGGAAATCTCATTTTGGAGTGTCTGGCACTGAACAATGCCATTACCGAGTTTAATATACGCCACAACGATGGCATCAGTAAGTTCCTGGTGCGCCAGATACGTGATCATCTCGGCAAGGAGGACGAGGAGAAACTAAACGAGCCTCAGTACGATCTCAGCTGCGTCATGGGGCTACAGAGTCTGCCGAAGAATCAGAAATACACAGTCTCTCAGTTACTTAATCACACCAAGACTCTCGAGGAGCAGTTATCGTTTGAGCGAACACTTCGGAAGAAGGCAGAGAAGCTTAACGAGAAACTTAACCATCAGCTGGTCTCCCAAGGCAATACTACTCCTCAGCCACAGTCACCGCCGGTGGATAAGGGCAGCGAAGATTCCAAGCTGCCCAAAGGATACATGCTGGTCAAGGGAGACATGCTACAGTCCTTCATTAAAAAGTAATTAATCAAATTCTGCCCAGTGGTAAAAAAATGCTAATCAAGAACTATTCTCACAGCTCACAAGCTTATCAAACGAATCCGGCACAGTTCAATCAATTGGTGAATAGCGCTGTCACCAGTCCTGATGGAACTCCACGAAGTGACAATACCACACTACGCAATCAGCTTAGTCGGCAAATGTTCCACGAGGAGCAGATGCAGTCAGACATCGAGGAGGAAGATAAGACTCCCTCGATTAATTCCGAGGAGCCACCGCAGCGACAAGTGCTCCATGTACGCAAGGTGCGAAGTGAGATGAAGTACGTGGAAACCTTCACCAAGGATAACAACAAGAAGCGCGAGTCCAAGTCGGATCATGAGTTTGCAAACGAACGCGACGTAAGTTGAAGAGAGTACAGTGAAACAACAGTATAACAAATCCTCTACTTTGACAGTTCAAGTTAAATCCCAAGGTCCAATTCGAGATGGATATTGGAGACGGTATGATGATCAATCAACAGCATATGGAGCGCATTCGATGCGAAGTGCGTGAGGACATGCAGCAGGCATCCCACAGCAATGGACAGTATGAGGACGAATGCATTGGCGATGGTGTTGGTAACAATCGCAAGCACAAGGATAAACTCAAGAAACGTATGGGTGCAATGGGCCACAGTCATATGAATCAGTTTATGGACGAGCTGGAGCGAAAGATTAACAGTAAATCTGGCAAGAAGCGGCACAAATCCAAATCACAGTCCAACAATGAAATGGATGCCCATGGCATGAATATGAATGTTGATTCCTATATGCCAACCATGGAGGACATGCAGGAGGATTCGGGGTCAAACAGTTCTGAATCCGGTGGGGAAAAGTCGGATGAAATGAGCCATGGACATGGTCATGGACAGAGCTATACGACTGCACCCATGAAGGTATTCGTCAGACGCAATCAGAACATGCCAGATACCATGGATAGCCAACAGCTGGACGGGGAAGAGTCAGAGGATACTCTCATAATATCACCACGCTCAGTCTATCTAGATATTCAGAAAAAGAAGAACGAAGCCAATCACTAAACACAAAGATTGTATTGAAGGAAAGAGAAAGACAGGAAGTCCCAGTAGCTCGTAAACTAAAAGGGAACAAACTTTGCTTCGTTAGTAAATTAGGGCTCAGGGCAAAATTTTCTGTAATAAGTGAAGATCTCTTATTGCAATTGTATAAGCAATTTGGCATCTATTGTTTATGCTTTCTGAATTACAATCAATCTTTATCTGATCCTCGTTCAGATTACACAGTTAATTGAGTAATAAAAAAAAAGACAAACAAATACGAACATCACCATCAGAAACGCATCAAATTTGTCCAAACAAACTGATTGTAAATCAATTGATAACAACATTAATATTTTTTGTGCCGTTTATATACGATTTATTGGCCTTTTAGATATTTAAAGAGTCTGTAAATCTTTTTAATGCATTCTACGAGAAAATTGCAAGTGTCACATAATGTATTTATGTTTATAATAATGGAATATTTTGTTTTCAATACATATTTTAATTGCTACTGCTTAGTTTTGCTCAAGTATTCAAGATTAAGTAGATCAAGGATTAAATACGTTCTGTTATTATAAGTATACCAATTATACGAAATTCTTTCCAGATCGAATACACATGATCTTAACCGCCAAAACCGTACAGAGTACGGCCTTGACGCTTCAAGGCGTAGACTACGTCCATAGCGGTGACGGTCTTGCGCTTGGCGTGCTCGGTGTAAGTAACGGCATCACGAATAACGTTTTCCAAAAATACCTGTTGGACAGAAAGGGTAGTCACGTTAGCAGTTGTGCATTTTCACTTATCACACAGTACTTGCCTTTAGCACACCACGGGTTTCTTCATAGATCAAACCCGAAATACGTTTGACTCCACCACGGCGAGCTAGACGGCGAATAGCCGGCTTGGTAATACCCTGGATATTATCTCGCAACACCTTACGATGGCGCTTGGCGCCTCCTTTTCCCAATCCTTTTCCTCCCTTTCCGCGTCCAGTCATTTTTTTTTATATTAAGTTTTTAGCTGGAAAAGAAAAGCGCCATTAAATTAAATACAAAATTACAACGCAAAAACTGGTTAGACGATTAAAACGCCATTTTTTCTTCATGTATGCACATATACATGCAGTCACCCAAAAGGCTGTGTGCGTAGACGCCATTTTTGCATCATATTGATTTATCTTTTAATGTGCATTCAGTCACTCACGCCCGTGTTATTAAAAGTTGTAACAAGTACTTAATTCATTATATACAATATATATATATATATATTTGTTATTAATTTGTTGTTGCAACTTTTGGTGAAATTTAGCCAACCTACCGTGTCAAGAAATTGTCTGAAAAATATAACGGTGTGGCCGTGTTGTTCATATCGAAAAATGCCTTTCAAAAAAATACCTAAAAATTTAGAGTATATGCAGTATTTATTGCCACAAATTTTTAAATACAAGACACCCTGTATTTGTATATTTGTTAATGTGTACACGTACATGTATACATAAAATTAAATTAAACTAATTAAATACTCGATTGTTCTAAAACTCAGCTTCCAGCTAGAGTCATTACAGTTCGATGGAGTTGTTGCTTTTGGTATTTAACAATTACTTGCATAATTTCCATCTTTGCATCAATTTTTAAGTTTCCCTCAAGCTCAAAAACATCTTGTGCAACTGCCATTCCATAGTGAAAACTGGGAGTACTCTGTATATCGTCTATTATGGGCTCCACTGTCATGGGAGTTGTGTCTTCAATTTCCGCATCATTATCTTCCATCGGCACATTGAGCTCTTCAATCTCCAATTTTCTTGCCTTAATCTTTGGTCTGTCTGATGATTGGTTCAAAGGATTAATGACAGCGGTATCTTCGGGTGTCGGTTTGTGCTCATTAACGGTAGCTGTAGTATTTACATCCGAGTCCTCTGAATGAGTACTGTCGTATATATTTTCAGCCTGTTGATATATGGGTTTTCATGTTAGACACAATTTACACACACACACATCATAAGAACTTACATCCCCAACGTTTTTTTCGTATACAAGGAAGGGAAGAAATTTTAATTGCTTGAGGAATTTCCAGCCTTCCAATCGCTTTATCTCCTCAGGAGGTGCTCCCCGGGCATTTGCATCAAAGATTGCCTTTTGTTGCAGGCGATAATAGGAGGCCAGATTTAGCCACTTTCTCGCCAGTTCATTTGTGTATGCTCGAAACTTAAACCGTTTTTCCAGGGTCCATTTTAAATTCTTCCAAAAGTTGTGTTTT
This sequence comes from Drosophila nigrodunni, assembly GCA_020829145.1. Lineage (NCBI taxonomy): Eukaryota > Metazoa > Arthropoda > Insecta > Diptera > Drosophilidae > Drosophila > Drosophila nigrodunni. Next base: position 21,069,076 of record JACVCZ010000001.1, read on the forward strand.
AAATATCGAATACTGTAATCTTTGTGGGTTTTGTCCCACATGTATGGAGTATTGCGGATTGTTGTAATAACAAAGTTAATAACTTCATCGGACCAATACGGTCGTGAATCGTTAACGTTTGACATTTTTCAATAGATAAAATTAATATTTTTTAACTTTTTTCTTGATTTAATCCACTTTTGTTGGAAAAAAGCAGCTGACTGAATGTTTTAGTTGGTTTGAGAGGGACAGATATATGTACATCATTAAACTCAATTAAAATACCAACAGCTGTCGATAAATGTAGATGAGTATATCCTCTTAACTGAAAACGATACAAATTAAGTGTGACCATGAAGATTACGAAGACCGTTACATGCGGCGAGTTCAAAAATAAAAAATTAAATTTATATGCAATTTTAATCTAGCTGCTTTTATACGACATTTGAACTTTTTCACCACTTAACAATTTGCAATGGATTTTGTTTCAAATGTGCAACATAAAAAATAAATGCATTTAATTATTTTATAGAGAACAGTTATATTATCTTCTATAAAAATATTATAATTAATACGTTTACTTGAATAAAGATAAGAGAATTAAATAAATAGATAAGCGAATTTAATATTTTCCTTCGTTCATTTTCAGTATTTACGCTGTAACGCCGTTTGGGCACACTAAACAGATGAGTAAAACAGCAACACTAATGATAGCTTCTCTGCTAGCATTTTATTCCCTATTCTCATTCGCAATGGCCGCCAACAAGGAACGTACTTTTATCATGGTTAAGCCTGATGGAGTCCAACGTGGACTCGTCGGCAAGATTATTGAGCGCTTCGAACAGAAGGGCTTCAAATTGGTCGCCATGAAGTTCACTTGGGTAAGTTAAACCGGCTACTAATTGAATTAATAAATCAATAAGTACGCGTGTTCAGTTGTCGTTCTTAACCTCAACCTTTGCACAGCTTTTCTGACAGATTGACCGGTTGAGGTTAGACAATTTTAGAGGTCAAGAAAATCATAAATTAACACATCTTTCTTGTTGTTTTCTTACAGGCCTCCAAGGACTTGTTGGAGAAGCACTATGCTGATCTGTCTAGCCGTCCCTTCTTCCCCGGTTTGGTCAACTACATGAACTCCGGTCCAGTGGTTCCCATGGTGTGGGAGGGTCTTAATGTGGTCAAGACCGGCCGTCAAATGTTGGGTGCTACCAACCCAGCTGACTCCTTGCCCGGCACCATCCGCGGTGATTTCTGCATCCAGGTTGGTCGCAACATCATCCACGGATCTGATGCCGTCGAATCTGCTGAGAAGGAGATCGCTCTGTGGTTCAACGAGAAGGAGCTCGTCACCTGGACCCCAGCTGCCAGCGATTGGGTTTACGAATAAATGATATATATGCATGTGTAGAATTTGCATTTCAATGTGTATGCTACTCCTTTAAGACTAACAGCGGTTCTTTTAAAGAATAAAAATTCCACATTATGTATGTATATGTAATTTAAAACTTTATTTGTACTGAAACTCTTGCCATTCGGGCAGCGGATTCTCCGGTGGTAACACCCAGCCACTGGGTATGGAAGTTGCACTGTTTCCATTGCAAATGTAAGAGTCCCAGACGCACCTTCGCTCAACAAGTTCTTGTATGTTTTTCCTCTTCTCACCGCGGCGCTGTTTCAAGGGAATAGTTGAACTGCCAAATATAACTTGGTCCCAGAGCTCCTCCACATTAGCCGGGGCATCTGCTTTCTCAGTCTCCTGCTCAACGCGCCTCCAGACTGCCCGCATTCGAGCTAACTTTTGGCTCAAGTCATTGTGCCCACCGCGCGCCTTGTTCAGTCTCTCCAGCAAATCGAATTTTTGGAGTATTTCGTTGGCGTCATGTCGTTTCCTGAGCGTTATGTGCTCAGCGTGTTTCTCAGTCGATGGCAGAGGAGGCTGACTGGCCAAAGGTTTGCCAATAACCTCTTTGTCCTTCAAATACTGTGCATCTGCTTTATTCACTCTCTTTTGTAACTTGCACTTTTCTTTTGCTCTCTTTCGCCTTCGCTTGCGACGCAATTGAACGCTTGTAATTTGTTTACATGGCAACTGCTCCAGTTGCGACAGCAGCGTTGACGTCTCTTGCTGCAATTTGAGTGACTTTTCCACATCGCAGGTGTTTAGTGGTGCGTTGCCTAGGCTCTCCAAATATTGTAAATTAGCTATTACATCTCCTATATTTGATTTTATTTCGCTTATTTTCAGAGTATGCGGCATTTTAAGGTTAAGTGTTGGTAAACGAGAAAAATACTTTAATTCACATATGGTTAAATGTACACATTAGACAATGGAACGGATGATTAATTCAGGAGAACAGATTTAGCATCACTTAAAATCTCAGCTGCTTTTAGGTACGCCTCCGTTTCCTTCAGATCCTGCTCATCCTGCAGATACTTTTCCAGAACATCAAACTCTTTTTGCAATCTAACCACAAAGAAAACAACAATTACAATTGAGCTTTTCAAAGTCGCTTGATGACTCACCTGCGCTTAGAGTCTGGTATCATCATTTCGCACTCCTGTATGACCTCTTTTTGCTTCTGCAGTACATGGTCATCTGCTCCTTCATTCTTGAATTTTTCCAGTCGAGCTAATTCTGTATTTACTTCCTTCTCATAAACGGTTTTCTCCTTGGCCAATCGTTTGACGACACCCGTTTTGATTACCAACTGTCTGATTCGTGGATCTGCCATATTCTGTGCTTATATACTGTTTAAGTTGTGTATGGAGCTCAAAATTATCAATAGTTGACAATTTTATTCAAATTTCATATATAATTTAACGATTTGTCACCAAGTTTTACACAGCCGGTTGAGTTGCTTTGTTGTTCATATATGCCGCGGTGACAAATTGTTCCAGAAGTCACAGTGACAAAGTCACAGTGTGGTATTTTGTCGCAATACGATATTTGCATAGCTAAACGATAGTTTGTAGTTTTCGCACACTATAAAAAGGGCGGTTTATTTGAAAATGTGCAGCAGTGAAATAAAAGCCATCTGTAGTTTAGCGAAAGTTAAAGGTAGTTTAAATTAAAATAAAGAAATTAATACGGGTATATGGTAATTTACGGTTAAGCATTCTTTATTTTATTATTCTCAATTAATACATTAAAAGAATCATTTATGTTTATTAAGCAACGTTTTTCTGTATCCAAGAATGGATGTTTTTTTGGTGTTTTTTCTTGTTTTGGGTTACAATTGTAAATGTTTAGAGTGTGTGAGTAACGATAATGAATGCATTATGTATATGATCGCATGCATATGTATTTATTTATGTATTTATGTATGTACGCTAATTATGTGATTAATGGATAGTGAGAAACATTTGATCAAAGTATGCAAATGCCAATGAGGCTCGATCGAACATTTAGAATGCTATCAAACAAACCGCATGATTATGTTCTTTATGAATATTTTTGTAATACTTCTTAAGCATTTGTCTTTTCCATTTTTTTTTTATTTTGAGAAATTTTGAATTCATTGCGAATGTAGTCTTTTTTTTTTTGTTTTTGTTGGTTTTGGTGTTCCATTAGTCTGTTAGATGTAGTAGAGTGGGTTTAAAACTAAACTCTGAAGTTGATTTCTTTTTATGGTAATAATAGATTTTAAATCGAATGCCTCCGACTGACTTATCAAAAGTATAAAAAGTGTTTAAAATCCATCGATTGAAATGATCTTGTATGGATTAAAACAATGCTAGCGAGTGGGAGTGGGTGTGTGGAGAGAGGGAAGTGTTTGGATTACTGGGTAACTGGGCTAGCAGCAAAGTCCAGTTTCAAATAGATTTGGATTTAGGTGTTTCCTGCGAAAGGATTTGCGGTGACGATACAAGTTTAAATAGTTATAGTAGATGATAATTATGAATATGATGGCGATCGATTTGGAGTACGCATGCGGGAATGATGCCAGGTGACCAATGTGACCAGGTGACGCCTCATCGTTGACCACAGGTAAGCCCGATGACAATACACTTGGCCAATTCTCGCTAATTGTGTGTGTGATTATAATAAATTGCAGTATTTCCTCAAGTTTATATAATATTTGAATGCAGCAGTAAATAGTAGTTGTTGTTGTTTGGATTTGGTTGTCCCTAGCCCCTTTCCTAGCCTCATCCTCATCCTTCTCCTTCTCCTTGCCCCTCTCCTTTGCCTGCTTAGGTTGTGATCGTCGTTGATTAATATTAGATAGTATTATTAATTTGAAGTGTGTTGTTGCTGTTGCCGTTTGCTTTGGTGTTGTTGGTGTTGTTGTTTTGGGTTGTCCTGAGTTCTGCAGACACCCTAGTTATTTCTTCTTCTGTGCCTTCTCAGCGGCTTTTGTCACTTTGCCCGAGGTCGTCTCTTTAAAGTTCACGGACTTGATGACACCCACAGCGACCGTTTGACGCATATCACGTACGGCAAACCTTCCCAGTGGCGGAAACTCTTGGAAGCTTTCGACGCACAGTGGCTTGGTCGGCACTAGCATGATAATTGCCGCATCGCCCGACTTGATGGCCTTCGGTTCGGTCTCAGTGGTCTTGCCGGTACGACGATCGCACTTCTCCTTGATCTCGGCAAACTTGCAGGCAATGTGAGCCGTGTGGCAATCGAGCACGGGTGTATACCCATTGGCAATCTGACCAGGATGGTTCAGGACAATGACCTAAATGGGAATCAAGTTAATTAGTAAGGGAATAAGCAGATTTCCCTGAGGGATGTCCCCACCCACCTGAGCGGTAAAGTCAGCAGCTCCACGCGGCGGATTGTTCTTGGAGTCACCAGCAACGTAGCCACGACGCAGCTCCTTCACCGACACGTTCTTCACGTTGAAGCCCACGTTGTCGCCGGGCATGGCCTCCGTGAGCGCCTCGTGATGCATCTCCACGGACTTGACCTCAGTCACCAAATTAACAGGAGCAAAATTCACCACCATTCCTGCAAATCAAAATGTTAAAGACTTCTACCCCTAGGGACGAGCTTAACTCACCTGGTTTGAGTATTCCAGTCTCCACACGACCTACGGGTACAGTGCCAATGCCACCAATCTTGTAGACATCTTGCAGGGGCAGACGCAGTGGCTTGTCCGTGGGCCGCTGGGGCGGCATAATCGCGTCCAGCGCGTCAATTAAGCACTTGCCCTCTGTTTTGCCCTCCTTGCGCTCGACGGTCCAGCCCTTGAACCAGGGCATCTTTTCAGAAGCCTCAAGCATGTTATCGCCATGCCAACCGGAAATGGGCACAAAGGCCACCGAGGCCGGATTATAGCCGATCTTCTTAATGTACGAAGACACCTCCTTCTTGATCTCCTCGTACCGCGTCTCACTGTACGGCGGCTCCGTGGAATCCATCTTGTTGACGCCCACAATCAGTTGCTTCACGCCCAAAGTAAAAGCGAGCAGCGCATGCTCACGTGTCTGGCCATTCTTCGAGATGCCCGCCTCGAATTCACCTGTGCCCGCAGCCACAATGAGGACAGCACAATCGGCCTGGGAGGTACCCGTGATCATGTTCTTGATGAAATCCCTATGACCGGGTGCATCGATGATGGTCACATAGTACTTGGCCGTCTCGAATTTCCACAGAGCAATGTCGATGGTTATGCCACGTTCCCGCTCCGCCTTGAGCTTGTCTAGCACCCAGGCGTACTTGAAAGATCCCTTGCCCATCTCCTGAGCCTCCTTCTCGAACTTTTCGATCGTACGCTTATCGATGCCACCGCATTTGTAAATCAAATGTCCCGTGGTCGTCGATTTTCCCGAATCAACGTGGCCAATGACCACGATGTTAATATGAATCTTCTCTTTGCCCATCTTGTGAAGAGTTGCTCAACAAATGCGCTGTTAATTTGTAGTATTATGGAACCTGAATGGGGACAGATATATATATATATAGTATATACACGGAGAAAGGGACAGAGAGAGGGAAGAAGAGAGAGAGAGAGAGAGAGAGAGAGAGAGTGGGTGATAGAGATAAAGGCGTGTGCTAAAAGGACACGAGACATGAGGACCACACATGTCCCCATGTATGTACATATGTGTCTATAAAGGGGTCGATGTGGGCGTGGATGTGGGCGGCACTCTGTTTGCGGTGTAGAGACCGAAACACTGCAACGGTGTAGGTGTGTGTGTGTGTGCAGTTTTTTAGGGCATGTCACGCCCATGTCCAAAGGATAACAACTCACCTGGAACTAAGCTTGATTATGACTCGCAAGTCTGCTCCAATTGGCAATTGCAAATGCTGAAAAAAACAAGAGAAAATTTAAATTTGTTGGGCAGTCGGAGGTGAAATTTAAACACTGATTTTAATTAGGATATTAAAATGAAATACCGTTAACTGGGAAGCAAGAGAATGAAGTCCGCTCGACACGTCTGCCCGTTAGTCAATGCCCGGAAAATCTGGGCAATACACTACACGTACACATGCATGTGTGTGTGTGTGTGTGTGTGTGTGTGTGTGTGTGTGTGTGTGTGTGTGTGTGTGTGTGTGTGTGTGTGTGTGTGTGTGTGTGTGTGTGTGTGTGTGTGAGTATGCAACCAAGTCTCAATTCTACTCGACACGAAAAATCAATAGCGAACCCAGACAAACGATGAGAGACTCTGGAGCTCTGGGTACGAGACACAGCCGAGTGACAACGACGCTGCCAACGAATGCACTCCCAGACCCATGCCACACCACCGGAAAACCCTCACCTGCAGTGCGCGGCAGTCTAAGCCAAGCCTGCCACCCACTGCCACCCCACCGCCGCCTAACCAAGGAACTAACTAAGCGTAGCTGACTAAATGAGTTTTAATTCAATAACAAACTGAATGTTTATTAACAATTATAATGCTATTTTTGATAGCACACGCAAAGGAGGACGCGAAAATCAATGATGGCGACGTGTTGGTGGGAACACTGATTGCAACGGTGTGGGTGCAAGTACTTGTATGTGTGCGTGTGTGTGTGCTCGCCGACCGGCATTTGCGGCATTCGTCGTGTGCTCTTTTTCTGCAGACTGTTGAGCAGAATATTCGCGATTCGAAAGGGTGAAAAACTGCACAAGCACTCACACGCATACACACTATCAATCACACGCTTACACACTCTCACACTCATGCACTCATACGAACGCATACTCATGGAGAGCAGAAAAATGCCGTTGCTTCGTGTTGCACTTGCTCATCGTATGCGTTGGTCGTCGTCTTGGATAAACTTGCAAAAACAACAACAACAGCGAAAAGAAGAAGAAGAAGCAGACAAACATGCACACTCATACCAATGCACTAAATTCACTCATATACTTTTGCTGGCGTGTTTGCATGTGTGTGTGTGTAGTGCAGAGCCCACTGTCTTGTGATTTATTTTCTACCCTAGAAACAAATTTAACTTGCAGTTTTTCTATAGTTATTTATAAAAACATATACTTTGTGTGTGCATCTGTGTGTGTGTGACATGTGCACAAATTTGCATTTAAGTGCAAATTGCAAAGAAGAAGAAACCCAAAGGGAAATGTAAAAATACTTTCGACATGCAGCCTCTCTCTTTCTCCCTCCCTCTCATGCAGATTAGCACGTCATTCCAACTGCACACATACACACATATGTATATGTGCATGTGTGTATATGTATGTATGTTCCGGTTAGCGGCCATTTACTTGGCAGCAAATCAGTTTTAACGGCGTATTGAGTTTTAGTTCATAAATTGCATTTCATAACTCAACAAAGTATACAGAAATTTGTTACTTTGCAAATTATAGCACACATACTATAAAAGCATTAATGCAGCATAACACACACACACACTTACACACAAACACTCACACAGTGTCGCAGAGCTTTTGATTCGGGCAGACTGAGCTGAGCCGCCATTTTGGAATTTGCAACAGAGCAAAGCAAATTTGTACATAATGTGCACACAGGATTATCCACATAGTATATATACATATATGATTTTTGTGGATAAATTTGTAACTCTGACAATATTACTTGTTTTAACTATGCATAATATATGTGCATATATACGCACGCAAATACCGTTACACATGCATGCAGCATGCATTTACCCGAGTGTATTATGCAAAACTCAGCTATGTCAAACCGGCCGGTAAAATCATGAAATTCAAATTGATTTTACACATTTCTACACTACGAAATCAATGAAAATAATTAGGAGTGTAAATAGCGCGAGCACTTAACTGTTATTTCACATTCAGTATATTAATCGATGGTTATTAGTGGTAACGTTATTCAAGAATTGGATAAAAGCTGCACGAACCTTAAGTAAGTACGTGCACTTACCTCGAAACCAGAAAACGGAAAGACCGAGACAGAAATCGACAGCGACATTCAGTCGGTTGACGATGTGACCGAACCCGAGCGATGCACGATGATGCAACGCCGATTTAGCGACAGAGTAGCCACCAATTGGGGCAAGGAATAGATAGGTATGGGGCCAACTGACGTATTGCAAATCGCGGGCGATTTCAAATTCAACAGCGATTGCCAAGCAAATGTATCTGAGATTAACATACAGTTTCCTTACTTCAAGTTATTGATTGATTAATTGTTTATAGTTTGTATATATTCAAAGCATATAACCTTTTTACATAAAACAGCAATATTAATTATACATCCTAATGTATTCATGTTCATTTAGTAAGTATGTTTATCTACTATCCTAGTTTACAATTCACTTCCATTCACTGTCCGACTCATACTCGGGCCAATCCGGTTTCTCACCAGTTGGCAGCTTCTTCTGCTCCAGATACACGTTGAACTGCTCAGGTATCGACATAAATCTGCGAATCTTCAATCTGAATTGTCTCCACGTCCATTGGCCGTGATTGCGACGATCTGATACCATGGCTTTATAGTTGAATTTGTGTTTGTTCAGGAAGTAAGTAAGTTCTTTGACGACTCCCTTGGGTAATCTAAAAGCAAGTATGAACAGCAATTAATATTTAATCTATATAGCACATCTCTTTAACTTACCTGAATTCTGGATCTGCGCGCCTGTCGATTGCCATCTGTTCCAGTTCCTGCACAACATGACCCCGCTTGGGTTTCAGACTCTCAGCTTCTTCTGCCTTTTTCTTGGATCCCAATGCGGCCATCTCGTCGTCTTCTACTTCATCCGTGCCGTGCACAATTTTCGCAGCTTCGAGTCTTTCGCGTTTGTAGTTTGGCACACCCAAAGACTTGTTAGGATCCTTTGCCAGTCCCATTTCACTGAAATTGGTTCCCACGCGTTTTCCCTCAATCCACAATTTTTTCATCTCAGGACTGTAAAGCAACAACAACCATTTTAAGTATAAACAAAGCAAGCAATGAGCTGAAGATACACTTACTCCTTTATTTTTCCAGTATTTTTGCGGGTTTTATTAAGTGTCTTGCGGTTAACATTGTAGCGATAACGCTTACGCACATGATTTCTACGGATTTTCATTTTAAATTAACAAAAATTCAACTCAGTTAAACAAAACAAGTTGCACGTGTTGCAGTTGTTGATCTATGCCATCACAATCACGAGCTATCGATATTGTGCATGTGTGACACGATACTTCGATAACAGTTTCGTGTTGGCGCCAATCGAACATTTAAAAGTACTGCATAAAATCGACACAAAGTAAATGTTGAAATTATATAAATTAATTCACACAGAGATTGGTAATCATTATTACTGATTTTATGGCATATATTAAATCATAAAATATATCGTCAATAATAATCGATACTCTTTAAAAAAAAAAGGCATCGAGTACGCATACAAGAATCGATAGCACATCAACGTTTAAGGTATCGCTATTATAGTTGTAAAGAAAAACAAAGATGCGCGACGAAATTTTGGATCCCCATAACTTGGTTAAAAACCGGGAAATATTATACCGGTTAATGATAAGGTAAACAGATCCTTCAACTTTCTATCGGATATTTAATAATTTACGCCCTGTATGTGCAGCCAGATGATGTACGATGGCTTGGAGAAATTCGCAATGGAACTCTCAATGCTGGTGAAGGCGGATCAGTGTGCGCCCAGTGAGCGTCTATTGCATGTTATGATATCAGGCATGCAGACCATGTCCGAGAAGGATAAGAGCAATACGGATGATGTGCTGCCAGGCATTGATCTGGAATTTGAGCCGGAAGCATCTGCCTTGGCCCCAGAGCCGCATTCCTATGAAACAGCCTATGTGACTTCGCATAAGCAGGCTTGTCGTGCAGGAGCATTCAGTTTTGATGGCTCCTTGGTGGCCACTGGCAGTGTCGATGCCAGTATTAAAATTCTTGATGTGGAACGCATGTTGGCCAAATCGGCACCCGAAGACATTGAACCGGGACGTGAACAGCAGGGACATCCAGTCATTCGCACATTGTATGATCACACCGACGAAGTGTCCTATCTAGAGTTTCATCCTAAGGAGCACATCCTAGCTTCAGCATCTCGCGACGGTACAGTTAAGCTTTTTGACATTGCCAAGCCGTCGGTAAAGAAGGCCCACAAGGTGCTCACTGACTGCGAGCCAGTGCTGTGCGTATCGTTCCATCCGACTGGTGACTACATAGCCATTGGCACCGAGCACAATGTGCTCCGCATCTACGATGTACACACGACTCAGTGCTTTGTCAGCGCCATACCATCGCAGCAGCACAAATCGGGAGTCACTTGTGTTAAGTACTCGCCTACAGCAAAACTCTATGCCACAGGCAGCTTTGATGGCGACATTAAAATCTGGGACGGCATAAGTGGTCGTTGTATCAACACCATTGCTGAGGCACATAGCGGTGCGGCCATCTGTTCCCTGCAGTTCACACGCAACGGAAAGGTGAGTAGTCTCTAATAAAAGTGATATCCTAAAATAATCCAATATTTCTTGCAGTATTTGCTATCATCTGGCATGGACTCCATTGTTTATCTCTGGGAGCTCTGCACCAGCCGTCCCATACAGACCTATACGGGCGCTGGCACCACTGGCAAGCAGGAACATCAAGCCGAAGCTGTCTTCAACCACACCGAAGACTACGTGCTTTTCCCAGACGAAGCCACCACTTCGCTGTGCTCTTGGAACTCTCGCAACGGCTGTCGTCTTACCCTCAACTCTCTGGGACATAATGGACCCGTGCGCTATATTACTCACTCTCCCAATGCACCCGCTTTTCTTACTTGCTCCGACGACTTTAGAGCACGTTTTTGGTATCGTCGTGCCAACAATCAATAGACGTATATTTCATTAAGTTAAGAAAACTAATAAAGTTAAAAAATTTTGAAAAATTATATGTTTATTACTGTTTGCAGCAATACTGTACTTGATCCTCTGGAATGGCAGCGTTACACCCAGTAAATGCAATTTATATTTCACATTCAATACTAATATTCTGGCGCTACTAGTTTGCAGCTGCTTGCCGCCATTTCAACTCAGTGACGCTTGTAAGTATGCTATATGTTTTAAGCATGCAGCTGACTGACAATAGATGGCGCCACATACAATTTCCCTTTCACGCAATTTCCCTACAAGCGTTATTTGCATATTACATCTTTAATAATTCATTAACACACTGGTATTTGCCCGAAAAGAGCGTTAGACTGTAATAAATAAATAACTCACTGCTTTACAATGTATAAAATCTATTTATTGAGCGCATTGTTAGTTTAAGTCGTAATGGTTGCTTTAAGTAAATAATGAAGTCAGAATACATAATACAAAATGCTGAGTACTTTTGAGCGTATGATTGATTTGTGAGCGAAATCGCTTATTTTTTCGTAAATATATATATTTGTTTTAAAGAGGACACTAGGCTTGTATGTAATATATATATAAATATCAGTTAATATTCACTGGAAGTCCTTTTGCGCATTAAGTTTGTGCATTGCATCGAAATTGCAGCACTGTACTAAATGCCTTAACTAACTAAAAATTTATAAATATAGTATAAAGTCTTAGTCTAAGAGTTTGCTAGAGCATAATTAAGTAGTCGATAATTAAGTTTACAACATGTTTTTCGTGGACAACGAACCCAAAAAAAAAATGAGTTCACCACGAAATTCGTACTGTTTTTTTGATAATTGCACAAATAGCCAATTGATTGGATTTCTTGTTTCAACTGAATAAAACATACCAATTATTCTACGGACTTTGAGTATTGATCGTAAAATTATATACAAAATATAAAAACAAAGAAAATTATAAAAAAAAAAAAATATTTAAAACGAAAATTTAACAAAAATCACATAAGAAATCAAAAATAATGATAATAAAAGAAAACGCGAGTAACGAGTAAAAGTAGCGAGTTAAAGTGGCTTGGACGGTGCCTCTACTCGTTAGTTTCGCCAGCGATACAGCGTGTATCTATAGCTCTAAAGTAATCACTGTTCTGGGCAGTGGGATCTTAGAATTTTGCTATAACTAGTTAGATCAGTTGCACTTAGAATCGAATTACAATTTAAATGTAGTACTTAAGGCTGTATAATGGACGGAACCTTGTTAAATTAATTGCTTACACTACTCGGTGATACAATAATTGATTGCTTAATTAACTAAATTAGCTAAATTAACAACTAATCAGCATTAATGAATATTTAATTGATTTGAGTGTCGATTGCTTTAAATTGCTTAACGTTAGTTATTTTACAGTTATAGTTTTTTAAGGCACTCGTTATCGTTATCGTTATCGTTATCGGTATTGCTATACTTATCGCTCCTTTGCTTGTGCGTGTGAGTGTGTGATTTAAGTCTTTAGGTTGCTGTTTGTGCTGCACTTGCACTCGTCAACGCCAGTTTCTTGCCCTCCGGCAGTGCACACATCGCCGGTGGTGACGGTGATGGCGATGGCGAGATTTGCAGCTCGTTCTTGATAATGACGTCATTGTGTAAACTGAGCATGGCTGCTGCCGCTGCTGTGGGTGTATTGGGCGCGTAGTTGCTGCTCAGTTCATTGTCATTATCCTGCTCCTGTTCCTGCTTCACATCGGGCAAGAGTAGTGTGCTATCTTGGCACTCAAAGCTGCTCATTTGCTGCTGTTGCTCCTGTTGCTGCTGCAACTGTTGCTCCTCCAACTGCCGCTGGTAGTGCTCCTGTTGCTGCTGCTGCTGTTGTTGCTGCTGCTGCTGCTGATAGATCGTTGAGTGCATGTCACCAGCTGCTGCTGCCGACAGTAAGTACTTGAAGGAACTAAACGCACTGATGTCCTTGGGTGGCGTACAGCTCTCATGGTTCATTTTTAAATGATTCTTCATTTTATCGGGACGTGAGAACTCCTTGGAGCACACGGGACAGGGAAACACCTTGCGGTGCTTGCCCTCATGATAGAGAAACGCATGACGCTGAAAGCTGTACTTGTTCTTGAACGTCTTCTGCATGTTCTCCTTGGCGCACTCGGTGCAGCGATAAACCCCCTCCACGACGCTGGCATAGCGAAACAGATCCAAGCCACGCACCGACATCTCTGTGAGATGCTCGGCCTGATCGTCCAGCGTGGACTGCGCCTTGCGTCGCACACGACGTCGCTGTATGGGACGCTTGGTCGTGGAGCTTGCTGGAGCTGCGGCTGTGCTGGTAATCTCACTTGCGCCACTCTCCGCTGTTGCTGTTGTTGCTGTGGTCTCCGCTTCGTAGCCAGGCAAACCGGCATTCTCGTCGGCCAGCGTGAGTAGCTCGTGATCGGGTTCATCGCATTTGTCCTGCGCTTCGCTGAGCATGAAATCCATGTCGTCATCCACAAATGGTGCATCGGCTGTGGGCGAGGACAAGGCTTGTTCCTGCTGCTGCTGCTGTTGGTAGTAGTCACTGGCGCTGTGCTTGGCATTGGCAGCAATGTGCAGCAGCAACTGTTGGTGCAGACTGGGCTTGTTGTTGCTGCTGTTGTTGCTCTGCTGCTCTGCTGCATTGGCCAGCGATTGCAGTGCGCTGCAGTTGCTCTCCTGCTGCTGCTTCTGCTGTGCTGCTTCCTTGCTGCCTTCCTCTGCTCCCGCAGGCAGCGCCAGTGGCAACAGCAGTGGCAGTGGCACTGTCAAGGGCGTGCCACATGCTTCTGGATCCTTGGCGGCGCCACGCAGTTGCTGCTTTAGTAATGAATTGCTGTTCTGTTGTTGCTGCTTTTGTGGCACTGTTGCTGCTGTTGTTGTTGTTGCTGCTGCTACAGTTGTTGCTGCTGCTGTTGTTGTAGCCACTGCTGTTGCATTGTTTGGATTAATGGCGCGTATCTTGAGGCCCAGTATTGTGGGCAGCTGCAGCGAAGTGGGCGTGGCATGCTCATTGCTTTCACGCAAAGTAATCACCTCAGCAGCTGCTGTTGTTGCTGCTGCTCCTGTTGTTATGGGAATTAACGTGGGTGGTCCAAAGAGACGCTGTGAGAGCTCTGGCGTTGCTTGAGCGGCTGCAAAAATCAAGGAATGAAAGTAATCAATTAATTTTAAGTTTTCAAAATTTGTCTAAAGTTTAAGAAGGAAATTTTGAATTTAAACTTGAGGGAATTCAGTGGCTAAATTGGTATTAGAATCTTTTTTGCTTGACTAACAAAGAAATTATAAGCCTCAAGTATGGATTAATCCTTGTGTTACAAACTAACTAAATAATAATTAAAGTACGTAATTAAGCTTTTTCATAAAGTCGTTCGAGTGGCACTGCTTGTTAAGGCCCAGATACCTACAGTCTTTAAGAAAAACAGTAGTGAAACAAATAGTTTTTTATTTCTAACCAAAACAGCAGCTTTCAGCAGCTTCACATGAGCTTTCAAGAGCTTTATATACGCATTTAATCTTAGGGTTCTAAACACTATAAAAAGCTCAGTATATAAATGTTTACCATGAGCTTTCAGGAGCTTTAGATACGAATTAAGTCTTAAGCTTTACCAATTAAAAAAAACTTCAGTGTTTTTTTGGTCTCCAAAGCTTACTTAAACACTTTGTGTTAAAATAATTAAATCTTAAGCTTCTTCACATAATAAAAAACCCAATATATAAAAGCTTCGCATGAGCTTTCAAAAGCTTTATATACTGATTTAATCTTAAGGTTCTAAGCATTATAAAAAGCTCAATATATAACGTTTACCATGAGCTTTCAAGAGCTTTATATGCGATTTAAATCTTAAGATTCTTCACATAATAAAAACCCGACATATAAAAGTTTACCATGAGCTTTCAAGAGCTTTATATACGCATTAAATTTTAAGATTCTTTACATAATAAAAAAACGCAATATATAGAAGCTTTAAAGTGTTTTTTAACACCAAAGCTTATATAAAAACTTTATGTAAAACTAATCACATAACTATAGCCCCAAATAAATACACACTATAATAAATAAATACCTTTAAAATAATTGTTTTTGTTTTCTTGTGTATTGTGTGTATTTTATTTTTCTTCTCAGTTTCATTTTGCTTCGATTAAAAGCTCAATTCTGGATTAATCCAATACAGTATTTAAAATCGAACAAAAAATACATTTAGCGTATTTATGTATTGTATAACAAAATTGTTATTTTATTGAATAATATTGCGTGATTTACTATTATTGATAAATTTTACACAAATTTGCAGTATATTTATATATATGTATATATATTAACTTGATGTTAAACTTGCTAATCCGCCAGAAAACAATTAAATAAACATTATTAAGTTTATGGAAGATTATTGTTGTTGTCATTTTAAAGTTGTGATTAAAATAAATCAAGTTTTTTCTTTAATCATTTGCAGTTTCTTTGGACATCAAAAGCATGACTGTTTATTAATTATTATAATATTTATTTGAATAATGGAAATTAATTGATAAAGTTGGAAATTCATTGCAATGTAAAGGCGACAGAAAGTTTATAAATTTTTCTTAACTTTTTTAACTTTTAGTTAGATTTAACGCGTGTTTCTGTAAAACATATTTATGGTAAATGTAAACTAGTTTAATTAAATTTAAAAAAATGTTACATACAGTTTGTAAATATGCATGTGTGAGAGAGTGTGTGTGTGTGTGTAGGTGTAGGTGTAGGTGTGCGTTAATGCCAAATAAAAAAAAGTTGTTTTTAATTGTTGAATAGTTGGACAAAAGTTGGTTGAATCGAGCGTTTACTTAACTACATAAATTGCACTAGCTAAGACTAAATAAAGAATTAAAAACAAATTACATTTAATAAATTAGCGCAGAACACGCAGTTTGTTTATTATTTATTACACAGATTTAATTAATTGCGGTTTTTCCTCTAGAACTGTGTGGATTTATCGATTTCAAAAATTTTCTTGCTTTTATTGTATTTTTTTTTGTCAACTTTTAAAGTGTTGTTGTTGTTTTCTTGGAGATCGTGTTTATTCTTGTTGTTTTACATCATTTACTTTTGTTTTGATTTTCATTCTGCTCTCGAATTTACATAATTTTATTTAGCTTTTGTTTTTTTTTTTTTTTTTATTGTTTTGTTTTGTTTGTTTGTTTGTTTTTCGCATTTTTCTTTGCCTTTGCTTTTGTTTTTTGCTTCGTTTCTTTGGCGATAATTTAAGCCTCCGATATACAACATAAATTTTAGTTTTAATTATAGTTATAGTTATAATTATATTGTAATAAATTGATAAATTATTCTCATAGTTGGTATTAGACTACGTTAGTTATCTTGATTACAATTATTTTTTGTTTTTTTTTTTTTTATTGTATTTTAAATGTAAACATAATTATTATTAATATTTTATATTATTTTGTTGCTTTTAGAATTAGTTTATTAACATTTAACGTTGCTCACCACAACTCAAAAGTCGAAACATTTGCAATCCTTCGCTTGGAGTTGTGTGTGTGTTTTGTTTGATTGATTGTTTGATTGGTCGATTGATTGATTAAGGGCTTGTCAACTGTCATGACAATTTTCACCCATTTTCTCAACGTTTAACTAGCTTCATTTGAAGGCAACAAGGTAGAACTGCGATTCTATCAAAACTTCTGCCAATCGCACGATTCTCACACAAATTACATGATTAACATTTAAACATTAGCGTGTAAATATTTATATATAGCATGGTATATTTATATAAATTAATTAATAAAAACTATAGCTACGCATACCAAAAGACAATAATAATATTTACTCGTTTATAGATAGAATATTCAAAACTGTGCTCCTACACATACTATAGTTAGTTAGTTGCTGTCATTAACTAAACGTGCTCCTTTCTTTAAGTTCTTTTTTTTATTGTTGTTGCATTCTTTATAAGGCCGCTGCGGTGTGTGCAAAAAATCAAAAGTTGTTAAAATACACTTTTAATTCAATTATAAATAATATTTAATAACATATAGATATAGATATATATATGTTGTTATGTTTAGCATAGAGTTCAGTTAGCCTAGGTCTGTTAGATTTTATGTGGGCATGTATAAAAACTAGTTCGAAACCGTTCGCATTCGAAATCGAAAATAATTGCACAAGTTATAAAAAAAAAAAAAAAAAAAAAATATGTAAAAATTAGTAGGGAAAAATCAAAGAAAATGGAAAATAAACTCAATGCGCCAAGTAAAAAAAAAAAAAAAAAAAAAAATCATGTAACAAATTGTGTTCTTCTTCTATGAAACTTTTGTTGTTATGCCTTGGCTCCCCCCTAAGGCCCCACAGTCCCTCAGCCCCGCCCAATAGCCTATAGACCCCCTCGATCCCCTAGAGAAGGCACACGTTGCGCCTGGCGCTGCCTTTTCTTAACTAATTTTCTTAGTTTTCCTTCGACTACAATTTTCATAAATCTTTTTTTTTTTTCATTCTTTTTTTTTTTTTGATTTTGGAATATGCGGCTGTGTGTGTGTGTGTGTGTGTGTTGCATGCAACTTATTGCGCTGCAGCAGCTGCCGTTGCTGCCGTTGTGAGCGGTCCCAGCGAACCGCCGCTCGACGACGACGTCGACGAGGATGATGAGGTGGACAGTGCATTGCTTATCGCTGGCAAGGATTGATTCGAACTCTGCGCATTTAGATCCGGTGGCGTTGGTGCATTACCCGACGACTCACCCAACGATTGATTGGCCAATGTCGCTGCCGCCACGCTGGCCAATGCCGTTGACGGATTCTCAATTTTGTGTATGATCTTCACATGCGCCGTCATGTTATCCTTGCGCGTAAACTCCTTAAAGCAGAAGGGACACGGATAGACCTTAACGTTGCGCTTATGCGAGGTCACATAATGCCGGCAAAAGTTGCTGATGTGCGTGTAGACGCGTGAACACACCTTGCAACGATACGTGTGCTCTCCCTCTTTGGTACAGTAGTCGCGCACCGAACCCTCCGCCTCACCCTCACCCACACTGCTGCTGAGATTGATTTTGGTCTTTACAGCGGGCGTCACACCAGCCGCACCAGCTCCTCCACCGCTGCTGGACAAATTGGGCGTACTGCCGCCTAACATTTCAGATTTAACCTTGAAACCATCTCGACTATTGCCATAAAGATTGATGTAATCCTGTCCAGCGGCAAACACAGCCTTCGCCTCGCCATTCTGCTTGAGCTTGGGTCGCTTCTGTGCACGCGGCTTGGAGGATGACGACGATGCAGGTGATACCAGCGGCGTTGAAGTGGCATTCACCTTACCAATTGGCGTTAACTTCGGAATGGTAACCATGGACTTGCCTCCCGCTGCTCCTGCCGCACTCGCAATGCCAATAATATTCAGTTTCAATCCACCGCCAGAGGTTGCCACGGCACCACCTGCCGCTGCTGCTGCCAATGCCGCAGAGTCCACCTGATGTTTCCGTTGTGCCGCAATGAGGAACGCCTGCTGTCTGGCCTGTTCATTGAGATGATGATGACCGTCCGCTGAGCCTGATCCCGCTGTGTTTGTTCCGGTTTGTTGTTCCTGCGAGGATGAAGTGTTGTCCGTCAGTGGATTGTATTTGAATTCCACGGGCTCATCGTATTCATCCAGCATCAGTTGTGGTTCCATGTAGGACGTATCCATGCCATCGCCATCGCTATCGTTGCCATCTAAAATAGATATACTGCATTATGCTACGATTCTTCAGTTATAGAGTGGAGTGTGTGTGTGTGTGTGTGCGTGTGTGTAGAATGCAAGAGAAAGGCAAAAACACAAATGATCAAGAGAAGCGGCAACTCTAGTTTCAAATCGGATCGGAAAAGCTATAGGGATTTTCAAGCCATTTTCATTTTGATTTTCAATTTTCTTTCGAGTTCGCGCGTTTCGAGTTCGAAAAGGTTTTTCAATATTTTTTTCTTTTTTTTGTTATTTTGTGGAGAAACGTTGTCTTTTTTATATTTTGGATTGGACGCATTTATTCGATTCAGCTTTTAGTTTTCAGTTTCGTTTTCGATTTACGCGGTTCAAGAATATATATCATATATAGTTTCTTTTTTCAAGCATCGGCCATAAATCCCTGTGAGCTCATCAAACCCGATTATAAACTTTCAATTTACAATTTAATTCTTCTCAATCTGATTTTTTGTAGCATTTGTGGATTTGCATTTCTTTGGCGTCTTGTTGTTTTTTATTTTTGGTTACACTCACCTGGTGCTCAAAAAAAGTCTCATTAAATGCCAAATGCCGAACTCACTCGAATTTAATTTCTTTTTTCACATTTTTTTCTAAATTTCCCACAACTTTGTTTTCACTCACATACGATAAAAAATAAGCAACCGACGCGATTTCGAATTTCCCTTTTTTATCTATTTGAAATGCGTAAATCCCTTTTAGCTTTTTCCGATAACACAATTCGAAATGTTTGCAGATGAGATTGTTTCGAAATTTGTATCTTTTTGTTGTTAATTCCTTATTGTTGTATGTTTTTGTATAATTTGTTTATGTTTAATTGTTTTGTGCTGTTTTTTCCTCAGTGATGTTTGCTGTTTTGATGTTTTATTTTTCAACTAATTCTATAAAAATGTATATTGATTGATGGTGTTTGCTTAAGCCTAAATTTGTAACGAGAGTGACATGAAAACTGGCAACTGAAAGACTCACCGGAAGTGCTGTTGTCGTCTTGTTGTTGTACCATGCGCTGATCTTTCCCGCTCTTTGATCTCTTCGAGGGCAGAGAGTCGCGACTTTCCTGCAAAGTTGAGTGAAATTTATACCAAATTAGTTGGGGATATAATAAAGGTTTCATTCGGTAAGAGCAACGACTGTAAAAGACCCAAAAAAAACTAACAAAATTGGTTTGGACTCAATTCGTTCTGCTTCTATGGATATTAAGTGAAAAAGTTACTCGATTGGTACAGAAATATAGAAAACTATATAAACTAAAGTTATTTTGAGAATTTTGCAACTTTTATAAAACTGCATCTTAAGTTTCTTAAGCTCTTTTGAAGTTTTAACAGACTGAACTACAAGTTTGTTTACATATTTCCCAAAATACACCTTAGCTCGTTATAATTACAGGGTCTATCAAAGCTATAGCTTACATTTAGATCATCATTGTTGCCAGATTCTTGTGGATTATCATCGGAGGCATCATCGTTGCCGGAATACGAATCATTTCCCAGTTTGCCATTGCCCATATCCGAGTCCTGTTTAACATATGAAAAGAGTCCCATTAAAATGCATCCATTTTTAAACCTCTTAAGCTTTACTTACATTCATTATACCCTCACGTTCGTACTCATCGTAGTCGTTGCCTGTGCCATTTGAGCTGCCGGAGAGTTTGCGCGGTCTGCCCCGCTTCCGTTTGGGCATTAGGGCGGAACTGAGCAGGGAGGGCTGTGTGGCAGCCTGTAGAGCGGCGGCAGCTGCATTTGCGGCTAGGACATTCGGTTGCTTTCGCTGCTGCGGCACCAGGTACGGCTGGATGCGTTGCAATTGTGGTGGAGCCGGTGCACTTTCGGCGGACGTGGGCTTATCATCGTTGACCTCGGTGAGTCCTTTGATACGCAGACTCTCGGCCACACGAAGGAAGGCTGTGAGACGCTCCTGATCGACAGAGACCTCGCCGCGGTACATAAAGTCCAGCAGGGATTTCATATCCGAATAGGGCACATCTTTAAGTATGACAATCGGATGTTTTTCCGGATGATTTACAAACAGTGCATTGAAGTATGGACTGCAGGCGGATAGCACCATCTATGGAAACAGAAGAAGCACGCTCAGTTAATAAATAAAACATTGAAATGTTTGTCGCTTTCGCTCCTACCTTGTGTGCCTTTAGGTACTGTCCTTCGACGGCCAGCGTCACATCTGTGAAGGTCTCGGCGTGCAGGAGCTGATCGAAGACTGATAACAGATTGCTCTGATGATTGTTCCAGCGCAGACAAAACCGTTGAGATGCCATCTTCATATTTGGAAGCCGTTTTTTATTTTGTTTTTTTTACTAATGGGATGCGTATCGGCAATTTAGCAGCAATTGCTTGAAATCAGTTACGGATTTTTTGATTTTTTGATTTTTTGTTGGAGAATTGCATGCAATTATTAAATAATTTCAACTTAATATCCTTGACGTCCTGTTGCTTTGTTTACTGTGCTCAACACGTTAACATTTTGACGATAATATCAAATAATGCTGCAAAGGAAAAAAAACAAATCCATTTAGTAAGAAATTAAGGAATGTCATCCTAACAAAAGTTATCGGCATGGGCTGAGGAATGGGGATACAAAGGGGCAGGGTTACCCCTGGGTAAAACATTCAAAGAGCGCTTAAAAAACTATTTTTAACATTTTTTGTTTGTCAGCAAAAATCAACATCTTTTGCCCACTGTAGATCCGCTGCCTACGTCACTGCTTTTCCCCATTCCAAATTCGTAGCACAAAAGGATTGCACAGAAAGAGAGCGAAAGAGAGAGAGCAAGGGCTGAGAGTGGCAAAAGGGGAGACCCCACAATGAACCGTTTGCTCAACGCGTCGTCACTCGCTCATAAATTAAATGCAAACAAAATTTAATTTAACAGACGACCCGGCAGGTCAAACAGACAGCAAAGGTCCGAATATTATGCAGGCAACTCAGCTCAGGGAGGAAAAAATTCAAACGAAGAGTCAAAAAGAGAGAGAGGAAAAAAAAACACAACTAAATGAGGAAATCTAAATGGAAATTTCAAATGTGTTTCAAATGGGCAAATTACAACAATAACAGCTAATAATAATAACAAAGACAGCCAACTATACACCCACACACACACACACAAACACATGCACACGTACATGTTTGTTCATAGAACGCACTGATCGAAATGCGAAGCGAGAGTCGCGCCTGTGTGTGTGTGTTTGCTTGTAAATGTGTGTGTGTAGAAATGACTGACTCTGTTTGCCTGTTTGAGTAACCCAGCAGCATTTTCCAACTGGAAGAACATGCAGCGAGCTCACGTCTTCCACATGAAGAGTTCTACTTTTTAAAACAAAACAATTTTAATTTATTAACTAATATTTGCAATGTTTTCAGGCACTATTTATAACATAAATTGTTTAGTATTTAAAATCACAAAGGATGTTTTTATTTCTAATAGTTGCAGTTGTAAAATAATCCCACTGGGCTGTCGGGATTGTTCGTTAAGTTATGTGGGACGAAACAGCAACTGTTGAACGTGTACGTGTGTATGTGTGCTTGTGTGCGCGCACGACAACGTTGACTTGAAAACTTGCCAAAGGGTGTGGAAGCTTAGAGAAACAAATTAAATCACACATACACACAAACAACAAAGCAACAGGCTGGCACGTAACTCGTGTAAAGGAGAATGAGCAAAAGTTTACACAGCAACAAAAGTCATTAAATTGAAGTAGCAGAAGTGGCAAAACGCAAAAGCTAAAAAAAACTTGGTAGAACGCTCCAGCTCCATAATATCCATGTTCATGGAATTTTCGGTAACGTACACAACGAAAATAAGAAAGAGACTCATACACGTAAACACACACGCAAACACATACAGTTTTATAAATATTGTTCATAGCACTTATCACTTTTTTTCTTTCAGTCTTCTTTGCTTTGGTCCAAGCTCCTTAGCATGCGCACACACACATGCTCATGCTTACACACACACACACACACACACACATGTTTAAGTCGCCTTCCTTCCCCTTATACACTTGCTAATATTTGCCATCGCTAACGCGCTCTTTCTTATCTTATCGCAAAGCGTCCGCTTTGTACACTTAATTGAAAATCATTCATTTTACATTTTCACTTGCTGTCAAATTATTACACATGCTTTTTGTTTTTCAATTTTTTTTTTTCGTTCGATTTTGTTTATGCTTTTACTCATGTTTTTTGTTATTGCACTTTTCGTAGTAATTGTTATTGTTTTGTAGTGCACTTGTTCAAATTAATTGAATGGGCAGCCGATCAGTGAAACAACTCACTGAGAACGCGAGACAAGCACACAGAGAGAGAGAAAAAGAGCGCATAACACTTGCCGCATATTTGTTCATGAAAACATTGCCGCTCTTTAATACACGCGAGCACACACATACATACAAACACTCACATATATAAATATGTATAAGCAAACAAGCAGAGAGCTTTCAAAGTTCCACTACTGCAGCTTTTGCAGTAGTAGAAAAAAAATTGGTTCGTAGATCTAGCGCAGTGGCATTAATGAACAGTTTTTGTTTGTACTCTTACATACAACGTACATAACACGTTCATACGTGTGCATTTTTTCTCTCTTGAAATTGTGTTAAATTTATTGTATCTTTTTGGCACGCACGTTAAGAATCTACTTAAAAATTGTCGAATTGCTTACTTTATTCACAATGTTATATTTATTTATTTTTGCTGAGTTTCAAGTTTTTTTGCTTTCGATGAGAAGCCGCTGACACGTCCTCACTTGAGCAGGCCTCATGTACGAATGAACAAGTAAAAACGAATGAAATGAGCAAGTCAAAGTCCTCGCACAGGAAGCCGACTGCGCAGCCCCGACACGCACGCACGCACACACATATACTCACTCACTCAGGCACACACACATACTCAGTCACAAACTCACACGAATAGGGCGCAAGATAAGCACTCAACGCTTAGGGGTGGGAGGAGGGCCTGTGGAGATCACTTTACATGCGCTTATTTTTACACCCCCTTTTTGACGGCAACACACTCATACATTCTCATTAATCGAACACACAGTCATACAAAAAGGCACACAATCAAATTCGTAGACACGGACATGCGCGTATCACAACGAAAGGCGACTTTTGAAACGGAGTCAATGGGTGTCTGGCATTGACAAAATAATATTTTAACACTTGTAGTTAATCGCATATATCGTTTTTATATTTCACTGTTTAAATGATTAATCAAGAATTTATTTGCACCTTTTATTCTGAAGTTTCCGTTTTGCTGATCAGGTGCTGATACCTGTGAATTTCCTTTTGGTTAACTTTTACTTGTTTTCACGTTTTCTTTTTAATATTAAATTTACTTCTGCGTGTTTTTGTTGTCGTTGCTCAATTTCCAAATGGAAATTTTCACAATTCAGTATGAGAGAGATAGATGGAGAGGGAGGCGACCGAACGAACACGAGCGAAACGCAACGAAAATCTCTTTGCCGCCAAATTCGTCCGTCTCGTTTGACACCAATACACTGACTGAGCGATCCTCGGCTCCTAAACGACAGCCAAGCGACGGCCGAGGTCTCTGCTGCTGCTGCTTCTTCTTCTTCTTGCCCGCTTATTAGCTTCTTGCTACACATGCATACACACATAAACACACACAAAGACAACAATCCTACATCCGTCGGCCGCAGTCGTGGTGTGCTGCGGCAGCGCTGTCAACGTCGCAGTTGACTTTACGCTCTCACAAAAGGAACGAACAGTTTTTTGCTGCGTCCCCAAGTCTCCAATAGATTGCGCTCTCTCTCTACACTTGCGATACGTCTGCTACACGCTCTCTCACTCTCTCTCTTTTTTTTCTATCTGTCTCTCGTGCAGAGTCGAACGACGTTTCGCTGCTTGCGCCTTTGACTTTTTGAATTTTTAATTTCCCTTACACGCGATGGGGCCTTTAAAAGGGGGAACGGACGGACGAACGGACGTGCCAACAACGTTGACGAAACGGGGTTAAAAAGAAAAACATGATGGAAAAAGAAAAAGCTAGAAACACAACTTTGGGTGCGCGCCGCAGCCACAGTCGCTGCCGCAGTCTCAGCCGCAGCAGCCGCTGATTGTCTGTAGTCTCACTGTGGTTGTAATTGTAAGGGCAATAGGCGTCACTTGGGTTGGGCGGCTGTCGGGCTGCTCTGGGGCCTGGGGTTTGGGGTTGGGCAGCTGCCGTTGCCTTTGGTTTTTCCATTAGACTTTCAGTGATTGTATGTATGTGTGTGTTTGTTTGTGTGTGGTTGGCTTGGCTTTTGCGGCAATTGGAAAAACATGTGGAAACTTGAGCCAGCGACGCAGACGCATGCCTCATACGAAAACTTAAATTGTATGTCGTTGTCGGTTAGCTTTATAAGTGTGTGTGTGTGTGTATGTGTGTGTGTGCGCAGGAGCGTTTGTGTGTAGGCGCTCGCTTTGCTGCTTGTGCGCAAGTGTTGGAGGGATTACGTAAGCAACTGTAAATTCTACAAGTGAAGCGTGTACAGGCGAATGACGAATTTTCTAATTGGAATCCTATAAGCGCTGCGCAGTTGGATTCATGTTGTTTTTGTCTTTAACAGACCTTTAAAGCTTTCTGAATGACTTTTATCCTATGCTTTATTTATTCATTGACAATTTTGTCTATGAGTCCATATGAAGCGTAACGGTTTCCCAGTTACTCACCCCTAACCAAACCAAATTGTCTTACAACGGAAGCGAATGTTTTGCCTAATAGGCTCTATCGCACACACACACACGCACACTCACACATATACAGCCCCGCCTTGGCGAAGATCCATGCACAAAGCTACGCACACATACACACAAACACACCCAGCGCCCCAACCCAGCACTATGGAGCATTTGCTCAATTTTATGGAATAAAGTAGTTTGTTAATGTTGTTAAGATGTTTTATCTTTTAGTGCCAATGCGTAGAAAGCATTACCCGATTTTGTACAGTGTTTATAGCTTGATAACACACTATTGCTATAAATTTTATCTCGTTAGCTTTAAAAAAGGAAAGAGTAATATCTGTTATTTTAAAGGCAGGCAGTGACACGCACAGTCCTACTGGGTATTCAAATTATTAGTGTCATACCAAAAACTAGATTAAAATATTTTGTTTGGTTCTTTTCTTGATTCCAAAAAAACAAGCAAGTGCACCATAGTGCCCAGGTGGAATAGCAACAAATACAGTCACACACACACACACAACATAAATATCCAGCAGTAAACAACAAATACACTCACACACATGTATCTATGTACGTACATAGGTACAAAAACAAAAACAAAAACAACAGGGTAGCCACTGAATCGTAAATTCCTGTTGCTGGCTCAGCTCAGCTCACTGCCGTCGACGTCGACGACGACGCCGTCGTCGCTGCTGCCGACGCTGGCGTTGCCGTTGACGCTGTTGTTGTTTGCCTTGCCCTATTGCGTGTTGTCGGTTGATTTTTTTTGCAGTCTGTTTAATTTTTTCTACTTTTGAGTTGGATGTTGTTGTTTTTATGGTGGAGCTTTGCCACGAATGATCGTAGTGTGTTGCCCATTGTTACTATTTTTCATGTTGTTGTTGTTGTTTTTCATTACTATTGTTGTTCTACTTAGTCGCAGGTCGAAATTTATGTGCACACACACACACAAACCCAACTCAAATTTATCCACCTTTCTATGCTCAACGACTTCCTTTCACGAGGGCAATGTAAGAGAGAGGGGAAAATAAGAGAGCCTGATTTACACATGCAAATTAAGAGAAGCCTTGCTGAGTCAATCCCTTTGGCTTGCACAAAAGCTTTCAAAGCTTTAACTTAATGTGGATGGCATAGCGTGCAGAGCTTTTCTAACAAGCAAATTATCTTATTTTACGTTGTGTACATTCAGTTAAAGATTGACTTCGAGATTGATCAAATGAGCTAAGATACTACTTCGTTCTGAGGCAACGCTTTTGTGGTTGTTGCTGTCTCTTCGCTTCAAAGTAGTTACTCAATATTTTAAGCCCAAAAGTAGGTTGATGCTCTAGCTCATAGTTGTTGTTGTTGTCATTTGTGGATGTTGTTTTGTGGGCGCTGTGACAGTGTGCGTGACACTTTGGCCACACATGGCCCACACATCCACAACGACATCGACATCCACATCCACATTTCGCCCCCACAATCAAAAGCCGATCAGTGTTGTTGTTGTTGTGCTCCCAGCTATGTATGGCGGCCCAGCCTGTGAGTGTGTCCGTCGACGTCGCTGTCGTCGTCATGGAGCTTGCGTCTCTCTAACAGTCTGCGTGTGAGAGTGTGTGTGTGTGTGAGTGAGTGAGAGAGGGATGGTCTCTGTTTGAATTTCCTACAGCGCTATTTGCTGTGTAAACAACAAAAACGAGTGAATGAGTTGGCTGCGAGCGACAATAGTGTTAGACGAACATGTCCATGTCCATGTATGTGTGTGTGTGTGTGTGTGTGTGTATGTGGCAGCCAACTGTTGATGACTGCGGCAACTAACTGACTAACTGCCAGGGTTCTGTCGCTGTCGCTGCCGCTGCCTAAGTCGCTGCCGCGAGCACTGCTGCCGTCACGCGGAACAGGTATCGCAGGTTGGCACCAAACACATGTACCGCTGCCAGCAGCCCCCCCACTCTCTCTCTCGTTCCACCTCCTCGCTCCATCTCTCCACCCTACCGTTCGTCTCTACACAATCAACTCCCCTAGCAGAGCTCCAGCTGCAGAGCTAGCGATCGTCTCGTCGCGCCTCGTCTCGTCTCACTTCGTCTCTCTTCGTCTCGTCTCGTCTTGGCATCGTCTTGTCTCGGCCTCGTTGTGGCCCGCTAACCGCCAACTGTTTCTTGCTGGTTCCTCTATTGCGCTATGATTTTCTAATGCTTCCTCCACCCAGCGCTCCTCCAGCGACAATTTGTTGACTGATTGTGTGAGCCGTTTGCCTCTTGTACATGCATACATTCACACACAAACACACACACACACACACATTCAGAGTTAAGTATATTTTTTTTACGTCTTCGTTTCGTTTTCTAACAGCGACGTTCGTCATAAAGTCCCGTTGTTGTTGTTCTTGCTGCTGTTTCTAGCTCTTTCTTGTTTGGCTTTTGTGTGCAAGTGTAAAAAATTCCTTTGCACGTAGGCACCGCAGCGAGCTTTGAAGCCACAAATGAGCGCAGAGAAAAAAGCTCCACTCAATCGCTCACTCAAAAAAAAAAGGTCGCCCAGCCATCCACGTAAGCACCGAATGAGAAACAGCAGGTACAACTGTGGGCAGCTCAATGCCACAGAGCATTACAAAAACACACACACACACAGGCTTACATAAATGTCTACACACATGCATACATACTTACTAAATTGAAAACAAAGTCCTAAGCTCAAATCGAAAGCTCTCAGCAAATGTCCAATGTCTTGAAACTGTCAATGAAATGTAACCGAGTCTTAGTAGTGTGCGTGGGCGCACTCTCACACACACACCGACACACACATGCAAGCTTATGTGGGATGTATGTTTGTGAGGATGTGTGCGTGCGATCGGCATTCGTATTGATGCATAGAGAAATTTAATAATAGACACAAACACGCACCACAGCGCACTGTCCATGCCGCACAGTGGGCCCAACACCACAACTCCAAGGAAATTTTGTGGTTACACTGCGTAATACTGTAGAACGGTGGGAAAACTAATAAAATAAAGCTTACTATTGGAACTAGAATATATTTATTTTTTATTTACTTTTAAACTTTAGTTACTTTTAAACCCGACTTTCGCAAGTGCCCTTTAAAAATCTTTTGTTTTGCATTTAATGTCAATTTTATAATTCCCTTTGAAAAGTTTTTACTACCAATACTTAAGATCTTTTTGCCTAGATACCAATCCTAATGCTTTTCTAACATATTGACAACCTTTTCTGATTCTATACAGATATAAATTCTGATAAATATGCATAAGTTTCTATACTGGTTCTACTATACTTAGCTATGCGTGTAGAAACTTTTGCGGAGGAGTTTTAACACAAATCAAAAAGCGAAATTCCAACTCTGGAACTGAAAAACTTTGTTTCTTCATGGTAGGGCGGGTCTAGACGGTAGAGTCTAGGGCTAGGGAGACTTACAATGGGCGGGTTTTGTTGTTGTAAATAGCAAAAACTCGTTACCATCGACTGTTGACTGTCGATGGTCGAATGTCGCTTCAATGAGCTCACTTGACTTGACGATCGGCAACTGGATCGTTGACTGAGGCTGAGACACTCAGCTGCTGACTGATTTCTTATTTTGTTGGCCAACAACCATTGATGGCTAGCAGCCAACTTTGGGGTTTGGGGATTCCAAGCGAGGCTTACTCGCTTGCCAGTCGATTACAAAATATCTATAAGTATACAGTTACACACATACAACAAAATATGTGTCTATATGTATATATTGCTAGTCGGTTTCGCTGACATTTTGTCAACCATAAAAATGTTTTAGACCCAGCCACATATGGAACTTTGGTTGTTGTTGTTGGGGCACTAAAGAAGGGCGCTTCTTTCATCCACAATTGGCCTCAGTTCCCCTTCTTCTGCTCTGCTCTTCTCTTCTCTTTTCTTTGCCAGTTGTCATGTGGCCTGTCACCATTATTGATCTATGCATGTTTTTGTGCCTGTTTCACGCCTCGTCCCACACATACAACAACTGGAGACACTTTGGCCCCTCTCAGCCCCTCTCCCTCTCTGCCTCTTGCTCTTGCTGTTGAGCTTTTTTATGGTGGTGTCCTTAATTTAGATATGGAAATGCGGGTCATGCATTTTCTGTGCGTTCACATATGGAAAACTCAGGCAATCAACTGGTGGAGGGGAACATTCCATTGACACAGTTCAGCACACATTTCGTAAGGCGTTACATATTACAGAAACAATACTGTAGGCACAATTATAAAATCTTCGATATAGAAACGATTTTGAAAGTTTGATAATTTTGCCCTTTATGAACAATACATAGTAAGCTATTAATATTAAAATTCGCCTTAATTTCATCATTTAAACGACTCGACGAGCTGATAAACAATTTCTTGCAAAATTTAAAGTTACCTTATAATTATTATTTTATTAAAAACACTTTAAAAGTTGACTTTATATCCTGTCAAACAACTCAAGGCCAGGCACTGACAAATTGCAATTACTGCTATCGATAATTACTGTCAAATCATTGCCAAATTTAAATTACAAAATAATGATTTAGAAGTTTTCACCATTTTTAAAGAATAAATAAGTTCTATTGTGCCCACAGTAAATAACAGTTTCACAAATGTTACTGTTAGTCGCACTGTTAAGCCTGCAGTTATTGCCGCCTTAGCGATTAGCCTTAGATCGTATGTGGTTGGGTGTAAAAATCTAAATTTTGTGGTTGTCAGTGAAATGCTTCTTAACGCACAGTGCTCAGCTGATAACGGGTGTTTAAAGGAAGTACACACATGTGTACACTTGGAGGTATGTACACATAGCATACATACATACAAGTGTACGATTGATATGGGACATGCAAGATAAAAGCAACTGGAAACTAACCGCAGTCCGTTTTGCGGTGCAACTCATGTGAAAAGAATTCATTTTGCTAGAGTGAGAGAGACGCAAAGACAAAGAAAGAGAGTCGAAAAGGAGAGAGCCATGCGCCTTTTGCTAGGAGCAGTCGATCAGTTCGACGACAAAAGTTTCGTTCATTTCGATAAGTTTTTGATAACATGACACAGAAGAGAAGAAGTGAACGAAAGAGAGAGAGCAGACGACGACAATACTTTTTATTTGGGATTGCCAATGACGCAAACCTTCCCACACACCACATCACACTACACACACAGCATTTAACGTCCCTGTCTCTGTGTGCGTGTGTCGCTTCCTTGCGCTGGGCATGGAAATTAGAAATGTATATTTTTAAAAGGTGACCCAAATACCGCGTCCAGCTAGAAATCCTCAGGAAATGTGCATATACAAACAAAAGTATATATACATAATATGTACATGTGAATGTGTTTGTGTGTATATGCTGAAATTGTAAAACAGCTGCGTGCGCTGTCCGTTTGCATGTGTCATATCCATGTCCACCCGCACCGCCCATATCGAAATAACGAACGGCAGCCACACGAGCAAAAACGATGCGCGATGAGGATCGCTCGGCTCTGCTCTGGGCAGCAGCAGCGACAGGCAGCAACAACAAACAAAAGAAACAGCAGAGAAGGCAGCGATTGAAAAAAAAAAGCACTCACTGTTCGTTGCTTTCTCTTCACACGCTTAGGGTTGGTGGGGGGCTCTGTACTCAAGGCGAATTTCGCTGCCTTCGTTGTCGTTGACGTTGGCGTCGCTGTTGCGTGCATATTTTTGTTATTCTCCTTGCTGCTCTCCTGGCGCGACCATGTGTACGTGTGTATGCTCGTTGGTTTGTATGTGTGTGTGTGTGTGCTGTCGACGTTTGGCCCCTTGATAAAATTGTGTGTGCGCTCGCAGCTCACTGCTCTGCTCCACCTTAGCTGCTGCGACGCACTCAATTAAGCTTATCGCGCACTGTTCTGTGCGTTTTGAGTGTGTGCTGTCTGTGTGCGTAAATGTGTGTGTGTGTGCGCGAGTGTATTTGTGTGCGCCTGTGTTGGGGATACTTGCGCTATGCGCTTTAGAGGTGACTTTCCTCTTACGTGCGCTCCTTTTAGGCTAATAGAAGCAAAGACGTCGCGACGTCGTGCGAGGAAAAATATCTGCTTGTTATTGAGTTTGTCTGCCTGCCAGCATGATTGCATGAGTGTGCTTGTGTGTGTGTTGGTGTCGTGTGCAAATGGCAGAAACTCAGCAGAGACTGCTTTCGTTAAAAATCCTCTTTGAGAGGATTAAATATACACACAGCTTTTGCTTATTGTCATGTGCTCTTTGCGTTGCGTGCTGCACAGTGGCGCAAGCATGCTTTGCATAGAACGAAAAGCCAATACTTCGCTATTGGAATCAGAAAAGTCGCAAGGAACTCAGTGAAGACTTTTATTTTCATTTACTTTATAGTGACCGTGGAACTCTGTGCGAGTTTCCCACCGATCAACGATAAATTTTCTTCAATTCAATCACAAATCCTAATTGCTTTGCCTATGGGTTATTTTTCGTCGATTGTTAAACCACTGCGCCCACTGTTCCATAAACGGACAATGTCCCCTGCACAGAGCTTAAGGGTAGCAGCGACAGAGACCGCGACTGCGACTGCGAAGTCGACTGCGACGCTTTCAATTACATTTCATTTGCATTTCGTAGCTGCTTATTTATATTTGCTGATGTTGCCTTTTCTGCAGGCCAGCGTAGGCATTCACTCACACACACACACATACATATGTATCACTGAGTGCACACAGACAAACACTCACACACATTTCGACTGACTGCAATCTTAAGTCCTCTCGCTCTTGCCATTTCCTTTCTGCTTCTGTTTCTGCTTTTGCTTTGACCATTCGCTGGCGCATGCAAAATAGGAAACGATTTTTAGCCTGTGCACAACGGGGCGCATACTTGACGTGGACATTGGACATTGAGCTGCGTTGGCAGCGACGCTGACGGCGTTAATTGAATTAAAGTGCTTACAAAATAAATAGGCGACAGGCGGATGTGCTAAACTCTCTCCCTTTCTCCCTGTCTCTTTGTGAGGGTTTAAAAAAGGCTTAAAAGAACAGCTACAAAAAAGCAGGCCACATGTCTTAGCCAGTTTGTTGCAATCCTTTCGACAGACGTTTGCAGATTTCTTTCAATTTTGGCCCACTTCCTTTACAAAAAAAAAAAAAAAAAATAAAAATCGAAGAGGCAGCGAAAAGTTGATGAAATCCAAAAATGTTTTTCACTGTTTTGTTGCTATCACTTCTCTTTGCTTTTGCTACATTCTTTTCTGTATATTTTTCTGGGGGCTTTTGTTGTTGTTGCTGCTGCTGTTGCTTTTTGCTCAATTGCAAAACATATTTTGGTCACTGACCTTTTCCTCTTCTTCCTCTGCTGCTTCTTCTTCTTCTTGATTTTTGCCTGCTTTTGGACTTTTGTTTGTGTTCCACTTTTAAAATTCCGCTTGGTGATTTTGTTGCCGAAAAGCTTTTCCTTTTCGGTGAGTCGATTTTAAGCAACTGTTGAATCGAGTGTTCATTTCGCAACTGTTGGAGAATAACAATTGAAAGAAGAGCCTCGAAAAAAAAACATATGTATGTACATATCAACATCTACATAAATGTGTGTGTGAGTGGATCACATTCTTTCCAGTTTGAGATAAAAGCGCTGCACGTCGAGTGATAAAAATCAGAAACGCATTCAGTGTTTAAGTAAAAAGAATTCAGAAGAAACAATATTTTTGCCGCTTTAAGCGTATTGTCAACAATTTGCTGTTCATTTATTCTACAAACTGAAAATAATTACAAAAGGAGCAAAATTGAGGTGCAAACAGAAAACACTCGAAATCTGCGCAAGCAGCCGAACTTTGAGTGCATAAAAGGAGTGGGAAGTAGGAAACGAAGGAAACGAAAGAGAGCGCATTTTGCGCATGTGTTGAGCACAATTTTTGTGTATTTGTGGGGTGGGTGGGCGTCAGTCTGCTTGGAGACTTTTACTTGCTTTAAGTTTACAGCTGTCATAACTGTTGTTATTGTTATACGTTTAACTTTATTGTTTTTTTCTTTAAACTTTGTTTGTGTTGTTTTTGTTTTTGCAACAACAGAAAACAGTAGCAAACAGTTAAAAATGTGTTAGTCATGCTCCTCATTTGTGTTATTGTGCTCTCTTTTAATTGCTTCGATCGCCGGCTGAACAACAGTTATAATGTGAGCATAATTTTTTTGATTGTGCTGAGCGTAAGAGAGCGACAGGGAGAGCGCGAGCTTTGAGAGAGCGGCTGCTGCTGCTGTTGCTGCTACTTCGCTGCTCTTGGCTCTTGTCGCTGTTTCATTAACAAAACAACAGCAAAATTTATGTGTGATTAGTTTTTGGCTGCTTCTCGTGTTGTTGTTGTTGTTGTTTGAGTTGGTTTCCTTTACGTTTTGCGCTTTATTGCAATACAACAATTCAGAACTGTTGGTGGGCATTGTGTGTACTTGTATTTGAGTGTGTGAAGTGGGTTAAGCTGTATGCACTATGGCGCAAATGCACGATTTTATGAAATTTAGTTGAATGTTTTAGTTTCCAAAATTAATAATCTTATAGAAGCGCAGTGCCACGCCCAACTCCACCCCAGCAATGCATATTAAAATTATTTAAGTAGTGTAAAAACTAATGTAAATTATAGTGTTAACTAAGTCCAGAAATATGCGCAATCACCCCATAGTAAAATAGCAAATGGGATATTTTTTTATATGATTTTAATGTGATTTGCATAAACCGCGAGTATGTGTGTGTGTGTGTTTGGGTGTGTGGTCTAAGCACAGGTGTTAGAGCTGTCGTGCGCCAGGGTTGCCATAGCGGCAGCGCAGCGGAAGTGACGCCGTTTGCTGGGAAACAGCAGCGCAATAGGAGCGTAACTTGCAATACTGCAAGCTCTGCTGACAATAGACAAGCGCATTTACATAAACATAGATGGAGAGGAAAAGAGAGAGAGGGAGAGCAAGAGAACGGGAGAGTGCAGTGATCACTCATTCATTGCCTCAGTCGTTCGCTCACTCATTCCATTCAGAAATTAGCTGTTGTTGCTTAGCGTGCAGACTCATGGACTTCACTCACAGGCAAAGGCACAGGCGAATGCAGCGAGCATGGAACGAAATGGAATGGAATGTGTCAGCTACTGCACGCGAATTGGGGATCTGTTTAGACAACCCCTTCACTCCCCTCCCCTCCTACCTACCCACTACAACCCTGTTGAAAGGGGTGCGGCTGGCGGTGAAGCACTAAAGCCGACGAAATAGTCGATGTGATCGGATTGAGATTCCGATTCCGATTCCAATTCGGATCGTTTGCTGGGATTGGGGCTGACTGGCACTGCAGTAGCGCAACACAATTGTAAAAAAAAGTATGTAGTATAAAAAGGAAATGGGAGACTGAAAATGACAAAGATCGCTGAAGCGAAGCGAAACTGAAAAGCAACAACAAACCAATTTGTATCTATGTATCTTTGTATCTATGAACACACATACAGTTAGAGCGTATGTACATATGAATGTAATTTGTAGCATTAGATACAATATGATCGGCCGACTGCCTTTCGCTGTGTAAGTGGATGTAAATCGACTCGTACCAGGCAGCTTGTTGGCCAACCATACTCGCTCGATCACACCAAATGTGGTTATAATCAATCAGTAGTTATTGGCTTTAATTTGTTTTGTAGCAAAGAAAATTCAATGCTTATCTCAATATATTTCCTATTTAAAGACTATTCCGATAATACGCCAATTCCTATTCAAAACAAATTTCACCAATTTCACTAAGCGTAAAAATTCTTCAATGCAATTTATTGTAATTCTGGGAAAAAGCTGTATTGACTACCATAAAGGTATAACATATTCAACAATATTCTAATTCATATGTATACGATATTTGTTGTTGCATCTCCACTGTACTCACCGATTCTTGGAAGCTTTAGTAATCCACTCGAAGTTTTTGTTGCAATTCGGTTTTTTGTTGGAAAGTTTTGCAAAACTAAAAGCACAATTCACTTGAGCACTTAATTTTCTCGAGTTCGTTTTTTTCTGTTGCTGTTAAATATTTTTTATTTTTATTGAGTTTTTCGGTAAAACATAGCCAACAGTTGCAATTGTATACAGAAGCGGGTGGTAAATAAGGTTTGAAGGCGAACAAAACGGAATTGAAAATAACTAACACAATCCCACAGCTGAGCTGAGAAATCGCCGCGTGCAAGCAACGGCGGCGCACGAACCTCCAATCAGAACTGAAACGTAGGGATGTCGACGCAGACGCTGTCGCCGTGTTGTCGTTGTCCCTGAATGTTAATGTTTGTTGCTGTAGCTGCCGCTGCCGCTGCTGCTGCTGTTGCTGTTGCTGGCTTTGCTACTGCTGCCTCTGCTACCGTCGCTGTCAACGTCGTTGGACACGAACGGCGGACGAGAACGAGAGCACGATCACGAAAACCGAACTGAGCTGTCAGGGCGGCTGATGGGGGTTGGGAGGGGGGCGTTGGGCGGAAGAGTTGGATGGAGCCGAAGTGAGTCTTTCTTAGTGTGTGTGAGTGTCAATCCATGAGTGCCTGTGTCTGTGTCCGTGCGTATGTGTGTGTGTGTCTTCGTGTAGTTGTGTACGTTCGAGGGGCTGCCACGACGACGAACACGCGCGCCTGTTTTACGACGTTGTTGGTGTTGGTATCGATGTCGTCGCCGCTGGGTGGATAATAATATCGTTTCTGCTCTGCTCCCGTTTCGTGTTTTGTAATGGCGGATTTCAAATGTGATAAATGGCCGAATGCGAAGTTGAGCCGAGCCGAGCCGTACCGAAACGAACAAACGAAGCCTTCGTATTGTAGAATGACAAAAACCGACAAAAAATCGTTAAGTGGGATGTTGACGGACGCGGACGAGCGGATGAAATGGAATGGAATGAGCGTTTGAATGGCTTGGCGGCCAGTGAAACCAGCCAAAGTGCTGAAACGCCGCAGTCAGCCCGGAGAAGACAAACACAGACAGAAAGAGAGTGTAGAGAGTGAGAGAGAGAGAGAGAGGAAGAAAGAGCGAGAACGTAACCAGCAACTTGACATTTTAACTTGGCGCTCACAAGCACTCACCAATACCAGCACAACCAACCGCAGTCGCTGCTGCGTTGGCGCTCTTCTTTGGCTCTCTTCGACTCAGTCTCGACTCTCCACTCTCCAAACATTGTGGTCTGATAAGCGCGCATGTCGAAATCAACTGAGCAGACTTCGCTCCTCATTTGGCTTCCTTTGCTTGCTCGCTATGACCTGCCTCGTTCCCGTTCCCGTACATGTCTCCCTCCCCTCCCCGTAACGACCCCTTTATGCATTTTCATGCTGTTGCTGTAGCTGTTGCTGCTTCAGCGTACGTATTACGAAATATGACAACAATGCAGTTTTGTGGCAGCGGGTCTGCTCGTCCTCGTTTCGCTCTGCCGCTGTCGCTGCCGCTGCCGGCGTTTCTTCAGCGTCTGCTTGTGCTTCTTCTTTGCTAAACATTTGCTGCACGCTCAGCATAAAATTGACTCTCTTTTTTTTTTTTTGGTGCGCTCTCTACACAGTGGCGCTCTTTCAAGTGGGTGGCTATTGAATTGCTGCTCTGTTTGTTTATTTCTGCTCGCATCACTTGCAAATTGATTGCATCTCGATGAAGTTTTTGCTCGACGAAAACAAAAACAAAAACAAAAGCAAAAACGAACGCAACGAACTGCTCTAAAAATAGTAACAGGGAAATTTCTAACACACATCTATCTATCTATCTTATGAATGCCAACCCATTAAAAATAAAAAAAATATAGGAAAACGGGTTTGATCCGAAGCGTGTGCCCGCGACGATGCGCGCGCGTCTAACTGAAACTGAAATCATTAGACTTTTCCCGCCGCACACTTAAGCTTAATGTATGTGCATATATAAATGTAAATACGTATTACGGGGGAACCCTATCCAGTTAATGGTATTCCAAAATATATTTCATATACATTAATGGGCGTTACACCAGACAGCCCAAAAACCCAGACACTTAAAGGATCATTAACTGATCGTTTATCAAAAAAACAATTCCCTTAGGAAGTGTTGGGCATTAAAATACAACTCAAATAGTTTAAACAATCGAATTGTAATTGTTAAACTCATTTCACAGCAGCAATAATTATGACAATTGAAAGATGATTCATGCGACAGATTAGTCAGAAGGCCAAAGGCTGATACATACCTATATATATATGCATATATAACCTGTAATTGTGCGATCGAACTGAGCTTAGTTTGCATTAAATATAGTTAAAAGTTTTACTTGGAATTTGTTCCCTCGGTGTGGGCATAGGGTATGCTCCGTTAGTCCCCTGGGTACTACCCAGCTGCAGCTAATGGGTATGGGTCCACATCTGGGTTATCGTGTTTGGGGGGGCCCCTTGATCAACAGGTTTGTCGTGGGCTGGCGAGCTTGTTTTTTTTCCCCCACCACTGATATAAATTAATTGCTTAATTGTTGTTGTTGTTGTTGTTGTTGTGGCTGCCTTAGCGGCATCATTTGATACGAAATTTGCTTTTAATTAAAAAACTCTCCAAACAGTAGAGAACGAGAGTCGTGCGACGCGCTAACAACGAAGGCGTCTGTCCTCTCTCATTCTCCCGCTCGCTGAATTACCCACTCTCTTCGCCTCACTGCCCGCTTTTGCGCCTTTGCGCTCTCTTCCTCGTCCTCTCTCACTTCCACTTCCACTCCCACTATTTTATTCTCGTGCACAGATCAACCTTCGTTTGCCTGTGCGTAGGGGTTTTTTGATTTTGTTTTCCTCTCAACAATTCGCCTGCCACACGCCTCCCTTCCACCCCCCGCCCAAGCGCGTTCGTTGTATTTATTAGACCAAAGTCGTGCACTTCGTTAACGTTTACCGAATCCGTTTGTGCTACGACTAAAAAAAAATTCAATCGAAACAAAATATAAAGAGCGTTCTGCGTGGGATTCTCAAATGCGTCGTCATTCCTATTGGCTATTTCGATAAATATAATGCCCTACACTTAAGTAGAAGGAAGTCCATGGGGCTTATTTTTCAGGCAAATAGTTGATAAATATTAAATAAAGTTAGCCAGCAAATTAATTTAAGTTGTAAAATTAGAAATTATACAAAAGTTGTCACTTTTGGATACTAAATATATTTTATAATGAAATTTATTCATATAAAATATTTAAAAGCACTAAAGAAATTCCATTAAAAATTAACTTGTTTTATAAAAATATATTTATTATTTTCCTTTTTTAGAAAAGACAAGAATCTAAGATTTTCTAATTTCCACTACTCCTTCCTAATGTTTGATAGGGTATTTCTAGAACCCAATTTCCCTGCCAACGTATTTGGTTATTTACTGTGTGTTTGGCTAAAACTGGTTTTCACTTGGTCAACATGCCCATCAAGGAGTCTCTAGCCTCAATTTGTTAACTGTTATTGTTATGGTATCGCAACGAAATCGAAACGAAATCGAAATCGGGAACTAAGTTAAAAGCGTACTAAATTATTCGATTGTCACTTAATTCTATCGCCTGGGGAATGACGCATTTTTAATGAATTGCATCAGTTTACGTTGGAATCTAACTGGAGAAATCCAATTTAGCGTTGGTCTTTTGTCCACTTGGCTCTGTTAAATCCCAACGAAATGTCAGGTTTTTTTTTGGCCAAGAACTGAACTGGTTTCTCATTTGTTTACCAATTATTGTGGGAGAATCTAGATTTTTCCCACTGCAACTTTTAGAATTTTTCCATAACTAACGCCGTAATTACTTAAACTAAAGTGTCCTAACTTTTGTTTTATAAGATTTGTACAGATATATCTTTACCCACTAGCCCTTAGTGCGATTATATGCAAATGATGATCAAATTCGTATATATTTATGTATCTATGTCTAACGGTAAAGGGAATGGGCATGGGGAATGGAAAGCATCAAGAGACGAAGCTACAAACATAAATACTAACAAACTATGTGTGTTCCCTAACCTCAACACAACGCATTAAAATGCTTGACCCAAATACCGGGCCCAACGCAGAGCTCAGTAAAACTATCCGAGAAAAATGTATGTTGGGTGATGAAACTCAAAGTGACTTGAAGGCTGTGGCTTTCCTTAGTGTGGGTGTGTGTGTGTGTGTTTGTGTGCTTGTGTGTGTGCCTGTGTGGCTGCGTGCTTTTTCCTGCTTTGTTGCCCAATTGGATTCCAATGCGTTCCACACGGCTGCGATCCACTCCTGCTGCTTATTGTTGTTGCTCTTTGGCGGCCATTTTAGTTTTGTTGTGAGCGCGCCCTTTTCAATGCAGCGCTTGCCTAACGCCTAACGGTAAACGCTGAACAGCAGTCACCGTCTTACTCTCAATCATACGCTCTCTTTGCCTCTCCCTTCTCCACTCCCTCTCGCTGCGCTTGTGTGTAGAGTCTGGAAATTGCCTTTGTACACTTTTCTCACACTCGGGACGCGACGTTCGCTGCTTTGAAAGCTTCTTTTAGAAGAAACTGACGCAAATTTGTTGTTTTTATGTCCGTTACTCGTAGAGTAAAGGGGTATGCTATAATCGTTGGAATGTATGTAATAGGGAGAAGGAGGCGTGGCCTATCCAATGACAAGGCTAGTAGATATCCAAGGGGTACATGTACTAAACAAGTTTTGTCCAATTCGGATTACTATACCTAAATGATTTTTTGCATTTGTCCATAACACAAACATACTGACCAAGTTTATTCTGATCGCACTACTATATCATATAGCAGTAACGGGTATACGAAAGCAAAGCATTCTCTCTTGTTATTTCAGTGGCACGCAGAAGGGGAGCTAGTGGAGAGATCTAGACGAAAGCGAGCACAAAGTGGAAGCCATTGTGGTCTCCACTTTGGCTCTTCCTCTTTTGGCTTGCCTTTAGGGCTCTCACTAGCTGCTCTCGCTCTGACCAATTGGAACTGTCATGCATCTCCCTCTCGCACAGTAGTTTTTGTTTTGTTTTCTCTTTAGTTTGTTTTTCTGTCATCTGCTTTTGTGTGGCTGCGATCTAACGGTTAAGTTTGGTCTATTGTATATCGTAAATAAGCTTTTGACACTTCCTTAGTTGTTTAATTGCCCCAAAGTTTCAATAATATCAAACCTATAATTATGCCTGAATTTTGTACGAAGATCGAAGGCGAAGATTCCCAGCGGCAATACAAGAACCAACTCCTACCAGCTAGATAAAGACAAAGACAGAGAGCCAAAGACAAAGACAAAGGCAATGCAATAATCATAATTACAAGTTAACCTTAAGAGTGACACAAATCCGGTCACAGTAAGAGCCACGAGGCTGTAGTTGCTGCTACTCGGCCTCTCGTTCGTTCCCAGCAATTAACTTCAAATGACACAAATGCCACCAAGGCACGCCACCGCGCCACCACGCTACCAAGCTACCAAGCTACCGAACGAGCTAAACCACCCGCCGCAAAAGTCAGTCCCAGCCTCAGCCGCCCACATTGCAAGTGAACGGCAACTTTGAAGACGCCTACAATGGATGCGAATCCAAAGCTGTTTGCTGTTTCTTCGTTTCGGTTGCGGTTCATTTGATCAAAGCTTTTTTCTCAGCTAGCATTCCATTGATCTCTGTGTAGGACTAGCAGCAGCAGCGCAAAGAGAGCAAGAGAGCAAGCAGCAAAGCGGGAGAGTGAAGTCTTATGAATTTTGTAATTGCCACTCATCTTCGTTTGGAGATCTATGCACACACACACACATACACTCACACTCACTACAAATTGTGAATGTATAAATGTAAAGTGCAATTGCAGCGTTTGTCTGTTGCGCCGCAGCGCAGTCAGCAGCGACGTCAGCTTCATTGAAAAACTGTGTGAATTTTAGTCAGCGTTGAGGATATGTGTGCATGTGTGCAGCTCATATGTACATATGCAAGCCTTCGTGTAAATGTGTGTGTGTGTGTGAGTTTATAACTTCGTCTAACTATTACAAGTGCTGAGCTTTGCTTTGCTTTGTTTCGACTTCGAATTCGACGCTCGAATAGCGGCAGCTCATTCAATTCAAATAACTCGTGATTTCGTAAGCCTGTTTTGTTGTTGTTGTTGGTTTGTTACTGTGTCTGTTTCTGCTTGGAAGCTTGGGAGCTTGGGCACTGCAGCTGATTCGAGGCCATTTTAGACAGCGACGCCGACGTTGGCGTCGACAGCAAGTGCGACTTGGTGTTGTTGTTGTG
Organism: Drosophila nigrodunni; assembly: GCA_020829145.1. Taxonomy (NCBI): domain Eukaryota; kingdom Metazoa; phylum Arthropoda; class Insecta; order Diptera; family Drosophilidae; genus Drosophila; species Drosophila nigrodunni. The sequence goes on from JACVCZ010000001.1 coordinate 21,110,814, forward strand.
TTGTTTGAGTCTTTGCCGTTTGCTGCAGTTACTTAGATGCCAAAGCTCTTGCAGTTGCCGTTGTCTGTTTGTTTGTCTGTTTGTTTTTGTGTGGTATTGCAAGCGTGATGACCTTGAGCCGCTCATTTTAACCAAGTGGCTTTGTATTGCCAACACTAACACTGTGCGTGTGTGTGTGTGTGTTTGTGTGTGTGTGTTACCCAGTCCCAGTTACTTTTGGCATCTCAGTTTATCTGCTCACTTCGGCATTCAAAGCGATCGCAACTATTTTTATTATTTTTGTTTTTGTTTCTGTTTTTGTTATGTTTTTTTTCTTTCTTTCTTTCTGCTATTGTTATTATTATTTAGTGTGTGTGTTTTTGTTTCTCTCTCTCTCTCTCTCTGTTGCTCTCTTCATTCATTCATCGATTTTGCTAGCTGTTTGGTGACAGTTCGTAGAGTTTTGGGCCATTTGTTTTGTTTTGGCTTAGCGCAGAAATTCTTGGCTTATAAAAATGTTTTAGCCAACTCAAGGTTTTAACAAATCTCAGTTAGCTGCGTTTTTGTTAGTCAAAACATACCAATACTTATATATTTAGATATTTTTTCGCTTCATTCATGAATGTAACCAATGTGACGTCACAAGCGGCGTATGAGTAATGTGCAAGTGAATTTATAAATAAAATAAATGTGCGCTTGAATTTGTTTATTTAAATAGGCGTGCATGAAATTTGTTTAAAAGAAATGCGCAGAAATTTCACGTTTTTGGCAGCCTTGTTAAGTTGGCTGCGGTTGAGATTGTCATGAATTCATTGATGAATTGGCGCATGAAAGCGGTTTTTGGCTGCTGGCAGATGAACTCAATCAATGCCACACCTGCAGCATAACTGGGTTTTAGCCAGCTATTTGCCAATCTCTTTATCAAAGGGGCATTAACATAATCCCAAGCAGTGGAGAGGGCGGTGGTAGGTATAGGGATTAGTGTGGTAAAAAATTGAGTTAAAGTTGCTTTGTTTATAAGCTTATTGTTTATTTATTTGCCAAACTTTATTATGCTCTAAAAAAGCGTTGATTCTGCTTAGAAGGTCGAGCGTAGTTTTAAGACAGTGACTAAAATTGTTTAGACTGCGCAGATTTAAAACAGAAAGTGGCCAAAATTGCTGCAGTTGCTAGACACAAGGCAAACAAACCACAACTGCCCTGAAGCAGAAGAAGAAGAGTAAAAGAAGAGGAAAAGAAGAGGAAAAGAAGAGGAAAAACAGAGACAGAAGACAGCGTAGAAGTAGCAGCAAAGAATCTAGAGTGGATTAAAGTAACGTTCGAATTGTTAAACAATTGTTGTTGATGCAGAAAGCTTAACCTCCAGAGCAAGAGGAGGAGAAAGAGAGGTGGTACGGGCGGTGCAGGTAGCGGGCAAGTGTGCTTACCTTCAGCAGGTTAAAGGTATTCCTCAGCGATTTTCCAGCATTTTTTGCTGCCGCAGTTAAATTTGTTTTCATGAAATTGTCACATTGAGTGACCCAATTTACTGCCTAGCGTAGAGGGGCGTTGAGGGGCGTAGGGGGTGTGGCTAGAATTGTAACTGCAACTGCAACTGCGTCTGCGTTTTGGGATTGCAGTTTACTGAGTTGGCAAGAAACGCGACAAATGTTGCAACGCCAGAGCTTTCTGATCTCCCCGCGCTCCCCCCGCTCCCCCCACTCCCCTACCTTGACTACTCCAATAGCAGTTTATCCATAATTGGAGCACTCGCATCACGTTCTTATTTTGATTGCCTTCTGCTTTGAGTTTGTCTTTTTCTTGTTGCTTTTGGGCAAGGTAAATTCTCGGCTATAGGAAGCCGCTGCCAAGGCAAGCGTTGGCGTCGACGTCGCAGCAGGCGTCGCTGCTGTTGGCGACCTCCGCGTTAACCCCAAAAGAATTGAATTTCGTACATCATAAAACCAAAATCCAAAGAAAAAATCAATATATTCCATAAAAAAACAGGCTATTTAATCTGGCAGTGAACGGCGCTTATCAGCAGCGAGTCCTGTTGCTGATAACAGCACACACACACAAACACACACACACTCCGCTCTGCAGATAAAAGGCAAATCAGCAATAACAACGCCGTTGATAAGACCTGAATCATACAATGCAGGCGTCCTGCCCAGCGCGAAAGGGACAGCAAGACATGAACAAACAAGCACATGCAGGCACATACACGCACAGCTGCTTATCGTGAATTCAATGCTTAACTCCTGCGCCTGCTTGATTAAGTTGTTGACGAGTGCGTCACTAGAGCCCGAAAAAAGTGACCCAGTCGGACTTTTCAGCTAACAAGACAGTTTTTGAAGGAATATTTGCAGGAGGAGGAGTCGTGTATTTTGAGGGCAGTGTGTGTAAAAGATTGCTCACAAAGCTCACACCGTTAGAATGTGTGTATTTTGAAAGTGGGGCATTTAAGTCGCCTGATTCAAGCGGAATACTGACTAGCAAACGTTACGGTGTAGTGCACGCACTTTTAGTAAGCACTGTGGCACAGCAGTAACAAAAAATACTAAATTAAAATACTAAGTTTTGCTAATTTGCTTGGATTCTTTCACTGGCTGACTTATGGGACGCTACTGTGTAGTGCACGCACTTTTAGTAAGCACTGTGGCACAGCAGTAACAAAAAATACTAAAATAAAATACTAAGTTTTGCTAATTTGCTTGGATTCTTTTTACTGGCTGACTTATGGGACGCTACTGTGTAGTGCACGCACTTTTAGTAAGCACTGTGGCACAGCAGTAACAAAAAATACTAAATTAAAATACTAAGTTTTGCTAATTTGCTTGGATTCATTCACTGGCTGACTTATGGGACGCTACTGTCTAGTGCACGCACTTTTTAGTAAGCACTGTGGCACAGCAGTAACAAAAAATACTAAATTAAAATACTAAGTTTTGCTAATTTGCTTGGATTCATTCACTGGCTGACTTATGGGACGCTACTGTCTAGTGCACGCACTTTTAGTAAGCACTGTGGCACAGCAGTAACAAAAAATACTAAATTAAAATACTAAGTTTTGCTATTTGGCTTGGATTATTTTACTGGCTGACTTATGGGACGCTACTGTCTAGTGCACGCACTTTTAGTAAGCACTGTGGCACAGCAGTAACAAAAAATACTAAATTAAAATACTAAGTTTTGCTAATTTGCTTGGATTCTTTTACTGGCTGACTTATGGGACGCTACTGTGTAGTGCACGCACTTTTAGTAAGCACTGTGGCACAGCAGTAACAAAAAATACTAAATTAAAATACTAAGTTTTGCTAATTTGCTTGGATTCATTCACTGGCTGACTTATGGGACGCTACTGTCTAGTGCACGCACTTTTAGTAAGCACTGTGGCACAGCAGTAACAAAAAATACTAAATTAAAATACTAAGTTTTGCTAATTTGCTTGGATTCATTCACTGGCTGACTTATGGGACGCTACTGTCTAGTGCACGCACTTTTAGTAAGCACTGTGGCACAGCAGTAACAAAAAATACTAAATTAAAATACTAAGTTTTGCTATTTGGCTTGGATTCTTTTACTGTATGACTTATGGGACGCTACTGTGTAGTGCACGCACTTTTAGTAAGCACTGTGGCACAGCAGTAACAAAAAATACTAAATTAAAATACTAAGTTTTGCTAATTTGCTTGGATTCTTTCACTGGCTGACTTATGTGTGTTTTTGTTGTGTGTGTGAGGTGTAAACAAGTTTATTACTTTCATACTCCATGCGTTGACCGATAAATTTGTTTTTTTTGCTATCTGTGACATAAAGCAAACAATAAAACATATTTCTGTGTAAATATTTGTACACTTTGTTGGTATTTACAAAGGAAAACAGAGTTGGGAGAAGGAAATTGGAAAATGGCTGGGAAATTAGCTGCATGTATTTGGGGGCGTTGACCAAAAGGCAAAGGAAAAGCAGCAGGCAAATAAGGCAATGCTGTTATCAGCGGCTAGAAAGAAAAACAAACCGAGAACAGAAAAGAACAGAAGAAGAAATGGAAATCCTCATAGAACTACATGGCGGAAGACCCGCAGTGGCTTATCAGGCAGTGAAGGAAAATGAAAAGAAACAGAAACAGAACGAAGGAGAAATGTGAGTAGCAAGGGCTAGAGAAAGCAGAGGCGACTGCCAAAGACTCTGTAGTTTGTAGAGACTATTAGACTAAGGTTTAAACCACATAAAGAGGCAATAGCTCTTATAGTTCCTGAGCTAATGTGATGCATATGTTGCTCATTAATGTATACTTCAGCCTAGCCTACTACACACGCTACTCTAGTTGGTTACAGGGTCTAAAAGCCAAAGAAACAACACAGTTTTGCTAGCGAGACAGCGCAGAAGCAGCAGCCATAAAGGAATTGACGATAGGCAAGCAGGAAAAACCTTTGGCAGCGAACTCGGAATCGGAGTGGAAATTGGAATAGAAGAAAAGTGCTTTTGCCCCAGGAGCTAAAGAAGTTGATAATGCGCGAGGCAAAGAAGTTGCCACATGAGGTGAGGGGTAGGGAGGCACAGAGGAGGCTCAAAAGGGCAACGGGACAATGCCCCTGCGCTGCTGCTGCTGTTGCCCAGACAAGGAAAATGCAGCAAAAAACAGAGTGGAAAATGGGAAATGAAAAACGGGTGCATGTGCTGCAGCCAAGTGGCTGACTGTGTGTGTGTGAGTGTGTTTGTGTGTGCGACTGAGGAAAGGGTTCAATGCACGATTTATTTTCCTCAACATTTGTTCCCAGCTCGTTTTCTTGCCCTGGGAAAATTGGAAATTGTGAAACGGAAAAACTTTTAAATTGCTACAAATTGAAGTCTCCGCCGTTTTGCAGGATCTGTTGCAACCACCGACAGAAAATTGTTGCGTGTGGCAAAGTCGCACGCGCAGCTCTCGAGTCAGCCGAAAATTCTGCGGGTCTCGTCAGCTCGATCCCTGTGACCTTTGATTGACCTTAATTGAGGGTCGCAATTGAAGACTTTTAATTGATAGAAATTCGTGGTGCAGAAATCTTTTGCATTGCCTGACGTGGCTACCGTTTGTCTGTGCCACTAAATATGCAGGATCACTAGAAACGGTAGAGCCGCACACAGTGGGTGCCAAAAGTATGTGGGCAGGATCAATAACTGTAAAGAGGGTGGGAAAGTTTCATAAATTAAAGTGGTAAGCAGTCATGGGTAGTGGGAAAAGGCGGTAGTGGGGGCAGCGCTACTTAAATAGACCCTGTAGGTGCTGAGGTAGAAGCGGGGTATACCTAACCTGTAGGCGTAGAGTGGTAAGTAGTCATGGCTAGTGGGAAAATAAGACCCTGTAGGTGATAGAAGAAGAAGAGGGTATACTTAACCTTAAGAAGACCCTCTAGGTACTGAGGAAGATGCAAGGTATACTTAACCTGCAGGTGTAGAGTGGGAAGCAGTCGTAGCTAGTGGGAAAAAGCGGTAGTCGTGGTGGCGCTACTTAAATAAACCCTGTAGGTGATAGAAGAAGAAGAGGGGTATACCTAATCTGCAGATTCAACTGGGGTTATACAGGAAATTTCTTTATTATTGAATATTGTGGACTCTTAAAGTGACAAGTCGGGGCAGCACTACTTAAATAGACCCTGTAGGTGCTAGAGGAAGAAGCTGGGTATACCCGACGTGTAGATGTAGATGAGTTTACACAGGATTTTCCTTATTTTTGAGTATTGTGGCCACTTAAAGTGACAATTTGGGGTAGCACTACTTTAAAAGTCCCTGTAGGTGCTGTGGAAGAAGCAGGGTATACCTAATGCGTTAGTTTAGCTGGAATTAGACAGGATTTTTTTTACTTTCAGTATTGTGGACTCTAAAAGTGACAAGTTTGTTATAGTTGGGGCAGCTCTACTGTTTAAAGACCCTGTAAATACTCTTGACAGTTGTAGGTATCCCAGTTTTTTCCTGTTTCTCATAAGAGTTATATGTGCTCTGAGCTAAGCAGACACACTGTTATGGTTTCCTGATCTGGGTTGATCAAAACTATATAACTACTCAGAGAAAATGAATACTTGTAGTTTCTAGTAAACCGTTAAAACCTTTTCAAGCTATTAACACAGGGTATTTTGAGGACAAACTGCTGTACCTGCTGCTCAGGTGTCGAAAAGAGCACAACAAAAGGCACAAAGCGAGACTGGAATCAAGAAAGCAAAAGTTAATCAAGAATGCTGAATGAATCGTTACAAAAAAGGGTCTAAACAAAGGCAAAGGAACAAGAAAGGATCGTTAAAGGATCAAGCAAAGGACTGCTGATGTGCGTGCTGCGATACGCGTGTGTTCCAGGAATAGCACACTATGCCACGCCCACGACAACGCCTCAGCCTCAGCCTGTGGGCGAGTCAAGTAATTTGAGCCCGCAGGATTCAGAATTTCTGAATTCTCATTCGTTTTTGTTTTGAACTTGAGATTGTTTTTGGTCTTGTGTTGAGTAATTTGTGTGCCACGCTCGAAATCTGTTAAGCGGTTAACAAAACATAAACAGAGGAGTCCAAAAATGGATAATGCCCCTCAGCTCGTCGAGGGTTGATGCCTGCTGAATTAACCCCTAGTGTGTCTGCCTTAGGGGTCGGGGGAAATCGAATTTTGAACACTGCCGAGCTACTGAACCGGCGGCTGAGCGAATGCTGGTGCGGTTATTTTAGTAGCGGAGGGGTGAGTAGGGGGTAGGGTAGTCGTAGGGCAGGCGAGTGCCAACCGAAGGCAAGATGTGGGCCTCCTTCCTCCCACCGCGCGAACGGGCGGCTATTTATGGGTTTGTCAATCTTCATTACGATTTCCTCGACTTTCTCCTCCTTTGCCTCCTTTAACAGCACCCGCAGATCGTTGGATTTTCCTGCTGCAGGATAAGTGGTATGCAATTGAAATGGAAATGGAAATTTAATTCAAAGTTCCCACATGCACATAAATCACTTCACTTTTCTTAACTTTCTGCCGTCTAATGATGCGTGAGTGATAAATTGTTGAATTGATTGGAGTTGGAGAAGATCAACGATCGTTTTATAGGAAAGTAATTAAGGTTGAAACCCAATAAACCTTTTAAACAACAAAAGAACTACAGGCAGCGAGTATGGTCTTAGGATCTTAGATCCTTTTGAATATTTGTCTACTTCTATTCAACAATTTTTCTTGAGGATTTTGAAATTCCTTTTCTTCAGAGTACTGTAAACGTTTTATATTTTGTAAGTGATCAATTTTTAAGGAACCTTAAGGCATCTAAAAAAAATGTGAAAATAAAGAAACAAAATTATTTAAAGCTAAAATTTTATTTGGTTTGAGATACACCGTTTTTGAAATAATGTTTGGAATTTTAAACAGTTTCCAAATGCTCTTAAAAATAAGCAAAAATTTCTCATAATTCTTGGATTCTATTAAACGCTTTCTAAATTTTACATTTATTATTTTTCACATCTTTGTTCAGACTATTTAAAAAATAATTAATTTAAAGTGTGACCATTGCTTTTGCAGACTTTTTAAAACACTTTCCCCACACATTCTATTCCTTTTCTTGGACCACTTGTGGTCATTTGCCTCTGTTAGCCATGAGTTAAAGGCAATTAGCTGCAATCACTCCATCGGGCAATTGAAGCACTTGGAATGCACCAAAATAGATCAATTGCAGCCTAAAAACAGAAAAAAACTTATTCTATTTTTATGCAAATTAAGAAGGTAGTGAAAAAAACAGCTCAAGGGATATGCGGAAGGTAGCGGAAAAATTGAAAAACAAAAAGATGCAGATACATAGATACATAGGCAGCCACACAGCTACTTGGAGCAGCTGAGGCAAAGCTATTAGAGGCGAATTCCTGTTCCTTTTGTCTATGCACAAATTGCCGACAAGAGTCGGTCCGAGTTGTTGCATGCAACAGATACGCGCGCAGCTAAATTGCATTTTTATCTATTTTTACTTGAGGAAAATGCCGACGTCGGCAGAGGCAGCGGCTGAGGCAGAGGCAGAGGGAGCAACGCTTGCAGCTGAGCATGCGGAGGATTATAAAGTAAATAGAGTGGAGAGAGCGCAGGGAGCAGGAGAGCGTAGAGTATGTGGAGAGTAAGGAGTGGAGAGTGCGGAGAGTAAGGAGTGGAGAGTGGGAAGAGTAAGGAGTGTAGTGCGGGGAGAGCGAGGAGTGGAGAGTGGGGAGAGTAAGGAGTGGAGAGCAGGGAGAGCGAGGAATGGAGAGCAGGGCGTACAGTGTGTGGAGAGTGGGAGCGCGCGGAGTGGAGAGACGTCGATTTCCTTCCTGCTTTTGATTCTGCTTCTGCGAACGCGTCGCGCACAAAATAGCTGTAATAACAAAAACGATCTCGCTCAGCCGACGTCGTTGTCGTCGCCGCAGTCCCTGTGCTGCTGCTGCTGCTGCTGTGGCCGTAGGATGCCACAAGAAAAGCAGGAAAAACTCCTTGGCTGTGCCACACACATAAACACACGCACACAAACTCACACACACTTAGACAGCACAAGATCCACAGCTGCAGCCTCTCGTTGTCCTCCTATACCACACACACACACACACGGCTCGCTCTCTTCCTCTCGCCTGTGTGCGTGTTTGTGTTTGTGTGCCTAGCCTGTTGCCTGGTTCAATGAACTGCCGTCACCTCTCGCCGCTGCGCAGTTGGCTGCCAACGTTGACGCCGATGCCGACGCCAACGACGACTGCGAGTGCGCACAATCCTTTTTCTTTTGATTTTTCTTGGTTCACCCTTCACTTGATCTCTGCTGACTTCTTGCTGGCTGTTGCCTCATGTTGCCGTTGCCATCGCGTTCGCTGTTGGCATCTCCAAAGGAGCCGTGCAGGAGTTTCTTTCAAGGGTTTCAGTTTATTTCCAGACAACGTTTCTGTTGTTGTCGGGGGGCTTTGGATTTTTGCTTCGCGTGGGGAAATGTAAACATTTCATCGTCATCATCAACGCTGGTTGTGCCTTTGCCTTTGCCTCTGCCAGGCTGGTTTATTTGTGTGGATCTGTTGCCCCTGCTCTTAACCCTTGTCTCCCCCTGCTACTCTTCTTTTCCTTCTCCCTGTTTCTGCTCCCTACTCCTTACCCTTGCCTGGCCTTGCGCATCCCTTTTTCACTGGAATGCTTCGCTTGTTTACTCAAATGAGTATTTGATCTTCAACTCAGTCTTTTTTTTTTAATTTTTACTTTTGTCACTTTCGTGCTAATCGTTCTTTGTTCCTCTACCCCTCCCCCTCTCTAGTCACTCTAGTCATTGCCTTGCACTTGTGTTTATCTTGAAAGGATTTTTTGAAGGCATCGCGACAAAACGTCTTGAGTTTCAACATTTCGCTGATTGTGTGATAAATCAGTTCATTTTGGTTGAGTTAGTAGTAATTTTGAATAGTTACATGACATGGGGTGGATTATCTGAGTAAATTAGAGAATAGAATAGGATTCTAGTGTATTTCAGTGTGGCTTATTTCTAGTTTAGATTTTAAGCAGAATAAATAGCTGGATTTAGCTTGAAAGTTGTAGGAAATACTATTTTAATCTCAGAAATTAATTGATTATAGACAGTAACTTAACATTTTATTAAGAAAATCAACTAAAAATATTTCTTAAAGCTACAAATAGTTAATTGAGACTTGAACTTGCACATCTGGCTTAAGAAAATTCAAATTTGTTCTACTTCTGACCAGGTTTAGGATTCATTTTAGTTAGTTTTCCTTCCTTTCCTTACTTTCTTCCTTCATAGCATGCCGTATTATTCAACAATAAGTAAAGATAAGAACAGATCAAGGAGCTCTGAGTTGTATCAAGGTAAAGTAACCATTAAGCCATCGAGATCTAGCTGCAAAACAGTTAAGAAATCTTTAAGTTACCTGCCCAGAATTCAAGGATTTGCCTCAAAAAACCTTGTACAGTTTCGCTTAAAAGCACAAAACAGTAACTGTCTTCACTTGATTCCAACTAGCTCCAGTTTCTACGCTTATAAAGGTACAGTCAGCACAGCAGCTCAAAACAGTTTGCAGCAAGTGACAAGGATCGTGGCAAAGACCGAAGACTGAAGTGGAGAGCAAACAATGGCGGGCAAACCAAGTGCGCAGCACAGCAAACAAATCAGCAACCACCACCATCACTAGCACCACCGGCAGTAGAGGCAGCAACAGTAACAACAACAACAACTACATTATGGGGCCTGAACCTGGACCTTGACTCTGGGCTTAAGTATGACTCTTAGGCTGCTTTGGTTATATCCTCCACGCACGTACTTTATATCTTCCTTCGCGTCGTTTTGTTTTGTGCCTGCTTTTGTCATCTCCTTCGGGGCTGTCCCCCTCCTACTCGCACTCCTTCGCCTGGCCGATTATTCATGACTTTATGGACTTTGGGTAGCAGGACATTAAAATTGTTTTTACGCCAACTCATCCGGGGCCAGAGGATCAAACTGGTTCTGTTTTTGTATGCCACTCACAGACGTCAGTTCAGTTCGAGTCTTTGGCCGCTCCTTGCCGACTTGGAATCTGGAGAAACCAGTTTGTGGACGCCCTGCTCTACCTGTTGCCTGTAGCCTGTTGTGGCTCCCACGAAAAAAGGGATACGCTGCTGAACAAACACACACACACACACACACACACACACACACACACACACACTCTCTCTCGTTTATAGCATGACAAAGCCTTGTTTATCCACTACTCTTCCTCTTTTTTCCCTCTTTCTTTACTTGCCTTTGCGCAATCCTTTCGTCCTCGCCAGCATCATTGATTGTCTTTTTGACTTTTGGGCACCTCAAGCGTCTCCTTATTTATTTCTTTGGGTACAGTTTCAAAAGGGTTTCAGTGAATCAGGCCATCAAAACGAATGCCGGCTTAAAACTTGGCTTTAATTCAAGCTGAGCATGCAAACTGGTCTGTGGAATATTTGGGCTTTTTGTTAAGAAACGTCCTGAAAATGGTTTAGAGCTCCACTTTCTGCCACTTGTGAAATTTGTCAACTGTTTGAGGTTTGAGTTTGGTTTGTAATAGCTTTTACGTGTTCAAATGTCTACTGCTTGTGCTTCTTCTGCTTGGCTCCTAATGGCTTTTGGGTTGCTGGCACCCTAGCAAATGGTAATGGCTGCAGCGGTGGGTCCATTCCATTCCATGCGAGCACAGACCGCGCAGCAACATTTACATTTCCAGCTGGGTTGGTCCGGAGAAAGGCACTTGAGCTGAGCTCAGCGCATACCCTGTAATTTGGGCTAGTGGCAGTGGGTAGTGTAGGTTGGAGCGCAAGACTGCTTACTACACCCAAAACCTTCATTGGGTACATTTTAATACGATTTCAAGCACTTTTCATTTCTAGGTACATTTTATCTAGCTACAATTTGGGTACATTTGTGTGTTATTGCATGTACCAGTTTGTTAGAAGTTGTTGGGGTGCTGGCAGTGGTTAGAGTAGGTTGGAGCGCAAGACTGCTTACTTCACCCAAAACTTTCATTGGGTACTTTTCATTTCTAGGTACATTTTACTCTGATTTTATTACGCTTAAAAGAGTTTAGCTTGAAAAAAACACGCTAAAATTGTCATAAATAGAGTGGAGTGACTGTTTTCAAGGTTTCCATGCTTTGAAACGATTCATAACAAAAATCGCCTCAAAGTTTTTGTACTTTTCTAGCTAAAATTTGGGTACATTTGCGTGTTATGGCATGTACCAGTTGGTTAGAAGTGTACACAGCGCTCATGTTGTTCTCGCCTTTAGCTTTGTTAGCTGAAAGTACACGCTGTTGTTTAGTGCTAGTAATTACAGGGTATATTTGCAGCTGGCATGCTCATTTAGTCAAGCTTTCTTACTTGTTTTTGTTTTTATTGTTATGGAAAATGGTGCGCAAACGCAAATGCGAGGCAGCAAAAAGGCAGAGAAAATGTGTAAGATCCACACACACAAACACACACACTCGCACACACACACAACACAGAGAGATTGGCGCAGGAAAAGAGCAGCAAAAAAAAAGGGCGAACAAAAATGCTGGAAAATATTGTGTGAAAAGTCTGCGTGTCTGTGTCTGGGGCAAGTTGAATGGCCTGCTTATGCCGCTGGTCTGCGCTGCAACGCCCCTTACCCCCCACCACAAGCCCCAGTTCTGGGCATTGCTCGAGTAATGAAGGGTTTCGCCAGCTCCTCTCGCCTGCCCAGTGACAATCACAGCGACTTAGAGAGAGAGAGAGAGAGAGAAAGGGAGTGTGAGGGCAGTAGGGCAGAGAGTGGCAAAGAAAGACAGAGATTAGAAAAGTCATCGCTGTGGCTGAGTCTATTTCTTTTTTTTTTGTTTTTAGGCCGACAGCTTCACCTGTTGCTGCCACCAACAACAACAACAACAACAGTTCTCAGGATGCCAGCAACAATTGCCGGCAGGTCAGCGCCTGGGAAAGCACTTAAATGGTTTTTTCATGCTGTTTTGCCCGCTTTCCCAAGCTTCCCAAGGAAATTGTTGTTTGGCTCTTAACGTTTGCCGGTTTCAGCATTTGCGGTTTACAGTTGGCCACACTCTGCTCTGCCCCAGGAAGCTGCGCAACCGCAAATGTCTTGCCACTTTGGAGCCTCCATGCGAGTTGCTCCACTCCGTATACGTAATTTTGTGCTGACCAAGAAGGAATCGCCGCCAAGTCAAGCTCATACAACCTGTATCTCTGCCTCTCCTTCACTCCATTCCCATCTCTTTCCAACTCTCATCGACAACTAACCCCGTTTGCGACATTGGCATCTGGCAATCTGTTGCGAAATTGCTGAAGGAAACTCACGAGTGCCGCAAAAGTGGCGCAGGAGAGAGCCACAACACACACGCACACCAATAGAGACTCATACACACAACACACACACACAACACACAGCTATTTACTCGTATCTATGCCCTACTCTCTTGGTTCATTCAACTGCAGCAACTCTAGCTGCAACGCCAGCCATACACTGACAAAAATCATCGACTACGTTTGGTGCTGGTGATCACTTTAAATGGTTAATAAATTTGATGTAGTTCATAGGAAAACAGTGGAGAATAAAATAATTACTATATACAGTAAAAGCTCTACGCGCGGACAGCTCCCTAAGGCGAACAGCTCCGTTAGGCGGACAGCTCCCTCAATACCCTTAATACCCCTTTCTTTAACATAATAATTGCTTCATATCTCTGCTCTTCAGTTTATAAAACAACAGATTTTTTTAGCTCCAACTTGCTCCTAAAAAAAATGAGACGATAATAAAAATATTATTAAAACAAGACTTTAGGATACCCGTTACTCAGTTTCAATTTGTTATTAACAATGGTGATGGATATAATAGCTTGGCAAACACAGAACATTTTCATACAAATTCATGTTTAGAGCATATTTTCGACCGATCGTTCCTATGGAAGCTATAGGATATAGAAGTCCGATTTGGATCAAACTTGGTCAGTATATATATATTGTTGGCAGATGTATTCTGTGTGAGTTTGATTAATATACAAGGTTATTTAACGCAAAAGTTTTTCATACTAATTCATATTTGGAGCGTATTTTTGACCGATCGGCCCTATGGGAGCTATATGATATAGTAGTCCGATGTGGATCAAACTTGGTCAGTACATGTATTTCTTAGACATGTACTTTCCGTGTAAATTTGGTTCAGCAAAGCTAACAAAAAAGTTTTCTATACTAAAACATTCTAGTTTCACCTGTACATTTACCTTTATATGCAAATAAATCGCCCTAAAGTGGGCGTATCAAAAAACAAAACCAAACTTGTACTGCTTGAGTATTGTACCTTTCATTTGCGACCACTATCATTTTTCTAGCTCAATTTATAAATAGAAAATTATATAAACATTTCACAAAACATTACAAACTTCTTTATTTTATACAACAATTTGTTGCAGTGTAGCTTAAGCCAGAGCTTGTCTAGCTGAATGGCTAGTTGGATGGATAGTTGCTTGGATATATGGACAGATGCACAGATGTACAGATGGATGGAGGAATTGTTGGTTGAGTTGGCTTGGCGCTAGGCTGCTTGTCTGACTGCAGCAGTAGTTAGCCTGGTCTAAAGCCAGCCAGCCAAACGGCCAACTGGGAGGTACGACCACACCGATGTCGAAATATTTAGAACTGGCAGGATGCCCAGAGCAGCAACTGAACTGGGCTGTTGGCTTAGAACGCTGTTGAGGCTTGGAGTGCGCTTTTGGCCTGGCCAACACACACACACACACACACACACACGCGTAATGGAAGCATGTTTTACAAATGGATTTCATGTTGCATGCGTTATGTTTCTTGGAAAGGATTGCTTTGGCCGTCTTGTCATGGCCATGTCTGTTGGCCAACTGCTTGTTAACTTGGCTTTTGTCGTTGGCTTATAAAAAATTAACACGTTGTCAACACAAAACACATCCAAATGCACAAATGCGGCCAAGACGCGCACTCAGGAAGTTTGCTGACATCGTGAGCTTATTTGGTGAGTGCCACGTGAGTGTCGCTAGTGACGCAAGTGCTGCCAGTGCTGCCAGTGCTGCCAGTGCCTTAAGTGCAGCACATCCTGCTACGCGGTGGTCCCTGTACCTAGCTCTGCCCCCCACTCCTACCGCTGCCTTCCACTTTGAAGTGCAGCGAGGTCAATTGTCAAAGTCGTAAAAAATAAACCTTTCAAAATGCTACCGTCGGTTGCTCCTGTATCTTTTACAGGAGAGATGGTGTGTGTGTGAGTGTGAGTGTGTGCGAGTGTGTGCGAGTGTGTGTTAGTCTGTTTTAAGCAATCAAAATCAGTTTTATTGCGTTTCCCACCAAAAGCAAGCAACTCGCGCATGTTTTATGTGCCGGGCAGCCCAAAAGGGTTAATGAGCTGGACCCTAACCCAAAGTAATACCCACAGTCAGACCCAAAAACCCTTGAGGTCGCTGCCTGGATGCGTTTCCAAGCAAGTGTTGAGAAAATTTCAAAGGAAAATGTTTGAAATGCAAGAAAAGATGCAACGAATGCGATAAGCGGAGCAGGAGCCAAAAAAAAATGTTGAAATTGAAGTTGAAACTCAGAGAACTAAAACGAGTCAAAAACCCAGAAATTTATATAAAATGCAAGCTGAAATTTCATTAATTTGGTGGTGGAGAAGGGGGGTAACGGGGTAAGCGGAGCTGAGGGGAAGCAGGAGCCGCAGCCGCAGCCGAGAGGAGACCATAAAATATTCAAATAACTTGCAAGCTTCATATAAATTAAAACGAATTGCAATAAAAAATTCAACTCCCGTTTCAAGGCATACACGTACAGCGCACACACACACACACACACACACACACGTGTGTGTACACACAAACACAACGACTTGTATTCATATGCATGGCAAGGATTGATCGCCTCCTCGAATGACATATTATTTAGCAAATTGAAAAAAGAATTAAAGCAGCCAAAAAAAAGAGTGAGTGAGTGGGCTGCAGTTGAGTGTGGGCGACTACGAGATACCCTGTAAAGTCAAGCCTTAACATATATAAATAAAAATGAATGTATACCACTTTAAAATAGTATGAAAACTAAAACCTTGAGGAGAGTAGACACCAAAACACATTGAGCGACTTGCACATACCCTGTAAATGGTAAACTTGTGGAAAGCAGCACTCAAGAGCACAAATATTACAAAAGTAACTTAAAGTACAAAAAGCGCTCATGTTGTTACTGAAAGTAAACGACTTGTAGATACCCTGTAGTGCAGCGAAAACTGTTAAAACAGCACTTGTTTGCTTATAACTCAATAAAAACTGCATTTTAGCAAAGTTTACTTAGTTTACAGTTCATTTTGAAGGCAATTTTATTTTAGATTTACTTTATTTATCGATATATTTGCAAGAAATCGATTATTTTAGAGTCTAAACTCATTAGTTGTTGTTACTTTTGCGCAGCACACACTTTCCCCCACTTGTTACAAAAGTTTCCTCTAGTCGCATATGCCCGCTTTGCTGTTTCAAGTGTTTACAGGGTATGCCAAGTTTTCAAGTTGCAGTTTCGCACGTTACAATTGCAGGGAATCGTCTGTCACCCGCATACCCTACCCCTTGCCATCAGCAGCTATGGGCCTACCCTTCAGTGTAGAGTGGAAGAGAGAGAGAGGAAGAGAGAGAGAGGAAGAGAGAGAGAGGAAGAGAGAGAGAGAAGGAAAAGAGCGAGTGAGTGTAGCCACTGAAGGGATCGCGACTTTTTGGGTTGGGCTGAGTTTTTGCCTCACACACTTTGGAATGCAAATCAGGGGGAATGGACTGAGAGGAGAGCGGAGAGTGGACGAGAGTGGAGGAGAGCGGAGTAGAGCGTAGAGCTGAGAGTTAAGAGCGGCGCAGAAAGAGCGGAGCTGACGGAGGACCCGATAAAAGTATCCTCTGACTTTGAGGCTTGCACGAATGTTCACAAAATAAATAACTTTTCAGATTCCCCTGCAATGCACACAGCAAGGGAGTGTGTGTGTGTGTGTGTACGGGTGTGTGTGGATACACTCGGTTGGTTTTGCCTCCTCCTCCGACACTGCGGCACTCTTCAGCTCGAGCTGCACCCTGTGGCGGCTACAGAATTGTTTTGTGGCACGTCCTCGCTTCGCTAGCTGCCTCCACTGAGTGTGTGTGTGTGTGTGTATGTATATTTGATTGCTTACTGCTTGAGATTTCTCAACTGGGCGACCCTTTGCCCGCAAGTCGGCTTCAAGATAATGAAAGTCAATGCAAGGCAAGGCTACAGGATACGCTGTAGATTTCTTTATCCCTGCTGTCCCCCCTGCGTACTCCATCCCTCCTACTTCTTCATCGGGCTCCTTATCTACCCGTTTCGCTTGTAGCACTGCAGACAGAGCCAGCTCTTTGTCTGGCTTAAGTCTCCCCAAAAAAGCAACAGGGAATGTGTAGGAATCCAGGAGCAGGGGGCAGGCAAAGGAGTAGGGGCAGGCACTGTTTAGGGGACAGGGCTCTTTGGTAAGTCAGTTTGCCTTTCCCATGCTCACGATTACTGCTTGCAACACCCTGTAGAAGCGGCAGATCGGACTTCATAAGGTTTTTAAGACCCTGTAGCTGAAAGTATGGAAGGTGTTTTAGTTTGCCAGAGAAAAAAAAGGGGTAGTTAGAGTAGGAGTAGGTATTTACAGGGACTTAGAGACTAAAAGAGCTACAGTCAAGAAATTGGCAGTGGAGCTCTGACAGTGTGTGCCTTTTACAGGGTCTTTTACAGCTGTTTCTCTCTACATAACCTTTATTTTAGTAGACCCCAGGCTAAGCAAGAATTACGCTTTGTAATAACAAAATGCGTTTATCAATTTTGATGGCAATTAAGTCCTGTCTGCGCTCAACTTTCCAAAAGGACAGCAAAGAATTGGAGTGAGAGAAAAGACGGCTAAAGGGAGAAAGAGAGAGGAAAGAGAAGGAGCAACTCTAGAGGATCAGTCACTCAGAATTGTGACGAAATCAAATATTTGCTTGTAATGATCGCCAGGTGTTTGTGTCAATAGCAGCGCTGTTTGCAGAGGACTCGGATAGGAGTAGGGAAATGGAGGAAAACAGCGGTCGGGACATAAATAAATACAATCGGGTTGCTGATCCTGCAGCAAGGACAACGTGGGAGCCACAAGAAGCAACATAAAAACAGCTGCAAGTGTGTGTGATTGGAAAGAGTTGCGTCGAAGGATACGCCACGTCAAGGGCCATTAAGTGCGGCTCAAAAAAAAAAAAATTCAAAATTTTATTTTTGGGAATTTTTGTTACTTTGGTTCACATGCGATTTTGTGAGTCACGGGATCGAAGTCGAAATCAGTGGAGGACCCTGGGAAACTTGATTACGAAAACCAGTTGAGTGTGTCTTGATTTAGCCACTTGACCAATTTCGTGTAGGGTGAAAGTCGCTACTTGTTGGCCCTAATTACAGCGTGTGGAGGAGAGAAACGGTAGCGGAAAAACAGGCAACAGGCAACGGGCAACAGGATAACGAGCTCGTTACAGGTGCCACTAAAATTTTCACAGGATTAGCATGCAGCGAGGGTTGTTACCAATTGGCCCAGTGTCCACAGCGTGACGCGGCGTTAAATGCGCGTGAAAATTATGCAGACTAGGGCAGCGGAAAAGTGGTGGGAGTGTAGGGAGTGTAGGGGGTAGCTGGCTGGGAAGCAGCTCACCTAGGCAACGCAGTTGCAGCAATTTTATGTTAATTCAAGGCCTCAAAAGTCCTTAAAGAAAACTCCTTTAAAAAACACTTTCTCACGGACATTTCGAATTGGTTCACACGCGTGTGGAGTTTATAGTTTGGTACAGACTGTACTTGCTGCGGGTCTGTGGCTGTTGTGCTTTGTCACATCCGACGAGAACACAGCGAAAGGTTCAAACCACATTTCCGGATTGGGAAAAGCCCGAAAACATCATTAGCCAAGTTAGTAAATGAGCGACAACAAAAATAATTGAAACTCAGTGTCTTGGGTCTTGGGTCTCAGCAGCCGCATCGGAAGTTCCCACCAGACGACAATTATGACGCAACAGTATTTTTTTTGGTTGGCCAGTGGCAGGGGAAACAGCTGGGTAGGGTACAGGTAGGGGCCTAGCTGACTGCCACAATCTATTTTGGGATGACAAAACGTAAGAACTGCTAATTAAAAAGGAATTTCAGATTTGTTCTCCACTGCCACAACTAATTCTAGTTTCTTGTTTGTAGGTGCGTGTAGGGGGCGTAGGGGAAACGCTCTGTTACAGCAATCAGGAGAGTGCTAATTTAGTAATCACAAGTCAAGCCAGCAACAGCAGACAGTCTTACTAAAAACCGGTTTTTGGATCCTCAGAAAGTTCAGTTCTTCAACGTGCCACGCCCCTTTGTAGCCCCCCCTGTAGTTTGGGCTGTCTCTAACGGGTCACAAGGTGTGAAATAGCAAAAGAGCTCAGCTCAACTCAGCTCCGTTCAGTTCTTTCTCTTTCTCCTCCCCTTTCTCTACACATTTTTCATGTCGAACATCTTTGTTGAATCAGGTGTCGTTGCCAGATCTTGCCACAGCTGGACGTCGTGGCCACACAATGGCATCCTCTACAGCTCAATAATTTAGAAATCTTCCAAAAAACATTCTTTCTCCCTAAAGGTTGTGGCACTTTCCTTTTGTACCTTTCTCAATGTTTGAACAAATCAATCTTTGTGTTGGTTTCAGATTGAAACTGTTGAAATGGGAACTGGTTCCTTTAGTTCAGTTTGTAAGCAGCACCATTTTGATTTGGTTATCAAGTTAAAAACTTAATCCAAAGACTGTTAGTGATCGTTTATAAAGTCAAGTAGTTACAAGAAGTATAGTTAGGTACAGCTACACTCTCTCTACACTAAAGTACATAAAGGATGCCGGCTTAATCAATCTAAACTATGCTCATAAGTAGGATACTTCCTGTTGTTTTTGAGGGTCGAATGGAATAGTCGCTTTAAGTAATTAAGTTCATTAAAGAAATGGAAACTTGAGTAAAACATTTTGTGATTATTTCTTCACTAATTCTGAATCCTTAGAAATATACTAGGAAAGCTCCCTTGGCCGGACAGCCACGGTTACAGTTCTTGTGTCCGCCCAAGGGAGATGTCCGCCTAAGAGAACTAATTTTGTATGAAATTCTGCGTAAAAAACTGTAAAGTGCGTCCGTCTAAGGGAGCTGTCCGCCTGGAGGAGCTGTCCGCCTAACGGAGCTGTCCGCGAGTAGAGCTTTCAGTGTATAAAATTCGTCTGGCTAAGGGAGCTGTCCGCCTGAAGGAGCTGTCCGCCTGAGGGAGCTGTCCGCGAGCAGAGCTTTCACTGTATTCTGAATTCGTACAGTCTACAATCAAGAAATATTTCAAGAAAGGGGGATTTAAAGGATTTCCTGTATCTTATCATACTGAATCCCACCCCAATTCTAATCAAATAGTTTCCCCCTTTTTATAATCCCTAAATTCCCCCTGATCTCTGCTTAATTGCCATCACGTAAACTGAGTCCTAATCAAATTTGAACAAAAGTGTGGCCAACTTGTTGATTCAGATGTGAATTGGTCTTCAAACTCAACTCGAATCCAGGCTGAACAAATTGATAGTAAACCTGTAGACAAGAATAAACAAACCATCAATATTCCCATACAACATAGAAAATACCCTGTAGATGGTATCCTCAACTAATTTACAACACGTGTAATCAGCCCGAGGTCGCTGACCGAAGTCGCCCCGGGGGCAAATAAGATCTGAAGAGAACCTAGATTGACAAACGAGATTCAAAGCAATCACAGAGAAGAGGAACACAGCCAGAAGAAAGAGGGAAGACAAAAGGTAGGGAAAGCAACAGAGCGTAAAAGGTAAGGAGTCGAATGGAGTTAGAAAGAGAAACAGAGTGGTAGAGGAGAGACAGGAGTTGTTGTAGAGAAATGACATTGTAAATAGTAAATGGACGAACTGAAACGGACAAACAGAAACGCAAAGAGAAACAGAAACCGAAACAGAAACAACAAAACTCAATAGGAGCCCAAAGTCATAAATAAAATTGTTTACACAAATGGTTCGCGTTCAGAGATGGAGCTGAAACTAGAGAAGGGAGGGGGCGGAAGAAGGGGAAAAGTGGAGAGAAGGGGAAGGGGGAAACTCCTGCTGAAGTCTCCAAAAACTTAACGGATGCTCATAGAGGTGCGTAGTTTAAATATTTTTGGGTCAATGGCTGCAGATCCTACGCATCCACGCACACACACTCACACACACACACGCCCGACAGCTAAAAATAACGATGAGCTCAAGTTTTGTTGTTTTCAAGAAAAGTTATAAAGTTTCAGGCTCAGCAATAGAGAGAGAGAGAGACGAATTCCAGCTAACCCTACGATATGAAATGTGCGTGCTTCGTTTGCTGCCGGAGAGAAGGAGGAGGAGCAGTGTAAAAGGGGAGCAACAGGCTTTAAGCCAGTCACATAAAACGTTGGCCCAACAACAACAACAAGCGTAGCCCAGAGCCAAACAACAACAGGTAGAAATCAAATAGAAAATGGAATAGACAAAAGGCAACAACTGCCACAAAGGCAAATGGAGGAAGTGCCCGAGCTAGCAGAGGCAGCAGCAGCGACAGCAACAGAGGCAGCGACAGCGGCAGCAGCAGCAGCATAAACAACGGACACCACCAGCACCAAACCACCGGCACGTAGCCAAGCACACACAGACACACACAGGCACACTACGCTCTTATACAAACGCAACTAAGTTTGTCTATCTGCAAAGGCATTTCGAGTTTCATTTTATGTTTTGACCCCTTTTAAGTTCAAGAACCCTTTTCCTCACAACCTCACACACACTCGCACACACATCCACGCGCAGAGAGACTGAGCAGGGCAGCAGCATACGCTCACACACAGCTCTTGAGCGGCAACTGAGCGCGCGCGAACGACTCGTTAGAGATTTATAATGCAGGTCCGTATGCCAACAGCCAACAGCCAAGCCCCACGGCGCCGACTTCGCGCTCTGCTTTATGCGGGCCGCACTAATACAACGTCAACTTCGCAGTTACCGCGCAGCTAGCGTGAGCGTGAGAGTGGAAACAAGAGCGCAAGTCTACAACGAAAAGCTTAGCTCAGCTTAGCTCTCTGTGTAGAGTTGGAGCATAAGCCCACTGGCTTGTTATTGTTTTGACACTCGCTCTCTCATATGTTTTTATTGTTGCCGCTGTCGCTGTCGCTGCCGTCGCTGCTGCTACGACTGTTTGGTTTTTGGGGTGTCGCTCGTAGAATGCCAAGTCACATTTATTTCAGCTTCGTTTTCAATACTGGGCGCAACAAGTGTATTTCGGTTTTTGATTTATGCATGCGCTTTGCCTGGCATTTCGCTCTTCGATCGTGTTCGCTTCGCGCTGCTCTGCGACTGATTCGATCGGTGGGCAGCGGCGTTGCGATTCTGCTTCGAATTATTAATTGATTGATGAAAACTAATTATGTTAATTGGATAATGAAATGAAATGTGTCAAGACAGAGCTGTGGCTACATTTTGTGCATGTTATTTATGTTGTTGTTATGGCAGGCGACTGACAAGCATGCCGACGCCTTTGAGCAATGATTTTTTGATGCATGGCAGCAGGAGAGCTTAAAGCTCTATTGACATGACTCACAGACTCACAGGAAAAAGCTCTAAGCAATTGTTGTGCAAGCGACGATCTGTCTCTCTCTCTCTCTGTGCTCTACAATGTACAGTTGTAAAGCCCTGAGCAGCGGTTGCTGCTGCTGTCGCTGCTGATATCATCAAAAGCTCCAGGGCGTCGCTTATCTGCATGCCAAGCCCATGTATCTTGTTTCTAATGTGGCAATACAAATGAACAGTTACATCCTCCGCACCACAAAATCAACAACATAAAGAGGGCGAGCAACAGTAACAACCAGCACTACAACAACAACAACAACAGTCTCTCATAAAGCTGCTCATGGTCATTGTGCCATAAATGGCAACGAAACGAAATTGAAATTAAGCAAATGAGTGGGAACATAGACGCGGCAAAGGAAAACAAAAACAGCAACAGCAACAACGACAACGAAGAGCACAACAAAGAGAACAACAACAACGACAGCAGCAGAGAGCATCTTGAAAACAAGTCGTCAAAGTCCAAGTGTAAGATGCTGTCTGTCTAGCATTGAAGGCGGATGCGCACCTAGAAACCAAATGAGGAAGAGGAGCAGCCTCAAGTGGTGGCTTTTGTAGCGGATGCTGTGCTAGAAGCTTAAAGCCTCAACTGGGCCAAAAAACAATAAACTGGCTAACTGACAAACTGGTCAACTGGCTTTGGGGTCTAACTGTGCATATGTCTCTCTTCCGCTCCCTCACTGTCTCTCTCTCGCTCTCTTGCTCTGCGTCTGGCAGGTTCTCGAAGGTCTTGTATTTATGGCTGGTGCGCATGCGTCTGCGTGACTGCCAAGAGTTGGGCGGAAGGGGGAGTCGGGGGATTGGGTCACATGTCCCACGCGTTAATTTACATATCAAAATCCAAGCAGCTAACGGTACTTTTTACGCAATCCCAACACAAGAATGCAACGAAAGCGCCGCTCTAAAAGGGAGAGAAAGGGTTTCTTTATTTTCTTTATTTCTTGCTGTCTTTCATTCTGCGCTGTTCCTCTTTCTTTCAAGTCCAAAACACAAACTGGCAGCGTATCATAAAAAATAATAAAAATGCGCGACGCTTTTAACATAAAAATCTTTACACACACACACACACACATAGAAGACAGGGCCTCGCTTATAACTGAATGAATGAAAGACGTGGCCAGCAAAACGCATGTAAATTGGCGGCGGACCATGTAAAGTTACTTTCCACTTTTGGACTTTTGTCCAACGTTGATGACGACGACGAAGAATCAGGTGGCCATGGCCAACAGGCAGACATTGTCAAACGGACTGTGGCACAGTGGTTCTAAGCTACTTCGAGTAAATATGTAGTTTTACGGCTAAATAAAATATTTGGTAAATATTATTGTCAAATACTTGAGTTGACTAAAGCAAATGTGTGCTTCGCATATGGCCACTTTAGTAGTCTCATTCTCTGAGTACGTATTAAAGTTGATTTGGATAGTTCAAATAGAGAAAAGGATTTTCTAATCCTTTAATCGTTTAATTTAAAAATAGTTCTCATTTAGTTGAAACTCTTTAGGATTGCTCTATTTTAATAACTTTCTTTTGCCACTGAAATAATTTTTTAAAAACAGCTAACTTTTATTTTCTAAACTTAAATTTATGCCCGAATATTCTTAAATATTCCAATTAAAATTAAATTGATCCATTGACGCTCTGAATTTATTATTATCATTAATAAACTTCAATTTGTTTTACAATTTATACAGCAATTGGTTCATAGCTCAACAAGTGTACCACATTAACACTAGTTCTGATCTGTATTTAAGTTAGATTACTTATTTTAAATTATTACATTTTTAAGAATACTTTTTTTTTCCATCGTGTCGATTTTGAGTTCTGCTCGTTTATCAGAATAAATCCATAATTTCAAGTACTAACTTGTACTTTTTTTTAACATTAACATAAGTTTGTTAAGCTTTAAATTAAAACCTTTTTTTTATCATCAGCAAAAGTAACCTAAAATAACTAATTTATATTTTTCATCTGATGTGTGTACTTGAAAGACAATAAAATTTTCCTCAGCTTGGGTGTTCGTAGTCCTAAGCTCGCTGTTAGGGCTTTCCAGCCGAATAGGTACGCTACAGAGTTGGGTACAGGGATGGGTACAGTGTCGGGTACAGGGACAGTTGCGGGTTGCAACGCATTATTTGAAGCGTTTTTACTGTTACGAGAGTCGAAAGCCAAGATCTCACTCCTCTTATGCCTCTCTCTCCCTTTCTCCCTCTCTCTCTCTCCTACAACTAAGCCTCTCCCTTTCGCTCTTGCTTCAATCAGTTCATTGACCGTAAACGGATTGCCGTTCCGTCCCATTCCATTCCATTCCATTCCAGCCCAAGTCGCTTTGTTGTTGTCGCTTCTTTCGCGGTTCTTCCTGACTGCCTGCTTCGCCTGTTGCTTCGTCTAGCTTTCTATTGTTTGATGATTTCCAAAAAAAAAGAAAGAAAGAAAGAGAAAAAAAAAGAAACGCTTGTGGGTTTTAACCCTACAACGAAGCGGACGCTGGGCATGGCAGGAGGAGGAGTGGGGGAAGAGGAATGGGAAGCTAGCACGCTGCCCACATCCAAGCCGCATTCCAACCTGTTGTCTCTACACACATGACGCTGTCTCACTGCGTGTGTGTGTGTGTGTGTGATAGTTTCTTAGCTCTTTTCTTTATAGGTTTCTTTAGTTTTGGGGTCTGGCTTGGAGCTACGCTGAGGATTAATAATGCGAGTGGGCAAGATGATGTATTGACGATCAGTTGCCGAAAAAGTCCAGAGATCATTGACTTTCCTACCTCTACCGCTGTCTCCCTCTGTCTCCTCTGTCTCCCTTTTGTCTCTCGCTCTCTAGCAGGGACTAGCGAGTGTGGTCTCATAGGGTTCTGCATGATTAATGGCTTGCTTAACACTATCTACAAATTATTTGTATTCCAACTACGCATCCTATTTCTGCTTTTTCTCACTTACCTTATCAGCAGCTGTAATCAATCATTTGTGATAAACTGTTAGTTTTTAAGTGTCCTACAAAGTGCTGGAAGCAGAGCCTTTTGTGGGTGGAGCTAACCTATACCCACTCCCAACCCAACTCGAGCTTATGACCTGTGAGAACTCTGTTCAGTTGAACTGACTTGACTGCTCATTAGCATGGACGCAGCACTGCGAGCCATTAGGCCAAAAGGCAACCCTAATAAAATCAGTTAAAACATTGCGCAACAGGTTCAAGGCCCTAATGATTTAACTGACGTGTGACGTTGTCACAGTCATGGGAAACTTCACCCACAACCCAAAGCCACGAATTTCAATTGGAGTTGAAATTTAAATTAGACCACCCCAAGTCGAGAGTTGGCTCAAAGCGCACGCATACCGCACCCAAGAAATCCCCGCACTTAAGGCCATAAACAAAACGAGTTAAAGGCAGAAAAGCGTAACGAGAACTACAAAAATTGAAATGAAAATTCGATGTGAATATTTTGTGATTTAATAGAAAATTGGTAGGAAAATTGTAACAATATTCCTGAACTAAAGGGCAGGGAATCAATGTAATTATGCACCCCTGGCGACTGTGAGTGAAGGCATTTCCGTTAGTTGAGTGCCCGCAGTTTCTAGGGTGCGCCGCTTAGCAAACGGGCAACTGGTGACCCTTGTATGCGCCCAAGTGTCCGGAAATGAGATGCAAATATTATGTGGGATTCATGACCATGTCCTTGTGAAGCTCATACACACGCATACACCCCGACATAGCCTGGACAACAATTAAAACTGTCCATGCGCCGTTGACTTTGCAACTCTTAGGGTTGTTGCACAATTCCTACACAGCCGCTTCCCCTCCTGCTCCTCAATGCTTCTCTTTATTGAAATTTATAAATGAGCTCATCTTTTTACCCCCTAGACCCTAGACACTAGACCCTGCCACTCCAGCCACGCCTACTGCCCATCTAAGAAAATTTTCTTGGCCTTTTTTATGCACGTGCATTTTCCAGCAAAAGAAAATGTAAAAATTTCCCTGCTTCACTGCTTTTATGCCACATAATTTTTGTAAACGACGGAGCGCACCATACGATAAGATCTATTTAAGTATCCGAATAGCATTGTATATATAGTTATGTGTAAGTATATGTTGGAAATTATGCAAAGTTTTGGAGAGCTGCTGGAAATTTTACTGGACACGCCATGTGGAAATTGGTCCTGAGAAATTTCAGCAGAAATATCCAAGAATTTATTAAGAGTAAGAAATTGAAGAGCTTCTAAGTTGAAAGATTTCTAATCAATAAAGTTTTTAATTTTTGAAATGTTTTGAAAATTTGTAGCTTGAAATCTTTGGTAATTTATGGCCTTAACTTATGCTTAACTTAATTCCAGCACATTAGACATTTTTTATTGGTAACAGATTTGGGCCGATTTGGGTCAAACGAGTGATGGCCATAAGTGAAAACACATGTGCAAGCTCGGAAAAGAGATTAATAGAAGTTCAGCAAGTGCTCTAAGTTCCCCAAGTTCCCAAGTTCCCAAGTTGGGATTGCAGGGACTGTGGAACTATGTGATTAACAGATCTTTTTTTGTATATTCACACAAAGAAAGAGAGTGAGAGAGAAAGAGATAGGGATGGAGCAGGGAGCGAGAGGCAGCGACTTGGCGAAGTTTCTCATTATTTATCATCCTCGCAGCAAGCGACGCTGAAGCAACAGGAAAATAAAAATCTTACCCCTGATTTGGAGTGAGCGGTTAGAGGGGCGACTGCAGGGGCGACTGGAGGGGCAACTGCGTCCAGAAAACTAGGCGCAAATCATCAGCCGCGAAGTTCAACGAACCTAGAAACATAGCGCTATCTCGCTCGCAGTGTGTTGCCTGCTCTGTCAGTCTGCTTTGACTACGTACGGTGTAAGCGCGCCTAGATTGTGTCCAAGCTGAGGCAGGAGAAGGAGGAGGAGGAGGAGCAGAAGGGGGAGCACTCGCACTGGATCATCACGGACGAAACGAAACGAAAGCACAAAGCGTTACAATGTTAATGGATATGGATACCAGACCAAAGAGCAACAGAGAGCGAAGTAGCGAGAGAGTGAGCGAGTGAGAGAGGGACGCTGCTGCAGGCACATGCCCAGGCACGCAAAGAGAGCTGAGAATTCTTCTGCCTGGGGAATTCTTGTGGTTCCAAATTCGTAGAAATCTAAGAGTGCACATCTAAGATAGCCTTTTGTAAATATGTGTGTTTATGATTTGGAAATCAATGTTTAAAAAACTATAAGTTTAGTTGGAGATTAAGCATCAGGGGGATACTTCAGGGAGTATTAGAAAAGTAAAGCTGTATTTTAACTAATAACAATTACTTGTGTATCGATTGATTATTAATGAACTAAACTGGCAATAGATGCCAAAAAAGGTTTTCATTGTTTTAAGCTAATATTTTTAAATACTTTATATAGCATAGCTAAATCTTTTATTTATTTCTTGTGTTAAAATTAATTAAATATATAAAATAAATGAATGAAAAACTTTTGTTAGTAGCAAAGTCTTTAAATTCTAAATTAAAATGAAGTAAAATATTTTAAAGCACTTTAAAATTTTATTTTTCATTCGAACTAAAATTTAATTAAAAATATTTACTTTGAGCATAATTAATTTAGTTATAATTTAGTTAAGACATTTCATGGCAAGATTTGGCTACCACTTTATTCCTTAATCGTTTGATCCTTTCATTCACTGTTCAAGTGAATTAATGGCAAACATTCGGTCATTCGGTCATTTCGTCAGTCTGTCATTCAGTAATTCTTCCTCTGTTAATTGCCTGTCCATCTATCAAGCGCATAACTTGAACTCTTTCATTTAAATGTATGATATGCTTATAAGTTATGCACAAAGTACACTGCAAAAAACAATTCTTGTACTTGCCTTCACTTGTCTTGTACACTAAACTAAATTATGGTGAGTAAAAGCTTAAAGCTCTTTAAACTAATTATGGTACTATCCCTATAATTTATGTAAAAAATAATTTTAGAAATATTTTAGAATCAATTTAGATATTTTAAAATTGTTTAAATAAGTGTTGATTTATTTTACATATTTTATTTATTTTATTTAGATTATTTATTTTATGTATTTTTTATTATTTATTTTATTTTATTTATTTAATTTAATTTAATGTTATTTATTTATTTTATATTATTTTTTTTTATTTATATTATTTATTTTATTTATTATTTTTATTTTATTTATTTTTTATTTTATTTTATTTTATTTATTTTATTTATATTATTTATTTTATGTATTTTATTTGTTTAGTTTATTTATTTAATTTAATTTAATTAATTAATTTATTTTTTTTTAAATTTATTTTAATTATTTTTTGCTTTAATTATTTTAATTTAATTTAATTTAATTTAATTAGTATATATTTTTTATTTATTTTATATTATTTACTTTATTTATTTTATTTATAATATTTATTTTATTTTATTTTATTTATTTATTTTGTTTATAATATTTATTTTATTTTATTTATTTAATTTAATTTAATTTAATATTATTTATTTAATTTGTTTATTTATTTATCTTATTTTATTTAGTTATATTATTTATTTTATTAATTTTATTTTATTTTTTTATTTTTTATTTATTTTATTTTAATTATATTATTTGTTTTATTTATATTATTTTATTTTATTTATTTTATGTATTTTATTTATTTAATTTTTATGTTATTTATATTATTTTATTTACATGATTTATTAAAGCGAGCTAAACTAACACCAAGTTAAAATATAAAGAATTTTATGTAAATGGAAAATTAATTTAAAGATTTTGTTGCTTAAAAAAAATTTGTTAAAAATTCTTATTATTCAACTATATTATTATTAATTCATTATAAATTATTTACATAAATTTTCTACAAACAGTTCAACAACATCCCACATTAAACCACTTCCGACTTCCTTGAACACAATTTCAAATCAAGTCTAGTTTTTTTCAGTGCACGTTTGTTGTGTTTTCTGATTGGAAGTGTTTCAATTGTGTGGTTCCTCGGAGCTCCCGTTTGGACATGCCACTCACCACTGCCTTCCAACACACACAGCACACAAGAGAGTGCGCTCCTGACTGTGCACAGCACTTAAATCACTGGATGTTGTTGTTGTTGCTGTTGTTTCCTTAATGCTTTCTCTTCTGTCCCCATTTGGTGCAATATAATTTCACCATCCGGCAATGAGCTCGTAATTGCCAAGCACCGCTCAACACTACCCCGCACCGCTTGGCACCGCTTGGCACCACTCGGCGGTACTCGGTGCCAACGCCTTGCCCTGAATTCAGTGGAATTGAAGTGATCCGCTGTGAGCTTGTGCGGATCCTGATGTCAAGTGTTTGTTTCCTTTCCTTTTTACATGTCTCTGCCGTTCCTTTCATTTCTTTCACTGCCGTTGAGCGAAGGGAAATATTGAATTAAGAATTATGTAGATAGGAATGCCACTAATGAGAGCAACGGTTACAATCTTCTCAAGCGAATCTTCCTGCTCTTCCTGTTGCCGTCGGGGGTAAGTCTTGCCGAGGGGCTAAAATTACCCTCGGACGACAACATTTAAATATTCAAACGATCACTTCACACTCACACACACACACACACTCGCACACACTGTGATTCCACCACCTTGCAGCGTCTGACTACCTGTTCATCCTATTTAGGAGGGTTGCTAGACCATCTAATTATCATTTTTAACGTTCGTCTCTTGCCGAGGTTCGTTGCCTTTGCCTCTTGGACTCAGGTGTCGGCAGTTATCATCAGGTGCGTTGCTCTTTCCTTGTTCGTGTCTGCCTCAAGGATTGCGGAGACGCACGACTGCGCGCAAACAAATGCTGTACGCTCCCTTTGTTCGTCTCCCCTCTCCTCTCCTCTCCTTTGCTCTCCTTTGTTCTCCCTGCTCAAGCTACCCTCGACTTTGTGACTCTCGTCCTGACTTTGACGCTTACACACAATTATTTCAAAATGCGTTAATGCTTTTTTGGCTCTTCTTCTTTGCGATCGTTTGTCTGTCTTTTGTGATCCTCTGACGTTCCCCTAAAAGGCCGCTTTATCACTCACTCACTTTGCTTTGTCTGTTTTTTTTCCTGCTCCTACTCCGTGTGCCTCTGTCTGTGCCTATCCCTGCTCCTCTCATTGATTCGCTCCCTTTCCTGTCTCTGCCTGCAATTCACATTCCCGGTACGTCACAGTCGACTCGGCTGGGCTTTTGTTGATTTACTTACTACACCCGTACCGTGC
Organism: Drosophila nigrodunni; assembly: GCA_020829145.1. Taxonomy (NCBI): domain Eukaryota; kingdom Metazoa; phylum Arthropoda; class Insecta; order Diptera; family Drosophilidae; genus Drosophila; species Drosophila nigrodunni. The sequence continues at coordinate 21,141,082 of JACVCZ010000001.1, forward strand.
CGTGTACTTAGGGTGTATAGAGCGGTACACTTTTCTTGCTTCTCACTCAATTTAACTTAACTTTTACTCTAATTTCCCAGCTAGTCCTTAGCTTTACCAATACACTAAAGCCAAGAAAATACCCGGTAAAATGTCACTAAAACTTTTACCACTCATCTAAAGCCTCTTCCTCTATTTACCCAACTTCTGCTGGCACTACTTAAGCTTCAAGCCCTTCATCCCTTGGTACAGGTATTTTCTAGTCAGTCAGCTGCACTTCTCTTGCTCTTATTGGTCATCCACTTTGACGTTTGTTGCTCCACACGAACCCTCGAGTGTTTGGCATTAATTTCCCGAGCATCCTGTTGCTTGTTCTTGCATGAAACAGGATGCCAATGACCGTGTAATACCCGGACTTTGTTTTATTGCTATTGCTGCCGTTCCTACCAGCTTTTGTTGTCGATTCTGCTTTTTTTTTTTAATGGCACCTTACCCTTATTTCGAAAGCATTTTAACTTAAACTGTTGCTACTTTGTATTGAATTTTTCATTTATTTTTTGTATTTTTTTGGTTTCTAATTTGATTGCAACTGTTGACCAAGCTGTAAAAATACATAATTGGCCATTATGGCAGTTGTGGCAGTTACCTCTTTCTTTTAGCCAAGTTTAGTAAGCAATTTCCGCTTTTGTGGTTAGCTTTAAAAGCTAAAAGTTGATAGCTGACACTTGCAATCGTTAATAAGTAAATGTTTACTATTATTTGTATTAAATAAACGTTAAGGATTGCAGTTAATTAAATAATAAACAAAGTGTAGCTGTGATTCAAGTCGAGTAATTAATTAGAACTGGCTTTAAAACGGTTAGAACATGAAGCAGAAAAGGGGCTGATTAGCGGAGCTGCGGACAGCTAAGAAACAGCTGTCAGCTTGGTCGAAACTTATACAAATTCCTTAGAAATATTTTATGCAAAAAATTCTTTAATAATAAATAAAATATTTGCCAAATAATGCTTCCAAAACTAAACTGATTGATCTGCATGATCTTCTAACAAAATGCAGTTAAAGAAAATGACAAAATAATTGAACAAAAAACTGAACAAAAGTAAAAAAAAGTGGAAAATAAAAAGGCAACAAATCAAAATCAATTTGTCAAGCGGCACTTGCCACCGTAAATAAAAGCAAATAGTAGCAGCAACAACAACAACAACAAGTGCAGCTTGGACAGTGGCAGCCACAACAATAACAACAACAACAACAACAAAACGTGTATTATGAGAGACGATCGAACGGCAATCAGAAATCAAAACAAAAACCGCTAAAATAACAGAAAAAGTCTCGAAATGTGGCGCGCATGCGCAAACGGGTTTGTCTTCTCAAGCGGCGAAGGGGCGAAGTGGCGAAGGGGTGTGGCAAAGTGGTGCGCTGTAGTGTGCTGTGTGGTAAGCGGCAATCCCCAACGAAATGGGCATCAGAATTGAAGCTCTTTTTCAATGTTTGTTGTTTGTGCAGCGCGTGGCAGCGGCAAGTCAAGCACTGCAAAAAATCATAGCGCAGTTTGTGGTAAAATCAAACCCAAAGAATGTCAAAAGCCATGCACTAACAAATATTTTTAAAGCCAAGCAAGACTTTCCTACATGTTTTGTAGGAAAGTCTTCAAGTTAATAATTGAAGTCTGCTTTTTAAGCAGAATTTTGTTGAGTGTACTGTGGGGTAGAGATTTCAGGCAGCGCACGTAGGGCAACCCATACAAATGAGTCAGACAGGTTGGGTTGCCAATTGAAATGGACTGAGCACAGAGCAGTGGACAGTGGACAGTGCACAATGAACAATGAACAATGAAGCAGGATTCGCAATTGAGAAACCAGCTACAAAGCGAGAGGGGCAGAGGAAGCACAGGTGGTAAAGGAGGCGGGGCAGTGGGAGACAGGCAGGCAAAACCAAGCGACAACTTCATTTGTCGCCAGCGTCGCAGTTTTGGGGCAAGCAACGGAAACGGCAACGGCAACGTCGACGGCAGTGAAAAAGCCGCAGCTGGGTAAGGCAAACTTGCGGCACGTCGCCCAGTCAAATTGAGGTTAAGTAATGCAGTCAAATGCGTGAAAAATGGCAACACCAAACAACGACAACAACAGCCACGACTGTAGCATTAACGGATAAGCAATTTGGCCAAGATGCGGGCGGTGTATTGGCCGCGGCTTGGGGCCATAAGGAGCACAACTGCGTGAGCTCAAAGAGCCCAAAAGCCAAGCCCAAAACAAAGGAGCAGCAGAGGGTTAAGCAGGGCAAACCAGACTGTAAAAGACACTGTAGCGCTTATAGTTTCTCTTGAACAGATCAGGAGTGTACAAATTTAAAAAACTTAACCAACCTTTCGGCCTACCCTTTGCCCTTTCTAGCGCTACAGGGTCTACAAATGCGTGTGTACGCTGCGTGTAGGACACGCTGCCTGACGGCAACATGAAACGAGGCACGTTGCAAGCGGCACGTTGCACAAAGCACCGAAAAGGCCACTGATGTTGTCATCATTTCTGCAATTGATTTTGTTTTCTTTTGGTTCCTCTTTGGTTTCATTTTTCGTTTTTGGGGTCAGCAAAAGTGACTCACGTCAGTCACAGATCACACAAGTCACAAGTCACGAGTCACGACTTGAGAGACACGCGTGACACGAGTAGCAGTGGCAAAAATGTGTGGTAATTAATACTGCGACTTGGCAGTTGGCACCTACATTTCGGAGTCTGACACCGCGACACCTGTGCAACCACGAGATCCCAGAGAGCAGAGAGCTGCAAGGTCTCATCGGAGGCGAAAAACTGGTTGCAGGCACAAGAAGTGGCTCATTGGCTGTAAAGTTATGCGGGTTTGAAAAATAATATCTAAAAAATATCATTTGAAATTTAGTTCTAATTGTCGTGAGAGGGCACTCTCTTAAGCGGACAACTACATTTCTCAAACTTGCACACTTGGCTTGAATAAAGCCAAGTGCGCAGCACTGACTGCCACTTGGGCAAAACAAATGCCGTTTGCTCTTTGCGCACAACTTCTAATCCGTTGGAATTTCAGACACGCCAAAGTGGCACACAGACTGACGTTAGACACAGCTGTAGATACAGACAGCGGCAGAGGCGTCAACTGAGGCAGTGAAGGCGACGCCAGCTGAGGCAGAGACAGGTTGTAGCTGTAGCCGAGTGCCTGTCGAGCTTGTCCACTTTGGCGGTGGCATTGCCTGTTGCTGCCACCGCTGCCACTTCAGCCACTGGCAAAATGTCAAAAGTCTGAAGTCGCAGAACGAGGCCGAGAAGCCAACACTAAACTAAGCCAAGCCATGGATTTGGCTTGATTTAAGCTCCAGAAATAAAAAGTGTTTAGCATTTTACAATTATTTCTAATTCAGCAAACCCGTTGCACAACTTTGGGAACTCGAGTTTGAATAGCCGTCAAGTTCAGCAGCGACATCAATTTGAGTTCAAGTAACTAAAAAATTAGCTAAAAATTTAACACGTAAAGCCTTTTAAGCCTTTTTTCAGAAGAGCCATAAAAGAGCTGGAATTTTAGCTTAAATTTGGGGAACTTTTGGGAATTTTGGCTGAAAACCCCGCAGAAATGAGCGCCATTTGCCTATCAAACTAGCTTGGAAATTACGTATACGTAATGCTAGCCAAACCGATTGAATAACCGCGAATATTATAAAGTTACCTATCGATCAATGAAGCTAAACGAAAGCTTCAGCTACAGGGCCAAGCTGAGCACACGCTAAGCTCAAAAATATCAAAAAAAAGTTATATATAAAATAAGTTTTAATAGCACTTTGTGTGTAGCTCTCTGTTGCACTCGGTAGCGTCGGTTATAGCAATTATGACGTAACCAAAATAATGTAAAAAAAAAAGTAATGATAGTTTGAAAGAGTTTAAAACGGAAAAACTGGAAAACTTGAATTTTCACGCAAGTGCATGTTGGAGATGGAAGTGAAATGAGCGAACAACGAAAGCCAAACGAAAGCCAGTTGCAGTTTTCCTCGACTCCCGGCCAAAATTGCCGAATGGCTGCGGGGGTGACGTGGGGAGGGTACGGTCAACCAGTTTCACTTGCGAAAGCAAACAGCTTCAATTTCAATTTCATTCGAGAGTCGACCGCCGTTAGCGGGAAACGCGTTTCTAGCTGCACTGTCTCAGCCAAAAAAAAAAAAAAGTTAAGCTACTCGATTCTGCTGTTAACATGAAGGAAGCTGATTTGGATGCACAATATGCTCGCTTTCCGGAGATCAAACGGCAGGAGGTTAAGAAATTTGTAGAGTGGATACACGTCCAGCCGCACATCTCCGCCCACTTCTCGGAGGGCGAGGCACTGCACTTTTTCTACGCCTGCAAGTACAGCATGGAGGTGGCCAAACAGGTCCTGGACACAAATCTCACAGCTCGCACGCATCTCGACGACTTCTTTGTGAATCTGGACATCGAGTCAGCTGAACTGAAACGGGCCATGAAAACGGTGTATGTCATTCGTGTGTAGTCACAGCAGTTTTTGGCATTTATTGGCCATATTTTTACAGCTCTGTGGTGCCACTGCCGGGTGCTACGCCCGAAGGATACCGCGTTATTCTGGGCAAACTAACAGATTTAAATAGCTCGAACTTCAACTATGCGGACATCATGAAACTGTAAGTAGAATGTGCAGAGGGAGTAGCAAATATACTGGAATTTGTTATATAGTAATTAACATTTTGTGGTGTTTTTGAAAATATATAAGTAAAATTAATGAACTGGGAATATAAGAAAAATTTAACTTGTATTGAAATATCCTAGATTTTTATCTTTTACGTTCTTTATGTTCTTAACTAGCCATTAACTCGTTTCACCAAATTGAATACAAATCTTAGCAAAACAATTTACGCCTGCCAACAAAACTGGTTAGTTTATTGGTAAAAAAAAATAATTAAATTCTTGTTGAGTTGTGTACCTAAAAAATATCAAAAATTGCATACTTTATGTTTATACCCTTGCAGAGGGTAGTATGTTTATGCCACGAAGTTTGTAATGCATTGAAGCAAGCGTTTCCGACCACATAAAGTATATATAATCTTGATCAGCATCAACAGCCAAGTTGATGCTATCTTGATGAAATTAGGTACAGATCGGTATTCTCCCTGCACGCAGTTCATATGTTAAAATCAGACAGATCGGACCACTATATCTTATAGCTTCCATAGGAACAATCGGTTGAAAATGCTAAGTATGAACATTTTCGTTGTCTATTGAACGATTTCAACGAAATTCACGCAGAATGTATTTCTCATTATCTCCCATCTGTTGACCAAATTTCATCCAAATCGGACCTCCTAATCATATAACTACCATAAAAATAATTGGTTATTTAAACCAAATTAATGCAATATTCATGACTGCAAGGGTATTTAATCTTCGGCGAGGCGAAGATACCCGTTTTTTCTTGTTTTAACCTGAAATAAAAGACTTTTACCAAAAAACCTACTAACTGCTCTATACCACTAAAAAGGGTATTTATTTATTGTCAGACTATGAACAGTCGACAAAAAGATAAATAAATTAACTTTAATATTAAATAAAATCATAAAATATTTTAAAAATAAGTTTTAAATTAAATTTATTAAAGTTTTGAATATTATATTAAAATGTAAATTAAATTATAGTCATACCAAAACTACTGCCTCCCCAAAAGATTGATTTTAGTATAAAAGCCGCTTAATTCTATGTTCAATTTAAACTTCAGCTAGACTAGCCAAAGCCATTAGCCTTAAACTCATCAATAAAGCGTTTATAGCTCATATATTACATAAACTATACACCATTAAAGTCATTTAACTAAACGGATTAAAAAATAGGGAAATTAAAAGCTAGTTTTGCCCAGAAATTAAAAATTGAAACATTGTTTCAAGCACAAGTTTGTCAGAGTGCTAATAGTGAATGCTATTAATGGGTTACGTGCACTTGGCGGGTTCAGTATTACGAGTAACTACTGTGCCAGCTTGTAATTATGACAGTTTGGGGTATGACAAAAAACACAACTAACTAATGAGGGATTAAAAGCTCAAAGTGCCTAAGGTTAGTTGTTGTTTAGTGACGAAAACGTAAGTGCAGCGTAATGCTTGACGTGTCCAGATACAGATACAAATGAACGTTGTAAGCGAGATACAGATACATGTGCTGAGATACAAAAGTGATTACAGTTGAAGTACATAGCTATTTAGTTTAATTATTGACAATTTGCTTAATTAAAAATTGATACTTTGGTCTGAAATCAAGTCCAAATCAAATCATTTCAAAACAGAATATTTTATATAAATCGGTTTTTATTTAAATTTTATATGTAGCTGAATCAATCAATTATTTCAGACTTTCATTTCTAATTCTTCATTAATTTTTTGATAAAAGAAAATTGTGTTAAGTTTGAACTTATAAAAAGTAGGTTTAAAATGGAATACTGTTTGGAGATTTTAACAAAGTTTAGGATTAAAATCAACTAGAGGCCTATGCATTACCCTTTGAGGGCGTCCTAACCTTAGAATTAAAATTAAATATTTGTTTTTCGGTCTTTTTTACCACTTAACTAATCATTTAAAATTTAACCTGTTTTGCCCGCTTTTATAATATTTCTTTTCTTCCTTTCAGTTACTGCATGATTTTTGATTTCTGGATGTACGAGGATGGCATTCAGCCAGGTCATATCATTGTGATTGATCTCAAGGGCTGCTCCTTGGGTCACGTGGCGCGCATTGGATTGTTGCAAATGAAAAAGTTCCTTTTCTATCTGCAGGTAAGACAATAAATCCCTAATATATACATGAAATATACACCTCATTCCCAGGAAGCTGCAGCTATACGTCTCGTGGGCTTTCACTTCATCAACATAGTGCCCTTTATGGACAAGATAATGGCCTTAATGAATCCGTTCATGAAGAAGGAACTCACTAGCATTTTATACATGCACAGCGACATTAATGAGTTCTACAAATTTGTGCCGCAGCAGATGCTGCCCAAGGATTACGGTGGCCCACTCGAGGAGACCAGTGTGCTCAAAGGTATAACGCTAAATCCATTTTATAAACTATAATTAATTTACTTTACTTTAGAAATATACAATCAAAAACTGCTGGAGAATCGCCAGCAAATGCTCGAGTTTGAAAAGCGTCATCAGGTGAATGAAAAACTGAGACCGGGAAAACCAAAAAACGCCTCCGATTTGTTTGGCGTTGAGGGAAATTTCAAGAAACTGGACATCGATTAGGTTTACATTGAAATAAATATTCAAATAGGGGCTTTTGTTTGTGGTGTATGTTTAGTTAAATAAATTTGGAACTTTAAAAAGTTCCATTAAATTTTTATTGTTCGTTAAAATAGGTCTTCGTCGCATCGTTGAGCTTAGAGCTATGTCTTAGTTAACAAAGTAACTAAGTGTATAAAATGATACAAGGATCGATGCATTTACTTTTAGTCCGCTCCAAATGAAAGTCTTAGTACATAGCTTAAGGTCTATGAAGTCTATTACTAGTTGCGTATACTAAGTGATAAATTTATGGTACCATCTTATGGTCACTATGTGCTAAGTGAGCCGATTAACCGCTTGCTTTAAGCTGCCTAAGCAGTAACTATATTTTCTTTAGCTTTCTAACTTTTATACAATTGCGCCAGATCATCGTTTTGTTCAACTGATACTGGCGACAGCAATATCCACTATCTGAAAGTAAAGACACTTGTTGTTAAGATTTGTTGTCAGTGGTTGGAAAAGTGTTGAACTCACTGCTGGAAAACGTGATTCAGTTGATTGTGCCGCATGTTTTGGGCACTATTGTTGTTATTATTGTTCATCTGATTGTTTGCATTACGTCCGCGATTGTTGTTCTTGCCTGAATTGCGTCCCGTTGACTTCGTCGGCGGCTTCTGATGCTGCTCCGATATGAGGCCAAAGGAACCCGAATTACTGCTGACAGTGATGGGTAACTAAAATATTAAGTTGGTTATTAATAAGTTTTGTTTAGTTAAGCAAAGAGAAGGTATGGTCCCTGTACTCCTTTTGACTACTAGCTACAACTCTGCTCAAGTCTCCACATTCTACTCACCGGTATATTGTAACGCTGCACAGCTATGGGCTGCGACTGCTTTGAGCCGTAGCTCAGATTGTTGCGCGGATTGGGCATTATGGGATTGCCCAGGTGCGTAGCTGAGGACGAGGGTGTTATTAGCGTGACAGGTGCTACAATGTTGTTGTTGCTGTTGTTGTTATTGATGTTGCTGCTATTTGGATTCTGTGCTGTGGTGGGTAAGGAAACAGGACGCAGGAAAGTGTTGTTGGGTAACTTGAGCAGCTCTGTGGAGGGCGGTGTCTGGTTGACCATGGAGATCATGGGTTGGTGTGCCCACTTCTTGGTGCCAGCCATTGTGTTACCAATGTTTTGTGCCCGGTTCAGTTGCTGGCCAGGACTCGCCGTAGTGTTTGTTACCGTCTTCTGCTTGCCACGCGCTGATTCCACCTGCAGTGTCTGCACCATTGGTTGGGATTGCTGCTGCTGCTGTAGTGTCTGCTGTTGTTGGAGTGGCGCTTGTGACACTGTTTGCAGTGAGGCAGCCTGTCCACAGCTGGAGGAGTGTCGCTGCCAGTGCATCTGCTGGCAGGGATAGTCACAGTACGACGTGTTCCAGCAGCAATAAAGCTGCGCTTCACGCATGCAATTGGCGCACCATTGCTTCTTCTTGGCATCCTCCACCGCACGCATACGCTCGAGCGTGCTGTGCTGCCTCAGCTCGCTAATGACTCGCTTGTTCTCCTGCTCCATGGTCTTGCGCAGCTCAGCAATCATCAGATCTGTTGAGCGTTGCATGTCTGCCAGCTGACGATCGTAATGCTGCTTGAGCCTTTCGTTCTCCAGCGTGAGTCCTGCGATGCGTGCCTGGAGTACACTGGGCTCTCCTCCTGCCAGATCGCTTAGCGTGTCCTCAATCACAGAGATAAAGTAGTCCGTGATCTGTGAACAGCATGAAACAGTATTAGAGGTAATCCTCAAGCAAACTCTGCTCGTATACTCACCTTGTGTGCATTGTCCTTGAGCCGCGTGGAGAGTGGTCCCGCGTGTGCTGGATAGATGCTAGAGCCATCGGATTGCAGGGGTCCACAGGGGCGTGCTATCAGTTTGGGCGGCCCTGAGCGTAATATCAGTTCACCGAGGGCGGAAGCCACGCCTGCTGTGACTGGCTCAGCCACCGTTGCCTCGCTGACCAGTGTATCGCTTGGCAGACCATTGAGAGCACTGGCCAGCAAGCCACCAGGTTCCGAATTGGGTCTGGAGGCTGCAGCTGCTGCTGGAGCTGGCGCAGTTGCTGTTGGGGCTACCGTCGTAAGCCCGGCCAGCGGTGGCGGTGGCAATAGGCTGCTGTTGCTGTTGTTAAATGCTGGAGTGGGCAGGGAAACACTAGTTATGTTGGTTTGCAGCGTGGTCTTGGATACGGCTCTCAGTGGAGGCACCGGTATGCTCATGAGATTGGAGCTGTTGAGATTGCTGCTGCTGTTGTTATTGGTATTAAGGTTGCTGCTGCTGCTGTTGTTGCTCGTGTGTCCTCCATTGGTGGCTCGTGGATCCATGGGAATCACGACCATGTTGGACTTGAGCAAACTCGACGTTGCAGTCGCTGCTGCCGTCGTTGGTAGCGGCAGTGGCAACGAAGGAGGTGGCGACGTTGCTGATCCCAAGGATTTGTCGCTCTTCACGCGCAGCGGCTGTGCTCCTGGAGATTTCTGGGCTTGAGCCTTGGGCGTTGCCTGTGGCGGTGTCCGACTGTTGCTTGGCTTGGGTGACGGCGAGGGAGAGGGCGGTGCCGAGGGTGGTGTACGCGTGGGTGACAACGCTGCCGCTGGCAACGGTCCATGTGGCACGCCCCTTAATGCGCTGCGCTTTGTGTTTGTCTCTGGCGCCTTTGTGGCCTGTTTCTGGCTTAATCTCTGTATGGTAGTGTCTCCCACAAAGCGCACAAAGGCATCGCCCACCTGTGGCCCAGTGCCTAAAGCTGCATTGCCTGCACTAGTGACTGAACTATCCGCTCGATTTGGCAGCGGTGGTGGCGGCATGGGTGTTGCCTCTGTTTCAGTCTCCTCCTCGCTGACAACTTCCTCCTTAATCTGTATGCCAGTGGGTGCTGGAACAGCTGTTGGTGCAGGCGGTGGTGGCGGCGGTGCAGGAGGAGGTGTTGCAGGTGCTGGTGGCGCTGCTGGCTTAGTGGTTTCCATTTCTGGCGATTGTGTTTCCTCCCTCGTTGCCATAGGAGCCAGTTCGTCCGTCTCCTCTGGCTCCGAGAGCACCTCCTTCTTGATCTCCACGAAGGGCACCACTTTGCTAATGAGTTGCTGCTGCTGTCGCTCCACCGCCCGCTGCTTGGCCATACTTTCATCCACCGGAGCTTCAGTTGGATTCGTTTCCGTTGGTTTGGAAGTCGTCGCAGTTGTGACAGCTGCGGCTGACGCTGTTTGTTGCTGCTCTCTGGGAATCTTGGTAATGGTGACGCCTTGTCGTCTTCTTACTAACTCCACGACTGAAACCACTGAGGGATTGGCTTCACCCAGCACACTATCGCATGCTCCGGGTTCCAGTTGTGCTCTTGTTGCTTCCTCTGTTAGATTGGGTGCACCTACACCGGCGGACACTTTGCTGTCCTGCTCCAGCGCTGTCGATTCCTGCTGCTGTTTCCTTGCATGCTTCGTGCGTCGCTTGTGCTCCGTTCCCGTGCCCTGTTGACTGGTCTCGCTGCTCGCGTCGCTTTGGGAATGTTTCCGCTTGGAGGTGGAGGCAGTCTCCGCATTGGAAGCAGTTGCTAATGTTGGAGAGGACACAGACTTGGCTGCTGACTTACAGGACTCGAGGGATTTGCGTTTGAGCACCACAGTACAGCCACGAGATTCCCTGAGAGCATCCCCAGCTCTGGGTATTACCTCGTAATTGCTGCTCTTCTGTTTGGGTGATTCTGTGGTTACAGCTGCTGCCGGTGGTGGCGTTGTATGTGCTTCGGTTTCCTGTAGGGGTTTCTTGATGGGACTGCCCGACTGATCCGATTCGGTGCCCGATTCTGTGGCCTTGGTCTTCTTTACAATGGATAGCTTATCACCCGCTGTCTTTCTGATGAGAAACTGCAGCGGAGTCTTGTTGGCAGGTGCCAACTGCCTGTTGATTACTTCATTGACCCCAGGCATCATTTCCTCTAGCTGCTGTTGCTCCTCTAGCGGATCGTAGGCCTTTCGATATGGCGCATACTTGAAATCTCCAATCTTCATCCGAATATTCTCTATATGCACCTCCACCTCGCGTATACACTCGGCCAAATCTCGAGCGGAGCGTCGACTTGTCTGCGTATTGGGATCCTGAGCACAGTAGAGAAAGCAATCCTTCACCGGTACATTGGCCCGATCATGTTTGCCAAAGAATCGCACATTGACCACAGCATTAGGGCCCGATCCCATGGCCTTGGCGGGCCAATAGGGAAATCCCTTTAGCTTGGCCCAGAGCAGCAAATGCGGTTGAGTGCACACCTTAACAAACCATTCATCGTTGGAGTTGGCATTTAAATAGCACTCGGCACAGGTGTCAATCTCATTCGCCTCCTGGCGACAGACCTTGACTACCGCCTTGGAGGCTTGCTCTACTTTGGCATCTGCAAAAGCAATGAATACTCGTAAAAAAGAACATGATCCAAGTCGGAATACTTACCACCTGAGTCCAGTATTAGTGCATTGTGCTGCATCCACTTGACCTCGCTGAGAAACTCGTCAGCACTATGAAACGCACGATTTGCTATACGCTTCGACAAGGTGTCAAAACTCACAGGATTCACAAAGAATTTGTTGTAGCTTTCCGGCAGAACATCCTGCGGCGCACGTAGTTTGTAAACCTGCAGAGCAAAAGAATACAAAAAAAACAACCATTAAAGAGCGGCAATCACATGAGTTTTTTGTTAGTTTAAGCAGCTGTCGCTATTGGGCACCAATTCGCCGTTAAAGAGCGCGGCGAAGAGAGTCGTGCGATTTGTATAGTAAACAAACAAGTTTGACTGGCACAACAACAGTGCCAACGTTTGTCGCAGCAAAGAGCGGTAACAACACCAGCAACAACAAGAAGAAGAGTAGTCGAATGCCCCGCTATGTACTCACACCTAAGTATTTCAGTGTGTGTGTGTGTGTTTGCGAGCGTATCTAACCTCAAATTACAAAGCAGAGACGGGCAAATAAAAATTGCGCCACTGACGACGACGCGTCGTCGCTCCACTACAACCTCCACCATCATCTCTGTCGCTGCTCTGCTGCTGGTGCTGCGTCTGAATTATTTTCTGTTTGTTTGACTGCTTCTTCTTCTTCTTTATTTTGCGTGGTGTATTTTTTTTTCTTCCTGTTGCCATTCCAATTGGAACATATCAACTAGTATGGGTGTGTTGGTGTGTATATGCACTGATGAATGAATGTTTATGCGCTGTGTAAGTAAGCGTGTTCATGTCCATGTCCATGTGTTAATGCATTACATTGATAAGTATGTATGTATGTGAGTGTATGTGTGCCCATTTGCCTGTGGTTTAGACTTTGTAATTGTTTTTAACGTTCATCGCTAGCTGTCGGCAGATAGCAGTAACATTAAATTAATTAATTAATTCCTCGCACATTTTAAGCATATTTAACGGACGAAACGGAAAACTGGCATTAATTAGATTCTTTATGGTTTTCTCATCCAACCACAAACACAGTCACAAAACAAGAGAGCGGAAGGTAGAGAGGGAAGCAAGAGAGTAACTCTGTTTCATGTTTCAGCATAATATTGGGGCCATTTAGGACTTGAGAAACAAATGCCCCAAATAATATCTCAAGTCTATATTAAGATGTGTAAAAATGTGCAAATTAAATAAATATATGTTAAAAATAAAGTTGTGGAGAATACATGAAAGCATTTCAATTAAAATAACTGCATTCTTTAATGGAGTGTTTACAACTAAAGAGAGTACGAGAGCGGGAGGGAGTCGCAAGTAAAATGCAGCAAAAGCAACGAGTGCGAGACCTTTTCAGGTGTCTACACAGCTACATATCGTCATCAAAAGAGAGCGAGCGAGAGAATGAGAAAGTGGACCAGCCGAAGCGACACTTATATAGACAAACACAAATGCACAGATGCTTATTTACGTGATGACACGGTGTTGCATCTGTCTAACTTTTGGAATTAGTTAATAACAAGAATTGAAATATATTTCGATTTAGTTTTTTGTATGACTCTAACAAATTTTAGAAAGGTAGACATTTATAACTTCAATAAAAGATTTAATTCCATAAAATAACCTAAATGAACCACAGTGCGTAGGTGGAGAGAGCGACATGTCAATACATGCATAAGCAGATATTTGTGTACATTTGTGTAATTGTTTGTTGCTGTGCAAATTATTTCGCGTGTTTTTCGAAACGAATGTAGACTAAACAGATAATGAATCTTTTGCTGCGATCGGGATATATAATACATATATAGCGTATCTCTTTACTCACCCCTCGAACCAGTTTCATGCGCTCAAGAGCGAAAGAGAGCAGCTGATTGAGCAGATCCACGGAGACGTCACTGCGACGTGGCCTACGTAATGAAAATTAGTAAAGCAAACGAAAGAGTAACAAAGAGAAGTTGACGCTATTTACCGCTTGGGGGCGCTTTCGATGAGTACACATTCCGGGCACTTCCAGGAGCCATCAAACTTAGTGGTCGCCGGACGCACACAGAACGTGTGATAGGAACGCAGACACTTGGAACAGGGCATCAGTTTACCGCAATCCCGACACTTCCAACAAAACGGATCCCAGCCATCCTGCAAGACCAAAAACCGTTATAAAATTAAGCAAATAATCCCAGTGGGGGATAGCTTACCCTTGGTGGAGCACGCCACAGTTCGCCCAGACGCTGTTCAATCTCCTCCATGGCGGTGGTGGTGGACATCAGCGTCTTGGACTCACTGACATCGGAGTACATGGAGATATTGGGATCAGTGTCGACATTGGAACTGCTACGCCAGTGTCCAGTTTCCAGCTCCACCAGCTGGGAAGGAGGCTTCTCCTCGCCTACATCATTGATGACCCGATCTAGGAACGCGTTATGCTTGCGAGCGAATTCCTCGTTCTCGGAGCGCAAATTTCCACGTCGTGGTTGACGCTCCTCGCTGCTCAACGAGACGGTTTTGCTGCGGGAACGAAAACGTTCCCTCATGGCGGTCACATAGCTGGGAGGATTACTATTGCTCTCCTCTTCCTCGACTTCCGCATCTCCCTCGCCCTCCGTCGGACTCAGCTCATCTGGAACATACCCGATATCGTCGTATTCCACAGAATGATTCCGTTTCTTTCGACTTTTACTCTTGCTCTTCCTACGCAAGTTTGCCTCCTGACGCCATTCCGTCTCCGAGTCCATGAAAGGAGCGGGAATGCTCTTGCTACGTTTCAGTGACATCTTGGAACTACCGCCGGGCTGTCGAGTTGCTGTGGTGCTCATGGTGGGCAATGTAGTGGACAGTCCTGTTACGCTCTGCTTAATGAGCTGGGCAGCGATTGTGCGGGACTTTCGACGCTTCAGCTTGGCGCTGTCGGAGACGAAGCCGGAGAGCACCTCGGAGGCATTGTGGGAACGCTGCAGAGCAATCATTTCCTTGGTGGTGCGTATTTTGTTTTCCTTCTCCTTGGGTGTGGATGTGTTGGCGGGTTTGGAATCACTCGTAGTTGGCTGCGGTGTCGCTGGCACCTTAGTGAGCTTCATGGTGAGCGAGGCATGGCCAGCGGGGCCACCCGATGAGGTGACCGACGAGCTGGGCCATGTGTTGGAGTTGGAGGAGCTGCTGCCATTGGCAGAGCCAGGAGGGGAGCTGACCACATATTTCAAGCGCTTGTTGGGAAGGGGTTCCATCTCATGGCCAGATGTGGTAGTGTTAAGCGGATGCGGGGGAGGACTGTCGATGGCAGACGTCGCTTCATAGATGGGACGAGGGATTGACTTGCCGCTGTCGTCGTCGTCGCTGCTGTCCATGTGTGGCATCAACTGCACTGCAAATTGAATTCAAATCTTTAGACAACTCGCATTTAATGATAATACTTAGTACACACAATTTAACTATAAATAAACACACACGCATAACAAAAACAACTTTCTACACTACTGTGCAAAGTAATTCTCTCTGAGCAAAGAGACTCGTTGAGTTTAAGCAACGAGTACGACACTCGTTACTCTCTGCATCTCTGTCACTGTGCTCTGCTTTGTTTGTTTGTGTGCGTGTGTGTTTTTTTTGTTGGTACAGGGATGCGTTTCACTTACCAGGGCTTCAAATTATCAATGCCTATGCATACCAGCAGGCAGCATAAAGAACACTTGGTAGAAAATAGCTTATTTTCTCAGCTTCCGCTTTACTTTCACAATTTGTTTTACTTTATGTGCTTCGTTCTGTCTGCTGCTATGTTCTCTTCTCAACAGACTAATAAAATGTGCACTGCGTTTTCTCCCATTTGTGTTTCTCCTCTGCCTGTTTGTTGTTGTTGTCGTTGCCTCTGCTGCTGTTGCTGCTGATGTGGTTGCCACTTTGTTCCGCTGCTGCTGTTGTTGTTGTTGCTACGTGCAACTGCAAAAATGTGTACAAGATAAAAACAAATTAAACCCAATGTACATTTTGTTATGTACCATGTACACAGAGTGTATAGCGTACAGCGTACAATGCATACAACCATGCATAGTTATGTGTACATACATATTGTACCTCCACACAACATACAAACGCGTATCTGTGTACGTGTGTGTGTCCATGTGCAGGCACAACGATAATCATTTGTCTTCTTACCAATTTCTTGTAGATTTTCTGCCAACACCAAATTGTAGTCACACACTGCTGGTTCTTCTCAATTGTTGTAGTTGTTTCTTTGCTTATTCATTTAATATTCTCATTAAATGGTATTTTTACAATAAATCTTTTGATTTTGTATTACATTTAGCAGCAAATTTGCCGCACAAAAAAAAACTCAATCTCAATGCGTCGGCAAAACGAATGAAAATGAATTCGCCTCAATTGTTTTTCGCCTGTGTCAGTCAGATGTTGACGGCGACTTACGCTCACATTTGTACGCTCTATCTCGCTCTCGCGCTCTGTTGTTTTGCGCTCTTCATGTTTGTGAACAACAGTGGTTGGACTCTCTTAGCATTGACGGTGCGCTCTTAATGCGGTCCCATGTGTTTGACATGCTCGTCATTGATTATGACAATACATACAAATATGTATTGAAAATGTTATTATTCACATACATAAATATACATATGTATATGCATAGGTAAAGGAATAAAAATGTTTTTGTACACGTAATAAACATATAATAAATTATGTACTTAGTACATGTGATAAATTGTAATAAATTATGTGAATTGTTTGAAATGTGATTACATATTGTTCTCTTAATTGATTTAATTGACTAAATTGGGGCAACTTTATTTGCCAGACTCTTTATTATTAAGTAAACATTTATTGGTTCGACTCTGTTTATTCAAAATAAGCTGCAAAGGTTTTTAGGCCTTGATCAGCTTTAAAATTCTTGTGTTTTAAACCAATTTAGTTAAGTTATTTTGGCATCACATAAGTTACTTTTATTTATTTAAAAATAGTCGCAAATGTGCCCTGCTTAAAATTGGAATTCTTGAAAAACTTATTTGAAGTTTAGCGACGGGGCTGAAAGCGATTCAACAGCTTCTTTGAGTGAAAGGCACTAAATAAGAGCAATTTTCATATATTCATGGCGAGTGATAAGCTGCTGTCGCTGCTCGGGGACTCTTTGCCTGTCCCTGCTGCTCTCTTCGCTGCCCCCCCTTCACTCACTCTTCGCTGCTGAGCAGCATAACTAAAAGAAACAAAGGTTGTCCCACTTGAACCCGAGCGCCATGCATAAAGGTCTCCACTTAAGCAGTCCTCACACGGACACACGCATACACTAACACAGTATGAAGAGAAACACACACACGCACAAGCACACGGGTTTACTTGTGTGGGTAGTACCTGCTGCTGCTGCTGCGGCTGCTGCTGGTGGCAACATGTCAATAAATGGAGATTACTAACATAATTTGTATTCCAAAATCCAAAAACTGTTAAAAAAGTTGTTTTTAGCCTTTTTTATTTGTTGCTGTTGCTTCTACCTCGGCCGCTGTTGTTGTTGTTGTTTGTTTCATGGCTTGGGCAAAAGTTTGTTTGTTTTTTATTCAGCTTTTGCGGGAGTGTTCCTCGGGGAGCAATTCGGTTAATATTTGGAACATAAATTTGCAAGCGTAGCACTTTAATCAATGCTCAGCCAAGAGGGCATGCCACATGCCAAATGCCTCATCCCTACACCACTCCATACTCCACGCTCCATACCACAAGCTACTGGGCTATGCGGTGGAATGCACCTTTAAGCAACGGGGCATATTGATTTCGATTTGCCCAGAGAAACTAAGAGAAACAATTGCGCTGGCGATAGTTGTTAGTGATGCACTAGCAGATACCCCGTAGTCAAAGTAAAGCTGAAAATAGGATTCCTTTGCAGCACAGTGTCTAAAAAGTACATCAAAAAGTAAAAACTTCAAAAACAGTGTCAATATACCCCACTCGAATAAGTACAGGGTATAGCGCACTAAGCAAAATCTTTGCTGGTGTGATTTTGGTTCGTTTTAAGGCCCGTAAATTGCCCTGTAGTTCTGGCCTAGCACACAGTGGGGTGTCCACAATGGACAAGCAACGGAATGAAGGCTTGAAGCACAATTGTTTGTTTAGAAAGAAAGAGAGAGGGAGAGCGGGAGAGAGGTAGAGAGAGACGCATGCCATTTATTACACATATTGAATTTCATTTAGCAGATCTCAGAGATGCGAGTGGAGTCGAGTCATGAGCTACGAATCTTCAGTCTCGAGTCGAGTCTGTAAAACTTGCATAATCGCTTGCATTGAATTTATAGAAAGCCTTGCAGCACCTGAGCCATTAGAACAAGCGAGACGGGTTGAATCAGCAATGAGAGCGAGCGAGACAGTTAGAGAGTGTGGGCACTTTAGTGACCAGCAAGGCATTGGCAATTATTGAGCGGTTGCCAAGAAGAGAAGGCATGAAATGAGCGCACATATTGCCAGGCAGTGAAGAGCGCGGGAAAGGCAAAGGGAAGAGAGCAAGGCAAAAGGAAGAGAGCGAGGCAAAGGGAAGAGAGGCGGAAACTGGTGTGGGTGGCGCACAGAGAACAAGAGCAATAACTGTTTGGCAAACAGATTTATTTTAGTTGTTATTGTTGTTGTTGTTGTTTTAGTTGTTTTTGTTGCTGCTGCTGTTGCTGGTGCTTTGGAAAGTTTCATTGCCAGTGCAGCTGGCTTTGACTTCTGCGGTGTCTAGTGTTTTTCCTGGCCAACAACTGCATTAAATGCACATGTGTGTGTGTGTGTGTGTGTGTTTTCTATTTCTTTTGATTTCTATTTTTATTTTTATTACTTTTTGTTTTTCTGCTGCTAGAGATTCAATCTGCCCGCTGCTGCACTGCATCATTTTTGCATTAGAAAAGTGCCCACGCTGCGGAAGAACTGTAAATAAACGTATGGCATCGCATGGCAAGGCATTTTCCATTACCCATTACCCATTATCCATTTCCCATTTCCCAAAAGGCGCAACCGCAAATTATGCTTGTCAAAAATGAATGTTACATACGTAAGGTATAGGAAAAATGTGCAGAAGAAGCTGCTGCATTCGCTGTGGGTCTGTCTAGGTCTGGGGTGTGTGTGTGTGGGGAATGGGCGTGGCAATGGGGTGTTGCGGTTGCAAACGGTACGTGCTCAATGCGTTTCAATCTCTGGAGGACCACACCACCACACCTACACACATGGAGGCTGCTAGGAGCATCCTTGGTAAATGAAGCCAAGCCAAACGAAGCCGAGTCAAGCCATTGATGTCTATACCATTCCACATGTGATGTGGATTCGACTGACTTGGTGGTTACACTACGCCGCAGTCACCACAGCACCACCACCACCAGCGAACGGTGGCAACCGGATGCTGACGTCGTGCTCTGAAGCAGATGCGAGCAACTTTGACTAAATGTGTTTTGAGTGCATTAAGATGAAAATGTTATTACGCTTTGCAGTTCTACGAGTTCCTATGCCCCGCCCACACGCCCTACACACCCCAACCCGCCCCCTGGTAGTCATTATTGCAACATTTTGTAAGGTGACGTCTGCAGCGTCACGTGGAAGTGGCGGAGATTAAGCGCGGAAATGCTGGAAAATGCGAGTTTAGTTGCATCATTCAAGGCACACAAACATGCCAACTAAAACCTAAATGAAAATGGAAAATGGCAAATTGCAAATGAAAACTGTAGAAAATGGAAGGGGAAAAAAGAAAGGAAAAAGAAAAATAAACTACCGAATGAAATGGAAATGGAAATGAAAATGTAGGAAAGGGAAATGCTGTGGAAACTTTGGATCAACAAGTGATGCCAGCTCTCGGATATCCTACTTGGCTAATACGCTGCGCTTTTTGGCCAAATTATGCAGATTAGATACAGACTCGTTGGAGGATGTCGTCAAATTGTTTGTGGTCAAATGTCACAGAAGAGTTATGCAAACAGCTGTCATAATTAACGCAGCTTAATGGCTTCATTGGTTGCACAGCGCGTATGCTTAATATTTCAAACAAATTACGCATACGCCGCGTAAGTCGACTGACTTATGGTTAATAAATAAAAAGCATTTTACGGTCATTATTTTTTTTAGTTTTCACTTTGATTTTTTATTCCACTTTTTAATGATTTCATTTTGTGTTTCGTTTCGTTATTATCTCATCTATGTTAATATAGTGTGTAGTAAAGCTTGACAATCTATATCCAAAGAATAATGCTATTTTCATTATCTTTTACTAAATGGGAGTGTGTGTAGGTGTAGGTGTGTGTGTGTGAGTGTGTTGTGATTATTTTAATATTACATTTCATGTGTTTTTTCTTTCATGTTCAGCATGTGAGATTTTAAATTCTTTACATTCGCATGAAATTAAATTTATTTAAAATTTTAAAATATTAAATTATTTATTAAAACACTTGCTTGTACCTTTGCTTCAATTACTCGCTACAAATATATAACAAATTTTCACATATTTCCACATTTTGCAGTT
Source organism: Drosophila nigrodunni (assembly GCA_020829145.1). Taxonomy (NCBI): domain Eukaryota; kingdom Metazoa; phylum Arthropoda; class Insecta; order Diptera; family Drosophilidae; genus Drosophila; species Drosophila nigrodunni. The sequence goes on from JACVCZ010000001.1 coordinate 21,161,219, forward strand.
GGGAAATATCGACAGCTATTTCATTACACACAACAGAAGGGGGAAAAACGAAAGGAAATTCAAATGTTCAGCGATTTCTTTTGCTTGTATTTATTTGCTGCATTACATCATGCAAACAAGGTTTTCCATTTTCCATTTTCATTTGCATGCTGCACTTTTCCTAGCCATTTTCATTCATTTTCATGTCCTTCACATTTGCATGTTTTGCACTTGTTTATGTAATTGGATGCATTTATTTAATGTTGTTAGTTTTTTGTTGGTTTTCTTTTTTTTCTGTTTTTTTTTGTGTTGTCTACATCATTGGCTTTCAATGTGCCTATTCGGCTTGGTGTGTGTGTGTCGGTGTGGCATGCAGCATGCGGCATGTGGCATGCAGCAAGCAGCCTGCTAAGCATAGTAATTAAAATTATATTTGTTACAATTGCAATGCTGCTTTTGCGTATTTCATTTGTCCTGCGCTGCGAGTGTGTGTGTAGTGTAGTGTGTGTGTGTGTTTACTGTGCGTGTGTGTGTTTACTGTATATTGAAAAGCATAGCTTAGCATTCCATTCTCGTTTCTCATTTAGTTTTCTGGCTTGCTGCTTTCCATCACTTTTTTTTTAATTAGTTTAAATTATTTAAATAAAAATGTAAAAAAAAACCTGCGGAATTACAGAGCTATGTAGTTTACTTTAGTTTCATTTAATTGCGTTTTCTCACTGCATACCTAATGAGCTCATGTGTGTGACAAAAATAAGTTCAAAATTCTTTTCTTTTTTGGTTTACAAAAATCTCAATTTCATTTGCATGTGGAAAACAGCAAAAAGGTGCAAAGCCAAGAAAAATCTCTGCTGTTTTGTTGTTGTTGTTGTTAAATTATATAAATTAATTAACGAATTTGTGTTTTTTTTCTTTGCAACTATGTTTGTTTACACTGACCTTAATCTATCGTGCAGCAACTAGGCATTAAGTATACGTATAAACGCTTTTTTTTAAGATTTCTTTTTTATTTTTTTTTTGGAGAACTATGAGATCTGAAGGAAAAAATTCACTATTTACTGACATTTATCTCTATTGCTGTTTGTTCATTTTTTTTTGTGTCTTTTCGCATTTTTAATTAAGTTTTTTTTTGTTGTTTGTTTTATGTGCAATTGAATTACATATGTGTGTGTGTGTGTGTGTGTGTGTGTGTGTGTGTGTGTGTGTGTGTGTGTGTGTGAGAGTGTCTCTGTGTGTGCTTGTATTTATATGCCTTTTGCGATAATGATTTTGATATCAAAAAACAAAATTCAAAAATCCCTTTGAGCGCTCGCCCACAAAATATCAAAAAGTGGGCGTGTCGCTGGGCTGTGTAAATATTTGCTAGCATACGAGTGTTCGACTGTGTGTGTGTGTTTGTGTGGGTTTGTTCATACACTTTTTCCTTCATATTATAATCTGTATATAAAGTATTTGTTGGTATTAGTTGTAAGTTAGTTTCGCAGTTGAAGTTGGAGTAAATTCGCATGCATTTTACAATTAGCTGCACATACAATACATACATATAGTGGGTATATATATATGCAAATGGTTTTATGTTGTACTTAAATATTATAAATTTATAATTTACATTTACATTATCAAGCTCGAGTTGTAAACATTCTACACAAAAGTTTTATACGCTGCATTTTGTAGGCTTAGAAAATAGTATGGGATTATGCACACATACAAATACACGTGTATGTGTATATAGTATATATATATACCTACTGTTTACGATTATACGATTACATTATGTCATTTCGAATCGGACACACACCCACATACAACTATAAATTTTATACATATTTTATTATAATTAGTAAAATTTTCATCTGCCCGAATAATCAAAACAATCAGCCGACAATCAGCCGTAATTTTCCAACTTTTCCACCCCACACTTGTTTATTGTTTTTACATCAAATGTATTTCAGTAGTGCCTTTAATTAATTTATGCTGCATTTGTAGCTGTTGACTCAATAATAATCATTGCTAAAAGTTGTAGTTTTAATTCCACCCGAATAGTTGGAAGTTTTTGCCTCAGGGTCGTTCAAATAAAATATAAATCAGGAATTCATATGATGTAAATAAGTTAACAAACATGCTCTTAATCGAATGGAAGTATCGGCTATATATATATACACTATATATATGTATACAAGTGTGCAGTGTTGCATTAAAAGCATAATAATTTTAAATACTTTTATTTTATAATTAAAATAAATTTTAAAAAACTTCTTTTGGCACGACAAAAGTTTGAGTTGGGATTGGAGTTTAAAAATTCTTATTTTCAGTATAATTTTGAGCTATTCACACATATTTACAGTTAATCAGTTAAGTTATATGCTGGAGAGTACGAATAAGCTACGAGTTGAACTAAAATCGTGTTTCCTTCTCATCAAACTGGGCTAAAAAGTATATAGTACGAGTATATATAGATATATATCAGGTAGAATACTGGGCATTTCTAAGACTACAAGTACCTATATGTATATATATATTTGCTACAGAGGATTATACAATGAGCAATAAATGTGAATTTTAGCACTAAAATTTTCATGTTTTCAAAACTGAAAACTAAAATCAAACAAATCTAACGATTTTCAATATAATTTTGAGATTTGTACACTTTATGGAGAATTGTATTTTTTACTTTATTTTTAATTACTTTTTTTTTTGGTCTAAAGTTGTACGAATATGTTGGAAACATTTACCATTTATGAAATTAGACAACTACCGAAGGACTTGCGACAGTTGCCACAGTGTGCACTGTGGACCGCAACTATGTATTAGGAATTGGGTTACCATGGAGCTATGTATATTTCATATATATATACTATATACTTTATGCTATAATTAAACTACTTATGAGCGCAAGAGTCGAATAAAATCAATTTTAATTCGCAACTTTTTCTTTCCTTCGTTTCATTTCGTTTCGTTTTCTTTTCTTTTCTTTTTGTTAACATAACATTCTCAGATTCTCAGATTCTCATATTCTCATATTTCTATTAAATTATTTTTTATATTTTTTTGGTTTTTAATTTTCTTTTTGATTCTGCTTAAATTGCTCTTGGATCGCTGCTTGGAGTACTCCGAGCGCTGCGGCAGTCAATAGATTGTGGTAAGGAGACTTTTCTAGGGCAGGAGACGTTTGCTCCTTTCACTTGATATGAACCAAAGGATTGACGGGCTTTCTAAGCTGATTTAATGGGTTCTGGGGCTCTGCGCTTCCTGGGTCAGCACAATCTATTGACCGCTATTTACACCTGCGTGCCGTAATACTAGAGGGACACAAACTCCCCAGCGCCGCCGCCCTTGTCCGACGCTGGCTCCGCCGAGCCCTCTGACGTGCACTGTTCCTCCGAATTAGTCGCCTGCTCCTCCGCCTCATTGAAGAGTGTCTCATTCTCGTCCGGCAGCGATAGTGTGGAGTTACCCAAAGCGCCACTTGCTGTTATGCGGCGTCCCATGTTGTCGTACTTGGGATAGGCGCTGCTATCACCCACCACACCCACACCCACACCGCCTGTGCCGCTGCTGTTCTTGCAGAGTGGTCGCAGGGGCGTGGCCTCCACAATGGGCGGCGTGTTGCAGGCGGAGGGTGGCGCATTGTTGATGCAGCTGGCGCAGTTGGAGGCGGATACGGAGACGGGCACCGCTGTCGTTGGGTGATGGCATTGCACCACTGCTGTCACTGCGGGCGGTGGTGGTGGCGGTGGTAGCTCCATGTTGTAGGTAACGATCTCGTCGTGTGGATAAAGATTCGTTGCGGCTGCCGCCTGCTGCAGCGAGGTATCCTTCTTGAGGATGCCACGTCGGGTCGTGTGACGTGGCAAGGTGGCAAATTGGGAGACAGTTTGGCCATCGCTGGAGCTGCTCTGTGATGCTGTGGAATCTGCCGAGCATTGCACATCCTGCAGACGCTTCGGTATGTTGAGCAGATCCGGATACATGTTGAGATCGGCGCCATCAAGCATGTCCTGCGTGACGGAGACGCGTATGAAAATGTTGCCGAAACTGGGATTCGGCACAATGTTGGAGCAGAACTCCGGGGGCGGTGGGAAGACGCCCACATTCAGTGGGAACTCCTCCGACATTTGGGCGTGGCCATGCGAATGGGAGTGCGCGTGCCCCGGATGCTGCAGCTGCTGCAGTTGATGCGGATGCGAATGCGGATGATGATGCTGATAACTGGCCATGGAGGTGGGCACACTGATCAGTCCACAGGTGGGATCCTTCACCGTCATCAGCTGTTGTCGCATCAGCTGTTGTCCCTGCTGACCCTGACCCTGTGCACCTACAACTCCGCCCACGCCTCCGCCCTGCTGTCGATGACTCTCCACCGCATGAATCTCAATCTGATTGAATGCCAGCGTGGAATCCGTTTTGTTTATCGAACTGGGATTGTTATCGATGCCATAACTATCGCCACGATCGTTCGTCGTGGTCGTGACACTCGAGTCGAGCAGTTTCTTCTCCTGATCATTGAAACTGACACTGGACTTGACACCCGCCTTGTTGGCATGTCGATGCTGTCGCGTCGTTCGCTTGCAGAGACACACCACAAACGAGATGGCGATGAGCAGAAAGACGGTGCCAAAGATGCCCATGATCAGTCCGAAGTACCAAAAGGTCTCCGGTGTCTTGACCAGCACATGCTGCACTATTTCACTCAAATAGATGCTAATGTTTTGGGTCATGGAACCGATGAGATTACTGCCCGTGCAGGCATAGGTGCCGGCATCCAAGCTGCTCACATTGAACACGGTGAGATTGTTCCACATTTTGTCGGATGTAATGCTCTCGGCATCAAAGAGCACATTGTCATTGTCGAGGATCTTGCCATTGAGCTCCCAGCTCACCTCGGGCAGTGGATCACCATAGACCAGGCAGCTGAAGGTCGTATTACTGCCAATGTCTATGTTGGTGGCCTCTTCGTTGTTGAAAATCTCCACACGTGGTGGACAGCCAAAGAGCTCCTCGTCCACACTGTCCCAGTTGCGATCCTTCTGAGCCGGTGGCCCTTTGCAGACCAGACTCACCGAGCTGAGGCGACTGCTCACGTACCAGGTGCGAAATTTGCGTAGTTTGCAATTGCACTGCCAGGGATTCTCCTCGAGGGAGAGTGTCTTCAGATTGGTCATGTGCTGGAACACATATTCACTCAAGCTCTCCAGCAGATTGTTCTTGAGATTGAGAAACTCCAAGAGGTTTAGATTTGCCAGCGACATGGGATCTATGTAGGATATCAGACAGTCGTGCATGTCCAGCGTACGTAGATGCGGTAATATGGGAAACTGATAGGCGGATAAACGCTTCAGTGGATTACCATTGAGGTAAAGTATACGCAAACGATCATTCCCCATGAACGTGTCCTTGTCGAGCATCTCCAACTTATTGTCGGACAGATCAATCTCGACCAGTATCTTGAGATTGCGAAAGCTCTCCTTGTGTATGTATTGGACCTCCGATTTCTTCAGATAAATGCGCTGCAAATTGAGCAGTCCCAGTGCCGAGAACTCCTCTCGATTCAGATATGGAATGTGATTATCATTAAGCACCAGCACCTGCAGCTCCGTGCTCAAAGTCGTGGGTATGCTCGACAACTGCAGTGAACTGCAAATTGCCGACTTTTTGCCATTGGTCCATTTGCAGGTGCAGTTGGAGGCGCAGCTCTGTGACCAATCGTCACCCCAGCCCTCACCAATGAGGCTGGCGATGCACAGCAGCCAAAGCAGCTGACACCAAGCTGTGCGGTGGGCGGGAAGGGAGGCAGAAAAAAAGCATTAAAAATAAGTTAAAGAAGAGTTCTTTGTTTTATTTTGGCAAGCAGTTGAAACCAGTCACTTACCTGGCATCGGTTTGTTTCTTCTGCTTCTACTCCTACTTGGACTACCACTTTGACTCCTTCTTCTGCTTCTACTCCAGCTCGCTGTCATGCTGTGCACTGTTCCTCGTCTTGCTGCGCTTCTGGTCTTTGCCAGTCTGGGGCTGAGTCTGGGTCTGGTCACAACGACCCCGCCAATTGATGACTCTAAATGGCTTTGGCTGATTCGATTGCCATGTTTCACATCATGTTGCCGTCTTTGGCAAAAAGTGCTCCATTACACATTACTCCCCACCTTGCCTACTTTTGGCACAAAGCGAAATTTACCGCTGCACTCGATTCGATTCCGACTCCCAATCCAACTCAGACTCAACTTCGACAGATTTCTATTGATTTTTCTTGTTTGGCTTTCTTCCTTTTAGTCCTTGCACACTTCACTCCCTTGGTTCGACTTGTATGCAGTGTTGTTTGGCGTTAAAAAAGCTAGTTTTTGACTGGAAAAAAGAAGGCGCTTCAATTAGCTAGATTTTGAAATGTAGCAAGTAAAAAGATTTCTGTTGTCTCTAAAAATAGTTAATGTCCTTCACTGCCAAAAAAGGCCAAGTGCGCATCACTAGTCGTAGTGGCAACAGCTTTGGCAAAACTTTATCCGTCCATTCAAAGTTTCTGCAGCTGCTTAAATTCTTAAACTCTAGAAACTGAGGAATAGAGAGAATCATTTTCAGGAACAATGCGCATTGTGTAGTTGTCGCTGCTTTTGTTGTTCTTCTTGTTGTTGTGATTGTAATTGTAGTTGGCTTATTGGTAATCTCTATTTACAGAGTCTCGGCCAGTGAATGGTATGCCAAACAATGGTCAATAAGAATGGCCTATAACATAGAGGTAGCTTTAAAATCGCCCATCAACTACAATTTGTAATTTGTTGTTCATCTTGGTGTGGCCAAGGGGGTGTGGGCAATGGACTAAGTCAAGCCACTTGTGCCACACACAAACACACACACACAGCGCACAAGAGCACAACACAACAATGAGGTGCACCCGCCTCTTTGGTCCCTGTTCCCTTCGCCACTTGATGGCAGTCAAAGGCATCTTTACAAAATCAGCATCAAAAGCCTGTCGAATGGTTCCCCATTTTTTTTTTTGTATTTTCTGTGTTGTCCACCCCTCGTTCTCGCCCTCGTTCTCGTTCCCTTTCCCTCATTTTCCCTTTTTCACTTATTTTCTTTTTTTTTCTTGATTTTTTTTTTGTTTACAATTCAAAGTAAAGAAGCTTGAAAATGAGGCAAATGCGAAATTTGCCCAATGCTGCAAAAAGCAAAAACTGCGAATGCCTGAATTACCTACACACACAGAGCAAGTGCAAAAGGGAGCAGAATACACAGAGAGAGAGAGAGAGCGGGAGAGTGTGTGAGAGGGAGACACAAATATGCTCACAATGAAAACGTAAAATGCTCTGAAGGTTCATTTGTCAATTTGCCATTTGAATTTGTATTTGAGAAATTCACTTGGCCGCTTTTACGCTTTGTCCTGCCGCACTCTCTCATCCACTTCCACTCTCTTCCTTTCTTTCTCTCACTCACTCTCTCTCTCTCTCTCTCTCTCTCCCGCTTTATTTCAGTGTATTTTTCACTCTAACTTGGCTAAGATGCTTTGCCAATGCGGATAATATTTCCTGTGCCAGTGCAGCAGTTGGCACAGCGCAATTGCATTGCCTCCTCTAGTTTCCCCTCCCCAGTGGCTCTCTCATCTGCTTGCTGGCAATTCAACTGATTTTTTATCCACCTCCTTGCGACTCCTCGACAGTCTCCGTGGCTGCCACATGCCACACAGTGTCTGTGTCTCTCCTTCTTTCTCTCTCTGTCTCTGTGTCAGTGAGTTGTGCCTTACAATCGTCGACAGTTTTATTTGTGCTGCTTTATGAGCACACTCATAGTCATATACTCATACACACACACACACACACACTCGCACTCACTTGAAGAGATCCGCTGCGGCAGCAGACACTCACAGGCTCGTTGATATATTCATAAATGTGGCACAGTGGGCTAATTTGATGGCCAATTGCCAAAATAAAACCGTTGCAGAATATTAAAAAAATATTATGATAGCATCGCATCTCACTCTATCAATCTCTCTCTGTCCCTCTATTTGAAAATACTGCAGCCGCATATCGAAAAGCAAATCAATTAACTGATGTCCCCAACACACAAACCTTTATATACTTGTATTTAGTATATATGTTATAGTTATGTAGTTATAGTTATGGCTACAGTTCCAAATAACGAGTACAATGTATGTCATATTACGATTATAACTACTTAGATTGAAATGCCAGTTGCAGATGTGGCAAAAACACGATACAGTACTCAGTACTTAATACACTCGATACTTGCTGCTGATAAAATCGTGGCATTTTCGAAAAATGTGCCAAAGCGTGGGCCAAACAAAATCAGTTAACAGTTGACCCCTTTCAAATGCCATTGATTCTTAACGTAATTGGATCTTTTTGTGCCACGTTCCACGTGCCACATGTTACTGGCAACAACCCTCGCATTGTGCAAAGTAATTAAGCTTAGCTTAATTCACAGAGCTGACAAATAAAATTATTTGTGAACAAGCAGATAAGGTAGGCACGACTAGCGGTTATCTTGTAAATGTGTAATTATTGTAATGATAATGATAATGATAATTATAATTATAATTATAATGATAATGATAATGATAATGATAATGATAATTATAATGATAATGATAATGATAATGATAATGATAATGATAATTATAATTATAATGATAATGATAATGATAATGATAATGATAATGATAATGATAATGATAATGATAATGATAATGATAATGATAATGATAATGATAATGATAATGATAATGAGAATAAGAATAAGAATGATAATGAGAATAAGAATAAGAATGATAATGAAAATGATAATGATAATGATAATGATAATGATAATGATAATGATAATGATAATGCTAATGTTAATGCTAATGATAATGATAATGAAACAATAAAACTAAAGGTTTGGAATAAATAATTTAACAATAGGCATTTTCTATTTTATTCTATTTCTATTCTATTTTTACTCACAATGCTTTAACAACTCACTCACGTATGCAACAACTCAATTAAATTTTAAACTGTTTCATAATTATATAAGTATCAGTATAAATAATTTTAATTTCCCTTTAATGATGTCGAGCGTGGTTTGACAAGTTCAAAGGCAGGCAATGGGGCGTATAAGTAAGTTAATTAATTTAGAAGTGAGATTATGGTATGCAAAGCATATTGTATTGTACATTGTACACAATAGATTGTATATTGTGGACTTATTCGAATTTGTTAACTCAAATCATATTGTGGTACTCATTTATGGGCAGAAAGTTCTACGCACGAATAAATACAATAAACGAGTCGCAAACGACACTGAGTCCTGTATTTCTGTACTTCTGTATTTCAGTATTTATTGATGTTTTACCAAGTATTTACAAATGATGACATTAATACACGCTCTTATGTTTATTTGAATTGAAAACAATTGCGGATAAATTCATCATTATTTTCCACTCACACAATAAATGTCAATCAACTGAGTTTTGCCGGTCTATTCATAAAATCTGAATACTCTACTCAGTTGAGAGATTTGCAATTCGAGTTTTGCCTTGAATAAAAGCGGATAATTATAATTTGTAATACGAGAAGTTTCTTGGAATATTTGCACTCTGCCACTCGCAATTTTAGTTAATTATTCAGTTGCTCTTTGTAGGGCATTCATCAATAATTCCCTGACAACTGAGAGTCTTAGCCTTTGACATTTTAATATGAAATTTAATTTTCAGCTGCTCTTAATACAAGTCTTCACTATATATTTAATATGAGTAAGAAGAGTTTTTTTCTGGTTTATATTAAAATGGAGTCTAAAAAAAATGTTGTTAACTTTCTGTCACTTCTCGTTGCAGAATCTAATTGAGAAACAATTTCAGTTGTGGCTGTGGCTGCTGTAAGTTGAACTCTGGCACGCCCCCTCATTTGCGTACGTAATCAAATTGCATGCTTTGAAAACAAAACTTTTGCTGGACACAACAAAAAGAGGCGGTAAAAAGGACAATTCATTGCTCAAGGACCAACAATTAGAGTCTACGCTGCATTACCAAATTAAAATTGCAAAAAAAAATAGAAGAATACATGAAAACAAAAACTAAATAAACTTTTTCAACATTGCGAGAGAGCAAGAGAAAGGCAGAGAGCGAGATAGAGTGAGCGGAAATTATGTATTGGAAAGTTTTCATTGACGTCGTTCACTTTGCACCACGGTGCGTATGCAAATGCTTTGAATTTGCTTTTACTTTTAGCATTGCCTCCTTTTCTAACGCCTCGACAGGCTGCTGGCGCCGCCCATGTCGTTATACCCGTTACTGGTTGTGCACAGGGTAGCTAAAATTTACTTAAGAAGCACACCAACGATGCTTTTTGAATTATTGTATAAAATAAACTCTTTGTTCCGACGATGATGAGTCATCGTAGCATCTTAAAATCGTTTAAAACTGTTTGCCATTAAAATTAAAATAGTTAAAGTTACGCCCCATTTAGTTGTTAATAAAAGTTTATTGTTAATAATCATTAATTTAAACGATTTGCTGCGTATACGCAATGAAAGCGCCAAAAAGTATGCAATAATGTTAGTGTATCTGCTGTTTGGGAACATTTACTTTGAAGAAACTTTGTAAGGGGTATCTTATAGTCTACTAACACTTTCTAACTACCTTTTGTTATGCTGCTATTTGTTGTTGCAAACAAGCACGTGCGAATGTGCGTGCAAATGCAAATGGCGATAGAAAACTTTTTAAATTGAGCAAACATTAACGAAAAGGCAGGCAGGAAGCAGGAGAAGAACAACAAGAGATGATGAAAAAGTGGAACAAGCTGGAAGCTCTTATCGCCAGCTTGTCGAGTCGCCTATTTGTTTTGCCTGTTAAGGCAACGGCAAATCTTTCAAGGACAAGAAGCCAAGTGTAAACTGCAAAACTTGTGCATAAACAGCAGCAGTAGGAACAGGAGTAGGTAGACAAAACTGTAGCAGGAACAGAAGCTGGAACATCAGCAACATCAGCAACAGTGGAGGCAACTTGGCAGCCAGCAAATCCGCATATAAACGGAAAAATGTCACAGAAAAATAAAATTAATGACACTTTGGCCGTCTCAGGCGCAGATTAGTGACCGTGTTGGAGTTTTATTGCTGTGCGGAAATGGAAATGGTTTCATAAACACACTCACACACACACGTACGTACGTGCACACACATGCACAATGGGCAATGCAATTATCTGTCAGTGTTGTACGTGAGTGAAAGAGAGAAACTGAGAGGAAGAAGGAGCAAAGAATTTGCAGTAACAGGACATTCGCCTTTGGAGGCCAGGGCTACAGAGAAAAAGGTACAGGACTCAAGCAGAGACCCACAAGACGCTTAACCCTGTCATTGTTGTTGCACTTACACAGCGTTGCTGTTGTTGCTGTTGTTGTTAACTGTCAGAGCTTACAATTGTTTGCCATCGTCGTTCTGGTCTGCACTCTATGGCTAGCTGCAGTTCCGTTGCCAGCAGCTGCGTCTGTCGCGTTGCACTTGGCAGCTGAAACAACTGAAAACCATTTGAGTTGACGTCGCTGCTGCTGCGCTGCCGCTGCTGCAGAAATCATCGACGTCAACAGCGACGCCAGCAACATGGACATGACCTCAGCGACATGGAATAATTTTGGGAAGGATGCTGCGATGAGGCAGCATTTGTGTGTACAGCCACTGGCCAGGCCAGGCAACAGTATATTTGTGTGCAACCGCAAAAATACACAGTAGCCAAGAAGAACAACAACAGCAGCTACAGCTACAGCTACAGCAGCAACAACAAGAACAAGCAAACAGTATGATGAGGCACCAGCAGAAACTGAAGCTGTGGCAGCAACAACAACAGCAGCAAGAAGCAAGCGACAATAAACAGAACGATTGTAGACACACAGACACACACACACACTCACACACACACAGGCAGCTGGTTTGTTTGTGCATACATATTTTGTCACACGACAGACAATTGCAATACAAACAAACGTGAAGCAAACAGAACTGTGAACTGCCGCAAACCGGAAGTGGTAGATGCAACAGCGACTAAAGAATAAGATGAAGAAGAAATGCCACAATGACAACGCAGGAGTTCAGTACACAAGGACACTAAGAACCGAGAGCTGAAGTGTAAGAACTGAGGACGAAGCACTGAGAAGCAAAGCCTGGCTAAGGCTAACAAAGCTGGCAGCGTCTGTGCTTTGCTGCTCACAAGATAAGAACTTGGCCAAAACGGAAGAGGCTAGCGATCTATTACGACACTGTACACACGCACACACACACACATATACACACACACTTGAAGCGACGAGGTGTGCCGCAAAAGTTTTACCAAATTGGTTAATAAATCACATAAAGTTTTAGGGAAAGTCTTGAGATTATGGCACAAATTGTACAGGAAAGTGGGGTAAATCGAGATAATTTTGCTCAAAATAGGCAAAGGTTTATATAGGGTGTAGTAAAATACATGGAAACTATTTGAAATTAATCAATTTAGTGTAAGAAAATACATTTCTTTGTTAAAAAAAACTTGTAGGAAGAAATAGAAAAGAAATGTAAAGAAAAATGGTCGGAAAAACAATTTAAATTCTGGTTTATTATTGTACACACCTCGAGTTTGCATATTTCATTCATATAGAAGAATGACTGTGTGTGTGTGCTGCACTGCAGCGGCCATTGAGTGAAGTGGAAGTGTGTTAAGCAAACAGCAGCAGCAGCAGCAGTAGCAGCAGCTGTAGCAACAGTAGCAGCGGGAGCAACAACCACAGCAGTAACAACAACAATAATAATAATGCAGCCTCCGTTTGGCTGCTAACCGAAAAGGATGTTGACTTGGTTTTGAGGAACTGCAGTTATTCGTATGGCATACTCATATATTCATTTACTTGACGTGGCCCAAACCCACAGGAACTGCTGCCCTGCCCTGCCCTCCCCCAACACACTTTGTTCCCCAGCACCAACAGTGGATGCAGCAGCTGTTATTATGTGCAAATTTTGTATGCAGACAAGCCCAAAATTAGTTGCATTTCCTTAGGAGACAAACAGCTGAACAGGATGAGAGGGAGATGGAGAGACTCAGACTAAAAGAGAGTGAAAGAGAGCGCAAAGCGAGTTTTATACGTGCATACGAAAATGTTTCATAAGCCAAAACCGCAGTGGATTGCGGTGCAGCCTCTGAATGCGGCCAAAGCAATGCGGAAGAATATTAAGCGAATTTTAAGTGCTGCATATTAAAAAGACAACAAAACAAAATGGGGAAGAAAACATAGAAAGGCCAACAAATTAAAGCAAGGCAACAAGGCAAAAAGAGGGTCAAGATTTGATTCATTTGCCGTTTTAGTGATTCGCACTCATACGCAAAAAAATAAAACAGAAACTTCAACTTCAACTTCCACTCGAGATAACAATTCTCCTTGGATTTAAAACCAAAGATTTTCAAACTCACAAACAAACAACAACAACGAAGAAACAGAAAACTTTTCAAACATTTTGTGTTATTTAACTTTTATTTGTTCATTTCATTCTTTATGACGCTCTAATATGTCCACGGGGCATTGGGAATTGTCTGGGCACGAGTGGCTCTCGGTAGGGTCTGCAAGGGGGGAGTACTGACAACTGGCAAATGATTTCACAGCACTCGTTTCAAATGTCGAATCTGAATCTCCTCTTTTTAGCCATCTCTTCGTTTTCTATTTTTTTTATGTTCATTGCCCTGTCACCTTTTGTGCTTTGTTCAGGTGTCTGTCTGTGGATGTACATTAATGCGTATCAGATGAGTCACAAAACGGTTTAATGTGTCAAATAATTATGTTGCTAGGGTTGATTTTCAGTTAATTAAAAGTGTCATTAAACTGAAGTCAATAGCAGCACAAATCGCCAAAACTAAAGCTTCAAATTAAAATTACGTATACGTCAAACGCATTACAGCAAAAGTTGTACAAAAAAACAAACAGCGCGAACTTAATTAAAAATTAGAAATTATGATTTGTTTATAATTTAATGCGGTAGATTTTAGTTTTTTGCCATTGGTAGAAAATGTGTGTAAAACAAGTTTTTTATCTATTTTAATTTTGGGGCATGAATGAACGAATTTTAAGCCACTAAATTAATTTAATTAATTATTATTTTCTTACTGAAGTAAAACAAGTTTTATGTTTAGTTTAAATATAGATTTTTCTCTATTTCACGCTCCGATTTCAGTACTTTAAACAAATTTAATCTAGCCATAAAAAGTTATACAAAAAACTGTATATATATTTAACTATAATCCTTACAGGATGCCAATGGCAACCGTTGTGGGAGTTCATTATTAATTGACAACTGTTGGTGTAAGCGACTAACGGGAATTTGGAGTCAAATAGAGAATTCTTTTGGATTTGTGTGCATCGTTGGCTTTTTAGCTAATTACAACAAACTTACAGCTGCAATTGGTCAATGACCAGCTGAGTCTGACCCAATTAGACAAGCATTCCAAATGAAAGCCAGGGAGTGGCTAAAAGGGAACAAGCAGCAGATGGAAGTGGGGAAGGAGGAGTAAGTGGGTAAGCAGGATTAGAAGAAATTGATGGGGATGGATGATCCTCAAGCGCCATTCATTTGAAATTCCCTTTATGGAGTGTGTAGTAAAGTAGTTTCCAAATTTTTGATTCCCAAACTTTTGGCAAAAGAAACCGGAAAAATGCACAAAGAAAAGCAGAAAACTGTGCGTGTTGTCAATTATAAAGGCATCAGCAACAGCCAACTCCCAGGGCTGCTGAGAACGAGGGCTGCAGCAGCATTTCGTAGGCATTGAAAGGCTAAAAAGTTAATGTGCTCAGCGGAGGCCCAAACGACAACTTTTGTAATATATTTTAACGCTCGAAATTAGCTTATAAATACGAAATACTTAAATTTGTTAGTCTGCAGTGGGAGTCGGAGTGGGAGTGGGAGAGGGGGAGTGGGAGGGGAGAAGAGCGAATGAATTTATGGGGCATACAAAAACCTCGAGTCGTGCATTTTTCATGCAACGCTTTTATAGCTTAACAAAGCTCTTAATATGATGAGCAACTACTAACAAGTTTGTGTAGTGCATGTTGCCAAGGCAGCAGGCCCGTAGCTCTAGGCACTAGTCTCAGTTTCGGTTGGGTGACAAACTTGCAAAACTTAACTCGTTGCCAACAGCTGAAGACGAAGCTGAAATTGAGGCTGTAAAGCTAAAAGATGTTACTGTAACTATAACTATAACTAAAAAACAGCAGTTTCTGCTGTTACAGTTCGAGTCCAGTTTTAGCCAGCAGCCACTTGGCCTGCTTTATGTGTGGGTGGGCCAGCGAGGGACCGAGTGGGACAGTGTGGCCGTGGCCCCCTTGGACGCGTTGGGAACTGCTTTTGGGCCTGGTCCCAATCGCATCAACAAAGCGCCAGTTGCTTTAGTTTAGTTTGATTCAGTTAGTAGTTTAAGAGTTAAGTAGTTTTCTAAAGTTTTATGAATTATTAAGAGGATTTGCGAGTTTTCCGCTAGCCTTTCAGTTTCTTACTGTCTCTTGGCCACTGCACGCTTTTCCGCTTTGCCATTTCCCATTTCCCATGCTTTCCACGCCAGCCAGTGTCCATTTTTGTTGCTCGTCAGCAAGTGCCTGAAAAGCTGTCGAAATATGCAGTTTCCACTTTGTTTTTTTTTTTTAATTTTTCATGACAAATTCTGGCGAATTGTTGTTGTTGTTGCTGTTGTTGTTGCTGCTGCTGTAGCAAATATTAGTTGAAGCGTTGACTTGCTGTTGCCTGCCCCACGGCCAGCAGTGGATTTTTGGGGCACGTTCGCTTCAACAAAAATTAAATACTTTTTATTGTCAATAAAATTATAAATGCAAATTATAATTTTGTGCTGCCGTTGGCCAATTAGGCACAGTCCGCCCCACCCACCTACGTCTGTTATGCTGCCAGCGCAAGATAATGTGCCTCAGTCCACTGCCACACCCCCTGCTGCCCCTTTTAGCCCCTTTACGCTCTTAGTGCCCCACTCCAGTTGACAATGGACGCCACTGATTCTGACGTCAATGGCAATGGCAAATGTTGAATTAAAAGTTGAACATGTCGCACCACCACAAGCAGTGGGTGGTGGTGGTGATGGTGGTGGCTTGTTGGGCAGGTAGGCGTGGCGGTGGACGGGGGAGCGAGCGTGGCTCGTTGGGGACTTTGGCATGTTAATTCACTTTGCGAATTGTTGTGTCGTTGCTCGTTTGTGGCTTTGGCTTTGGCTGGAATGCTAATCATGCCTAGGTGAATTCAATAACAACAACAACAGCGGCAACCACTGACAACAACTTTGTTGATTTGCTAAGTGAAACTTCGATTAAGCGTCCACAAACACACACGCACACACACACGCACACAAATAAACCCAAAGGGAGAGGCAGAGCGAAACACGCTAACAACTGTTGGCTTTATTGGTTCTTTGCGTACATTTTCCTTTTTGGCTTTTAGGTTTTGGGCAGTTTTTACGCCGCACTCATTTGGGCCATCTTCATACCGCGTGCACTGCGTTAAGCGCTGTTAAAGCGGCTCAAGCTTTGCAGCAAAAGCTAGAAGGAAAACACACACACACACACACACAAACTTTTCTCTCCACGTGAAATTTGTTATGCTCTATTTCTTTGTAAAGCAATTACCGACCCACATATTCCCGCTATATAAACAAAAAAAAGTGTAGCCTACATATAGGCTGCTAAGCGAGTATCTATAGCGGTAGGGGAGTAGGGGAGCGTAGCCGGGGCAGGTCCAATTTGTGAATAGGAGTAATAGAAGACAGCATCGCTATACGAGAACGATTGGAAAGCAAATTGGTTTATACATATACCTATAAACTGAAACCGGATTACCATGGCACAGTGGGGCAAAAACATGCCAGGAAGTTGGGCAACAAGTTGATGGGGAAAGGACTTTAAAATGTAGTGGATATGGTAATTTATAGCATAAAAGTGTGGTAGAGAAGTGATTATGTTCTCTCGAAGGCATTTAGTTCTTAAGACTTTTTCTAAAAGAAATATTTAAACCTCTTAAAAACAGTTAGATCTTTCATTATTTACTATCTATTATTTTTCTATAATACAGCAAATATTTAAAAACAAATTAAAGTCATTTATTTTGACCCGAACTAAATAAAATTTAATTTATATTTTTCCCCAGTGCCTTCTTCTAGTACCACAAATATTTTCCAACGCCTTTTTGCTGTGCGGCAATAAGTCCATAATAAATTATATTGGCATGAAATTAAGCCCCTAATCCCACAATTTAAAGCACGCTTTTTATGGCCAAATTGCAGAAAAACTGCTAAAAATTGTGGCTTTTAAATATTTTTGCTACATTTCTGATCAAATAAATTCCTTTCGATTTCTTGGTCAAAGTTGAATGCCATTTAGCGGCGAGTTAACTTACTTCCGTTCAATGTACGCATTTTAAATAAGGGTTAGCTTATATTTAACCCCTAAACAGCCTTAACCCTTTGCTGCTGTTGCATTATTTAACCCTATTTGATATACATACAAGTATATAACTGAAATGCTAATCAAAGTACTGTAATAAATCGATTTACATAAATCTATTTACAACGCTTGGCGCAAACTTATTAAGAATTAACATTAAACAATACACACACATTTTTGTAGGCAGCACTGTGATATGTGTTGTGTTTAGTCACTGTGCGGCACGTGGCATTTTCAGGCCTCTCCACCAAAGGGGAGTGAAATGGAAAGTGGGCAAAGTGAGGAAAATTTGCAAATTTTGCATTTGTTGCATTTGCTTGGAGCACTATATAAATAATCGATAGCTTTTACGCCAGAGACCCCGAAATGGAGCCATCAACAGGCGTAGGTGTGAGGGGGTTGGGGGAGTGGTGTGGTACAGTGGGGTGACCAGCGAATGAATTTGTGCAGACAAAATTTATAAGCGCATTACAAGCGCTCGTGTAGCTTGCGTGATTTCTATGTGTGCGTGTGTGTGTGTTTGTGCTAGGGGCATTCAAGGGGTTCAGCGAGGGTCTGTCAATTGGGGTCGTTGGGGTTCGGTGTACACGAAAGTGCTTACAAAGCGTTTGGCGATTAATCAGTTTGGCAGCCAAAGCAAAGCACCTACAACTGATGAAAGTTAGGAATTTTAGTGAAGCAAAGTGCGCGCTGGCGAGTCCTTGAAGGCGCTGCGACCACTGTGCACAGCGAAAGGCAAAAAAAAAGCAAAGAGCGCACTGCGAGCTGAGTGAACTGAACTCAGTACAGCAAACCAAAAGTCGTTTTGGTGGCTAATTAAGTCAATTATGCACTTAAAGCTTCAAGTAGCGTGCAACACCAGCAATGGCAGCAGTTGCAGTGCCAGCCAGCCACACCCCACTTGGCTGCATTCAGTCAAACATCAAAGCTAGTCACGCTCTCATCAGGCTGTCTCTGTCACGCACTTGCTGCCATTTTCTGGCTTTTTTAATAATAAAATGGCTGGAAACAGGAAATAACTCATACGCGCCGTATGCCGCATGCTGTATGCTGTATGCCGCATGCCGCACTCGCCATACATACATCAGCGACAGCCGCCGACGCGAGGCGAAGCGTTGTTACATTTCTTGCCATTGTTGTTGTGCCTCAAGAGGCAGTGGGGGTGGGGAGGTGATAGGAGACTGAGGGCAGAGTAGTATTTATAAGGACGTGTTACTTACTTACGCCAGTCTTATATATATTTCATTGCCTATACATGCCTTATGTAAGTTGCCTCGCCTTCCCACCCCCACTCCTGCTCTTTATGTATGTATTGTATAAAATGGCTGCTTTTGCGGCTCTATATGCAAACGTATATGTTAATATATATACAAGTAACCAAGTGTGTGTGTGTGTGTTGGTGTGTATTTATGTGTATCGCAGACACGAGAAACGATTTATCTCAATTTACATACTAAATGACAGGCAGAGCAGCTCATGCACTGCTCCTTCTGCTAGAGTACAGTGTTAAAAAGGGGCAAACGGGAACGTCGACGTTCAGCAACACTGGAAATATTTAACATTGTTGTTTTCTTATACTTCTACTTATTCTTATTCCTCTGCTCGAATGGACTGCATTGGCCTTCAGCTTGGCAGCACAATGGGTCCAGCGGTTGTTAAATGAGGCCCAAGCATTGATTTCACTTCACGTGAATAATTGATTAAATGCAGTAATCGAGAAGTATACAGGTGAAAATCGGATAATTACAATTTCATGCTTAAATTAATTGAAGTGCCGTGGCAAACAAAAGGATCTCTGGCAGTAAACTTCACTATATACATATTCATATATATAAATACATATTCATATATAAAGTTCCATTATTAAATATGCATTCCTTTGTTTGTCAATTCCACCACTGGAATTATTAAAATCTGATTTAAGCATTCTCCTCGTGTCCTTAACTATCAAAGTGTTTGCCACTAATTAATTTTTGATTAAACTATCTTATGTCAATATTGAAACTTCTTTCATTCTGTTATTTAACTTGTATTCCGTTGGCAACTTTACTTCTGATGTGGTTGGCAAGCAGCAGCGTGAAGTTTGGCAACGTTGCTTACTTTTTGCTAAGCAAGTTTGATTAAACAAATAAATGAAATGTTTGAAATGAAATTGATTTTTAGTATTTACTTTAAAGAGTTTTATATAAAGTAGTTTAATAAGAAATAAGCTGCCTTCGAGTTGGCAATGCTCGTTAACAGTTATGTGCTTGGTAACTCAATCGTTTAGCCAATTAAAGCAGATTACGTCGCTAGTTTGTGTGCAGTTTGTACCACTGTGCGCAACGCCCACGCTGAAATCGCTCGTCACTTGTCAGTTGCGTAAATGTAATGAAGGCGTTCGATGTAATAAATGCAAAATTTCAGTGACGTTCAAAACGAAATTACAAGCAAAGAGGCAAACAGTCATCAGTTTACTGCCTTGGCAGACAGCAGACAGGCAGCCAGCAGTCAGTGTGGAGGTAGGGGGCGTGCCACCAACTGCCTTACTGACTTATATATACTATATACCAACAAATTGTAGTCTACGTACAAAGTGAAAAACCTCAAGCTAAAACCAAGAAAAGCAGAGCTTAGCACCGACTTTGCTCGCTTCGTTCATTTGGCTGCTTTGTGGCTTTTCAAGCTAACAACAAAAGCAACAAACAACAAACAACAAAAAAAAAAGATTTCGATTCTTTTACTAAATGTGCACATAGTGTGTTTTCCCCGAGTGTCAGCACGCCTTAGACTTTTAATAAATATTAAAGAGCGGTGTCAAAAAAAATTAGTCAATATGTTTGCCAAGAGGGCGGGAGTGGGTGGTCGGGGTGGTAGACAAGTGCCGCGGGGCAAACAAATATCAAATTACTCGAATAAAATATTGAGCGATTGCTTTTCTGCTTTTTCCGCTCAGATCTCAGTCTCGCAGATTTCTTAAAGCAGCTGCCAACTTCTCTGTGGTTCAACATTTTGACAAATGTGCTACAAACGTTTATTGTTTTGGCCCACCCCTACCTCACCTCACGTGTCCTTGGGGGCGTGTTGAGGGGGCGGGGAAGTGGTCGGACAAAGCCATGTCTGCTGCTTTCACTGGATAATTTAATGGTCTTTTACTATGAATTTTGCAGGTCCACCGACTCTTTGTTTCCCCTGCCACGCCTCCACCCCCCTCCACACACACACACACACAGAAGCGGTGGGCACTTTTTGGTTTCGCATGTTTTGGGACTTTGTAAGTTATTTCTTTTTACAAAAGAGGCGCAAAGTTGCGTAAATTATTGTTAACGGAGGCGTGTGCATTGGGTCGCTCTGGGGCCTTGTTCCACCTAATACCACATAGAGTGTGGCCCTGGCTCTATTTGTGTGCCCATGTGTGTGTGTGTGTGTGTTGTTTGTGTTTTTGTAGGCCAAGTCGAAGGCGGCGCTTTTGTGTATTTGAACTTGGCAGTGCGTTAAATTGTAAAGGCCTCGGAAAATGCGACATACTCCCACACACACACACAACTAAAATAACAAAACACACACACGCAGGTAGAGAAAGCTAATCCCAGGAAGTTGCTCAGATTTGCCAGATTACTTGTAGAGCAATGCGAATAATCGAAGTCCGCGTCCAAGTCCTCGAAAGGTTGCCGCGACCTGCTTTAATCGCCTTTGTTAATGATTACGGCAACCAAATAAAAGCAGCTAAAAATACAACCAAAATGAAGATTATTTTAATGCAGCATTTTGATTAGGCACGTGTGTGTCTCTGGTACGTATGGAATCAGGCAAAGATTCAGATACAGATACAGTTCGAGGTATAAGCGAGGTATAAGACTCAGACTCAGGCTCAGTGAAAGACTCAGTCTCCGTCTCTGTCTCTGTCCCTGGCACAAATCCTTCTTGTTTCTATTTGCAATGTCAACGCGAATGGGAATCCAAAAGCAATTGCAAATACAAACACAAATACAAATACCATTCAAGTTTGGCTATCTATGAATATTCATGAGTGTGTGTGACTGCTTAAGATACTGCTATCAAGCAGACTGGCAGACAAAGCAAGAGCAATGAGAGCAGTGAGAGACAAAGAGAGAGGGAGAGGGGGTGGTACAATTCCAATGGCACGTTTAAAGCTAAGCACACAATTGCAAACAAATGTGGCCAGATAGGAAATAAAATCATCGAAAAATATGTTTGCAAGTATTTGTATCTAAATACGCATACATATGCATGGGCACATATGTACACACACCCACACACCCTCCCACCCATACATCACATAGTATCTATAAGTTTTTGCTGTTATTCATTTGATTGTTTCATGTTTTGTGTTATTTGCTTGTTGCCGCTGCCTACCCCGCTCCCCCCCAGCTGAGCTGAGCAGCAGAAGATACTTATTAAACCTATTACCTGCCAGATACAGATAAATTTCACCACAAGTAACACAATCGAAAGCTCAAGCAAAACAATGCCCTAAGTCTGCAAATTGTATACGAAGCACCTAATTTAACTTTTGATTGCATACTTTTGGGCTTAATTATGAATTATTCACACACGCGAGGGTGGCCCCAAAAGTAGCAGTAGCTCAAGCCGAAAGCAGGCAGGCAAATAAATAAGAATAATAATAAATAAAAAATAATCAAAGTTTTTAAGGAAAGTAATTTTGGCCAACAAAACAAATCCGTAGAGCAAGTATAGCAAGCGAGCAATTTGTCAGCTTGATTTTCGCTTGGTTTTCTCCACATTTTCCAAAATGTTCAATCAATATGCGAATTGAAGCTCTTTGCGTCTGTCTCGCACTTGCTCTCTTTGAAATGCATAACATGTCTTCATGCTCGACATTTATTCAATGCCACTTTGTGGTTTACCCTCTGCTCTGCAGACGCAGACAATTCATTTGACAGCGCTGTCAGCTTTTAGCGGCTAACAATTTTCAAGACAGCCAATCAAAATTTGGAAGACACACTTGAAGCCAGTTAGCTTTATAGGGACTAAGTATAATTTTAAACATTTTTCCTTAAACTATTCTTACCTACCTCGCTTGGCTATAAACAGGCAAATTATATAATTAAAGTGTTGGAAAACTGTATGATGTGATTTGGCCATAAATTAAATGACTTTACATACAGGCAGTAGCCTGTCAATTGCACTAAAAGCTGCTGCCAGTTGAGGGATCGATGTGCTTATATTTGGCTTTAATTTAAAGTGTTTCGAAAGTATCTGCTCTTGAAGGCATGGCTTAAAGAAGTCACTGAGAAGCTGACAAATTGGTAGCTTTTTTATCAAACTTTTAGTGCATATAAAAAGTTTTTTAGGGCACTTAAATAGTTTCAATTGAGGGGCTTTCAGTAAAATTAAAATGAAGATAAGAAATAAAGAAATTTAAAATGTTTTTTATATATGTCTAAAGTTGAAAAAAGAAAGCGCTGCAAATAAATGTAATTTCAATTGCCTTCTGATGCATTGAGCAATGTCTAATCAAGCAAACAATTAAAAATGTCTAACTAATTATATTTTGGAATGGTCTAATGGACTTGAGAGTCCTTTCTTAGACTTCAGTGAAAAACTAAGACAACTAAAATAAAAGGGGGAAAATGTGTGGAAAACTCTTGAGCTGAATTTGCAGTGTTTGAAGCTGTTGGTGATGCTGACGCTGACGTTAATGACCGTCAATAAAAGCCGTGCTCAAGTGGCAATAACCGTGGCCGCCTTTGGGGGTTTCAACAATGGCAAACACGGCCAAGCAATTAATGTCAAAGTCAATATGCCTTATCGCGCCGTTAAATGTAAAGGGTATTAAAATAAAATAAATAACGCAAAAATCAGCAGCGCTAAAATTAAATCGAACATCAACAATCTGCGGTGGCAGCTCAAAAACTAAAGGGAATGAGAAAGGACGGATGGTTGGGGGCGTGGCGGCAAGGAGCAACTCATCGCGTTTGTGGCAAGCAGCATTAAGAAGCATCATGTCCATGCCGCGTGCCCCAGAGCACGTGGTAAAGGGCAACAACAGTGGGGCGATGGCAGCACAATAATCAGCGGGTTGGAGTGGAGTCGGCGACTCCGTTGAACGCAACGAGCGCCAAGGAATCAAACGAAATCAACGAGGCATCCAGCAACTTGGTTATCCATCCCATTGCCATCGCAACAGTCTGCTTCGTGCGCCTCAAGCGCTTTTCTGTATCTTCTATTTATTTTCCTTTTCGTTTTTTCTTTCTCCTTTCTACTGTTTTTTCTTTTTGGAGTGCAGCTCGTTAGGCACGACCGAGCAGACAGCACGGGAGACGCGCAAGGACATAAACAGCAATGGCAGTCTCATTGAGAGAGCCGCTGGGTGTGGCGACTGTTCCACCGGAAGCGAAAAAGCAGACTGGGTGGGGTGTAGGGTATCTGTAAGGGGGGTGGGGGTGTGTAGCGCCTCTTGGTGTCGACAATCGCGCGTGGCAAGTGGAAAGTGGCAAGTTGATGGAGAGCGGTGCCAGCTCCTCGCTTAAACGTCAATTCTGAGCGCGTTGCATTTACCAGTTTCAGCTACACTGATCGAATAAATGGACGGTGGGAGAAATCAAGTATACGCAGTGTTCAAGCACGAACATATTATATTAACAGAAATTAACAACGCAGCGATTATTTTATGAAACGATGTAAACCTTAAATTTCTAATCTATGAATATACTTGTCTATCTATGCTTGCGACCCGTTTCCATGCTTGGCAACGAAGCCTAAGATAAAAATATTTCTAAATATAAAACCACGCTCTGTCCTGTGCGTGGGGTACAACACCAAATTCTTAGAGGAGAGCTGTACTCCGCTGTAATTTGTAGCTATATAAGGCCTAGGATTTTAAGAAATAAAGTTAGTTCAATTTTTGTGCTCAACCAACCAAGTCTTGATGTCCATTTATTCAGCAGCTTTAAATACAAAATTCTTCGTGTAAAGTTTTTCTAGTTTTGTATCATTAAGTTTTTTCAGTTTTCACAGACATTTTGAAGTCATGTTTTCTCAAACTTTTGAAGAAGTTACCCCTTTTCCATCTTTTTTCCCCTACAGCAAAATAACCACATTTTCTATGGTTTCATGTGCTCAGATGTAAGGTCTTAATTTTGACAATAGAAACTTAATTTAAGCACATGTTTTTGTCAGTGTAACACTTCAGCTTTCGCTTTATCCCAAGCTTTCTTATCCCTTTCTTCGTCCCCACTATCTGTCCGTCGCTCCGTGCGTCCATCTGCCTGTTCGGTCAGGAGCCAATCTGTTTGGCACTTTGTTTGTCGCTACCAACGTTGCCGTTGCTGTCGACCCCAATTTACAATGCTTTTTGTCTGGCTTTAGCCACGACAACGGCTATGACTCCGGTTCAGTGTAGTTGTCTGTGTCCGTGTCCGTGTCCGGGTCCGAGAACAGCGGCTCGTGCAGCAGCAACAGCTTCGACGACGACGATGATGACGACTATAGCTTGAGGATTCGTGGTTCGTGGTCCCTGCGCCTCACAGTCTCTGATTTCGAATGTGCGGCGTATCTTAATGCAAAAAGCTGTCAACGAAGACAGCGACGTTGATAGCATGGAGATGGGCGGGGCAGGGGTATGGGGATGGAATATTGGCAGCTGTTAACAGGTAATCCTCCCTACCGCGCACTGACATCGTCGCATAATTCAACGCAGCTCACGTAAATTTTTAAGTTTCGTCATTAAGATTATGGAGACTAACAAAATTTTCGTTAGCGCATGCACAGAATTTATCATCTGCTCGTTAAACGTTGGAATGGACAAAGGGCCAAACACACACACACATACATGTGCCCACAGATAAGAGGACACAAAACTGCATCGTATACAATTTAAACACTGCGTGTAACTTGACACTTTCATAAGAAAAACTAAGCACATAAGCAGCTTAGTGGATGCACAACAGTAAAAACTTCACAGTTTTCACTTTTAGATAGAAAGATACTTTATGTACTCAAAGATATGCTATCGAAACTATTAAAAGCTCGCCTAAGTGCACAGTTGTGTTGTAAAATTTTAGTTATTAAATGCAAAGAGATTAACAAAAAAATAAAAAAAGAGACTAAAACTATAACAAAGAGTTTTAAGCAATGTTTGTACAAGTTTATAAATGCAAAGCGAATTAGAGCAGAAATCTGGTTTGTTTACACAAAACAGTAGAGTTGAGTATAACAAAGTTTAAAATTAATAAAATATAAAGTACTTGCTTTACTTTAAATAATACTTTTCAGCAGCTTAAAACTTTTAATTATTTACCTGCGCTCTCAACTCGACACGAGTTGCTCAAGTTGACAAAAAAAAAAACAGTCGAAAGTTTTTTTTAGCAGGAAACTGCCTTACGATTTATCAATAATCGATGAAGTTATGAAACTCGTAATAAATATTTATGTGTATTATATATATATATTTAAAATTAACTTTCTTGATGTAGGCAAACTGCCACGTTTCGCTAGGGAAGCATGTCAATGCCACTTAGTAGAAAAAAGGAGGAAAGCAGAGAAAAAGTATTGAAAGTCAGCGCATTTTGCTTTGAATTCTCGTCTTTACCTTCAGTTATATACATATACATTCATATATATTATGTTCACTCAAATTCTAAATCTATCTCCGTTTCACTCTTTTCTGCTTGGTGTGTCTGGTCTCACTCTCTTTCCCTCCTTTGGTCACATTGTGCAGCGACGTCAACACGTGCCTAACGCTAACCTTTTACCAATCCCAATCCCAAACCCAAAGAAATGGATTCTACACCCAACTCAACTGGGAAAATGTCTCCTGTTGTTGTTGTTGTTGTTGCTATTTTTCCTGTTGCCGTTCTTGTTGTTGGTTGTGTAAGCAAATTGCCCAATTTTTTCTTGGTTTACTTCTGTTCACTTTGCTCTTTTTATTTATTTTTTTTTCTCTTTGGGCTTTTACAAGCTGTGGGGGCTATCAACGTATTATCTTGTCAAAGGAGTGCAGCTCGAAATTGTTATGGCAAAAAGAGAAACAGCAACAATAACAAAAGTTCTACAAATAGAGGACTGAAGAGCGGGGATCTATGTCCCCTGATCTATGCTAGCGAAAGTGAAAAAAAGAAGTGGAAAGACCCAAAAGAGAAAGAACGTGAAAAGTATCTGGTTGCTAGTTGGTTGCTTTACTCAGCTGCTTTTCCTACCGCTGCTGCTGCTGCTGCTGCTGCTACTGCCGTTCGAAAGCAATAATCTAACATTTCAGCACATTTTACAGTTCACTGAATTAAATAAAGAAACTTTGAGCGCACACACAATGTGCGTGTGTGTGCGAGTGTATGGATGTCTCTGTGTGTGTGTGCTCAAAATGTATCCACAAACTCAAAAGGGACAGTTAACAGAAGACAGCCCGCCATCGTCTTCATCTCCATGTTCTCGTCTTCGTCTTCGTCTTCGTCCCGTCTGGCGAGCAAGCAAAGCAATTTTTATGGAAAATGGTACGAAAATTCCACATTATGGGACTTCCAGCTCCAAGTTGACTGGGGCAAGGGCACAACGCGTGCCGTAAAAGCAAAAAAAAAAAAAAAAACCAAACGAAAGTAAAGGAGAAAAAAAAAAAAAAGAGAAAAAAGAAAATGCTGAGCTAACGATGTGTGATTTTTCTGTATGGGTTGGTTTTTTGGGCCCGGTTGGCAACAATTGGGCGCTAGCTGGCTAAGGGGTGTTCCACAGTGTATGCTGGGCTGAGGGGGGCGGTGCTTTAGGGCTGGTGTCGCGAACCGAGCGTAAAAAATAATAATAAATGAAAGTGTTGGCGTTGGGCAACGTTGTCGTTGTCGTTGTCGTAGTCACACACAGCCACAACCTCTGACCCCACAATTCTAACACCCCCCCTCCCTATACCTCCTCATCACTGCTGCTAATGCCACGCCTCCCTGCCTACCCCCTGTTGCTGGTACGTGTAATAACATTCAAGTACGCCAAGTTTAATCTCTCAAAATGCTTATGCAAAAGAAAAAAAGTATAAAAAAATCAACTAACAACTTTGCAAGTGTCAATGATTGACTAAGAGTCACCCTGGCGAATATTAACAATTTTTTAAAATTAAATGTAGCTTTGGCTATGTTTTATACGGGTTATAAGAAGTCTATCGGAGTTTTTTTAAGGCCTAAACTAGGCTTAAACTTTTTCCAAAGTAAACACTCAAAGAACCTACTTTTATTGACTTTTAAACCATATTTTCAGTTATGGTAAATCAACTTTACTCAGTGACTTGTTGACTGATCAGTACATAGACTAACTGGGCTAAAGTAGCAGCCTCTAAAACCTTCTCATTAACCCACACGCT
The DNA here is from genome assembly GCA_020829145.1 of Drosophila nigrodunni. Classification (NCBI taxonomy): domain Eukaryota; kingdom Metazoa; phylum Arthropoda; class Insecta; order Diptera; family Drosophilidae; genus Drosophila; species Drosophila nigrodunni. The sequence goes on from JACVCZ010000001.1 coordinate 21,188,933, forward strand.
AAGACAACCTTCTACTAAACACTTGCTGTTTACAGGGTATGCAAATAAAAAAGGGCAACCAACAGAGAAAGAATGAAAAAAAAAACAAACGATGGCAGAAGAAGAAGCAGAAAAGTGAATATACTGCACGGGCAACACAAAATGTGAGGGTAATTTACGTTTAAAGCCTGCAAAATTATTCAAATTAAAATTGTAAGTATTCCAATGCGTTGGCTGCGTCAGCTACAGCAACAGCAACAGAATCAGCTACAGCCTTAGTTTTTAGCCTCAGTTTTGGCCACGGCTTGAACCTAAGGTTTCATTCCATGCCAGATATAAAGCCAGCTGAGCCAGGCAGCTGCGAAAATGGTTAAATTGGGTATATGACTACATACACACACACACACACACATATACACATATATACGTTTATATGTATGTATTTTTGGGAGCTGTGAATTCCTGAGGACTGTGTCCTGAGCCTGGACCCCATTGCTAAATTAGCTGGGACACTTAATTTCTGTTGACGCGCACATTTTTCTATGGAAATTAACGCTAAATAATTTTTGGAATCATTCGTAGTGCCCCAAGGGCATTTGTGAAGGACTGAAGGGTGAGAGAATGCTAGGGGAGGGGGGGACCAGAGGGTAGAGGAGTAGGACACGTTGGCGGAAGGTAGTTAAGGACGACTAATGCTGATGCTTGGTTTGCTGCTATGAGGCGGCAATTAGGCCCGGGGTGTTTGAATTAGTTTCGTGTTTTAATGAGTTTCATAACTTTTTGGTTCCGTTGTAAATTGTAAAAGCAGCAGCAGCAGGAATACCCCTACTCACACACACACGCACACTCGCACGCACTCGTAAAAAATACTTATATACAAATGCGTAATTTTTTGGAGTTGTCTGAACTTAGTTGAATGTATTAGTATTAGCTATACCCAGTTGACATAAGCAGCCAAGTGGCAACAACAACAGCAACATAAACGAGCTCTACAACAACCACAACTTTTAAGCTGTGAAATATGCAATGATTTATGGTCGCAAAAGTCAGCAAAAGAGGTCTCAGATGTGAGAACGTGCCATGTTAATGATATTTTAAAAGTGTCTCCAGCGGTTTCGCCACATGTAGCAGAAGATTGCAATACAAATGATTGGAATTGGGTTGCTGTTAAATCGTCTCTATAGAGTAGACTTACTAATGGAAATCTTGTTAGTCAGGCTTTGATGAGTACCATTCAGTTTTCAAACTTTTCCCAGACATTCTACGTATACGCAATATTTTTTTGCAATTCAGCTATTTTCTTGCTCACAATTTCCATTCATTTATGACTTTTTTATGTCACTGTTTTCACACTGCACTTCAACTATTATATTGCTTTAAAAGAATCAAAATAAATTGCTTGTTTTATTATACATTTTTGCTGCTTTCTTTTTTTCTTTCGCGCTTGTTTTTTTGGGTAAGCTAAAGTTATCCATTTAAGTTGATCAATATTTATGCGGAAAAAAATCTCGCTTCCTTTTGAATTGACATAACATTTTATTCATTTATATTTTATATCTTTCAATTGTGTTGTGCAATATTTAATACTTCTCTAATTAATTAAACATCACGTAGTCGAGCATAAATAAAAAATCGATGATACCTTTGCAAAACAGCAACAACAATTGGAGCAAAGCATGAAAAAATTACTGCTGCCGTTGCTGCTCAAATGACAAATGGTCAACAATGAATACTATTTGCTGTCCGATTGGAGGTGGGAATGGGTGTAAAGCAATGCAAAAGAAAACATATTTGACTGCCTTGCTCTATCTCTTTCTGTCTCTGCCTCACCCTCTCTTTCTATCTCTATCTCTGCTCTTCCTTTTTTAGTCACATTTCAACTGTAATTACTTACCAAGTCCATTACCCGCCAGCCTGTTCATGCTATGGGAAATAAGCTTCTTTTCGGCAAAAGGGCAGAAGGAAAAAATACTTTGTATTTTCTTTTAATTTTTCATTGTTAAATTGCCATTTATCTGGTATTTGCCTATGGAGGCGGCTGCTGCATGTGGGCGTGTCTCGGTGTCTGTTTGTGTGTGTGCCCAAAGGATGCGCGACAAAAGGAATGGACAAAAACTGAAACTGTACACACCGCACACAAACCAAAAAACAAAACGAAAAAAAAAGGTTGCCTTTGTAAAGGTTAATGAAATTGAGAAATGAGGAATGATATTTGATAGATACATAGACAAAACGAAACGACTATTAGCACTTGTATTTGTATCTGTATCTGCATCTGTATCTGATTGTGTATTTGAATCTGTCGAACTATTCGCTTTGATCCGCATGAAAAAGTCAAAGCACAAATAAATGAATGTTCTTTTGTGGAACACATTTGGCAAATATGTCCAAACATTTGCAGCATATAAAGATACAAGATACACACGTTGGCAGCGTGTATCTAAGCGATATGGTCGTGGTCCAGGCACGCCCCTCCAACCCCCCCAATAACTCCCCACCCCCTCTAACCCACTGTGCAAACTGTGTAGCCCGCAAAAGAACAAAAATCAATATGTTGATTTCAACTTTTTTCGAGATAAAGTTTGCGTACAAAAACCAAAAAAAAAGAGGAACAACAACAACAAAAACGGAGAAAAAATGCCAACAAAAATGAAATGTGTGTTTTCTTTTTTTGTTTCTTAATACCCTGTGTCAATAAACGTCTGCCAAAGGGGTATAACAAAGCACTGGCTTGCCATAATTAATTTAGTTAAAAGTTTCCATTTGACTTCAAAGAAGATTGATTGATTGACTTTGCATAAATCGGATTTGGATCAATCGAGGGTAGCTGTTAGTCGAACACTTTCAAGAGCTTCCTTAAACATTTTTGCTTGTCTTTTTTGTTTTTGTTTTGTTTTGTTTGGCCAACAAATTCAGACAAATAAGAAGTTTAAGATGGAAGAGCTGGAACAGAGAAGAAACGAGCAGAACCCAAAGCTGAAGACAGCCATTATCTGCTTACATATTCATTCTTGATATAAGCTGCACACCCGAAATATACTTATTTATCATATACATAATGTATGCATGCATATACACGTTTATACATACTTAAGCGGATATTTTTGACACTTTAAAAATTGGAATATCTAAAGAGCATTGGCGACAGGCAATTTTTCATCGAATCTCCAGCTACCGAGCGTTTCTTGGGAAAGTGGTCGCACCAGCTGAGACACGAAGGATAACAAAGCAGAAGTGGGTCCAAAAGGGGGGCCAAAAGCAGGCTAAAGCAGGCCCGAACAAGTAACAGGGCCAGAATGTACACAGTCAAATCAAAATCGAAGCAGATGGAGGCCGTTCAGGCAGCAACTGCTTGTGATTGAGCACACTGCTACAAAAAGTAAGTGCTTTAAAACAAAAAGCTTTCAGCATAGAAAATGAATCTTATTAAAATAGCAAACAACAGAAGAAACTTCAAGTTGGCTACCAGAAGTCTTAAATTATGGCTAGCTATGTGTAGGACAATTGAGTGCGCTGCTTTTTAGCAGTGTATGAGCTCCCCTTTCTGGTATGGGCACAATTTTTGGTTTATCAGTTGCGTCTTTGTATATGTGTGTGCTTATTTTATTTTTTTCATTTTCGCAGTTGTCTTGCGTTTTTATTATTTGCCAAATATCGATAGGAGCCAAAGCAGCAAGTGCCTACACCCACACCCAAGCCCATGTCCCCCCATGTCTTCCAAAAACTTCAAGTCTCTTTGAGTTTCTCTTTATCTTTTGCAGCTTTATCTGCCACTCTGTGGTAGTGTCTTTGTATCTTTGTGTCTCGTCGCCACTTTGCTTCAAATGCTGACTAAATACGCTGCGTAAATGGAGATGAATACGAGTATCTCATATATAAGTATGGTATACATAAATTTATGTGCGTGTATTGCTTAAACGACATTTGGGACACATGCCGAGACCAAGACCAAGACCGTGAACAGAAACAAGGACTCAGTACCAAGAACTCCTGCCTCTTTGGGTAATTTCTTCCGCATTGGCCCTAACTCCAGCCTTGACGCTGTGCCTCGTGAAGCGTTTATGTATATGAAATATACTTACTTTGTTTTAAAGCTCATCAATGTCAAAAGGCATTTTTAATACATTTCATTAATGCTACGCTTTACATACGTAATCAGGTCAAAATACGTTAATGCCCCTGAGGGGCGTAAAAAGCGTTTTGAGTGCGTTCAAATACACCGCGTATACGTAATTAGCTTAAATCATTTCAATTGCAAAGCGTTTACAAATCGATAAATTCATGTGTGTGTACCGCAGTAAGACACGTTAATAATGTCAATTATTTTAGCCAGAAAGCGAACGAAATTGTGATTTAATTGGAAGGGAAATGCAATGAGAATAAAAATAAAAATAAGAAAGTTGATAAATCAAAGGAAAATTGATGCAGTGCTTTGACAGCAAAGCTATTTCAGAGCTACCAACCATCAGGCACTTGGACTTAGAGCACACATAAACACACCAGCACACACACACGCACACCCATTCCTATGAGCGCCCACACACACACAGCCACATTACGTATACGACATGTGAATAGTTGTGCAAAGTTGACGATGTCATCGCATTTTTTTTGGGCTTACATACTTATGGCATGTGTAGTTGTAGTTGTCGTTCTCGTTCTCGTCGTCGTTGTCGTTTTCGCCCATGTTCATTAGTGTTGCCCCAAAATGTGTGTGGTATGCAACATGAAATGTGCCACGAAACTGCAGGAAGCATGAAATGATGTCAAATGTTTCGTCCTCTTTGACCAATAAGAGTTGGAGTGAACGAAAGCGAGTGCTTAACAAGTTCATGTTGCTAACTCTGCTTGGGTTTAACTTCCATATCACCATTTTCTGCTACTTCTTTGACTTCCCTTCCACATTTTCTTCCACTTCTTCTACTGCTGTTACGGTTACTGTTACTGTTGCTGGATGATTGTTAGATATTATCTGGAAAGTTATTGGGGGCCGCTGCTAAGCATAAAATTTATTAATGCCCAACGAGTGTTGGCCACGTAGACGCTAACGGAAGTTACGTGACTCGTGGGAATAAACAGTAGCAGCGCCAACACCACCGCCAGCTCAAGCACCGCCAACTGTAGCTGGCAAAGATGCTCAACCAAATTGCACTTTACCTTACTATTTGCACTAATGCGGCAAACAAAAGGGCGGCAGTGATAAATCCAAGCAGAAAGCTCAAATAAAATTGTAGTGGACGCTGGATTTTTATGTCTTGCCAGCAACAACAACAAAAAGAGGTCTAAAAAAAAAACATATGGATATATATATATAGAGGTTGAAGGACATATTATCATCATAACAGTGGGCATATAACTTAGTTTAGTTTAGACAACTTTTGCTTTGGGCAATATGGAGGACAGAATTGGATGAAAGTACTCAGCGTTGTTATGCAAATAGCGCAACGAATTACATAAATTGCGTATACGCAATGTCGCCAACACATTTGCTATAAATTCATATTCAAATGGAGCACTCCCCCAGCAAGCATTTGCACAACATTTAGATACACTCGTATATCTCAAACAGCCTATCTTACATGTGTGCGGGTGATTGTGTGTGTTAAATGAAGGAAAACAGGACAAAAGGCCTGCAAATAGCGGAAAATGTTAAACGTTCGCTGCTGACGTCGCTGCCGACGCTAGCGTTGGCGTCGGAGGTGCGCAAATTGATATTTTTCTACAACATGCAAATAACAAGAGTAATGCGAGTCGACCTCGCAGCAGCAACGCCCACAACAGTGTACCCCCCAAGCCCCTTATAAGGCCATAAATGATCTGATAAGACAACAACAAACGTAAATATTTATGCATACCAACTAAAACACACACTCACAAGCACTGTGTGTGCGTGTGTGTATGTGGAAGGCACGTGTCGGATGCTGTGGAAAAATGAAATAAAGTTAAACAGGATATTTCAACAACATACAACAAAAACTCAACAAATGAACGGACCGACAAATGAAAGTAAAAGGCAAGGAATTGCTAAGGAGCGGGTGTAGCTGAGTGAAGCTGGGTTAGGAGGTGGAGTAGGATGTGGTGCGTCGCAAGGACAACGACGACGACGACGGGACACATTCCGATTCGGTGTGTTAAAATGTAATAGCAACGTTAATGAACACGAACGCAGTCGCAGTCACAGTGGAAATGGTCACATAAAAAGCAGCGTCCCTTGCAGCGCACCACGCCCCCTCTCCCACTTCCCCTCCACCAGCAGTGGTTGTAAAACAAATACACACACACACTCGCAGATATTTACTTATACACGCCGCACATTAGGCTGCGTAGGTGGCACAACAAATCTCAGCAGCTCACGTTCTTTGAGGAGAGAGCAACGCACCACTTTGCACCACACCATAGCTCACACCACCACACCAACACACCGCACCACGCGGCATCGTCGAATGCTTTCTTTTGTTGTTTGCCACGACGTGTTGTTGCCACAACCCAAAAAGCAATTGCGCGCGTTGTCGACGAGGCCAACGCAGGTCGTCAACAACCCAATGATGTTGCCATGTCTGCAAACAGACAGACAGCCAGAAGGACAGACAGACAGACGTAAGGACTGACTGACAGACGAGCGAGTGCTTTGATTATATATAAATATACACTGACAGAAATGTCAAGTGACTAAGTGACTTTAGGCGCGAATCAGTGGCTTAGAATTAACTGATGGCAGCTCTAAAAACAGTGGGAAATAAATTGAATTTGAAAATTTACAAGTTTCAAATATGTATAAATTTTAACAACACTTTTAGTAGATTCTATTTAAATATAGAAAAGTTATTAGATGTTAAACCCGTGACACTTCTAAGACACTTTTTAAGGCACACTAGTTTTAACATATTTTTGGCTATTTTTAGTTATATTTAAAACACGTGACAGTTCTTAATTTGCCTTGATGTGAAGCTTTTTTCACATAATAAAAAATACAATTTTGTAATACTATTTCAACTAAGCAAATTTTGACAAAAGAGACCAAAGAGACGTGTACTTAACAGCTGAAATATTTTGGAATTATTTAATGAACACTTTAATTGAATAATTTTATAATTATGCTAAAAAAACTAACACTTATATTTGTAAAACGGCTTTAATTATTTTTTTTATTGTTTTAGTTCCCTTTTGGTATAATTTTTCACTGAAACTACACTGTTACCTATTTTGCTGCAGATTTTTTCTAAACTTTCCACTTAAACGCCCTTTCCGCCAAGTGTACAGTTAGTTAGTTGTATGTGTGTGTGTGTGTACACCCACCAATACATAGCCAAGTAGTGCTTTGAGACATCGCATCACATCGCACCGCAGCGAGCACATTCAATGAGGCATTTCACACCATTTGTTGGCATTTGATGATGCCCACACCGCGTCCTGAGTCGCGGGTCGGAGTCGCGAGTTGCGACGTCAGTTCGTCAAAATGCCACCTAAACAGAGAGCTTAACTTGACTTGGCTTGTTGCTGTCTATTTAGCTGTGATATTCCCATAGTTATATGTATATATATAGAGCAACCATTTATTGGGTAACTCAAACCCAAACTCATTTCAGTTTTATGTCATCCGATCAGTTAAGGTATTTCCAATTTTGATTTTGATTTCGTCCTTCAGCTATGAGAATTCACCCCCTTGATTTGGTTCCGAGAAGGATTCGAGTACAACATGTGGTTGCCACATGAAACCAGAGCTTGTTTTTCACTTAATTGAAAAGCAACGCAATGAAATTTCATTTCCTAAATACTCCAACTACACACCTGGCTGCTGCACAGGTAGAAACAGGCATACAGTTATGAAACTAACTGTAGTGTACGTAATCAAAAGTTTATGCGTATATGAACCTAAATGAATGTCTAAATGTTGTTAAAACACACGAATTTATGCATACCCTAAGACAGTTTATAGTCGAAATGTTTACAAGCCAAACAAAATGAAATGAAGGGCATAACGTGTTGCCATTGAGAACGACAACAAGTACAAGAAGCAGAATTAGGTGGAGGTGTGGGTGGAGAGGGGGAGGGAGAAGGACATGGATGACGATGACGTTGGACATTTAACAGATGAACCAAGTTGGAGCAGCGAGCGGAGTTGGAAGCAGAAGCCATCAAATATTAAATGGAATACCCTCGTAATTAAAGTGAAATGAATTTAAGTACACAAATTGAACGTCGAGGAAGCCAACCATGCTCAAGTGGCTACGTCAGGCACCTTTTTTGTGTGCCCCTCCCCACTAACTCCCACAGTGGTAGGGAGCACGAGAGAGACAAGGACAGAGTGAGAGCGAGAGCGAGAGCGAGAGACACAGCGTTCATGCAATGGCAGCCATGTGGACGTGACTGTCCCTCTCGGTAGTCGGATGTTTGTCTGTTTGAAGCACTCGTGTAAAGCATGAGTGCAAACACACAAATGCACACACCATACACACACACACACACCCACACACACTAAGAAGCATTCACGTGCTTGTGGCCAATGTGGTTGTACATAACGTTCAACGCGCCAGAAATGCTCCATTTGACTTGACCAATCAAAGCTTTGACTTTCAAGTGTTCCTCTACCATTTTGTTGTTGTTGTTTCTGGCATCTCTGCCGTGTGTTTTTAAGCCACTAATTGAAGTATTTAGTTTTGCATATAAAACATAAAACTTGTTTAAATTTAGCCTTACGTATACGTAATAAAAGCTTACATAATTCATGAGTTAACTGATTGACTGATTTGTCCAATTAGCTTGAGTAGTGCAACGAGTGCAAGTCACTTGAGTGGATTAGTTATGAATCGAGTTGATTCGAAGCATTCACAACATTTGTGGAGCACAATCCGTTTACAGTTGATCAGTTTTTATGTTGACGCACAAAATCCAAAACTGACTCTATCCATTTAAATTCCACAATATTATTATTCAGTCAACTCGATGAGCAATCACATGCTTGATTAATTTTCTCCTTGGCCTAGCAACTCAACAAAATATTTGTATTAAAACAAACAAAAGACACAAAAAAAAAATGAAGAAAGCAGATACATATACACATACTTATCTGTAGCTATATAGACTGTATTCAGCAGCCAATAAATTGTAAATGGAGTCTAGGAAAACTTGACGCTTCGCAATGATAACAAAAACTCAATCTACTTTCTTTGCTCAGCCCACTGAAGGGTCCACTTGACAGACATGCAACAAAAATAGTCTGCCAAAAATATATACACACACACACTGACACACAGACACTTCACACAGGGCAAACACACAGTGGTAACACTGTGTAACGAACACAAAAGTGCCACACGTACTACATCTGTTGTCAGTTCGCTTCTTACAGGGCTTATCACATGCATTGGCAAATTGTCGCCATCATAGTTGGACGAACCATTAACGAAAACCTATGAAAATGTATGCGATACAGTCAAGTACAGCTGCACAGTGGTAAAAAGCGACAGTTTCGGAGCATAAAAAGCTGATAAAAAGTGAATTATGGGCAATGAGCAGTTTCTGAATTTATTTTCATTTATCTTAAGTAGGAATTTGAATTTTAACGAATTTACTGTAATTTTAGAGCGCAGCCAACTTAACGTCACACTTTTATTATGAGTTATATGCAGGATTGTCAATATTTACACGAAAAAATCAGACATTTTAAAAAGTTCTACTCAAGTATTAAAAACAGAATCCTTTTAAGCGCCTATAAGATCGAAATTATGAGAAATGTTCAAAGTTTTTTACTAACAACATAAGTAAAGTTTATAAAGTTTCATTTTTAGGCTAAGACTATTAAGATTTTCTTAGCTTTAAAGCCCATTAAAAAGACGTTACCTTTTCTGCTTTATATTGCTGTTTCAACATACAATGTATTCACTTTTATTCCAATCTTGCCCACTGTGCAATGGCCGCTTTGACGTTACCAACAACTCGAGAAGCGATTTTCGCTTCGTCTTATTCGCATTGCTTCGTGCTCATTCCACGATTCAACTGCGGTTTCATTAGCCCCGGTCTGTTAACTTGTTGTTGCCGTTTCAGCTGCTGTTGTTGTTGTTGTGGCTTTAGCTGTGGTTGTGGTTGCTACTATCTATGCGGTGCTTACTGCCTCGCTTCCTTTCATTACAGTTAAGTTTTGGTGGCCCGCCGCAGCGGCTATTGAAATTTTTCTTCGCATTTAATGCGCCATAACCATAAGAAGCCGAGAACCCTGGGCCAATGAAATAGCTGCTTCCGTATTCGGTATTCAGTATTCCGTATACCAAAAGCATAAGTAGTAGTCACACCAAGAGAAACACCCAATTACCCAGCCATCCCAGTGCTCGATTAGAACTGTGGCTCGTTTTTAGCAAATGCAATTAACAAAACACGCTTCTAGCATAAAGTCATTAGTTATTCCATTTCATGAATACAAGTATACCCACAATTCGAACGCTTCACTGACTGCGCGAGTGAGTGTGTGTGCGAGTGTGTGTGAGTACGTGTGTGAGTGCGTATGAGTGTTGTATGAGTGCTTTGAGCATATGGAGCATATATATGGGGGCTGTTTGTATATACAACATAGCACTCTCGCGTCTACAACATTATATACTATTTGGTGGATTTTGGCTAGAGTAGAGTCCGCTGTTTGGCCAGCAAACGAACGCCAGCGGCGACAACCCTGCACCATGCAACCCTAAAAACCCTACACCCTGCAACCGATACCCTATATACCCTATACAACTCGTATAGGTTCTCCATGTCGGGAACTACACTAAATTGGCATCCAATGTTGCTTTTCGGCCAGAATTGTTGTTGGTATTCGGCGCCACGTTGTTTGCTTTCACCTCAAGCAAAGTTTGCAAATATTTTGGCCAGGCCAACAGCAGTGGCAGGGGGGGGGGGGGGGAGGGGTTGCGGCCGGATAGATGGACAAGGTGTTGCTGTTTCCCGGATAAAGTTGGACGGCGTGAGGTTCTTACTTATGTAGTATATGCAAAAATGGTATTCAATACTTAAAGATTTATGAGTCTATGAATCTTGCATGGTATCTGACCGTATGAGTGGTGTTTGTCTCTGTGTGGGTGTGTGTGTGTGTGCCGACATGAAATACTGTTACCCATTTCCCCAACCAACGCCGCGTCTACTTTTCTTTTTGTAGAAAAACTCCGACGCACTGGCGGCCTAGAGGCTCTGTCGCCGTCGGCGTCGCAGTCTCGAGCTTTGTGGCACATGTAGGGCTTTAGAGCATGCTTTGCATAAGCCAAAAGAGCGTCGACTGACTGGCCAAAGCCGAAAGTCCAAAGCAAACACCACAAATTAGTCGACATCAAGTAGAGGCATTTCTATATAGCTGCAGCAGCAACAAAAAATCACATTTCAACAGTTGCTGCACACCGAGATACCCTGGGCAACAAGTATTTGTTTAAAAGTCAAACTATAGAGGTCAAGCATTCAATTTAAACGGCTAGTTCGAATCAAAAGTAAATAAAAACAGCTTGAGCGCATAGAGCACACACATTGCCGCATAGAAATAAACTACAGGGTATACGAAATCAGGCAAATTCTTTGGCACCGGTCTGGGCACAAGTTTGGTCTGAGCTTTGGAAAAGTAGCAGCTGCCAGGACACATGAATCAGCACAAAGACCTCAAAGTTTTTCAATGATTTAATTAGAATTCTTTAAGGTAAATATCTCTCAGCTCGTAGCACACAACACTCGGCACTCCGCTCTGCACTCTCCGCTCTCAGTATCTGCTGCCAACTGTGTCCTTTGAGTTTAACATTGAGTTTAATTATGAAATTTTCAAGGTGACACATGCCCCACATGCCCAGGACACCGCAGTCTCACCTTGTAGGCGTGTCAAATTACCGCCAGTTAAACATTCTTCAAGATAATGTGGTAGATTAGCTAAACGAGTTAGACAAAGTTCAATAAAACGTTGACAAACTGCTTTATGCGTATACGTGCTATGGGATAAATTAATTGAATTGCCATTATTTTCGAAATGTTTTAAGTTACAGCAAATGTTTGACAAACATAAATAAAACATAAACTGTTTTATTAAGTGGTTTCAAATTTCAACAGGTTTTCAATTGTATTTATTTTATGCTTTTGAGAGATTGGTAAACCCTTTTACAAAGTAAAATTCATTATTTCTATGCATTTAATTACTTTACTGAGCTGCTAAATTCTTGGTATTCATGTGCTCAACAGCTATGAAAAGTTGGATAATGCTAATTGGGTTCTCTGCTCTCTGATTAAAGTTTAATCTCCTATCAAATACGCAAATGGCAAAAGGATAACGACAAAGTCACGTCAAGATTAATGTTTATTGATTTTGTAGGCGGTGATAATGTTACTTCCACGATATACCCAAACTTCTAGTCACTGCTAGACTCCTTTTCCTTTTCCTTTTCCAATTGGTTGATTCGCGTTTCTCCTGGCTTAGTTTTCTATTTCTGTGCAAAGCCATCTTAAGAATTTGATAAGCTTATTTCAAATTTGTGTTGACTGCTTTTCTTTTGCTCTCTGTTGTCGAAAGTTTGAATTGTATTTACATTTCATTGAAAGCCCATTGATGTTGGGCTTACAGTACAAGCAAAAATAAAGCACTCATAGTGCCAGAGGTTACTGTCTGTCTGACCAGTCGGGTTTTCCCCAATGACTCACTAAAATGTTTACTATGTATCTACACATGCTTCTGAGTACAGACTTACTGCATTTTAACAGCTTACACTTAGATAAGCGTTGCAAATCAGATATTTATAAAGTTCAATTAGTCACATTGCTGCTGTAAAGCAAACACCAAAGACACGCCTATCAAATATTATTCAACGCAATATTGATAAGATACGACAAGTTTTGACCATCATCTCTATGGGAAGATAAGCTAATCGAAGTTTTGAATTTTATACAGAAACAACTTGAGACCTCAAACATGTTGAACAGCTGTACTAAGAAATAAACGGATCAATCGATAAGAAATGTTTTTTACTTTTGAATTAATTTTAAGCAGAATTTAAAGTTCCTTGTAAGTAGTATTTGATAGTAGTACGAATCGATTAGCCATTAATAAGTTTGGTAAACTTGACTAGATAAGAAATTGGTCAGGTAATCTCCAGACAGAGCACATAAAAGCCGTTTGAAAATCGAAAACCTTGTCAATCACAAATCGACTTAGCAATGGACAAGATTAAATTCCTATTCGTAGGAGCTATACTGGTACTGCTATCCAGACTGACCCAAGTCAGATCTATGCAGTTTCTGCCTGAGAAAATTACCATCAATGAGGAATACCAAAGAATGCACGAACTACGTCCTCTGGCGGTTGAGTTCATGGAGCACTACAAAAACATTTCACTAACCGATTTGGGTATAACCAACAGCCGTCTACCCAGTGAACAAGACCTGCGGTGTCTGGCTGACTTGGCACTGGTGATGCAGGGTATAATCTCCGTCAAGCTCTGGGCCATACGAAGTAAGTTCCATTAGCTACTTACTATAAAGTAAAGTACTTTAATTTTTCAACATTTTAGTGATTGATTCGTGGGGAAGTTTTCCCAAAGGAATAATGTACGGCAATATTATTGACATGGGAAACTTTGATGAGTGCATTGGAATCAACAAGGCTATAGACGATAGTCATAGAATTAGGGGACAGTATTGCTCTATCTTGCTGCCTGTTCCGGTGGATATGCGAATAGGTATTTGCTTTCCCTCCACCTGTACTGCTGCTCAGTTGGATCCTTTGTTTGCCACACTGCTAAAAAAGCTGCTCAATGTTAGCTTCACAAAGAGTGTGGTCAAGCAGGAGTTGTGCAAGACGTCGGAACAGAAACCCTTTGATGGACTAACCATTTTTACCATGTAAGTTTTTGATCTGTACAGCAAACAAACGCAGAAATTCTTAAATTCAAATTGATTAAATTAAGCGGAATTTAGAAGTGTCAAAATACTCAGCACTTTTGTTGCCGGAATAAGACTGAAATTATTGGAAACAGCACAAATTTCTTATCTTGATCACGATAACCAATACTTTGGTGAACAAAATCAGTGCTTAAATTACGTATACGCAATTAAAACACATATATGTGGACTTTTGGTAGTCATGACACATTTGAGGGAGTCCAGAAATAATCGGTTTAGATTAATAATTGCTAATTAACTTTATGACTTGTTTTTAGTGTGCTTCTGTCGTTTTTCGGTGTTCTTGTGCTGCTGGCCACTCTCTGTGATTATTTCCTCTATGAGGATCAGAGTAAGTAGTTTTACAATTTGATAAATATTGTCAAATAATTTACTAAACATTTTGCTAGGTAAATTTCCTGCTGTGGTGAAAGCCTTCTCCCTCCGTGCCAATTCTCGAGCACTTTTCCGTCTTGTCGAACCGAAGTCTAATCCAAATGTTATCGATTGTCTACATGGCATTCGTTGCATGTCGCTCATTTGGGTTATCTTTGGACATCAGTATATATTCGCAGTTATGGCGCCCAATATGAATGCCATAAAAATGCTTGCGGTGTGTATTAATAGTTAAGTTAAGTGTTTGTATAATTCCTAACTTACGTTGCATTTTTTACAGTGGGTTGAAAAGCCGTTCACCAAATTTATAGGCCATGCTCAGTTCTCTGTGGACACTTTTTTCTTTCTAAGCGGCATGTTGTTGGGACTGATTGCTCTGCGTACCCTGGACAAGTAAGTTTAGACCACTGTGCTAAACTAGTGACATAAATTAACAACTTTTATTTATAGAACTAAAGGAAAACTTAATATTGGGTTGATGTATATACATCGTTATTTGCGTTTAACGCCGGCTTTGGCTGTGGCTATACTGATGTATGTGACATTATGTAATCGAATTACTGACGGACCCGTTGCCGATAAGGCCCGGTTCGAAAGTTACGATGATACCAAAAAGAATTGGTTCTGGACTCTGCTCTATGTGCAGAATTATGCAACAATGGAGATGGTAATATTATTATTAATTTAATTCGTTTGAATTAAAAGTCTGATTAATGTGTTATTACAGTGCGTTTGTCACTCCTGGTATTTAGCTGTGGATATGCAGCTCTATATCTTATCGCCCATATTCCTGATCGCTCTATACAAATGGGGCAAGAAAGCCGCGGCAGGAATCTTTGTCCTTATGCTGTTGCTCTCCGCCTGTTTGTTCACCACAATGATGTACGATAAGAATCGTGTAAATTTGGCGTAAGTTTTTTATAGAATTATATATTACTTGCAGTAGTTAAATTCCATTTTTAAATAATACAGACAGGGACACATTTCGCCGGAAATTCAATTCAAGGTTTACTTTGCCACACACACACATGCGGCTCCATGGCTGATTGGACTGCTATTCGGATATTTCCTGCATGTCAATCGCAACAGGTCATTCAATATGAATCGCCTGGTGATTTGTATAGGCTGGATTGTCAGTTTGGCATTAATCTTTACATCATTGTTTGCCCTGTATCCAGCATCCAAGTGGACATCCGAGCCTTTGACCAACTTCGAGCAAGCCTCCTATTATACCCTAACTCGTATCGCTTGGCCCTTAAGCCTTTGTTGGGTTGTGTTTGTGTGCATGAAGGGACACGGTGGTTTGGCCGACAGTTTCCTCTCCTCACCCCTTTGGCAACCATTGTCGAGACTCTCCTACTGCATCTACATTTTCCACATTTTCATACAGCAAAGCAACGCCAGACGCATCAGAGCA
The DNA here is from genome assembly GCA_020829145.1 of Drosophila nigrodunni. Lineage (NCBI taxonomy): Eukaryota > Metazoa > Arthropoda > Insecta > Diptera > Drosophilidae > Drosophila > Drosophila nigrodunni. The sequence continues at coordinate 21,204,615 of JACVCZ010000001.1, forward strand.
AGCACAATTTTCTCGGACTATCAACTGGTAAGTGCACTGCACAAAAAAGTATAGTTTAACCACTTTTTATGTGATTAGTTTGGAAACTTAGAAGTCTTGAGTACCAAAACTATCTCTGAATATTCTAAATAATATTCCCCATTTTTTTTTTTGCTCTACAACAGATGCTCAACTTTTGGCAAAATATAGGCTTCATTCTGCTGCTCTCCTACGTCATGTACATGCTCATAGAAGCACCCCTGGGAGCACTAGAGGGTATGCTGATGCCACAGCGCAAACCGAAACCAAAAACTGAGGAAATCAAAGAGACACCGATTGAAACCGTCTCCCAGAAAAGTAGTGCAATAGAAGATCAGCCAGTGGACAATGTGGAGAAGCCAGCGATGACTTCCGAGCAACCAACAGCAACAGCTTAGTTAAATTAAATAATCGTAATATGTATTTAGATAATTTTTTATTATCATCTAAAATTAAGCCGAATTTCGTGTCGGAATCTATAATAAGATTCGATAAGGAATTATTTTAAGCACGTCAAATATAACAATCATATCTAAAAGCCAATGTTTCTTACCCTTCAATTAAGTATATCGCTTATCGCGTCAGTTTCAAGAGTTTAAATCATATATAAAGTGATACTCCTCAACACAAGTCAATACTTTGGAATTAGTCAGCGGTTGACCATGGTAAAAGTTCTTGTAGCGCTGCTATTTATTGGACTGAACTTGGCAGGAGCCATACAACTGGAGGATGAAGGGACTGAAGAGTGTTTGGATTATCAAAGGATTATGCAGTTGAGACCACTCGCTGTGGAGTTTGCAGATTTCTTTGTAAATATCACAGCAACTGACTTGGAAATACCGAATCAACGTATTCCTGATCAACAAGATCTGCAATGTCTGGCGGATTTAACCAAAGTGATTGAGGGCGTTACAACCACAAAGATGTGGGCACTTAAAAGTCAGTATAATTAACACTTCTTTAATCCCTTAAAACTATAACGAAGTTTTTAGTGATCGACTCGTGGGGCACTGTGCCAAAGGGAATACTCTATGGCAACACTGTGGACATGGGCAACTACGATGAGTGCATAGCGGTTAATCAGCAGATCAGTGATAAGCATCAATTGAAGGGAAAGTATTGCTTTGCGGCTATACCAATTCCAGGACATTTATTTAGTCTGAGAACTGCAGTTTGTTTTCCCACTTCCTGCACTGCTGCACACATGGACACTGTGCTGGGAAAACTGCTGGAAAACTTACTCAACATTAAGGTAACCAAGTCGGTAGTCAGTGAGCAGAGCTGCCGTACAGCTGACAACGAGTCCCAAGATGGTTTGTTTATATTTAGCATGTGAGTTGTGCGAATTATTTAACTAACCAATTAGATTTTACTTAACATACACTTATTTGAACAGTGTGTTACTTTCGATTTTGGTAGCTGCCGCAGTACTAGCCACGTGCTACGACTACCTGTGCTGCACGGATCAGAGTAAGTTGAGAGCTAAACTTCCATAGATTTGATAACACTTGCCTTATGCTCGAAACTAGCTAAACTACCGGTCCTGGTTAAGATTTTCTCGGCACGTGTCAACACTCGGGCGCTTTTCCGACTCGTCGAACCGAAGTCTAATCCAAATGTTATCGACTGTCTATATGGCATGCGTTGCATGTCGCTTATCTGGGTTATTTTTGGCCATCAATACTTATTCGCACTGTTGGCGCCAAATATAAATCAGTTTCGCTTGAAATGGGTAAATAACTTAGATTTCCTATAGATATGTCTTAAGGCACTTGAACTAAATTTGTTTTGGTTTTTTTTAGTGGTTCGAGAAACCTTATACGACCTTTGTGCTGCACGGTGTTTTCTCCGTGGACACTTTTTTCTTTCTGAGCGGCATGTTGTTGGTCAAAATTGCACTGCGATCCATGGAGAAGTGAGTTTGACACCAATAATGAAATCTTTAACTAAAAGATATTTAATTTTTATAGATCCAATGGTAAATTGAATATACTTTTGATGTACTTGCATCGATATTTGCGTCTCACACCAGTCGTAGCTCTGGCCATACTTCTGTACATGAAGATACTACCGCTTTTTGGCGATGGACCCATGTATGAAAGCGTCAAGTTTGACGACTATAATAACTGTAAACGCACCTGGTTTTGGACACTACTCTACCTGCAGAACTATGCAACACCTGAGTTGGTAAGAAGCACTTCAACCCCACATTTGCTTAAGACTTTAAGTTGAAATTACTTTCTTGCAGTGCATAAATCACAGCTGGTATTTGGCTGTCGATATGCAGCTGTACTTTCTTTCGCCCATATTCCTCATATCCCTGTACAAATGGGGCAAGAAAGCGGCTGCAGGAATCTTTGTCTTCATGCTGCTGCTCTCGGCTTGTCTGTTCAGCACAATGATGACCGGAAAATATGCCTTTCACTTGGAGTAAATATAAATAGTTCATAAATGAAATTGAATACTTAATTGATTTTTGGTTTGTCTTTGCACAGAGTTGGACAAATTTCCGATGAGGCACAGCAGAAGCTTTACTATGCCACACACACACATGCAGCCCCCTGGCTGATCGGTGTGTTATTTGGCTATTTTCTGCATGTGACTAGACACAAGTCATTCAAATTGAAATTGATTTACATATGGATTGGCTGGATTATCTGTTTGGCATTGATCTTCATCTCAATATTTGCCCTGTATCCATATGTCGATTGGCGAAATCCGACCCTATCGTTGCTAAGTCAAGCGTTTTACTACACATTTACACGCATCGCTTGGCCCCTGAGCCTATGCTGGGTGGTGTTTGTTTGTATGCACGGTTACGGTGGTTTGGCCAACAGTTTCCTCTCCTCACCCCTCTGGCAGCCGCTCTCGAAACTCTCCTATACCGCCTACGTTTTTCACATTTTCATACAGCAAATCAATGGCAGACGCATGAGAACGAATACATATTTCTCTGACTATGATGTGGTAAGCACTGGCCTCAATAATGGTATTCCTCGAATGGTAATGCTCGAATCTAACTGAATATTTCTGCCATAGATGCTAATCTTTTGGGGAGGCTTTGGTTTCATTTTGTTGTTGTCTTATGTGATTTACATCATAATGGAGGCTCCGTTTGGTGCGTTGGAAAGCATGCTCATGCCGAATCGCAGATCTACTCAGAAATCAAATATTCCCATCGATCTGCCCATTGAAACGAAACCAGACAACATAACGGAGGAATTGCCTGCCCAACTGGATGAACAAATTGAGAAATCAACAGCACATACAGGAAATTCAACTGGAGAAATTTAGAAAATTAATCGATTACTCTAATTTCTTTTTTAACTAGTTTTCTATTCCCACATCGCGTATACGTAATATTTCCAAGCCTATTTTCTGCAGTAAAACTCTTTAAGACTGTTTTCGAATGTAAAATTTGTTTTGGAAAATATTTGTGGGCAGCTTTATAGCTGCTATAAAGCTTAAATTTAATTAACAAAAAAGCATATAAATGTTATCTACTAAACTTTTGGTTAGAAACAAAACTCAGCACATCATTTAATATACACATCTTCTGACGAATACTTCCACCACTCACTGTTTGTTTTGCGTAAACATTTTAATATTTTTTGTTTCCTTAAAAAATTTAGGACTTTTGGGTTATTAATTCAAGGCGTAATCTTAAATCTACGCCGGAAACGTTTCTCATCCGGTTCGCATGAGAGACAATGGCCGCTTTCCCATTGTGTGCATAAATATGCTTAATGAAAGGAAGCGTTTATCATTTTTTACTATTCAAAAGGTTTTCTGACTTCCCTTTTCTTTCGACAATTTTTTTTTCTTTGGGGCAAATTTGTTAACCAACGCTGACCACCGGTGGGATTGAGTTATTTGAAGTTTGTGAAGAATCGTTAGAAGTAAAATAAACAAAATTACAACAGATAAGTAGCTTGGGAATGGCGACAAATGTGTCAATATTTGAGTTTTGTTTTCCTTTCATTTGCGCGAAAATTGGCTGAAAGAGTGAGTTTGGAAACCGAAATTGAAATTGCGCGAATTGGCAACAAAGCAAACCTAAAAACCAAACGTCAACCTAGTTTTGGCCGACGCAACAGACGACAACGACGACGACGACAGCGACGCGACAACGAATGCAAAGCGAAATACATTTGATATGATGGTCTTTGGTATTTGCTTGGGGCGAGGGGCTTGAATAGCGGGTGGCGCCCCCTGGCGGATTATTGAATTTTCCAACATTTGACTGACACTTGGCGCTTCACTTACCTAGTTCGTGTTGTTGTTGTCTGCTGCTGCTGTTGTTGTTGTTGTTGTTGCTGTTAATGTTGCTAATTTAGATGCGGGCGTTGCGTTGACAAAATTCCAATCGCATTTTACATGCACGCAATTTACATATGTATATTCACATACACACACAAATTCATAGCTCCATATGTGTGCGCGTGTGTGTGAGTGTATGTAACTTTTGAATGACGCAGGCCGAGCAGCGGCGGCCACTCGACAGTAAACACAATTGCCGTGTACTATATAGGATGGGTATACGTGTGTGCGTGTGTGTGTGTGTGTGTTTGAGCCTGTGTTGCTGTAGTTGTACACGGACAACACAATTGGTTTGGATACGCGAGGTGGGGTTACAGGGGACAGCGGCGCCCGCAGTCGAAACGACAACGAAATGTATTCCCGTTGATATACAAATTTTTTTTTGTATTATTTTCTTTTTTTTTTTTTGCTTTGCTTTTCTTTTTCTTTTGGCGAGACCCAATTTTTGGAGTTCACACGAGTCGCGGCGTCACTGTGCGTTCTTAATGCCGCTTTGGTCATAAATTTTGCAAATGTTGTAAGCAACACACTTGACCCACTGTAACTGTAATAACTGTAATTCTAACGTCACGCGATGTTGTTGTTAACGTTGGAAGTGTAAATTACTTTGTATAAAAAACGAATTGTTTCGCATTTGGCACCTGCTGCAGCAGCAGCACTAGCATCAGCAGCAAATTCGCTGTGTTTTCAATTAAAGTGATTTAATTAATTCGGAATTGGCGGCAGAGCGCAGTTGACCAGCTGCCTCCTTTAGCACTCGACACGCAACGAACAAATACTGAAGAAGCTGAAGAAGCAAAACGGTAAAAGGAGCAGCGCAACGGCACTTTTCTTTCATTCTTTCTTTCTATCGTTTCGTTTCTATCGCTCTGTCTTTCATTTTTCGCCCTTCTGTGGTTTGCTGCTGCTGCTGCTGTTGAGCTGATGCTGCGCGCTCTCGCTGCGCATTGGCCAGTGCTGCCCAGCGCGGCGAATTCAATTGCGCGTGTCTGCTGCTCCGCTGCTGTCGCTGCTCTGCTGCGCTACAGTTCGCTCTCTGCCAGTGTTGCTGTCTGCTGTGTGTCTATGTGTGCGTCTGTGTATTCGTGTGTCCGAGGAATGCGATAAAAAACGAAGCGTTAGAATAAAATGAAAATGTAGCATAATTTATGGCTGCATTGTCTTTTAAATAATTGCACGCACACACAAACGTGTGTACCTACACACACAGCCCAACTGTTATATTTGAAATGTGTATGAATTTACGGTAACTCAACGCCTTTCATAATGTCCTGTAAATATATCATTTCATGCATTTTGAAACCTGTAACCGTTAGCACATGAAATTTAAAAAAAAATAAGCGTTTCCGAACGAGATTTACATTTATTTTTATATTTAGATCAAATTGAGAACAGCACACACATGATTTATGATTTTTACGTTCCGAGTTTTGGCAATTATAGTACAACGTAATTTTACTTTAAGCATGAGCGGCTATCTGTCTAGAGAGCCAATTTGTTTAACACAATTCTTTTTGTTTGTTGTCATATTATGATGGATCACATGGGTTAACTGTCATGTAAAACTTAAAAAACCAGAAACTCAATAAACAGCTATGATAATGCCTTATGCTGATGATGGACTGATTTACAACTATAATTCGACGTTGTTCAGATTGGAGCCAGATGATGTGGGCAAGTCAACATCGCTAGGCGGCACAAAGGTTCCCATAGTTTGTACACTCTCGTGCTTGGCACTCAGTTTGAGCATCTCCGATTTAAGTTTGTCCAAAATGGCATAATTGGGTTGATTAACAGCCGCCTTGCTTTGCAGCACGGTAATCTCCTGCTCCTCGAGTTTCTTTTCCTTGAACGTTTTGATCGAATTGTTGCCATACAGGCGCAACAAGGAGCCCCAAGTCTGTATGTGCGGGTGGAGTATCTGAAGGAAGAGTGGAAAATAGTTAGCAAACACTTCAAATATATTTTGTTACAAGAGTATTTAAATGTTTATGCGGAGCGCAGAAGACAGCACAAAAAGTGTTTCCAATTGGGTAACGTGATCTTCTTTGCTTTTAAATGTATTAGCAAATTTATGTTGAGTTTGCGTACCTGCAGAATCGCCTGAGAAGCCAGTTGTTTGCCCTCGCGCTTGTTCTTGCATACGACCTTCGCCGAATGCTTGCCCACGGTCATGGTGAACTCGTTCTTGTTGTTGGCCGTGCGGTTAATCTCCTGCGTGATCTGCACATCGCTACCGTAATTGCGTTGCAAACAAGTCAGCAAAATGGCATTTGGCGATGGTTCCGTTGTCTTGTTGCAGAACTCGGTGACGCGCGGATCCTCGATGCGTATGTCATCAAAGACCTAAAGGGCAACAAATTTTAAACTTTGAATCAAAGAATATTTATAATACACCTACCGATAGATCACTTTGTGTTTTCTTGGCATTGCCTGTCTTTGGATCCTTATTGTTGCCCGTTATTTTGTCTTTAACATCTGGTATGAGTATCTCCAGTGTCTCCCTTGCTGCCTCTGATTTAGCCTGCTTCTTGCTGGTGCCATAGCCCGTGCCATACTTGAGATTGTTTACAGAAACCGTTGCCGAATAGGGCGTAGCTGCATTTTGCAACTCCTTAAACTCATAAGTGGGCTGTGTCTTGAGTGCATGCTGGACATACTCATGCAGAATGCAAACGAAGCTCTTGCCATTGGGATTCATAATCCACTCTTTGCGTCCACGAGCACTTGTTGTGCCCTCCGCACCGGCTGGGGTCAGAATGGGAAACTTAATCAGCTTGGTGCCATCGGGAAGCGTTGGTCGTTGAATGTTCTTGATGTGCTTTCGATTCTTAGTGAACTTGCGACGTGCGTTCCAACTGCGAAAGCGCAGCACACGTATCACTTTGAATTTAAACAGCTTCTGACAGTAAGTATTCAGTTGATCTGGTGTTAGAGATTCCTTTTGTGTATTCTCCTTAACAGTAACAATTTTGGCTGCCGGAATCAGAGCCTGCAACGCTTCAGTGGCTTCAGCGCCTTCAACTGTTTTGGGTTCACTATTCTCTGTAGTGTCCGTCGTTCTCATTTCTACATCCGGCGCTGTTTGCTGACTGAAAGGACAAGCAGCGGCGGCCGTTTCACCTGTGCTCTCTGGCGGTGTCTTGTCAGTCGTGAGCTGCTGCGGATTTATCTGCTGCTCCTCCGCCGCCTTCTCTTCGTCCAAAGCGCGTCTGTAGTTCAAGCATGGTATTGCTCCCACTGGCACCGCGTGTTTCCTAGCACTTCCAGTGCCCAGAAAATAAGGACGAGCAGCACAACACACTCGCGTCTTGCGGTGCAGAAACAGGGGCATGCCACTGTTATGGGTCACCTGCACCCAGCCCTCTGGCAACACCTCAAAGTGATTGTGACGCTTCTCTGTAGATTAAATACAAATAAATAATAGCTTTGAGATTATTTAATACTTTTCGCTTACCTTCCAGTACAGTCTTAAATCGCTGCTCATATTTGGGCTTTTTCGATTCACGCAGGTCATCGGGCAGCTTTTCATCCAGCAGATTCTCAATTTCCTCGTCGTCAAATTCTGAGGAATCATAGTCACCAGCCTCAGCATCGCCCTCCTCATCGTCAGCATAGTTTTCGCCATTCTGTTTCTCGCTGTTGTCATCTGTTGTCAAGTGGAAAGAGAGAGATTTGTTCTTGTTTATATATACACAGACTGAAGAAGCCATATCTTCTTCGTGTTTGTTATTATTGTTACAATTACTTATAGAATTATACCTGATTTCAAGGGAAGTCTTTCGTTCAGATCTAGACGCACAATTGGGATCATACGCATGTTAAATATCAATAAGAGATCGGATGTCACGGAAATGCCTCATGGAAATGCGAGCGAGCAGTCTAAAATTACTACAGCAACTGAGTCTTTGGATACAGATACAGATAGAGATACGTCCAATCTCATCCAATTTGCTTGGCTATTACAAATGTTTATCAATGCTTTCATTTGCACAGTGATAAGATCCAGCCAGATGGTAAGATAACACTTGTAGAAGCTGTCAGTGCTGTCACAGGATTGACATAAACAAGCTAGTTAAATTAAATAGCTTTAATAGCTTACTATTGGGTATCTTTAGATCAATTATTTCCCATTTTAATGCCTTATGCAGTAATTAAACTATAAAATTAATCTATTTTCAGCTTTATTGCATTCAAAAACAGCTAGATTTCAAGCTAGTATCACTTTATATAGCACTAAAACTTATTCTATGAACAACTAGCTATAAAAACGCTAAAACTTCAACACTGCTCAGCATTTGTATTTGTATTCACCTTACCTGACTCATCCTCCTCGCTAGCTGTCGCCACCTCATCGAGCACCTGGAACTGACGCAGCTGCTGATCCATCGGCTCGGATAGCAGCTCAGCATCTCTTGTCTGACGCATTTCCTCAATGGCGCTCAGCGAGAAGCCGGCAACTTTCAGCTCTTGTTCTTCCACCTCGAGACGCGGTCGCTTGCGCTCTCGGGTGCTCGGCGTTGGAGCTCGCTCTGCTTCAGCGTCTGCAGTCGGATTGGCTTCAGCCATTTTTGTGGTTTTGTGTATACTTAAACTTATATGTATATTAATAGTTTATGAATTGCTTTTGGTTTCTTATAGCTGTGTTTGGTTTCTTCTCGCCAATAACCAATACTGAGAACATCCAACGATTTCGAATTGATTTTTCATTGGAAGTGCCACATTGGTTAAGCTAGAAAACCCAATCTTCCTCTTACAAATACTCTACCCTCGTCGTAGGGCTTACTTATTTGGCTACTGGTGTATTTAACGCACTTTTTACACAATAAACAGAGCATGCAATCGGCATAAACACGTTTTTTATTACAATTGCATATGCATTTTGCTTTTTGTTGCTTTTGTCTTTTCTTTTTGATTTTTTTTTTCGTTTCTTATTGCAATTGGAAACTTGAAGCCGGCTTTTCAAGCAAAAGCTGCTTTCGCAATGGATTCTGTGGACAACAAAACGCCAAGGCAAAAGTGGCCACGCCTGTTTAGAGTAATACTCGACGTTTTTAATTTGATTAGTAATATACAAAAAATATATTTAATTTTAATAACAATGTGCAATTCTGCAGCGATGGCCACCACGCTCGTGTACCAAGTCGATGAACAGCTGATTTTCGCTGCTTTCGGTGTTGCCACATCGCTCGATATCGATACATTGTTAACCGATAAGGCGGTAAGAATTTAAATATGAATATTAGTTTCAGCATTTAATGTAAATAACGATACAGCTGACTTCACGGACTCCATCTGCAATCAAAGTTTGTTTATCAAAGTACAACATTAATAAATTTATATTTACCTCAACCAAGTCATCCGAAACGCTTGTGAAAAGAAGTTTTAAGGCAAACGGCAAGCCGCGCCATGAAGTCTTTTTTAGTTCGTGCTTTAAATGCTGGATGACAAAGAAAACAAAATCGTCCGACAAATTCGAGCAATCGCAAATGTGCAGTACTGAAAGGTACTTAAGATGCATTATTAGTACTTTGAAATCATTATTTGTCAACTGTCTAGCATCGGAAAAATGGATATATTTAAGTCGAAACAACCGCATTACAACGCAGTTAAGAAAGTAGCGATCCGGATTACAGATACTAAACATTTCGATTCCTTTGAGATAGCCGATGTGCATTCCAAGCTGAAGAGTCATATCTGAACCAATTATTAAAGATTTCAAGGCGTACGGACGCAATTCAGCAAGTTTTGCGAATAGTTTATCGTTCGGATCCACGAAACGTTCAAGATCCAAACATTTAAGTCCATTTAACTTCAGCAAGGGTTCATAACACAATTGTCTGTTAGTATCAATTGTAAGATGCAATAACTTTTTCAAATTTTTGGAAATTGCATGAATTATGGCGTCGTGCTTGCAGTACACACTTATTATTAGACCTTGAATATTTTTCAAATATTTGCATATACCCAGAAAGTAAATTTCTTTGGTAGGAAAAGCCTCGTGTTCTCCATATACCGACATAATTTTTATTTTGCTGCCATTGAGCTTAAAAAATGTCTCAATATCAGTTAGAGTCCATGTGTTAAGACCTTCAGCCCACCAGTCGAAATATTGAAATCTTTGCTTATGTACCATCAAATATGTCCATTTGAAGCGTCGACAAGTAAAGTAAAAACTGCATTGACTTCTCAAGTCCAAATATTGAAAAATCATTGACAAGCAATTAGAAGGAAAGTCCGTAATGCGATGAGCAGCCATTTTGGATTGCATATTTTTAGAGATTTATTTTATGACCAAAATACCAAAAATTGAACGTGTGTAAATTGAAACTATGTTTTCAGTGCTCTACGTAATTTTAAATATTTATTAACAAATAACGACAGCTGACTCTCAGAAAACGTTGATCTGGCAGCTTAGCAGTGAAACATGTTTTGGCTATCTGGTAACACTTATATTCACAGGGTGAACATTTTGCCGATCCCAATCAACAGGTAAACATTCATTAAATGTCGCCACGGTAGTGTATTTTAGATCTCCATGCGATTAAATGAGCACACCAAGTTACTTGGGCAGCGTGTGGTGCTGGTGCCCTACGAGCCACATCACGTGCCCAAGTATCACCAATGGATGAGCAGCCCCACACTGAGATCTCTGACTGCATCGGATGAACTGACTTTGACTGAGGAATACGAAATGCAGAAAAGTTGGCGACAGGATGATGACAAACTCACATTTATTATCCTGTGTGCTGAAACGTATGCACGCACCAATGATGAAATAGCTGCTATGGTCGGCGACACAAATCTCTTCCTGCACCACGACGAAGATGACAACGACGGTGAGCAGCCCCAAAAATATGTTGCAGAGGCTGAAATTATGATAGCTGAACCAGAGGCGCGTGGCAAAGGATATGGACGCGAAGCCATGCTTCTTATGTTTAAATACGCACAATCACAGCTACCTCTGGACAAATTTGAGGCCAAGATTGACATGGACAATGCGGTGTCCCTGCGCCTCTTCGAGAGCTTCAAGTTTGTGGAACTGCGTCGCGTGGAAGTGTTTCATGAAGTGACACTGGAGCGAAAGATTACTCCCGATTGGCTGAGCTGGCTGGACGCACAGGTCAGCTCTAGGATAAAAACATACACTAGCTGACAAAATACATAGATTAGGTTAAGTATTTAAACCTAAATATAAAACTCCTCAAAGTCTATGTAAAAGTGGTTATATTTCTTAGTCAAATATTGTTCTTTATTCTTACCGACCCTAATTAACTATCGACTTACTTTACTAGCTTTATAGATTCTATGAGAGTACATTTTCAATATCGATCTCGACATTATTCGTCTCGTTGGCAACGTTCTGGGCATTTTGTTCGTGTCCCTTGGAACGATAATGGGCAGCCAAATGAGGACGTCGCATGAAGGAAACTTTGCAGATCTCACAACTACAAAGATAAATAAGTTACAGCACCCAGGAAACTAAACCCATCTGTATACTCACTGAAAGCTTCGGACTCCTGAGTGACTGAGCATGTGCGTCTTTAGCTTGTTGCTCACTGCAAAGGCCTTGTCACATTTGGAGCACTTGTATGGCTTGTAATTTGTGTGGCGACTGCAGTATTCAAATGTAAATAGAATGAAATCCCAGATATCTATCAAAGATTACTCACTTGCGTTCATGTTGAATGCGTCCACTGTGGTCCGCAAATGTTTGGCCGCAGTACTGGCAGGGATACGGTTTCTCGCAGAGATGCGCCAGCATATGGCGACGCAGCAGATGTGGTGTATAGAATTTCAGTGGACACTCCTTGCAGGCAAAGTTCTTTACGCCAGTATGACGCAGTAGATGCACCTTGAAATTACTGGGGCAGGTGAAATGTCGGCCACACAACTCACAAATACAGTCGCGTTTACGGCGCTCCCGCTTTAGCTCTACAATCTCATCCTCCGACAACTTGCTCCAGTTGATACGTGGCGTGTGTGTTGCATTCATGGCAAAATTGACAGTGGCATAGAGTTTCGAAGCGGGTTTGCCTGGTTTACGTTCTAATGGCGATGTGGAAGTGCTAGCATCTGGAGGAGACACCGAAATAGCTGCAGTCTCAGTATTGCCCTGGATATGTTCCGTTGATTGCTCCTCCATTTCCAAGTGATCGCTTTGGTGTTCTACGGTATCAGATTCATGCTCATTTTCGGCATAACCATACACTGTGTACTCCTCGTAGGAGATGGACTGTTCTGCCGGCTTCTCCTCCTCGTCCAGGTCCAGTTTGTGTGCTTCGTCCAGATCAATTTCTTGCAGTGCTTCAGCGACGCTTTCGCTGTTGAGCAGCAGCTGCTGTGTGCGTATTATGCGCTCCCGAAATAGGATGGCTTCGCGTAGAGCTACTTCGCAGGGTCCACAAATATGTGCTGGGAATTCCAATTGCTCCAGTAACTGAACACGTAGTAAAAAAATTAACAGTTTTTTAGAAAGTTTTAAATAAAAAATAACAAACACTTACAAAGAGACCTGTTAGCGCTTCTATTTGATGCAACATGATGTTGTCGGTCTGTTCAAAAAGATTATTTGCGTTTAGGCAGTAGATTATCTTGCCACAAGTACGACAACGTGCAGACATTTTTTAAACATTTTCTGAAATCAAACGCGTTAATCAACTTTTATTTCCCACCAATTCGCGTCTTTTTTAACAAACAGCTGTTTTCAATTTCCACCCACACGCTAAAATGTACTAAATTTGTACCGAAAAATACCAAATTTAGTGTTGCACAACAGTTTGTGATATTTTAACATTTTGCAGTACTACTACTGTCTTTGGTTCTTCTGCTTCTTTCGCCTGGTGCTGTTTTTTTGTGTAATTTTATTTTCAATAAAAACACAGTTATTATCAATGCACAAGTATTTTAAATGCTACTTAAATGCATTACGTGACAGTCTCTTTCATAAAGCTATGAAAGCGAAACGTTGAAACGCCGTCGAACGTCGTCGTCGCCGTAGTCTTCGTCTTGTGCTTTTTCATTTGTTTACCCTTTGTCTTGTGTTCTTGTTCTTCGTAATATTTTACGTATTTGCGTTTCGTGTTCCGTGTGGCGTTCAACCTGCATAAACCTTTGTGACGTCATTAGCGTCATACACGCCCCTGCCAGGAAACATTGACCTGACCGACCGACTCACTGACCAAGCGACTAATTGGCACCGAGTTCAGCGGAATGTGGAAGTGCCACAAGTGCGGCAAACCCGTTTACTTTGGTAATTTAAACACCCACACATACAAAAACTCTCTCACACACACACGTTTATATGCACAGCAATTTACATAGATTATCTGAGACGCGCACACGCGTCTGTTATTGTGCATTGCATTTGTTTAAATAACATTTAAATTATATATTCTGGTCTTGTTTGTGCTTCCAACACAGCGGAACGTAAACAATCTCTGGGCTACGACTGGCATCCGGAATGTTTGCGTTGCGAGGAGTGCGGCAAGCGTCTGAATCCCGGCCAGCATGCCGAGGTATGTTAACCACAACCAAATCCATTTAAGTTGCAGTTAATCATCGCTTATATAACCACCGACATTTCTATAGCATAAAGGAGTGCCTTATTGTCATGTGCCCTGCTATGGAGCGCTGTTTGGACCGCAGCTATTTGGTCATGGCACCCGCGTTGAATCTCACAAGAGTTTCGGCGTTAAAGGCGCTCCAAAGCCAGTCACTGGACCCGCAAGTCAAGTTAATGGACCAGCACTGCCGCGAGATCACTTGGAGTCGAAGTTGAAGGTCTATAATCAGTTCTACGACAATAAAAGCCTGGAGATACGTAGCCGGGAGGTGAATAACCGTTTGGTATTGGAGGGACCCTTGCGGGTCTTCTGGGGCGTCCAAGGTGTTATTCATCTTAAGGAGGACGATGATCAGCGCACGTTCATCGTGCGCAAAAGGAATTCCTGTCGCACTTCCAAAGCGGCGGGTGTAAGTTCACTTTAGAGCACTGTAAAGAATCCTTAATACCATCCAATTTCAACAGGAGAGCTGTTCGGATAAGGAGAACGAAGCCAGCGATTCGGTGGCTCCCCCGACAACCACCGCCAGCGAGGTGGACCCACTTTCCACCGACATATCACTGTCAGAAAGCATGACCTTTGATTCATGCAGTTTAAATGAAATCTCTGAGCTGCCAACGACACCAGAAGATGCCTCTGCGAATACCACAACTGGTAGTGGTCAAATAAATGGTCAATCGAACTCCAAGGAGGAGGAAGAGGAGGACACAACAACTACAGATTCGTCGAGCACGCTCATTGGCAGCGGCACGGAGCCAATCACGGCCAGCACCAGTTGTGTGTCGAGCACATTGCCTAGCAAGCTGGACAATCTGGAGAAACTCGACTGGGATGACATTGACGATTTGCTGCAAGTGGAGCGACGACACAATGAAAAGGACAAGATATATGAGACAATGCCGGTTAAGTTGCCCTCGTCTTCATCGCAGTCGTCGAGTGAGAGCTCGCCTAGCAAAACTTGCACCGAAAGCAGTTCCTCGACCACAACCACTGCGAACAATCCAATTAACACGGCCTCTTCGGCTACGACGAGCACATCAACAAGCAGCTCGGACAACTTTATGACCGCCACGGGATCCTTGACTGCCAATACGAACACACAAAACACAAGTACAGTGACTACCACAAATACCACACTCGATGAATACAAAACGTCGGATGATGCGACGCTGAAACCCATGGACTTTGAAGATTTCAAGCGTAGCGTTCACCAGGATTATGTTAACGGAGCGAATTCGTTTCAGGCGCCAAATGATGATACCCTAAAACGCAACCAACCCATTGATCCCTCACGCATTCATGATTCCCTCAAGCTATACGGAGAAAACTCGGCAATGAGCAAAAGCTTTAACTGTGAGCACGCCTTGCGCTCCATAGATCCAACACTGATCAATGATACGATGCATTTACGAAGCAGCATTGACCCAACACGCTCCTCGCAACGCCAATATGCGCTACAGAAGAGCGGTTCGGCCTTTGCCTCCACAGCGCATGGCAGGGAGCAACACAAGCCGTTTGAGCAAGGACGACAGCTCTTTGAGAAGGGAATTAATCGCTCCAAGTCAGGACCCAGCTGTTTTGTGTACTCAGACAGCGATGATGACGACGATGGTGCCACACTGCGTCCACCTCGTGTGGCCACCGTGCGACGCAGCGATGTCCCTAAGCGATACATACAAATCCAAATGAATTGCTATCCCAAAGAAGCTACTGCAGCTGGACGTGCTACCAACGAATACGAGACGAGTCGTGGAGACACCTCATCGGTAATTTAAAGTTGCATATCATTGGGTTTCCAAGCGGAACAAGCTATCAAAGCGAGTGGTGTTCTTATCGCTTGACATATTATCATAATTTTAAGTAGTTCGCCAGTGCTTTGATCTAACACGTACATACTTAAGTCCATTTCCAACAGTTTCAACTGTACAGACAGTTGGCTTTTGTTTTATCACCACCTTATTGTTATCTTTCTAATACCCTGTTTAATACCTTTACTTCCAGGTACTGAGCGGTGCTGTGGCCGGTGATGAGTTAACTCAGACGGAGGAACTTTACACGGCGAGCGAGGGCAGAGGAGCATCTGGGGATGGTCACGATACAGCTGGCCCAGAGCCGGGACTGCATGTGACAGAGGATGGTGTTGTTTTGCGCAGACCGCCACGCACCGGAGCGGCAGCAATCAAACGCCGCAGCGGCAATCGACGGTCTGTTTAAAGCTTAATCTTCAAATCCTTTATGTTATCAACAATTTTAATTGTTTTGTAGTTCTCGAACGAAGCTGAAGCGTCGCTGTTCGATCAATGGACATTTCTACAATCGCGAGACTTCGTTTTTCACACCGCCTTACGGCTCGCAAATGTCAGTCTGGGTGTCATCGTTGGTAACAACACAGGAGGTGATTAATCTGGTGCTGGAGAAGTACAAGGTGGATAGCGCAGCGGAGAATTTCTCGTTGTTCATTGTGCGTGACAATGGAGAACAGAAGCGTCTCAAGGATAATGAGTATCCGTTGATAACGAGAATCACGCTCGGACCACACGAGGACGTCGCACGTCTCTTTCTGGTGGATGCACGTAAAACAGATGAAATCAGGTCAGTTGATAACTATGAATTAAAAAGTTAACTATTCAAACGTTTATATTTATATTATTTTAGTAACGAAGTTGCTCAATTTTTAAATCTATCACTTCCGGAGTGTCGTGCCATTCTCGATCGCTATGATCAGGAACTGGGACGCGAAGTAGTTAAAATTAAGGAGAGGTGAGATAAATGTTTAATAAACTATTACCATTGTTTGTTAAACCAGCGTCTTTTTTGCAGATACTCGGAGCTACGTCGTCGCATTGTCGCGCGCATGGAATCTCTTAAGGTGCATCTTTAAATGCCAAAAAGGAATCTCCCAAACGTTTTTTATACACACTTATAGCCATAATGTTAAAGGCGGCCAAAAACAAATATGCACAACAGCAGCCACTCAAAAAGTATTCCTTATTTACAAAAAAAATTCATCATAATCGTGTAGCATTTAGGTCAAAAGTCTAATAATTTAGCCAACTTTTGTTTTTGGCACAAATCTCTCCACGCCCAGTGAACGAACAAAGCAAATAGCTGCTGTTTTAGCAGCAGTTTATATATACATAAATTCTTTGGTTTAAAGCACGATTACGATTAGTTTATTCAAGAGAAATCAAAAACTAACAATTCATTTCCATTTTAGAAATTGTTTAAGACTTGTAACTAACCAAAAATAATTATTAATCAGCACCACAACAAACAAAAGAATATTAATTATAAACATTTATGTATATTTGTAAGCACAATCAACACCAGCAAAATATTAAGTAACTGATTAATGGGTTGATTGATTGATTAAAGTAAATGCCACACAGAAATAACTGCAATTTTGTATACCGCAACAATAACTAAATGTAACATAAGATGGACTTGTTGATTGAAAATCATTTGAATATCAAAAATAAAATGTAAAGATTTAACAAAGACCAAATTGTAAAGCTAAATTTAAGCCATGATCTCGATTGGATTGGTCAAAAGTCATTGGAGCCGATAAAAATAGAACAGCAGAACAGGAAGGCACAAAGGGAGCTGAATTCTTGAGTCGAAACAGGACCTAGAAGCTGTGTGGAGTGGTGGCAGTGTGTGTTGGCGCTATTAATTTTAAACTGAATGTGCCTTTTGGGGCCAACGTGGCTGAGACTCGACAGTCAACTTGGAGTCTGCCGTTTTGGGCCTGGCTGCGAGGCGTTGACGCGTTAAATGGTTACGGGGTTTCCCGGCCAACAGCAGCGGCAGCAGAGTTTGGCCATAATCGTGGCGACGGCCTCATCGATGCGAGCCAAGTGTGCCAAGCGTCAATATATAAAAAATCAACAGCAAGAGCAACAACAACATCAGCGGCAGCGGCAGCAGTAGAAACAACAACAGCAATTGTGTTGTCCATTTGGGATGTGAACGCGTTTTAGGCGCTGGTAGCAGGTTCACGACCCGTTTGCCAAATTGCCGTGGCGCAGTCAATTATGGCCTAAGAGCACAAACATTGAGAGCATCCTGCTGAGGCAGTAGTTGATAGAGAGAGAGAGAGCGGAAGAGAGAGATGGCAAACGAGATAATCGAAAGAGGAAAATCGATTTAAAATCTGCGCTCTCTCTCTCGCTCGCACTAACACTCTCTCTCTGCCCTCTTGGAGGGTTGTCGTCTGGAAGCATTAAAATAGTTGTTGCTTGTCCCAGTCACAGCGGCTAAAAAAGTAAATGAGGGTTGCTCATTGCGCATACGCAGTGCTGTACACTGTAATGAAACACGAGTGAATTAACTGTAAGTAAAGTGACGTAATGTGAGTAGCTCTAAATAATAAGCTGTAAGCATAAGTAAACAATAATTTTTAAAATGTTTTCTTTTTAAAATGTTTACTTTTCTTTGTTAAACTGTTTTTTAATTCATTTTAAAAAATTTTATATTTCAGTTTATTTGGCTGACTTGACAACTCTTCACCGGCTCTCTTCGATGTCCTGCGATTTCTCTTCTGTTCATGCTATGCGTTTGGCGCAAAATTCCAATGCCGTCTTGGCTTGGCTTGGTGCTTGGCGCTCAGCTCGAAGCTCTCAGTTCTTGGTACTCAGTTCTCAGTTTACGTTTTGGTCGCGTCGCTGACAGTTCATTCACGTTCCGTGTTCCTGCTGCAGTGCATCGCAATAAACGCCAAGCGATTGCACAAAAAACCACCAAAAAATCAAAAGAAAAAAGGCAATATAAGGATAAGAACTAACTGTGTGTGCGTGTGTGTGTTGGAGCGTGCGTGTGTGTGTGTCGCAGTGTTAAATTCTTAACTAAACGACAATTCAAGGCAATTAACATTTGCCAGCCAAATTGTATGCGAGCGGAAGTCGTCAAACAATTTGTGACGCCTTTAAGCCGCATTTTAGCCGCTACCACCAATTCATATACATATATATATATACTATATAAGTCCTAACTGAGTAGCAGGACCATGAAGCGTTTGCGTTCGAGTTTGCCGATTATTGTTGGCCTTTCGCTGGCGCTGCTGTTGATGTCATCGACGGTGGAGGCCAAGAAGAAGAAATACGTTGGCGAAACTGGCGGCGATTTTGAGTTTATCGATGAGGTAAGTTCCAAATGCTTTTCAGCTGTCACAGCTCACAGCCATGTCACTTACTTAATACACCCTAAGCTGTGCTAGAGTGTGTCTCACACCCATAACGCAATTGCGTTTTTAGCCAAGTATTCTGTCGCTGTTTTATCATGCGTTCACCTTTGGCCAACGCTACTGGGGTTTCACGCCACTTCGACTTTAGCCAAGCCGCTGGCGTAGTGCGTACACGAACGGAAGTGTGTATGGCCAATACGCTCTTGGCCCAAACGTTTGTCTTGCCAATTGCGCACGCAAATCGGATTTGTATTGCAGTTTGTTGTTGTTGCTGCTGTTCTAGTTGTTCTTGTCGACAGTAAGCCAGGCCAGAAGTTGGCTAAGACTCTTCACCTGACCGAAACCCATGCAGCGGAAATCCAAGATGGAGTGAGAACATGAAAAAGAGAAAAAAAAAAATACAGAAAGATGGGAAGAGAGTGACAGAGGGAGGGAGAGTGTGTGGAATATAAAAGAAACTAAAAATCAATAGCAAAAGCATTTGGCAGCCTCGTTGGCGTAAACTATGAAGTAAGCACTAAGCAGCTTTGAATTTGTCTGCACTCCCCCTATTCCCTAGGCCTTGCTCTTACCCACTGCCACGCCCCACTGCCACCCCTGCGCCCCCACGCCATCGATAACTCTTAGTCACAGACGCAACGTCGTCGTCGTCATTGCTGTTTGCATTGTTTTTGTTGCCATTTGCTTTGGCTCACACTCAATGTTCTTGTTGTTTGTGTTGTTGTTTTGTTGTTTTTGGTTTGTTTGGCATTTCGTTTTTATTTCTTTTCGTTTCCTCTTTGCCTCTTGTTTTATGCGTGGCCATTGCTGCCTCCTTCTCAATCTCTGCCTCCTTTTGTGTGTGTGTTTCTCTGCCTGCCTCTCACTGCCGCTCTTGCTCTCTAAATGTGTGTGCTAATAGGCCTATGTTTGTGCCAGCCTACACACAAACCCCAACACACACACACACACACACACACACACTCCAGTGAAGCCTTGAAGCAAATATATTGCAAAGCGCTAAAGTTTTTGCCAAAAATGAAAGAAAATTTTTATATGTATTTTTTTATATTTGAGGCAAACGTACAATCGCTGAATTTTAAGCAGCTAAAACGAAGCGGATGTGTGCGTATGTGTGGGCGTGTGTGTAGCACACCCAAACAACCGAGCTAATTTACAGACTCAGCTTCAGCGTTTTATGTCCTCATATTTTAAATTTCAGAAGCCCTTGATGTCAAGCCAATGTAGTTGTATTCTAGAATGTTTTAGATTACTACAGTAGATTTTATAAAATGATTCGTTATTTGTTATTTTTAACAAGTATTTCCTGTTTTAATTGGTTTAAATGGAACTTTAACAAAAGTTTTTCATACTCAAGTGACGCGCTGAAAAGTATGCTACAAAAATGTGTATAGTAAATTAGTTCCAAGAAAATTGAGTTTGACATGTAAAGCCATCTTTTAATACCCTGTAGCAAGTAACTATTGATTACTGCACTAACTAAGCTCAAAGTAAACAATGTGCTTTACAGGATATGTAAGAGTCGAGCAGCTCTTACTGCCTACAGCTGCATAAATTCGAAGCCGATGGCTTTGGCTTGTCTTTTCAATATATTGTTTTTGTTTTTGGTTTTTTGCTTTTCATTTTATAGCTAATCGTATCTTTGCGCAATGACATTTTTCCAATGAATTTGATTGTTTATTTTTGTCGGCTAAACTTTTTGCGTTTGCAAGTATTTAGAAATGCCATAAATTATGTGAAAAGTTTTTTGTAACCAAATTGTTTCAAGTTGTTTGCAGCTGCAAAATGTCGCAAGTGGGAGGGTAGGTCATTGAATTTAATTGAAAAGTTAGCTATTGTTCTGATTACAGCACAACCAAAAAGGGAGAGAGAGAAAGACGCAAGAGAATTTTGCTTTTAGCGAGTGTCTTAGCTGGATTTTGGCTTGGAAAAGTTCAGACACATGCTGAGAAAAGTGGCAGCTTAAAGTATTTGAATGGTGATAATTGACAGCTTAGTAACGCCCATAGTGGGCATGTGGACGTATCACCACATGCGGTACGTTTTGCTTCTGGAAGTTCTTAATTGACTATCAATATTTTGTATGAAATTTTGTGGAAATTTGAAAGAAAATCAAATAAATTTGTTTGTCAGTTGGTAATGGATATGCATAAGCCCATTTCCGGGAAACGGAAATAATGCTGCTTGACCCAAAGGCTGGCTTAATATAATAAATAATAACCATATCAACTGATGTCGTTAATAAAGCACTAGATTTTCCCTTAGCTCAGCATTTGCTTGCACATTAACCATTTTCCTTTGCTACATTTCCACAACGTTTTGCACGACTTGCATTTATTATGCAGACCTCTGTGTGAGTGTGTGTGTGTGTGTGCTCATCTGTAATTTATATTTATGTGTATTGAGATGATAACAAATTAGCTTCAGTCACTCAGAATTTGCTTGATTTGCTGGATTGCTCAACTGATAGATCTGAATATGCTTATTTATTGTCGAGTTTCTGGGTTCGTTCATAATCAGACGGGCAAACAACATGTCGACTGACATTCTTCTGCCTCTCTTTCACTCACTAGCTCCACCCCGCTCTGCCTTTCGTCCTCTGCCTCTCTATCCGTCGATTACCAACAAACGAATCGCTGTTTGTCAGCGTAAAATAAATCTTTGCATTGTGCACTTCTCGAATACTCCGAGCTGAGGACTCGGCGCAAAATTGTACAAACTGCTGTTTGCACTGACAAGTGAGCGAATACTAGATACCCTGTAAATGTGTTAAACAATAGGTTGTTGCTTGTTTAGTTGTAAAGGAGTGACTGTCTCAAAGTCTTAACTAGCATGCTCTTCACACGCTTTAATTACAGGGTATCATGCAAGCTAAAATTATGTTTGCTCTGGCTGTTGCAGACAGACTAGCCAATATGTCTAACGAATAGCGCACACACGACAGCTAGTATGACAGGCGACTAATAAATACCCTGTAGTGCCTAGCAATTTGTCAGCGAAAAGAAATTGCTTTTAGTGGAAGGCAGAGGGAGAGAGGGGGGGGGGTAAGCATAGATATATTGCTATTCTTACACTTAGTGTGTAACACAACAACTAACAGATACCCTGTAAATAGGCAAAGCTTAAAGTAGACTCTTAGTTGATTAGAAATGAAAATGGGATAAGTCGCAAGTTATTCCAAAATCATAGCCTTCTTAAGCATAAGTATTTACAGGGTATCGTGGTATTGTCAGTTAGCAAAAGAGTGTAAGAGTAAGATATACTAACAGACACCCATATATATTTAAAAGACAAAAGAAATTTAATACTTTTCACAGCAGAAAATATTGTTAGTCTACCCCTCTCCAGTGCGCGATATCTACAGGGTATTACGGGAGTGGATTGCTTTGAGTGCATATGGATATAGCAAGTGGGAGAGATATATAAAGAGCAAAAGAGACAGCCTAGCGAATAGTTCTTTGGCATAAAATCAGTGCGTACGAAAATGCAAAACTTTCAATAAATATTCAAGTGGCAGCAGTGTGTGTGTGTCTTTGTGTGTGTTTTTGTGTGTGTGTGCTGCAAATAAAGTTATGCATAATTTCAGTGTAAGCTTCACTTAAAGTGGACCACAGCAGACGCCACAGGAAAAACCAAATGAAAATTGTATGCACGGAACTGACCAAGTCCGAATTTTGATTCAACTCCGAAGCTGTTTCACAGTAACACAGTCACGCCCACTGCCCCACACTGGGACAGGGGCTTGGGACAAGTAGTGAATTCATTTTGATGAGCATATAAAAAACATATTCTCTATAACTTTTGCCATAAAGTTTTATGTTTAATGCCATCAAACTGTTGCATAAATTGCCAGCAGGCTCTCTCTCTCTCTCACTCACTCTTTATCTCTAGCAGCGTGTGAAGAGTCAAGCGCATATTAGTTATGAAGAAAAGGGTTGCTAAAAAGCTAAGCTTTTGACCTGGTCCAAAGCCAGCACGTTAACACCTAACTACAGTTAGGTAAAGTGAACTCAAGTGCTTGATTAAAGACCCAAAAACTGAATGGCATTTTTTTGGGTTGCGGTACACACACACACAGGCGTCTTGTGGCACATCCATTCCCACACACACACCAGTACACCGCAAAATCTTCAATCTCATTGCTAAGTTGATTTGCATATTGCCAGTGAGAATACGAGTGGAAATGGAATTGAAAAAGGAAAATGGGAAATGGGAAAATGCGCATGTTAAGGTACCCAAAAATATGCACGGACAACTGGCAGCTGCATGCAACCGAATTTTATCATACTTATTTTCGCCACATTCCTACAGTTTTCCCTTTTTTCACTTTCGCTCCCTTTTGGCGTCTCTGGTGCATTGGATTTTCTTCGCTCTGATGGAAATATGACTCAACGCAAGACACAACAACTTCTTTTCTCGGCACAGAACTTATAAAACCCGTCGCAAAGTTTGCTTACTGTTTACTATATACTTTATAGCCACGCCCACATTTCTGTGCCCGCATTGTGCATTTTTATGTTGCATACTTTACGGCCACGGGTCACGGCTTGTACTTGCCTTATTGTTTCACAGTCTCCATCGCTCTCTCTTTCTCTTTCTCTTGCTCTTTGGCTCTCTCTAGCTCTCTCTTTCTTCATCTGTTACTGTCTGCTGTCTCGCTCATTTAATTTCTTGCTTGCTGGAGTCAAAAGTTGCACGTACACAGTTACATTAGCAAATTGCCCAGTGTTTGCTGCCCGTGTGTGTGTGACTGTGTGTGACTGTGTGTAAGGTTATGGCTGGCAAATTGCTCGACTATTTTGCCAAAAAAGAAATGCGGGCAAACTGTTTATGAAAAAGCCAAGAAAAAGCAGCAAAAGGTAACGTGCTGGAAATAGTTAGTGGCAACACTAAATATGTAATACCCTGTAAACCAACTCACAGCTAGCAGACTCCACTGCACAGTGACTGCAAAAGGTACACGACCTAAGCTACTTGCTGTATAGAAAATCTCTACCTGTTACATATTTAATGACAGCCTTAAAACACTCTGCTACCAGGGCCAACTAACTTAAATTGTGGTAACTGACTTTTGGCCCTTTTGGCCGACTGATAGCATTAAGAGTTTAACTGCGTTTTACATGGCCAGCAAAAAGTGTTTCACAGTTGCTCTAATGCATGCATTGATGAAAACTGCCATATAAACAAGTCTCAACATGTTCGCACATGTCTCTATGTGTTTGTGTGTGTGTTTTTCGGAGTATTTTGGGGTTCATCTGGTCCACTTTGCTGCTGTCAGTTTCACGTCACGCTTTATAAATTCTGTTCTCTGGAAGCGACCCACAGTGAGCTCAATAAGATAAATTAGTTTGCAACTCAGAAGCAAAACTAAAGCATTTCTTTATAGTTAGTGTATGTTCTTTATTTGCTCTCACTATATCTCAAAACTCATGGCAACACACACACACACACACATACATACACATATATCTATATATAGAGAGCGATGTACATATGTTTCTTGGCCACTGAGTGCAAAACTTGGGCAAAACTCATTTTTCACTTTCATATTGTTATGTGGCAGCCAGAGCAGCATCCCTCTCCCTACTCCCCACTCCCCTCTAGCCTTCAAGCCTCTTGTGTGTGTGCCACTTAACTGATTATGTAAGACGAGCGTATGTGTGTGTTTGCTTTTACAGCAGTTGTGTTTACTGTCGAGCAAATATTAAATTTCCTTAGCCTGGCCATAAACGTGTAGTTTGGCTTTCAAGCTGTCCCATGTTACAGCTTTGCAAACTTTTAATTAATAACACCGATCGAGTTGATCAAATTGTCCAACTAATGGACATTTAAAGCGGCAAAAGAGCTAACAGCTGAGTGCTAAGAATATCATTGAACAAATCGAAGACAATTCAGTGTCGTCTTGAGTATCAATTAATTATTCAAGAGACTCAAGACCTTATGGCAGTTAAGCATATGTCAAATGAGTGCCACTCCTCTTCTCTCCTCTCTCTCGCTGTCTGTTTTTGGTGGAGTCCGTTAGGCTGTCGTTATTTATGGGACGCAGTGAGACCATTTGTTGACAGCAATTTTGGGCTATGGCTTTGGGTTTGGCTTTGATTCAACGACAGCAATGACAAGCGTAAAAAGCGTTACAGATTATGCATATTAATTGCTTGTTTCTGACATTTTCGACTTATCCAAAAGATTTGCCATGCCAAAAACTGTTTCAAAGTACATAAATACCAAATACAAAATATATATATATATCGTTTCTGGCTGGCTGGCTGTCACGGCGTATGCGTAATATGGCTTAGCTACAGCATGCGACAGTGTATGAGTTCACGCGTGTGTGCGAGTGTGTGTGTGTTTGGCCCGAGGCTTGCACTTACGTGGCTTACATCAATTTCCCGTGCAAAATCTTATGTACACATATTACGCATACGCTGCGTACGCCACTCGCAATATTTCGTGTTGACTGTGTTAACAAAATTGCTGGCAAAACAATTTACAACATTCAACTAAATATGCACGTTTTGATTGCTATTTACTTTAAGTATAAAAGAAATTGAAACAAATTTAAATCAAACAGCAGAGATTAGTTTATTTAAATATTTTATAATTAGCACAAGTTAAAAAAGATTTAAATTAAGCTGATTGAGCTAACTTTATTTAAGGGAATTAACTGCTAAACAAGTTTACATATGTTAAACCAGTTCTACCCTAACAAACTACATGTTATTCTGTTTTGAATCGGTTTATTTAGGTAGCCTGTTAGACTTACGTTTGATTATACCGACTGATGACTACGATCGCAAATATAATTCTTTATGGCCACTAAATATGTTTGGCATTACGTGACAACATTTTAATAGCCACTGCAGAACATAAACGTGTATAACTGTGTACTTTTTCTCTGAGATGCTTACTCCTTTTTAACAAGAAAATACATTTTGGAAGCTGCACCAAAAATACGGTGCAATTAAATGGGGAAAACTCGGGAAAATTTCGACTATGATGCAGTAAAATAAATTGTAGTGCTCTGCACAAAAAGAGAGAGATAGAGTTGTGAAGGTGCGGGTTTCCTTTACCAATTTATAAGCCAGAAGTTGTAAAAAGTTCATTAAATATTTTACTGAGAGCGTGACAGGTGGACAGGAGGACAGGGGGGCGGGGGGACAGGTGGACAGATTCAGCGGGAAGGTGTCACGAAAAATTAAATGCAAGATAAAAGGATTCGGCATGAGCGTTAAACGAAACGACATTGTTGCTGCATAGAGTGAGGGAGAAAGAAAGAGGTAGAAGCAGGATCATATAAAACTTTTACAGTATCCCTTTTCTCTGCCTCTCACTGTCTCTCTCTCTCTCTTTCTCTGTCGCTACTTCTCGCTCACTCTCAGTACGCATTACCATAAATAAATTATAACGCTCGCTCCTCTCACCGTGAGTTTATTGCATGTGTGCGATAACTTACCCACACCCAGGCACACACACACACACACACACACTGGCACACTCTGTGATGCTGGAAACGGACGAACGAGCAGGCGGCAGATAATAACAGTTGCCAACTTGATGCAAGGAGCTGAGTCGAGCTGACAAAGCTATAAACTTGTGCCACACTCAGATAGTAGCTACATAGCTTAAGAGTGATGTGGTGGGTGTGGCACACACACATGGTGAATGATAATAATTTACAAGGTAAGAGCTAAACACAATGGAGAACACGAAACCGAAACAGAAAACTAAAACCCAAAAACCCAGAAGAAAAAATAAAAGTGGAACCCAAAACGAAACGTTAACTATGAATGCCACATAAAGTTGTTATCCTTTATGCGGGTAACAGTGTGTGTGTGTGTGTGTGTGTGCCACAAAATGCTGCATACAAATTATGCAATTAGTTGGCAACGCCAGCTAGAATACGAGGCTGATGCTGATGCTAAGGCTGAGTCTCTGTCCGATTCACCGACTGCGTCCAATTGCGAGTCCAAGTTTCCGGCGTTGACAGCGAGATTATCTTTTTGGTACTTGCTCAAAACTCTCTGACAAATTGTCAGCGAAAGTTTGTTTGCCCCAAAAACTGTAGAATCTGTCTGCGTTTTAAGAAACTTTTCTGCTGAGGGTCGCTGACTTGATTGCCGACAAAAGTTGAAAATAAAAAATCATTGCGTATACGTAATATGGATGATGCGAAAAGTTGAAATTGCCAACGTTTGGTTAACAATGTAAACAGCAGAGTACAGGCCAGTTGAAAAATGATGTCGAGACTTTGGGAAAAGTGTTTTGCACAAAACTTCTCAACTTGCAATTAGTCATAAAAATTCAATGAAGTTGACTTTTTATTAAAAAGTCTACAAGTCAAGGTACTTAAATGGATTCTATTAAATATTCTGAATGTATCTATGCTTCATCTGCTTTTCATTTGGCTTTTAGCTCGATTTCAATTAGACGCTGGCTGAAATTGCTGGCTTAGAGAGTTGCAACCTCGAAAAGTCAGCGGATAGACAAATAAAAGCAGCGAGAGCCAGAACGAGAGCGAGAAATAGACACAAATATGCCAAAAAATCTTATTGCTTAAAAGTAAAGAAAATAAAGCTGCAGTTACAACAGATACAGCTATATATAAATATATATATATATATACAAAGGGCAGAGCGTAGCACAAATAAAATGGCAACGAACGAACGGAAATGAAATTGCAATTGCTGTGTGCCATGCAGACGACGACAAGTCGCGACGCGTTGATGCAGAACACTAACAGAAAGAGAGAGGGGGAGAGAGAGAGGAGGAAGAGACAGAGAAAGGATAGGGCACGACTGCTTATTGAAAGTTTCTCATTTTGCTTGCGCTGCCCATTTTCTTTTTGTGGCAACATTTCCATTTCCGCTACACTTTTCTTTTGCGCCTTCGCGTATGCAATAAACTTTTGCAAACCTAACAAAAACAACAACAACTGTAGCTGCTACAATTGCCACTGCCTCATATGCCCCATGCGCGTACTTAACAGCGTTTAATCAGCCCCAACTTCTATACACATATACTATATAGAAATACTTGTTTTTAAGAATACGAAATGCTAGCACTTAGCTTAGTCTCAGCTCAATGCTCTCCAGACGCGCTCTAAACGGCAAACACATACTTTAATACACAGGAGTTTGTGTGTGTGTGTGTGTATGCTCATTAGTTTAGCAGCAGACACGTTAAGGGCAAAGAAATTGCCCTGTGCTGGTGCTAAACAAGTTAATTAGTTTGCCTTTTTCGCGTTTTCGTGGCTTTAGCTGTGTGACATTTATGTGGCTCACCATGGGTTAAAGGCAGCACCACTCTTTGAAAGCACACACACTGTGCGAGTGTGCGTGTGTGGCTTAGAGTTTATCTTAATGACAAAATAAATTATTTACCACACAGAGACACACACTCTTTCACTGAATTTCCTGCTTCAATTGACTCTATTTACCACAGTAAACGTATGCGTCTAAGTTCCACGCTGTGTGTGTGTATCCAGTTTAATGTTACTTTTAAGACGTCTGCCAACATTGCTATTACTTATGTTTAATAACAGCGCACAGTTTTTGCACTGGAACAATCAGTGACACCACACAGTGTGGGGTTAAACCAAGATTAAGGCAACTCCCTGCACGTTTTCATATAAACTATAATTTATGGCCAGTGCTGCCAGATTACACAAACATAAGACATGCCAATGAAAGCGGCAATTAAATTGTTTGTGTAATCAAAAGTGCAAATTTCACAAATTACACGCAATTAAATTAAGTTAACTTTGAAATGAAATTATAAGTTTGCCATAAGTTTTTTATGCAATTAAAATGTTAACAACAAACGTCAGAGTTTACGCATTTGCTGGTGACTTGAGTGCACTTGGAAAATCGCTTATGAAATCGTTAAATAAATCAAAAACATGTTATCAAAAATAACTATAGAAAATTTCCATTTATTTTCTGAAGAGCATTCTTATGTTTGCTTCAAGTGTCTGGCAACTATGTGGCTGACTCTTGTTGCCACAATAGACAAAAGTTTGCTCTGTATGTTCTATGTATTTCGCTGGCTTTGTCCTTCGTTCTACTCGTGTGTAACGAAGTGACTGTGTAGCAGATTAAATTAATTAAATAGAGAGAATTTAAAAATAAAGCTTAAAAGCAGTATTAATTAATGCCACTGTGTCTGCAGACAACGCAAAGTTTCTTGGTATTATCCTGCTCCCCTAAGTATGCTATAGTTTTTGCAGTGGCACTCATTTTATACTTTAAAGTGTTACAAAGCAAAATGATATAAGTAGGCGAGTGAGAGAGTTACAAAACTCTTTGCTTCCCTCTACACTTCAACTCCTACAACAATTAATTATTTTTATGACTCATAACCGTTGAAGTTATGGCAAAATACGCAATCAAAGGGTTTCGGTAATATTTTTTGACCAATTGCCATGATGTCTAGTGCCACTGTGCGTAATTTTTGTGTAGACATTAGGTAAGTGGAGGTTTCAATTACAAAGGCGTCTGCGCTGCTTCAAATGCCCGGGCCTCACATAAAAACACTTTGTTGCCAACAGCCAAAAAGAGTGTGGCACGAAGCTCAGTTGTTAATGTTATTGTTGCTGTTATACTTTAGTAGACATGGGCTGATGCTCGTTTAATCTTAGATTTTAATTGCATGGCCATAACGTTGGCCCTGAAGACAAGACGCTTTTGTTGGCATGACGTGGCCACAGGAGTTGCAAGTAAATTGAATTTAATTACAACGTGTTCTGCTTTTCATTTTGATTGTTGAATTAACTTTTATATGTCATAAACTTCGAGAAGGCAATAAAAATTTCATGGCTGCCGCAAAATATCAAAAAAAAACTGAACAGAAACAACAAAAAATGCAAATGTAGAATTATAGACATTTTCCGTTTTCCTTTTCCCTTTCAGCGTAATGCGTTAAAGAGTAAAAAACTTTGAGCTGGCACTAATTAGTGTGAGTGGGCCATTAAAAGTGTACTTGGAGTTTTGGTCTGCGCCACACCGCTCTCATGGCTGAAAAGAGCGCACTTGTGGCCTAAAGTTTGGCACAAAGAAATTAAAATTGAAATGTAAAAACTTGCCAAAGTTTTCACACGCACAAACACACACCCACACACGGTCTGGCAAAATTTAAAATGCAAAGCGTATAGCAGAGCAGAGCGGAGCAGAGCGCAGCACAAAAAATGGCAGTAAAGTGCAGTATGAAGAAAAAGTGAATTTCAAGTTGGTTTCGTGGCAGGTGGGCGAATATGCGCAAAACTTGCCAGCAAAAACTTGGCAGCATTAAGTGCACTTGCCTGTGACCAAGCAGCCAGTAGAGTAGTGGAGCAGACGGGGACAGGGTATGAAAGAGTGTTACCGGCTCATTAAAAGTAAAAATGATATGCATTAAGTTGGCAACGGTAACGGTAACTGTAACGAGAACGTTAAAGGTCTAAAAACTGCAGTCATTAGGCCAAACTTACGTTCGTCTCTTTTGCTAATGGTCAATGCTAATTGTGTGGAAGTCATTTGTGATGCAAAACCACACCTGACCCCACCACACACACACCCACACACACCCACACACCTAAACACAGAGATTTGCCGCATAAATTGTCATAATTGTACACTCACTGATCAATTGGTCTGACCTCACTCAACATTTCGCACAGTTCGAATATCGGGGCATATTTCATTGTCTGACACATGCATTAACGTGTCCAATCGACACACATGAGCGTGTGTGTGTGTGTGTGTGTGTACGTGTGGGGTCACTGTAGTTGGCCATTATTCATTCAGCGGGTTGCGCATAATTTATGTCCTCGTATTGCCACATGCCACAAATTCCTAACGTTTTAATGTTCGCCTGACAATTTGCTGTCACAGGCATTCAAGCAATTTCCCATTTCCCCATTTTCTTGTCACATTTCCACATTTCTTGAACCAACTTCGTTGACTACTTAACTGACAAACTCGGTAAGAAAACTTGCACACAAAACTTTCATCTCGAACGTTTTGTCAAATGTTTGACAATATTTAAGCTTGCACAACATGGCGTATGCGTCACATACATGCATGATTCTACATGTCCAAGGCATTAAGCGGCTTTCATGTAGTAAAATGTTCGATAATTCATGTGTACATAAATCAATTGATATATTGATAAGCAAACTGTGACTGAAAACACACTAATTACCCTATGACTCAGCATTAAAATTGTTAAAATGAGTAAAAGACTCATTACATTTTGTGCATGATTCAAGCATTGTTCCGCCCCAAAAATATATCGAACGATTCAACAAAATTTCTTATTAATTACTTAACACATTATGCAATTTAACAACTTTTTATGCTACGTATACGTAATATTCCTTACACATTGGCAATGGCTGCAATTACTTTGGTGTAGACCTCAATGCCATGCAAATAACTGTCTGCACGAATATATTCATCGTGATCGTGCAGCAAAATGGGCGTGTTATTGAGGGGCGTGAAACCCAAGGCAGGAATTCCCTTGGAGCGTATGAAGCGACTGTCGGTGCCACCAGGACAGACATGTGGACGAATCTCCAGATTGCTAAGTAAAGTAAACAGCGCAATTAATATATGATTTAATCACTACTACTGAGTGTACTCACAGTTCTTTTGTGGCCTTCTCAAAGGCTAGCCAAAAGGGATTCGTATCGTCCACTTTTGTTGGCGGCACGTATTCATCTTTTTGCTCAAAGACGAGTTCGATGCCGCCTCCAGCCTCTTCGCACCAGTCCCGAATCTGCTTCTCGAGTCCATCGAGATCCACATCAATGGCAATGCGCATATCGAAGACAACCTCCAGCATGGCAGGCACCACATTGCTCTGCACTCCACCAGTCACCACTGTCATGTTGATGGTGGTCACATCACCAAAGAAAAGTTTTGAATCCCTAGCCAACATTTTCACCTGTGACGAACGGAACTCCATCATTTTGTTGGCAATGAACACGAATTTCTCGCCCGCTGTATTGGGCAGCAGAATAGAGCCATGGCCAGCAGTGCCGCTGATCTTAAAGCGCAGATCTGTAAATTAATTACAAATTATTTAAGTTCACATTCCCTAGCCGGTTTGATGCTTACGCCAAGCAGTACGTTCTGCATAGTACACATAGTAGCCATCATCTAAGCTTGAGGATCCTTCGTCCATGCTGAAGCCCAAGTTCATGTTCTTGAAGTGGTCCGTGTGCACAAACTCACGCATGCCCAAATAACCGCCAACCTCCTCATCTGGCACAAAACTCACGTACACCGTTCGCTTGGGCTGGAAGCCTTGGGCTTTCAGCACACGTATGGCACCCAAATACTGTGTACCGATCTCCTTCGTGTCCTGTGTGCCGCGTGCGTAGATGCGTCCCTCATCGTCTATATCCGCAGCGAAGGGATCGTGTGTCCATTTCTCTGGAAACACTGGCACCACATCCATATGAGAGTTGAGAATGATAGCAGGTAGTTCTGGCTGTGTTCCCTCCCATTTGATGAGCACAACGGGGTTCTTGTCGTTTACTGGATAAACGATCTCTATGGGAAGCTCAAGACTAGCTGCCTGCCTTCTTAGAAAATCCACACAGGGAGCTATAAGTAGTTTACACAACACCTTTAATCACTCGCTTAGAATTTTAATCTAAATTTGCTGCACTCACTGTAATCTATATTTGGATGCACCGATGGAATGCGCAGATATTCACGAAAGATTTTAATTTCCTCATTATTTTCCCACTCGGCTTTGCTCATTTTGTATAAATTTATTTTCAAATTCAAATCCTTTTGTTGGTTTTAAATAAATAAAGTTTTTTTTCTCCTTTTGTGCTCCAATGTGAACTTCTTAACTATTTGGGCGATCGGCAACGACTGTTTTGGTGCTTATCGCGACCATCGTTTAAATTCCAAAAATTTTACCATCAGTCACAAAGTTTTCTAGCTAATAATGTGTCGACTTTTATCATATTTACACATAAGTCACGAATCCTTATCAGTTTCGTGTGTTTTTCTTAATGAACTTTAACCGAAACTGTGCGATAAATTGGGGAATATTTCTGCTTACATTCAGTGCTCAATTGTTTTTAACAAAAACAGTCGAAAAGAAGTAATACATAGACTTTTATCTACAAGAAAATGTTTTAAGCTACTCAACCTTTAATTGAAAAAACATTTGTTTTACTACAAACACTTATCACTTACTTATTGACACTGAAAGGAGATTTAAAAATCTTTTGAAAAACTTGCGTTTATCTTATCGAATAAAAGGAATTTGATTTTTCGATAAATAAAAGTTATCAGTGCGATAAAAAACGCATGTTTGTTGGCTGCAATAAAATTCTTTATTAGACAAAAGATTTTTATGGATATTGTACAAACTTTAAGATAAGCATCGGTCAGTTTCTCCTCATACATTTGTAACAGCTGGAATAATCTTCTTATAGACTTGAATACCATGCAAGTACACATCAGCACTCAAATATTCATTGTGATCATGAATCTTGACAGTAGTGTTATTGTTCATAGGAGAGAAACCCAGAGCAGCGACTCCTTTGGAGCGTAAATAGCGACTATCGGTAACACCTGGACACACTCTTGGTTCGATTTTCAAGTTTCTGAAAGAAAAAGACATTTGAATACAAATTTAGAGTGAATTTGAGTCTACTCACAGCTCCTTTGTGGCCTTTTGGAAAGCTGTCCAGAACAGATTTGATTCATCCAGTTTAGTGGCTGGTGAGAAGTCGTCTTTACGCTCAAAAACGAGCTCAATACCGCCTCCAGCCTCTTCACACCAATCACGGAATTGCTGCTCCAGAGCAGCTGCATCTTGACAGGGAGCAATGCGCAGATCAAAGACCACCTCCAGTAGAGCAGGCACCACATTGTTCTGCACTCCACCACTTAATTGGGTTAGATTCACGGCGGTCACGTCGCCAGTCATAAGTTTCGTGTTGTCCTTAAGCTTTTTAACTTGCGAAGCTCGAAATTCCATCATTTTATTTACTATGTATTGCAGTTTCTCTCCCGCCGTGTTGGGCAGCAAAATTGAACCATGTCCCGACGTACCACTGATCTTGAATCGCAGAGCTGCAATAAATTTGTATTCAAGTTGAACTGGAAGTTAGTAACTTGGTGCTACCTACGCCAGGCAGTGCGTTCTGCATAGTAGATCCAGTAGGTATCAGTGTAACTGGCAGATCCCTCATCCAGACTGAAGGCCACATTCATTTTCTTGAAGTAATCACTTTTCACGAATTCCTGCATTCCATCAAGGCCACCGATCTCTTCGTCGGGTACAAACGTCACGTAAACAGTTCTCTTAGGTTTGAATCCCTCAGCTTTTAGCGCGCGAATCGCTGCTAAGTATTGTGTTCCAATTTCCTTTGTGTCCTGCGCTCCCCTTGCAAAAATGCGACCTTCATCGTCCATATGGGCACCGAATGGATCGTATGTCCATTTCTCTGGGTAAACAGGCACTACATCCATGTGGGAGTTTAAGAGAATTGAAGGCAACTCTGGCTGGCTGCCTTCCCACTTCATAATCAAGACAGGATTGGCTTCATTGGCAGGATAGATAACATCCACCGGAAGACCGAGTTCGTTTGCCTGACATCTCAGAAAATCCAAGCAAGCAGCTGAAAGATTTATAAAATTATTTTAAAATCCTTAAAACATGTTTTCACTTACTAAAGTCGATGTTTGGATGAACGGTTGGAATGCGCAGATATTCACGGAATATCTGAATCTCCTTGTTGTTCTCCCACTCGGATTTGTTCATTTTAAACTCAATGAAGACAGGTTCGCTCATTTTCCTTTTCCTTCGACTGAGATTTCACAGTCTAAGCGATCAGCAACGACTAATTTGTGTCTTATCGTGACCATCGTTTTAATATAAAATGTTTCATGCTAAAACATTTCTTAACTTTTATCTTTTTTCATGTTTTATCGGTTTATTGTGGTTATTCAAGCTTTAAGCAGAAAATTAGGACAAATTAAACAAGCGATTGTGGTTTATGTTTTATAACCAAAATGGAGCACTGATTCTAACTGTATTTTAATACATAGTTCCGAGGTTTCAAATTCTGAATTTACACGCTCTTTGCTGGTCTCAATATTTACAAATGCTAAGAAACCTCATTGATTTTAATTCTAGATAAAATAATTAAAATATATTTTTTTATTTAATGAAATCTTTAATTACTTGACAATTTATTATTCCATTGTTATCGTGTATTGTTGTAGAAATTTAGAGAGTTCTTGTTAAAATTTGAATAATCTCATATAATTTTCAGGACTAGTTTAAATTAAATATTCCCTTTGAATTCGTCATTTTCTAATAATACTAAGTTATTAAACACATTTTGGACAGTTTTAAGATTTTTTGTAAAATTTATTCATCAAAGTTAGTACATTGGTAACAGGTTCAAAAGGGTTTCGTTTTCGCTAATCTCATTTTATATATCAGTGATGGCCGGAATGATCTTCTTGTAGATCTCAATTCCATGTAGATATATGCCAGCGTTGAGGAATTCATCGTGATCATGAATCTTAATGGCCGTGTTGTTGTTCATGGGCGAGAATCCATAAGAAGTGACTCCCTTTGGACGCAGGAAGCGGCTGTCAGTGCCACCAGGACAAACTTGTGGTTTAATGGCCAAGTTCCTATTGAAACGGATGATATTTTAAAGTTTACTCGTTAAATGTGGCGTTACTTACATATCCTTCATGGACTTCTCAATAGCTGCCCAGAACGGAATGGAGGTGCCAATTTTGGAGGGTGGTACAAAGTCGTCTTTACGTTCAAAAACTAGCTCAACTCCACCTCCAGCCTCAACGCACCAATCATTGAATTGTTTCTCCAGAGCCACAAGATCCACATCAATGGCAATACGCAAATCGAACACAATCTCCAGTAGTGCAGGAACCACATTGTTTTGTACTCCTCCACTTATTTGAGTCAGGTTTACGGTGGTAACGTCACCAAAGAATAGAGATTTCTCCTTGAGCAGCTTCACTTGTGATGCGCGATACTCCATCATCTTGTTGAGAATAAAGTTGAGTTTCTCTCCAGCCGTGTTGGGCAGCAGCATAGAACCGTGTCCGGAAGTGCCATTGATCTTGAATCTGACAGCTGATTCGGGTTAAAGTAGATTTGTAGTAAAGTACTTAGTTGGTATTGAATCAATTGGTGGATTCCACTTACGCCAGGCTGTGCGCTCTGCATAGTAGACGTAGTAGTTCTCATCTAAGCTGGGAGATCCTTCGTCCAGGCTGAAACCCACATTCATTTTCTTGAAGTAATCCGTTTCGACAAACTCCTTCATGCCGAGATGGCCGCCAACCTCCTCATCGGGCACAAAAGTTATGTAAACCGTTCGCTTGGGTTGGAAGCCACTTGCCTTGAGAGCGCGTACAGCTCCCAAATATTGAGTTCCCACCTCCTTCGTGTCCTGTGTGCCGCGTGCATAAATATTGCCCGCTTCATCCATTTCGGCGCCGAAAGGATCGTGTGTCCATTTGTCTGGGAACACAGGGACCACATCGGTGTGGGAATTCAGAATGATGGCAGGAAGTTCGGGCTGTTTGCCCTCCCATTTCATGACCACAACGGGGTTTTCCTGGTTGGCAGGATACAGCACATCCACGGGCAGATCAAGGCTAGCCGCTTGTTTTTTCAGGTATTCGACACATTCAGCTAGCAAATAGAATGTGTTGCATAATTTTTGTTTAATCGCAAACAAATTTTATGTGTATGCTCCTAATTAGAGGCCGATGGCTTATCGGGACCCTAAAAGTCATTAGGTTCACAATCTAGACGACTTACTGTAATCAATGTTAGGGTGAGCCGTGTTAATGCGCAAATAATCACGGAAAATCTTAATTTCCTCATTGTTTTCCCACTCTGCCTTGCTCATTTTAAAATATTTTAAAAATATTTATATATTTTAAATATATATTTTATATATGCAAATTAACTTTAGCAGATTCGTAGCACAAGAGCAGCCTATTAACAGTTTCAGCGATCGCCAGCGACTGGTTGCTTTTGTTATCGCTCCCATCGTTTAAATATGAAGGCCCTAAAGTTTTGTTTTTGGCTGTTTCTCAAATTTTATCGTATGTAATTTCTTATCACTTTATTGTGGTTTTTTGTGAACTTTAACCAAACGATTTTCGTAATTAAATTTAATGATAATAAAATGAAAATCATGTATATGGTAATGTTAATCGATTTATGTGGTGAACATTATCAGTTACTGGAGAAAGCTGCTGTCAAGCATATCTGACCACAAGATACCCTGCATTTCCGTCTGAGCCTCTAAGCCCCCAAAAGTATCCTAGCTGTCATTCATTGAACAAAATTGATACGATTTCCAAGACGTATGTGTTGTAGTTCTTGAACTGACCTAGAACTTTGATCAATTAAAATTTTATAGTCTTCAAATAGATATAAAATTATTTACTGCATTAGATTCGAAACTCATTTTATTTTGTCTATTTTTTAAGTGTAGTACACTGTAGTATTTTTTAAGTGTAGTACACCAAAAGCCTCAACTTAAACTTCCATTCAAAAAACCGTTTGTACTAAATTCTTGAATTACTACAGAAGTAGAGCGAGACGACTATAAAAGACCCTGTACTTGTTCAGTTATAATCACAATAAATCATATCAGGTAATTAGTATAAGAGCTCTTGAGATATCTCGAATAGCATGGGTTTCCGATCGATTATGCCTATAGCGGCTCTATACAAAAGCTCTCCAAAATTTTATTTACGAATGAGACAAAAAAGCCAATTATTGCTCGCAGCTGCTGCGTTCTCTTGTGTTATCTGAATTCGTCAAAACATGTAACAGAAAACGCTTTTATTAGAGATGGATGTTATCACAATTCTAGTGTCACGATGAATTACGACTGCAGACGAAGCTTTGCTCGTGCTCGCAACCACCGCATAGCTTCCTAATCGTCGCATACAAACAGCAATCGGCAAGCGTCCGCCACTAATCTTTGCTCTTGCTCTTGATCGTATGCTTTGCAGCTGAGCGAGAGCGTAAGTCCCGGTACTCAAAGTTTAAGAGAACGTTTCTGTGCGTAACTGGCGGCAAGAGGAAAACTTTTTGTTGCTCTTAAGCAAATACTTAAAGAGAGCAGACTTATTTGACACACTGCAGTAAAATCGAGTGCTAAATGATTAACAGGTTTAAAATAGACGGCAATAAAAAAGTTTGTTTAATTTTTTATCAATAAAATTCTACTGTCTTTGAATAAAATACTTGTTACAAAACGAATTTGATTAGATTATAAATATAAAATATTTATTTAATAATTGTACTGTAGGAAATTTGTTGCTGGCTTTTCAAGCATTGGAAATAGCTGGAATAATCTTTTTATAGATCTCAATTCCGTGCAGGTAGATATCGGCCTGAATATATTCATCGTGATCGTGGGCCAAAATCGGTGTGTTGTTGTTCATGGGAGAGAAACCCAACGAGGAGACGCCCTGTTGACGTAGGTAACGGCTGTCGGTACCGCCGGGGCACACTTGTGGCTTAAATTTCAAGTTGCTATAGGAAAAAGAATCCATTTAATCAAATACGTTACTTAAAAACGTTATGAAAGTACTCACAGTTCGTTCATGGAGTTGGAGAACGCAACCCAGAATGGACTTGAATCTCCAATTTTCGTAGGTGGCACAAACTCGTCTTTGCGCTCAAAGATTAGCTCCACACCACCGCCGGCCTCCTCGCACCAACTGAGAGCCTTTCGCTCCATGGCCTCCAGATCGGCTGTAACAGCAATTCGCAGATCAAAGACCACCTGAAGCTCAGCGGGAACGACATTGTTCTGCTGTCCACCAATGACTTGGGTCAGATTCAATGTGGTCACATCGCCAATGAACAGATTAGGATCATCTTCCAACATCTTCACCTGCGATGCACGGAACGCCATCATCTTATTAAGAACGTAGTGAAGTTTCTCGCCAGCGGTATGAGGCAGTAGGATGGAACCATGTCCAGCAGTTCCACTGAATCTGTACCTGATGGCTACAAAGGGAATTAGTATACATTCACTTAGCTAACTCTAATGATTCCACTTACGCCAGGCTGTACGCTCTGCATAGAAAACGTAGTAGTTCTCATCCAGACTGGGAGATCCTTCATCTAAACTGAATCCCACATTCATGCTCTTGAAGTAATCATCCTTGACAAACTCCTTCATGCCAAGGTGACCGCCGAGCTCTTCATCGGGCACAAAGGTCACATAAATGGTCCTCTTTGGCTGGAATCCCTCAGCCTTGAGAGCTCGAATCGCTCCCAGATACTGTGTGCCAATTTGTTTGGTATCCTGTGTTCCACGAGCAAAAATTCGTCCCTCGTCATCTATTTCGGCACCGAAGGGATCGTGTTCCCATTTTTCCCTCACCACTGGCACTACATCCATGTGGGAGTTCAGTATGATGGAAGGCAATTCTGGCTCACTGCCCTCCCACTTGATAATCACAACGGGATTGTCCTCATTGGCAGGATATGCGACATGCACGGAGAGATCAAGGCTCTCGGCCTGACGCTTCAGAAATTCCACACACGGTGCTGTAAGTCACACAGGAAATAGGTTAACAGCTGGAAAATCGGGATTTCCTTCGCGGCAGACTTACTGTAGTCAATGTTTGGATGCACTGAAGGAATCTGCAGATATTCACGGAAGATCTGAATTTCCTCATTATTTTCCCACTTGCATTTGCCCATTTTAATTTGGTTTATTTGATTTAATTTTTTGAAAATTGGTTGCACCTGCTTTCACTTTGAACTTGTGTTTATGACTGGAGTGCGCTATAAGCTCACACCTGTAGTAATATACCGCCTTTTGCAGTCGAAATCGCAGCAGCAGTCGCAGTCGCAGTCGCAGTCGACGTCAACGTCGATGATAAAATAGACGGACACTCATAAAGGTATTAGTCAGTAACACGGTTTCGTTTTTATCAGATTTATGACTACTTCTGTTCTATATTAAATTCTAGTGATATGTTTATTTCTTATCTACTTGATTAATGTGCTTGCAAATGAGACCATTATCAAAATCCATGTTGACGTCGAAACTTTCAGAGACACCAATCGAACCTTGTGCCCTTCTGATCGTGCCACACTTTACTGTACAGTCACAACTCTTTGAACATCCCAAAATAATAAAAATAAACATTACTAAACGACTTCCAAAAACTACTTCCTTCCAGTGGATTTGATAAGAACTCAGTGAGTCTACAAAAGTCGGGGATATTTTTATTTTATGCCAAACATTTTATTCTTTTGAAAGTCATTTAACAAAATCAGACAATATTTGCAACTGCTTCGATGAGTTTTCTGTAAATTTCAATGCCTCGCAAGTAGACATCTGCGCCCAAAAATTCGTTATGATCGTGCAGTAACACAGGTGTGTTGTTAATGGGCGAAAAGCCAAGCGCCGGAATACCCAAACGACGCAGGAAGCGGCTGTCGGTGGCACCCGGAAAAACCCGCACTCGAGTCTTCAAACCACTAAAACACAGAACGTTAATTAAAGTTAGGAAAACTAATATTTTCAATTACTACTCACAGCTCATCCAAAGCTTGTTTAAAGGCCAACCAATACGGATTAGAAGCATCTGTTTTGGTGGGCTCCGCATAAAGATCTTTTGCTTCAAAGACCAGCTCAATGCCACCGCCAGCTTCTTCACACCAGTCCCGAATTTGCTTTTCGAAGGCAGCCATGTCCAGAGTTATAGCAACGCGTATATCAAAGACCACTTCTATCAGAGGAGGCACCACATTGCTCTGCACTCCACCGCCAGTTTGTGTCAGATTAACTGTGGTTACATCCCCTATATCCAGGGATGAGTCCTCTTGCAAGCGTTTCACTTGGGATTCACGGAATTCCATCATCTTGTTAACCACGTAGTTCATTTTCTGGCCTGCTGTGTTGGGCAGCAGCAGAGAACCATGACCAGCAGTGCCACTGAACTTAAACTTCAGATCTGTAATGGATGGGGGTTGTTAGAGCACTCAATGGCCAGTCAAAACTGCTTCCACTTACGCCACAAAGTGCGCTCTGCGTAGAAGAGCGAAAAAACTTCGTCCTCACTGGCGATGCCCTCGTCGAGGCTGAATCCCACGTTGAGTTGCTTAAAGAAATCCGAGTGTACTAGTTCAAACATGCCACAAGGTTCGCCTGCTTCTTCGTTGGGCACAAAAGTCAGATAAACAGTCCGTTTTGGCTGGTATCCAGCTGCTTTTAAAGATCGAATGGCCCCCAGATACTGTGTGGCAACGCACTTCATATCCTGAGCTCCACGAGCATAAATGCGTCCTTCCTCATCCAGATGAGCGCTAAATGGAGGGTGTTTCCACTTGTCCGGAAATACAGGTACCACATCCATGTGGGAGTTGAGCATGATGGATGGAAGTTCTGGCTGTTTTCCCTCCCATTTGATGACGACAATGGGATTCGACTCTTTATGGGGATAGAGCACATCGACAGGCAGCTTAAGGTTACTGGCCTGACGCTTTAAGAACTCCACACAAGGAACTAAGTTTTACAGGGTATGAAAAACACTTAAAATTAATTATTATTCGGGTGAGTTATAGCTTACTGTAGTCCACATTTGGGTGCACCGATGGAATGCGCAGATATTCCCGAAATATTTGAATTTCCTCATTGGATTCCCATTTGGATTGACACATTTTAGTGAATGTTTCCAGTGGCAAGTGGCGCTATGTGACACTTGAATATTATGGTTGACTTCTATGTGGGTCATCGGACTGGAAGTTCTTACTATTCAGTGGTTTAAGCTGCTTATCAGTATTTGTCTATTGTGGTTGCTTATCAAAAACTAGAATTCAGTTATCTCTCGTGTGTTTGACTTAAATTGTATGTGTTGTGTGGAATAGACTTAAAATATGTCTACTCCAGCTAATCAGTAATTTATATATATGGTATATCTATATAATTCAGAGGATCAACTGTTTGTTACCCACAAAAAGAAAACAATAACAATTATATCAGCAAATATTTCGAGTATTTTTCGATTTGATAAGCAAGTTTTTTCATTAAAGAGTATCAGTTAGTCGTATACTGTGTTTGAAATTGATATTTTCCTAGCAACTCGAGTCATAGGCTTGGAATTCCATACCAGTAACAGATATCTTTCAGTTATTAATCTTTTATGGTTGAGCATTAAGAGATTAATTGAAACTTAAGTCAATCGAGATCTCGATTTCGATTTGAAGTATGCGCACCTTATTGATTCAAATACTTTTAGATTGATTATTCAGGTATTTTGATACCGTCGCAATCACTGAAAGTAATCGCAATTAAACAAGTCAATAAAGATAAGATAAAACCCAACTTTATCGCATCATTAGCATTATTTTTCAACTATTTTTGTGCATGGAAAATACATTTTGATGTCATGATGGATGGACGTGATAGAATCAAGAAATGAGCTCAAAATGTTTATGGAATATTGCAGTCTTTATTAATAAACATAATC
The DNA here is from genome assembly GCA_020829145.1 of Drosophila nigrodunni. NCBI lineage: Eukaryota > Metazoa > Arthropoda > Insecta > Diptera > Drosophilidae > Drosophila > Drosophila nigrodunni. The sequence continues at coordinate 21,247,211 of JACVCZ010000001.1, forward strand.
AAATTCTATAGATTCAGTTAACTTGGCTCTTTGCTGCTTCTTGTTGTTGTTGATTTGCTCAGACATTGGCAACAGTAGCGATGAGTTTTTTATAGATTTCAATGCCTCTCAGATATGTGCTTGCCAGCAAACACTCATCGTGATCATGCAAAAGTATGGGAGTGTTATTCATGGGAGAGAATCCCAGAGCGGGAATACCAGCATAGCGCACGTAGCGACTGTCGGTGGCACCTGGAAAAACGCGTACTCGAGTCTTCAGACCACTAAAGGAAGATGACAAGTTAGAAATTGAATGAATAGATAAAATACCCATACGTACAGCTCATCTAAGGCCTGCTTGAAGGCCAACCAGTAGGGGTTCGAAGCATCTATCTTAGTGGGTTCCACAAAGGGATTCTTCATCTCAAACACCAGTTCAATGCCACCTCCAGCTTCTTCACACCAGTCCCGAATTTGCTTTTCGAAGGCAGCCATGTCCAGAGTTATAGCAACGCGTATATCAAAGACCACTTCTATCAGAGGAGGCACCACATTGCTCTGCACTCCACCGCCAGTTTGTGTCAGATTAACTGTCGTTACATCCCCTATATCCAGGGATGAATCCTCTTGCAAGCGTTTCACTTGGGATTCACGGAATTCCATCATCTTGTTAACCACGTAGTTCATTTTCTGGCCTGCTGTGTTGGGCAGCAGCAGAGAACCATGACCAGCAGTGCCACTGAACTTAAACTTCAGATCTGTAATGGATGGAGGTTGTTAGAGCACTTTATGGGCAGTCTAAACTGTTTCCACTTACGCCACAAGGTGCGCTCTGCATAATAGAGGGAGAAAACTTCGTCCTCACTGGCGATGCCCTCGTCGAAACTGAATCCCACATTGAGTTTCTTGAAGTAATCACTCTTGACCAACTCTCGCATGCCCAGATGACCTCCGACTTCTTCGTCGGGAACAAAAGTGAGGTAGACGGTGCGTTTTGGTTGGAATCCCTGCGCCTTGAGAGCACGAACTGCAGCCAGGTATTGGGTGCCCACGCACTTCATGTCCTGCGATCCTCGGGCAAAGATGCGTCCCTCATCGTCCAGATCGGCGCTGAAGGGTCCATGGGTCCACTTGTCCGCAAAGACGGGCACAACGTCCGTGTGGGAGTTGAGAATGATGGAGGGCAATTCTGGCTGTTTTCCCTCCCATTTCATGACCACAACGGGATTGGCTTCATTTACAGGGTATAGCACATCCGTGGGCAGGTTGAGGCTGTCCGCCTGACGCTTCAGGAATTCCGTACACGCAGCTGTAAATCGCAGACATTTTATCTTTATGAGTTGGGCTTTAAACTGGCACAGAAATTGCTTATCACTTGGTGGCCATAAAACACAGAGACTTCTTGATAAGAACTGGAGAAACTTACTGTAATCCACATTGGGATGCACTGTAGGAATGCGCAGATACTCTCGGAAAATCTTAATTTCCTCATTGTTTTCCCACTCAGCTTTGCTCATGTTTCCAAATTAGTCTATAATTAAGTGTGCATACAAACAAAGGGAATTATTGAATTTGGTTTGCTGTTCGATATGCCGATCAGCTGTTTAACCTTCCAGCTGATTATGGTTTCTACACGCACCTTCTCAACACTGGCAGCGATCGTCTGCGACTGAAACCGTTACGTTGTGCGCGCCGTTTAAATATGTCTGGAGAAATTTGTTTACTAGCCGATATTATCTTTCTATTGCAGTTTACGCTTGTTATCAACTCTGCGGTTTATAATTTAGCCGTTAAATTTTATTATTTGTTTGCTTTTCTAGTTGCCTTTGTGTTTTTTATCAAGTAGTGCTGCTTCCACATGTGTGAACTATTTGAATGTTTATGTTCATTCTGTTCGATGCCAGTCAGCTGTTAAAGTCGAGCGTCTCAAAAAATATAGCCCAAATTAACAACCAAAATAAATTTAAAACAAACACAGTTTCATTTAAGTTTAAAACAATTTCAAGGCAGTAAATCATTTGAATCCTACGGAATTTTATCAGAAAATAATATTTATACATTGCTTTTTGCCATTTACTCGATAATATGGCACCAGCAAAGACAAATCCCAGGTCTCAAACGAAAGCGATAAGCAACCAAGAGGAACCCTCGAAGAAACTCGATGAGGTAAAGACTACCAAAGTAGCACCTAAAACAAAGCCAAGACAGACCAATCAGAATAAAATACCCACTGAGGCACCAACTGTTCTCAAAGAGACAAATCAAAATTCGCCACTAAGGCGACAAACTCGATCTCAAACGAAAGCGCTAAGTAACCAAGAGGAACCCTCGAAGAAACTCGATGAGGGAAAGACTACCAAAGTAGCACCTAAAAACAAAGCCAAGACAGACCAATCAGAATAAAATACCCACTGAGGTAACAACTGTTCTCAAAGAGACAAATCAAAATTCGCCACTAAGGCGACAAACTCGATCTCAGACAAGAGCACAAAGTAACCAAGAGCAACCTTCGGAAAAACTCGATGAGGGCAAGACTACCAAAGCAGTGCCTAAAACAAAACAAGCTCCACCGAAAACACCAAAGAAATTGCCAGAGCCAGTCGTCAAGAAGCAGACTACAGCTACGAAGCCCAGAACTCGAAAGGGCACCACCACCACTCCAAGCAAATCTACAGAGAAACTTGAAGACGTAAAGACTGCTAAAGTAGCTCAAAAACCAAAAACTTTGCAGCCCGAAAAGTCTCTAGAAAAAGTCGAAGATCAGGCTTCAATTGTAGAGAGTAAGACTCGAATGTACAAAACACGAAGTGC